>JBAIAC010000018.1:7500000-8750000 GCA_037349315.1 Chelydra serpentina
GTATGGGGCAGGAGCCCTCCCCTCTTGCACTCACCTACTTGTGCTTCCTCCCGGTATCCCACTTCCCCACTTACCTTGGGGCTTTGGTCTCCTTCCCCCGGTGAACCTAGTTTAAAGCCCTCCTCACAAGGTTGGCCAGCCTGCTTCCAAAGATGCTCTTCCCTCTCTTCGTCAGGTGGAGCCCATCTCTGCCTAGCACTCCTTCTTCTTGGAACACCATCCCATGGTCAAAGAATCCAAACCCTTCTCTCCGACACCATCTGCGTAGCCATTCGTTGACTTCCACGATTCGACGGTCTCTACCCCGGCATTTTCCTGCCACAGGGAGAATGGACGAGAACACCACTTGCGCCTCAAACGCCTTTATCCTTCTTCCCAGAGCCACGTAGTCTGCAGTACTATGCTCAAGGTCATTCTTGGCAGTATCATTGGTGCCCACGTGGAGAAGCAGGAAGGGGTAGCGATCTGAGGGCTTGATGAGTCTCGGCAGTCTCTCCGTCACATCACGAATCCTAGCCCCTGGCAATTTACACTTACAATTTAGTGGAAGATTTAGTGGAGCCAATCCCTGTCAACAGACTTCCCAGAGGTAAAGTAAATGGTAATACCTCATTAACTCCATTTTATGATTAGACTTGACAATATTTAAAAAAAATTCTGCTGAGGATACGATTCACAACAACACGCTGACTCTTTGCCACTAACCAGAAGAGTGGAGAAGCATTCTTCCACAAGAGTAGAAGCTAATGCTTTATGTAGATGTTTTGCCAGCTGAAGAATGGTGTATGGGCATCCTACCCTGGAAATGAAGCTCTGATGTGATGCATCCAAGATCTCAAAACCACTCCTCAAGCCACATCTTTGCAGATGGCAGAACAATCAACTGCCATCATGTTCCCCAGGCTATTTTCCAACAAGAACAGATTTAATCACTACACTCCCAAGAGACCAGCCACAAATGGGGCCACACACATAACATTTCCTAATATACGTTTTCAGTCTGCAAGATATTAAAAGTTTCATTAATGTATTACATTAGCATACAGAGCTAGAAGCAATGTGAGCCAATATACCTTATAACTAAAGTCTATTTGTCCTTCAAATTCCGAAATAAATTAATTCAATATTTTAGTGTATACATTATTGTGAAAGAGACCCTGTTTAGATTTTTTTCATGTATTTTACAAGACCATTCTGACTGAGTATTACTAATCCCACCTCAGTTAATGAAAACGGGGGGTGGGGGGGGAAATGTCATTTTCTCTTTATGCTAACTGCTCCATATCACTCCGCTGGGACAAAAACTAAACTGGCTAGTTTCACTTTCTGGGTCTGCTGTATTTGAGCTTCCAACACTAAGGGTATATCTACACTACGAGACTAGTTCGATTTTTCTTAAACCGAACTTGTGAAACCGATATTGCAAGGTCGATCGTGCGAATCCACAGCAAGGACCTTAATTCGAATTTGTGAGTCCACAGTAACGGGGCAAGCGTCGACATTGCAAGCGGTGCACTGTGGGTAGCTATCCCACAGTTCCCGCAGTCCCCGCTGCCCACTGGAATTCTGGTTGTAGCCCCCAGGGCCTTCTGGGGCCAAAAATGTGTCGAGGGTGGTTATTGGTAAATGTCGTCACTCGACCCACACTCCCGCCCTCCCTACGTGAAAGCGCCGGCGGGCAATTAATTCGCGCCCTTTTCCGGTGATTGACAGCTCGGACGCCACAGGACAGCGAGCATGGAGCCCTCCGCGATTATCGCTGCTGTTCTGTCCGTTGTCAACACCTCGCGCCTTATCGTGCACCGTTTCCAGAATCAGATGCAGAGAAATCGGGCGAGGAGGCAACGGAAGCTCCGGGAGGACATGAACTCTGAGAGGGGCACAGACCTCTCGCAAAGCACGGGACCCCAGCCCGTAGAAATCATGGTGGCAATGGGGCACGTTGATCCTGTGGAACGGCGATTCTGGGCAAGGGAAACAAGCACTGACTGGTGGGACTGCATAGTGCTGCAGGTCTGGGATGAATCCCAGTGGCTGCGAACCTTTCGGATGCGTAAGGGCACTTTCCTGGAACTTTGTGAGTTGCTGTCCCCTGCCCTGAAGCGCCAGGACACCCAGATGCGAGCAGCCCTGACTATCCAGAAGCGAGTGGCCATAGCCCTTTGGAAGCTTGCAACTCCTGACAGCTACCGGTCAGTCGCGAACCAATTTGGAGTGGGCAAGTCTACCGTGGGGGTTGCTGTGATGCAGGTAGCCCATGCAATTGTTGACTTACTGCTCTCAAAGGTAGTGACCCTTGGAGACGTGCAGGTGATCATAGATGTCTTTTCCGCTATGGGATTCCCAAACTGCGGCAGGGCTATTGATGGGACACACATCCCCATTCTGGGACCGGACCACCAGGGCAGCCAGTACATTAACCGAAAGGGCTATTTTTCTATGGTGCTGCAAGCACTAGTGAACCACAAAGGACGTTTTAGCAACATCAATGTCGGATGGCTGGGCAAGGTTCATGATGCTCGTGTTTTTAAAAACTCTGGTCTGTTTAGACGGCTGCAACAGGGTGTTTATTTCCCGGACCGCAAAATAACTGTTGGGGATGTGGAGATGCCTATAGTGATCCTCGGGGACCCGGCCTACCTGCTAATGCCCTGGCTCATGAAGCCATACACGGGAGCCCTGGACACCGAAAAGGAGCTCTTCAACTACCGGCTGAGCAAGTGCAGAATGGTGGTGGAGTGTGCCTTTGGCCGTCTCAAAGGGAGATGGCGAAGCTTACTCGCTCAGATCTCAGCCAAACAAATATCCCCATTGTGATTGCAGCGTGCTGTGTGCTCCACAATCTCTGTGAGAGCAAGGGGGAGACGTTTATGGCGGGGTGGGAGGTTGAGGCAAATCGCCTGGCAGCTGATTACGCGCAGCCGGACACCAGGGTGATTAGAAGATCACAGCGGGACGCGCTGCGCATCCGGGATGCTTTGAAAGCTAGCTTCCAGAGCGAGCGGGGTAACCAGTGACTGTGACGCTTGCTTAAACAGAAGCTGAAACTGCCCCCGTTTCTTTTCCCAGTTTCGGTTGCCTATCCTCTCCAATTACCAATCCCCTTCCCCCCCTTCATTCAACGCCTTAAACGTACAATAAAGGAAACATTGTTTATTTAAACCGTCTCCATTACTGGTTTCTCGGTTAAGGTTTTAACCTGGGATGCATACCGCTGTTGGGGAGCGGGTGTAGTGTTGGAAAGTACGCTTCCAAGCTTGGGGAATGACATGCTCCTGCTCCCAGACCAGTCCGAAGTGCTGGACGGATTGTTTCAAGGGAGCCATCAACCCCTCCTATTCCCAACTGTCTGTGGTGGGGCCTGTGTGACTTTTTGGCCGTGGATTGCGGCCACAGATCCCCTGCTGCATGGATCTGTCATGCAGGCTATCGCCGGCCGCAATAGATCAGCAGCCACCCTCCCCCACCAGAAAGTTAAGCCCCCCCCCCCCACCCCCATAGAGAACATGAAAACCCCCTCCCAGAATGACAAGTGTGCCTAGTGCATGCAATGTGAGTGTGACTTTCTGTTGATCCTTTCCCCCTGTCTGTACCCTGGTTCAGGCGCCTGTCGTTTCTAATTACAAACCCCCTTACCCACTCCCCCAAAACCAAACCGTCCTGTGAAAGAAAGTGAAGGAAACAGCACTGTACAAAGCAAACATTTTTATTAAGGTGAGCATAGTTTTGAGATGAAACCTGGGCAGGGAAGTATTGTGGGGTGCGGTTGGAGGGAGGGAAAGGACCCATCTAAAGTTTTGGAAATGAGAGCCTTCTGCTACTGGAGCAGTCTGCAGGGGTGGAGTGATTATTTCCACGGCCCCTGCCTCCCCTCGTCCTAGTGACTTTGGGTGAGTAGAGGATTCGACTTTGTGGCGGGGGAGGGCGGTTGGAAATTACATAGAGAGGGGCTCTTTCCTCCTGTCCTGGAGAACGTCCACCAGGCGCCGGAGCGTGTCCGTTTGCTCCCTCATTAGTCCCAGCAGCGTTTGAGTCGCCTGCTGGTCTTCCTGCCGCCACCTGTCCTCGCGACCTTCAGCCCTCTGCTCCCGTTCCCTGGCTGCTCGCTCAGACCTTGAGACGTCCTCTCTCCGCTGTGCCGCCTCCCTTCGGGAACAGACCATCAATTCGGAGAACATGTCATCCCGGGTTCTCTTTTTGCGCCGCCTGATCAGCGCTAGCCTCTGGGAGGGTGATCCACGGGTAGGACGGGAGACACTCGCAGCTGTGAGATGAGAGAAAGGGAGTGAATTCCTAAGAAATATACTTTTTCCAGAACAATGCATATACTCTTTCCCTGTGAATAGGACCAAGCACAGTACCTATCACATGTCCACCTACTACAAGGTCAAATATTATGTCTTTATCCTGAGTGTCTGGGGTCCCGGTGTACAGATCCCAGAAGCCTTGCAGAACACTGGAAATCTGCTCTCTGGAGACCATGGTAAGCTGATGAGTTTGGACTGCTGAGAGATTACTTCTCAGCAGTGCTCTACTCCCATGTTTCATTTCACTGTTCCCAGCTGCGGCCAGGAACTGCTGCTGCCCAAACCGCTCATCTACAGTGGCTCGCCAATCCTTTACCCCCCCTACGCGTGGCCGCTCCCAGGAACTGAAAGTGCCCGCGAACAGCTCTGTTTGAACGGCTCGCCTACCCTCCCGCCCCCTCCGCGTGGCCGCTCCCGGGAACTGAAAGTGCACGCGAACTGCTCTGTTTGAACGGCTCGAACACCCTTCCCACCCCTCCGCGTGGACGGTCCCGGGGACTGAAAGTGCCCGCGAACTGCTCTGTATGAACGGCTCGCGTACCCTTTACCCCGCTTCGCGTGGTCGGTCCCGGGAACTCTCCCTGCACGTGCACTGCTAAGTTCGAATGGTTTGGCTCCCAACTCCCTCCCCCCACCGCGTTAATGGAAACCGCCGGGTGTCTTTCTTTAAAGGGAAAATGAAGCATTCCCTATACTAAAGAAACCACTCATTCAAACCAGGGCACCATGACTGATATCACTCTGATGAGGATTACGGAGACAGAGAAAGACTGCATGCTGCGTCAATGCCAGCAAACCCCGGGGCCATATGCAGCCATGCTATGCAAGGCAATGATACCAGAGTACCTGCAGCTTGCATGGCGCGGGAAAGTATCCTACCATGGAGGAGACAATAAGGCCGCTCTCCCAGCGAACGTGATACAAAAGCTCTCACTGTACCTCCAGGAGAGCTTCACGGAGATCTCCGATGGGGATTACTCCTCTATCCCCATACATATTGACAGACTTTTCGAGTAGTTGCACTGGAAAGCGACTCACAGCTGAAGCGCATAAGGCCAATTAAGCAATACTAACACAGTGCTTACACACCATGCCTATTGTATTCCAAATAAATATCTAAAAACACTGACCTGCTGATCCTTCGCCTGATTCCTGGTCAGGGATGCTGCCTTGGGAGGGTTCGTAGGGGAGCTCAGTCAGGGTGATGAATAGATCCTGGCTGTCGGGGAAATCAGCATTGAAAGCGCTGTCGACTGCCTCGTCCTCCTCCTCTCCTTCCTCATCTTCGCCATCCGCGAAAACCTCCGACGACGTGGCCGTAGATAAGACCCCGTCGTTGGAGTCAACGGACACTGGTGGGGTAGTGGTGGCAGCACCTCCGAGCATAGCATGCAGTGCCTCGTAAAAGCGGCAAGTGTGTGGCCGCGATCCGGAGCGTCCGTTGGACTCCTTGGTCTTCTGGTATGCCTGTCGCAGCTCCTTGATTTTCACGCGGCACTGCGTTGCATCCTGACTGTATCCTGGGATATTTTCTCGTAAATTTTTGCATTCCGTCTTTTGGATCGGAGCTCGGATAGGACGGATTCATCTCCCCACACAGCGATCAGATCCAAGACTTCCCGATCAGTCCATGCTGGAGCCCTTTTTCTATTCTGGGATTGCATGGTAACCTCTGCTGTAGAGCTCTGCATCGTTGCCAGTGCTGCTGAGCTCGCCACGATGTCCAAACAGGAAATGGGATTCAAACTGGCCAGACAGGAAAAGGAATTCAAATTTTCCCGGGGCTTTCCCTGAGTGGCAGGTCAGAGCATCCGAGTACAGATTGCTGTCCTGAGCGTCCACTGAGTGGTGCGCTGTGGGATAGCTCCCGGAGCTATTAGCGTCGAATTCCGTCCACAGTACCTCGAATTCGACATGGCCATGTCGAATTTGGCGCTACTCCCCTCCTTGGGGAGGAGTACAGAAATCGAATTAAAGAGCCATTTATGTCGAAATAAATTGCTTCCTAATGTGGACGGGTGAAGGGTTAAATCGAGTTAACGCTGCTAAATTCGACATAAAGTCCTAGTGTAGACCAGGCCTTAGACAATACATCTGTGACTGCATCCAAAATAATCTTTTTTCATCTGTTGGCGCCTTCACCTAGGCAGCTGAAAACAAAAAGTTTGCTGGAAGATGCGTATGTCAGTACTAGAAGGTTCAACTGTGAACTTCTCCTCAGTCACTTCAGATTCCAGTTGTGCTATACATCAAGTTCCAGCTCTCTTTTCTTGCTTTCAAGGCTTCTATGATGTAGCCCATACCTACATCTCTGACCTGGACTTACTTTGTATTTCTCCCTCCATTCTCTTCTCCACCAGTGATGTCAGCCTTGCTTAAAATCTACTTACATAAACTTTGTTTCCTCTTCCATGCTGCTCCTGACGCCCTTCCAAAAATTTTTCACAAGCCTGTTCTTTCATCTCAATCAAATCCTTCCTAAAACTCACTTGTACAACAAAGTTAAGCATGTACTTCAGTGCGTTCCTAACTTAAGACCCACGTTAATAGCAACATGAACCTCATATTGTTATATGACTAACATTAACACTGAGAATTAGGGGGGGAACAATAGAAATGGAATATATGTAAAATTCACAGTTTAAACAAAGAGTCAATCCCCTCAGCCAATACATATAAAAAACAGGTCTTAAGTCAGGCTCAAATTTACCGCAAGTTTGGTCCTTTATGACAGGAATGGTAATGCTCTATTTCTAGTTTGGTTTTGACTACAATGACCCGCAAACACAGTTCCTTTTCCTTCTCTTGTACTTTGTTGATACTCTGTGCAAACCTCTATCAGGTGTTTCTGCTTTAGGCCAAGAGAAGCAAGCTCTATGCATGTTCCAACCCCACTCTCTATTCTCCAGAAATAAATGTCAAGTCCGATGAAATAACGAACCGTCTTTAAGAAGAGCAAAACCAGACCCACAAAAACGCTGTCTCCCCAATGCCTGCACAATAAACCTGAAGCAATGCAGTTACCTCAAAAATGTGCTTACCAAGCTTCTAGAGCAACGTGAACTGAACAGCAAACTTAAAACCCATCCTTTTAAAAGTCTTTTGTTACAGAAAGAGAACAATTATTTTCAGCATGTCCTGAAAAAAAAAAAAAGATTTAGGACAATATAGTAATCTAGCAGCATTCCTCACGGAATCTGGGGGAGATTAGATAGTACATTACAGTGTAGTGTGACTGGTGTGAGTTTGGGATTCAGCTCAGGTTCTTATACTGTGCCCATCACCTGTAGTGAGCATCAGTTAGTATATAAAAGACAAAAGAAAAAACAGAGGGTGGAGAAGCAGTAGGTGGATGAATGTGCATCCTAGAGGCAGAACCTCTCTTTTTCTCTATATGGCTTTAGAGCATCTAGCACAATGGCACCGCCATCTGAGGGGTGTCTGTTGGGCCTACTATAAATGAATAAAATAATTAATAATAATAATGAACCTTTAGGAGAAAAGCTAACCAGCAGCATGAATCCTCACTCTCTCACACCCACTCACCACAGCTGCCAACTTTCACATGGTAAATAAGCACCCCGACTTTCACAATAAGACAAAAATCAAGCGAATCCCATTTCAAAACAAGGCCAAAACAAGCCAATCCCTAAGAACCCCAACACTATGTGACTAGATCCCCCCGCGTGCAGTCTGGAACTGTGGTGGGCCCGCTGTGCACCCCTGACTCTCTCCTCCTCTTGCCCCTGCTTGCCGGGACCTGATCCAAAGAAGAGGGGAAAAAAGAAGCAACAAGCTACAAGCCAAAAAATATCCAACAAGCAATTCACAAGCCAATTCACAAGCCAATTAACCCCCAAACAAGCCCAATTTCTGTGTTTTTTCCATGGGTTTGGCATGTCTGCCACTCACCCACCCCTAACACTCAAGAGATCTGGAGGGGGCTGTCTATGGTAAGCTACATAGAATGCCAACAGTAAAGCTGTGATGAGAAAACCATTTCCACACTGAGAGGAAGACAGGGAGCACCAACAGCTGGTCTCTTGAAGCACTTAAATTGACATCTGCTCTCTTGACATTTCAGCATAAGGGCATAGGGAGAAACGGCTTATTCTAAACAAGAAAAGAAGAACTCAGATTTATTGTTTGTGAATTTTTCTAACAACTAAGTGAGCAAAATAGGGAACACAGGAGGCAGAAAAACAAAATATGGAAAAAGCACAATTAGGAGGCAACACATGCTTTTTAAATTAACCAATCAGATTCTCTCAACATGATCTGTCTTAAAAAGCGTTATTGTGCAGATCAAAGCACTCTGTTACACACAAGAATATTTAGCAATGCAACAGAATTTAAAAAAAAACAACAAACCACCTCACTCATGTTTGTAAGTTTTTATGATGGAACGATAGACATGGATCATTCAGAGAACTTAAAGGAACATTTCACAAACTTGGAAAAAATTCTTCTCTCCAGGCAATGAAGCTGCCATATACCTTCTCATTCATGCCTAGTGGGAGTCTCCATCTGCCACCACACTTCCATTCAACACGGCCATTTGCCATAGGCATGCTGAAGCAATACCACTTCTGCCTTGATAGCCTATTCTCTCAGAGACAAAATCATCACCCTATCCCATGATATCCTTGCTATCATGGTGTTGCTGCACAGAAGAGGCAAAGTATATGAAGCTTGTGCAGTGAGGCTGCATCCCCTGTGCAGCGCAGGGCACAGCTCCCGGCAGACTCCCCACTCTGTAGCGCACATGAAATTTATTGGCAGAGTAGGCCAGAGAAAAGGTAGAGCTGGCCCCACACAACTACGGGGATCCCTCAGTTTCATGCTGGGAGGGGAAGCATCTGAAGGCATGGCCGGCGCTACCATTAGGCGACCCTAGGCGGTCGCCTAGGGTGCCAGGATTTGGGGGGCGGCATTTCAGGTCCCTCAGTGGCCGCAGCGGGAGAGGCTGCCGCTGAAATGCTGCCGAGGTCCCCAGCAGCCGAAGAAGCTGCCGCCGGGGACCTCGGCAGCATTTTGGCAGCAGCCTCTCCCGCCCAGGGTGGCAAAAAAGCTGGCACCGCCCCTGTCTGAAGGGATTGCTGGAGTCCTGAAGGTGCAACAGCTGCAGTAGTAGCCACAGCAGTGGGAGGGGAAAGAAGAAAAGGATTCTTGGAGCAATGAATCCATGACTGCACAAATCCACTGTCCAGTACCCTCAAGGAGGGGATAGATAGGAGCCATAGCAGCCACAGAGGTCCTATCACCATACTAAAGTATTGTCTGAGGGTGGCAGGTGGGTAGGATTCCTTCCACTTTTGCTCTTATTAATCTTGTCAACAAACAGCCCAGTTACTTAGCTGTGCTGGGAGAATGGAATCTGGCCCTTAAAACGACTCTTTTCTCTCTAGCAATCGGGATATCCTGTTAGAACTCTATAGGTGGGTCCAGGGAACTGATCTCAATATTGCTACATATTTAAAATCAGTTCTCTCCTCCTGCTGGTGTAGATTTCCTTTTTCTTATTATTTCAGCCAAACATAGTCCAACAAACTACATTCTGCCTCACAAGGAAAGTGAAGTCATTTGCATGTAACATTTCTTTCAGACATTCTCTGCTGTCTCTGTCTTGCTTGTAAATTAAGCTCATTGAACAGATTACTCTGCATGCCCTGGCACTACTAGACCACACTCCTGTGACAACCATCTGTTCCATGGGTTTTACATACTAGTCACCTGGGGTGAGCCAACTTTTTGAAAAACAAAATAAACCTAATATTTGAATTCCTTAGGTTCAGTGCTGGGTTATCAAAACAAAATAACCTTCAACATATAATATTGATTTCAAGGATCCCATTCCCTTAACTTCTTCAGTTCTTATTTCCTGATTGACTGTGTTATCTATTTGTCTGTATTCTTCAGTTTCCTGAGTCAAACCACCATGATTAATTGCATGTCACTGCTCCTTGATTCTCTTTTAAAGTTTCCATAATATCTAATACTTTCTCCATTTTAAAAAAAATAAACAAGCCCCAAACAATTTATCATTAGTAAGTGACAACATGGCAAACTTTTTTTTCCCTTAACACACATGCTTTGTGTTATTACTCTTGGCTGCTACTGCCTAACATGTTAATGTGCAATGTTCTCTTTTGTTAGACCTTATGTAGCTGAACATTATAGGAGTCCCACTTGTGAAGCAACTGTTCAAGACCCTTTGGTTTGAAACAATGATTGCTCAGTTCTTGACTCCAGGGAAAATACAGTTTGCAGTTGTGTTATATGGAGGATGTGGAAAGAGAACTGGAGAGAAGGGGAGAGTTATTTACAGGTGCATTTGGTGGCATCTACTAACAGGTAAGTACCCAAAAGTTATAACTCTCTTTTCACATCTATAACCTTCACCTTTTTTGAAATACTTCCTCCTCCCCCCTCCCCCCAACCCCCATATGCACTTGAGGCCAAATTCTACGTTGATATAAAAATACACCAGCAGCCAACTTGGTCTTTGGTCAGTCCCAAACATTCCCTACCTCCCACGTTTGGAGCAAACTTCAGTTATTTTTCAGACAGAGTGAGGGGGGGGGGGCGCGAGAAGGAGGGAATTACACTTTTCTTCCTTATACAAACATCTAATTACTATTTTCTCTCTCTCAAAAAAAAAACAAAACCAAACCCACCAGAACAAACACCTACAATTTGAAATGTGGCATAGACACACGATTTCATCCTGCACTCACTGAAAGACCAGAGAGAAGGAATGTCCTAGTTAATAAAGCACAAGCATAGACTTGGGAGACCTGGGTTCAGGTTCCACACTCCGCCACAGACTTCCTGTGTGACCTTGGGCAAGTCACTTTGTCTCACTGTGCTTCAGGTCCCCCTCTATAAAATGGGGATAACAGTTCTTCACCAGGGCGAGGTGATTAAAAGATACTGAGGTAAGCAGATACTACTGCCTGAGGGCAATATAAGTTCCTAAGACAGACAGATCAAAATCAGTGGCAACACTCCCATACATCCCTGCTAACCACCAATATTTTGCTTGGGTATGAAAGGAAAATGGCATAACTACTTCAAAATTGCAGAGTGCATGCTTTCTGGTTCAAAACATTTATGAAGAGTTTATAACCTACAAAAAGCAATTATACCTCCAAATTTTTTCCCCTTAAGAAGAGCTTGAAGATGAATTGTGAAAAGTTAGTGTTTACGTACCATCCAAACTGCAAGGTGTCACAGTCAGAAATCAGGGAAATTCTAGCAGTTAACATTGCCATAGCAACATTAACTCTACCATGCTGCATATCCTTCCTACAATATTTTTAAAACAGTTAAATGCAAACCTTGGTATATTAAACAAAAGGACAGGGGAATATCCACTTTTATTATTTTTTAATTATGATTTCTTTACAAACTAAACACATTTATCCATAGCACAGAAAATATGTAGTATTTCCATGTATCCAGTACATATACAGCATGTGTATATTTATTCTATCTGTACACTTTAGAAGCTTTGTTAAGGTATACCATAAAATATGCATAATGTGCAGGGGCAGCTCTAACAATTTTGCCACCCCAAGCAGTCGCCGTTGAATTGCCGCGGCAGTGGGTGAGAATGGGGCGGGAGTCTGAGTCCTGCAGCGGCAATTTGGCGGCGGGAAGAGCGGCGGACCTGCCGCCGAATTCCCGCCGCGGGACTCAGACTGCCGCCCCCTTCTCGATGCCGCCCCAAGCACCAGCTTGGAAAGCTGGTGCCTGGAGCCAGCCCTGATAATGTGCCACACTGATGAGCTAACATTGCTATTTCGTAACCTTTGAGTGCTCGATCTTGCAGCCTTTATATAATGTTAACACTAGTTTTTCACATTTAATGTATTGATATTGTGCCATAGGTACATTTAAAAATGCAACATGAGTATAACAAAGAAAAATGAGTCCTTGACCCAAAGATCCAACCCAAGACACATGAGTACAATACAACACAAAGCAGTGCCATCTAGGAGTGGTAAACACAAACATGATCTAACTAAACAGAGCTGGAGTTATCGTACCTGGATTGTTTCACATTAATGTGAGGTGGTTCTTGATGTAGAAGGCAGCACGAAAAAAGATGTGAAGGTGAAAAGTGCAATAAAAAGGGAAAGGGCGCAAAAGGGAGCAGAAAATAGTATAGAACAGGAGATAATTTACAGAAATTTGGACCTCATCCACTACTTTATAAAAGACTAAGCCATATTTGAGTGTCATCTTCAGCAGGAGGGAATCCTCAAATTCACAATCTGTATTTTTATGAGTGTGATTAAGATTGGGGGAATATTTTCAAAACCTTTCAGCATCTGCCTAATTCAGATCCCATTTTCAATCAGTCTCGCTTCAAACAGAAGAGCAAAGTCATTCCAATGTCAAGTGCTTTTAAAAATTACATCCTTGAAACGCTGTACAGGAATTTATAGTACACCGATATCTATAAATCTCTTTCTCCCCTTCCTCTAGATCACTTCTTCCCTCTAGCCATGTAGGTAAGGCTACCAGAAAGCTAGTATTATCTTGAATCCTAGTATTTTATAATGATTCTGAGTTTCCATATTTGTAACTTCAACCGGTAAGGCATGAGGTAGATAAGCTTTTCCCTCTCTGATTCCACAGCAAGCTGGTATTTCAGCTAGCAGTATTCTCACATATTTACTTTGGTTAAAAAAATAGTCAACATGAAACCCAATTAAAAACAACAAAAACAAAGGAGTGATTGTACAGCATGCTGATTTAAAATAAAATAGTTGCTTTATCTTTTATCTCTGCACCTTCTTGAAGAGACAGTATCAACTGGAAAGACACATTTCCATCAGTATTTTTGTTACTGATAACTCAAAAGATGACGAACTGAAAGTTTGTTTACTTAATTCCTTTAACAGCACTTTCTGTGCTGTCAGTTTTACTCTGTTGTTGAGGGCCAGCTACTCTTTCTGTCTCCATTACCTGTTGTCATGGTTACTTGGTGACATGTGCTTTAAATCCCTTGGCAGTCTCTCTGTAGTGGCACTCATCTGGTGACAAGGCTTGGTTTCCTTCACCTTTCTCCAGGGTGGTACCTCATGGTTCAACTACTTTTGGGCAGGATCTCTGAGTTGAAGTCCTCATTTACCAATCGTGGCTCCTCTAGCAGGTCCCACTGGCCATGCAAGCAGGGCCGGCTCCAAGCACCAGCCGACCAAGCACGTGCTTGGGGCGGCACCTGGAGGGGAGCGACGCTGAGGTTTTTTTTTTTATTATTATTATTATTACCAAAAAAAAACCCCCAAAACCCACACACCATTCTTCCCAACCAGGGCAGCGGGCCGCGGGCGAGCCCCACTTCCCACCGGCGCCCCGGCTGGGGCAGCGGAGCCGCGGGCGAGCCCCGCTCCCCGCCGGTGCCCCGGCCAGGGCTGCGGGGGGCAGCTGTGCCGCGCTCCCAGGTGGCGCCCTGGCTGCGGCAGCGGGGCCGCACCACTGCGGGGAAGGCGCCCTCCCCGCCGGCACCCCGGCCGGGGCACCAGGGCCACGGGGAAGATGCGCTTCCCGCCCATTTTCTCTGGGGACATCTCATTTCTACTAGTCACGGTTTCATTTCCTGCTAGCTTTTCCTAACAGCTCCTTTGGATTTAACTGCAGTCAGTAAGACAGAATATCATCAAGCTGGTAAATTGAGATAAATACAATATTAATAAAAAAATGCAGCTATCTCCTATGTTCTCCACACCCTCATATATTGTTTTTTTGGGGGAATTCGCATACCCTTGTGTTCCCCAGGCCATGCAAAAGGATAATTACCAGTAACACATCAACAAAACAAACTGAAGAGGCAGCAGGCAGGCACATACACAGAAAAAAGAACAAAAAGAAAGGGTGCACCTAAGCATGTTAGGAGCTGTTGCTCTTGGTCCCACTTCCCCATTGCCCCCCGCCCCCCCCAAAAAAACACCTCATATGGAATTTTTATCAGTGTACACTATTTCAAGAGTGTTCTCTCTCATTTTTTCCTTTTAATTCATCAGTTTCATACAGTCTCTCTTTACATATATAAACAATCGAAGTATAAGCTTTGTACAACCTTAAGAAAAACAAAAAGTTGAGAGAGTGTCATGTATGAGCTAAATGTTGCAAGTCTTTTTGATGTATGCAGATATCGCATTCATTAAAAAAAAAAAAAAAAAAAAAGGAGCACCCAATTAAGGACAGTAGAATCAAGCCCGCAGACACTCAGAAAGAAAAGTAACAAGGTTCCATGTAGGGTGACCAGACCGCAAATGTGAAAAATCGGGACGGGGGTGAGGGGTAATAGGAGCCTATATAAGAAAAGACCCCCAAATCGGAACTGTCCCTATAAAATCGGGACATCTGGTCACCCTAGTTCCATGTAATTCTCTATATTACATAATTTCATCTGTAGCTTAATGATTCGGCATCAACATATTTTGCTATGCTGTAATGTGATCATGTTCTGCTGCTCGTTTAAAGGCCTTTTGTTTTCACATTGATTTCCATCCCCCATCTACGATCCAGATAATTTCTTAATATTTCTCCAGTGAAAGACTTAAGTGTGTAAAGTTTGAAATATTCCTTTGCATATTGTTTTTAAAACAATCCTTTTACCTCCATGATCTTCATACATTTTAACAACGACAGCTATGACAAAAAATCTTCAATTTACATAGATGCCTCAACAAGTAATGGATTTAGTTACCTAAATTTATACCACCATTTTGGCCCATGTGATTATATACACAGCCGTGTAATTATAAACCATGCTAACATTGTGTGTTTACAGCATTTCTTGTAATGTTAGTATCATTATCTACAGTAGTTGGGAGTGTTGCAAGAGTACAATGAGTTACTGTACCAAACAGCTGTTTATAACCTCAGGCTGTACAACATTTAAGAGAGTTTAATGGGCAAACGTCTACCAGCGTTTGCTATTATTGATGTAAAAGAGCAATGCCTACAACACATACAGAAAATGAGATATAAACCCTGCATACATTTTTGTCAAAGCAGTGCAAAACCAAGCTGTGCATAATTTGTTTCCCTTTTATAGATTAATCGCACCAATTAAATCATATTTTGCTCTTCAGTAGCTCCTGACCCTAAAAGATTATCAAAGCATTTTACAAACATAAGCCTCAACACATTATAGTGAAGCAATTATTTTCACTATTTTAGGGCTCAGGAAACTGAGGTGGAGAAAGGTTACGTGATTTGTCTGAGGATGTAAACAGTAGCAGAACCAGGAATAGAACCAGAAACCCTTGCTCCTGGTCCCCTGCTCTAATCACTTGTGACAAGTTACAAGAGCAACACAAAACCCAATAATCAAGGGGTTAACTCGTCAACCAGAAACTAACTGGTGCCCCTTCCTTCTTTCTTTGAGGGAAGACCAAATTAGAAAAAACACACTGGAAATTTAGCAACTTCAATCCTACTACAGCCACTTTGAATTTTACTGTAGTGACAGTTGGTAACATTGTTATCCCTACGGTAGTGAATCACACATTGCTACAATTAACAAAGCAGCAACAGCAGCTCACAGCCATCTAAATACATCAGACAGCTGCCAAAATTAAAAAAACCCAAAACATTAATTCACTTGTGCTACTGGAAGTACAATGTACAACGCAGAGAAAATAAAGGGGATGGGAAGGAATGGAATGGAACAAAATGAGTTGACAGAAAAATGAATAATAATTCTCTGTGTATGTTAGTCTATTTCTGAACATTTCCTTATCCAGCCACATGTTAAAAGAGTTCTCATAATAATTTAATTTGCCCTCCACAAACAGCAAAGTGTTCATCCAAGTTGGGGATGTAATGCCTTCTGAACACAAACTAGTATTGTAGATCAAAGATAAAAGGGCCATTAAAAATTGCTTCCATGGTGATTGACCCCTAATGTAAACCTTAAAGTAAATAAAAATCAAAATACAACTTTTGGCTCTGAAAGGATTTGCACTTCTTCTCTGTCAAAGCACACATAGGCATAAAGTCCTTAAGCTCTTCCTGGTTCCAAGGCTCACCGTATTACATCCAGCATGAGCAAACACCCAGACAGCATACAGACTGGTTATGAAATATTAACATCATCTAGAATCATCAGTCAGGCTTACCAGCAGCCATCCATTAGACAGACAGCTGACTTTTATGCTTCCTCCCACAGATAACAACTGCAATCAAATAGACAACAAATTACCACCACTTACAAAAGGAATTTGCAATAACTGAATCAAGGAGTTGATTCCTATATCATTTCAGAGGCACATACATTCTGCCCCTTTCTCACCCCCGTTTTGCAAGATTTCACAAATGTTTTTCCAATCTGAAGACCTACACAGCATACAGGTAGATTAACACAGTATTCTAGTACTGCCACTGTTTTGAGAACTGATGTTTAAATTAACCACTGTAACATAACACTGTGCTGATATAGCTATATTATTATTACCAGTGTTATATTGTAGCAGCTATTACAGAATTAGAAAGGGCTTAGAAAGATTTATATTTTCATATTATAACTACTGTATTTTCTGTTCAAAATCCCTAATGTAAGGCTTTTAACTTAAAAAGCCACCCAGTAGCAAATACGTTACATCTGTTGCAATTACATTCTTATTTTTGGGTTTCATAAGAAATGTTTCATGTGAGAATGGGGTAACTTTAATATAAAATGTCTACAGCAAATGGGAGTCTGTTTTTTGTAAGACAAATGCACTATATAAAGATAGCAGAGGTACAAGAAACTAATGACATTTCTTTTAGTCATCCCATTATTCAAATAGGAGAATATATTGCATATTCAATGGATACAGTTTTCCGTTCAGATAAAAAATATTCTGGAGACCCAGGCCCTTTAAATTGCCGACAGAGCCCCGCTGCTGGAGCCCTGGTGTAGCGGCGGCTGGGCTCTGGTGGTTATTTAAAGGGCCCGGAGCTCCTGCTGCTTCTACCACCCCGGCCCTTTAAGTAGCTGCCAGAGCCCTGCTGCTGCTACCCCAGGGCTCCGGCAGCTATTTAAAGGGTCGGGGCGGTAGAAGCAGTGGGAGCCCCGGCCCTTTAAATAGCCCCCAGAGCCCTGGGGTAGCGGCGGGACTCCGGGGGCTATTTAAAGGGCCCAGAGCTCCCGCTGCTTCTATCACCCCGGCCCTTTACATGGCCCCCGGAGTCCCCGGCTGCCGCTGCTACCCCGGTGGGGGGGGGGGCGGCAAGAGGAGGAGGAAGGAGGGGGGGGGGCTTACCTGTATAGGGCGGGCTGGAGCTGACTCTGACCCCCTCAGCCCTACACCTTCTGCCTGAGGCCCCGCCACTTCTGGGGGCCAGAGGTGGCCCCCAGCCCAGCCCTGTACAGGTAAGTCATTTGACTTACTTTCACCCCAGAGTACAACAGTGAAAACAAGTATCATACAAACATATGCAAGAAGAATAGCATGCCTCTCTAATTGGTTAGGATTCTTTTGAAAGGGTCAGTAAAATAATGGATAGAGGAGAACCAGAAACAGTTTATTTGACTTTTCAAAAGGCCTATGGCAAAGTCCCGCAACAAGAGGCCAGTAAAGAAAACTAAATAGTCATGGGGCAAGGGACAAGAGACAGTATGGTCATGGATCGGAAATAAGATAAGTGACAGAAAAAAGCAAGTAAGAGGTTAGTTTTTATCATGCCAAAAAAAATATAGGAAAATAAAGAACATTACAGTGAATAATTTGAACTATTTCTACCCCTCCCTAGATTCTAGATCAATTTTATGAGCTCTGGAAAAATATCTGTCTTCCAATCACTATTTTTACTGAGTAATGTCATTATTTTGTGGACAACATATTATAATTTTATGGGTTTAATCTAGCGATTGAACCAAAACCTTGGATATTAATAACACCAAACTATGGAATAATTCAGATCCAGTACTGAATTTTGCAGCTTTGGCAAATCTATTTTAAAACCTTCAAAACCTTTAAGGGGATCTCCACATACCCTTCCAGAGTGTATTTATTTTATAGATTTTTAAAATGCAATGGCGTTTCCATATAGCACCATTGTACCAAATCTTGTTACGTAACAGTCAAAATAGAATGGTAAACCACCCATTAATTTCATGGGGCTTTGCATTAGGCCCCTGAAGAGAGGAAGTAAACTTCACTTGTAAAAGGAAACAGTCAGAAGAGCCAAGACGGGATGCGTGGAGAAGCAGATGGAGAAGTGAACATGAGGTCACAGACAATTTGAGGGGCTGGGGGGACAATTTTGACTGGGATCCTGAGAAATAGAACCACCAAGTGAAAGCAACGAAACATTATAGTGATCTTTTTCTCTCTCCTGGAGTGGCAAAGCAATAAACAGGAATTTCAATAAAGGCAGAACTGGGATGGGGCAAATGTTTCAGAGATGATGGTATGCAGATTTAGAAAGAAGAAAATAAATTCCTGGGTAACTAAGATTTCTAGCCTTGAGAGTAAACTCTCAGTATAAGCTAAGGATTGTATATCTTAGTTAGAGAATGGGCTAAAATGGTCTTTATTTCAACTTCAAAGATTTAGACACATTTAGTGGGAAATTATCATGTAGCCACGACGTGATGGAATCAGGACAGGCAGATGGACTTTAGATATTTTTACTTTTAGATATTTTATTTTACTTGTTACCATAGTATCAGAGCACTCCCCAATCAGATGTCAAGTAAAAACATTTAATGTTGGGTGTCCACTGCATGGAAAGTATGAGCAAAGTTGAGTCTAGCCATTAGATAACCCAAAAGGAGAAGAAAAATGGAAGAGGTAAGAGTTCCAAGGTCACAGTCCTGGGACATTAAATCACTGTCTCCATCCAATGCATAAAGTCTCCACTAGAAGAGAAGGTAAGATATGAGAGGCTGTGTTTGAAACAGATAGCTAGCATCCTTTGTAATCTCCTATGTAAATGAGGCAGTTAAGAGGAAATCAACCGTAACAAAAAGAGGCACCAAGAACAAGTAGAACATAATCAGAGAGGCATTTATGATCAGACAAGCTAAAAAAATAAAATGGACCCAAAACTAATACAACTTTTGGTTCCACTTTACAGTAGTCTTGCATAGTCATCTTGATTCCAGATTCTTTTCTGATACCTAGAAGTGGGCTACTGAACTCTATTGCATCATTTCCACAAGATTTAGTGTAGTAAAACAGATAAAACCTTTCCTTCTAAAGCAAAGTTCACACCTGAAATTTGCTCACCTGGTGGAACCTGTCTGGAATGTGTGTCAAGATGCAGCAGGCATTTTGGCTTATTTGACACAGAATGACTCAAAAACTTAAAATTGTTTAAGATTAATCTTTCAAACACATTTCAGTTGTTTATTTCCTAATACACGAAGAAACCCCCCCTACCATATTTTGGATCTCACATAAGTGATACACTGTACAACTTAGCCATAGCAGATTATTCTCCAAACATTTAAAGCGTCATTTGTCATATTTAATATTGTAATACATCATATCATAAAAAAAAAAGAAAAATGTGATACAAATTGGCTTGTCTTAAGTCTCCAGAGCCCTGGCAGTCCAGCTACAACACCACCAGTTTATACCTCAATGCCACTCTTTCTCTCAGCATTAGTGTTTACCTTATCCTATGCATTCATGGAAATACTTTACTTCAAAGAAATTACTTGCAGAGTGGATCAGCACACAAGAGCTTTCAGTTAGGTACATTAACCTCAGCTCACCTGTGCCGACATTGTGAGTGCCACCCACAAACTCAAATTGATAGCAAATTAAGCTGGTCCTGGGCATGCTTGAATAAGTGTCACTCATTCATTGGTTCAACATTTCAGGACATGGAAGTAAAACAAAGTACATAAAGGGGATTTGTGTTTCCTTTACCAATAGCTTCTGAAAAAATCTTTTCCAACATGTGCTTCTAATGGAGGACAATAATGCTGATAGGGATTTACTTCACCTCTTTAAAACGAAGCATACCTAGATTTCACTACACTTCAATGATTTCATCTCAGCTGATACAGTAGTGATCGTACTAGACCATACAATAAACTGGGAGATTTCTTGCATAACTACTCACTTAATTTAACTGTTATTACCAATTTCACAACACTGTGTCAGTATGTTAAATTCAACAAGCCTGCATAACAAAAAAGAACGGTAATCTCTTGCTTTATTTGTCTCAAAAAGGAAGCAATTAAATTTTGTACTTTCCTAGACATCTCCAAAGACACTGGAAAATTGCAGAGAAATATGTGGTGAAGACTGCCTGGCATTATACTACTTCTCTAGATGAAGGGGTAAAGGGGGGATGTGGAAGGGGAGTAAACTACGTTTCATATTGTGTAGCTAATTTTCCAATTCAATTGTTATAGCAACCCTTTTACTTCAATATTTACCACAGAGTTGCAGGGACAAATTGCCATTAAGTCTGTTAAATGCGGCAATAATATTTTTATTCAAAATGTGAAAAATTCTTCACCTATTAGCTTCATCTCAATCCTCACAGAAGGAGCCATTTTTAGAATTCTTATGGAAATGAGAATTATTCCTAACTCAATTGTGACAGGGGCGCTTGCCCAGCTAATTAGCCCCTTCTTAATTCCTGCTCTTTCCACCCATAACCAGGCAATGTTGAAAACCATTCCTTTTCTCCATCTTAAATCAGAAAATACAACAAATCAGTGTCAACCCTTGAGATTATATTTTATTACCCACTGATCTGAACCAAATAGCATTATGTTCTGAAGACTGGAGTTCTTCCTGAATTCTATCCTGTACCCATCAGGAACCAATTACAGTTTGATTTAGGAAAAAGGAGCCCTCCAATTTTTCAGCCTGCTTTGAGAGGCGATGTAGATTCCACCAGCCCTGTTATTTAGGCCCTGGTTCAAGAAAACATCCCTAACTCAGGACAGCACTTGTATGTTTAAATCCCACATGTCTAAAGTTAAATGGTACCCTGAATAGGGATGGACATTTACACGTGTGCAAGACTTTTTCTGAATCAAGAACTTAAGTCACTGGATGACTAGGATCAATAAAAGAGGTATAAGTGAGTCAGTGTTATATATTGGTATTGTCGTAGCATCAAGACAACAATCAGAATTGTGGCCTCATCGTGCACTGTACAAACAAATGGTTTTACAAACATGTTTACACAAGGAAGCAGGTGTAGACAAACATAAAAGATCCTTGAGCCTTCCTGTGCCAATGTCTATGCACAAACATCTTCAAAAAGGAGACATTTCAATAGTGAAGATTCAAAATATTTCTTGAGGAAGATGCCGCCAAATTGGCAAGCTTGCTTTTTGAGATGCTGGAATGTGATCAACAGTGCTATATTTCTAAGATACATCCTCCTCTTCACCCAGCAGCATGGAAAGTCAGGTCATTTAAATTAGATTCCCTCTGCTAGGAGATTTATTAGTATTTATCTATGTATCTATTTATATGCACTTCTGTGGGACTATTTAAATAGATTCATGTAGGCTCAGTAGTTAACTAGGGAAGGGCAGGAAATGTTTAGTGTTTAATACACATATAAAAACACACATTTTCTGTGTCACTGGGCTAACAAGGTAGCAGTCTATGTCATAACACCTTCAGAAAGTGGCAAGAATTGTGGAATGTTCACAAAATTACTGAATCTAATTTTCTAGTATCCCTGTCTATTCCTATTTGTCATCTTGGTTTGTTCACCTATGCCACCCACTTCAAGGAAATGAAGTACACTTAATAAAGCATACTTGGAGAATAACAGTGCCTACGTGGTGCTTCAGCCATAATGTGGGTGGGGTATCATTTCAACAATGTCTAAGTGAAATATTTCATGTTATGAGACAGTGACTTTTTTCCCTGACAAATTTTCTTGTGGCGTCGACATGATGCTCCCTGCAGTACTACAGTAGAATGGGATAGATTTACAATCTCTAATTCCAAATCCATATGTAATACTGCAAGCAATGTGTCCTTGGGGGATATGAGGGAGCAAGTGTAACTATAAAATGGCAGGTGAACTGCATGATGTTATACGTTTTTAAATTATGTTAGCTCTCTGCAAAGCAATTTCATGAGATGATCAGTTTATTTAAAATGTATTAACCTACATCATCTTTAATCTTCAAGCAAATGTCAAATTACAGTACATAGCTTTATAAAATGCATCACTAGCACTCTAAAATTAAAATCTTATGAGAAGCTGTTGTCTGCAGTTATTGAAAATGCAATAAAAGTCATAATTAAGAGTCACAGAATTAAAAAATAAATTTTGGTTTTCTACTGCTCATTATTTCGGAAGTATTTTTCGTTTTGCCTCAAATTTTTATAAAATTGGACTCCCTTTCTCAGGCTCTCTCTGTCTGTTCCTAAATGACAAGCATGATACAGAGTAATCTCTACTGGCAGAAGATGTAATTTATTTTAATTGGAACTGAAAAATTGTTTAAAGGGTGGCAGGAGGAAACTGTTCCTATTTCCTGCTATAGTTCCCTCAGCATCTAATTACACCCATAAAGAGGGACAATGGGAATGCTGTGTGTTATTCAGTCTAATGTGGTTAATTACAAGATTCTCTGTGTGCATGCAAATACACCAGAGCCTCATAACGGACATAGCACCCACGCAATATCATTTATTAGCTATGTGCTTTGAGATCAAGCACAGCACATCCACTCTGCATGTGGATGACATGTTCATTTCCACATTGCAAAATGGTTTCCTAGTTCACAAAGCGGATAGCATCTCTAAAATATAGCAAAAACATACCAGACTGAAAACTCTACTCTAAGCTACTAGTTTTTATAGCTTCTGTAGATTTCTCCATACTTTAAATAAGATTCTCAGATTATCAGACTGAAAACTGCATCACGAAACTGCATCATTAACCTGCATTTAAGTCTAACTCCCTTTCCTTTATGGAGAGATATTTAGGTTAGGATGATGCCTTCTCTTTTTTTCTTCTAGCTAGTATGAGCTCTGTATTCCAGTAAATATTAATTTTTAAAAGGCTTGTGCTCAAAAGCGTCTGAAACAATAAGATGGTGCAAATTATTTTGGCTTAAAAATTGTAAACTCTACATATTGTATAATACAGTTGTCATATACTGTGTGTGGGAAGTCTGCCTGATTTTTTGTAAGGAAACAGAAAACCATTCACTATCGACTATCATTTGCCTGGTTAAGGCCTCACCTGGCACAATGTTCCATCTAGTGCAGCGGTTCTCAAACTGTGGGGTCGCCAGGGCTGGCATTAGACTTACTAGCGCCTGGGGCCGAAGCTGAAGCCCTCAGGCTTCAGCTCTGGGTGGCTGGGCTCAGGTTACAGGTCCCCTGCCTGAGGCTGAAGCCCTTGGGCTTTAGCTTTGCCCTCCCCCGCTCCCCCCAAGGGCAGCAGGGCTAGGGCAGGCTCCGGCTTTGGTTCCCCCTCCTGGGGTCGTGCAGTAATTTTTGTCTTCAGAAGGGGGTCATGCTACAATGAAGTTTGAGAACTCCTGATCTAGCGCTTTCATTTTATGATTATTCATTATACAGAGGGTCATATTGTAAAAGTATATGCAATACTTTACAAAACATTTATAAAGGCAAGATCCCTTACAGACAATGTGTCACAAGAAACAACAGGTCAGAGTAACGAAGTGTGAAGACAAAACAGGGAAGTGATTGACGTATAGTCGTAAAATATGGATTTACTGGTGACCACTTATCTCCCATTCCTACTCCATATAGGGGAGAGAGGCTGGCATGCAGGCACCACTGTGTGGTTACAGTTTGCATCTGCTTATATTTTTAATGCTGACAACAGAAGGAAGAATTCCTGAAAAGGGATGGGTCATAAGGAGAGAAGGATTACATGGTGTCAGGAGAGTGGGAGGCTAATCCAAGCACACAGGCATAATGGATAAAGGCACAGAGCAAAGAATGGTGGAAGGAGATAAAGAGCCTGAATCCAATTTTAAATGCAAAAAGACACGATTTCCATTGACTTCTGTGACTTGGCTGGGGGCCCATAATTAGTAGCTTAGAGCCTATGCTGAACAACCTGGGCAATTGTCTGATGAGATGAGAGCACCGAGGCAAGTGAGGTAGTGCAGATCCTTGAAGGAAAGACAAGGAGCTTGAACTCTATGTGGAAGAACAGTGGTTGACACTGAAAGGACTTAAAAGGAAGGGGGTAATATGGTTGCAACAGCAAATGAGTTTAGCAGTGGCATTTTGGACAGACCTATGATGGAAGAAGTTGTGCATAGACCAGAGGAGGAGCAGGATACAGTAGTTGAGAAATGAAGTGACCAAGGGAAGGACTAGTGTTTTAGTAGTGGGTGTGAAAAGCAAAACGCATTTTAGATTAATTATGGTGGATAAATCGACACATGACTGAGCAAAAGTCTGCCTTCAGGGAAAAGCTGCAAGAACAAGCTGCAAGAACAAGGAGGGATAGCTCAGTGGTTTGAGCATTGGCCTGCTAAACCCAGGGTTGTGAGTTCAATCCTTGAGGGGGCCATTTAGCGAATCTGGGGCAAAACAAATCTGTCAGGGGACAGTACTTGGTCCTGCTAGTGAAGGCAGGGGACTGACTTGATGACCTTTCAAGGTCATTCCAGTTCTAGGAGATTGGCATAGCTCCATTTATTTATTTTAAAAAGTAGTCACTGACCACTGAAGAGCTAATGAACAGATATCATCATAAAAAGAATATTTGGGAAAGGGAGGTTTTTTTCTGCCTGACAGCTTAAAACTCTTTGTTAACACCCACTCAACTCCAAAAACCAATTAACATATTAGATAACTTAAGTCATCATTAAAAAGTTTTTTTTTAAATTGTCCCTTAAAGGTGTTAGAACCCACAACAAACAAGCTCAGAGAGACACCATCCCCCCGAAGAGGTCTTCAAGAAAAACTAGGATGATGACACTTGATATTGCTGATAACATTAAGAGAGAGCGAGAGAGAGAGAAGAAACAAGTTACGAAAAATAGAAGGAAACTTATAGCTGATGAGAATTCAATGGGAGAAGACACTTTCTGAAAATTTGCACAAAATAAACAGCTTTCAGACCTCCCTCACCACGCCCCCATTCCAAATACATGCCCAGTTTTTTTAATGTGTTATTAAAAGCTTTGCAAGTTGCCTTTAATATAAACTTACTGTCATTTACAAAAAAAAGTAATCAGACTTTAATAATACCTGGTTGACTTCATTGTGTGTGCACACGTGAATGTCTGACTCACACGGAGTTTTATCACAGTAACAGCTGGAAATCTCTATCTATGCCAGTGTTCTCGCAAGGGAACTCTTGCTCTTCAAGAGCAAAAGGGTATGTGGCTCTGATGGCGTCTACAATAGAAGTAAATGTAGATGCATCAAATGCATACAGCCAGCTGGCATCTTTAATGAGTAAAATGTAGAAAGGTTGATGCCTTCAGAAGCAGCTCTTGTGAAGCAGCTTTCAATGAAGATTTTCTGTGCAACAAAGAATACAAAACATTTTTTGCACTTCTAGGCAACCATATTTTTGCATTATTTTAAAAAAATCAATTTTCTGATAACATTAACAGGGGGCTGAGTGCCTGAAATCCCCACTAGCAAAATACACTTATCTACAGAGCCTGGTAATGCGCTCTACAGCAGGGGGTGGGGGGCGATTTATAAAGCACACTAACTTATTGCATATTAATTGGTCCATGTAGACCCTGCTGGTGTGTACTAGAAGTTCCCTTTCATGTTTTGCGGTTTAAAATGCACCAGGGAACTTCTAGTGTACACCGGCAGGGTCTACACAGACCAATTAATGTGCAACAAGGTAGTGCACTTCAGAAATCACACTCCTGTAGTGTGCATTGTCACAGTGTAGACAAGCCCTACTGCTCTATGTCACAATAGGCCAGTATGACAGATGTGACCTGTGGACAAATTCAACACACCAACCAAAAAAAAAAAAAAAAAATCTATGAAAAAGATTGCCTGGCACTATTTCCCTTTAACCACAACAATATCCACAGATATTATACATGTTGCCTATTGTGTAAAGTAGAAGATAATCTCTGTAGTTTTGCAAAGTCTATTGATTTTGTTAGAGCTGAGAAGAAAGTGTTATTTCTTTTGTTCAATAAAACTGAAGTCAATGAGCCTGATTCACTCTTGCTTATACCAGTTTTACACCAGTTGAATGCTACTGATTTCCACAGAGCTATTGCTAATTTATACTAGTTTCAGTGAGAGGAGACTCTGAACCTCTAATTTAGGAAGAAATTTTGACAGTGAATAACCTCTGAAGTGTATTTGAAAATGAAGTTTTTCCACTGTAATTAGCAAGTATACTTCCAGAAGTAGACATCTTGTTTAATACAAAAAAGCCAGGCAAATCTGACACTGATTTCAGCAGTCTACAATCTACTGACAATCAGTAAAACAACAGTGTGTAATATATAAAAGCAAACTTCAAGTTCTTATTATGATCTTTTTATTGGAATTGAAAGAGAGGTGTGACTTAATACGTAGTCTCTCGCATTTGGCTCCCACCTTACTCTCATAACAAACAAGATTTTAGTTAGTTGTCTCATTTACATTAATTTAAGTTTTTAAAGAAATTATTTCCTAATACAATTCAGAGTATTTAAAAGTAAGCATCTGTATAGAAGCTTTACCTCCTTCAAGTCAGGTGTCTGAGGCCATGTCTACACTAGTGAGCTTACAGCCACACAGCTGTACTAATGCAGCTCCACCGCTGTAAGATCGCTCATGTAGTCACTCTGTGTCAGCAGGAGAGATCTCTCCCGTTGGCATAATTAAACCACCTCCATGAGCGGCAGTAGTTATATCTGTGGGACAAGCACTGTCCACACTGGCGCTTCTGTCAGTGTAACTTATGTCGTTCAGGGGTGTGTTTTTCACACCCCAAGTGACAAATTATACTGACAAAAGTAGTCGGTAGACATGGCCTGAATATTAAGAACACAACCTCGCTTTGACTACCTATGGCAATGAAATTATCTTCCAAGTAACACTGAGGATTTGTAGTCCGTGTTTATTTTTAATTGTATAAGCTACTAAATGAATGTATTTTAAGTGTGTAAGTTTGATTTAAAAAAACAAAGAAATGTGAAAAAAGTAACCCTAGTTTTCATGATTTATTGTACTAGAAAATCCCGGCATTTTACAGCCATCATTATCTCTGACAGAGGGTAAACCAAGCAGAAGGAAAATGGAAGTACCCCTAAATTGGCACTTCACTGAACATAGGGATGATTTCAATAATGCCAATGGTCTACTCTTCCAGTGCCTGCAACCGTGACACTGTCCTGAAGTTCCAAATCAGTATTTGTAGGGGACAATAAACAATGGAGAGAAAATGCATGAGAAATGGAGCAACTGGAATGGATTTTAAAAATATTTTCACATCAAAACAACTTTAAAACTTGCTTCATTAATAAAAGTTATGGTTGAAAGAAGAAGTCATAAATAATATACTTAATTTCATCCCTTTTTCTCACTGGGAATTGTTCCCAGTTATTTTCTTAAATGTATTTGTTATTTGACATCATTTGCGAAACCACCTGAATAAAGATACTTCGTCTATAGCTCATTCATGAGCAGTTAATTCTGAATGATAAGTGTGAAATGCTCAATCTGTTCTGACTGGATGCAAAACTCACATGGCATGTTTCTGTTCTTTGGTCAAGTGGAGTTTTAGAATCAGGTGTTCAAGTGTAAATAATCAAAATCAATTCAAAGTTTGTTTTCTTGAATATTCTGAAAGATTTGCTTAAAATTCACAGTTTCTCAAGGCTTTTCTGCCAGTAATGACGTTCATTAAGAAGCTGAAAACAAACATAAAACAGGGCTTTGATTGTCCTCAGAGCAAATTTGTTCTAAAATGTCAATGAAGACTCTGGCAAATACTGCAAAGAATTTTCCACATCTAATAACCGAACTTTACATGTTTTTCCTTATGAAAGAGTAATTTGGAAAGCTTAATGCCTATTTATTCAAATTTGGGCCAACACTGACTGCAAATCATTCCAATTTGAGTAACTTTTGGAGAAAACCTCTGCAAACAGTGAGGCTGTTAAATTTATGGACTTAACCATAGGGCTCGTTGCAACATCTTTTGTTTTCATGTAACCTGAGAATAAGAAACTATTCAATTTTTAATCTGAGGGCTGCTAAACTGTAACTAGATCCACCATTCTTGTGCCACTGGGTTATCTACTTTGGGGATAATGCTGAAGCAAACAGAAGGTAGCTATATCACAGAAAAACATCAAAAATATTAATAAAAAAATTCAAGAGTGCCCCTGGAGTGCAGAAAACTGTTGAATCCCAGAGGATTTGAAAAATCACTAGTCCTTAGGAACAAAACTTTAATTTTTCAGATTCTATCTGACAATACTGGTTTTTCAGAATGAAGTAGGTGATGACAAAATGACATCAGAAGGTTTACTTGTTTGGGGCCATTTTATGCTTGCTAACTCTTCTTCAGTGAAAGCATGCAGCGTGTTTGTTTTTAAATGGCATAATATATATCCAGATTAGTTTTCAATAATCTTACAGTGGTGACAATGAAAGTGAAAATAAAAAACAAGATTTTCCTCCCCCATCAAAAGTATCAAGTCTTCTACTGGTGGTGCACAAACCTTAGCTAGCTTTTGCCCTGCAAGTTTTGCTGAAGATAAAGGCAACAGCCAATGTGCAGAAGTTCTGGAAACAGCAGTGAAGAAGGTTTTTGAAGCTATAATAAGCATGTAATAGTTTAATGTCCCATAAATAGGCGCAGCAGTGGTCTACAGGATGTTATATGTCCTGACATTTTATCAGTGTAAATAGAGCTCACTAGCTTCAGAACCCTTTGGGGTGAAACATTCATGATGATTTTCTGAAACTAACTGCAACTGTAAAATACATCTGTAATTAGCGTAAGGAATCCTGATGCTTGGTGTCTTGATTTTAACAGCATGGCTCCTCCAGAGTTTATAGCAAGTTTAAAATATGAAATTAGAATTTTAGAATCTAATTAGAGCGATTGTTTTGAACTGTGGAATACTTTTCATTCAAACCAGGCAAAACCCTGTAAAGAGCTTTATACTCTGGAAAAAGAACCCTGGAAAATAGAAAATACTGTCTTCTCAAGATAAATTATGGAAGATTGAGTAGGACAAATATTTGTCAGCTCAAGGAATAGTCCCTGTAACATCTATGATGTTAACACTGAGAGATGGGATCTTTGATGGAGAGAAAGGAAGAAGATTCCCTTCCCACAAAATAAATCCTTTTTTCCTTCCCCAAAGCCCCATTTATGCCACTTCCAATGTTACCTGAGATACACTCTCCTACAATGATGACAGATCATGCTTCTTGCCACTGAGTGGGAGTAGGCAATGGCTGAGATCTGGCAGAGGTCCCCTCTTTGCAACCACCAACACTTCACACCCAGGACTGGCCATCTGCCTTGGCAGGACCTTGGGCTGAGATGTATTGGGGCAGATATAAGTAAAAATTCCAGCTTCCAGTCATGCTTTTGGAACCAGCTGCTTGTTAGCAAGCCTGACGTTGTGGGTATGGGTATGTATGGTAATGTATTATTAACCTAAGTGCTTGTTGTCTGGCTATACCGAAAGAAGGACATGAGACACCGAATATGGTTTAATCAGGCTGCAACTCTTCGGAGTCCATTGTACTAAATGAATTGTGTTCTATTCCATGGGGGAGGGCTGCCACAGCTTCTCCAGGAATCGAAAACAGTGGATGGTGATTAAGGCAAATACCCCCAGAGAGGACCACTCCTGGAAAGGCTTGTATACACTAGTTTAGACTGGGTTACCAGAGACCAGGAGAAAAAGAAAGGACTTTTGGATAAACAGCCCGAGTTTAAAACGACTCAGGGCTCTTCTTCCAGTAGATGGACAGGACTTTCTGTCCAAGGAGCCAGGGCCGGTCTTATGGATGGGCGACCACCCAGGGCGCCAAGGTCAGAGGGTGCCATGGTCAAGAGGCAAGGAGGAGGGCAGGTTTGCGGTGCAAGGCCACAGACGGGAGCTCAAGGCAATGGGAGGGGAAGGCAGTGGGGATGCAGCGGGGGCCAGGAATTCCAAAATACAAATTCGCCATTTTCCCTAAGGCCGGCCTGGCAAGGAGAGCTCTAATCCTTGCAAAGGGATTGGAAAGACTTTAGTCTACTAGGGCTCCATAAGACTCACGGGTGACCTCTCATTATATTTTAGCATGTGCACAGGAACATTTATTGATTTTTATGTTTTCTCTGTAATGCTTTTACCTGAAAAATAAATGTTCCTGCTTAAAAAGCTGCATGGTAACTTGTAATGCTCGCAATGCACTGTTCATAGTTTCTCTGAGAGAAAGCAAAGCACAGATGATGGCCTTTTAGGCAGACTGGCTTGCTGGGGATATCACAGTGTAGATCAGGAAACTGTGCTGCCTTAAAATCCCTTGTCAGGAGGGAGTGAGACTTAGGGTTTGTCTACCTGGTGCTTTACAGCGCTGAAATGTGTTGCGCTCAGGGGTGTGAACACCCCTGAGCGCAACACGTTTCAGCGCTGTAAAGCACCAGTATAGACAGTGCACCAGCGCTGCTACGCCCCTCATGGAGGTGGCTTTTTATACCGCTGGGGGAGCTCTCTACCAGCGCTATGCGCGACCCCACAAGCCACATTAAAGCGCTGCTGTGGCAGCACTTTAGCGTTGCCAGTGTAGACTAGCCCTTAGATCTCTGCCCAGGAGAAGTGATGGCTGGGAACCAGGAACTTTTAAGTGGGTGCCCTCAAGGGACCATGGAGGAGGAATGTAGGTGCAGTTACCCTGAAAGTGACAGTGACTACCAGAAACGTAACACACTTGGTCTGTGCATTTGTTTCTTTACTTTCTTCTTTGTTCTTCTTTGTTCCACTTTCCCTCTGTCTTTCCCTGACAGATTTTTCCCCCTTTTCTATTTCTCTCAGTGCTTTGCTACAGCAAACAGCAAAACAAAAGCGACCAAAAAGAAAATAAATCTCTACTCACTGAAATTCCACTGCACAAGTTAAAACAGTTGGCAGTGTCTGCTCAGGAAAAACCCAAGATTAGAACTGTATGTGTCCCTTCATGAGATCAGCAGGATTGCTGCTTTTTCCAAGGCTTTCTCCTGGATTCATTACGCATTTACATTGGATGATCTGGCGATGGACTCAAGCCCTACAGAACATGAATTGTATCTGCACAAATTTTACACAAAATAGGGCCTGTCTTCTTTGCATTTCCTTTTTCGTTGTTGTTTGCCAATTGCTACATTTCAATCGTTCTGGAGCAGCTCCATAGCTACAAATAAAATTGTGCTGTGGGAATCTGAACACTGGCGATTTTTGTCCCTTCTGTTTTATGTCCATTTAAACAATTCTTTCATTCAAAACTAGGGAGGGCAGAATTTAGATGACTAGATTTCCAGGACACCAATGTCATGGATTTTTTTCAGCACTACCAACATAACATGACCAGGCACAGAGCTGAGTGTACGTGAATCCAGGACCAAAAGGAATAATTGCATTGGATAAATGCTTTGCGAACAGGGGCTGCAAACAGGGGAGTTTGAGAGGAATTGCTCCAGGTAAAGCAGGAGCAAATACAGGACCCTTGGGGTAAGTGGCTGTCTGTAGTGTGTGTTTGGGGGTACTTGCTGTGTGCTGAGCTTGTGTCTGTCTGTTTGTTTGTTCATTTGTTTGTTTGTAGGACCGTGTGCTGTGGCTGGCAGTTGGAAGCTGTGAGCTTCTACACCAGGGGGCGGGGCTAATCAATCAGGGAGGCCGGGGCTTTATAAAGCCGTCCACAAGCGACCAGGGAGCTTTGCGAACAGGGGCTGCAAACAGGGGAGTTTGAGAGGAATTGCTCCAGGTAAAGCAGGAGCAAATACAGGACCCTTGGGGTAAGTGGCTGTCTGTAGTGTGTGTTTGGGGGTACTTGCTGTGTGCTGAGCTTGTGTCTGTCTGTTTGTTTGTTCATTTGTTTGTTTGCAGGACCGTGTGCTGTGGCTGGCAGTTGGAAGCTGTGAGCTTCTACACCAGGGGGCGGGGCTAATCAATCAGGGAGGCCGGGGCTTTATAAAGCCGTCCACAAGCGACCAGGGAGCTTTGCGAACAGGGGCTGCAAACAGGGGAGTTTGAGAGGAATTGCTCCAGGTAAAGCAGGAGCAAATACAGGACCCTTGGGGTAAGTGGCTGTCTGTAGTGTGTGTTTGGGGGTACTTGCTGTGTGCTGAGCTTGTGTCTGTCTGTTTGTTTGTTCATTTGTTTGTTTGCAGGACCGTGTGCTGTGGCTGGCAGTTGGAAGCTGTGAGCTTCTACACCAGGGGGCGGGGCTAATCAATCAGGGAGGCCGGGGCTTTATAAAGCCGTCCACAAGCGACCAGGGAGCTTTGCGAACAGGGGAGTTTGAGAGGGAGTTTGGAAGGGGAGTGCGAAGGGGGCAAGCTATCCTTGCCATTCCTAATTCTTTTTACCCAAACTAAAGGGAGAGGCAGAGCAACCAGGTGGCTGCGGACGGGGGAGTGAGTATCTGTTGAGGGGACAGTTTGGCACTTTGACAGTGTGCTAGAGTGTTTGATTTCCTGTTTGAAAAGTGTGATTTGGGAGTGCTTCATTGCAGACTCTTCTAAAAAGACTGTCAGTCAGCTGCGCACCAGCGGAGCAGCGCATAGCAGAGAAGCAAACAGGTGGAGTTAGCCTGGGAGTTCGCCTGGAGAGAACCTACTGAGGCATCCCCCTTGCAGGTTTCCCTGAGTAGCTTCTGCCACAAGTGAGAAAACTCTTCGAAGGAAGGAACTATGGATGCTGAGCGATCCGCTGTCGTGACCTGCACAGGATGTGCCATGTTTGTCTTTCTTCCACAGGATAGAAGCGACTTTGTCTGTACAAAGTGCAAGCTGATCTCTATATTGGAGGAGAAGATTCAAGGTCTGGAGAAACGAGTATCAACCCTGCGTTCCATAAAAGAAAATGAGGAGTTCCTGGATAGACGTCAGGATAGGCTTCAGCGGGCGCAGTGTTGTGAGGATTCAGAGCAGGCTGCGCAGCGGGGACAGAAGGCCAGCGAGGATAATTGGCGGCATGTGACCTCCAGAAGAGGAAAGAGTATGAGACAAGTCCATGTACAAGAAACGCATATTCAGATGAGCAACCGTTTTCATGTTCTCTCCACAGCCACTAGTGCAGAGAGTGGAGTGAATGATGCATCTGAGGGAACAGAGCAGAAGGAGACTCCACTGACTGGAAGGCATGAGATGCACAGTCCTAGGGATGGGGGTTCCACGACCACCACTCCCAAGAGGAGGAGGAGGGTGGTGGTGGTCGGGGACTCTCTCCTCAGGGGGACTGAGTCATCTATCTGCCGCCCTGACCGGGAAAACCGAGAGGTGTGCTCCTTGCCAGGGGCTAGGATTCGTGATGTGACGGAGAGACTGCCGAGACTCATCAAGCCCTCAGATCGCTACCCCTTCCTGCTTCTCCACGTGGGCACCAATGATACTGCCAAGAATGACCTTGAGCGTATTACTGCAGACTACGTGGCTCTGGGAAGAAGGATAAAAGAGTTTGAGGCGCAAGTGGTGTTCTCGTCCATTCTCCCTGTGGCAGGAAAAGGCCGGGGTAGAGACCGTCGAATCGTGGAAGTCAACGAATGGCTACGCAGATGGTGTCGGAGAGAAGGGTTTGGATTCTTTGACCATGGGATGGTGTTCCAAGAAGGAGTGCTAGGCAGAGACGGGCTCCACCTGACGAAGAGAGGGAAGAGCATCTTTGGAAGCAGGCTGGCCAACCTAGTGAGGAGGGCTTTAAACTAGGTTCACCGGGGGAAGGAGACCAAAGCCCCGAGGTAAGTGGGGAAGTGGGATACCGGGAGGAATCACAAGTAGGTGAGTGCAAGAGGGGAGGGCTCCTGCCCCATACTGGGACAGCAGGGCGATCGGTGAGTTATCTTAAATGCCTATACACAAATGCAAGAAGCCTGGGGAACAAGCAGGGAGAACTGGAAGTCCTGGCACAGTCAAGGAATTATGACGTAATTGGAATAACAGAGACTTGGTGGGATAACTCACACGATTGGAGTACTGTCATGGATGGATATAAACTGTTCAGGAAGGATAGGCAGGGCAGAAAAGGTGGGGGAGTTGCGTTGTATGTAAGAGAGCAGTATGACTGCTCAGAGCTCCAGTATGAAACTGCAGAAAAACCTGAGAGTCTCTGGATCAAATTGAGAAGTGTGAGCAACAAGGGTAATGTCGTGGTGGGAGTCTGCTACAGACCACCAGACCAGGCGGATGAGGTGGACGAGGCTTTCTTCCAGCAACTAACAGAAGTTACTAGATCACAGGCCCTGGTTCTCATGGGTGACTTTAATCACCCCGACATCTGCTGGGAGAGCAATACAGCGGTCCACAGACAATCCAGGAAGTTTTTGGAAAGTGTAGGGGACAATTTCCTGGTGCAAGTGCTGGAGGAACCAACTAGGGGAAAAGCTCTTCTTGACCTGCTGCTCACAAACAGGGAAGAAATAGTAGAGGAATCAATAGTGGATGGGAACCTGGGAGGCAGTGACCATGAGATGGTCGAGTTCAGGATCCTGACACAAGGAAGAAAGGAGAACAGTAGAATACAGAGCCTGGACTTCAGAAAAGCAGACTTTGACTCCCTCAGGGAACTGATGGGCAAGGTCCCCTGGGAGAATAACATGAGGGGGAAAGGAGTCGAGGAAAGCTGGCTGTATTTTAAAGAAACCTTATTGAGGTTGCAGGAACAAACCATCCCGATGTGTAGAAAGAAAAGTAAGTATGGCAGGCGACCAGCTTGGCTTAACAGTGAAATCCTTGCTCGTCTTAAACACAAAAAAGCAGCTTACAAGAAGTGGAAGATTGGACAAATGACCAGGGAGGAGTATAAAAATATTGTTCAGGCATGCAGGAGTGAAATTAGGAAGGCCAAATCACACTTGGAGTTGCAGCTAGCTGGAGATGTTAGGAGTAACAAGAAGGGTTTCTTCAGGTATGTTAGCAACAAGAAGAAAGTCAAGGAACGTGTGGGCCCCTTGCTGAATGAGGGAGGGAACCTTGTGACAGAGGATGCGGAGAAAGCTAGTGTACTCAATGCTTTTTTTGCCTCTGTCTTCACAGACAAGGGCAGCTCCCAGATGGCTGCACTCCGCAGCACGGTATGGGGAGGAGGTGACCAGCCCTCTGTGGAGAAAGAAGTAGTTCGGGACTATTTAGAAAAGCTGGACGAACACAAGTCCATGGGGCCGGATGCACTGCATCCGAGGGTACTAAAGGAGTTGGCCGATGTGATTACAGAGCCATTGGCCATTATCTTTGACAAATCATGGCAATCGGGGGAGGTCCCGGATGACTGGAAAAAAGCTAATGTAGTGCCCATCTTTAAAAAAGGGAAGAAGGAAGATCCGGGGAACTACAGGCCAGTCAGTCTCACCTCAATCCCTGGAAAAATCATGGAACAGGTCCTCAAGGAATCAATTTTGAACCACTTAAAGGAGGGGAAAGTGATCAGGAACAGTCAGCATGGATTCACCAAGGGCAAGTCATGCCTGACTAACCTAATTGCCTTCTATGATGAGATAACTGGCTCTGTGGATGAGGGGAAAGCAGTGGATGTGCTATTTCTTGACTTTAGCAAAGCTTTTGATACAGTCTCCCACAGCGTTCTTGCCAGCAAGTTAAAGAAGTATGGGCTGGATGAATGGACGGTAAGGTGGATAGAAAACTGGCTGGATGGTCGTGCTCAACGGGTAGTGATCAATGGCTCCATGTCTAGTTGGCAGCCGGTATCAAGTGGAGTGCCCCAAGGGTCGGTGCTGGGGCCGGTTTTGTTCAATATCTTCATCAACGACCTGGAGGATGGTGTGGACTGCACCCTTAGCAAGTTTGCAGATGACACTAAACTGGGAGGAGTGGTTGATACGCTGGAGGGTAGGGATAGGATACAGAGGGACCTAGACAAATTAGAGGATTGGGCCAAAAGAAATCTGATGAGGTTCAACAAGGACAAGTGCAGAGTCCTGCACTTAGGACGGAAGAATCCCATGCACTGCTACAGACTAGGGACCGAATGGCTGGGCAGCAGTTCTGCAGAAAAGGACCTAGGGGTTACAGTGGACGAAAAGCTGAATATGAGTCAACAGTGTGCCCTTGTTGCCAAGAAGGCTAACGGCATTTTGGGCTGTATAAGTAGGGGCATTTCCAGCAGATCGAGGGATGTGATTATTCCCCTCTATTCGGCACTGGTGAGGCCTCATTTGGAGTACTGTGTCCAGTTTTGGGCCCCACACTACAAGAAGGATGTGGATAAATTGGAAAGAGTCCAACGGAGGGCAACAAAAATGATTAGGGGGCTGGAGCACATGACTTATGAGGAGAGGCTGAGGGAACTGAGATTGTTTAGCCTGCAGAAGAGAAGAGTGAGGGGGGATTTGATAGCTGCTTTCAACTACCTAAAAGGGGGTTCCAAAGAGGATGGATCTAGACTGTTCTCAGTGGTAGAAGATGACAGAACAAGGAGTAATGGTCTCAAGTTGCAGAGGGGGAGGTTTAGGTTGGATATTAGGAAAAACTTTTTCACTAGTAGGGTGGTGAAGCACTGGAATGGGTTACCTAGGGAGGTGGTGGAATCTCCTTCCTTAGAGGTTTTTAAGGTCAGGCTTGACAAAGCCCTGGCTGGGATGATCTAGTTGGGGTTGGTCCTGCTTTGAGCAGGGGGTTGGACTAGATGACCTCCTGAGGTCCCTTCCAACCCTGAGATTCTATGATTCTATGATTCTATGAATTAGGCAATGCTTGCTAGGACACAAATAGTACAAACGAAGCACCTTGTCACATTCTTAACAGTACAATGCGCCTAGGAGTATTATGATTATTTTAGGGAAGGAAACTCAGGCATTGGAATCAGTACTTCCATGTTCTAGTCTCAGTTCTGCCATTATCTGACTGTGCTGCCATGGGCACGTTGTTTACCTACCGTATTCTGTACTGTAAAATGGGGAAAGTACCTGCTTCACTAGTTTTATTTTTGCAAAACAGAGTCTCAGATGAAACGTGTAGTATACAGTTAAGAAACAAAGTGTCTTTGTGAATTATGGGGAGGGAAACATTAAGGTGCTGCAATGTACTATAAACATTCTAACATGGTTACTATGTGCCTGTAAAACGTCAGTGACACTCCTTAAACTCAGCTGAGGAATTGCTTTTTCAGGTGTGTGTATGCATTAAAAAGGACAAAAAGTAGGGATTCCAGGGTGGGAGAAGACGATCAGGGTGCAGACTGCTGTGCAGACATCTGAGTCAGAAATCAGACACTTTCTAATGTTAGCAGCACCACGAGTTCGATCTCTGAATTTTTGTATATTTCCATGAACTTCCTCCAAGGGTCAGGATCAGCAATGATGAGTATTCCCTATTTCTGTAAAATCTTGGACTGTCAGCAACCCTTGGTAACACCTGCCTGCACCATGCCCAGATTTAACAAGGATGATTCTGTCATTAATGATTAAAATATCCGTACATTAAAAATAAAAAGATGACGATAAATGTAAATGTCAGAATAAAACACAGATGGTAATTCTGGATCTGTGCATCAGAGTTTGTTTTTTCAGCCACTTCAGGCTTCTCCACTCCACATACTTCTACTAGTTAAGAGCAGAGCATCTCTCATCCTCCACTGCAGAAAGGGTCTAGTGTTGTGTCACATAAATCCAAGTTTTATTTCTAAATAGAGGATGAGCTTGTGATAATTTGGGGATCTTACACAATTGCTGCATCACAGAATGTCTCTCTGTGTGTGGAGTCAGCCATATGCGGTCATGGCTGTCAAGCATCTCCCAGACCAGGGACAATGGAGTGTCGTTAAACTTTGATGGCTGCCATTCAAATCAGAGCATCTTGGAATGATGTGACGGCCACATCCTAAGCAAAACCAGTTTTCTCCAACTTCCCTGCTGGGGACTAGAGATTGGAGAGTTGAAAATCCCCCAATGCAATAAAGAAATCAGGTGTTAACACCCGGTCTTAAAAATCACAGAGCCTGAGAGACTTGGGGAGAACTCCAAGGGACTCTCAGAGATAAAGGAAGGTTGGACTGTGGGAAAAACAGAAGGTACTTCTTTTGTAGCAGAGGGGGCCTGTTTAACTGTGGTATCAGCCAAAGAAGAAAAGAAACAGAGATTGCATGATCTGGAGGAGATGTCCTGTGAAGGGGGAGATGCTGAACTCCTAACTTAGAAGACTGACTTAAGCCCAAAGAACACTCATAAGTGGTGAAGAAATGAAGGCACAGAAATGCATACTGGTGTTATATTATTTTGTCCAGATCTGTGTATTTTTTGTGCTATCTAGAGGAAAGAGATTGGTTTTGGGGAACCCCTACAAAATGTGCGGCTGTTTTCAACTACCACATGTCACTGAATAGGCAAACTGTGAACCAGAGCACAAAGAGGCTGAAGATCTGGGAAAGGGTGTGCTTAAGCTACTGGGGAATAGGAGGTTTAGCACTGGTCCTGGGGACCTAGGGCAACTGGGCTGCAGGGTCCCATTTCTATAAAGCTGTAAACAACCTAGCTTGACCTCTCATGCACAGGTTATAAGATGGTACAGGTGAGTCATCTTACACGCATTTAACATGTGCAGATTCAGCTTTGCGCGGTCGGCAGGAAAAAAAAAGAAAGAAAGAGAGAGAGAGAGAGAAAAATAACCATTTAAATACTTTACCTGTAGTGCGGGCAATTTCGCCCGCCATTACACTCAATGTAATTTTGACTATACGCGATTTTCGCTTTACGCACTGACTGCAGAACGTAACCCCAGCGTAAGTTGAGACTTGCCTGTACTTGCAGCCTTCTCCGATCAAAGGAAGCTTAAACCACACATGGTCCCAGTGGGGTGGGACCCAAACACAGCATTCCAGCGAGAGTCCAGCGAGAGGAGCTATACCAGGGCTGTGTAACAGAGGGCCAGTCATTTCACTTCACTTTATACAGCTATGTGATTTTCACTCCAAAGGAAATGGATTATTTGTAAGGAGTAACAAGTGAGGTAGTTGTAAAGAATACAGGCTGCAGCATCCACTGTCCTGGCATTCTGACTGATTCAAACAGCTGCTACTAGAAAACGTCAGCTTTGCCAGAATGTCAAATGCTGAAGAAACTAATATCTGAAGCAGGCTCAATTAAGCTGAGAGATACAATCACTTTGTCCTACTGAGGATCTAGGCAGATGCATTTCAATCCATATCTGGAACGGACAGAAGTGCTTGGGGAAGATATGGACCCAAAAAAATTAAACACATGCTGCTTTCCATCTTCACCTCCTTTGGAAGCCATAATCTTTAACCAGCCACAAATGATTCAATAACCATATATTATGATATTTCTGTAATGCATGAAAAGCAGAAACAGCAGCATCAATCCTGATCAACTATCCAAATATTTTTGTACAGTATATTCAGCCTAGTTTACTTCACCTGTTAAGTCGTTAACAGTAATTATTTTCAAGACTCTCTCTATTTGGAGGGAAAGAGAATACTGAAATAGTGAGGAGTGATTAGAAAATTTGTTAGAGACTGTGCTATATATTGGGATGTTTTAGGTTTACTTTTATGTTGGCGTGTTGACACATTGTGTGACACATCCTTATATCTTCTTACAATCTATTAAAGTGCAAGTTACTCTTAAAAGGGCCAGGGAATTCAGCTTCTTCACTATATAGTAACGAGCAGGTAGCTGTAATCAATGCAATATCGTTAGGTATCACAGGTGGTGTAAGCAGAGTAGATGCAGAGTAGATGCAATGTGACGCTCTTCACTCACTCCCTTTCCTCGCCTCCCTCCAACACACAAATATATACACTCTGATAATTACTTATTATTTACATAGCTGTACAGTCAGAATCAAACGTACAACCTTAACTCTGAGTTCTGGTGTTTAAAAGGTAGAAACAAGATAGTTTTCGAGTAAAAGTTTGTCTATTGGTAACATTTTTCTTGCTGAGGTCAGAGGTAAAGTTGTGCATTTGAGTTATTTTAGGGAAACAGGTGTACACACCATAGGTGGTTGCATGCTGGAAGTGAATGGAAGTTGGCTGGACTGCGACAGATCTATCTGCTTCTCTTGGGGCTTGTCTACCCAGGAAAGTTATCCAACATAAGCTATGGTGTGAACTTAAACTGATATAGTTTTACTGTGTAGACAGGCTCTCTCCAATATAAAGGGGCCTTCTTTGGTTTAACTGATGTCACTTTAGAAGGGGTTTAAGCTAACGAGAAAAGCAGTCATCTTTATACTAGAATAAACTTTGATATGGGAAATTATACTGGTATAACAGTTAACACTTTCCCATGCAGACAAGCCCTGATGATAACAAGATGTGCTATGGAAAAATAACGTGAATAATTTTTCTTCGGGTTAATTTTTAGGTTTCAAAAGTGGAGTAGGTGTCTGAGATTTGATGCTAATGCTGAAGAGACTGAAAATTGTTAAGACTATTGTTATATAACTATTGTGAGGAAAAAATACTCCAAACACACCACATATTCACGACTAAAGTTTGGAATTGGATCTTTTTTCCTGGACGTTAGTAAGTATTTTATCCACCAAATTGTTCTGGACATTTACCTGTCTCCTCAACAATAACTGTAGTACAGCAGGAGTATAAATTTAATTATTGAAGCGAGAAATAGAGAAGTTTTAATCCTGCTTTACATAAAAAGTTAATTCAAATTTTAACTATGGAGTCACCGTTGACGCCTCACTAACAGGAATAAATTATGCATTGCTTGGAGCTCCCTAGTAAGCAATGCTGTTTAATTTCCACATTATGGTTCTCTGTTAGTCAATACCTGCTTCAAATTCAAAAAAGCAGAGAAAGGGCTTGCTTTGCTTGGTTCCCTAGCTGGAACAGAACATTTCAGTGTGTGCTACCTTTTGATGCAATTTGTAATTTTATTGGCTTTTACTGTGATGTTTGCATGAATGCTTTTAACAACCTGCCTTAGCATTGATCAGTTTAGCAATTCTTGATTCTGTCAAAATTCTAACCTCATGTAGCTCTGGTAGCCTGTTGATATCAGTTATTTTTATGCTAGCAATGAAATTAAATTGAGCAATGGGGGGAAAAACAGGTGGAACATCAGGAAACAATTAGACAGTAGGATCTATTAGCCCATGGAATAATCTCCCAAAGGAACTCCTAGAAGCCTCAGCAAAAGCCATTTGAGACTAGAATGCCTAAAATAGTGAAGAATAATCCTTTCCTGGCAGCAGGAGAGGACTTTTCCATCTCCAGTTTGTGTGATTTTATAAGCAGAAGAGATTTTTGAATGCCACTTTGGGTTTCAGGTTTTACACACACAAATTAGTTTAGATAGCTGAAGTGTATTTTCTTGCAGCAGTACAAACACTAAAGAACATGGAAATCATGAGTTAAAAGGCAACATTTCCACATTATCATGGTACTCAAACCAAGGCACTAATATTATTTCTACCACATCTGGTCCTTAAGCTAGGAGTGTGCTTCTCCATGCTCACATACATATACTCACGCTAACTCTCATCAAGAGTAGGATAGCTGCAGAGATGGCAGAGGCGGCACGGCTTAGCCATGCTGAGTACAAACCCGCCTGAACCCCATGAGTATGTACGTGGGGCAAGAAATCTGTACCTCTGCTGCCACTATCCTGGCTACACTACTATTTATACTCACGCTATCTCAATGAAGCTAGCAGGTGTACGTGTAAGCAAGCAGAGAATTCATACCCCTACCTCCTGGCATAAATGTACCCTCAATTAGATTACATTATCACCCTCCATACATACCCCAAAGAATTTATAATCACATGCCAGTGCACAATCTCATCATCAGTCTTTCAGCCCTACATTCCTTAACGGCAATTATTTTAAAGTTATAGGGTATGATTCTCCTCTCACTTACACCAGTTTAAGTCAGATTTAATACTGAAGTAAAGGAGTTACTAAGTGAAAGGCAAATCAGGTCCAAATCTCTGTATTCACATCTCTATAGACACCCTGTTTCACATGCATATTCACAATACGATACGTGGATAAGTAACAAATGACCACAGCAGAGTTAAGATAGCTGTGGTGTAAGTTACACCGTCTTTGATATGTCCACTGACGAGGACAGTATTTATTTTTTGTACTGCAGTAGCACCCAGATTCCTCAGTGAAGGATCAGGGTCCACTGAGTTCTGAACCGAAAGCAGGTTTGTTTGAGAAGGATAATAGTACGGGGTGGTTGAGTATCAAGATGATAGTAGATCATCTTGGGGGAAGGATAGCTCAGTGGTTTGAGCACTGGCCTGCTAAACCCAGGGTTGTGAGTTCAATCCTTGAGGGGGCCATTTAGGGATCTAGGGCAAAAATCTGTCAGAGGACAGTACTTGGCCCTGCTAGTGAAGGCAGGGGACTGGACTCAATCTCTCAAGGTCCTTCCAGTTCTATGAGATAGGCATATCTCCATATTTATTTATTTATAGATGGTATTTATTGGGTGTGAATTTTGCCTCAACTTAGAATTTCCTTGCTTAAGTGTTCATATTGCTGTAAGGATATATGCTTAAATCACCTTAACCTACGTTTTTTTTAAAAATGTATGTAAATATGGAAGCTGCAGAATCAGGGCTAGAGTCTGGTAAAGGAGACTTGCATGAAGGACTGGCCAGAGAATGGCACTATACAGCTGATCAAACAATCATTCCTCTCATTTAAAACTTTGCAATAAGTTTCCTCCCCCTAATGCTCAGGGCTCTTCAGATGAAGCTGCTGGAACCTTGCATTCCAGAAAGCTTTGAGTGCTGGACAGAGCCTCAGTTAAAGCTATCTCCTCTAGGACTGAAGAGATTTAGATAGGGCAAAGATAACTGTTTTATCAGCTCCCAGTTCCCTAATCCTGCTCCACTCTTAAGATCCCTCTGGGGTAAGGGCTAGGGAGACATCTTGGAACAATTTACCAAGTGTTGTGGCAGATTCTTCTTCACTGGCAATTTTAAAGTCAAGACTGGATTTTTTTTTTTTTTTTAAAAGGATATGCTCTAGGAATTATTTTGGGAAAGTTATACTGGCCCCGGGAATGAGAGGACCTGACAAATGTAACCCTAAAATAACAGGTGAAAGGAAAGGGCCTACATGGGAAAAGGCCCAAGGAATAGCAGCAGTGCACTGGAGACAGCAGTGCATGGCTGTTGTGTACAATGTCCCTGGATTGGGATCTGGAGTAGTGGGCGGGCTTGGCTCCCCCACCAGCCAGTACTGGAGAGGTTTAAAATCTGGAAAGTTTAAGAAGCCCAAGAAAAGGGGCTACCCAAAGTCAAATTTTTATACTAAAAAAGACTGATACCATATGCATAATTAAAAAATGAAATGCAAAATGACATCACATTACTGCTTCCAGCCAAACCAAACAAGAATCAATTAATATATAAACACAAAATAATGTTCTTTCACTGTCTATTATATGTTTTGGTATGCAAGTAAATATGGGGGGTTTTTAAACCGCAGTCCAGAATACCAGAATTGGTTTTATATATAAAATGTACCCAGTATAATCCTTTCCTGAGGGTACATATTTTTTCCCCCAAAAATTAAGTCTGAAATATTCACCTTAATATTTTGGGTTTTTTTCTCTTACATTTGTTACACATATGACTGTGTCCAAGTGTTATTGTATTAATCCATGATTTTCTTAATCTCAATATCATAGATTGAATCTGTTTCACTTTTCACCAATTGTCTTCTCTAGAACTAGATATAAAGTTATTCCCTAAAAAGTGAATATGTTTTCAAGAAGTGATCACCTGTCAGAAGAGTTTGTCCAACGATCTCCAGTTATGCATCTTGAATGCAACAGTTTGCACTGCGCTTTTTATTCCATGTTAAAATGTTCTTTCCACCTCTCTATTTTAGGTTGCTGATTTGTGTTTTTTTGTTATTCCCCTTCCCCCCCAAATTAGTCTCTGGAAACCTCTTCTCTTCTAGAAGAGGGATTGGTTTTTTTGGATTGTTTCTTGTATTCCATATATTTCCACACATGGTTGACTACTATGTATTTTATTCATGCAATCTGTTGCTCTTCTGCTGTTTTTTAAAAGTGCTGTGCACTTTGTTTTTATTGAATAGAGTGGTCATCACACAAGGGTTTTCTTTTCCACCTTTCAGATTTTTGTCTTCTGTTAGTGATTAGTTTTGCTATTCCAGCTCTCAGTTTACAGCTTGGGTTTGTTCACAGCGCATATGAACTATCGAATTACCTCAGTAGCAGGCATCAGGATACAACTTCAGCATGTCAGCTTCCAGGTAAACAGCCATTAGCCAAACTGAGGAAATACAGTAGTACTGCAACCCATTGCCAGAAGAGAATAAATTTGAATGATGGTCAAAAGAGATGTTCTCTCGTATCTGAGTTTACAAGACTAAAATGGGCTGAGGTCTCCAGGGATTAATATGGGATGAGGGAGAAAACATCGCTAAATTACTCAGAATAATTAACAAAAAAGATATCTAAAATTGTCTGTCTCGGAGTTAGTGGTGAATGGAAAAGGGGATGGTCGCATAAGTCACATAGAACCACTCCTTGACACACACTACAACCTCTCTGAAAGACCCAAACGTGGTGAAGGAAGAAGTGGCATCCCCTAATTCCCCACCCCCTAATTCAGGAGAGTGTGCTGCATCCCTGTAGAACTTGTCTTCCTTCATTTCACCTACTTCACAGCCCCTATCCTCTTTTGCAGGGAAGGCCTACAGACTCTAAGGCTAGGTCTACACTAACCCCCCCTGTTGAACTAAGATACGCAACTTCAGCTACGTTAATAACATAGCTGAAGTCGAAGTATCTTAGTTCGAACTTACCTGTGGTCCACATGCGGCGCGCAGGCTCCCCCGTCGACTCCGCCTGCTCCGTTCGCAGAGCAGGATTACCGGCGTCGACGGGGGAGCACTTCCTGGTTCGATTTATCGCGTCTAGACAAGACGCGATAAATCGAACCCAGAACATCGATCCCGCGCCTCCGACGCGTAAGTATAGACGTACCCTAAGACTTCCCTCAATCATCCAAAGGGCTCACCTATGGAGCTACATGAGGCATATTTCCTCCCAGGAGAGTAAGAGAACATATGATTGACTCTTCGTCTCAAGTAACGAAATATGGAGACTTGCCTAGGGTTCCATGTTTTGATGACATTTCAGAAAACACAATTTAATAAATTATGCTACATTTGATGCTTAAATGTCCCACCTCCTGTTACTGGTTTCAGAAGTAGCTTTTCTGAAAATGACGAAACTATTAAGGCACTTGCTGAGTTCACACAGTATCTGGTGGACAACACCAATGCTAATTATGGGTCTTGATGTTCTTCCTTCTTCCTTGACTAAAGTAACTCTTCTTTCCACTCTGGCTCTGCTTTTCTGTTTCTGGTAAAGATACCAAGAGAATGTACAAATTCTCCAGTCTCCTTTAAAAAAAAAACCCTATATGTCTAGGATTCATACTAGGAGGAAGTAACGTTTAGCCCTGCGACTAACTCTCTAAGCCATGGATCAGTTTTCCTGCCAAAGACTCATCAACTTCTCATAACAACTGTATGTTGCAAAAAAACAATAATTTAAAAAATAATAAAAATACAAAAAGAGAGTATTAAAACAAGCAAATGCATTCCTACGCACAGAATGCAGTCGGAAGAGGGAGACAATTAGAGAAGGAAGATCAAGACACAAGGCATTTCCTGAGAATTAATAACTGAGTGGAAATGTTTCATAGTCAAGGGCAAAATGGGTTCTTTAACCAGAACAATTCATGAATTTCCTAGACAAATAATATGATGAGGTTCTTCTAGCTTTTTCTTTTTGCTCATTTGTTATTGCTCTGAACACTTATAATGAAGTTTCCTTTCACTACAGTACCATTGTTCCTTCAGAGCAAGACTGACTAAGTTTGAATGGTGCTACTGAGGTGAAGGCCATCTGTAAATGTATGGAATTAACATCTGGTAAAACAGGCAGTTATAATCTTTTATGAGGTTTAGAACACACTTTTAATCTTATATTTTAGTCTAGAGAACTTTCCATACTTTAGAAACAAAAGTTTTCACCCCATAAGGTCCTTTCCTCTAATATCAGTGGAAGTTAAGGATCTCAGCACCTCTTAAGATCAGGCTCACTGTGGCAGTGGATTCAGAGATGCAGAGTTAAGTACTGAGAGCAGTCACTGGAGTAGGAAACTTTCACCGACTTCTCGGGAGTAGTATATACCTGAATGCAAGTGTTTGCATGTTCCAATTTAAAACTGGCACTTACCTGTGACTGGTGCATCTATATCCAGCAAGTTTTTTTCCTGACGGAGAATTGAAGCACCCTCTGTTACTATTCTCAAAGCAACAGACTCTTCCAGCCTCCCCTCCTTCATAAGGTGTGCCTTTAAGATATCCACACGGGGTTTTCCATCATTATCAAACACTTCCTTAGCGGTGAGCCGGTGGCTTGGAGGAAATGGGACAGCTGGAAAACACAAACAAAAAATATCTGGTCACTTTACTGGGAAAAGACACTAGTCTCAAAAAAGAATCTGTCAAAGCTCTGCTGACCATCAGCTCTGTCTGAAAACACTTTTGACCATATATGTGCTAAGTAATATGAATCTTCTATTCTTTCTTTATAGCTTGTGGCTATACCATAGACAGCAAATTAACAGCAGCTGTTCAACATGCACATGTGCCCAAAATCTATTATTCAAACATTTTAAAAAAAATTCTTGGACCTAGTTTTTATATCCGTTACACATGATTAAAAATGAGTCACTGCTTACAGAGAATGTTAAAAACAGGGGTTGTTGTGGGAGAAGGGAATGGAACTAAATTTTGCTTTAGTAGTATTGCAGAACCATGACATAATACTCCCTTCCCAGGAAAGATCTTAATATACATTACACTACATCTTAGGTATTTACTGCCCATGTGTCTACAGACAGATATATCTAGGTTAAACCACAAGACTTTGCAGACAGCCCCTTCTCTTTAATTACTGGCAGTGTGCCTTTCAAAAAATCCCTTCCTTTTTTGTATTAGTGGCTTTGCTCTATTAGAAATCATTATTTACATACAATATCCCACAAGCATAGTCTGTCTCAGTCAAACATTAGTGAAAGAGCTCTAAGACTGTTCTCTTGGCATGTCGAAAAGTGGAGGATATTTCAGATAGAAGTAAAAAACAAAATGGATTGTCCCAGCAATGGTCTAATGGATAGCAATCTGTGTATTGTCATTATTCAAAGTTCTAGGTTTCGAGCCAACTTCAAGTACTCTTGCTCTCTCTCTCTCCTTAAGGCAGCAGTAGTTAGAAGCTCAGGTGACGCTCTCAGCTTCCAGGATTAGGTTGCAGCATTATCCCAGCTTAGCCCCCTTTCCCTAGCAGCTAAATTGGAGTGGTATTAGAGGCTTCCTGCCTCGCCAGCTGCAGGGTAATTATATTGAATCTCGCTACTGCCGAGGATGGGTCAGATTGTATGGATGCTCAGCGTGAAGAGTGAATGGAAGCTTTAGGAATGATTCAGGACAGCTAAATCTACAATACTGTATTACTGAGACATTGCCTCCCTGATACCCATCATACTGGGGGGGGGGGGGTGTCACTGGTGTATCTGGAAACATTAAAGCAAGTCTTCCATTGTTAAATTTAATAAATCTTTAAGTATCAACATACTTTTAAAAAGACACCTACTTTGTAGGCTAAAAGGTTTGATAAGTTAAAACTCACACACTTTCGTTTAAAACAAAACAACAAAACAGAACACTGAGAACTCCTAACTCATGTACTAGGTGATGAAAACTGAATTAATTTTACAACTTTAATTTCTTTCCACCTATTATTCCACTTAATTACTGCATCAGATCCAGCCTGGACATTTAAAAAAAATAGATCAGTCTATTTTACTTGTTTACACCAAGTTTTACTTTCTGTTTCATCCTGCATTAGCACAATGCTGAAATTTCTGGGTTGCGAACACCACAGGAAATGTTTAAATCTAGACAAAAAAAATCTCTTTTCATTCAAATAATTCTATTAATATTGGGAGACTATAAGAACATAAGAACAGCCATACTGTCTCAGACCAAAGGTCCACCTAGGCCAGTATCCTGTCTTCCGATAGTGGTCAATGCCAGGTGCCCCAGAGGGAATGAATAGAACAGGCAATCAAGTGATCCATTCCCCATTACACACGCACAAAATTGGTAGAGACGCTGTATTCAGACTTTAGAGACAAATAGGCTAGTGCCAAAATTTAGGTTTTGCTTTTAAAATTAGGCTTGGAAAGCCAGTCAATTGACCAGTCAAGTAATACCAATTATTTGACCACAGTCAAATATTCCAGCAAGAATGCCCTGCTGTAGGCGGTAGCCTACCTTTCTGATTGCACCATGGTGCCATCTGTTACCCACATAAATGTCTTAATCACTCACTTTGCTACATACTAATGCCACATGTTGGGGGAAAAACGTGAACTAACTGAAGGTTGCGCATCTTGATTGGCCGGAATATTTGAACAAACAACGTATGTAGGTATGTGTAACTTCATTTGTATACCAGGGTATCAATATACATGGAAGTTTATGAAGCATATTAAATAAGTTAAATGACACACTCCTTCCCCTGAAGAGCTTACAATCTCAACTGTCTACACAGAGAAATTAATTCTGAGGGCCATGAGGGATGGAGAGGAAGGCTCCCAGTCATTGAATGTTCTTCCCACCACAAGAGAAAAAATGCATGCAAGGGTGCTAGAACGACGTCTAATGGATGCCAGCAAGTTAAAGAAGTATGGATTGGATGAATGGACCATAAGGTGGATAGAGAGCTGGCTAGATTGTCGAGCTCAACGGGTAGTGATCAACAGCTTGATGTCTAGTTGGCAGCCGGTATCAAGCGGAATGCCCCCAAGGCCGGTTTTTTTCCAACATCTTTATTAATGATCTGGATAATGGGATGAATTGCACTCTCAGCAAGTTCGCAGATCACACTAAGCTGTGGGGAAGAGGTAGATACACTGGAGGGTAGGAATAGGGTCCAGAGTGACCTACACAAATTGCAGGATTGGGCAAAAAAAATCTGATGAGGTTCAACAAGGACAAGTGCAGAGTCCTACACTTAGGAAGGAAGAATCCCATGCATCTCTACAGGCTGGGGACCGACTGGCTAAGCAGCAGTTCTGCAGAAAAGGACCTGGGGATTACAGTGGACAAGAAGCTGGATATGAGTCAGCAGTGTGCCCTTGTTGCCAAAAAAGCCAACGGCATATTGGGCAGTATTAGTAGGAACATTGCCAACAGATCAAGGGAAATGATTATTCCCTTCTATTTGGCACTGGTGAGGCCACACCTGGAGTATTGTGTCCAGTTTTGGTTCCCCCCACTACAGAAGGGATGTGGACAAATTGGAGAGAGTCCAGCGGAGGGCAACAAAAATTATTCGGGGGCTGGGGCACATGACTTACGAGGAGAGGCTGAGGGAACTGGACTTATTTAGTCTGCAGAAGAGAAGAGCGAGGGGGGGATTTGATAGCAGCCCTCAACTACCTGAAGAGGGGTTCCAAAGAGGATGGAGCTAGGCTGTTCTCAGTGGGGGCGGATGACATAACAAGAATCGATGGTATCAAGTTGCAGTGGGGGAGGTCTAGGTTGGATATTAGGAAACACTATTTCACTAGGAGGGTGGTGAAGAACTGGAATGGGTTACCTAGGAAGGTGGTGGAATATCCATCCTTAGAGGTTTTTAGGGCCCAACTTGACAAAGCCCTGGCTGGGATGATTTAGTTGGTGGTGGTCCTGCTTTGAGCAGGGGGTTGGACTAGATGACCTCCTGAAGTCTCTTCCAACCCTAATATTCTATGAATGTGTATAGCGGGGGTGCTGAGAGCCATTGAACCATACTGTAAACCTTGTATATAATGGAAAACACTTCAAGCTGAGGGGTGCTGCAGCACCCCCAACACCCGTAGTTCCAGCACCTATGGATGCACGGTCATTGAGCTGCTTGAAGAGCTGGTTTGTTGCCTACCTAGCATTTAAAAACAGAATTTACTCTTTCATAGTTGCTAGGTGTTTGTTTTATTTCTATTCTATTTCCTTTTCCTTTTCTTTTCTAATGGTTAAGTCTTCAATAACATTAACATTGCTAAAAAATTCTTTCATTTTTAATAACTTCATCGAGTCTTGTATTTTTCTGAGTTAAAATAACTCAGTTAAGTGACTTTGTTTTTGTAATTAGATGCAAGTATTTATGGCTCAGACTATTGGAGACCATAAAGTCTTAGTCTTTTTTGTTACTGTTCTAGTAAAGTAGAGTGCTTTAAAATATTTGATCACTTTTGACATTATCTTGACAATATTTGACCGATCAATTGACCTGTCATTTTTGTACCATTCAAATGTCGAACCCTATTTACATTATATATTTTTGAAAGCAAAACCAAAATAAATTTTGGTCCTAAATTACTGCGTCTTTAAATGTTTGAAAACTGTGTGCCTGCCAATTCTGACCAGGTGTGTGTGCATATATATATTTAGTTGCATTTCTAAAGAAATATAAAATCGACTGCTTCACGTCTCCTGTGCTGCCCCTCATACCAGGTACGTTATCTATACAAGACATTTCAGAGTACCACCCCCACATTCCACTGTGGCAGCACAGGCTGGAAAACAAGTTAATAATTTGTTTAGTTCTCTGTTTGAGTACTAGCATCACTAATGTCCTTAGCACAGCTCTGGGAATATGATTGTTAATTAACTGCTGCTGCAGTGCCATAAGAGGGAACACACAACTGTTCTTGGCTCAGTAGTACAAACACATAAAATATGAGCTATTATTTTTCCCCTTTCATTTCTTAATGTTTTAACAGAGGCTCTGGATTCTAGTCATCATATTTATGGGGGATAGGGGGAATTCAACAACACTTCCCATACAAGGTTTTAAAATATTACATATACAAAAGAGGGTACAAATAGGTAACATTTAGGGATTAAGTTACTTGCCAGTGTCCTTTAAAGTGAAATTTTGGGACTGCCTGGAAGATCAGAGGGCTTGATGGTACAGAACATTACTGCATAAGCCTATCACCTCGGGAAATTCAAGTTCAAATCTTGTGAAAAGGAAATAAGGTAGGATGAGATTACCAATCGGCATGTGTCTCCAAAACCACCTGCAATTTGGCATGATTACTTCTCTCTCCTCAGAATAAGTTTAGGAATAACAGCAAGGGAATTGCAGGTTGCCAATGCTTTTAGTGCTAAATTCACACATCCAAGTCACTATTTGGAGCTTAACCTACAAATCCATCTAATGTCACTAGTAACATCTAGAGGAGTTTTTATTGAATTTGGTTTAGTTTAAGTTAACTTTCAACTTTACATTCAAGGATGACACAGCAAGGAGGAGAAATGATGATGATACCACAACTGAGTAAAATAAGTGTGTTCATATGACAAATTCAATTTATCAGCTTCTGTTGCCATTTGAAGAGCCATTGACTGTAAAATTGAAGAATTTGAAATACGCAGTCTGTCTGCGTACGTTTTTATGCCCTTTACCCATCGTTCCTCAGACAATAGGAAACAAGTAAGCTGTGCACACATATTACATATGCACCACATCCATAAACCATTTTCTTCCCTTGCACCTCTAGTCTTCACTAAGAAAACAGAAGCTGTGGTGTCACACTCTTCTCAGCTGAGGAAAGGCCATAATAAAAGATAAGATTGGCATATCTCCATTTATCTTATCTCCTAGAACTGGAATGACCTTGAAAGGTCATTGAGTCCAGTCTCCTGCCTTCACTAGCAGGACCAAGAACTGTCCCCTGACAGATTTTTGCCCCAGATCCCTAAATGGCCCCCTCAAGGATTGAATTCACAACCCTGGGTTTAGCAGGCCAATGGTCAAACCAATGAGCTATCCCTCCCTCCCCCCCAAAAAAGGTCAAAGCAAACAAAAGTAAAATTTACATTACTGTCCTTTAATATCAATATGAAACCATGAAAATGCACTAATACAATTTAGTTTTAAGAATTAGCAAAGGGCTATGGTTGCTGCTAAATTCTACCCAACATTCAATTCAGCATTTTTGACCAAATTTTATTCCTCTAAATTTCTTAAATGAGGCTCCCGGTTTAAAATTTAACTCTCCAAACCAGGAGCATTCCAATAATGCAAACTGGCTTGCATTTTGGAGCAGGCCTGGAAAACAAAATTTTTGCTGCCTTAGCTCAGAAAGTCATAACCAATGCTCATCCACCACCATCGCAACACTGGGCACAGGATTAGCTTAAGTATTTTGGAGAGCATTAAAGAGATGATTTGGAATACACGCCAAACTTAAAAGCTGATCCCTGTCATTGAGATAAATCATTAGGTCCCTGCATCCACCTCCCACTGCACCTCCAGCATCTTCCTACAGAAGTGGGTTCCAGGTAATTCCTCTTTTCCACTAGGAATGGTCACCAATTGAAAAACATTTTTCATTTCCATTTTCAGAGATTTCCCCACCCTTGAATTTTCCTCCAGATCTATTTCTAATCCTAATAACTGGTTTATATCAGCTTACTTTTCCAAGACGAGTTAGATAATTTTTAAAATTAAAAAATATTCTTCTTTACATAGATCATTTTTAAAATTAAAAAATATTCTTCTTTACATTTCTACTGTAGTTAAGCTTCCCTCCTCTGCTTAACTATAGTAGAAATGTAAAGAAGGCCAGAAGTTATGTGCTTTGTGAGACCTGTGAAGATGTACATCTTAGTTGTCCAGTACTTAAAAGAAAGTCAACCCCAGTTTTATGAGCTAACAACTATCCATTATATTCAGGGAACAGAATAATCATGGGATGGCTTTGGGGGGAAAACCCAGCTTAAACAGCATATTTATTAGGCATGTTAGTGTACCCAACATGGTACCCAGTCTTACAAAGAGTCTTGCATCTATAAACACAGAGAACAAAACAAAACAAAACATGTTTTTACCTTTTGGTTTATAGAAGACACAGTGCACAGTTTCTGTGGCTCAGCACTGTAAGTGCTCTGAAAGCAGATTTTTAATAAACAGACACTAATTAGAAAAGCTGTTGTTCCAGATGCAGGTGATTAATGATTAATTAGTGAAAACACGAGTGACTGAATACACTTAGTACAAACAGCACCTTCCATTATCAGAATCTGAATATTGTGTGTATGCACACATATATTTGCATACATGTATAGGCATAAAAATAGTTTCATATTGAACTTTGTTAACACAGGTAGTTATTGAAATCACCAACAGAGGGCAGGAGCAATCACTACAACATGTATAGCAGAGCCATATAATTTCAGCTTCATCACTTATTACAGTAACTCCTCTAGGTGAAAACTTATAGCTACATTTCAGTTTCCCTGCACCTGGCTGCAAATGTGTGGCTATTTCATTTTCACTTGCAGCAGTAACCGAAAAAACACAAATTTAAAAAGATTATCTTTGTTTAAAAAAAAAAAAAAAAAAGCTATTAAGAGCCTAGTCTGGTATAGTATCAGAGGGGTAGCCGTGTTAGTCTGGATCTGTAGAAGCGACAAAGGGTCCTGTGGCACCTTATAGACTAACAGAGGTATTGGAGCATAGGAAGTGGGTATTCACCCATGAAAGCTTATGCTCCAATACCTCTGTTAGTTTATAAGGCCAGGTCTACACTAGGACTTTACGTCGAATTTATCAGCGTTAACTCGATTTAATCCCTCACCCGTCCACATTAGGAAGCAGTTTATTTCGACAGTAAGGGCTCCTTGAATCGATTTCGGTACTCCACCCTGACGAGGGGAGTAGCGCCAAATTCGAAATGGGCATGTCGAATGCGAGGTACTGTGGACGGAATTCGACGCTGATAGCTCCGGGAGCTATCCCACAGTGCACCACTCGGTGGACGCTCAGGGCAGTATTGTGTACTCGGATGCTCTGACCTGCCACTCAGAGAAATCCCCGCGAAAATTTGAATGCTTTTTCCTCTGTGGCCATTTTGAATCCCATTGCCTCTTTGGACATAGTGGCGAGCTCAGCAGCACTGGCAATGATGCAGAGCTCTACAGCGGTGGTTTCGATGCCATCACTGAATAGAAAGAGAGCTCCAACATGGAGTGATCGTGAGGTTTTGGATCTGATCGCTGTGTGGGGCGATGAATCGATCCTAGCCGAGCTCCGTTCAAAAAGACGGAATGCCAAAATTTACGAGAAGATTTCCCAGGCTATGACGGAGAGAGGGTACAGCCGGGATGCTACGCAGTGCCGCGTCAAAATCAAGGAGCTACGTCAGGCGTACCAAAAGACCAAAGAGTCCAACGGACGCTCCGGCTCAGCGCCTCAGACGTGCCGATTTTACGAGGCACTGCACGCCATGCTCGGTGGTGCGGCAACAACTACCCCACCAGTGTCCGTGGACACCGATGATGGGGTCCATTCTACGGACACATCGGAGGAGGTTTTCGCTGACGGCGAAGAAGAGGAAGGAGGGCAGGGGGACGAGGCAATCGAAAGCGGTCACCCTGGAGATTTCCCCGACAGCCAGGAACTATTCCTCACCCTGACTGCGCTGCCCTTCGAACACTCCCAAGGCAGCATTCCTGACCAGGAATCAGGAGAGGGATCATCAGGTCAGTGTTTTAGACATTTATTTTCAATACAATGGTTATGGTGTGTTAGCGCTCTGTAACTGTGGCTTCATTGGCCTTATGCGCTTCACCTTGGAGTCGCTTTCCCGTGCAACTATTCGAAAAGTCTGTCAATATGTATGGGGATAGAGGTGTAATCACCAGCAGAGATCTCAGAGAAGCTGTCTTGAAGGTACAGCGATAGCTTGTTTAGCACGTTCACTGGGAGAGCTGCCTTATTGTCTCCTCCATGGTAGGATACTTTCCCGCGCCATGCGAGCAGCAGGTACTCTGGTATCATTGCCTTGCATAGCATGGCAGCATACGGCCCCGGGGTTTGCTTGCATTGACTCAGCATGCAGATTTTCTCTGTCTCCGTAATCCTCATCAGAGTGATATCAGTCATGGGGTCCTGGTTCGAATGAGTGGTATAATTAGTATACTGCATGCTTCCTTTTCCCCTTAGACAGACAGACACCCGGCTGTTTACGTTAACGCGTGGTGGTAGGGGGTCGGGAGCAAAACCAGTAGTACATATCGGTGCGCGGGTAGGGACAGTCCCGGGGACCGGCAACGCTAAACCGGGGATAGGATAGGCGAGCCGTTCACGCTGAGCGGTTCGCGGGCATTTTTGATTCCCTAGAGCAGCCACGCGGAGGGGGGGGGAGGGTAGGTGAGCCGTTCACGCAGAGCGGTTCGCGGGCATTTTTGGTTCCCTGGAGCAGCCACGCGGAGGGGGGGGAGGGTAGGCGAGCCGTTCACGCAGAGCGGTTCGCGGGCATTTTTGATTCCCTAGAGCAGCCACGCGGGGGGGGGGGAGGGTTGGCGAGCCGTTCACGCTGAGCGGTTCGCGGGCATTTTTGATTCCCTAGAGCAGCCACGCGGGGGGGGGGGGAGGGTAGGTGAGCCGTTCACGCAGAGCGGTTCGCGGGCATTTTTGGTTCCCTGGAGCAGCCACGCGGAGGGGGGGGAGGGTAGGCGAGCCGTTCACGCAGAGCGGTTCGCGGGCATTTTTGATTCCCTAGAGCAGCCACGCTGAGGGGGGGAAGGGTAGTCGAGCCGTTCACGCAGAGCGGTTCGCGGGCATTTTTGGTTCCCTGGAGCTGCCACGCTGAGGGGGGGGAAGGGTAGGCGAGCCGTTCACGCAGAGCGGTTCGCGGGCATTTTTGGTTCCCTGGAGCTGCCACGCTGAGGGGGGGGGGAAGGGTAGGCGAGCCGTTCACGCAGAGCGGTTCGCGGGCATTTTTGGTTCCCTGGAGCGGCAACGCGGACGGGGCGGGGGGGGGGGTTTAGGACAGCCGCCGTAGATTATCGGTTTGGCCAGCAGCAGTTACTGACCGCCGCCAGGAACACTGAGGGAGACATGGGAGTAGAGCAGTGCTGTGAAGCAATCTCGCAGCAGTCCAAAGTAAGCACCTTACCATGGTTTTCAGAGAGGTGATTTTCTGTGTACGGCAAGGCTTCTGGGATCCGTATACCGGGACCCCAGACACTCACTCAGCCTTAAGGCATAGTATTTGACCTTGTAGTACGTGTACATGTGATAGGCACTGTCTTTGGTCCTATTCACGGTGAAAGAGTATGGTCATTGTTCTTGAAAAAGTATCATTCTGAGGAATTCACTCCCTTTCATTTATCCCACAGCTGTGACTGTCTCCCGCCCTACCAGTGCTTCTCCCACCCATGGCCTAGTCCAGATAAGGCGGCGCAAAAAGAGAACCAGGGACGACATGTTCTCGGAATTAGTGATGCTGTCACAGAGGGAGGCGGCACAGCGCAGAGAGGACTTCGCACGGTACGAGCGAGCAGCCAGGGAACGGGAGCAGAGGGCTGAAGCGCGCGAGGACAGGTGGCGGCAGGAGGATCAGCAGGCGACCCAAACAATGCTGGGAATAATGAGGGAGCAAACAGACACGCTCCGGCGCCTAGTGGATATTCTCCAGGACAGGAGACATGAGGAAAGAGCGCCTCTGTATGTTCTTTCAAGCCGCCCTCCCCCGCCACCAAGTCCAGTGGCTTCCTCCCCAAAAGTCACTAGGACAAGGGGAGCCAGGGTGCGTGGAAATACTCAATCCACCCCTGCAGACCGCTGCAGTAGCAGAAGGCTGTCATTCCCAAAACCATAGACTTTTCCCTCCTCTCCATCCAGCAGCACCCCTGAGCACCTCCCTTCCCAGGTTCCATGTTAAGTTACTGTTTTGTTGAATAAATCTGGTTTTTTGGTTCACCGATGTTTCCCTGAGTGTTTTAAATGGGACCGTTTGTATCTCTGGATAGTGGTTAACATGGTTTTTAAGTGCAGAGAATGGGAGCACAAACGAGGGTGCAGACAGGTTAACTGCTGAAGTGACAAGCACAGTACACATTGCATGCATTAAGCACACCTTTCCCTCGTTGTGCTGGTTTCTACGTTCTAAACGTGGGGTTGGGGGTTGGGTGGTGCACTGTATGTTTGGGGAGGGTGGTCGCTGATCTTTTGCGGCTGACAGTAGCCTGCTGGATAGATCAATGCACTGTGTGATCCGTTGGCAATACTCAATACGTACAAGGCACATAGACACCACCACACACACATGGGATTAGGAGAGGTTGATTGTCCCTTTAAGCAAGCGGAACACCTCTTGGCACTGCGCTTTGGGCAGGATCAACAGCTTCCCCTTTGAAGGGAAGTGTCCCCCAACCAAACCGCCCCCCAACCGCCGTATGCCTACACGGTGATAATCATTACCCAAGAAGAAGTACAGGAACAGGTTCAAACAGAAAAATCTTTCCTTTATTGTGACTTTACAGCGTTGATCCAAGGAGGGGGAAGGCGGTTGGTAATGGGAGGATGGGCAACGGGACATGTGTAAAGGGACAGGGGAAGGTCCAGTATCTGTTTACGGAAGTGTAGCAGTCACTGGTTAACCCGCTCTGTCTGGAAGCGAGCTTTCAAAGCTTCCCGGATGCGGACCGCCTCCCGCTGTGATCTTCGAATGGCTCTGGTGTCTGGCTGAGCGTAATCTGCTGATAGTCGATTTGCCTCAACCTCCCAGCCCTGCATAAATGTCTCCCCCTTGATCTCACAGAGATTGTGGAGCACACAGCACGCCGCAATCACAATGGGGATATTTTTAGGGCTGAGGTCGGAGCGAGTAAGTAAGCTTCGCCATCTTGCTTTGAGATGGCCAAAGGCACACTCCACCACCATTCTGCACTTGCTCAGGCGGTAATTAAAGAGCTCCTTTTCAGTGTCCAGGGCTCCCGTGTATGGCTTCATGAGCCATGGCATTAGCGGGTAGGCAGGGTCCCCCAGGATCACTGTTGGCATCTCCACATCCCCAACAGTGATTTTGTGGTCAGGGAAATAAACCCCCTGTTGCAGGCGTCTAAACAGACCAGAGTTCTTGAAAACACGAGCATCATGAACCTTTCCTGGCCACCCAACATTGATGTTTGTAAAACGTCCTTTGTGGTCCACTAGTGCTTGCAGAACCATAGAAAAATAGCCCTTTCGGTTAATATACTGGCCGCCCTGGTGCTCCGGTCCCAGGATAGGGATGTGTGTCCCATCTATGGCCCCACCGCAGTTTGGGAATCCCATTGCAGCGAAGCCATCTATGATCGCCTGCACGTCTCCCAGGGTCACTACTTTGTGGAGCAGAAGGTCAACGATTGCACGGGCTACCTGCATCACAGCAACCCCCACGGTAGACTTGCCCACTCCAAATTGGTTCGCTACTGACCGGTAGCTGTCAGGGGTTGCAAGCTTCCACAGGGCTATGGCCACTCGCTTCTGGATAGTGAGGGCAGCTCGCATCCGGGTGTCCTGGCGCTTCAGGGCAGGGGACAGCAACTCACAAAGTTCCATAAAAGTGCACTTACGCATCCGAAAGTTTCGCAGCCACTGGGACTCATCCCATACCTGCAGCACTATGCGGTCCCACCAGTCAGTGCTTGTTTCCCTTGCCCAGCATCGCCGTTCCACGGGATCAACGTGACCCATTGCCACCATGATGTCTAGGGGCCGGGGTCCAGCGCTTTGCAAGAGATCAATGCCCCTTTCACAGTTTAAGTACTCCCGGAGATTACGTTGTCTCCTCTCCCGATTTCTCTGCATCAGAGTCTGGAAAAGGTGCGCTATAAGGCGCGAGTTGTTGGCTACGGACAGAACATCTGCGATAATCGCGGAGGGCTCCATGCTCACTGTCCAGTGGCGTCCGAGCTATCAGCCACAGGAAAAGGGCGCGAATTCATTCCCCGCCGGCGCTTTCACGTAGGGAAGGCGGAAGTGTGGGTCGAGTGACGAAATGTACGTATACTGACCCTTGACACAATTTCGTTCCCACAAGGCACTGGGGGCTACACCCAGAATTCCAGTGGGCAGGCGGGACTGCGGGAACTGTGGGATAGCTACCCACAGTGCAACGCTTGCAATGTCGACGCTTGCCCCCCTACTGTGGACTCGGACATTCGAATAAACATCCCTGGTGTGGATTCGAACAATCGACCTGGAAATATCGGGTTCACAAGTTCGGTTTCACAGAAATCGAACTAGTACCGTAGTGTAGACATACCCTAAGGTGCCACAGGACCCTTTGTCACTAATCTGGTATAAATAGCCCACACTGTATGAAGGAATATATTATCTGCAAAGCAGCTGCAAACTAGTGAGAAAAAAAATACTTATAAAAATGTATTTAAAGATGACTTGCCATTGTGGTTTCACTTTTTTTTTTATGGAACCTTCCCGCCTACTGGTGAGGAAATATCATCCCTTTGGCAACTATAGCACTTGGTTACTTGGTAAAGTAATATCAACAAAGTATTTCCTGTGTCCTAGCTGATTTTGAGATTTGCCAAGTGGAAACAAAGAGAACCAGCACCAGGTGACCAGCCAGCATTCTGCAGCCCAAGAGTGGTCCAAAGATAACACGTGGAGTACATCTAATGTAGATACATTAGGTGCAATAGACAATGCAGAAAAGATAGTGATGTGAGTGTAAACTGACATTGAGAATTCAGGGCAGATTGGTGCAACCAATGGTCCTCAGTATATACCTTTATGTATAATGGAGCTTACAGGATATATTTTCAGCCCAGGGTTTTAGTGGCACAAATCCCATTAATATGAATGAACATTTCACAGCAAAAGCACCCAATATAAATTTTCTACTTCTAAGTGAAATGTGCCTAAGACTTTGTTTCCTGTATGCTGCAGTCCCCACCACCATCTAACATGTTCTTAGCATTCTGCCTTAGTAACTGCTCATTTCTTTTCATGGGTAATCAGAAGACCCAGCATAAGAAATAACATTCAGATCTTAACAATAAAGGGTTGGCATACATTCTACATAAACAACAGACAACAAGATAAAGATCTCAGCACGGCCAGTGGCATCCTCTTGAGAACTGAAAAGGCACACACCAGGGATTGTCTTGTGTTTAATTGCCTAGGGTCCCCTGCCTTGTGCTCTCAGCTCTCCTGAGGACATTCAAAACGGTGAAAGAAGACATCAAGCCCTCTATCTCACTGCTCCTGTAAAATTTATTTTACTGAAAACATGGTCACTTTAAAGGCCAGGCATGCTGTCATTGGCTTCTCTTTTGAGTACTAGATAAACTACCAAAGCAAATAATAAATCAGATGAGTTATGCTTAATTCTATTTGCTCCAAGTGAACACTGCATAGAAATTAGCTGGAGGAAATTTTAATCTTTTGTTAATGGATTATTTCCGTAAACTAAACTTCTATACTACAGTAATAATAGTATCACAAAGTAAGTTTTCCATAGAAAAAAATCATTTTTCCTGAATTTGAGTTCCTTGTAATTTAATTCCCTCTGTAATAAAACTGTAAAATTTTCTATTTGTGATCTGTGAAACTACTACAACAATTTCTCTCTTTTTTAAAACCATCTCTTTATATATTATCCCTAAAAATATAAACAATCAACTGTCATTTCAATATTATGATAAGTCATTTACCTTTGATATTAGCCTATTTTTGAACTTCCCAAGGAACATCATAATCAATTATTTATATTACAATAGCATCTTGAGGCCCCAACTTTGAATGTGCCATGAACGGGTCAACTGCAGTACTGTGGCTTAAGTGACTTATCCAAAGTCACACAGGAAGTCCGTGGCCAAGCCAGGAAATGAACACAAGTGTCTTGAGAAGCCCAGCACCTCAATTGCAAGACCAGTCTTCCTAATTTTTACCGCGTAATTCCTATGTGAATACAGTGTCTTTGTAACAATGCCAAATCAAATTATCAATTACATTTTCTTTAACAAACTAACTAGTTCACAAGAGGTTAGTATATTTAAAAAGAATGATGCACACATTTTTAATCACAATCCCGCTGTAATTATTCTTCCTTTCACCCACTCATGCGGTATGTTCCTGTGGCTTAATGGTAAAGAGCTATTAAATAATCAGTTCCTAAAACAAGTGTTACAAATAAAAAGTAGGTAAAGAAACTGATCAAATGGGTTTCATATTTTTAGATTTTAATAACCATGCCAGTGGTTTTCACTTCAACAGCAAATTCATAAAATATATTAGATATTGACCATTATTTTAAGTGGGGAGCAAATCCACACATGAGATCTTTTCCAAACTGTAGCGAGGTACAAATCCTGAAATCCTTTACCAGACTGAGTCCTTAATTTATGCTTGCACGCATGTACACAAAGCTTCACGCATACACCATGGTCACTCTCAGAATCATAATTTCTTATCAGATTACCATTTATCAATGAACTTTACAGAGGAAGGGTTGTTCCATTTGTTTGTTTTGCTTTTCAGATATTTACATTATACATAGATAATATAGGAGCTAAAATGAATCACTTTTTTCCTATAGAGGCAAAGGAGAAGGGAGGAGAAAGAAAGATGTTTTTCTTCTCAACAGGAGAAGCAGCTTTTATTTCTCCTGATTTAGGAGGTAGCACTGCAAACTCAGCTCAAGACTTCTGTATCACACCTCTGCTTTACAATATTCTTCAAGACAAACTCTGAACAGCAGCCCTTCAGTTTTACCGCAGTTCTTTCCTGAATGCACCACTGGAGATAAGATCTCAAAAAAGCCTAAAAGGAAGCCAGTTAGTACTTTCATACCGGATTAAGAAAAAAAAAGAGAGAGAGAGAGACACACACACACACACACACCCCATGCTATGGCAACCAAAGCTCTATTTTTAAGTTCTATTTATTTTTAAGATTTACACTTTCAAACAACACTAAATGTTTTTTCCTCTAGATTGAAGGCTCTTTGGGGTAAGAACCAAGGCCTACATTTTCAAAAGCAAGTAGCGGTTTTGGATGCCCAAAGAGAGACATCTTGGCAAGAGCCTGATTTTCAGAGGGTGGATGCTTGCCACTTCTGAAAATGAGGCTTCTGAAAATGTCTCAGGTTGACCACCCGAATAGAGGCATCCAAAGTTACTGATCACTTGTAAAAATTTCAGCCCATGTCATTTTATATGTTGCTTCAATACCCAGCATATTTTGGACATTTCTGTGATACTACTAATAATAATCTCTATGCAAAATGCAGAATATTTAATCTACACTTCTTTTAGAGAGAGTGCTGTATTTTTCCATCATATTGTATGTGATCATGGCTACAAGCCAACACATGGAAAGGTAGCCAAAGGTCAACCTTTTAAGTCACATAAAATATCCTCATTAAACATATAGATGCTAAGTAAAACCACAATTATGTATCTACAAGCTTTTCACCTGGATGAATATCATAACATCGCCATGGAGAGATATACGAGCTTCTACAGTGCAAGAATATTGCGAAGTAATAACAATTGTGGCCTTTTTTCTCTACAAGTTTACAATGACTTACAGCAAGCAGAAAATGAGTCATTACCATCAATGGCTGCTAAGAGGAAATACAGTAAAACTTAGCATATTTTTAGGCAGTCTTTCTGCTATATGTGATGTGGGAATAGCACTGCTAAAAAAACAGAGCTGGCATAAAGTGGACAGTTCAAAATATAAATAGTGCTAAGAAAACACGAAATTGTTGTATGTGACAAACGCCATTTTCCAGAGTTTCTTGCAGGCACCACATAGTCAATACTTCAGTGTCCACAATTCTCCCGTGCGGCAATTCTTAATGTGACACAGTTTTATAAATATATACATACACTAACTTTCTTACATATAGGTACATTTACTCAAAAAAAAAACAAAGCTAAAGTGATTTTTAAATGGTTTTAAATCTGCCATGTCTATATGGATAATTTACTCCGTGACACAGCAAAAAGGCAACATCATTACAACCATAAAGTAAAATATGGATCAATATTCTATACACCTGAAAATTCATGACCAAGAATATTTTAGAGATCATATTAAAACATTGTAATCCCCCCCCCCGCCCCCACCTCATTCCTCATCACTCTCTCCCTTCCATTGCCATCTCTAGGGAAATCCTCTGAGTCTGATGTCTCCTAAAGGTACAGGTTGCCTGGAAGGAGAAAGCCACTTTAAGATGTATTATCTGTGATTTGCCTATTTACCAAAGAAAAAAAAAATCCATTTATCCTAACAGGTAAAGTAAAACACCTGAAATATGGAGTCATAACCATACAGCTAAGGGTAGCCTAGAATTTCTCCTTACCTGTAAGGGAGCTCAAATAGCCTGGTTGGCACCTAACCAAAAGGACCAACGGGGAAAGAAGATGCTTTCAAATCTGGGGGCGGGGGGAGGCTTTGTTTGTGCTCTTTGTGTGTGCGCCCTCTCGGAGCCAGGCAGAAAAACATCTCTTAAAAACCTGCCTAAAAAGAATTACAAATATAGTAAGTAAAAGCCAGGGAAGGTGTTAGATTATATTTTGTTTTAGCTTGTGAATTTTCCCTTTGCTAGAAGGGGGGGGGGGGGGTTATTCCTGTTTTTTGTAACTTTGAACTAAGCCCAGAGGAAGTTTCTCTGTGTTTGTCAATCTTTTGTTACTCTGCAAAAGTTACCTTCCATCCTGATTTTACAGAGGTGCTTCTTTACTTTTTTTTCCTTTATAATAAAGTTCTGTTTTTAAGAATCTGATTGGTTTCAGTGTCCTAAAAACCCAAGGGTTAATCTGTGCTCACTTTGTAACCAACTGGTTAGGATATTATTCTCAAGCCTCCCCAGGAAAGGAGGTGTAAGGCTTGGGGGGATATTTTGGAGGAGATAGGGCTCCAAGTGGTCCTCCCTGAATGTCTGTTTAAATCACTTGGTGGTGGCAGCAGTACCCATCCAAGAAAAAGGAAGGATTTGTGCCTTGGGGAAGTTTTAACCTAAGCTGGTAAAAATAAGCTTAGGGGGTCTTTCATGCGGGTCCCCACATCTGTACTCTAGAGTTCAGAGTGGGAAAGGGGATAGCTGGAAGGTATTGAAAAGACAGACTAGGTTTTTGGTATGATAGTAATTGAAAAGCCAAAATAAAGTATGAATATGAATTAATTCCCTATTTAAAAAAAAACTAAGGCTTTTTTAAAAAATCTGATGAAAACTGTTCATGTGGCAGCTAAAGACTGAACTAAAACTAATCTCAGTATTGAGATGGGATGTGTATTTTGGCAAGAAGAGTTAGTCACATTCTATGTTAGCTACTTTTAATATTCTATTACAGTGGGCACAGAAAGTTCTTTATAGTTTAGAACTATAACTGGCTCCAATGGTAATGGCCATTTTAAGTATAAGGAATACCAGTGGACTTGGCTATACGTTTTGCAATTAAACCTATACATGTGGCCACTGTAGGATACAATAAAATTTAACTAATGCCATTTGGTATTAATTATGCACACAAAGTATTTCAGAGTAATTTCACAAAAGGATTTTGAGAGATTGAAACATGAAATTATAGAAGACAATGTTTTAATTTGGTCCAGGCACTGCAAGGAACTGAATGAAAGACCACGGCAAGTTTTGCAGACAGCAAGAGAACAGACAGACAGACATCTTACATGGAATTTTTATATTCAGTATAGATAACTTCTGTTTAACCAATTTTGACTTGAGCAAAGATGGGTTAATTGCTGATGCATATGAAATCAGAGAGCTTTAAACGCTCAAATACTCACAGTGTAAAATGGATTTACAACATAAAGGGAGAATAAACTATTTTACAGGGATAACAACTGTCTAGGAAAATTAATTCCGCAAATCTATCTATGGCCAAGATACTCTTAAGGGTATCTGAGCATTTAAAATGCCGACCACTCATCCACCTATTTTCACATATTAAGGATCCATTAAAATCAGTTCCACTCTCTGCAGATGCATCGTCTTAAGAACAAGGTGCATTCCCTTATGCAGGAAGGGGAGGCAGTGATGTGTGCATCAGGAACCCTAAACAAGGCATAAAGAAATTGCTCAGATCGAAAAGGAGATGCTAATAATTGGGTTTGATGTCTTAGTACCAACAGTAGAGATAAACTAAAAGAAGAAACAGGTGTTAATGAGCAGACAAACAAGAGCTCTTTTCCCATGACACCTGTACTGTGCAAACCGAAGCAAATTTCGGACTTATAGATACAATTGAAAAAAGACAGGGAGGTGTGTTTACTACTCTGAGAGGCACACAAAACTACCATCTAAACTGTCAATAAGGCAACCAGTGCTCCTGAGACAGGTGATAACAGCTGGAAGTCACAAAAAGTCATTACCCATGGAAATAGGGAGCCAGAGGTATTGGAAAAATGGTACAGAATGATTTAAATACCTGGGAGAACCCAGATTCTGCTCGATACAGGGGATATAGGAAAAAGGTAGATTTCTCAAGGGACATGGGGCTATGAGAGAATCTAGATCAGCATCAGAAGAGTCATACGGATGTTGGCACTGCAGAGGTTAACCAATTGCAGAATAATTTCACACTATCACCATCAAAGTCACCAAGTTCGTATAGCACACAATGAAGCTGCGTTAGCAGCAGCTTGAGATGAGTTTTGTTAGCAATCATGTCTGAGGAAGCCATCCAGATACATATAGGACTGAAATAAGATACAAATGACTAATGAAGTGAACTTAAAAAAAACATTCCAAAAATCTCTTGAGTAGTTATGTCATTCCAACATATGACCAAAGAAGAATTAAAGTAGCTAAAAAATAGAAATGGACAGACAGGCATCCTGTTACTTATATGGGACAGATTGTGCTAATGAGAACTCAGTATTAGAATGGGTGTAGCTATGCTAATTACTTAAACTTCTCAACATTCCCAATGTGAAGTAGATGTTTTCAGACATCGGAATACTCTCGTTCTTATTAACTGCACAAGCACCCACTGAGCCCTCCCTCCAGCCAACCTGGTTCCCAAGTGCTCAGTAAATCACCACCCTATCAACCATCCCAGCTTTTATAATATGCAGATAAGGGATATGACAGACCATTTACTATTTACATGCACATTTGACACACGAAGCAAGCTGAAGTGATGTGAACAAAAACAGCCACTTTGCTTCCACATCTTAGGAGGCTCTTTTCTCCCCATCAACTGTGGGTGAAGTGAGTGGAGACCACATTGCTGACTGTTTCATATTACTAGAGCTAATTAGAACCCTTCTTAGTTCAAGTAGGTCTGGGCAAGGTCACCCACACAGCTCAGGTTAATGCACTTCATTCTATCCTTAGGGTGACCAGATGTCCCAATTTTATAGGGACAGTCCCGATTTTTGGGTCTTTTTCTTATATAGGCTCCTATTACCCCCCACCCCCATCCCGATTTTTCACACTTGCTGTCTAGTCACCCTATCTATACTTGAAATACCCATCCTCAGCCAGTCTTTTGAGCAGACATTAACCATTATGGTGTGAGGTAATTCTGTGGTACAGACTGTCCAGAGAGACTAAGTTGAGAAGAAACTTACTTTATGACCTTTTGCAGGATTTGAATCTAGTATTCAAGATCAAGAGGCTAGTTTGCCAACTCACTAGAACATGCTACTCCCAGGGTGAGGGAGCTAGAGTACTTGACTTCCAGAGTTTATTAAAGCAGTATACTAACTGTGCCTTGTGCCCGGAGCTACTTTATTACTTCTCAATAATGGAGGTAAATTATTGACAGGATAGTCTCCCCACTACCCATCAGATCAATCAACACCTAGGGACCTTTTCATAAGCAGATTACCAACACAGACAATAAGGACACCAAGAGTCACCATTAACTTGGAACACCCAGAACAGGACTGAAGTTCTGTCAATTCTGTGAAATTATTTGGCTTGAGTATGTAAGAATTTTTAGTGCTTTCATACCTGAATTCTTTGCATTATCTTGCCACTGTAGTTACCTAACCTTTGACCTATTGGATACCATGGACAAGGTCACCATTACAATGCTGCCTTATTCCCCCGGGCTACCTTTTCTGCAAGTGGGGATTCTAAGGCATTCCGAACAATTCCATATTTACATTAACTATTTTTAAAAGTAACTTCTCCAAATTTGAAATTATGGATAAAAATACTTGCTAGTTTTGTATATTAATAATAATAACGACATCTATTAACACCTTTTCTAGTGTGATCACAGAAAAGTTCCAAGATTTGTGCCCTAATTTCATTCTCCATTTTCTTTAGTTGGCATTGCATGCTCTTCTCCTCACCATCAAGCTCATTCTACATGCACCATATAAACAAGTCGGTTACTGCATACTATCATCTCAGAGATGTCATTGAATGCAACAGGAGGTAAACTGGCACTACAGATGGTCATTTTTCTATTTGGGGTTTCATGGTAATCTTTAATGCAGTCAACTTTGTATGCTAAGTGAGTAGCCAGTGGAAGGCTTCATATAGAGTAAACAGGTTAATGAGTCCATCTTCATTTTCCCTTGGTATCTCTGCACATCATATGGAATGCCTTTAGGTTTTAAAGAATGGCTCGAGTTGAAATATAATTTGTTATTTTGAGGCAGCAAGGGTAGACGTATTTCCATAACCTGTCTACTATTTCTGGAAGCTGGTGTTTGCTCCACTCCCACTGCCAAAGTAACATTCAGCCACATAGCCAAGATTCATTAAAATATTTCCATTCAAATTCTGACAGCAAATGGTTGTTTACCTAACTGAGAATGAACTGAAGTTTGTTCGGTAGTGACTGACCAATTACTTTATTCATCATATGTATTGTTGAAATAATATAACAAATGCATTTTCTCTATAATATTATATACTTTTATATTTCCTTATATCTTATAGTGTGGTATAAGTGTCCTAATGTCTAAAGTTTGAGATGGCTCCATTACCCTTAAATGGAAAAGCCAAAAGGAACTTTGTCACCTTAGGTCACCCCAGACAAATATCAATAAAACCTTTATATCACACCATTACTATATCATACACATATTACTATGCATATATAGCATAAAAGCACCTTCTAATATATGTTTTAGGATTTTTTTCAAGAGGCGTATTAGGACAGTCACTATCTCCTTTCAAACACAATCACAATTCCAGACTAACTATACATACCTACACACGTTTATATTTTATTTTACTATGATGAAGATAAATGTGTTCATCCAAGCTGTTCTGGCTGCTTTTACTATAATTAAAACCTGAATCAGTATAAATTTAGTGAACTACTGTACCACAATCTTTACCCCTTTTCTAAAAATAATGGCCCCCCCCAGACACAATCAAACTTCTCCCTAACCTCAACTCCCAGTCTCTTACCCATCCCTCCAACATCCAAACTACAGATGAGCTTTGCAGTCTGTAACATTAAAAAAAACCCAATAACGAACACACATTTTCCAGCATATTCATAAATGATATGTACACACACACACACCCCAATGGAAAACTATAGGTTGAAACGAGTTATATAGTTTAAAACAAAAACTTTCCTTTAAGAAGGTTACTTTTAAACTCGAGAATTTTTGTTCTTTACAAAATCCAGATTTTTATGGAGGATTTTAATCTGAAATATAAAATTGTAGGGGCTGTGAGTGGTCTTTTCCAATGGCTGCCCCCAAGATACCCCTTTTTTTTCAGCCTACTAACAACATAAACAAAGCCCAAAAGACTTGCAAAGTAATTTGTGTCCCTGACCTAGATTAGAAAAGCCATTTGTTTTCTCGCATACAAGATCCCTCAAGATTACACATAAATATCTTTGACCTTTATTATCATCCAAACTAGGCTGGAGTACAGGGTAACAAAACAACTACAAAGAAAAATACAGGAGGGAAAAAAAGTTAAACTTAAAGCAATCCCTTCTGATGAGGACTAGTGCATGTACATTTAGAACTGGAAAATCTGATCAGAGTTTCCTGGTCTCATCAGCAAAGTTTGTTTTTCTACTTTTTTGTGTGTCACACCCAACTTTTTCCCAAAGCCTCAAAATGCATGCTGTCAAACTTTGTTTTTATTCACTTTTGGAACAGAGAACAATAATTATACACCGTTTAAAATCCCTTACAGGAACAATTAATTTGGAGAAAATAAAGTCAGGAAAAAGTTATAACAATGGAAAATACCACAGCTTTTCCAATGCCTAGATAAGGAATGCACGTGCACGAGAACAGTTTAGTGAAGGACAAATTATCCTGTATTACTGCCTTAACAACTGTTCCCAGTTCACAGCATTTGTAAACTGATTAAATTTAGGTAAAAATACACTTTATTTAAATCCATTAAAATAAGCACATTCCAAACCTTGCATAATTTAAAGTATTAAACAATAGCCTACAAAGCCATTTATTTCTAGGTCACTGGTTCAAACCCAAAGTAGGTTAACATAAGAACGGCCATACTGGGTCAGACCAAAGGTCCATCTAGCCCAGTATCCTGTCCTCTGACAGTGGCCAATGCCAGTTGCCCCAGAGGGAATGAGAATGAACAGAACAGGTAATCATCAAGTGATCCATCCCGTCGCCCATTTCCAGCTTCTGGCAAACAGAGGCTAGGGATACCATCCCTGCCCATCCTGGCTAATAGCCATTGATGGACCTATCCTCCATGAATTTATCTAGTTCTTTTTTGAACCCTACTATATAGTCAGGTTGGTAGATGATATCGAGCTTTGGTCTGAATTGTTATTTGGCAACCTATGTGAAATAAGGAATTGGTCTCATTCTAAGTGATATTTTAGAAAGGAAAGAATCACATTTAGACAGTTTATAACAGGAACCGTGTCTGATGTGTTAGTACAGCACCACACACACAACAGTGATCTTGGTTAGAAGCCTCTGAGGAATCCTGCAATGCAGCCATCATAACAAAACAAGCCACCCTTGTAGATAGTGCACTTTCCCATAAGTCCTTGACTTCTTTGCTGAGGCTATTTTTTCCCTTTCAAAACTGTTCCCTTTAAAACAGGGTTGAAGTACAATGAACATGTAGTGTGGGGAAGTTCACTTTCTGTGTATTTTCTTGTATAAGCCATATGAATAAGCATGCTAAATTAGTCACTCAGTGGGAAGAAACAAAGGTCAGCTAAGCTAAAGATCTAAAGCAAGGACATTTAAAACATTTTCTCCTTTAGTTGCACAAAAAACTGTTCTAGAATGTTGGAGCTATAACTTTATGCTACAATAAAGTTACTTCCTAATGGAAGATGTTACTGATTAAAACTCCATATTGCCATGCCTACTGTAAAACCACTGTTGGTGTTCCACATGGTTCAACTTCAAACTTCTACCCTTCAGAGGAAATGCTAAGTTGCTAGTACTGCAATTATTAAAAAATAGAAGTTAAAACCTTTCTAATTTATTATATTCAAAATAAAATTGTATTCACACAAATAGTAAGTCAGTCCATTCTCCAAAAAGCTTACTATCTAGAGACAAGATTTTGATATTCTACATTCTCTAAGCTTGCTCAAGTTTTTATTCACTAATTGTGACCATAGATAGGACTTTAAAGAGGCAATATTTAAGTGAAGTGGACAAGATTTAATCACATGCAATAGCTCTGAAAGATCATAGGAGCGGTGCTTGTGACCAGAGGGTCACATCCCCACAATTTGTGTAAATTGGCATAGTTCCATTTAAGTCAATGAATTTATTTTCACAAGATGAGGATTTGGCCTATAGATTTTATCCATGTTAATGGTAATGGCAATATAAACATTTTCAGCGTATACTTCAAAGCACATTAAAGAAGTCAATTTAAACCTTGGCCCCATCCCTCCCACCCAACCCCCAGGATTGAAATCCACCATTTTAGCACACTAAAGTACAAATTGCCTTGTCTTGAATAAGGTTTTAGAAGTTATTAGTTAAATTGAGCTCCCATGATCTAACACTACATCTTTAAATCCTATTCAGGATTTGAGAACCTCTGCACTAAGGGTAAAACTCACCCCATAAACTTAAAAATAAACATAACTGGTATGCAATGGTACATAAGACTCTTGCTGGTCCTCTGAATGGTGGTGAATTAGAACTATATTAACAGAATTAGGGCTATTTCAGGATGTTTGTATTGATTATGATTCCTTACAGTTGCTAGATCTTTCTCTGCAATATCTAAGAATTATTTTCTCCTGATGTCGTTACACTCAGCACAGATCAATGCTAAAAGATTATGAGCCAGATTCACCACTGTGTTATACCAATGTAGTTCCATTAAACAAAGACTCTTTGTAATCCACACTAAAGGATCATACAGTGGGCTCTGAAATAGCGTTCACTGCTGCCCTAGATACTCAAATAAAACTAACTGAACTAAATGGAGTTGAACTGACATAGCACTCAAGTAATACAATGGTAATCAAGCCTTAGATTTAGGTTTTTGATTTTACAGATCACCTCTAATGGGAGTCAAGCTAAATGTCAACAGAAATTTAGCCTTTGAATATTCCCCCAAAGGAGCACGTCTTTACCATCTTCGTTTATTTTTTTCAGCTACTCATCACTGCCACAAAAAATAAAATGCTCATTCATCATGAGTGGTCTTTGAATGCGCTTGGTTTGATAGGTTCTTAGCCCCACCTTCCTTCAATGGTTAGCATATGTATCAAACATCCATATGGAGAACACACAGAAAATACCTACTCATTCCTTCCCAAGAGAAATACTTCTCCCTTTGTGTCTTATTTTCAGATCTTCTTTTTCAATCCCTAACAATCAACTGCCAGTGCAAGGTTGGAATAGAGCCAACTGAGGTAAAGTTATGCCCAGGGCCGGTGCAAGGAAGTTTTGCGACCTAGGCGAAACTTCCTTGCACCAGCCCTGCGCCTCCGCCCCGGCCCAGATAACGCTGCCCCCCCGTCCCGCGGCGGCCAGTCCCCCTCCACCCCCCGGCAGCTCCCCACCCCTCCACGGGCCGGCAGTTCAGCCCTCCGTCCACGGAGCCGGGAAGCAGCCGCGGTGAGCCTACCCCCAAATCCTGGCGCCCTAGGCGACCGCCCAGGGTCACCTAGTGGGCGCGCCGGCCGTGGTTATGCCTTACTCCAGAAAGCCATGCCATCTCATTTATTTGCAGGGAGAGAATCTTCCTTGCTTTCTTCTACCTACAGGCAGTCAAGAAAATCAAGTCTTCATGCCACAACATGCATGCTCCAGTCTACATAACACAAGGCCATCAAGCATATTTCTTGCAATCACTCCAAGAAAACCAGCTTGAATGTGCTTAAGTACCCCAAAACAATCCATTTTAATGGTTTTGAAATCCTGCTCTTCTTTTAGGATTTGCTATTTGGTGACTTTTTGTCTAAAATAACCATGGTATCCCTTCATTCCAGTCATGTTACAATCATCACCTGTAATTTAATACAAGTGTTACGAACACATTTTGTGCCAAAAAAGAAGCAATTCCTGACTCTTGGTGTTTTAGGCACCCTTGTGGCTTTGTTCAAAGCTAAGCGTTTGACATTTGCCATTCAGAAAGGTTTGGACAGTGTAAGCTAATTACATGCCCAAACTATGCTAGTTAAATTCCCACTGAGCATCCCAGGAGTGTGTGGGCAGTCCAGTGCAAGTAGTAGCAAAGTTGTTGCTGATATGACCACAGCATGAGCTTTAGAAACTTGCTGCCGTTCAATAGTGAGTTGTATTTGGACATTTCCAGCAGCAATGAAAAATGTTTCACAGCCCACTGTGATCCTTTAGTCCTGGCCCCCCCCCAAAAAAAATGTAATTCCTATCCTTCTGTATGAAGGTCCCTCTACATGTTCGTATAGTTATTTCCTCTCAGTCTTCTTTGCTTTATACAGAACATACTGAAACATTCCCTATAGGTCTTACTTTCCAAACCTTTCATCAATTTTGCTTATCTCTGTACATCCAGTTTTTAAGCATAGCAATTAGTAACGTAACAAAAAACAACACACACACAAAGCACTCCTCAGTTGGCAGGCTTATATTAGACCACGAAAGAATGAAGATGACAATCTAGAATTATGAAATGTGGTCCTATAACCTGAACATATATTTAGTCAGATCCCATGTTGCAAAAAGTCCAGGAGACCTATTCCTCTACTCCCAACAAGAACAAACACCATAAATTCTGAACATTTCAAGGTGACATCAGCATGTGTTTAAAATTAAGCAAGGGCACACACTGCAGCAAAACATAATTTAAAGTAAAGGACTTGTACTCTCTTGCTATGTCCACTTCTGTGTTTAAATATATCAAATTTGCATGTTTGCACAAAGTTTTCTGTTATATACCATCTACAGTATAAGAACAATGGGACCTTTCTTCTAATAATAATCAAAATGACAGGTTAGTTTGTTTGCTGTTTGGTAAGAGAGGCAGCAAGCTGCAGTGTACAAGGTAATGGAGTAGGAGTCCAGCTACGTAGGTTAATTTGCAGCTCTGCTATTGGCAAGCGGTGAGATTTTCTACTAGTCACTTGGGCTCCTAAATCAGTATAGATATTGTAACGCCGAGCATAGCAATGCTTAAATATCTTTACAAATCTGGGCCTTAAACTCCATAACTCAGTATAATATTGCTACATTTAAGTTCTGTCTAGGGTTGGCTGAAAATTTTCCATCACAACTGTTTGACAGAAAATTGGGTTTTCAACTAAAACAAAAGCATTTTGTGTAAAGTCTCAGTTTTCTGCTGAAAAAGGAACACATTTTGGCTGAAAAAAATTTAGTTTACACCTAAAAAAGTCAAATATTTCCATGTGGGGAAAAAAGTGTAAAAGAGCTTTTAGTATAGAGATAATTATATTAGCTCAGTATGAGCTTATGTAACATTAAATATGTAGATTAAAACATAATTTACTTACATTACCATTTCCACCACATTGAACTCTGAATGCATGTTTCCAGAACAGGGACAATAACTCAAAAGCAGATAGAATCATAGACTTTAAGATCAGAAGGGACCATTATGATTATCTAGTCTGACCTCCTGCACAACGCAGGCCACAGAATCTCACCCACCCACTCCTGTAATAAACCCCTAACCTATGTCTGAGCTATTGAAGTCCTCAAATCATGGTTTAAAGACTTCAAGGTGCAGAGAATCCTCCCGCAAGTGAACCGAGCCCCAAGCTGCAGAGGAAGGCAAAAAAAAACCAAGGCCTCTGCCAATCTGCCATGGAGGAAAATTCCTTCCGGACTCCAAATATGATGATCAGCTAAATCCTGAGCATGTGGGCAAGACTCACCAGCCAGCCACCCAGGAAAGAATTCTCTGTAGTAACTCAGATCCCACCCCATCTAACATCCCATCACAGGCCATTGGGCATATTTACCGCTAATATAGTCAAAGATTAATTAATTGCCAAAATTAGGCTATCCCATGGGTAATCAAGTATCTGGCATGGCTCTCCAGTTTATGAGATGTTTTCTTTGAGACTTCGGACTATAAATGAGTGTTACCATCATCAGCCTAAGGAGAGGCTCCATGCTACTGGGATCCAGTTACAAAAATAGGTCACGGGAATGCATTTGTCAGGAAGTATCTAATGCCAAGACTATCCTGCAGGCTTATCTAGCTGGATCTCTGCTTCTCAAGACCATTCATTTACTGTATTAACAATAGAGGAGCTTATTTTCAGGGTAACCTATTTAAATAAAAAGAACGAGAAGTACTTGTGGCACCTCAGAGACTAACAAATGTATTTGGGCACAAGCTTTGTGGGTTCTAGCCCACGAAAGCTTATGCCCAAATACATTTGTTAGTCTCTGAGGTGCCACAAGTACTCCTCGTTCTTTTTGCGGATACAGACTAACACGGCTACCCCTCTGAAACGTATTTAAATAACTTTATGTAGTACCTATTCCATCCCTTACTTAAATGACCTAATTTTCATGAGATCTTGATTAATTTTTAAGCAGCTCAAATCTAAATTCATCCGTTTTTACTTCCAATTGCCTTAGTCTTTAACTTGGTTCAGGAAGAATGTATATAAAAAGCAACCATCAAACAACATGCAAAATACATTTCTTTGCTAGCCTGCTCAATGTACTGTTGACATCTATAGCTCCCAAATTGTAAGCTGTAAGTTGCATCTGTGTACTGCGGATCCCAGTCAGGTGGGTTGGTGACTCTGGGAGATTGCTTTAAGTGAGAACCTACTTTAGACAAGGATTTTAGCCTAGTAAAGTTAAGTTTAGGCTTTAAGAAGCGTTTTATACTTATTTTGTATGTGTAACCCTTTCTGTTTCCACTTATCCTTACTCACGATCTCGTAAATCTTAGTCTTTTATAATAAGCTTATGATTATTTCACTACAAATATATTTCATTGCTACATCATTATAAAGGACCTGATCCTGAGTTGTACCAATCAAGCTGTGTGTACACGGTCTCTTCGGGACAGCTTGCCTGGTAATTTCTGAGAGTGTTCAGTGACCAGGGCTGGATATTGCAGAGAGTGCTCAGAGGACTCAGGTGCTGGTGCATGTCTAGCACTAGCTTGCACAGAGACGGCGAGGTCTGAGGAAGCCTGGAAGTCAGTGCTTGGGCACGGCCGGAGGCTGTTGGTTTGAGGGAGCTGAGCTACAGGAGAACCAGACAAGGCTGCTTCACACTAAGGGCAGGTAGTACTGAGGTACCTCCCAACCCTGGGTACTCTTGGGGAGCGTCACAATCCCCAGCAGGAGGTGAGGTGGCCTGTACAATGCAGCCCACACAATGCAAAAGTTTGAGAACTATAGTATATAAAATGAAATTCATGCAGTAGAAAAATATCTTAAAACCACATCACTTAAAACTACATAATAAAAATACTAAACTTACTCAGTTTCAATTAGTAAAAGGCATTATTAGGAACATAGGTTAGTATCGTTTTTAAATGTGATTTTATTTTGACAAGAATACCTTGCCACTGAATTACCACACATGCAGCATTACTTACAGCATACAGCTTTGCAGAGTTTCATTTGGGAACATCTGCAACAATTATGAGAGGTCACACAAACTGAATCTTACTGACAAAAAACACACTTGTAATTCCCTTGAGACTCCAGTTTGTCAGCCAGAGTTTAACCGAAGATTTACTCCCTTAATTGTACACCATTCTAAGTGCCCCAATTTCTTGCTCCATATGTTATGCAACATCTTTAATGCAGGATATCTATGCAATTTCAACCTCTCTTCAATCAATAGAACTTTGGACCATTTTGTTTCCAGCGTTAAAGATAAATAGCATGAGAAGCTAGCTGTTTATAAGGTAGAGTACCGTAAACACACGCATATACAGAGCGCGCCACATGTTTTTGTTCACTAGCATTTTCATCAATTTCTTCTTTATTCAGGAAATCATTCACAACCAGACTTCATGAATTCTTGGAAAATATTAATAAGGAAGAAGAAATATTTAGGTGAAATTTCATTGTACTGATCTTTGTATTATTGATCTGAAGAATACAGATTGGGTTAAGGAGTCTATTATTACTACCATAATGAAGAGAGCAATGTGATGCAAGTGAGTCAGGATCAAACACCTAGTAGTGACAGGAAACCAAGCTATTATATCCACTGACCCAGCAATTTGGTTTTCCTCTTGCCAACTGGTGCTGTGCTGTTTCACCTGTCTCTTAAAAAGTTTCCTCATTTCTGTATATCATCTTCCCTCAACGAAACCATACTTGGCCCAACTGAAACACAGAGTATTACTATTTTACTTGTTATCAAGAGAGTATGGCTTGTTACTGATAAAGGAAGAGGTTTTCCCAGATTATAGTTTAGTTCCTTAAAACTGAAGCAAAGTTCCCTCACACTGCGCTGCTACCTGGCTGTGAAAGAGCTTAGCATGTTGTGATACAGCATGGCCAGAAGGCAGCAGGAGAGTGATCTAGGATGAGGAGAAGCCTTATTCCCTGTAGATTAATTAAAAGCACCTGAAACCAATTAGAGCACCTGAAGCCAGTCACCTGATAAAATCCCCCTGCTTCAATCAGCCAGAGGAGGAGTTGGAGCAGAGTGAGGAGGAGTTGGAGCAGTTTGGAGGAGTTGAATCAGAGTGGTTTGGTGGTGGAGCAGAGAGCGGTTTGGAGGAGTGAAGCAGAGTGGATTGGTGGTGGAACAAAGAGCAGTTTGGAGGAAAGCGGAGGAGAGTTTTGAGAAGTGCTGCAGCGGGCTAAGAAGACCAAGATCCTAGGTAAAGGGACACCTGGCTTGTGCAGAGGGAAGGCAGGAAGCCCCACAAGCTGAAGGTCAGGAGAGGGAAGTAGCCCAGGGGAAAGAATCACTGGTACAAGTGGTTCACCTGCTATCATAGGGCCCCTGAGCTGGGACCCGGAGTAGAGGGCAGGCCCGGGTCCCTCCCTCTCCACTCCCCTTCCCTGGCATACTAGTAGGATAGCTGTTACCCCAGTTCAGGGGCAAGAAATGGCACCCTGAAACCCCCCCACAAGAAGAGAAAGTGCGGGACCCATCATAGTAGTGCCGGCAATTTGCCACAATGTGCTGTGTTCTATCAATGGACTGGAGTGGCTATTCTGTTTTCTTCAAACATTTGCCTTTGTTCTGCATTCCCCCTCCAAGAATCCCAAAGGGGACAAAATTGGACAGATTCCTGGGCTGCTGCAGAGAATCAAAATGCACAGCAACATAATTCCTGTTTGCTTTTTGATCGATTCTTTGTTGGACATGGAATTGAGGAATTTGGTCTTTTTTTTCCTGGAAGAATATATGATGTCTAAATACTCACTTCTATTTGACTGGCATGCATCCTGTTAAAACGTTAAAATAATCTTTCTCCCCAATCTCCAACACACGTAAAGGCTGAAAGGGAAGGCCTAATCTAGTTCAAATAGCAATTAATTTAGGGAAGTTCTAGGATACAGGAGGTCAGACTAGATGTTCACTGCACTGTAGTTCCCTCTGTCTTTATAATCTGTTAATGTATTTATGGTATGGTGCTGCATTTCTGAAATACGTAATAGGTCTGAATGATTTGAAAATATGTTATTTCTTAAACAAAGTCTTAAACCATTGGAAGCAGATGTAATCCATCAATGCTGAACTAAACTAGCATTCATCAGGGGGAAAAAAGGCAGGGGGGAATTAACCGTTAGTATGTTGCCAAATGATACTGAAATTAGCACCAATACTTAGCAAGAGTAAAGCAAATTTAGGAAACTTTGCTGTGCTGGAGAGGATTTTAGTTCTGAATTATGCCTACTTTTACAGGTGATTAAGAGGCAAATTTGTGATGTATTGTGCATTTAAATCAATACAGCTATGCAGAATTATAAGAAAATTCTGTAATGTTTATTTATAAACATTTAATAATATCTGTGATGCTGTTGCTGTATTCTGACCCTTAACAGCAGATGATATAACTCAGTCTTAGGCTAGGTGAAAACAGCAAGGAAGGATCAAAAGATTTACAGCATCTTTCGACCAAGTCTACATCTGGGAGCCTGCATCTTTTTGATGAATATTTACTCACAACATGGCCACAGTCCCAGCACTTCACAAGCAGGGTCAAAGACTTGTTGTTCTTCATAGGGATAAGAATGAAAGCCTTTAAAAGTTGTTTGTTCTGTCATCCTTTTCAGAGAAAGGGCACACCCCAAGCTTTGAGTATGCACAAAAGTTTGCCATACAAGAAGGACGCACAGCTTCACGATATCACTTACCATAAAATAGCACCAAAATACACACACTACCTACTTGAAAGGCGTGTGGGCATAGGTTACACAGATAATATGTTGCGTCTCATTTCCCAGCTAAGTTTATGGATCACCAGAACCAATACCATTCAAGACAGAAAAAGGAACCATCTTTGTCAACTACTAAAAGTTGATTATTCTCCTCCTGGAACCTATTTTAAGCCACCTACTGTTATTTAGATAAAACATATCAAGTTACAGAAAGATGGCAATGGCTTTGCTATAACATTTGTTTCTTTTCAAAAGATGAAAAATACAAAACATAGTTATTGCATTTAGTAGTAGTATTTACAGGGTATTTTTTAACATGCCCTTCAGTGTGATGCCACAGTAACCTATTTAAACAGCTTCGGAACAGTTTGGGGCGGGGGGAATCAATTATTAAGCACAACTCACACAAAGCCTCACATAGAAATGTTCAGTTAAATTTAAAGAGCAATGAAGCCAAACTACATCTCCAGTGGCTTAAAAAAAAGCTCTTCAAGGAATATGCAACAGATAACTATTGAATAGCTATAGCTACTGTAGTGCATTGATTTTTTGCTACATACAATCAGCAATATGCATTCAAGCACAAAACACACAAAACCACATCATCCATCCGATGTACCTCATGTTTCATTTCAAAGAGGTCCCTCCCCCCCAAAAAAGAGCGTAAACTTTTGTTTACGTAAGATGGACTAATGTGAGCATTATATTTATGTCTGGGGCCCAGATTCAAGGAGGTACTTCAGCATATGCCTAGTATTAAGCACGAGTAGTCCACTGCTTACATGCTTAAAGTTAGGCACGTGCTTAAGTACCTTGCTTAACTAGGGCCCATATCATTAAGATTGTTATAGCATTTCTAGTATAAACCATTATTTTCTGGGTTCTCTCAGTCATATCAAGATAAAACTGATCTGAATCTTGATACATTGTTGGGTATTAAATTGAATTCAGAGGACGAAACACAACTGTCCATACCATTTAGACGACTGCCTTAAGTTCTCTTTTTCTAATTCAGAAATATAGCTGAAATGGTAACACTTGAAAAGTAGCTAACTGTTGTGCATGCTTAGCAGATTCTTTTCAACCTAGTATCAGCTCTCCATTCACCTCAACGAAGAATTACTTGGGCGCAGCAGTCCCATGACAAATTCAACGCAAGTCTAGAGAGAACATATGAAAGCCTTTTCAACATGAAATTACAACATGAAAATGATTTCAAAGCAAAAGCATGAAAACCCTCACAAGAGTTCCATTGGGATTATCATATCATCATAGTGGCAGGGATCCACATGAGGTACACACAAGCTTCACTATTTCTAAAAATGTGTGATATTAAAACCTTTCAAGATGCATGGGTCCTACACATGCCTATTGCCACATGTGGTGTACCTCATCCAGGGCACTAAATGCCACAGTAACTACTATGTGGGTGAAACTAGACATCACTATGCTTTTGAATAAATTCACAAAGAACACTGATAAAAGACAAAAACACCATATCGCCCAAGGACCAGCAATCACTCCATATCCAATCTCTTAGTCCTCATCTTCAAAGGAAACCTACACAACACTTTCAAAAGATGAGCCTGGGAGCTCAAATTCATAGCTTTGCTAGTCACTAAAAATCATGGTCTTAATAAAGACACTGAATTTATTGCTCATTACAACAATTTGTAACCCACTAGCACTTCCCCGCGTTTTTTGTCCTATGACTACAAAGGCCACTTCATTTTGAATGGTCTCTTGCAATATGTTACCTACTTATACTAAACAATCTGTTCCACCTTGTGTATAGCTGTCACATAATACCTTTCCCAGACCTTAAGAGCGCTCTGTAAGCTTCTCTCTTTCACCAACAGAAGTTGGTCCAATAAAAGATATTACCTCACCCACTTTTCTCTCTGATATTAAAAAAACCCAGTACTTTAAATAACATGAAAATGCTAGAGTTGGAGTAACACCCATATTTTGGCATCTGTTTTTACTACCCATCATCATCTTAAAATTACATATTTTTGCAACTTGATAACAATTACTCTTTATTACACAGACAATATAAAATAATATTGCACTTAACTCATGAGTAGAAAAATTCAGAAGCACGAGGATTCTGAAAGAGCAGGTGAAGAAATAATCTCTTCACTGAAAGTAAAAACACCAAGAGGGAAAAGATGCACTATGGAAATATATATTAATTTACTGCACTATGTCATGTATGACCAAAACCTGGCAAGACAGGATGAGGAACGCTGTTCTGAGGTTGTCACTGCTCACTATATCTGAGGAAATGTTACCCATAATCCCATGTCCAACGGTTAATGAGTCTGAGTGCTCAAGCATTGTAGTGCCCCCGGTGCAGCAATTCATATAATGCACAAAGATTCATTTCATTCTTCTTTAAGCTGTGTTGCCACAGGAGAGGCTATATGTCCTTGTTACAGCTAACTAGCTCACAAGGAGTCACCTGATGCCCAGCAGGGCACAATTACAGTTCATGACTCTCAACCCCGCGATGTTGATATTTATTGCCCATTTCCTTTAGAACCACCTGTTCTGAGACATCCGATGACTCAGGGTAATCTCCAATTAGCTAGTATCTGTTGTAACTTGCATGAAACTTCTCTGGAGTTTGCATGAAACTTCTCTGGAGTCAGGAGGCCTTGTTATCCACCCCAGAACAGATCATTTAGTTGTATTCAATGAAGTAGTCCAGATTTTGATGAATACTACCTGTTTCTGAAATGAGCAGGCAGGGGTCCTGAGATGCTGCGCCTTGTTTATTTCCTCTGGTGGCGCTCTCATACACATCAAAAGATGCATAACTTAGATCATTTTAACGGTCATCGCAAACAACTTGAGGGGTGAAGAGGATCATGCTCTGCTGCATAAGTCACCGAGACAAGCTAAATTTGCCATCCAACATATGTGTAAAAATCTCACTGTACTTTAGTGGGAACAGCATGTGCATACCACAGGGCATAATTTGGGCATAAGTGATTTACCTCTACATTTCTTTTGAAATAAAGTCAATATGTTTCTTCTGCACATTAAAGTCTAGAAACTTTAAAAAAAAATACACATCCCACCTCATTTGATCTTTACAAAAAAATTAAGTTACTAGTACATGCGGACATGTTTCTAAACATATTTGCCTACTCTACAGCCTGTGGGTGAAAAAAAGGTGGCCTTTGTATATACAGTTTATGAGTTTCTTAATCCACTCACGTTTCTAAAAATACTGAATTATTATTAAAGGGTGTTGCACCAAATACAACATGTCCGTCTTTAAAGTACGTACTGCAATTTTATTTCACCCTGTCTCCTTAAGGTAGATTTCACAGAGCTCCAGAAAATTAGTTTTTTGCTCTTCACTTTGCTACACCTGACTGCCTTCTGTCATAGGACGGCATTCCAGTATGAAAATTTCAGACAAATAAAACATGCCCTTCACAGAGCAGTACATTTTCAGCTGCATGGAGAACAATCTACCATACAGGTGTTTCACCTGTATATCAAGAACATTAAAGACTACCCTCCAAAATATTCCAAAACAGAATTTATTATTAATTATTATCATCATTAATTTTCTGGGCAAAGGCATTTCCCTGTGAAAAAGAAAACATTCTGTTGCTAAGAACAGCAGCAACAGTCATATCACTTTCCCTCAATCCTGAGACCAGGTCACTTTTGCAACATGCCTGCTCTCACCATGCTTGTGAAGAAGGATCATCAACGTGGCTCTTAATTCTCCTCACCTATAGGTGCTGCTACACTAAACAATCAGCACCACCCGAGCTGTACAAAAAAACGTCACTTACTCAAATTTTCCTCAGCACAAAGATCTATCAAATTATACGGAAACTCCCCAGCACACAAACTCTTCACCAGACTCGATCTTCAATTCCTGACAAAAACTGGTACTGGTGAGCCTTCTGATGGTGACAGCTCTCTTTCGGAGCAGTGACGTTATATGCAATCATCCAGTAGAAGTCAGAGTCCATATTGTTAGAGAAGTGCGCTATAAAATATTTCTGTATATATGTAAACAGCCAGCTAACAGGCAAGGTGCCACCCGGTGACAATCAAGAATATGAAGTATTATTCTTGGTTTTATTACACCAGTAAAACTCACTGCACTGCAACTGGCTTTTTGTGTGCAACAATTTTCATGCAGCTCCTAATACTTTGAACCAGTGTCCAACCTCCTTCACACAACAGAAAATCTGCACTTACAAACATATTTTAAACAAAAAAAAATTACCATTTCCTCTACTGAATCAATTTTTAGGCAAAAATGTAAAAACAAAACTCTGAAGCCAGCCTAACTTCCCTAAAAAGCACCCACAGACCCCTCGCTTCATCTTTTCAAAAAATCACAAGTACAATCTCACAATTGCCTATCATACTCCTCCCAAGTTCAATTCCCAACATGCACTATGCTGGCAATATCATGGCACCACAAAGAGAGGTATAATTATGGAGAAAAAAGTTAGAACTACGCACCCTACTTCCATATATTAAAATAAAGCATTCATTGGTATCCAAACCAGTTGATATTGAATTACACTTTTCTCCCTACTCAATTGCTTTTCTCTCTACTCAAATGCAGACTTTACATGCACTGTGCAGATGTCTATCACTAAGCATAGACCAGTGGTCCCCACATTTTTTCCACACCCCAACCCCAGAAGCCACAGTTGGGGGGGGCCAGGGCAGAGCAATGGTGGGGAGCCACTGTGGTGGGGAATGGGGCCAGAACCACAGTGGGGAGAGAGGGCTGAGAGCGGGGCCGCAGCCAGGAACCGGGCCGTGGTCAGGGCTGGGGGTCAGGGTCAGGAGTGGAGTCACAGTCGGGGCTGGAGCCAGGAGCAGAGCAGGGGGCAGAGCAGGGGTTGGTAGTGTTCCCTCCGCACCCACCATGGGGGCTGGCCTGCCCCAACCATGCCCCCGCCCCCAAAATTTCCTCCACACCCCCCTGGGGGGCACACTCCACAGTTTGGGGACCACTGGCATAGAGATATTTCAGTATGGTGGGGGGAGGACTAGCAACTGAGGTACTTAAACTTCAGTGGCTTGTAAAAAAGGGGAAAACAATGTACAAATTTGTTGAAAACGGTCTCTAATCTTGTTCACTATGACACTGAGCAGCTTAGCAAGAATGTGAAAAGGATTATTTTTTGAAATTTATTTTTCAAGTTTCAGTTTACATTTAATGCATGATGGAACTTGGTTTACAATTGTTTTATAGTGGAGGCAGTGTTGCTTAGTGGCTGGAGTAATGAACTCACTCAAGAGACCTAGGTTCTAATTCATGGCTCTGCCACTGGCCTGCTGTGACACCTTGGTCAGCTCACTTCATCTTTCTTTTCCTCAGTTTCCCTATCTGTAAAATGGTGATAACAATACTTGCCTCCTTTGCAGAACACTCTGAGATCTATTCATGAAACACTCTATAAGAGCTCAGTATTATTACTAGTAGCCGTCTTCTGCACCATTAGTATCATGAATAATACCATTTTCCTGCAAAATGGCTATCACCAGTATCTGACATATCAATCTTTGCTCAGACTTTGTTCTTCTCATCTAGTGAAGAAAGCATTTTTCAAAAAGTGTGCACTCTTCTAATAAATAATCTGGCTACAGTTTTCTTTTTCAAGTTTTTTAAGTATGATCTGTGGGAAAAAGTGGAGGAGGAGGGAAACACTGTGCCCTATTTGTTTGTTTAGGGTGGCCTGAAAAAGTTCTTAAAACCATTCTGCTTGGCTTTTCTTTACATTAGAATTTTAGATCTTCTCTACTGTGTTTTGCATGGATGATATTATGGACAACCAGAGAATCAGTAGGACAACATCAGACAGAACATAGACATTAAACCTAACTGAAAGGGGAAGAGATATTTAATATCTCTGTTGAAAGTTTTGTTCTTGTTGTTAATGCCAACATAACTGTGATGCCCAAAAGACACCTGGGCAAAGGGAATTTATGTTACAGATCTGACACTGCAGCCTCTTTGTCGAGTCCTCGATCAAAGCCAAAGATCAGACTTCATACTCCCAGCGTTTGTAAGTTAACAATCACAAGAAAGAAAAAAACAAACAAACAAATCTGCTGCCATGAAAGCTGTGGCAATCTTTATATAGATAACTGATTTTAAAACTAATTTTCTTCATTTAAAAAAAATCTCTTAATTATTGGTTCAAGGATAGCCCATTACAAAAGAATAGCACAAGCATATAGGGACAAAAATCAGAAAATTGAATATGAATGGAATAACATGATGCATTTGCAAAACAGGCTAGTATTCTGGGGTGCATTAACAGAAGCGTTGTGGAATCCCTGTCACTGGAGGTTTTTAAGAACACGTTACACAAACACTTGTCAGGGATGGTCTACGTTTACTTGGTCCTGCCTCAGCACAGGGGGCTGAACTAGATAACCTCTCCAGGTCTCGCAGCGCTACATTTCTATGATTATTAACAATATGCCGGTATATTTATGAAGTGCATATGTAGGCCAATAAAGGTTTACTTTTGCAATGCAGTTCATATTACAAAAAAAAGTTAACTGACATTACAAGTTCAGTATAATGATAGACAGACAGACAGACGAGTGCGCTAGTTCAACTGCCAGTGCATCTTTCTGGAACACTAGTCTAGGTATTCTAAATGATCTTTTACTAAATACTCACCTGCTCCATTTCATTTAAATAAATTACACTTCAAGTGAATGTTTTTCTGCCAACTGAAGCAGTCCCAACTTGCTTGGCAACTTGATAAGGAATAGCAAATTCTACCTTGCTGTCATTTAAATCAAAGGCAAGTACAAGTATATATTTTATACATGAAACAAAAGATTTTTCTAAGATTAATATTAATCTTAGCATTAAGAACACTAAGACGGTGTTTAGTGAGTAGGATTTACTCACTAAACAAGAAACAAAATCCTTGATGGTTAATTTCCTGAACATGAACATCCAAAACCTGCTTTGGGAATTTGTGAAAGTAGCAGAGAATGAGTCTGTTCCAATTCGGATAAGCCAGCAAATACTATCGGGAAAAGGTCAGTCATGGACTGTCCAGGAGGATTTTCAGCCACTTCTATTGACTGTTGTCCTCCAAAAAGAACATAGACTAGCAGTCATGTCAAGAAGGGTGGGTTGACCCAAGTAAGTAAATCAGATTGTCAGTGACATCGCAAAGCCTACAGCAGTGATTCTCAACTAGAAAAGGAAGTGCAGCACCTGCAACCTGGATCTACAGAGGTTATTTTCTTGTCTTTGTTTCCTACTCTTTTCACATAGCTGAAAATGTTTGTGCAGCTCCATGTGCAATATTAACATTATGATACAGTTTAATAGCAGGACTGCATACCATTTCCCCCAACACATGAATCACCGGCAAGGTGGCACAAAGAAACCTAAGATAACCATGGAGACCTTCACCATTTCAGCTAAAGGAGTAACTGGTATTAGAAGTAGATTGTTATCCTCTAGTCTATATGGATAAACCACTAGACGACGTGCCACACTAACAAACTAGGCCAACAGTCCACACAACTATTTGGGAGACAACCATGTATTGCTGGGTAATAGGATTCCTGGGTTCTTCTTCCAGCTCTGGAAAGAGAGTTTCCTATAGTGTTTAGACAAAGCATAGCAAAATACCCGTATCTGGCACTTTCATTCTGGCAGACAGGGTGGCTAAGTGGATGAGACTTGGGCTGGGCATACTGGAGACTTGGATTCTTTTCCCAGCTCTGTCTGAAAAGATTTTGAGATGTTGCACAATTATGTAATTTGTAAAAATGGACGAATAATATTTACTTGCCTCCTAGAGTAGGAGTTATGAAGTCTTGATCTATAATAAGGGTTGTGAACTGCAGAGAAATATTAATATTGGGTTAAGTTACAAGACCAGAAACCACGGTCACCTGGCTTCCGTCCCACTGCACCAGCACTTAGGTTAAAAGTAGTCTGTGAAGAAGGCCAAACTCTCTAGACTCTACCAGCAATTTAGAGAAGTGTGACACTTGGTAGATCTGCTTTCAGGATACAACGTACTAAGCAACAATGCAGTAATGAGCATGAATGGGACAGGGTGGTCATGTGTATATTTAGGCTGCAAGTAAGCTCTGCAGGTTAATATTCTGATGTATTACCTTTTTCTGTCTGGAAGTACTGCCATGTGCCAATGAAGGCAGGATTAGGACAATCTCCTACTTCCACCATCAGCTGCTCTGGGACTAACTTCTGTAGGCTTGATCCTGCGGAGTGCTGACCACCTGCATTCCCACTGATATCAGAAGGAGAAGGGGGTTCTGACCAGTTGTCAGAGTAAGGCTCCTAAACAGGCTGATTAAATAAAACTTGTCAGCTATGTGCAGTGTAAGTCATTTGATCTTGGTATGCATTGCGTTTCTACAGTGTAGCATTTAAAAGCAATGTCCCTGCCCCAACCTGCAAAGGAAGGTAGCCAAGTCCTAACAGGTTGTGAATTACAGTAATTAAAAATTTCATTGTTTGTTAGACATGGTATTATGCTGAAAGCACCTGAAGCCTTGAGTAAAATACAAATAAACTTGCCCTGAATTATATTTTTTAAAGGGGGCAAAACTTTAAAGTAAATCCTGTATTTAGTCCCAACCATCAAGGCTAGACATGAAATTAACTCCCTTGAGAAGGCCCCAACTCAGAAATTCTCAATATAAAACCATACAATTACATTTGTAATTTCTAAACTAGCTACTGCATCTCAACAAATAAAGTGCATTTTAATTTAGCATTTGTTGCCTGGTGTGATGGGATTGTTCCTTTATAGTATCATGTTGGTAAAGGTGGCAACATTATTGTAGTGCCACCCCGTTTGACATAGCGGCCATATTTAAGGAAATTATTATGAGGACTCGCCCTCTCTAAGTATGCTCATCTCAGTCAAATTCATCCCTAAATTCTGGCACTGAAACCATCACTTTGGAGTCTGTACCTCCGGCCCACAGGACAAACTGGACATTAACTCTATTCCAGGGGTCTCAAACATGCGGCCTGCGGTCCACGGAGTTATTTCCTGCGGCTCTCCATAGGCACCAACTCCACTGGCAGACAAGCTCCAAACATTACTGAGTGTTTATATTTTATTAAAACCCCTCTTTGCATTACAGTTTTTAAAAGGTTAATACATTGACTTTTAAAAGAATACTATATTACTCTTCATTTTTTTCATTTTTGACTATACTTTTGTATCATTGTATGAAAAGGTTTCAGTGATGCGGCCCTCGGGCCAATTTACTAGTTCTCATGTGGCCCTCGTGGTAATTTGAGTTTGAGATCCCTGCTCTATTCAATTTACAAATTGCACTATTCTGCCAATCAAAAGCCCTTCCCTGTGTCAGTTTCTGCTGCAGATATACAAGTCAAAGCAATCTGAAAAACTGTACTATAACTTCTTTGGTATACTTAAGAGGAGGAAATAGAATGTTGAGACATTTAATAACTGATGTTAAACTGTGTAATCAATCTGTTTTGTATACAGAGAGTGGTGTTTGGCCTAGTCTAGCAGGCTAGCTGTATAGCAATGCCCTACAACCCAAGTTTCAGACCCCAGCTTTGCCCTTTGCTTCCAAGTACTGTGAAGGCAGAGTACTTACTCCTTGACCGAGAAGGAACCAGTTCCTAGGTCACTCTTAATCAGTCCCTCGGGCCAGGGCCGGTGCAAGGAAGTTTCGCGCCCTAGGCGAAACTTCCTTGCACCGGCCCTGCGCCCCCTCCCCCAAAGCTAACCCATCCACCCCCCCTCGCAGCCAGTCCTCCCCCCCCATGGCGGCTCCCCTCCGCCGGAAGCTCAGCCCCCAATCGCCCACGGCAGCCTCCTCCCACCCGCGGCACCCCCCCAGCTCCCGGCTCAGCCGGGAGGGCGGGTGGTAGCCGCGGCAAGCCGCCCCCCTGGCGGGCGGGAGGCAGCCGCCGCCAGCTGCCCCCCGGCACCCTAGGCGACTGCCTAGGATCGCCTAGTGGGCGCGCCGGCCCTGCCTCTGGCTGATGCAGGGGCAACGTTAGCAGCTTCTGTAAATTGTTCCATCCAGCCCTTTCTAAGCCGGAAGAACAGCAGCTGCTCCACACAATATGAGTGAGTAAAGAGATGGTGAATTGGACATTTGAGGTTCATAGAATGGGTAGATGAAGACAAGGAGGCACATAAATCCATTTTACAACCTGAGATTACCAAGTCTATATCCATTGTTTCCAGGGCACTACAGTGACAGTGCTTTATTTCAGGATACCAAAGAGATGATAAACCAACCACATGCCTCTGCAGATGAAATTATCGGCATGAGTCCTGCAAAAAACACCATTGCCTTGATTTTTATGCTTCCCTTTTCTCAAATCCCATCATGCCCGTCACCTCAACATATTACAGTCACAAATCACAGAAATACACATTGCATGAAACATCTACAAAGAAAGCACAAAATTACCAATTTGTTTGATAGAATAGATATTTTGTTGCAAATGCAAAAGAGTGGCTTTCCAACAAACCCAGTCTATAATGTCTCTGTAGGAAAACGTTTCTTTTCATGGTGTGTAGGTGAGCTGTTATATCATTTGTGTCAGCTCACTCATTAGAATTAAGTTTATGCAGTTTCCAGCAGAAATACAGAGAAGCAGCATATTTGAGATGCATTAGCTGCAGGAAAACCCACACACAAAAATTTCAGAAGCAGAAAATGTTAATTAAGAATTTTTGTCCCTCTTTCGGGATTTAAAACATGCAAAGACATGTGGTTACAACATATTTTCTTGGCAATGGTATCAGGAATGCCGTTCTGCAGTAAACGGCATTTAACTCTATTGGATCCTTTGAAAGTGACAAATGTTTCAAACACATTCTGTCCATCATCTTCTGTAATACAGAAAAGGTATCTTCGGAAAGCCTAATGGCAGAAGCAAAGAATTTTGATGAAAAGTATTGAGGGTGTGTGTGTCTGGAAGGGGAGAAGACATTTTGCTGAATATGTTTTCTATTGTGGACAGATACAGTTTATTCCAAAATACAAAAACTAAACAATGAAAAAATAAAACCACACAGAAAAATAAAACCTTCAGCAGTAACAACAAGCAGGATGTCATTCTCAAAAGTACTAAACTAGAAACAGTGAATGTTTTCCTCTAAAGAACAGTTGATGCATAACTTTTTGGCATAAGCCAATTCTCCCTTTCCAACAAGTTTATGTAATGTATGCAGGATAATACTAATACACGCACACACGCACGCTCGTTTTTACATGCATACATTATATACATGAAAAAAAAAACCTTTAACAATTCCTTCTCATGAAACCTTAGCACCAAGTTTCCACTGATGAAAACACTCCATCCACAGCCGGTAGCTTGTGTTTATTGAGCACACCAAGGCCTTGGCACTGCTACACAAGTATGGCAATGGATATGTGACACTGGGATTAAAAACAAAAAAACACCCCATTGGGTTCGGGCTAAAAACATTGCCGTGTAGATGTTCGGGCTCAGGCTGGAGCCCATACTCCCGACCCTGTGAGGGTCCAGCCTGAGCCCAAAAGTCTACACAGCAATTTTTAGTCCCCCAGCCTGAGCACCGCGAGCCCAAATCAGCTGACCTGGCTGGCCCTGGGGCTTTTATCCCCATTCAAAGCGACCTGATGTCAACTCTAGTGGGACTCCTCAGAGGAGTCCTATCTCAAACACTCATTTTGAAAAAGAATTTTCTATTCTTTTGGAACATTTCCTTTGAACCTGTAAGCATATATCTAATGTTATACCTCAGGTTGGCTACCCAGCCAGTCATACAGACAGTATCCATTATCAAAGACATACTGACATTTCTGCAGGAGTCCAGCTGAATTCTTATTTTTTTAAAACTTAAAATAGAAATTCACATTTCATTTTCAGCTAAAATTGTTTCCTCATAGATCAGAAAGTTTAACTCTACCTTTTAAAACACACAGATACAGATGTAAATGTGGAGACCCCAATCAAACTTTAGCTTTCTTCGAATGTCTTTTTTTATGAGGCCAAAGATTAGAACAGGGGTTCTCAAACTCCACTGCACCGCGACCCCCTTCTGACAACAAAACCCCCTTCTGACAACAAAACCCCCTTCTGACAACAAAAATTACTTCACGACCCCAGGAGGGGGGACCGAAGCCTGAGCCCATCCAAACCCCACTGCCCTGGGTGGGGAGGCCCAACTGCAACCTGAGTCCTGCCACCCAGGGCTGAAGCCCTCAGGCTTTGACTTCGGCCCTGGGTAGCGGGGCTCGGGCTTCAGCCCTAGGCCCCAGCAAGTCTAAGCCAGCCCTGGCAACCCTATTCAAAGGTCCCACGACCCCCAGTTTGAGAACCGCTGGATTAGAACATTCCCTTCAGGTCATTTCTTGGAACCATAAGGTTGCAAAGCTGAAATGAAAGTCTTTAAATCAAGAACTCGGAAGAGGTGTGAGAGATACTGAGTCAGAAACTAATAAGAACATTAGAACAGCCAAATGTCCATCCAGCCCAATATCCTATCTTCCAACAATGGCCAATGCCAAGTGCTTCAAAGGAATGAACAGAACAGGTAATCATCAAGTGAGTCATCCACAGTCGCCCATTCCCAGCTTCTGGGAAACAGAGGCTAGGGACGCTCAGAGCATGGTTTTGCATCCTTGCCTTTTTTGCCCAATAGCCTTTGACGGACCTATCCTCCATGAACTTTAGTTCTTTTTTAACCCCATTGTAGTCTTGGCCTTCACAATATCCTCTGGCAAGGAGTTCCATAGGCGGACTGTATGTTGTGTGAAAAAATACTTCCTTTTGTTTGTTTTAAACCTGCTGCCTATTAATTTCATCTGGTGACCCGTAGTTCTTGTACCTCATCTTATGAGGAATAAATAACACTTCCTTATTTACTTTCTCCACACCAGTCATGATTTTATAGACCTCTATCATATCCCCACTTAGTCCTCTCCTTTCCAAGCTGCAAAGTCCCAGTCTTATTAACCTCGCCTCATATGGAAGCTGTTCCACACCCCTAATCATTTTTGTTGCCCTTTTCTGTACCTTTTCCAACTCCAATATATCTTTTTTGAGATGAGACGACCACATCTGCATGCAATAATTAAGACGTGTGCATACCATGGATTTATATAGAGGCAATATGATATTATCAGTCTTATTATCTATCCCTTTCTTAATGATTCCAAGCCTTCTCTTCGCTTTTTTGGCTGCCGCTGCACACTGAGTGGATGTTTTCAGAGAACTATCCACAGTGAGTCCAAGATCTCTTTTTTGAGTTGTAACAGCTAATTTAGACTCCATCATTTTATATGTATAGTTGGGATAATATTTTCCAATGTGCACTTTTTTCTAGCTCCAAACACACAATTCCCAAAGGAAATATGTTAATGGCTGCCATCAGGGTCTCAGATGCAGGACAGTCACAGACTTCAGCATTTTTCTCCGTGCCCTACTATAGGAGCAATAGGCTGTGGTAAGTCACAGGTCTTCCCAAAGAGCAAATGCAAAGGGCTGGAAGCTGAAACAGTGCAAGCCAGGAGATAAGGAGCTGCAGGATGACCCTGTAAGGAAGCAGAGGCAGAGAGAGAATGATTTCTTGGGCACCAAGCCGGGATAAGTAGCTTGAGATTTTTGCAAAAGCCCAAGTGCTGTACATTCCTACAGATATTCAGAGAGAAGCAGGAGTTGGTTTAATTCATTTATTCACAGCAATATACATAAAATTAAAGGATATACCCAACTCATATCATCAGTTTCTCATCCAAACAGAAACAATCCTGCCAGGCCCCATATTAGTTTTCCATGTGGTCTATGAGGCAACAATAATGCTTCCCTCTTTACACATGATCAAATTCATTAAATAGTTATGTTGAAGGTATATTTTTCAGTACCTGCCTGCAATAAGGCATGAAATTGTGGGAGGGGTTGTTTGTTTGGGGCAGGTGAGTTGTTTGTTTTTAACAAGAATGTAAATGACCTCTTTTCAATATTTGAACTACATAAATTGGTATAGTAGCTGAAGTTTATAATTCTACTTATGGAATAGCCATTCCCAAGAAATAATAAAACTACAGAACTCACTAAAAACAGGAAAGAATTATTTTTACTGTAACTTTTTCCATTGTGGTTACAGAATTGAGGCTAGCTCACTAATTCAATTCTGGCTTCCTACTTCTGCTGGGGTTTGCGCAGCTTTCACCCCTTCTCCCCCGTCCAGGAGGGGGATGCGCTGTTTTCACACACAGACTCCCCCGGCCAGAAGAGGGATACACTGCTCTCTCTCTCACACACACACACACACACACACACACACACACACACACACACTTGCTTGACTGGAGGGAGACAAGCTTGCAAACTCGTGCCAGGGCTGAGTAGGGAAACTCAGCTGCAGCTGAATCCTGGCCTCAAGCCTCAGCTGCTGGATATGGAGCCCGAACTGTTCTTTGTTCACAGTTAAAAGCATTTCAGATATCAGAGGGGTAATCTGTATCCATAAAAACAACGAGGAGTCTGGTGGCACCTTAAAGACTAACAGATTTATTTGGGCATAAGCTTTCGTGGGTAAAAAACCCACTTCTTCAGATGCAAGCAGCAGAAGCTATGTCAGCAAGAGAAGCTTTCCCACTGACATAGTGCTGTGCACAAAAGCACTTTTGTTGGTGTAACTTATGTCTCTCAGGGGGGTGGTTTATTCACTCCTGAGTGACATTAAGTTCTGCTGACATAAGCTGTAGTGTAGACATAGCCTTAGTTCACACTGTTACTCCTGGGAGAATTCTGTGCATGTTTTTAAATTATTATTATTAATTTTTTTTTGCAGAAAATAGCGTCTGATGAAAAGTTGCTGCAGTTCCACCTTTTGCTCACCAGAGGGTGCTGTGGCGCTAGCACACAGCAGCCTCTTCTGGACAGCCTGGTTTAGGATAGGGAAAAGAAAGAGCCTGCCTTCTTCACAGCGCCTGTTGGGCCAGGTCAGGAGTTATGAGGGGGCAGACAGTGTGGGGCTGCTGGGGGGTCAGACAGGCGCTCATAAGGGCTAGTGGGGAGGACAGATTGGGGCAGGTGCAGAATGGTAGTGGAGATGCAGGGCCACAGGGGGAGGGAGGTGCAGGGACACGTGGGCAGAGAAGGAGGGAGTGCAGAGCTACAGGGGGAAGAGGGATGGCTGAGTGGGGGCACAGAGACACATGGGGACTAGGGGAGCAGGTGTCTGAGTGGGGGTGAAAGGACACATGTGGACAGTGGGTGCAAGGACGCATGGGGATAGGAGCAGATGTGCCTGACTGAATGAGAGAGGCAAGGGTCAGCCAGGGTCTGCATGGGGGATGCTCCCTAACCTCTCCCCGCCCCCCCCCCAAAAAAACCTGTTCCATACTTTTCCCACCCATATCCAACTATCCTCCAAGTTTATATCCAGGCTCCTTCTCAGCAATTACTTCCCTCTCCCTCAGCCTCTCCATTACCCCGACTTCCTCAAGCCTTTGCACTGCTTCTGAAGGGTGCGGGAAATATGGTTCTGTACTATAGTTTAAATGAATTATTACTCAGAGTTCTGTATTAAATTACCAAAATAATTGAAACGGGTGTGATTATATTGTGTTATTTTGACAAATAAAATATGCAGAATTTTACAAAATTTTAAAATATTGTGTGCAGAATTTTTAATTTTTGGTGCAGAAATCCCCCAGGAGAACACTGTGCTTCTTTCACCTTAAATTATACAGAAAATGCATAGTTCAGTTATGTTTAAAAGACAAAAAGAATTAAGATCAAAACCACTTAACGTCAACATCACCAAGCAGAAAACGGTTCTATCACTAATATAACAAACCAACCATTAACAGGGTTGCCTATTCACTAAACGAACCCACTCTGCAATGCCATTATTGAGTGTAGTATATTACAACCAAACTTGTAGCGCTTTCACAGTAATTGTTATATTTTAAGCAACATCCAAACCATAATGTTACTCAGGTTCCTGGGCCCTCTCTCTCAATTTAAATTCTTCTTAAAATTCTATCCTGTAGGGTGGATACCCTACCATCAAAGTCCCAGAAGTTTGATTAAAAAAAAATTGTAGAATGCACTGGGATTTTTTTTAACCTTTAAAGAGTGCTGAACATGTCTAGAATAAGATATAAAAGGGATACGATCAGCAAAGATTCCTTTACAATTTTATACATAATTTAGCAAATAGAATATGACTGAACTATTCTAACACTTAGCTGCAATGCATTCCCATTCCATGAAAAGCTAGAGACAAATCGAGGTGATATATGGGATTAAAACAGATCAGTTTTCTTATAGGGTCTAAAATGTGTTGATAAATGCCAGAAGAGGAAGAGAAGAAACACCCAAAATGAAAATATTCTTCATACTAATTTGAAAAACTTAACTCTCCCCAACTAAACACTACCACCTAAATATTTGTTATTAGATTGATACAGGGAGGTCAATGAGCTTGTTATGGGAATATAAATTAGATTAAGCTTTTCAGGACAGGCTCAATTTTTTCCCAACATGTCTGTACAGTGCCTTGCCAACCAATAAATAATAATCATAAACTACAGTGAAAATATGGTAGCTTGATTCGGGATTGGAAGCAAGCAGTCACAATCCATCTGCCCTGATTCTGCAACACTTGTATAACTTCTCTCACTGTGAAGCCCCAGAACTTGAAGCAGACATGGAATTGGAAAAGGGACCTTGTTTATTTGAGAGCAAATTGAAGGGGCTATACCCTGCCTGCAATAGGGAGCAGACTAGCATTTGCAGCTGACCATTAAAGAGAGACTACTGTTTTAGAAAGTCTAAGGAGACTTGCAGCGGGGAATTTGGAAGAGGGGATACAGGGAGAAGCGACAATGTATCGCGCTGCCACAGACCCACAGGATCTGTACTACGCCCCAGCATTTAGACAGCCCCTGGAAAGAATCCCTTCTGTGTGGCAGACCCCCAAGAGGTCCCACTCTGCCTTAAGGGTATGCCACATGGTCTCAACACCTCCAAGACTGAGCTTCATGCTGGGAGGTCTGCCCAGCAAATCCAACTGAGATGGACTTCTGGACAGCCACTTTTACACTCTTCAGGAACCAACGCACCTCAGCAAGTATTTACAGTGACACCAGGCAGCCTTTTCAAAACAGAGTAGAGTTCTTCAGCCAATTGGAACACAGGAAGACCTTAGGTTAGCATATAGAAATGAAGGTCAAGCCATCATTCCACCCAGCCAAGCTGCTATGGGGACTCTTTTTTTGAACCCCTCCATGTGTGCCTTTCAGTTCAAGATGAGAGCTGCTAAGTCCCTCCAAAAGCCACTTCTTATCCCAGTGTCCTGACACCTTTCGGTCTACTGTCCAACTCCTGCAGACCCATGCTGAGTTCACATCCTCTGCCTGCTGGAGAGTCCCATGGATAGGTGTTCAGTCCTCGGGGATCCCATTGTCTCTCCACTAATAGTCTCCACTAATACAGTAGCTATAGAAAGTCCTTTAATGACCCATTTGTTCCACCCCAGACAAGTACATGACACAACATCTCATGTCTCTTGCTCTGCCCTAAGAGCTGATTTAATCTCCTTGCACCCACTGGGTAGCAATGCAAAGTACATAGGGAAACTGAGATATGCATAGGAATCAAATATATTACAGAAAAATTCCCACTTTGTCACACCGTTCAACCAGAAAATATTTGTGGACCTGGTAGATACTTAAGATTACATTGATCTGAGGGTCTAGGACCTGAATCAGGGCTGAGAACACATCTCTCCCACACAGTGCTAATCTGAAAAACGGTCACAGTTTTAAGATCTGATATCTTGCCACCCACCAAGACAAAAAATAAACACTGCACACAAATGGAAATACAGAATTCCCAACTTTCAAATGGCAGGGTGCCAGCTAAGGACAAAATGTGAGAAGAAAGCTTTAAATGTAATTCCTATCATGCTTTAGTTTTTCTTACTTAGGTGAAATGATTTAATCACCCTTGCCACTTCATGCTATTTCACTGGGTTTTCTAGGGTCACTTTATTTGGACGGACAGGAGACTCACTCTCTCGCATAAAACGCAGTATCTTCTTTTCTGCTTTTGCCTTTTTTTCCCTCTTTTCTTCCAACCATCCCGCTATACTACTTCTCTTTCATTCCCCTTCCCTCCCTCCTTTCGCCTTGCCACTTGACCACAATGAGCCCCATGACACACCACTGTTCAAGAGCTATCAGCCTCAAGGGCCTGATTTTCAAGAGGTACTGAACACCCACGACTCCAAAGAAAGTTAGCGTGCGCGTGCCGAACACCTCTAGCAAATAAGAGCTTAGACCTCCAATGCTTCTAACATCTTTTTGTACATATCTGCAGTAACTGGGCATGACCGTTATCTAGTGCAGATGAAGAGCATCTTTCTTACCTTCAAAGATATCTTTAAGAAGTGCACTGTCAATTAACATTCTGTGTTGCTACAGGTTATAGGTTACAATATCCTCTTCATTTTCTCAGCATGGATCTACACGGTATACAATTATTGCTGAATTATTCTCCAGTGACATGAAGAAGAGTTCTGCGTAAGCTTTCAAGCTTATCTCTTTCACCAACAGAAGATGATCCAATAAAAAGTATTACGCCAACCATCCTGTCTCTCTAATATCCTGGGAACAACACAGCTATAACACAACCACAAACAATTATTGTTGTGACTTTTTTCTAACTGAAGAGTCAAAAAGAGTAAAGTTTTCATATAGAAGTGAAAAAATAAGATGATTTCCCACCTTCCAATATTAAAAATTTTAAAATATTCTGGCATAAAACCAATGGAAAATTACCCAAGGCTGATTCATGAGATTACTAATGATACAGAAATGAACATCGTTTTAATGGATTGAAAAGTCATTTAAAAACTTTGTCAGGCAAATGTCTTATACAGGCCTCTAAAATACACTGGAGTAGGCGTATGAACAGAAAGAGCGATTAGGCAAATGAGATAGGTATTGACAGAGCACAAAAGGTGTTGCACAGTTTCTCTCTTTCTGTAATTAAACAGAAGCTAGAAAGGAAGAAGGTTAATGGTGTGAAAAGTTAGACCAAAATGATCTGCGATATCTATAACTCAGGCCAGATAAAATAACCCCTTCCTTAAATTTTTTATGTCAATTTCAAATCGGAGTACTCATTCCTCTCTCAGACCCTGGCAAAAGTAATAATGTCCCTTGAAATTCAGGTTGACAAAACCTAGTGAAATGAAAGCCGAGACTGTATCCCTACAGAGTAGATACTCTGAATGTGATTACTTCTTTTCATTCTTAAAATGTAGAACAAAAGAACGCCCATACTGGGTCAGATCAACATTTCATCTATCCCAGTATCCTGTCTTCTGACAGTGGCCAATGCCAGATGCTTCAGAGGGAATGAATAGAACAGGGCAATCCCGCCCCCCTTGTCCACTGCTGGCCATTTTTTACGTTAGATACTGATATTTAAGTACTCCCACACCCATCCCCAATATTTTCCCCATTTAAAGCTTTTTAGGAATTTGTTAATTATAACATAAGTGATTATGATACCTTTTTAGAGAAGGGATATTAGCGTGCATGATTCAGGGCTTAAGCCAATCTCTAACTACTAGAGACCAGGATGAGATCTAACGTAGGTGACAGATTTTCCCACATCTGCCTACCGTGCAGTTCTTATACCTTCCTCTGAAACATGCGGTGTGGGCAATTGCTGGAGACAGGATACGAAGAACAATTATGGAACAGCTTTTTGATACCTTCGGGGCAATATCTTTGATAAGTAGCACTATAATGGAGAAATAATGGAGAAGCCCATTATTTGATCAGTTACTAATATGAAAAGAAATATTAAATCTATTGTTTCCATAACCTCATGAATCCAAAATGATATACACTGGAGTCCTTATGGAAAAATTTTAGCACCAGATACAGGCACTGCAGACCGCAGCATGCAAGTCCAAACCTATTTAATACTGAACACATTTCTAATGTTTTATAGAAAATCTGGAAATATATAATGAGTCTGATTCCCCAGTGTCACCACATCTGTACACTGGTATTGTACAGATCCATTCAGCATTGAATAAAGTTGGGGTAGAGCTATTTAAAAGTAAAAAAAAAATTGAGAAAAAATTGTCATGAAAACTTTTCATGATTTTTCTTCCCAAGCTACTCTGGGGATTAGATTTACCTGATACTTCATATTTGTTAGTCCTGTGCACACTGTGGTGTTTGAACAGGAGTGAGAAGCTGGAAATTGTGGAGCAAAAGTTTTAGAGAATTTCTAAAGAAAGGGGTGGGGAGATGCAAGTTACAGACATTCAATTAAATGCTCACTCATTAGGTCTATCTGGGCATTCAAGTACTTGTGGAAACATTTGGTCATTTAAAAGATGAACCATGTTTTGTTCACCATTATGAATGTAAAAGCAGTTTTCACTTTGAGGTTAGCGGCTTTGGTTGATTCAGCTCATGCCACCTCACAAATTGGCACCTTCTTACTCAGATCTGATTCCCATCTTATAGGTGGGGCAGCTAGAAACTACTGTAGTTAAGGTTGCGTGTCATTTTCCGTTACAAAAACCTATTTTCAGTTGCTTACAGTTTTGTTGAACTTAAACCATGCAGGCTGAAATTTCACATGTCACTTTCTGCCTAAGCCAGATTTTTGGGGGTTTGTGTTTTAATTTTCAGCTAAAACATTTCAGCCATTTCTGGGAATGAGATGGGGGGGGGGCGGGAATACATTTGTAAACATTGTTAAATCAAATTCTTAAAACCCTTTCATCTCGTGTCCCATGCTTCAGAGTAGGGACTTGAAATTTGGCAGGGAGATTGTCCTGGGGTCAGACGTGCCTTTTGACATCCCTATCAAAATTCTCCCAGATCTGGCTAAGTTATAAACTTCTGAACAATCTTAATGCATAGATGTTCCGCAGATATTTCTTACAGTTTGGCATCTAAAAATCTCAGACAATTCCATATGCACTGAATATATTCCAGCTCCTACATGTGACCAGACTGCATATGTGCCATTCACCACAAAGCAACTGAGCAAGCTCCAACTTGGGACTGCAGCTGCTCAGCAGGACTTTCCTCTGTAATTGCTACTCCTTGCAATAAGGAGCCCCTGTGGCAGCAGGCACAGGAACAGAGTGGGGAGACTTGTGCCCTTTGTGCTCTCAGTTCCCTGCCTGCTAGTGCCCAGGAGTGGGGAGGAGAAGGTAGAAAAAGCCTGATTCTGAAGGTAGAGAGATGAGGAATGGGGGGAGGGGGACGAGTAAAGAAATTTGGGACAAGAGGACGGGGCAGGAGCTGAGAAGGGGAACAAAGGGAGGGAGGTGGGATGAGTGTTATGGGTGGAAGCAGAGGGAATGGGCATAACATGGCCAAGTCAGGTTTGTGGTCCAAGAGACAGTAGTGAAAGGGGACAGGGAGAAGCTGGGCTGGTTGCGGGGACAGGACAGGTGGAAAAAATAGTATGTGATCGTGTAATTGAAGAATTTATCATCATGAATGCACCCTAGGGTAGCACACTGTGGTTAAACAGGCATTTCCTAACTTTTGAAGGCTTGACTTTGTAAGGTGCTATATATATGCATTTTACCACTGTTTGCTCTTGTCATAATACAGAACCAGCAGACAAGAGCTCTGGGAGAGGGAGCTGGATTCTCTTTCGACTCACACATCAGCAGAAAATGTTTCAACTCTAAAACCGTTAGTTACCGGGGACAAAGTTTATGCTAGAAAGAACAAAGCTCGGTTTCCATACTCCAGGATGAATCTGCCAATATGGCAACGCGGGGCAGAGGAAAACGACTTTTCACTTATAAACTGACCAATTTTTTCCTGGGAGTCACTGAAATGAAACAATGGAACTCCACAATGACAATTGTAGAGCTGCTTTTCAGAGAACAACTGTACTTTATTTTCAGCATGAGGTCAACTAGGACTTTTTAAAGTACTCCATCACTTGTGATTACATTAAGGAAAGAAAGCTATTCTCAGTGCCCATAGGAGAGAGAAAGATACGATGCTAGTCAAATTACAGAGGACTACTCAAATCACTAAGTGCCAAACTATGTAGTGCCACGTGGAATGCCTCTGCTGGCATCCCTTCTCACAGAACTTTGTTAAAAATGATTTGTTAAAAAACGTCAACACACATGATCCTAATATTTAACCTATGAGTCATTCATCATCACTGCATTATAGCATTATGTTGGATCAGATGAGAATTTGGAGCATATCATCTTAATGCGAGAAGAGGAAAACAATGTCGATGCCAGCTGCAGAAGCATTAATGTAGTGCAACTGGAACAAAATACACCCAGCAAACAGATTAACAATCTCAACACACACTACCTTTGCTAAACAAATCATGGACACCGATCTGAGCATGACAATGAACTAGTTGAGCATTTTATTTATGAGACTATCTGGTATAAATTTGTGCTACTTCCTATCCCCCAAACACACTTTAAACTTAGTGCTGGTTTTAGTTAAATATGTGCTAACCTAGATGGCTGGAAACTTAACACTTGATGTTTAGCTAGGTATTCATAATCACATTAATCACCATTAGTATATAAAAATTATATACATCCAATGGAATTATCATATGTAGACCTAATTGTTCTCTATCTCCTTTCAGATCAGATTTTCAGGACCTTCACTTGATTCTTCCTCTATCCTAATTCATCTCAGAACAGTAGTGGATTTGGGGTAGGGTTTTTTGCATCTACTAACTCTTCTTATTAACAACATTATTAAAATGCTATCGTAAAGATGCGGGGTTTGCACTTCACCTTAGAGGGTGGGCACGATAGCCATCATTCTTCGCTATTACCGAACTCTCATCCACAATCTTGGGTTGACACTGAAGTCTTAAGCAAATTACAGACATTAGGCAAATTACATGTGAGGTTTTTCTACAGGATTCTGACAGTATCTAGTATTTTTATTTTGTATAGGGTGGGCAGAAAGAAGAGTGTGGAATCCCAGTTTTAGAGGCAAAAAATTAAATATGCCACTTCTCTGTATGCACTCTGCTGCCATGGGTCTCATTTCATAATTTATGCTGCTTAAATTTCTCAGTGCCAAAAGCATAGAAATAAAAACAAAATTGCATCTTCCATATTAATCACTCAATAAAAAAACCCTACATCCAATAGAAAAGGGAACAGCATTGGCAGTTTAAGAAATACTGATAACCACAGAACAAAGAAAATCAACAGTCAGCCATGGTGATTTGTGCTGTCATATTGAATTGGGAAAATAATGCAAAATTCTTCTCAACAAAGACAACTTAGATGCCTTCCATTGCTGGAGGAGAAAGTTTAACGGTGGCTATCACATAGTGGAGCTAGAGCTTCAGTGCCCAGCCATACTCGCAAACTGGGTAGCCCCATGCAAAGAATATGTACTGTTATCATACTAATTTGAAAAACAACATCATATCAGTTTGAATGCCTGCGCCCTTTGCTTTAATTCCCCTAGAATTAAAACACAGCTGAGTGGATTTTTTTTTATAAACCCAGTGCAAATTTTTATAGCTAGGTTATAAATTGCAAGATTATGGAGCTTAGAGTAGAAGTTATGTCAAGATTTTAGCTCCCTTGGGTCCCAATGCAGCACTTAGGAGACGTGGGCCGATCCAAGCAACACCAATCCAAGGTACACCCTCATAGATTAAATTGCAGGATCAGAGCCTTAATTGCAACAATAATTTAGATGAAGTAGATAGGACTGAATTCTAAATAAAAAACAGATTTGTTGAAAATATGTATAGATATGAAATTTGATGCTCCAAATTAGCAGGCAATGTTTGACAGCTGAATGCACCTCAAGTAGTGATGCCATTCTTCTTATTTTCCCCAAACAGTTTCAGCAAACTACAGCGAATAGTTTATTTTCTACAACGGATTTACCCATTTAATGAATTATTGGAAAAAATATGCAAAGAGTGAACATAACCCAAGTCTAACAGACCTCTTACTATATTTCTTTTCTAAGAGGACAATGAATCCCAGTGCAACTGCAACATCCAGACTAAGTACAGTATATTAATCATGTTGACCAATTAGCAAAATATCAATTTGTACAATACCTCTTTATGTCTGCCACAAACAGAGAAAAATCAATTAAGATCTCTCCCTAGAGAGGTTATAAACTGGTTTGGCTGGTCTGCAAAGAAATTCACTCTTGATCTAAAAGCCCTATGGAAGAGTACAAGAAAAATAGGGTATCCATATTTCCGTTAGCCTATAGAGAGACAATATGTAAAACATCTGTATATTTTAAGAATACAAAGAATCAGTACAAAATATTTAAAGTTAAAGTGACTTATTACACACAAATATAATCCTGAAAAGTAAAACAAGTTGGAGCCAATTAGTTTAATTAATTGCATTACGTTTCAGGCACGACATTACTTTATCAAAAATCTGGGATGCAGACTGGTCTTTCCTGAATTGAATAATAAAGCTATTTTTCCCCAGTCACACTTTTCAGTGGGGAAAGGGGAGGGAAGGGAAATGTTGTATTTTTCCGGTTTAAGGAACATATATTCAGCTTCTTATCTCAGCAAGCACAAAGATGTACTGCAAAATCATGAACATGGAACTGAAATCACTACTGTCCTCTATTTTCAAATGAGGCTGATTCTGTAGGGTTATCAAGGGAAGAAAATGACAAGCCCGTGCCAAAAACCTGATGTAAAGTTACACTGATGAGTATTACCTGATAGTTGGTCTTAACAACTCACCAAAAAAAAAAAAAAAAATAGCATTAACTATTTAATAGTGAGCTGCTACATTAGGGTGACCAGATGTCCCGATTTTATAGGGACAGTCCCGATTTTGGTGTCTTTTTCTCAGACACCTATTACTCCCCACCTCCTGTCCCAATTTTTGACACTTGCTATCTGGTCAGCCTATGCCACATACTCTGTTCTCTCTCTCAAAAACAGTGACAGTTGGTGCCCTTCCAATTCGTGGTTATTTCATTTTGCTGTCCCCATGCTGAAATATTTTGTCAGAGTTGAAGAGATGGAGGTTAGATGCAGCAAATGTAGCCACTGAAACCCTTCTCATTTGGTCATAACAATTACCCCCCATTTAGATATGAACAGGGAGAAGAAAAGTGCACACATTAAAGGTGACCCGTGTTCATTGGCAATTAAGAATGAAAAATTATAAATTAAATCATGTATCATTCATTTTATTAGTGTCATAAATTAACCTGGGGCTAAATATCAGATATTTACCTCCCATTCTGAATGCACAACCTGCAGAACGCAAGAAATTCCTCTAGTCTGAATTTCATACAGCAGCAGTACTTACTTCAGGCAAGAGCCTCACTGTCTACTTTATCAAGCTAGTGGAAATTCCAGCCACAGGGATTACACAGCTTGTATATGGTTTACAGCAAACAAAGCACTTGTCAAGATAAAGGCATTGTGCACAACCCAGCAGGGTTACACACATACATACAAGAGCAAGCTGCAAAGGTAAAGGGGATTCCAATAAAAAAAAACCCACTATCCTCCCCACTCCTCCAACTATATAAGGCAATCACTGAAGGCACAACAATCAGATAGGTGGATAGTCCTTCTCTCACCCTCACCCCCACCGAAATGAAGGCTTCAGTTCCTAATAAGCTATATTTCTTCTCCCTTCCTTTGTATTTCCATAACAGCTTAGTAAGTAAGCAAGATGTTATGCCAACCCTCATTTATCATCAAACTGCCATTGCTAAATATTATTATTGAAAAAGGCCTAAATCCCATAATAAATTACAAGAGTTCAAACAGCTTGTATTTCATCTTTATACTGTTAACTCCATCTTATTCTGTAGTTCTTGTAATAAGCCAAACCCCTTAACTGTCTCTGAATCTTCACCAAGAAGTCTTTTTCTACCTCTTAACATGGAATTCATCTGTCGTTAATCAAGGGATTTAGAAAGCAAAAACTGTGTGTCAGCGGTATGGTTGGTTTTAAAATGCTTTCATCACTGCAAATCTGTTTATTTTGAAGCAGTCTTTATTACTCCTTCTCAAAGGCTGGTTCTCGGTTTTTGTCTCATTTTTGGAGTGTGGGCTGCTTTCTCCATTGGACGCAGAGATACAGGATATTATCCTAGTAACCCACAGAATGTAAGAAGTGCATTCCATCCCTTCACAACACTGAGGAAAAGAGGGGCTGGAAGCGGTGACCAGTTATCCATCGCCCCCAAGCAAGCGCAGAGTGGTTGAAGTGACATTTTGGTATATATTTCTTTAGTTGGTGGGATGGGCAGAATGCTGCCTTCTCTCCAGGACCCTGCTTCCAGATATGGGTGCTCTCCTCTAAGGGTATGTCTACACTGCAGTTAAAAACCACCGTGGGCCTGTCCCAGGTGACTCGGGCTCGCGGGGCTGTTTAACTGTGATGTAGACAGTCAGGCTCAGGCTGGAGACCAGGGTATAGGACCCCTCGGGCTACACTGCAATTAAACAGCCCCTTGGCCTGAGCCAGCCTGCCCAGGCCAGCCACAAGTGTCTAATTGCAGTGTAGACATATATTAAAGACCCCATGTTTTACTGCCATTTTCTTGTGACCCTAGGACTGCAGTGTTCAGCATGTCAAAGCTACCATCCAGGATAGGCACTCTAGTTTTGTCTGACCCATTTCTAAGATTATATTCAAGTAGTATTCAGGTTTCAAGGTATCATCTAATATACAGAACATAATCTGAATTAGATCCATTTATTCACTTCTGCTTAGTTCTTTGTAAGCGAAACCTTGACAGGTAACAAGGTCCAGGGCACTGGACTGGGACTCAGGAGACATGGGTTGTATTTCTAGCTCTGCCACTGACCAGCTGTGTGACTTTAAGCAAGTCTCTGCAGCACTCCGTGCTTCTGTTTCTCTTCCCACACTTTGTCTGTCTTTTTCTACTTAGGTCCAATTCAGGAAGTCACTTACACACAAGCTTAAATCCAATCCCCTCAGAGCAGCATCTGAGCATGTGCTTAAAACAGGAGTGGGCAAACTACGGCCCACGGGCGGCTTCCGGCCTGTCAGACATTTTTATCCGGCCCTCGAGCTCCCGCTGGGGAGTGGGGTCGGGGGCTTGCCCTGCTCCACCCATTCATGCTGGGGAGTGGGTCGAGGGCTTGTCCCGCTCCGGCTCTCCTGTTGGAGAGTGGGGTTGGGGGCTTGTGCCACTCCACCCGCCCGGCGCACCCCAGATCCCGAGTCACAATTCCCTTGATGAGCACCATCTTCCGGCACGCAGAGCCACACTGCACAGGCGCGACTTCACCGCGATGTTTCTGGATCGGAACCCCATCCCTACGCAGCAGCCCCCACTACATGGCAGCATGCCCAATCCCCTCCTGGTCTCCTACGGCCCCACCCTCAAGAGCCTCAAAATCGCCCAGGGGCTGCACCCATCCCAGCTAGGGTGCCTCCGCTCATGGCGGTGCCTGGTACGGCCACCTTGGTGTCACTGCCAGCAGGGCCCCTAGGACACCCCAGTACCGTCCCTGTAGAGCCGCCCTCCCCCCCCCCCCCCCCGCACCACACCCCATGGTGCCCCATTTCCCCCACCTCGGTAACATCCCATATAGAGTCCCCCCCATGCTACACCCCATACAGTCCCCCCTCCCGCCATACAATTTCCATACCCAGATGAGGCCCTCAGGCCAAAAATTTTGCCCACCCCTGGCTTAAAAGGTAAAAATGTTCTTAAGTGCTATCCTGAAGTATTTAACTTTCCTGAATCAGAGCCTTAGACTGTAAGCTCATCAGGGCAGAGCCTGTCTCTAGTGTATGTTTGTGTTGCACACAGCACAATGGGGCCCCAGTCTCAGTTGGGACCTCTAGCTGTAACTATCATTTCAATAGTGTTTGTTGAAGTTGGAAGATTCAGTTTGGTAAGTCCAGCCAGCTGTCATATAATGAGAGAAGCACATGCACACAAATATATAATACATGCATTGTCAGTAATGTGTTACAGTGGTAAACATGGCAGGAAAGGGTGGTGATAGTTGAAGGGTTTTATCATACAAATTTATTTCCTGCTGCAGCAAAAAACTTTTTTCAAAAATACTGAAATCCTTTTTGCAGTATCTACAATGTGAAAAACAGTCCGGTCCCATCAACCTTTAGGTCTCTCTAACAAGACTGACCGTATCGGAGTTCATAGCCTTATAATGATACAAACTAACCCACCTCCTGAACCAAACTCCACCAAGCATTTTACTGTCTCCATCTCAGGAACTCCATTTGTCTTTTAATGCACTCAGTCATTCCAGGCAACATATTCCTTTTCAAACAGATTTTTAAGTGATGTGACAGACACTGATAAAGAAAAGTGGCAAAATTGATTCCTTCACTTCAACTCATACACTCAAGATGTAACTTTCATATCTCTGATTACTGGATAGCAAACTGTATGAAAGCCTGACAGCATGACTAATATCAGTTAGAAGTAATGGGTGCAGTCTAAATGCAAACTTCATTAGAATAGAATTGTAAAGTTAAAAAGGCATAAAAATCATTAATGAGACATTGCCAAAAAAAGAGTACAGATAATGGATTGTCTACCAAATTGCTCATTTTTTCCTCTCAAGTCTATCCCAAAAGTCTGTTGCCTATGCAGAAGCCTATACTTCACGTGGCTCAGAACATGAAATGCCGTATGAGCATTCAGGCTCTGTTCTTCTAGGCTAAAACTTACTACTGTGCAGCAGACTAGCACAATACATACGCACCACGTAATTCCCACATAAGTCTTTGAGCACTTAAGTGGTGTATAGGCTTTGCTCTGGCCTGCACAAGGGTGAATTCAACCCTGTATGAACACATGAATTCTGATTCTTACAACACAAATGGATTATCAACAAATTAGTTGAAAGGAGAACACGCCCCTTTAAAGATACTTGGAGGGTAACCTCATCCAAAAGCAGGAACAGCTTTCAAATCAAGAAATGCTACTGCAAATAAAATCTGCATTTCAGGGGTCTTTAACATTAAGGGTCTTTAACATTCACAGAACACGTAATATGAAAACACTATCCTTGTTAAATCCTTAACAGTTCACTGATCCCTGGCTGACAAGTATTTTTTCTCTTTAAAAAGAATATGTCAATCAAGAAATACACCCACACAGATCAGCAACATAAGTTACCTTTAAAATGAAAAAAATACACGTCCAGAGAAATAGGCAGATGTGCTACTGAAATGCAGAAATTGCAAATTTCTGCATTTTATATATGCTATAGAACCACCATCGATTCAGTATGTAAAAGATACATAATCCAGTTACTAGCACATTTTGTTCTGTAGTTAGTTTTGTGTTCGTTTTTCTGATTCTTGTTTTTCATGTGAAAAACAAAATGTTCGCAAATAAACATGATATTTAGGCCTTTCCACTCCCCAAATCTATTGCTAATATTCAACTGAAGATGGTCTCATGTTGTAATAGCATCATTGAGTCAAATTCTGTGCTGCGCCTCTCAGGAGACACAACACACAAGGCACAACACAAGTATGGGGACAACTTTTTGGTTGCTTTTTACACCAGATTCTGGGTCTGCTCTAAGAGCTGGAGCAGTATGAAGGGGGAAAAGCAAAGGCGAGATTCTGGCTCATTTTCTTGACATACTTGGAGCTCTATTTGTAATAAAGTAATTGATGCCAACTAACTGTGTACTTTTGTGTCATCTAGGTAGCTCTGATGGGTACATTTGTATATTCCTAAACAAAATTCCCTCCATAGAATATTATTGTTCACTTCTTATTCATATTATGCTTTGATTTGTTTTTGAAGCATATGTGAGCATGGTTTCTATTTTTTATATCTAAAATAATGTTACTGGGTTATTGTACAGGTGTTGCTATTACAGGAAGTTTTGTGAGAAGACAGGAGTCTTACAATTTGCTCTGGAAAGGGTAAAATGGAGGCTAAACTTGATTTCTGGTGGAAAGGAATTGCACAACCAAAGTACCTCCACAGGAGAAAGCCACTTTCACTCCAGGCCCTGTAAGCTTTACGCGAGGCTCAGTCTACTGCAGGGTACCTGATAGTCCATAGCTGACATAATGTGTCACAGGAGCGAGGCCATCTTTGGAGACAGCAGGGCCAAGGCCAATCAGAGTTTTTAAGAGATAGGATCAGAGCCCTTTAAGAGAATCTGATATTGTAACCCCCTGGACCTGTAACACTTTTAAACCTAAGTCAGGTATGATATCGGATTGTCTTGGGTCACATTGACTATCCTTCCGGTTTTTTGTTTGTTTGTATTTTTTAAAACTACCGGTGATTGTTGGAACTGGAAAATCTACTCCTGCAATTCTTCCCTACTTTCCACTTTTCTCTTTTTAAACTGTACATATAAAGTCCTACGAAATGAAAACCATTACCAAGAAAGCCCTCAAAGAAGCAGCTTTTGGCAAACAGGATAAGGTTTTATTTTCCTCTGATAATTTAAGCCAGGAATTTCCTTTCACATACAGCACTAAGCAGAGGCAAACCTCTCAGTTTTCACAGCACACTGATTTTATATATTTATTTTTAACAAGGGCTTCTGCTTTTGATAATCCATTCCTTCCCTTTCATCAACCAAGTTAGCAGAATGCAGTCATAGTTCAAAGGTGTCACTTCAAGTAACAAAAATATCTCATTTATTAACACCAGTAATAATAAGCATAATACTTCACCCCCGGGACACAACATTCACTATCGGTTTCATACGTACTGTGCACCATTAGGAGACTAAATTTTAACTGAATTTGTTTATACACTGCAAAGTTTTAGGACAGCTACATATTATTTACTACTCTTCCACAAAATGTGTCATGAAAGGTTATCTGTGCATATTCAAAATGTTCAGTACTAAACATTCACACACAAAATGGGGGGGGGGGGAGAGTAACCCCAGCTCAGTTCCCTATTATCTGCAAATACTGTTTTGAGGACTTTGTGTGTTTTCTTTTTACTTATATCCCACAATTATACATGTGAGAAACCAATGATGAGCTGCAATCTGGAAACACTTTACCATCTGCTATTTGCAGATCTAGTCAAATTTAGAGAGTTAATTAAAGATTAAAGACAGTCAAACAACATTGCTGGAGCAAAGACCCAACTTCTTTCCTGTTAGGACTGCATATAAATAACCTCAGTTGCTTGCTCTCATTCACTTCATACCACCATAAGTCCGCAGCATCCTAAGGGAAATGTAACTTGCATCTATGATGTACCTGTATTTCCTTATTTTAATGAACAAAACCTCAACTTTAGACCCACAATAGTAATGTGTTACCCACAGCTATTTACTGGGAAGAATCAAATGCACAGCTGTCACTGCTAAGTACAGGGATTTAGAATTAGAAGCATTTTTCAGACACGAGGTATTTTTAATTGGTTTGAACTAACGGCCGCATTACTGGGGCACACATTTTAACAGTGGTGGCAATTCTCCCTTTCATATCCAGCTCTTCCCTCCACCAACCTCTTCCCATCTCACCACATCAACCAAGTTAACACACCCACAGCTTTTTATCATGTTGCTTCCTCCTCCAAAAGCCCACTCCCCACTATGCTGCCTCTCCCCACAAACACACACACACAAACTCTACCCATCTCAGAATCCACTCCTCTCCAGCGCTTCCACTTCCCCTGCCTGCAGTCCTCTTCCTCTGCCTTCATTTACTGTGCTTGCCCTGTGAGGCCTGGAAATGGAAGGTAACAAAAGAAATTAAGCCTGTGGCTGTTCCGGCCCTAGGGTGACCACATGTCCGGTTTTTGACTGGAACACCGGGTCGAAAAGGGATCCTGGCAGCTCTGGTCAGCACCGCTGACTGGGCCATTGACTGTCCAGTTGGCAGCGCTGCGCTCCACGCGGTTCCCAAGAAGCAGCCGGCAGGTCCCCCCTTCCGGCTCCTACTGCTGCAGAAAACAGGGTGCACACACAGGTACTTTTGCTCTCTCTTTAAGGGAGAGAGGGATAGAATCTGTAATTAGCCACTCAATGGCCTGAAAACCACGCTGTTTCCTTGTGCCAAATCCAACATGTCCACCTCCATGAAGTCTTCTGATGCTAGGGTGACCAGATGTCCCAATTTTATAGGGACAGTCCTGATTTGGGTTTTTTTTTTCTTATATAGGCACCTATTACCCCCGCACTCCCGTCCCAATGTTTTTTACACTTGCTATCTGGTCACCCTACCTGATGCTAGACCATGACACTGCACCTTCCAATAAACCAAAGCATGGCTGGATTTTTGACCACTCTAAAAATAATTGGTCAATTGACCAGTCAAATAATTTTGTTTTTAAATGGACAAAAATTTTAAAGCACTATGTTATTAGAAGAGTAACAGCAGTAACAAAAGAGGAAAGAGTAAGACTTTGTGGTATCCAATAGGCTTAGATATTAAGGCCTAATTACCAAAAAAAAAAAAGTTACTTTGCATTTTTTGAGTTAAAATCTGTTAAGCACAACAAAATTAAGTTATAAAAAATGAAATTATTTGTTTTCAGTTACATTAGGTTAGCATTTAAATGTGAACATAATACAAGACTGAACAGTTACCAAAGAAAAGAAATATGAAGTTAAACAAATACATGTCAACTATAAAAGAAAAAAGTCATTTTTAAATGCACTTATGCTAGGGAAGCAGCAAGCCAACTCTTCAAGCAGTTTAATGGCTGTGCATCCTATGTGTCGGGGAAGAAGGTGTAATGACTATGAACACTTCTCTCATCCCACTCCCTTCGGAGTTAATTTTTGCACGCTTTGTCAGCTTAGAGAATAAACTCTTCGAGGCAGGGACTGGGTCTTTAATTTGTTTAACATGCTTTCTAAACCAGTGGTTCTCAACCAGGAGTCCGGGGCCCTTTAGGGGTCCATCAGCCAGATTCAGGGGGTCTGCCAAGCAGGGCCAGCATTAGATCACTTGGGCCCAGGGCAGAAAGCCGAAGCCCCACCGCATGGGGCTGTAACCCGGGGCCCTGAGCCCCATCACCCAGGGCTGAAGCCAAAGCCTGAGCAATGTAGCTTTGCAGAGCCCCAGGCAATTCCCCTGCTTGCTACCCTCTAATATATGCAGAAAACCAGCTATTGGGGCACAGCTGGGCTGTGAAGTTTTTATAGCATGCTGGGTGGGCCTCAGAAAGAAAAAGGTTGAGAACCCCTGTTCTAAACCACCATGTAAACTCATGATATCTTACACTTTCAACTAGTTCACCTTTTTCCCAACAGGTGGCATTAGCAGGTACTAAAGTGAGCAATCAAGATATTTAATTAGGCTTGGTAACAGATTGCATCATGGTGCAATCAAAAAAGTAGACTGCTGCCTACATCAGGGCATTCTTGCTGGAATATCTGACAATATTTAACATGGTCAAATATCAAGCAGTCAATTGTCAAGCCTACACTAGACACACACACACGTTACGCATCACGTCAGCCTCCGATTATCAGCTGCCCCACTAATATTCAGAACAGTTTGGGAAGCAATAGAGCAATCAAGAATCACCTCAAGATCACACTGCTGTAACAGAGGCAAGTACTGAAGTTATTCAAAGTTGTGGTGCACACTCAAAAGAAGAGGCTGTGGTTGAGTAATGGAGACCACTTTCCTTCCCCTTTCTTGCAGCAGCGGGGATGGGGAGGTACAGTAGCAAAGAGGCGGAGGATGAATGTTGCAGAAACCCAGTACTTCTGGAGACTCTAAACAGCTGGCTTTAAAAAAAAGTTAACACACAACCTTAAGAGCCTGTCACAAAAAACAATCTTCCCCTCCACATTTCCCCCAGATTGACACATTCAGACTGGGTCATGGTCAGCTTTTTGGATCTCACAATTGGCTAAAGCCAGAAACAGGTCTTTTATAACACTGAAAAGCCAGGATTTTTCATGGTGGAATCGCTAATGGGAAAACCAAAAGAATCTCTCAGTTTAGCCTGTTTTAAAACAAATACCCGAGCTAAAGAACATCATCTGTTAAAATGGGTTTATTATACAAGTCAGTTATGGGCTTACAGCTACTATTAACTAGTAGACACAATTTAAGTATACATGCAATAAATTGGATCGGTACCGTACATTACGTTTATCTTCTGCATGAGAAAGACTCATTAAGTGTTCATTGTGGACAGAATACTCAGCAGAGAAGATAGAACATTTGCTTGACAGTTCGATCAGACTAACCTTAATTTACATTTTCCCCTCAGAGATATGCATCTGTACTAATTAAAAGGAAATTCACCAAGTACATTTATTTATCAAGTAAAATAGAAATGCTGCCAACGTACACTCCTTATTAATATTACAAGGTCCAAGTGTCATTAGCAGAGTAAATACAAATCCACAAGTACCATTTCCTAGACCATATATTTAATTTTTTACATAAAAACGGAGTTGGCACATGCTAATACATCTCTTAAGTCAGCTGTTCACTCCTATGAAAGTAGCACTCATACTTGTACACCCCGTTCCCAACATGCATACGGTATATGGAACGAAGTTACTTTTAGAAATTCTCAGAATTTTCTAGCCATACATTTATTTCTACTCAAACAGTTTGAGGAAGGAGAAATAAGTATTTATGACTTCAAACTCATATAGGGCCCAATAATTCAAACATTTACATGCTTAACTTTAATGTGTGCAGAACCTGGGCCTTAACCATTTGAGTGCTAGGAATGCCTATCAGAGTGGCAGCTACTCGATCCCTTTAAACATTTGCAGGGGGTGGGGGGGGGAAAAATCACCTTGCTATTAATTTCTTTCTCAACCCCAGGAGTTATTTTAAGGGCTGGGATGTCATGCTCAGAAGATCTGTTCAAGGAATGTTTATACCAACTGTCAATCTCTGCTTATTACAGAGGCGTCTTTAAACAGCTCCAAAGTTAAAATCACATTGAGTTTTTCAGTTAAAGCAGGCGTACAAAATCCTTTTGTTCAGCATAAAAGCAAATGTGCATTATCAACCAAAATTATAGCAGTTACTTATAGGGTACTGATATAATTTTATATAATGTTTGAAATAAATCTGGTAGATTAGGCATTCTAAGTTGTTAATAATTACTCCATTTTGAAATTTTTCGTATGTGTGTCTAAACTAGGAGAACCCCCCCAAAAAAGCATTAAAATGGTTTTGTTTAAATTTATTACACAAACCCCTTGCACTGCATAAAGCCCTATGCATAGGACACTTAATTGACACTAGTATTATGGATGCAGTATATTTATTTACACACTGCACTGCAAACTATTTCCCATTAAACGTAAGTTTTCAGATGAAAACCTTCATTACTTAGTTGTAAACCCTTTTACCAGAACAATTAAAAATACACAAGCATTAGAAAATATAGATATGAACTGATAACTTACATAATTACCGTATTACCCTTACAGTTCACATGCATTTATCTACAATGCGCATACATAAAGTTTTAATTTTACACTTTCCCATAGTAACATTAGCTCTGAACCCCCATAGAAAATACACCTACAAACAGTGCTGGTGGAATAATATCCATTAATATTTAGACAATTTCCCCCGTCCCCAAGTGTCAAATTATCCATATACAATTGTTTTCATTACTTGATGAGCTCTATTTATAAATGATTTTGTAAAATATCCAAGCCACTATATACACATACGCTTGCAAGATACAGGTTTTGAATGGAATTGGAAGCGTGTCTTGCAGGTTAGCCTTTACATTGATATGGGAGTATTTACAGTAAAGTTTTAGAGGTTTATACCATTAACAGATGAATGCACGAACTCTGTAAGTGTAAAAGTAATTTGTTATTCATTATTTCATTGTTTTAAATAACTAGAGGTTCTCATATTGTTTTACATTTTTTTATATAGGTTAGACAGGTGACCATGGCAACCCTAATTTTTCCATTACAGAATTGTGTGTCTGGGAAGTATAACTGGGCCTTCTTCAAAAATGATGGTAAAGCAGATGTGTATCTTCATATTTCCCATAATATTTTCTGAAATCTCTTGAAACTCCAGAGCTGATGAAGTTTACTTAAAAATAGATGGCACATGCTACTTCCCCTCTCTCTCTCTCATGGAAAGAGTGGCATATTATTTGTATAGTTCACATATTTTAAGTGTGCAAAAACATGATATGACAGCTTTTTTCCTATAAGGAAACAGAGAGGGGAAAATGCAACCGTTACAGTTATGAACCCATCTGAAAAGTCAATTTGTATAGTTTTTAAACTAAAACATTCATATTTTCCACTTACTGCATCTTTATGTAGATTTAAATATAAAGGAGAGAGAGAATGAAGACTTATTGATCCTTTTATTATTAATTTCACTGGCAAATATATAAAGCTTAAACCATCATCACAACAACAACAACAAAAAACTTAAGTTCAGAAGTATACACAAATATTCTTTTAACAGATTTAGTATCCCACAGTTAATTCTTTAATAGATATTTTTAAAGGGTTTTTTTTTTTTGTTGGACTTGGTGCCTCAAATTCAACTATGCTTTGTTATGCTGCGTTTTGTACATTAGGCTTTATTCAAATCCCCTTCCTCATCTCACAATTCCTCCTTCCATTATTTTCCAGCCTGCAGAGTACATTTCAACTGTATTTAATAGAATCACTGACGTCACAGATAGGAAACACCTATCACATCACCCAGAACATCTTCCTGTCAACGATGGATTTTGTTCCCTACAGCAAGGGTTCTCAACCCTTTTCCTTTCTGAGGCCCCCCCCAACATGCTATAAAAATTCCACGGCCCACCTGTGCCAGCTGGTTTTGTGCATATAAAAGCCAGCACTGGCGTTAAGGGGTAGCAAGCAGGGCAATTGCCTGGGGCCCCATGCCACAGCGGCTGTCACACAGCTACATTGCTCAGGCTTCAGCCTCAGCCCCAGGTGGCGGGGCTCAAGGACCTGGGCTTCAGCTCCATGAGGTGGGGGGTTAGACTTTCTGCCCCATGCCCCAGCGAGTCTAATGCTGGCCCTGAAACCTGTTGAGAACTACTGCCCTACACTACATTTTCTAATTGTTTGTCCATTCCCATTTCAAAAAAGTGTCAAGAGTGTCCTTTGAGACAAACAGATCTCAGTCTCGGGAAGTTTTCCTGAGACAGTCCTTAAAATTTTTATTTTCTGAATTTCTTCCCACTATTCCTAGTTATTTCCCATTTCATTCATCAATTTGGATTTACTCTTTTCAAAATAGGTGTAGTTATGGCCCCTTCCTGCAATTAGTCCTTTTCTATCTAAATTACATATATTCAGCTTTTTTAGTTACTAACTTTTTATCAAAGCCCAAAGGATCATTGACAGCACAGGTTAGTTGCTTGATTACTTTTAACTGTTGTTCTTAGAAATCCCTCCACATGATATTTTTCTTATAATGTAGTAGAGCTCCACGTAGATGGCTGCACAGAGGAAGCCATTCGCAGTGCACAGGTTTTACTGATCCTACAACAGAACATGAACAACGCTACATAACGTGCAGCATCATTTACTGCATGTTATCTGTTAACCAACTATTTACATACAGACAGAGCTCTCTTATAACAGTATCCATAAAACAGGCAATATTACAGAGGCAGTTGCACCATAGCTACATTGAGAAGGGATGGCACTTCTCAGATCTATTATGCAATGCCTCTATATATACAGATCAAAAGTCACATTGGCTTTTGTTGCAGTCATATGACAGAGTAAACTCATGTCTAATTTGCTGGCCATTATCATCCCTACATCTTGTCTTCTCTTTTCTCTCCCTTGAATATTATGTGCATGTGATTAGAGTTAATTTTTTTCCTCTCTAGATTTAAAAACTTGCAGTTTCCCCAAGATTAATCTCATTTTGTCATTTTCTGATGCTAGATGTCTAATCTCTCTAGGCTCCTCTGTATTATTTCTGTCCTGACAGGTGTTAAGAATTCCTCCCAATTTGGTAACATCTGTGAATTTCATTGATGTGTCTGTTTATCTCTCTTACACTTCATTAATGAAGATGTTAATTATGACTCATCTTAACAATAAATCCTGTGTTAGCATACTAGATACCTTCCACCAACTCAATACGTTGGCTAGTATCACTACTGTTTATTTATTGTCTCTTAGCCAGTTTTCCATCCATATAACAATCTACCTATCCAAGCCAGTTTGAATGAAATTCCAAGTAATATACTGTTAAACAATAGCCCCTTTACTAAATATTGAAGATACTTGTAAACACTTAGGATATGTCGACACTACTGGCTTTACAGAGACACATCTACAGTGTTGCAGCTGTACCACTGTAACGTAGACTCTACAGCGACCGAAAAACCCCTTTGGTCGCTGTAATTAATCCACCTCCCTGAGAGGCAGTAGCTAGGTCAATGGAAGAATGCTTTTGTTGACCTCGCCATGTCTACAGTGGAGGGTTAAATCAGATTAAACTACATTGCAGGGCTTTGGAGCACAGCCCGGAGCTGGAGTGCGGAGCAGCTCCGAAGCAGTGGAGCTGCAGGTTTTTGCCTGGAGTTGGAGCAGAGCACAGCTCCAAAGCCCTGCTACATTGCTCAAGGGTGTGAATTTTTCACACTGCTGAGTGAAACAGCTAGGTTAATCTGAAGTTTAAGAGTAAACCAGACTTACAGACGAAAAGAAAGATCCATTGAAGTACATGGAATTATTCAGGTACATAAAATTAGGCATGAGCATAAATCTTTGCAGAAGCAGTTTAAAATACAACATGTCCCTTTATGCCCTGAATATATTTATTTTGCAATGCTGTCTGAAACAAAAATCAATTGTCTGCCAGGCTTTAAACCAATGCCGCTTATTGCAGATGATCCCAATGCTCTCTAGGTGGTTTTTAACCCTCCCAATATTTAGTCCATTATTTTCATAGTTATGGTCACAACAGTTTCCATTATGAGGTCCTGCTGCATATTAGGCCTCTAGAAATTTTAAACTTGTTTTTGGAGACACAGATCATTACAAATATTACAATGACTTGAAATATTTTATGTTGTTTCCTGCTACACATGTAGAAGTGTTTTCAAGAGTGCATTCTCAAGTGCTTTGTTCACCATAGATTTAAAGGTAGGTTTCAGTGTAGTAGCCGTGTTAGTCTGTGTCAGCAAAACGAAAATAAGAAAGAAAAACTTGTAGCACCTTAGAGACTAACAAATTTATTTCAGCATAAGCTTTCGTGGGTTAATACCCACTTCATCGGATGCATGGAATGAAACATACAGTAGACAGATATTTATACAGTCAGAGAAACATGATAAGGTCGAGGTGCATAGACCAACCTTAAGAGGCTAATTAGTTGAGAGGCACCATAACAGCAGGGGAAGAAAAAACTTTGAAGTGGTCACACAGGTGTGAATGAGGATCGTTAACTTAAGGGAAATAGATTCAATTAACATAATGGCCGAGCGATTCCAAATCTCTATTTAATCCGGGGGCAATGCAACCTAGTTTGCATATCAATTCGAGTTCAATAGTTTCTCTTTGAAGTCTGCTTTTGGAGTTAATCTGTCGCAACACTGCTATCCTCAAGTCTGTCACTGAGTGATTAAGGAGGTTGAAGTGTTCTCCTACTGGTTTTTGAATGTTATGATTCCTGATGTCAGATTTATGTCCATTTATTCTTTTGCGTAGAGACTGTCCGGTTTGGCCATTGTACATGGCAGAGGGGCATTGCTGGCACATGATGGCATACATCACATTGGTAGATGTGCAGGTGAATGAGCCCCTGATGGCGTGGCGGATGTGATTAGGCCCTGTGACGGTATCACTTGAATCGATGTGTTGACAGAGTTGGCATCGGGCTTTGTTGCAAGGATAGGTTCCTGGGTTGGTGTTTTTGTTGTATGGTGTGTGGTTGCTGGTGAGTATTTGCTTCAGGTTGGGGGGCTGTCTGTAAGCAAGGATTGGTCTGTCCCCCAAGATCTGTGAGAGTGAGGGATCATCTTTTAGGATAGGTTGTAGATCTTTGATGATGCGCTGGAGAGGTTTTAGTTGGGGGCTAAAGGTGACGGCTAGTGGTGTTCTGTTGTTTTCTTTTTTGGGCCTGTCTTGTAGTAGGTGACTCCTGGGTACTCTTTTGGCCCTGTCAATCTGTTTTTTCATTTCAGCAGGTGGGTATTGTAGTTGTAAGAATGCTTGATAGAGATCTTGTAGGTGTTTGTCTCTGTCTGAGGGATTGGAGCAAATGCGGTTGTATCTTAGAGCTTGGCTGTAAACAATGGATCGTGTGGTGTGTCCAGGATGGAAGCTGGAAGCATGTAGGTAAGTATAGCGGTCAGTAGGTTTCCGGTATAGGGTGGTGTTTATGTGACCATCGCTTATTAGCACAGTGGTGTCTAGGAAATGGACCGCTTGTGTGGACTGGTCTAGGCTGAGGTTGATGGTGGGATGGAAATTGTTGAAATCATGGTGGAATTCCTCAAGGGCTTCTTTTCCATGGGTCCAAATGATGAAGATATCATCAATGTAGCGCAAGTAGAGTAGGGGTGTTAGGCGACGAGAGCTGAGGAAGCGTTGTTCTAAGTCAGCCATAAAAATGTTGGCATACTGTGGGGCCATACGGGTACCCATAGCAGTGCCACTGACTTGAAGGTAAATATTGTCCCCAAATGTGAAATAGTTGTGGGTGAGGACAAAATCACAAAGTTCGGCCACCAGGTTAGCCGTGGTAGTATCGGAGATACTGTTCCTGACAGCTTGTAGTCCATCGTTGTGTGGAATGTTAGTGTAGAGGGCTTCTACATCCATAGTGGCCAGGATGGTGTTGTCTGGAAGATCACCGATGGATTGTAGTTTCCTCAGGAAGTCAGTGGTGTCGCGAAGATAGCTGGGAGTGCTGGTAGCATAGGGCCTGAGGAGAGAGTCTACATAGCCAGACAACCCTGCTGTTAGGGTGCCAATGCCTGAGATGATGGGGCGTCCAGGATTTCCAGGTTTATGGATCTTGGGTAGCAGATAGAATGTACCTGGTCGGGGTTCTAGGCACGTGTCTGTACAAATTTGTTCTTGTGCTTTTCCAGGGAGTTTCTGGAGCAGATGGTGCAGTTTCTTTTGGTACTCCTCAGTGGAGTCAGAGGATAATGGCCTGTAGAATGTGGAGTTACAGAGCTGCCTGGCAGCTTCTTGTTCATATTCCAACTTATTCATGATGACGACAGCTCCTCCTTTGTCAGCCTTTTTGATTATGATGTTAGAGTTGTCCCTGAGGCTGTTGATGGCATTGTGTTCTGCACGGCTGAGGTTATGGGGCAAGTGATTTTGCTTTTCTACAATTTCAGCTCGAGCACGGCGACGGAAGCAGTCTATGTAGAAGTCCAATTTGTTGTTTCGACTTTCAGGAGGAGTCCACGCAGAATCCTTCTTTTTGTAGTTTTGGTAGGAAGGATTCTGTGGGTTAGTATGTTGTACAGAGGTCTGTTGGAAAAATTCTTTGAGTCGGAGACGTCGAAAGTAGGATTCTAGGTCACCGCAGAACTGTATCATAGATTTAAAGTGTCTGAAGTGATGCACCACTTTGCTCATAAGACTATTCCAATGTCTAACAGTCTATCTCACAGGATGTTGTTTTTCCCGCCAAGTTCAGCTTTTATTAATATCGTTTTATTACTCCTAGTTCTACTTTTTGGGGCCTTGTTAAACAATTGCCTGGTCCAATATAATCAAACAGAGCTACAAAATACAACATTATTCTAATTCTGAAGTGCATTAATAAACTTCTTTGGTATCCCGTGCAACTAAAATGTTATGAGAAACTATTTGATTAATCCCATATTCAATTTGTGATCCTAATGCGGCATCAGTGTTTTGACACTGGTAATGTTTGCACAGAGATTGCCCAATAACAATAATTATAATCTAGCTCGATTACTCATGTTAAAAGTGCACATGGGGGGGGTTGCTCTTAATTAAAAAAGCACTTTCCTTACAATATTTCTTTAAAACTTAAAGAAAATGATGAGATGCTCCGTGCATTCTCTGAAGCAGCTGGAACTGGTCACTGTTAGACAGGATACTGGACTAGATGACCTGGGGTGTAATCCTGTATGGCAATTCCAATGATCCTAAAATAAAATAACACTTTTAAAAAGCAAAGACTGAATTTAGATCTTCATTCAAAAAATTACAAAATAGGTTGCATGTTTAGAAAACTGAAAAGGAAAGTAATTTACACTATAGGCAAAATGCACAGCCCATAGCATCATTTAGCTCTTTTTCTTCCATAAAAACAGCATAGTTCTGCTTTGACCATTATATACAATATATAAGTGAAAATATTTTACTTTAATTTATTCCAAAATATGGACAAACTTTCCAAGACTAATGAAGAGCAACGCACACTTATGTAGCTGCGGAATTCATAACAGCCCTTGAATGATGCAGAATTATTTCCAAAGCATGTGTCTTTTTTCTCCAAATAAACAATTAATAGAATCTCTGTGTAAATTGATACTAAAGTTCAGACAAGAACTGACCATAGACTTCTTTGAGGAGCAGATGGGTAATCAAAATTCTTACACTACTTTACTTGCAGATTAAATAGTACAGTAGCCAAATACTGGGCAGAGACTTACATATTTGTTTAGAAGTGCACAATTAACCATAAGACATGCTAATTCTCAGCTCTATTATTGAAAGAAATATGGTAATTTCAAATATCATTAAAAAACAAGACTCAAAACTTATTTACAAAAAAAAAAAAATTAAACAGATGTCAACTTGAAGTTACTATTACCAGAAAATAACTTTGATGTTTTAATTTTTGTTTGGAAAATTTAATGGGCAAAAATGTGTATGTTTCAGAGAAATTAAAAAAGTTTAAAGCTTGTATCTCGTTCTTACCTATTAGGGTAAATGAGAAAAGAATGTGAAGATACTGTCATTTGTTCAAGTTCAGTCTATGGAGCTGGTACTATAGTCTGATCCACATATGCAACATTTAGGCAAGATCAGGGTCTAAATTCTTGTCAAAAACTTTATAGTTGCTTAAAAATCACTAGTAGACTAGATACTGAGATGACCCTAGTTAGTTAATGTCTCGGTTAATAGTCCTTTGGGCATATCTCTGTTTCTGTGATCACTATCACTAAAGAATGAGGTTACAGCATGCCATACTTTTTGGGTTTTCATTCCTACTGAACAACAATATTATTATGTAAAGAACCAGAATGACAAACTTTTAAGTACCAGTATTTTGAGATACTTTAAAAGAGCGAGACATCTGTGGGAACTTTTTTGTTTTGAAAACATGGTCAACCTTAAGCAATGCTTTTATCTCTGCAGAACCAGAGACTTAGATCATTTGACAGACATTCAAATCAATGCCAAGACTGAGGCAGTGTTTGAATCTGTGTTACAGAATATTGGCACAAAAAATTCACTCTTTGGGCCAGATTTTCCACAGAGTTCAGTGAAAGCAGAAATGCCTAAGCAGAAGCAGGATCTTTATGATAAGAGGAAACATTAACAGTACACAAATACTTTCACAAATTCCTAAGTCTACTTCTAATGTATCCCAAAACGTTTCTCCATGAACGTACATATCCCTCCCTTTTTCTGTTCCGTTTGTTCTATTTTTCTGAGCCAGCAGAGTATCACAAGGGTTTCTTTACACTACTTTTTTGTATGGCATAAACAAAAATGAAATACTAAACAGTGCTTTCAAGAGCATAAACTTCCTGCATATTTTAATATCTTGGGCATTTTCAAGAACTTAGTATAGCAGCAGAGTAGATTGATCACATGCACACAGAACACAGCAGTAATGTCTAATTTTGAGCTTATCAACATTAATATGTCTTCATACTTAGAAAAAGCATGTTCAAAACATATAATCTTCATTACCCATTAAATTTTTTTTAAGGGAAATCACCATCCAAAATTTCTGAAAATTAAAAATAGAAAAACGTATAGATTTTCAGCCTTAGCAGGGGATGTCTATTACAAATCACCTTCCAACAGATAAGGCTATATACTCGATCTTGCAAAGATTAAAAGGTAACTGCATTGACGTGGACAAAATTCTAACGCAAGCAGATGGTACAAGATTACTCGAGTTACTCTAGTCAAACACAAGAGGAAAGAGCAAATCTTAGCTAAAAGCAGAATAGTGGGTACTAACTATTCTCTGTGTAAAAAGCTAAAACAAACCAAAACACCTACACATTCTCTCATCTTCGTAAATGTACAACATGTGGTTGTTAATCTGACATTAAGAAATCTGGAAGCTTTTTGGTTAATTTTTGGCATGGAGCCTACCAGAGATGGATAGCAAAATTAAACTAAACACTGGATTTCAGAAAGCAAAACACAGCATGTTAAAAATGTCAGGCATTGGCTGTCAGAAGCTCCTCTGAGGAAAGAAAATCACGGAGATCCCACTTAAACGCTATTCCTGTGTCAGAAAAAGGGCTCCCAATGCCAACAGCCGTAATCTGAGTGAGCTGGGAACAACACCTTTACCTAAAAGCTTTCCTGAAATAATTCTAACACAGAGGAACCATGCCAGGAATTTTGGCTTAGATATAGCAGTAGATATTTGAGGTACCAATATGTGCTCTTCTAGAAGTGTGACTACAACTTTGGAAAGAGAAGTTGCTTCCCCCACAGAAAAGACAAGTCTCCATGGCCAGTTGTCATATTGGATTCTGCCCAAGATAAGAAAGAATAGCTATTGATATGGATACCATGATACTCCAAAGAGCAAAAAGTACTAAACAGATATTTAAAACATTGCTTTGCTAAGGTATAAGATTCTGGGTAGGTTTCTTGTAGCAATGCATCATTGATAACCTCTGATTAAGAATACCACAAGGCCAGACTCTCTCAGAGATAAGGTCTTTTCAGCAGGTGGCCATTTTTCAGAAAGGGCACTCTGATGAGGCGTCTGTTTTAAGTGAACTTGGCAGTGTGTTTAAGTAAATTCATACTCCTTTATTCCCATAAAAAATAAAAACAACTGAGGCACCAAATCATAAGTACAACGGCTGAAAAACAGGTCAAGGAATCTTAAACAGTCAAAAGAGAGGTAGGTATTCATTGTTGTAGTGCATACGAATCGATATCCCCCCTTTTAATAGTTTGTAAGCACTCTCAAGGCACTCAGAGCATACTAGGTTTTAGAAATCAGTCAGAGGAGCAGTGTTTATGTAAGTAGGCCTTGCACGTCATGTACAGTCAGCAAACATTTATTTGGACCCAACCTAAAATATTAAAATAACTAAGGGCTCATCAATGCAATTATCAAATTCAGGTCAAAATTAAGGTAAATAGGCAAGTTAGAAGAAATATTTAAATTAATAATTTAATCACCCAATTAATACAGCAGATAATGAATTCCTGTACGTCCCAAAACATAAATTGAAGGAGGTGGTCTGTTTAGTCCTAAACCCAAATCAAAGGACCTCACCCACAACAATGCAATCAACACTTAGCTGGATGAATGCCTGTAATCCAGAAACCAACATACTGTTTACATTTGAGCAACAATCTCAAAAGCTAATTGAAGTTTCCTCCTCAGATTTCACTATGATGTACTAACTCCATTTCCACCACCCCAACACCAATACAGACCTTAACAGAACACTCTGATGAACAGACACACAGAGACACTCACAGGGTGAGTCCCACCCCCCACTCACACCATCTCTCTCTCCCCCGCCCCTACATCACTCGCTCTCCCCACCCTCACTCGCTCATTTTCAATGGGCTGGCTCAGGGGCCTTGAGTGCGGGAGGGGGTGAGGCTCTGGCTGGGGGTGCAGGTTTCAGGGTGGGGCCAGGAATGAGGAGTTCAGGGTGCAGGAGTGGGCTCCAGGCTAGGGCAGTGAGTGGAGGGCGTGGGGGGTTAGGGCTCTGACTGGAGGTGCAGGCTCTGGGGTGGGGCTGGGGATGAGGCATTTGGAGTGCAGGAGGGGGTCCAGGCTGAGATCGAGGGGTTCAGAGAGTGGGAGGGGGATCAAGGCAGGGGCAGGGACGTGGGGGGGTGATGGCTCCAGCTGGGGGTGCGAGCTCTGGGGTGGGGATGAGGGTTTTGGGGTGCAGAAAGGGACTCTGGGCTGGGACCGAGGGGTTCGGAGGACAGGAGGAGGATCAGGGCTAGGGCAGGTGATTGAGGTGCGGGAGGGGGCCAGGTGCGCAGGCTCTGGGCGGCACTTACCTCAGGCAGCTCCCGGAAGCAGCAGCATGTTCCTGCTCTGGCTCCTACGCAGAGGTGCAGCCAGGCGGCTCTGCACGCTGCCCCATCTTCAGGCGCTGCTGCCCCCACAGCTCCCATTAGCCACGGTTCCCGGCCAATGGGAGCTGCGGAGCTGGCACTTGGGGCAGGGGCAGCATGCAGAGGCCCTATGGCTGTCCCTATGCCTAGGAGCTGGACGGGCAACATGTCGCTGCTTCCGGGAGTTGCGCAGAGCCATGGCAGGCAGGAAGCCTGCCTTAGCCCCGCCATGCCACCGACTAGACTTTTAATAGCCCGGTCAGCAGTGCTGAATGGAGCCACCAGGGTCCCTTTTCGACCGGGCATTCCTGTCAAAAACCAGACATCTGGCAACCATAATCAGTGTGGAAAGTCCCACTTAAGCCAGCAGCTTCCTCAAAATAGCTGCTGTGATAATGTGAACTCCCAAAATATCAAGAATAGGAAAGACACAAGGCCAGTTTTGAGGAAGCTGCTCTAGCTTGCCCCTTTAAGATAAACAGTCGTGGGGTTACATGGCAACAATGTCTGGAAAAGGGACTTAAAGGTCCATAAAAATAAAAAAGAAAGCAACCATTCACACTCCATCATGCATCCTTTATACGTTTATTTCAAGAAATTTTATCTTTCCTTTGTCAACAACAAAGTCGGGAGCTCATTCAGGAACTACTGTAAGTTAACTGAGAAAAAGATCACCCTTTAATAACCTTTACATCTTCAAGCAGTAATTGACTCTACAGCTCATTAATATCAATATCATTTGAAATAGAAATAATTAACGTTTACACCAAGTGGGTATTCTCACACATGCTACTTCACACACACTGGTGTGTATGACATTGTGATGGATGGATTTATGTACACAAACAATTGTTTCCATCTTTCTTTGCTTTTAAAGAACTAGGGCTGTCAAACGATAAAAAAACCAACCACAATTAATCGCGATATTAAAAAAATCAATCATGATTAATCACAGTTTTAATTGCATTGTTAAACAATAATAGTATCCCAATTTAAATTTATACATATTTTGGATGTTTCTACAATTTCAAATATATAGTAAGGTAATTAAAATCAAAGTGTATAGTGCTCCCTTTATATTATTATTTTTTGGATTACAAATACTTGCTCTGTAAAAAAAAGATAACCGAAAGACAGTGCAATCTACAAGTCGAAGCATAAGGGGCATACAAATATTTAGCATATCTGGCGTGTAAATACCTTACAATGCTGGCTACGACAGTGCCAGATGAATGCCTGTTCTTACATTGTAAATAAGAAGCGGGCAGCATTCTCTCCCTAAATGTAAACAAACTTGTTTGTCTTAGCAATTGGCTGAACAAGAAGTAGGACTAAGTGGACTTGTAGGTTCTAAGTTTTACATTGTTTGTTTACTTGTATGAGGTGAATTGAAAAATACTATTTCTTTTGTTTATCTTTTTACAGTGCAAATATTTGTAATTAAAAATAATATAAAGTAAGCACTGTACACTTTTTCGCTCTGTCACCTCCCCTACACTTTGAGTCAGCACCAAGCAACTGGACAGCTTCGTATCAGTTAGTGAGAAGCAGCAGCAGACCCTTTAAACCAGTCAAAGCAGCAATGCTTTTAATGTTTAAAGATTAAAATAAAATGGAGTTAGTAGAAAAAGAAAAAGATAGACCTATGGAAAAAGGAACAAAGAAACAACAGAAAAGTAGGAGAAGAGGGGAGGGGGGGAGGGGGAAAGGGAGAATGAACCCTTTTCCTATAAAGCATAGAGGTTCCCCAGGAGCACATGCCTATGTTTTGAGAAGGGCAGAGTTTCACAAAAGCAAATCTTATGCGCTTAATAAAAGCTGCATTATCCACCAAGGCTCAGCACGTTACAAATCTTGTGATCTCAGAGTTTTAATATATGCAGAGACATATCCTTTCAAGTCTCCTGCAGCAAGTGGTATTGCACATTTTACATGGCGGTTTCATGCCAATAATATACTCAACTAAAACCAATGCAATTTTTGGCATGCTTTCCCATAGCAGAAAGAGAAAGGTAGGTAACCAAGGAAGCAATCTACTGTACTGCACAGTGCCTGAGCAGAGAAAAAATAAACAGCGTTATAAATGAAGGCCTTGCCATCAAGACAAATATTACCCTCCTCGTTTTGTCTCTTTAAAATTATCAAAAAATTTCTGACAGAGGTAAAAAGATCTATTATGCTCGGCTAATAAATGCACCCACATAGTGTTAGCAGAGCAGAGGATATCCATTGGTTTAAGAGTGGAATGTTCAAAATCACTCAGGAGTTGAGGGCAGCCAGCACAAAGTGCTTCTGAAAATCTCAACTTAAATCCAACAAGAGAGCAGTTGGCTCAAATATGGAAACTAGCCTCACCCAAACACTGCACACTAGATATTGCTGGGTTTTAAGTCTTAATACAAACAAGTTTTCTACATTCAACTGTTCAGTGCAACAGAGTTCAGAATCAAATGGCCTTGTTTGGATTCATTGTTGTTTCAGAAATTGTTATTTGCATTTAGACTTAAAGTGTGCATAGTTTGGGCATTCTCACCATGTACATAAATCTATTCAGCGTCACAGTATGTTGACAGTTCATCGCTGTTTGTAGATGTGTGACCTTGCATTGGCTGTGCTACAAATGCATGGTTGGTTGTGCTCATTTCTGAAGCTTCACCAATTTCCCCCCCAAAATCATTAAAAACGACCAAGAGAACCCTTTGGCAAAACACTTAAGAACGCTTGAGTGCAAGTTATTCAGACCTACGAGTTTTGATAAATAGCATCTGTCAAAGAAAATATAACATATCCTCCTTATATACTGTTGGAAAATATATTTTCCATCATTATAGGATATGAATACATCATCCAGCTTCATACAAAATATGGAGCAGGACTACTGAACATCTCTGCCTTTTCTGAATCATTGGCAATTTTATCACCTCTATGTAGTAATGGAATGATACTGTTTAATATTTCTTTACACTATACTTACATCATACACTATAATTGCTTTTTCAATCGTTCATTTGTTCCTCCTGCAATAATTCACACTAACTGTAGAAGACAGCAAACCAATTTTATGTTTGCAGACGTGTGTAAAATTGGCTAGGTCATTAAAAACTTAATCCAGCAGCACTATCAGTATTGAGAGTTCTCTCGTTCATGTTTTGAAATATCCTTCATAGTTAGTGAAACTTTTAAAGAAAATAGGACAATAACTAACCTACTTTTTCAAAAGTGGTTCTACTCTGAAAACGGAATGATAATTGAATCTCTGCAATTTCTAGAACAAATTTGCTCAGTTTATAACTAAAAGGATAGTATGTCTAACTGCTATTACTGAAAATTCCACCTGGAATCTGAAAGTCAAGCTGTGTTCTTTCTGGCTGACTTACCACCAGCAGTAAAGATTCTGCAGCTGGAACTTCATTTACAATTCTGATTATCATTCCTGAGCCAAAAAAGAACACAGCTAACTTTCATAGAATCATAGGATCATAGAATCTCAGGGTTGGAAGGGACCTCAGGAGGTCATCTAGTCCAACCCCCTGCTCAAAGCAGGACCAACCCCAACTAGATCATCCCAGCCAGGGCTTTGTCAAGCCTGACCTTAAAAACCTCTAAGGAAGGAGATTCCACCACCTCCCTAGGTAACCCATTCCAGTGCTTCACCACCCTACTAGTGAAGAAGTTTTTCCTAATATCCAACCTAAACCACCCCCTCTGCAACTTTAGACCATTACTCCTTGTTCTGTCATCTTCTACCACTGAGAACAGTCTAGATCCATCCTCTTTGGAACCCCCTTTTAGGTAGTTGAAAGCAGCTATCAAATCCCCCCTCACTCTTCTCTTCTGCAGGCTAAACAATCCCAGTTCCCTCAGCCTCTCCTCATAAGTCATGTGCTCCAGCCCCCTAATCATTTTTGTTGCCCTCCGTTGGACTCTTTCCAATTTATCCACATCCTTCTTGTAGTGTGGGGCCCAAAACTGGACACAGTACTCCAAATGAGGCCTCACCAGTGCCGAATAGAGGGGAATAATCACGTCCCTCGATCTGCTGGAAATGCCCCTACTTATACAGCCCAAAATGCCATTAGCCTTCTTGGCAACAAGGGCACACTGGTGACTCATTCAGCCTTTCGTCCACTGTAACCCCTAGGTCCTTTTCTGCAGAACTGCTGACCAGCCATTCGGTCCCTAGTCTGTAGCAGTGCATGGGATTCTTCCGTCCTAAGTGCAGGACTCTGCACTTGTCCTTGTTGAACCTCATCAGATTTCTTTTGGCCCAATCCTTTAATTTGTCTAGGTCCCTCTGTATCCTGTCCCTACCCTCCACCGTATCAACCACTCCTCCCAGTTTAGTGTCATCTGCAAACTTGCTAAGGGTGCAGTCCACACCATCCTCCAGATCGTTGATGAAGATATTGAACAAAACCGGCCCCAGCACCGACCCTTGGGGCACTCCACTTGATACCGGCTGCCAACTAGACATGGAGCCATTGATCACTACACGTTGAGCACGACCATCCAGCCAGTTTTCTATCCACCTTACCGTCCATTCATCCAGCCCATACTTCTTTAACTTGCTGGCAAGAACACTGTGGGAGACTATCAAAAGCTTTGCTAAAGTCAAGAAATAGCACATCCACTGCTTTCCCCTCATCCACAGAGCCAGTTATCTCATCATAGAAGGCAATTAGGTTAGTCAGGCATGACTTGCCCTTGGTGAATCCATGCTGACTGTTCCTGATCACTTTCCCCTCCTTTAAGTGGTTCAGAATTGATTCCTTGAGGACCTGTTCCATGATTTTTCCAGGGACTGAGGTGAGACTGACTGGCCTGTAGTTCCCCGGATCTTCCTTCTTCCCTTTTTTAAAGATGGGCACTACATTAGCTTTTTTCCAGTCATCCGGGACCTCCCCCGATTGCCATGACTTGTCAAAGATAATGCCCAATGGCTCTGCAATCACATCGGCCAACTCCTTTAGCACCCTCGGATGCAGTGCATCCGGCCCCATGGACTTGTGTTCGTCCAGCTTTTCTAAATAGTCCCGAACTACTTCTTTCTCCACAGAGGGCTGGTCACCTCCTCCCCATACCGTGCTGCGGAGTGCAGCCGCCTGGGAGCTGACCTTGTCTGTGAAGACAGAGGAAAAAAAAGCATTGAGTACACTAGCTTTCTCCACATCCTCTGTCACTAGGTTCCCTCCCTCATTCAGCAAGGGGCCCACACTTTCCTTGACTTTCTTCTTGTTGCTCACATACCTGAAGAAACCCTTCTTGTTACTCCTAACATCTCCGGCTAGCTGCAACTCCAAGTGTGATTTGGCCTTCCTAATTTCACTCCTGCATGCCTGAACAATATTTTTATACTCCTCCCTGGTCATTTGTCCAATCTTCCACTTCTTGTAAGCTGCTTTTTTGTGTTTAAGACGAGCAAGGATTTCACTATTAAGCCAAGCTGGTCGCCTGCCATATTTACTTTTCTTTCTACACATCGGGATGGTTTGTTCCTGCAACCTCAATAAGGATTCTTTAAAATACAGCCAGCTTTCCTCGACTCCTTTCCCCCTCATGTTATTCTCCCAGGGGACCTTGCCCATCAGTTCCCTGAGGGAGTCAAAGTCTGCTTTTCTGAAGTCCAGGCTCTGTATTCTACTGCTCTCCTTTCTTCCTTGTGTCAGGATCCTGAACTCGACCATCCCATGGTCACTGCCTCCCAGGTTCCCATCCACTATTGCTTCCTCTACTATTTCTTCCCTGTTTGTGAGCAGCAGGTCAAGAAGAGCTTTTCCCCTAGTTGGTTCCTCCAGCACTTGCACCAGGAAATTGTCCCCTATACTTTCCAAAAACTTCCTGGATTGTCTGTGGACCGCTGTATTGCTCTCCCAGCAGATATCAGGGTGATTAAAGTCACCCATGAGAACCAGGGCCTGTGATCTAGTAACTTCTGTTAGTTGCTGGAAGAAAGCCTCGTCCACCTCATCCCCCTGGTCTGGTGGTCTGTAGCAGACTCCCACCACGACATTACCCTTGTTGCTCACACTTCTAAATTTAATCCAGAGACTCTCAGGTTTTTCTGCAGTTTCATAATGGAGCTCTAAGCAGTCATACTACTCTCTTACATACAACGCAACTCCCCCACCTTTTCTGCCCTGCCTATCCTTCCTGAACAGTTTATATCCATCCATGACAGTACTCCAATCATGTGAGTTATCCCACCAAGTCTCTGTTATTCCAATTACATCATAATTCCTTGACTGTGCCAGGACTTCCAGTTCTCCCTGCTTGTTCCCCAGGCTTCTTGCATTTGTGTATAGGCATTTAAGATAACTCACCGATTGTCCTGCTGTCCCAGTATGGGGCAGGAGCCCTCCTCTCTTGCACTCACCTACTTGTGCTTCCTCCCGGTATCCCACTTCCCCACTTACCTTGGGGATTTGGTCTCCTTCCCCCGGTGAACCTAGTTTAAAGCCCTCCTCACTAGGTTAGCCAGCCTGCTTCCAAAGATGCTCTTCCCTCTCTTCGTCAGGTGGAGCCCGTCTCTGCCTAGCACTCCTTCTTCTTGGAACACCATCCCATGGTCAAAGAATCCAAACCCTTCTCTCTGACACCATGTGCGTAGCCATTCGTTGACTTCCATGATTCGACGGTCTCTACCCCGGCCTTTTCCTGCCACAGGGAGAATGGACAAGAACACCACTTGCGCCTCAAACCCTTTTATCCTTCTTCCCAGAGCCACGTAGTCTGCAGTAATACGCTCAAGGTCATTCTTGGCAGTATCATTGGTGCCTACGTGGAGAAGCAGGAAGGGGTAGCGATCTGAGGGCTTGATGAGTCTCGGCAGTCTCTCCGTCACATCACGAATCCTAGCCCCTGGCAAGCAGCACACCTCTCGGTTTTCCCGGTCAGGGCGGCAGATAGATGACTCAGTCCCCCTGAGGAGAGAGTCCCCGACCACCACCACCCTCCTCCTCCTCTTGGGAGTGGTGGTCGTGGAACCCCCATCCCTAGGACTGTGCATCTCATGCCTTCCAGTCAGTGGAGTCTCCTTCTGCTCTGTCCCCTCATATGTATCATTCACTCCACTCTCTGCACTAGTACCTGTGGAGAGAACATGAAAACGGTTGCTCATCTGAATATGCGTTTCTGGTACATGGACTTGTCTCATACTCTTTCCTCTTCTGGAGGTCACATGCCGCCAATTATCCTCTCTGGCCTTCTGTCCCCGCTGCGTAGCCTGCTCTGAATCCTCAGAACACTGTGCCCGCTGAAGCCTATCCTGACATCTATCCAGGAACTCCCCATTTTCTTTTATGGAATGCAGGGTTGATACTTGTTTCTCCAGACCTTGAATCTTCTCCTCCAATATAGAGATCAGCTTGCACTTTGTACAGACAAAGTCGCTTCTATCCTGTGGAAGAAAGACAAACATGGCACATCCTGTGCAGGTCACGACAGCAGATCGCTCAGCATCCATAGTCCCTTCCTTCGAAGAGTTTCCTCACTTGTGGCAGAAGCTACTCAGGGAAACCTGCAAGGGGGATGCCGCAGTAGGCTCTCTCCAGGCGAACTCCCAAGCTAACTCCACCTGTTTGCTTCTCTGCTATTCGCGGCTCAGCTGGTTCGCAGCTGACTGACTGTCTTTTTAGAAGAGCCTGGAACAAAGCACTCCCAATTCACACTATTCAAACAGGCAATCAAACAATGAAGCACACGGTCAAACTGCCAAACTGTCCCCTCAACAGATACTCACTCCCCCGTCTGCAGCCCCCTGGTTGCTCTGCCTCTGCCTTTAGTTTGAGTTAAAGGAGTTAGGAATGGCAAGGATAGCTTGCCCCCTTCGCACTCCCCTTCCAAACTCCTTCTCAAACTCCCCTGTTTGCAGCTCCTGTTTGCAAACCTCCCTAGTCACTTGCTCACTGCTTTATAAAGCCCTGGACTCCCTGATTAGCCCCGCCCCCTGATTAAGGCTTCTAGGTTTCAAGCCTGGTGTAGAAGCTCAGCTTCCAACTGCCAGCCACAGCACACGGTCCTTCAAACAAACAAACAAATGATCACACAGCAAGTACCCCCAAACACACACTACAGACAGCCACTTACCCCAAGAGTCCTGTATTTGCTCCTGCTTTACCTGGAGCAATTCCTCTCAAACTCCCCTGTGTGCAGCTCCTGTTCGCAAAGCTTCCTGGTCGCTTGCTCACTGCTTTATAAAGCCCTGGACTCCCTGATTAGCCCCCCTCTACTTTCCCAGACCCTTATTAGCTCTTCAGTGCTAAAAGGAGTAAAAAAAAAATTGATTTAGCAGTAAAAGCAAGTTCAGTAACTCCTCACTTAACGTTGTAGTTATGTTCCTGAAAAATGCGACTTTAAGCGAAACGATGTTAAACTAATCCAATTTCCCCACAAGTATTAATGTAAATGAGAGGGTTAGGTTCCAGGGAAATTTTTACAATTTAATACTGGTACACAGCGACGATGATAGTGAAGCTTGGTTGAGGTGGAGGAGTCAGAGGCTGGGATTTTTCCCAGGGAATGACTTACTGCTAAATGAACTAAGCAGTTGGCTGAGCCTTCAAGGGTTAACTCTCACACTCTACAAGCCAGCAGGAAAGGAGGGAGGGCAGATGTGTTTCAGAGATAGAAATGGGCATTTCTCCTTTAAGTATCGAGTGGGGTCAGAAGTACACTGCCTTGTTAATTAGATCAGCAAGCCAGGCAGTTGCAGCTTCTGCCTAAGGCAGCAGCTCCCTCCCTCGTGTGTCCCCCCCGTTCTATGGAAGATGGGGTAAGCAAGGTGCAGGGGGACATTAGCCTCCCCTTCTTCCCCTCCCCCCACACAGCAAGCACGCACCCTGACATTAGCCCCCCTCTTCTTTCCCTTCCCCCTACACAGCCAGCAGGCAGGAGTCTTGGAGAGTAGCACATAGCAGTGGGGAAAGGGACAGCTGAACTGCCATTGATAGTCTGCACACGTTGGAAGGGAGCATTTCACAACTTTAAACGAGCATGTTCCCTAAATGATCAGCAACTTAACAATGAAACAAAGTTAACCGGGGTGACGTTAAGTGAGGAGTTACTGTAGATTCAATTATGAAAAAAACACACGGAGCTGACCTATTGGGGGGAAAAGTGCAATTTTTTTATGGAGTCACTTTTCTGAATATAACCACAATAAAGGTCTCTCAACAATGTACTTTGATATACTATTTGCAGCTTTGCTCCTCCCACTCACAGTTTTGAATATGTATTACAAGTGGTTTTAAAATTTAGCTGCACGCTTTCAATTGTCCAGATTTCACTGGGATATCTCATATCTAGGAAATCCCATGTCAGCTACTACAGAGTGACCAAAATGTACTGAATCCTGGCATTTCCCCATTCTATTCCCCTCTTTGCAGCTAAACTTCAGAGATCAAAGATTAACTTAGGTGTAGTTCCCACTCAAATGAGCATCTGCATGGTGAAATCCAATTTCCCAAAGTTGGGTTATCATCTACTACTAGAAAAAGAAAGTGTGGGGAGAGAAGGGTTTTTGGGAGGGGGAAGTACAGCATGGGGGGGCGGAATTTCACACCTCAAATTCAAGGTAAAATTAAAGGGATCTCTATACAAAAATACATTTGCTTAGTAGATTTGCTACTGTACTTCTGCTATGGAGATGTTCACCTACACTTTGCTTGCATATTCATTATTGATTCATTGCCTGGTCATCTCTCACTTTCTATTGAGTGTATACTCTTGTTCTCAGTCTTATGCTACCTATCTCACACTCCACGTCATACCATTCCAGCCTCAGACATATTGCAAAGTAAAAGTTACTAGATATGCTATCAAGTGCTCAGGAAAAAAATACGTGAGAATTTTTTGTTTGTGTGACTGTTTGCATGCAGAACGAGAGACAGAAACACGCACATCCCATCTCTTCCACCATTAAGGAAATGTTAAGTTTATTATATTTTAGTGTAGTTGTGCTGTCTTCAATGGAGAAAGTTAAATAACCTTATTTACACATTAGAAGATGACCACTGCAAAATGAGTGGAATTTACAAGTTAGCAAGACCACACACACACACACAAAACATTATTTTGACAATGATCATTTTAATTATTCATGATATTATTTCATAATGATGTATTAGTGGATCTTTTATTTTATCATGTTAGAGGCGGCTTAGTAATAAAACAGTCCTCACTGCAATACTCTGCTACAAAGCTTTGGCAAGTGGGACGACACCATTATTTTGTGTGCGTGTTTAAATAAAATTTACATTATATAGAGTAGCAATATTCTACTGTATCTATTTGCAAAGGAACCACCTGCCCAACTCTTTGCAACTGTCCAAACAACTCATGACTTTCTAATTTAAAAAAAGGCTCAACCAGCCAGGAGATCATTGCTATTTGAAAAAATAACTTTTACTACACATTTGAAGAACAGTGGAATGGACCTTTGGATAATATAGTGCAGAAGCCATCTTTTTAGGAAACGGGGTATCCGAACATTCACTCGCACAATTAGATGCTCATCCTCCATTTTCTACTCTTTACTAAATTAGCAATTATTTGGGTTCAGCTGAATTCTCTAAGTCATGTTTCTAAAACTGGAAAACAGTACCGATTTGTCCATTAATTTACATAAGTCACATTTTGTTGTTTGACGCTAGAACTGTTTCAAAATATATTTTGAAATTTTCAACCAAAATGAACCTTGAGGAGGATTGTGCTAACTCGCATGATCAGATGGAAAGTTCAAAATGATTGAACAAGTTATGAAATGTGTCAGCAGTGAGTCTCATATCAGATTAGTTCTGAGACAAAACCACCACAGCATAAATCCCCAACTGTTCAGAACTCCACGGCCTCTCTGACAACCATCAGATTGTTAACAGGTGTACAGGTCACGCTGCAGTAATCTTCCATAGTACAATTCTTATGTGAATAATGCTATAAAAAACAATACACCTACAAAACAGAGACGGGGGAGAGGAAGGGGACTGAAAAGCAATACAGGGGCTGACAGGGGCTACTGTATTGAAGAAGAGAGGAGGAAAAATTCTATGAGGCAAACAAGATTGTTAAACAAGTTTTTCCTCCTGACCGCCCTATAATAACACAATACCGTGTTTGGGGATTTTTTGTGTTACCTTTTCAGTGTATCTGAATTACAAAGGGGAACCTCACTTTTATTTTAGGTAACTAAAAGTATTAGGTTCCAATTTCAATCTGTGAATGAAAATTATTCTTAAAAAACTAAAAAGGAAATTTATGAGACTATCAAGTTTCTTATTATGATTATTCGGCCTGTTAGGACAGAATACAGAAAGCTACAAACTTACCTAGAAACCTAAAAGGAAAAGGATATAAACAGAGAGACATCTGTGAGAATGAAGAGTGAGATATGTAGAGTGTTGAATCAATCATCTTCAGATGTTTAGGGAGAGATTGTGGAGTTATGAACCATTCGGAGAGCATAGTTTGCTAGCACATACGTATTTCTGGAAAGCAGGCAGGGCATTTGATAATGTGTACCTATGCAGAACTGGGTAACTTGTCTTATTTTTCAGTTGTCGCAGTGTTGAATTTACTACTTGGTTTCATCTTCTATAAAAATGTAGTAAATGTGAAAGCGGCTGATCAACATTGCAGATGGGTGATTAGCTGTTAGTGATTACTAAGCAGAATGTATCTGATTCAACCTAACTAAAGCTAAAGAAAGCAGGGAGGGGCAACTGACTAGACTGAAGTAATTAAAACCAAATTTTCCACATTTAAAAGAAAAGGTAAACATGGTCAAGAGAGTTGTTAAGTAGCAAGATAGAAAGGATTTGTGCTCATTTTTTAAAAGTACAGAGAAATAGTTTCCCTGGATTCCCAAGGTCTAATGTGCAATGAATGAAAACTTTGCCTAGAGAAGTAGAAGAAGAACAGAACACTAACAATATTGATGAACCTTCTAGTGTGATATTTTTGATGCCCTCGTGGTTATCAAAACAAACTGCAATAATTTAAGTCTCTATTTCAGCAGATCTTGGACTTCCGCTTAATTCAAGAACAATCTCTGTTCATCAGCACTTAGGAAGTGACAAACAACTGGTGTTTACACAATAAAAAGACAACCACAAGGTAAGAAACAAACTTAATGAGAATGTTTTATCATTCTTTTATATTAATAACCAACAGTGTACCAAACAAAGCACACTTCACTCTAGATATCCTCTTCTAACACATTTGGGATTTGCAAGTCTGCTACATACTGTAGGAAGTAGACAAAAAAAAAATCAAAAGGAAGAACTGAAGGATCATCGTTGACATTAAATGTAAAATGGCCGGTAATGGCAATAATTGGATAACAGCTACAAGCATTGATACAGGGATAGTGTATTAATACTATTGATCCTACTGCTGAAAAGCAAACTGCAAAAATATTCTGTCCAAGTTGTTGAAGAACTCATCTAAGAATGCAGAGAAAAAGGTAGGACAAAAAAAATTCTTTGCCATTTGCTCAGAGACCAAATATACAAGATGAGGATGATTCTGAGGTTTAATGATTCTGAACTTGTGATGTGTTGGCATTCACCCTACAATTTAACCCTCCGTGAGACAACAACAGTGGTATCTGCACAGTCCTAAAGCACATTGTGATAAGTTCAAAATTTATCCCACAACTACCATCAACTTTTGTTTGTTGTTTTGTTTTTAAATCAGAAAAGGAGGTTGACACCTTATGTTCCCCATACTATTTGGAGAGCTCTCAGGGAGACTGTCTCGGTAGTTGCATCCAGCTACCATAAGGCACAGTGAAATAAAAAAAAATAGAAAATATTTTATTACAATAAGAAACTACAGAGTCTCACTCAATTTCCAAGCATTACCGAAGGTGGTTGCAGAGGGATCTCAGATTACAAGATGATGACATTGTCGCAGTCTCAGGCTAGCTCAACCTAATTAAGGAAGAACTGAAACCACACAAGGACAAAAAACAATTCAGAGACGCTATGGACATTTTCATCATTCAACCACCACAGGCGCCGACTTTCTCTGGCGCCGGTGGGAGCTCACGCCCAGCGTCGGGGGCGGGGCTCTGCTCCCGACGCCGGGCCCCGCCCCCGACGCCGGGTGACATTGCGGGGCCCCGCCCCCGACGCCGGGTGACATTGCGGGGCCCCGCCCCCGACGCAACGTCACCCAGCGTCGGGGGCGGGGCCCCGCAACGTCTCCCGGTGCTAAGGTAAGAAGGCGGCGGGCCCCGGGGATGGCGGGGAGCTGGCCGCGGGTCCCGGGGATGGCGGGGAGCTGCCGGTGGGTGCGGAGCACCCACCAATTTTTCCCCGTGGGTGCTCCAGCCCCGGAGCACCCACGAAGTCGGCGCCTATGTCAACCACTATAACAGGACCCAAATACAAAGTCAGAGGTCGAGCCCAGAACTGGAAGAGGAGACTGAGATGTGGCTGATGGAACAAAGAATTCCTTCTTCTCTTCTAGCCGTTAAAAATCAGAGTCAGATTTTGAAACCCACATTCATATTCACAGAAGAGATGTCACAGTTCCTTTAATAAAATGGTGAAAAATTGTGGACGTAAGTCACAAAAAACCAGCCAGTTCAAATCCAAATCCAAATCCAGACAAACTTAAAATATCTGCATTCACGTTCAACCCTAGTTCAAATGTGCTAAACACACTGATTTTGATGCTAAGGTGAAGTAGCACATTTGAATAGACACTCCCGACAGTGCTGGGTTAGGCACAAGCCTCTGAAACGTTAGCAGTTTTCCATATTAGATTAGAATGTAAACAGGTGGGACCTTTTCTTGTTGGCGTCCTGTGCAATGAAAAGAGCACACTGTCAACAAATTAAGTATTACCACATATAAATTGCTTCTGATCAATTAATTGCACATGGCATACTTCAAATCCTACTGAAGAATACGCATTAGAAGCCCAAAATGTGTTCACTTTGTAACTGTAACAGGTAACTTTGCACATAAAAAGTGGCAGCAGATGGCATCTGGTCAACAATTAATTAAGTGTGTATAGAAGGTTTTGTTTCCTTTTACTTTTTCGAAATACACAATTCACTGGTTCACCTCAAACTTCATTGTACAGTTACCAAGTATTAATGAAAATCTGGCCTCCGGGATAATCCCTACACAAAGAACAAGATAGTGAATTTGAATTTGCCACACATTAAGCAGGGACAGACAAGGAAAAATCACTATACAACTGATCCACTGTAACAAAGGCTGCAGCACATGTGTATTGAGTTACACTGCTCTACAATCATAGTGCTTACCTCCTTCCTTCCACACTCACAGCACCTTCCTCATGCTTGCTGTTATGGGAGGCATCACTAGGTACCACTGTTAGAAGTCTCAAGTTCTTTGTCTTGACATGCAAGCAAAGCTCAGTGGGGGGGACGGGCCTTAATCTCTCTAACCAGTGTCAGTTCTTGAGACAGGAGGTGTTCCCTTGGAGACAGACATTGGTGTTTAGACTGAGATTCCAGCAGGGGTTTACCTTCATATTTGTATTTTGCACTATATACACATCAGTCCTTGAGCAACCAAGTTGCACTAAGGGTATAACGAGACTCCACATCATTGATTTCTCCTCCAATGGAGAAACAGGCCTGCAAGGCCCCAAAAATCTGTCACCACTCAGCAAAGGAGCCCCATGCATCTATTCCTCATTAATCCCATTCAGGCACTCACATGAAAGTAGTATCATCCATTGAAAAGACAGATAATACACAACATCCTCTCCCCTCCCCTCCCCCCCACACTATCATTAGGACATCCATCCCCAGTTACTGAAGTCAACAAGTTACCAAACAAAGCAAGAATACATTATAAAGTAATACTTTGTTTACATATTTGACAAAGGTAGCTCAGTTATAATTATTTAGGGTAATATTTCTTAGAGTACTGAATTATTTTGGGGGGCAGAAGAGGCAAGACCTCTCTTGGAAAGCAGGGTAAAACTGATTTTTGTGAAAGAATTAAAGTCCAAGTTAGGAAGGGTCTATTTTTTTTTTTTTTTTTTTAATGCCAAGAGAGAAAGAGAATCTTCCCCCTCTACCTACCATTGTATAATGGTAAGTATTCAAGAAGTGAAAAGGATGTATTCAAAGTTACAGCGAGTATAGCAATGACCAGAGGAAAGTGCTTTTTGAACTACTGTAGGGCTTTAAATGTATTGTTTTTTTAAATAATACAGGTCTAACTCATCTACAGGAAAAACAATAGTAATCTATTTCTAGAAGGATGTCAGAGCCTTACTGTGTTAAGTTTAGGTAACAAACCCAAAATCATTTTAATTTAGAATGATTAATATTGTTTGTGTCTACAAGTCATCTTTTTAAAAAGCAAAGCTATAGGTGTGTTGAGGATTCATGGCTGAACGTAAGAGGATGTAGAAAGGTGGCAGGGGGGGAAGAGGGAGAGCAAGGGGAAGAAAAAGGAGATGAAAGGAAAGAAGTCTCACATGTTTTAAACAAGATTAATCTGCACAGACCGTCAACTCACAGCATGACACCAACAAGCTGTACAGTCAGGCCAGATTCAGAACCACACAGACCTAATACATTACTTTTAATTGGCTAAGTGGACTTGATATTTGTGCTTTGACTACCGTGACAACCTGCTGGGGTTCCCAGAATTGTGAGCCACTGTGTTACCTCTCTCAGCCTCACTAAGTGAAAGCTTTGCTTTTGCTAAGTAATGTATCAGCTCCCTGACACACCAGCTTATCTGCCCTGCCAGCGAACTCTTCAGGATTCTGCCAGTCCAAACCTTGTCTAGCAGCTAACAATCAGTGAACCCAACTCCCGACTTCCTCAGAGATGTCTCTGCAGCATCCAGTCCGCTCACTGAACACACACAGAGGTTACTACGTTCACTGCTCCTTTCAAGAGAGAGACACAGCAGCTTATTAACTTAACTGGGGTTGACAAACCCTTCACTTCAGACAAAGCACAAATTGGTCAATGGTAAACACAAAACAAGTTTATTAACAAAAGGGCATAGGTTTGTGTGATACCAAGAAGAAAGAATAAAGGTAAAAATGGATACAAAACAAAGTAAAACACGCTTCTAAGACTAAAACACATCATCAGCCATAGTTTATTTACAACTTCTCCAGCGTGACTGGCTAAAGTTCTTTTCCACCGCTGGGTGTAGATACCACGCTGTCCAGTATAGACTTCATGCTGGTTCCTCACCCGCTAGTGATTTTTATAGTGTAAATTATCTCTTCCTGCAACTGCCAACTCAAATGATTAGCCCATTGAATTTGGCTATTCCTGGTTTGAGGTGCGGTCTTCATTCCTTTTGTGTGGAGAAAACCTATTTATCAATCCCCCTGACATGCCTGGTTAAAAAACTCATTCCAGTCACATATTTCCAGTATATCTGTAAAGTTCTTTGTGGGTTAACCGTATATACATCATTAAGAATATTAATGACCAGTGAGTTATTAGCTTTCCAATGATTTATGACATTTATGGATAAATATCATGACAAGAGTGATGACAATCAGGCATTGCAGTGCTCTTAACGACCTGGTCAGAGAACACGGGGATGATGCAATAGTAATAGATCTAAAGACCCTGAATCTCAATTCTACTAAAGGAAATGGAAAGACTCCCAGTGATTTCAATAGGCATTGGCAGGAACTTTAGTTCTCAATCCCATTAATTTTATGGGCTCCTCCCAAGCACCTCAAACTTGCTCCACTAACACAGGATCCTTTGTTGACTGCATCAGTGGAAAAGTGACTCTGCCACACCTACCCACCATGCCCCCATGTCACGGTGGAGGTGGCTGGCAGACACAGAACCCAAATCCAGCACACTTGGGCCAACCAAGATCTCCCCACTGACAAGTCCATTCTCTGCTAGCCAATTGACGTAGAAGGTCTGGTTCTGAGTAGAGAATCCAGCCCTGTATGTTTCAAAGCTTATGCGAATCTGGTTTCCAGAAGTTGTCAGAGCATCCACACTAGAAGGCTGTCAAACTCTTAAAATACCACTCGGCAGTTGAAGGCTTTTTGATGTGTCTGATTTTTTTCTTTTTAATCCCTTTTCTACACTGTGCTGGAAACTAGGATATCCCAGTATTCAGGAGAGTTAAAATACACTTGCTGAAGTCTTGGCAACATATAGTAACCAGCAGCACGCAAACATTTCAATTTAACCCATACTGTGAACTGAAACATATTTCTCAATTCAGAGACTCAATTTTAGAATCAATCATTCTTAAATTGTCAGTATCTGGGAGCTAAACACAGAAATCCCAAAGAGCAGAGGAAGCACTATCTAATGAAAACCATTAAAGCCATGACCACACCTAGCAGTAAAAAAAAACAAAAACAAAAACACCCAAATACATGGTTAAAAGTTTCAAAGCAAAAAGAAAACACTTTACTCTAAATGTAATACTGCAGTGAATGAGGAGTCCACTAGTTTGAAAGTTGACATATTTACACCTCAAGTGCTTAAAAAGCACTGCTATCCCAAGGGACCACTCAATGAATTATGTTTTGGGAACGGTCAGGCATAGAAATGAATAATATGTTATGTATATCTTTGGAAAGCTAAGAATCAGGTATATTCTGGATTCGGTTTCTTTCAATCTCTCCTGTTGACACTGTTCTGCTGAATATAAATAATTGAATAGTCAATAGACTGGGAGTAGAGTGAAAACACCTCTATAGTCCGGTGGGTAGGTGTGACAATTCTCAGGGAACCCTGTACTGTGAGTCATCTTGTCATCTCCTGCCTCAAACAAAACATAGGCTTGCCCGTGGTGATAGGGATGGTATTTCCCTAACACCACCAGCCTGTTAGCCACTTAAGTACTTTCCTCTGGGCTTTGGCAGCCCTGTCTTTGCTTTGCAGGTTACACTAGGTGTGCCCCACTCTCTGAGTTCCTTTCAATCGTTACTATGTGATATCCAGCCCCTGGTTACTCACAGGAATCCCAGATCCTCTACACCCAGCTAAGCAGTATACCCCAGTTTAAAATCACTGCTCCTGTTTTTAAAAAAAACCAAACCAAAAAAAAAAAATCACAACCGCACTTGTGAGTGCTTATAAACAAAACAAAAGTAGGTTTATTTAAGAAAGATTGGAGAGTTAACTAGAAACAAGAGAGGTGAAAACAAAGGGTTACAATTCAAAACAAAATCATAAAAGGAACCTGGATCTACACTTACCAATAGTTTACCTTTCATATCCAAAAAAAATAGCTCCCCACCTCAAAAGCTCAGTCTATTACAGAGCTGGCTGGCTTCATATGAACTAAAATCCAATTTTTCCATGAGAACATGCCCATTCCCCAAGATGTTGCCTCAGCAAAAGGATTCAGAGTGCCTTTCCCCACTCTGTGGTATACTGAAACAGTCTTTTGTTTTTACTGATAGGCACAGTGATTGTCTGCTGTACTGTTCCCTTTTTACCTCCAAATGGTCTTCATTGTTTGCATTTGTCTCTGATGGTTTTCCATTGAAAGTCTTGGATAAAGCAAGGCAAGACTACTGAGCCTTTCATTAGATCACCAGCTAAGCAGCGTAATCTACTTCCCTCCTGCTTGAATGCCCATCACCGAGATATATCGTCCCCTGGTGACTAATTTTTACCCCAAATGCATAAAGCATACTTCAATATAAATATATTATTCCTTAAATAGTCATTCATACATCTCACAATGATAACGAACCTTGACAAGTTATGAGCTTTCTGTAAAGACCTTACAAGTTTCTCTTTATGGATAAGTTTACTGTAGAGAATTGTCAGATCTGAGGTGAGAGTTGCTTGCAAAGAACAGAGATCACTTCGCTAAGGAGCCTCTGGGCCACATTAGGGCAGGCACTTGATAGGTGGAAACCCACATTCAAATTTCTGCTCCACATCAGGCAGGGGAGGGGCGGGGGAATGAACTGGGTTTCCCATAACCAGGGTGAAAAGCCCAACTATTGTGGCTCCTTCCCACCAGCATTTCTTGCAAAAAGAGGTTAGGTGATTAACTGCAGAAGAGGGATCATGGCTGGAGAATCCCAGCTGGAGATAGGCGTTCCCTTCAACGCAGAGGTAGGCTCCTAACTCTTTGAGAGGGGCAGGTCTTAACCCATCCCCCCTCTCCTTCGCATTTTTTACTGACTACCTTAGGCAGCTCCCCACTCAGCGTGCTGGCTTTTATTAATCCCATTCTTAGACATCAAACTCTCCCCAGGCATTGTAGAGGAAGTCTAGGCACCACCTAGAAGTTGGGCATTATAACACAAGTCCTGTGCAGATCTAGAGCTCAATATTTGTTTACAGCCTCCCAGATCTCAAGAAACTGGACATTAAAATCATGTTCTTCTGTTTACTGGCTTACCTCTCCTCCCTCACCAACCCCACCTTTCAACACGATTGTAGCAGCTGCTATCTCAAAAACGACTAGACTGGGAACCTCTATGCCAATGCTGAAGTTGTACGTCATCTGAAAGCTTGGACCCCAGTAATCACATAGTTAAAAGTTAATAGCAGGGTCAGATTTTCATACAGATTTCAACAGCTCTCTCACTTAGGCACCTAAATGAAGAGGCTGGATTTTCAAGAGCACTCAGCACCCATCCCCAAAAATCTAGCCAGTTAACTTAGATGCCTAACCAAGAGCTGAGCTATTTTGAAAAATCTAGTTCCAAGACAGAGAGTGACAGACAGACACACGTCAGCTACTAATATTGTGTCAGCATTTAACTGAGGTGGGTACAGAAAATGAGATAGTAATCAGAATGTGTTTTGAAGTCCAATATCTCTTCACCTACAATATCACAGCTAGGAATACAAACATGGACCAGTACAAATGTTTACAGGACTAGAAAACTTTCGAGCACTCATTCCTTGAACAGTAACCAAGAAGCAATATTTATTATCCTTGTATTATAGGTTAATCATGGTTATCTAAGAGGTATCTAGGTAAGATTCTAAACCTTAAGCGAGTCCAAAAGTTTACAGTTGGTTTTAAAAGTTTTGAAAGTGACAGCAAAAACTGTTACAAGGTAATAATAATAAAAACTGATTACATTACAGTTCTTCTGTTCACAGGTAGCAACAAATTAGCCATTGGGTACCTACGTTCTTCAAAAATGGCATAGCACAATGCTTAAATTAAGGCAGATTCTCACTAAGTTTGTCTCCAAGCAGAATTAAACTAAATGGGAAAGAGTCATATTTGAAAGCATGAACACCCCTAACGATGAATGCACATCTCCTAGCACAGAACACTGTTAGCATCTTCTATCGTGTCACAAAAGTGTACTGTATTTTTACTACCTTAGTCAAATATACATTTGTCTTGCTAATACCAGTCTTAACAGAAACTTGAAATTTTAAAATAAAAGTTTACAATTGCCATCCAAAATAAAGTCGATTAAGGAGTGATTGCAACTTAAGAAGTATTTTAATCAAAGAAAAAAGGTACAAAACCCACAAAGCCATTAAAGAGAAATTATCACCAAGGTATTTATGACATTTTGTGTGTGTGTTCTGCTCAAGGACCCTCAACTGACTTCTCTGGTTCTTTGTATTCTACTACTTGACTGATGCATTAGCTCACAAAAAACAAGAATGCACATTAGAAAGATGTAAGACATATCAGAAGAAACCTAACGTTTTATGAATCCACACATCATTTATCTCCCAGGCGAAGTCAGATGCAGAAAGACTGCACTGAAACCAAAGGACGATTTTCCTATGGAATCATTCACAAAGTGTTCCAATCACTTATAAGATGATACAAAATGATATAAGATGTAACCCAAAATTGCTGAAGCTATCAAATTAAAGGATCAAATATTGGTTTCAAATGCATCAATTTTTAGTATCACTGGGCAAACCATTGCAGGGGAATCAAATTTGCACTTTGGTCCTATTAAGGCCTTGTTTTCTATTTAGAAAACACACGCATCTCTTTACTCTGAGCAAGGGTCCCAATAACGAACAGAACCATTCACTCTGCCATACATTTTTTAAATATGCCATAAACAGTGACTTAATATTGAGTTGCATTGTCATGGATTAAATAGACATTATCCGCCTTAAGCCATTAAAAAAAAATATTTACCAACTGCTAGAATATAAGTTGCCTTCTGCACCTGAATAGGAGGCAATTGATGACAAATGGTGACAAAAAAAAAAAAAAAAAAAAAAAAAAAAAGCACCCACTGTGAGAGTTTCCCAGCCGCAAGTCCTGTGTTTCCCCCACCCCAGGCTGTAGGATCCTACTAGTGGCCTCCTGCTGCACGGGCCGGAGGGGGGAAGAGGGGCGCGGGATGATTGCCAGGCTGTGCAGAGGCTACAGAGGGGATTTCATTGCCCTTGCAAATTGCAGAGCCCTGCTCCGGGATGGCTCTCTGCACAACAGTGCTGGGAATCAGGGGATTTGGGATACAAGCGTCCATGGATTCACTGGATGAAACCGTGAAGCTTTTGACCCTTAAAAGGAGGAGTGTATGGAAATATCCAAAGGAAAGAAAGAGTCAGAGCTGGGTTGGTATGCTACAAAGTTGTGTCTATAACGCACTTTCTTTCAATGGGCGGAGAGACTTAATTTTGGTTTTTTAAGAGTTCAAAAGCTATTTAATAAAATCTGCATTCACTGCTCTTCCACCCTCCCCCCCCCCGCCAACCTCCCACTTACCTGCTCCCCACTTGATTAAGGAATTCTAGAACAATCATTTGGGCCTCAGAAATAGGGTGACCAGATGTTCCGATTTTATAAGGACAGTCCCGATTTTTGGGTCTTTTTCTTATATAGGCTCCTATTACCCCCCACCCCCTGTCCCAATTTTTCACATTTGCTGTCTGATCACTCTACTCAGAAACTATCTTTATCCCAGAACATTTTAACAGCTAGGCCCAATGCTTACAAGAGGACAGCTGTCCTGATTGAGAGAGAGATGTATATTATATGTATCAATATCTGAAACAGATTGTGATACCTCCCTAGACTATGTGAAATTCATATCAATTTAAGAAAAACAAGGACAGTTCTACCCACTCCTACTGGCACAGGCTGCTTTACTCTGCATGATACCCAGACCATCAGACATAAAACTATGATATAAATGTACCAAGGAATGCTGCCAACTACATTTTAAGAGGTTTAACTCCTCACTGCTGGCAAACTTGAAAAATGTGTCATTCCTCCCAATAGACTTCATCCTTTTCTGCTTAGCCAACCTATTTCCCTTCTGATATGTTGTCATGCATATTCCACCGGGCCAACCTTGCAGGCTTTACTCAAGCAAAGCTTCCACTGTGGTCCAAGGGAATTTTACTCAAGTAAAGACTGCAAAAGGACCACAGAAATGGTACCTGTTTGTGTACAAGCATTCTGGCATATTTACAACTTCTCTCTCTATTTTCTCCGACACACAAATCTATGAAATAGCCTGACAGTGTAAGAGAAGCAGTTAGTAAATTGCTGCTGCACGGCCAGTAGAGGGAGCTCACACTGTGTTTATAGTTGTAATTGTTGAACGTTGGTTCTACTACCAATAGAAGATGCATTTCAGGCAACCTTCAGTGATGAAACTCTAAATATCATCAAAGTACATATAGCCATCATTTCTAAAACACACACAATATATGAGAATCTTTTTGAAGAACATCACCAGTCTTCATAGCGTAAATTATGGTCCCAATTAAAAAAAAAAAAAACATGTTAACTTGTGCAACAAGCATGCACTTGAGTCCCAGTGATTTCAAAAGGGGTTAAATGCCTTCCTTGAACAGGGTTGTTTTTCTGAATCAGAGCCCGTATCAGAGTTTAAGTACAGTATTTGTATTTCCCTTTTTTCCCATATTTTGCTTACTTGGCTTAGCATACTTAATGTTTTAACTTCACGGTGTAAGTGGCCAATTCTCCAACCACATATGAGTAGATTTACAACAGAGTAAAAGTTGCTCACATGCATCTTTGTAGGATTAGATTTGGTTTTATTAGGGTGTTCTGATTAAGAAAACATGTTTGTTACATATTTGAATTACCATAGAAAAATGATGTTTGAAAACTACAAACACTTTATAGTGTTGTACTTATTTTACAATTCCATAAATGCACTACATTTTTTCAGGATTTACTCAAGATTTTATTGTCATAGAAATTATTGTTATGAATTCCCGGCTTCTGTGGTAAATATTGATTGACCATGGAAAATAAAACAAAGAACCAATGCGCACACCATTACTTTTCTTTTAGTTCTCAGATAATTAAGGTTTTTTAATTATCATGTCTGAAAATTGGAGCAGTTGGAGCGATTACCTCTAACAAGAAGTGTTGTTTGATGCATGCCTAGACTATACTGTACCACTTTCAAGTCCCCACCAGACAAAATTCAAAGATTCTTTAAATATTTTATTGTGTCTAACAACCTTAAAACTACATCAAGATCACATCAAAGCATAGTACTCCTACCTAGATACCACGATACAGGAAGAGATGGGTTTTGTTAAATTTCAAATCACTAATAAAGGGGAGTGAAGGAGAGTATTTACCTTAAAATGTTAATTTCAACCTGAAAACTAAAGCTGTTATTTTGAAAAGGAGTGGGGGGAGGGGAGGAAATCAACAGCTTCACTTTGTCAGGCTCCTTAGAAAATAGGAGCTTAAAAAAGGTCTATATTTACAGTAAAGCACATTTCCTTGAAAGTTATCACACATGAATTATTACACATGTATTATTTTGTCTAGATCATACAAAATAGTTCTTTGTAATTCTTTAGCCAGTTTTATAGATTAAGCAATGTATTGATTAACACAGATCTATTTCTTCATTATTCCTTATAAAGATCAACTTTATTACTAAAATATTAACATTTAATAGGACTTATTCATGAAAAAAAAAATCACCTTTTTTCTGAAGTGGCCAATATATGTAGTGCACATGTTGTCTAAAAGATGTAAAGCTCACTACATCATAACAGTCCAAAAAAAGTTTTAGAAAGCAGAAGGTCTCATCACTTCACCTAACAGGCATTTGTCTTGTATGCAGCTGTAAACTGGAACTTGTCTTCTCAGCTAAGCTTAAACTTCAGAATTTCTTTGTTAAACCCAAACATTAAAAAATTACTCCCTGGCAATTTTAAATATTTTATTTTATGTGCAGTGGTATAAGAGTCAGTTGGTCCCATGTGCATCTGTTCTGGTAATGGGGACATACCAAATTTGGTTTACATTATCTTTAAAAAAAAAACTTAAAAAGCAAACAAACATTGCAAATCTGAAACTGGTACGGTGCTGGTGGCTCATAACAATACATATGTCTTGTTTTTAAGAACTTGCTGTCCAATCACGATTCCTAAAGACAGGCTTCAGGGTGTCTCTTACGGTATACAGATTACGAAAAAAATTAAAGATTGTAATATACTGTTATCTTTAATGTTTTTATTTCCTTTCATTTAGTTTTGCAGACGGACTGATTTCAGACTGCGAACACATGGGTTTAGACAGTGAAAAATGTTTTAAGTGCTATAATGATGCCGTTGATTTGTACCAAAAAGATACTTCTCAAATGTTTTACAAACATGAAATAGCTTCATAACAGCCTTCCCAACTGTACAGTGAGATTCTCTGTAAGAGCTGTGTTTAGAACTAAGGGACATCCTGGTTTCCAATCCTGTGCTCAGACCATGACCTCCAACTGCACACAGAGGATTCTACTTGAGGGGCAAAATCCTGACCCAACTGAGAGTTTTGCTATTGACTTCAACAAGACCACAATTTCATCCCATATTTTTTATGTGCCCTGAAATACTTTAAAAAAAATAAATTTAAAAAAAAAGCAATCTTTTTGATATTATAGAGGAAAGTTTTAACCGTTAAGGTTGGGATTTCCTCATTTATTCAACCAGCAATCCCTATTTTGATCATAATTTCAATTTTATATTAGTGGAGTCAATTAAAATAGCAGGTGCTTAATAAGAGAGTTATTTTGTCTCCACAAGACAAAAAACGTGGTGAAATATGTATGCCTCTCTCCTGAAAAAACCCACCCACAGCTAGCCAAGCACAGAAAGCAATTGCCTCCAAATTCACTCTGGAATCATTTTCACTCTGACCCCAAGCACTCAAAAATCTCCTTTTCCTAGAAGCAAACAAGGCAGAATTGGCTGCCTCTTCAGATGATGAATGACAAAACAGCCACTGATCAAAATGTAGGGAGTACATTATAACTATTACAGACTTGCATTTGCCATCTCTTTTCCCTATTATGTTTCAGAAAGAAAATCTGGGTTCCAAAGTACTAGGTCTCCATTAACATTGGAAGGGGGCGTAACTATTAGTTAGCAATGAATAAGACAATAAAGCAATTAAGTATTACGAATCAATTGCAATACAAAAGTCTGCGTGCGTGCATGCACACACACACACACAGTGCATTAAAGTAATTTTAAAAAATCTTAACTTTTTGAAACACAAAATGAAGTCATGCAGGGGGTGTGTGTATACATGTTTTGTATGTAACGCTTTGATGATGCAATTTCTTCAGTGTTAGTGGGAAATACTCAAGTACAGTGTTGGTGGGAAATACTATAAGTGGTAAACACTACAAAAATAAAAATTTCCTTCTGAGCAAAAGTAACTGCTGTCTCTTTTTAGAGAGCCACTAGAGACACTCTCCTGCTACAGACTTAAAAACTTTAAGCCAAAGGGTCCTTGCAAACCCAGCTCCTCCTACTCCCCCCCCCCCACTCCTCTTATGCAATGCATTGACACACTGCCAAGGTGCTGTTTTTAACACTGCCACTATACTAATTACACTAAAAGACACAGAAGATTTATTGTACAACACAGTTTTGCTAGGAGCCAGTTTAAGCAGCCTCCGGAACACTGCAATGGCAGCCATGCATGTCACAGTACTTGAAGGCACAGAGAGGAAGACTAGTTCTCTTCCACAAGGTTTGTGTAAGTAGGTCAGCTGTCACCAGTGGCAGGGTTCAAACTGCTCACAGAAGTGCATATTATCCAGTATCCCTGTATCAGGTTTTCGACAGCTGAGACCGGAATCTTTTTGCCTTTGGCATCACTGGTATATTTTTTAGCTGAGAAACCCACTACTTTTTCAGGATTTAGATGCAGAAGAGGGGGGAGGCACACAGACTCTCAAAAAGGGGATCATCAAGCTATGCCTTTAAAAAAAAAAAATTGCACCTTTGAGGTTTACAAAAGCATTAGATGAAAGAGACTCAGACAACACTTTCATTAGAAAAACCCAAGATGTCCTAAGCCCAATATTAAGTCTGTAAATGGAATCATGAATATTACTCATAGCTGGATCTAATTTTGCTTCCTTTTAATCTTAAATAGTGTACTGTTTCAAGTCTCTTGACCAGAATGCCTTTTTGTACATCCCAAAAGAAAACTCATTCTTTCACCACTGATAGCTCATTCATTTTTTTTCCCCTCTCTCTCTCACACACACACACATACACTCACACACTTTTAACCCATCTTCACCCTGACAGAAGCAATGCAGATAATAGGATCTATTAACAGTTTTCATGTTTTATTTCTCATAATCAGAAAACAGTTAAATAACATGTTCATACATTTCATTACGACACCATTTCTGTTTCTTATGTGAATTTTAAAAAAAACACTAAAATATAAAGAGTAGGATTCTATTTACATCTCTATTTTGGCTTATTGTGCAATGCTGGGAAATTAATTTCAGCTCCATGCCTCAGTTTCCCAATCTGTAAAATAGGATAATAATGTTCATGTATTTTATAAAATACTTGGAGATCCACAGAGGAGGAGCCCTGTATGTGGGAAGTATTATTGTAATCTGTCTTTTGTAAGGTATAATTGTGCACACTATTTAAGGAAAAAAATTAGTATTCTCCCCTTAAAACCACACGTTAGTTCTCCTGATCACAAAAGAAAGACAGACAGACAGAGACGGTATTCAGTTCAGGAATCTTTAAAAGCCGTTTGAAAAAGTTTGACTTATGCCTGTAGTTTTGAAATACTGCATTCATCTGCAGAAATAGTAAGTAACAGGGAATAAAGATACAATGCCTTGTACCTCCCCTATGAAATACTCATTTAGCAAGCCCTCACATCCTTGTACCAACAGAGTTTTCCCCTCCTTGTAATGACAGCTGGAGACAAATTTGTTGATTAGTTTGTCACCTCCCGGAATTCTCCCAGTCCTGCCAGTTGAGAGACTTCCCCAGTAGTAGTGATATTTGCTATGAATAGGCCTCCGGAATATAATGGGTAGTTAAGGAATTCTGATGAAGAGCCTTAGGAAAGGTAAACTAAATCAAACCCCTTAGGCCACGCCCCTTGTCTATGGAGGAGAAGGATAAAAAAGAATGGGCCAAATTGGCAAGCAGACTGATTTAGAAAAAGTTTGCAGAAAAAAAATTGAGCAAATGCAGCTTTCAGTTTCATATTTATACCAGTTTATATTGAAGGGACTTAAACAAGAAGATCATTATGGGTGACAGAGTCTGAAGAAGACATCTGCCATATGTTGCACCTGAAGAACCTCATTTATCCAATTCATGTTTGAGGTGAGGCAAAAATAGAGGGAATATGGACAGAAATATTTCTGTCCTTTTGATCTGCTATGTAAAATAAGCTCTGATGAAAACAGGTTCTTATCAGACTGGGTGGTATATTATTCTGTGTTTTACAGATTTGCAAGACGTAAAGCTTTAAGCTACTTGTATGGTGCAAAGAACTATTTAGCCTGCATGGAACTGCTGGTAAAGAAAAGACTCCCACCCAACTGCGTTGTTGAACAAATTGCTATTAAGCACATGATGTTCAAAATGGGAATGACAGTGATTCCACCATGTTCTCAATCAGGGAGTTCAATGACAGGTTCATGGTCCGTTGGATTTGTCTGACTTTAGGACCAGCAAGGATGTATCTATTCTGAAAGCCCTAAGCATAGTTAGTCCTACCAAAGGACTGACACATTAAATATTAACAGTATCAAACTAAGACACAGAGTAACATATGGCTTTCCTTGAACAAAAATATTCTGAATATTTTGGGTAGGATTTTCAAAAGCATCTGAGTAACCTAGGAGCACACATGTAATTGAAAGTCCACAGCAGTCAACAATGGAGACTGCCTATAGGATATGGCAACATGTAGATTACCCAAAATAAACAAGATTTTGGAAGCATTTTCAATAAAATCTTTTATAAAAAGTTAATGTACAATATTTAAAGAGACACTACTGCATTTCCACACACACACACACACACACACACACACACACACACAGACAGGTGGGTAAACTCCAGGCTCCAGTACTCTTCAATACCACATACACCTGATGTCATCGGCAAAATGCATACTGAGGTGTCACATGGAAAGAAAGCCATGTGGAAGAGATGGAAAGATTGCCTGCCATAACCCTGTTCTCTTGGCACAGAGAGAAAGGAAAAACCAGGGCAGATGGATAAATGGGTTAGTTTAAGGGCCTGGTGTCATGGTAGTAAAAATATCCTCTTTAGTGTTGGACTGAATGGAGGAAGCAGCTATCTAAATATTTTAGTTTTGCTTCAAAAAAATATTTATACACAACCTTCTTAAGTACAGAAGCAGTAGAGCAAATAATTTCACATACAAGAGAGAGAACACGCAACTGACTGGAACTGAAAGAAAACCTAATGGCAATGTCATCCAATTAACAAAGCCGCCTCCCATTGAAGACAGGACAACAAAACCTCTGAGTATTCCACTGAGTAAGGGAGTGAAATGAAGCTGGATTAAGCCAACACATCTGGTTAATTTTTGCCATCTTAATTAAAGCCAGTATCACTGTTGACAAACTACAAGATACAGTCCATTATAAAGTTGCTGCTGCTTCAGGGTTGAATCCCAACCCCAGTGATTTTAATTGGAGCAGGAGCAGGCGCTAGATGAGAAGAGTGGTGTGATGCAAATTGTGCTTTTGACAATAAAATGGATTTACAACAGTCCTTAAATCAACTAAAGAGTGCACACAATTGCATCAGTAGATTCAGAACCAAATGGACATATAAACAGGTAAATGCCTATAAAACAATAGATTATAAATTTTGTATCTCAAGCCAGAAATCTGTCAAAAAAAAATTATTGACTTTAATGGGGTCAGGATTTCAGCCAGTGTGCATTATCCAACAAGAGTTAAAAATCTTAAATCGCAATTTGAGTTTTAAATGCACTAAAAATGAGCAGAAAGAATATCACCACTTCACTTTTATATAGTATTTTCTATCTTAAGGATACCACAGTAATGTCAACAGATTAAACTGGACCTCTCCCATGAAATAGGTATTCTCTCCATTTTGCAGATGGGAACTAAATTGAAGGATGTCAAATGACTTGCCCAAGATCATAAAACAAGTCTCAGGCAGAGCCTGGATTAGAACCCAGATCTCCCAACTTCCTGTCCAACTCCTCTTCCATTCCTTTTTTATAAATGTTTGCTGTTATCCTTTTATGTGATGGTCCACTAATTAGTTAATAAAGTGATCTGCAGATTTAAAAACTAACAAAAAAACCCTCTAAAGTCTCCCCATGGTAAATGAGATACACACCACTGTTTAATATCCCAGATTATTAACAACAAATATTTCAGCACCAATTGAGATTTGAATTAATCATTCTATAGTCATCTTGTCAGGAGGGTTATACTACTTCACACCTAAACTGAACAGGAAAGGTATTCTCCACAGTTGTTTTAGGAGTTTGCGACATCAAGTGTTGCAAGGCAAGAATTAAGGTCTTGATTAGAAAATTTACAAAAAGGAATTTCAAATCTTAAAGCAAATCTAGCATGGTGTCACCCAGGCATTTTATTCCCTATAAAAAAAGGGTGGTTGTTTTTTAAATGTTTTTAACATATTGTGACAAAGTTCCTCCGCTACCTCGGTGGGTCCTGCACTTATTGGCGGATTTTTGTTTGCCTCAGAGATCTTCCCCTCTGGTAGAACCCACAGTCCAGATCAACTCCTCCTGTGTCTGATAAGGAGTTGGGAGTTTTGGGGGGAACCCGGGCCCGCCCTCTACTCCGGGTTCCAGCCCAGGGCCCTGTGGATTGCAGCTATTGAGACTGCCTCCTGGAACAACTGCACGACAGCTACAACTCCCTGGACTACTTACCCATGGACTCCTCCCAACACCTTCTTTATCCTCACCACAGAATCTTCCAGAAGTACGTCCTCTTACTCTCAGCTCCTAGTGCCTCTTGCTCCCAGCTTCTCACACGCAACCTCCTTCCACAGCTCCTCCCCTCTCACTGACTAACTGGGAAGCTTTTAACTAGTTCCAGCCAGTTCTTGATTGGCTTCAGGTGTCCCACTCAACCTCCCTGCCTTCTGGAAAGTTCTTAATTGGCCCCAGGTGTCTTGATTAACCTGGAGCAACTGCCATAAGGTATCAGGGATTTGTTTAGCCTGGGGCTAACATAGTGGTTCCTTACCACTTCCCTATAGCCCTCTGGCCTTGCCCCGTCACAATATATTCTTTTATTCATTTGAGGCTATACTGTGGCCCACTGTATACACCTGTGCAGGAGAGCAACATGCATAAATCCATTCCCCTTATCCTCCAGTCACGAAGTGGTTCTCAACTCGTTTCAGTTCATGGACCACCAGTTGAGAACCACTGGCCTAAAGGCAGCGCCTGCTCACACTATCTGACTTTGGACAATATTTGTGTGGACCACCGAAAAAGTCACCATGGACCACCAGTTGAGAACCACATTACGGTGCAAGCAACCCACATTATGAGTCACAGCAGAAGGACTGCAGCCTCTATAGACCCTGTATGACACAGATAGGAAAGGACAGGGAGTGAATGGAGCCTTGATTCCCCCACCAACCCCATGCTCCAAACACACCAACCGGCACAAATAAAAGGGGAAGTAATCCATGCTGTGTACATGACTGGCAAAGATTACTTCCCCTGCCTCCAGGAGAGGGACGCAAACAGGAACAAGACAGGCTCAGGATCCAGATCTGGTCCATGGCCTACTAGCAGAGCAAGCACAACTACATGCTTCTCCTTACTTAAGGATTGTTTCCAATCCACTGTCTAGTCCTCAGATATTACTTTGAAGTTCACTTTTATTCACGACTCAATCCCCCCCCCCAAAAAAAAAATCACATCGAGTGCTACTTAGGGAATGTACAAATGATCTCATTACAAACACAAGAAAAAACAGAAGTACATGCTGTACTTTTCAGAAGTTATAAAAACCACCACTCCCAACAGAACTTCACTGAAAAATTGTGCTGTGCTATACCAGAGCAAGAGTTATGGGATTTTATTATTTTTCTTTTTTTAAGTCTTGAGGTAAACAGCCCAAATAGCCATAAAGAAAGAGGAAAAAATGCTGAAAGAGAGAATTTCTAAACCACATTTTTCTCTAGATCACTTTAAAAAGAAAAAAGACTGAAACCTAGTAAGATGGAGGTACATAGTTGACTATGTGAAGTGCAGGGGAGAGAAAGTGAGCATAATTATCTGTGTGTACAAAATAGTCATAAATGTCATACCAATCCAAATAAAAAGCACTATTATAAATGCTAATAATATGGTGGGTTGAGGATGCCAGGAGGGATGGGAATAAGTAAATATTATGCCACAATAGAGGAATGCAGTTTAATGTTGGACTGATTCCAAACTAAGAGCTTCAGGTCAGTTTAACCAACCGAAATGAAATATTTCAATTTCTGCAATAGCCAAGTGTTTCTTTTCTATTGAAAATGCCAAAATGAAACCTGCTGACATTTCCAAATCAATTTTTCCAAATATTCTGTCGCATGAAAAATTTCCAACTTCTTACTTTTCATCTCAAAGTTGGGACAAAAACATTGTTCAAATTCTGGAGTTTCTCATGGGATGGAAACTCCAAACTCTGCTGAGAGTTCCAAAGAGACCGAGGATAAAATTTCAAAAAGCATGTGTTATTGAGAAGCTATCCCACTAGATGCCAATCTGCACCTTTAGGCACCTAAACATCTTTGAAAACCTGGCCCCTAGAGCCAAAGTCTCTTTTTAAAGAGGGACTTAGTCAAATTATGACTCAGGATAAAGTTCTCAATAGTTCTCTTATTTTACAGTTTTAAGAAGCACATTACAAATTTTTAAAATTTGTCCATCCTATATACATGGAAGTGGGGGGAGGAAAGAAAAAAGGGGGAAATAATTTAAAAAAAAAAAACAGAAATTACCGATATTTCCAAGTCTACTATTATGTAAGAGTGATAGGTGTAAGTTAAATCCTGCACATTAGTAGTTGTGTTTTTTTTTTTAATAATCTAGCTGTTGCTCATACCAAAACACAAGAACCAGCTTTCTTGTGCTTAAATTCTACACACTTGTTTATTTCAAGTTTAAAAAGAGAAAGTACAAGCAGAGAATACTAAGGAGTTGAAAGGCGTGGCTACTTTATTATATTACCAATGTGTCAATATTTTCTGAAGTTTTGTATTTTCTTATCATAACCTCTCTATTTAATAAACACACTTAGGATTTCTGCAAAATGCAGAACCAATAAGCATAGTCAAGTAAGTTAGCAAATTAATTACAAAAGGATGTTTTAGGTCATTTGGAGCTTGAGATTGTCAAATTAAGTTACACAAAATAATGATAAAACAGGAAACACATGCATGCTGTCTTCCTTTTCAAGAGTTACTATTTCTTATCTTCTGTACTTCTGTTTAGTGGGGTTTGGCTGTCCAGTCGTGGAGAAATTAAGCTCTAAGTATATAAAATTGCAAATCCGCATGGTTTTAACATGCATCTCTAAACAAGCAAATGTAGCGCATTAAAGTAAGATTGCAATTGTATTGCTGCTTTCACCTCTTAGTCACATGTTAAAACTGCACCGGTCATTCTGCTTGTTGAACTCAGTCACTGAAGGCCAGACACTAACGTTTATGTGGAGCATGAAATGCGAATGCACCCCCAAAGATTTGATGGCCCCATCTTTTGGCTCATGTCCATTTTCATTTATTAAGGACTTCATGAAAAGGCTCCCAGAGAAGGTCATTGCCAAGCTCTGGTTCTATCTGCATGAAGAGAATGTTTATCCACAGAAGGATTTTCCAGATCTAAAACTGAAAAATAAAAGGTTTTGTTTTTAAATATGGATAAACAGGGGATCTGAAACACAGAAAATCCAACCAACCCTCACATTCATTTCTCAGCATGTAAATTAGTCCAAAAAATATCCCCAAAGGAGACAATGGGCTTTGCCTTTTTCCACGTTGTCCGGAGAGCTTATACTGTTCAGAAGAAATATTAGTTTTGTTACTAATAGCAATATTCCAACAATTCTGGAGGCAGCATACACCTTACACCAACGTAACAGTCACATGTTTTTCTATGTGACTCTGAATATGGGCACTAATGTTTCCCAGCTCCTTTACTCACCCCTTTACTAGAGGTAATGGACAAACGTAGAAACAAAGTGCAGTCCAACAGAGAAAACATGGGACTGCGTATCAAAAGACAGGTTCTATTCTTGATTCACTCAATGACCTTGGAGAAGTTATTTCACCTCTCTGTGCCTCATGGAGGATAGGTCCATCAATGGCTATTAGCCAGGATGATCAGGGATGCAACACTATGCTCTAAGTGTTCCTAGCCTCTCTGTTTGCCAGAAGCTGGAAGCAGACAACAGGGGATGGATCACTAGATAACTGCCTGTTTGTTCATTCCCTCTGAAGCACCTGGCATTGGCCACTGTCAGAAAATAGGATACTGGGCTAGATGGACCATTGGTCTGACCCAGTAGGGCTGTTCTTATGCCTCATTTCCCACCCCCCTCTGCAAAAAAAAAAAAAAAAAAAAACACACACAACCAAACCGAGCACAGCAATGTCTCTGAATAGGGCTTGGAAATCTACTGATGAAAAGCTAATATAGATATTTTTTTCTCTGTCGGTAAGTAATGAAGGTCACATTTGCATACCACAATACTGGTGCTGCTCTATGTTCTGTCTGCACCGTATTGGAGCGTTCCAAGATCTGCTTTAATTCAGTCTGCAATAACTACAAAGGATTTAAAACATAGCTGAGGTTCAGAATGGCATAGAGGCATCTCTGAGCAAGCTCTTTAACCAGGCAGTCTTGCCAGCACACTAACAGAGGTGAGCTGAATGAACACCAGTGGCATTTCACATACTAATTCTACACAGAAGGTAGAAATATGCTGTATTATTATTTGTATTACCAAAGCACCACAAGCCTTAGTCATGAATCAGGACCCCATTGTGGTATGTGCTGTACAAACAAAACAAGTGTCCATTTCCTAACGAGGAATGTTAGTGTTATTACACCACAGTTGAGCGTTATCACATTCTGATACAGTATGTGGAGAACTAGATACATAGACCAGTAGACAAATAAAATGAGTGTTCTGTTAACTACAAGATTAGCTTCTTGCTTATTCTTATCCCAATAGTTTACACTGTAGCAATGGCTTTAGAAGTAGCTTTATGGTATATTACTATGTAAACCCTCACAAATCCCTAAATTTCATAATTCCCTGACATATGTAAAACCATTACATAAGAACATTGTACTGCATTTGTGGGCATCACTGCATTGTTTTCCCAATAAATATCTTTCTACAGGAAAGAAATGCAGAGCCTAAGCATACGGTGAATACATTACATTACCCAGATGCATCATGGAATGGAGTGCTATAACATCTTTAGTCATTTGGTTTGGGAATACCTCTCACTTCTGATTCTACCACTCATGAATAATGCAGTAAAGTTATGACACTAATACAAATTACCTATATATGCCATACCAAAAAAACAACAAAAAAACAACAACAACAACCTAGAAACCCATACACCCAACAAGACAGAAGAAATTAGGGTTAATGCAACTTTATTGTTGAGAAAACAAATAAATCAGGTGACAAAATGACAAAAGATTAAGATTAGTTTTCAATGTTAAGTACAGGTCTACTCTGAAAAGTGACTATGTAAAAAAGTCTTACTGAGATCTGCCCCCTGAGTGAATTCGGAGTCATATTTTTATATTACAATATTTATTTTAATCCTGTTGGCCCTGCAGAACCAGTACAGCCAAGACTGAGTTCACATTACACCAGTGCAATTACTTTAACAGGCATTAAAAATAAACCTTGCTGAAAGAGTTATCTGTTTTCTTAAACAGAGATAGAAAGTTGTCTGCTTCTCCATTTACAAGCCTCCATTGAAAGTCCCTCAAAATAGATCAAAATGATGCAGAGGGAGAAATGGATCCTAAAAATCTCTTTGTTGCAAAGTATTTAAGAATTGTACTGGAAAGGATCAATCATTCACTTATTTTGCTATTCAAGAACTGTTTAGGAATTTGAATAAGGGGACTGCTTGACTTGGGAAATTATTAGTGGAGACAAAGACTATTGGAGCCAGATTTTGTAAACACTGCTCTTTTTTGCAACCACAATCTGCAGGAAAAGTATAACTACAGGGACCACATATGTGACTTTGATGTCTACCCGGCTGCACCGGAAAATTGGATGCTTAAACATTTGCATAAAAAATGCCATCCACTTGCAAAATTGTGGGCAAGAAAAGGGAGACTAGGCTGAAGCAAGACTGGTAAAATTCTGAGAGCCCCAATTTAGAAGTAAAGGGTTTAATTTTCAGACACCTACTATTATCCAAAGAACTAGGCCTTTTGGCCCTGAACAACATGAAAGGCTGGGTGAGGAAGAAGCAAACCACCACAGAAGTCCAGTAGGCAATGCTCTGGTGAGAAACCCAGCTACCAACAACTCAGATGGGGAAGTTGGGATTTCTAACTGGGTAAAATTAACGTGATTATTGAGAGCGTGGTACTGATGCCACAGGGTTCAGAGTAGCAGCAGCAATGAAAATGAACCGTTTTGTTAATTTTGTTTCCCTGCCCTTATCAGCAAGTGATAGAGGTGCTGCAAGCGGTCTGACAATTTACGGAGAAAACATACTCCCCCTTTGGTTTATGTTTAGATTCACATTCGGAAAGTTATCTTTGCAACCATAATAGTTAGAACAATTTTTAACTAACAATTTATGTATGGTCTTCACTTTTCCTAAAATTCAGAAGATTATTACAATTTCATACACATGATGCTTAGAGAATTATAGCTCATGAGCTTACATTTTTTAAAATTTTTTGGAGTGGGGGGGAGAATTAGTGAAATGTTCAAGGTAATTTAAAAACTAATAGAAAACTCTGCTTTCTCCTTGAAGCTTTTTGTGCCTGTCACTTATTAGGAGAACTTCTCTTCCTTGGTTATAAATTAGTACTGATCTCCTTCATGTGTGATTGCACAGACTCTGGAATGCAGCTTTATAGCTTCTATTTTGTTTTAATATAGTTTTATATTTTGTTAGAGAAAGATACCTAAGTATTAATCATTGTGGGTTTTGTCTTGAATAAAATGTTTGGTAGGAGTATAACTGAACTCTGAGTGAAGCTAATGTAGACTGTCATAACTAGCAAACATAAGTGCCTTCTCAAAGAGCAGGACACCTTGTTAAGGGATGGGAAGATATTCTAAGATTTCAAACACAAGTGATGCATAGCACCTGATTTTAAAAGTTCACAAAAAAGGGAGCAAGGAGCCTCTTGTTGCTTTCTCTCTCCCACTTCTCTCTTCGTTACAAAAAAAATCTTCAGTTTAAACCCCCACAAAAAATTCTAGAAGTATTCTTATGGAAATTGATTTGTTTTATAAAAGTATTCTAAAGTCTTTATTTATCTTTATGAAAAACTCATAGTTGGGAAATGTTTTGGTTACTTCTAACCTCTCATTTCCACATAAAGGTGAAAACTTTCATTTGTTTATTCCTTAAATGCTTAAAAGTGGTGTAGGTTTCTCTTGTTAGGTTCATTTTCAAATACAAATACAAGCCACTATAACCTAAGGTATTAACTTACTGTTAATGACATTGTGTTTGTTTTAGTTATCACCGATACACTAACACAGAACTTATTACATACTTCCATCTTGGCTTACCTAGAGAATAGTGACTCCACCATGGGTGAACCCGCTCTCAGAGGTTTAACCTCCATGGAAAAGTTCCCCACAGATACGTACAGAAGAGAGTGTGACTAAACTGACTGACTGTGTTTGTTTTGTTCCTTTTCTTTCTTTTTATTAATAAAATAATTAAATTCTGAGTATTTTGCTGGTCTTGAGTGATGGTGTCACCCAAGGCAGAATAAAAATATATCTAGACTAAAATAGTGGGGCCACATCTCTGAATTGACAGAGAGAGAAAGTGTGTTAAGATTTACCCGACTGTTTCCATAGATTATGAAATGTTTAGTAATTTGGGGGATAAAATTATTTGGTGCCCACCACCCTTTTCACCTCTACACCAGACTGGCAATAAATAATTTTTAACCTAGTGACAACTAGTTGGTGACACATGTGAAAAAGAAATTGCTGTTCTTTATCCATTACAAACTAAAAATCTGAAGGTATTTTTGACAAAAACAATAAAAATCATTATAATTGTCACCCACGTGAGCAGTTTCAGCAGAAAGCCTAAGGACTGAATAGGCTTGATCGTTGACAGTTCAACCCTCCAACCTCTAGGAAGAGGTTTCTCTGTAACAGGATCGAAGCATGTTCATGTTAAGCAGCTAGACAATTCCATTTTTCATGGCTGTCCAACTGGTATTTTTAAAGTGCAATAAATTAATCTGGTTTAAACACTTCCCTTCCCCCCCCCCCCCCCAAAGATAAACTGTCATGGTACAACAACTTCATTCTTAAGAGACCACCTCTTCTGTTTGAAAGGATGGGTCAGTTTTCTCTCGTGACCAGTCGGTCTCTTTGGGGAAAACTCTAAAATGTCCTCAATGTCTCAGTTAAAAAAAAAAAAAAAAAAAAAAAAAAGTTAAGCGTGCTCAAAGTACAGCTAACATAGCTGTTTGGAATTTTATTCCTAGCTACATACAAGGTACTTGATAATTTCAATGGAAAATAGGAGCAATTTAGACGAGAAATGGCCATATCTTTCTGCTCACTTTGAGCCAGTTACTAGTATTCTTTGAGAATTAAGCATTTTATTAAATACACACATACTTGTGTATGTTATAGACACAAACATTAAATTCCACCCCAGTATTTTTAATTTTCTGTAACTCATCTGCACTTTTCTTCTCTTCTGTATTAGCTGTACAAAATTTTTTAAAAAGGTAAACAAGATGTTTTTGTAGATTCAGGTTTTTAGATTTATAACGCCCCTAAAGTAAAATGCTATCACACACACACACACACAAAAACCCAACCCTAGCATCCAGTTATAAGAAAGGCATTCCTTCCTACTTCAGAGAAGGAAGGACGTGCTTTATTGATAAAACTTGCTCTGACTTCTTGTACAAGTTACAACTTGGTATTTTTCAAAACAGCTCTGGAGCTACAAGCCAGGGGTGCTAGAACTCAGAGCATGTTCACCTGTCAGCACAACTTGTTCTCATTGTCCTGCCAACCACATCAAGAATCAACACGGTTCAGGAAATTTATGTAAAAGACAAGACGAAAGGGAAAAAAACAGGAATGGGTTTCACTTCTGAATTAAACTTTCCCCCCATAAAGGCTCTAACTCCTGTCCAGGGTATAACCTGTTGTATAAACAAACAAAATCCTCTCACAGTCGCTATTTTTGCTAAAACAGCAAGTTGTATAATGTTATGAAAAGATAATTTAAACACTTGAACGGGGTTTCTCAAGCATTTCCATGAGTCTTTAAGAGGAAGGCTGCTCTTTTAAATTCCTGCCTCTACTCCAATGAGTTTACACATGGGAGTTTATTAATCCCCCTTCCTGATGCTGTAATGATTCACTTGTTTTAACTAAATGCACTCCATTTCCTCAATTTGGGGCACAGAAGAACATCTATTTTCAAGGCTGAACTTTTCAAAGAATTCAGTGTAGACTTGTTTTCAGGAAGGTGTCTCAATATATGACTTCACAGGGTGAAAGCATCTATGCATTGTATACTCTCATCAGATGAAAACAAAAATATTAAAAAGCTTCCTTTAATACAAAATGTTTTAAGAGCACGTAACTATTGTTTGTGTGTAATAATTCATAATCACACACACATTATATATATATATATATACATACATATACACACACACACACACACACACACACACACAGAGAGAGAGAGAGAGAGAGAGAGAGAAAAAAAACACACCACTGTACGGCTACAGTAAAATAAAACAGTATGTACCATACTGGGATATGGCCAGTCTTCAAAGACTGTGTTACTCTGTTTGGCTGTGCACCTAACACCACACTCAAAGCCTGAGGATATTCCAGAGTGACGCACACCCAGTCTGTTTTAAGATACAGCAAGATCTACAAAAGGCTTTGGGGATCTTTGGGGAACAGGTGGCCCTGCCACAGGGTGGTTGTTCAAATGAGATGTTTCAGCCTTTCATGTTTATTTCCTGATGCTGGAGATATTTTGGATGGTCACCAAAGTTGGAATGAAAATTGTCAGACAGAAATCAGGGAAACACAAGTTGCAGATAAGAGCAAAGCAGAGCCCCAACTCGCCGCCTCCAATGTGCCCAACAAACTTTAATACTGCACTATGACGGGCCTGTCCACTTTCTAAAGATCAGAAGCAACTCGAATACAACTTTGTTAAAAGGTGGAAAATACTGCCCATCATAAAAGGGAAGCAGCGACCACCTATGTCAAGTACAAATTAGAGAAGGCTTACCACCCAAGTGCCAGATCTGGAAGGCCAAATAAATACATCTGAAACCCAGGGCTGGCCTTACCATGAGGCGTACTGGGGGTGGGTGGCGGGGGGGCACTAGGACCCAGAGTTTTGAAAATTGTGTCTGCTGCTGGTGCATATGTATTCTCTCTGCTCTAGATGCACAGAGATGGTGGAGTGCTGTGCTGCAGGAAGGAGGGCACAAGAGACATAACAGGCAGGCAGGAGAAAAGGTCAGAGGGAACAGAAAGCAGCAGGAGCTGCAGGGAGAGAGAGGAGGAGGAGCCTCTTATGTACCTCTCCAGCACCCTGGACTGATTAACACCAGCTTCTCAGGGAGCTTCCTGTTTCTTGCTGCTTCCCTGAATCCACTTGAGGAGAACAGGCAGTCAACGGAAGTAGTAGGAGCCAGTTAGGCCCTTAAGAAGCTGATATCTTCCCTCACTCAGGCCCTGCTACCAGTCTGCTTATTTGTCCCCTTCAACTGAGTGTTGAGAGCCACTATAGCTGGCACAGAACAGCAGTCATGAGTGAAAGAAGAAAACGCCGCTCTGGGGCAGCATTCACAAAAAAAAAGAAAGCAAAGGAAGCTTTTCTATCTAAGCAGGAAGGAGCTCTCCTGAGATACATAGACACAAATGTTCACGGTGAGCCTTCCGGCCCCAGTGAGGATGTGAGTGGTGAGGAGATGCCAGATCTTCCAGTTAGTCAGAGTGCAGGTGACCTGGCAGCTACTGCAGCATCCATATCTCCATCTCAAATGGATGTAACTATGCACATTCATGAAGAAAAGTGTAGATCAGAGAAGAGTGTGGTGGAGGCACAAGAAACAGCTGCTGCTGAGTTTAGTTCCTTAAGTCTAGATGATCCAGGACTGTGGACCCACTTGAGCAGTAGGCTGAGGGACTTCCTTGTACTGCATGGGCCACAGCAGGTGAAAAACTATGTTCCCCAAAGACAATGAAAATAGAAGTTTCCATCCAACACATTACTGGCGTGAAATCCCCAATGGTGACAAAGTGGAGAGGCCATGGCTTATGTACTCAGAAACCCGGAATGCTGCATACAGTTTTTGTTGCAAACTCTTCCAGTCTAATGTTCCAGCCACATTGGGTGCTACAGGAACAAAGGACTGAAAAAATCTGGCTAGAAATCTGGCATGCCATGAAAAGGCAGCAAATCACGAGAGAGTATTCCATAGGTGGAAAGAGCTTGAGATGAGACTACGGTTAAGGGCCACCATAGGTGATCAGCATCAAGAGAAGATTGTATTACAGTCTCTTTACTGGCAAAATGTTCTGAAATGGCTCATTGCCATTGTGAGAATGCTTGCTACCCAAAACCTAGCACTGCATGGCACTTCAGATCAGCTGTATGTGCCAAACAATGGAAACTTCCTTAAAATTGTGGAGCTGATGGCTGAGTTTGATGCTGTACTCCAGGAGCATCTAAGAAGAGTCACCACCCAAGAAATGTACACACACCACTACTTTGGAAAAACAATTCAAATTAAGACCATACAGTTACTGGCAACAAAAGTCAAACAGAAGATTGTGGCAGATCTGAAGTCAGCAAGATATTACTCTGTTATACTGCTCTGCACACCTAACATCAGCCATACAAACAAATGACTTTAATGGTGCGTTTTGTAACAACAACAGAACCTACTGAAAATGTCTCTGCAATGGTGACTGTCAGAGAGCATTTTCTATAATTTATTAACACTGATGATACTACAGGAGCTGGTATGACAAATGTGCTTCTTAAAAAGCTGGAAGATATGGGAATTGTGATAGCTGACATGAGAGGTCAGGGCTACGATAATGGTGCCAACATGAGAGGAAAGAACAGAGGAGTGCAGACACGGATCCGAGAGTTAAACCCTCGAGCTTTTTTTGTCCCGTGCAGTTCTCATTCATTGAACTTGGTGGTCAGTGATGCAGCATCAACTTCTAGTGAGGCTGCTGAATTTTTTAATGTAATTCAAAGCATCTATGTATTTTTCTCTGCATCAACTCATCGATGGCAAATTTTGAAGCAACATCTGGGAACATCCTCTCTGACACTGAAACCACTGAGTGCCACATGATGGGAAAGTCGAGTGGAGGCGATAAAGCCTATCAAACACCAAATTGGGAAGATAGATGGTGCCATAGTAGCCATTATGGAGGATAATGCTATGACAGGAACTGTTTGTGGGAGAACAGTGGCAGAGGGAAATGGAATCACCAGAAACATACATAACTTCACATTTCTGTGTGGCTTAGTGTAGTGGCATAACATACAGTTTGAAATAAATGTAAGCAAGAGACTCCAAAGTGTTGACATTGATATATCTGGAGCAATGGAACAACTGGACAAAGAAAAGTCATATCTACAGTCTTGCCAGTCAGATGAGGGATTTCAAAACGTTCTGAACAGTGCACAGAAGTTGGCAGAGGAACGTCACACTGAAGCTATTTTCCCACCCATTCAAGAGTCACCGAAGAAGATGACATTTTGATTACGAGGCCCGGGATAATCCCATAAGAGACCCCAAACAACAATTCCAAGTTGAATTGTTTAACCAGGTGCTAGATTGTGCAGTACAGTCAGCTGAAGAACGTTTCATGCAGCTCAAGGAACACAGCAATATATTTGGGATGTTTATGATATTCCAAAACTCCTCACTATACCTGAAGAAGATCTACAGCTGCAATGCAGGGCACTAGAGACAGTTTTGACACGTGAGGACATGCACGATATTGATGCAAGTGATTTAGGTGATGAACTGAAAGCCCTTTCAAGATACATTTCAGCAGGATCAACTCCAAAGGCTCTTCTGGAATATATGTGCACAAATCAGATGACCACCCTCTTTCCAAATGCTTTTGTTGCTCTGCGCATACTTCTAACACTTCCGGTAACAGTGGCCAGTAGAGAAGGCAGCTTCTCCAAGCTGAAGTTAATAAAAACACATCTACGCGCCACAATGACACAGGAGAGGCTGGTCGGCCTTGCAACCATCTCAATAGAGCATGAGCTGTCCCAGACTGTGGACCTTCAGGAAGCAGTTGAAATCTTTGCAACCAAGGCGGCACGGAAAGCACCACTTTGATTATTCAAACAGATACAAATGCCAGTGTTTACTATGCAGACAAGAAAAGTTACATTTGTTGTTCAGGCATTTGAAAGTTAAGTGTTACTTAAAATTTTTGAACAAGGCATTTTAAGTTGTTAGTTCTCCTTCATTGGGGTAGGTAGCGGGGTAGGTAGCAGGGGTAGAACAGGAAGAAGGTAGAATTGAGACCTTTCAAAGTTTTGGGCCAAGCAAGGGGGCATGGGGGATGTCATTTGAGCTCCCCATCTCAGGTGCCAAAATGTTGTGGGCCGGCCCTACTATAAACCAACCAAACTCTACTGAAATTAACATTCATACATATAAGGCAACCCATCTCATTTAAAAAGAGTACATCCTAACCTCTACATAAACAAATCACAGTCTTAGAGATGAACACCACATACCCCGAGAATCAAATACATGCTCCCAGTGTGCAAGGTGCTTGGAAGTTTGGCAGGTAATTAGGTATACTTGATGCAACTGACTTTCCCACACAAGCAATATTAGAATGACTTAGAAGACAACTCCCTCTGTTTTGAGAGGCAGCTTGATGTAAAGAATAGGGAAGTGGACTTGGAGACAGGAGCCCTAGGTTTTTCCTAACTATGTCAACCTGCAAGGTGACCTTGGGCCAATGACTTAACTCTGTGCCCAGGAATGCTAAGTTATGCTTTCTCATCTCTCTGCCAGGACTTCAAAATTTGTTCGTGTTGCAAATGCCAGTGAAATTGATGTGGATTTTCTCTAGTTTCCATTATCACTTTATAAGGAATAGTGCAATCAACTACAGTAATTTACACTGTTTCCACTAAAAACAAAATCAGCTTTGGAAAGGAGTGTCTTTGCTAGCAGCCAATAGTACTTCCTGATCCACTTCTCCCTGCTGACTGCCTTGCTCTGAAAGCAGAATGAGAGAGTGGATCTAGGCTGTGGCAGTGACCATGACCAGAAAAGCATGGCAGTTCTCACCATTCTTGGTGGAACTTGAGGCCTGGCAGGAGAGAAGAAAAAATCAAGAGGGCTCAAAATATCCCTAGTTCCTCTCACCTCCCTTCTCTCCCCCATAATTCTCATCTTGAGAAGAATGCTTTAAGTGAAAAAAGAAAAAAAAAGTCAGCTTAAATCACTATTAATATAAACAATCTCTTTTGTACTAATTTCTGCATGTGTATTATGCACATACATTCATTTGTAACAGCCCACACAGGTAGAGGTGATAGATTGCAGAGTCATGCAACAAGACTTAAAACAGGACTAAGGTGCACAATAAAGTGCAAATCTCAATGCAGCCTTAAGTAAGGAGAGAAGTAGAGGTTTAGTCTGAATGAGCAGGAATGGTGAAGTTCTCCGAGACCAGCTCCACCTTTTGCAACTGCTATGTTGACATATATTTTGGCTGATGGCTTGGCCACTGGCTCCAAAAGGAGGCACGCATCTCAAAGGATGGACAGGATTTATCAACAGAAAGGTAACTTCTGGTAAGTCAATTCATGAGACTAGGCCAATTCCCAAAAGCTTAGAGAGGCCCAGTTTTCCGAAGTATATGATCAGACTATCCAGGAGCAAGAGGAAGGATCAATACACAGAAGAGATATAAAAGAAAATTTCAATAACTTTACAAGCTTGACAAGGTATGCAAACATTTCCAAGGTATCCAGAGAATATTACATAATGTGGAGACTCCGTTTGTAATGATGGCTGGATTCAATGGAATAACTGAGCCCAGGAGTGGTCTTTGGGTGGTGTTAGAAGCCCTTTTTATTAGAACTAAATCAATGTGTTTCCTTTTCGTACCCATTCTATTCATTGTTACAGGTTACTGTAACATGTTATGAAATGTCACCAGTTTTCCCTGTAGTTTCATCTCCTACTCCAAAAGATAGGAAACTCAAGTAAAAGTCTGATATCTTCAAAAAAAGATGTTTGCATAGTTAACATTGTGACGGTGTTCCCCATAAAACTTTATGGGGAGATGCTTATAAATGTATATATGTAACTAGAATATGTTTTATGCTACATGTGCCATGTAACATATCTCTGTGAAAGTTATGACCTACTGAATTTATTCCTCCTGTTTGTATGCATGTATCATTGTTGTAGTTGGAGTTATGAAGATTGGTTTTATATTTGCTGGTTTTGTACATAGCCTTTGTAAGTGCATGGGATCATCTTTGGAGCAAAGAATGTGCCTGTTAAATGCGAGCACTTAACAGACAAAAGACGTTGCAGACCCCAATCCACATTGGGGCCGGGTCTGGAATGCAACTGGTTAGGCTGGTTGCGGAAGGGTGCATGGACAGGTGACTGGCCCAGGTGATCCCAAAACTCCATGGTAACAGGATGTTACACAGGGAGGGGGAAAAGACTATAAAAGCCCGGGGGAGACCCTTCCATTTTGTCTTCAGCTGGCTAAAGAAAGAAGCTCTCCACCCCCCCAAGGAGACCTGAAAGAGACTGAACAAAGGACAAAGACATTAGGGGGGTGAGTGATTGCTGGACCCAGGCTAGAAGGAAGATAGCCTGTTTACTGGACCTAGTGAGGTTTTTATCTGTACACAGGGTGATTAGACATAGAACTGCGTGTTCTATTTTATTTTATTTAGTAATTCACTTTGTTCTGTCTGTCACTACTTGAAATCACTTAAATCCTATTTTCTGTACTTATTAAAATCACTTTTTACTTATTTAGTTTCCTGGAGTACGAGTTGTTACCTGGGGGAAGGCAAACAGCTGTGCATATCTTTCTATCTTTGAAATAGAAGGCGAACTATTTATGAGTTTACCCTGTATAAGCTTTATACAGGGTAAAACGGATTTATGAAGGGTTTGAACCTCCTTGGAGTTGAGCAGCCGGGTGTCAAAGGCAAGAGCGCTTCCAGGGGCCTTACAGTAGTGAGTGGACTTGGTTCGGACCTGGGTCTGTGTTTGCAGCAGATCAGTGGAATCTGGCTCAAAACAGACAGGATTCGGGAGTCCCAAGCTGGAAAAGGCCGGGAAGCAGGGGCAGAAGTAGCCTTGGCACACCAGGTGGCAGCACCTAGCAGGTCTCTGTGGCCCCAACCCGTCACAGGTACACATAAAGCCCCTGTTTGTCTTTGGTCACACCCCTTTTCAGTACCGGCACACCACATGGTGTCATTCGTAATGGTTTTAGCAAAATGCGAGGTTCCTGGTCCCTGGGTGCCTGAAAATGGGTTGGGGTGTAGTATTGCTAACAGGATACAGATAGCAATACCTGTTAAGGCGTAGGAACCTCGGCATTTAGCTCTCAGTGCCATGAGGCGGCGTGCCTCAGTTTCCCCTTTCACACAGCAGCCTGGGCCTGTTATGCTTTTGCTGTTGTGCCAAGCTTCCAGCCGCTTACCCGATATAGGCCGACAGGTAACATGCTTGTACGACCATGAGGTCACCATCCCAAGCATGTACAACAGTTTTTCCCACCAATCAGGTATGTTCCCCCTCTTGAAAGGGTTGACCCTCAGTGTTAACTCCTTTGTTATAACCCACAGATGAAGTAGGGAAAGACACAGGATTACCCACCCGTCTGTGTATCCTGGTAGGCACTCTGATGCAGATTCTTCTGCCTCTTTGGAGCAGGCTCCTGAATCAGGGATGCGTTTGAGGTTCTGGCAAGGAAAGGGTGTACTGCAACCCGGCCTGCCCTCGGCCCCTCCCTCTGGAATTTCTCTGGGCTGGTTCCCATCCCCTTGTGTGGCTTCACCCATGCAGAGACTCGCTCCCTTCTGCTTTGAAGAGAGAGGTTTACCTCCTACCCGTGTAGCAAGAACAACCTCTTTCTTGGACACCCCAGTATCTGTTCCCAACAGGTCAGCTGGACGGACTCCCCCCTCCAGGAGGTCTGACCCCCAGCTTTCCCTTCTAACCTGATCCACAGGAGAGGGGTCTGGCATCTGAAATGCAGACTTTTCACCCTCTTCCTGGGCAAGATCATCCTGACAAAAGGTGGGCGGGCTCTCCGGCCCCCCCCTCACCTTCCCTCCCTGGGCCTCCCTCTGGGCCAGACACTCCCATGTCCCCCCCGAAGAGAAGGTGACCCTGGTCCAGCTGTGGGCTCCCAGCTGCAAGCTAAGATAGACCCTTCAGTGGCCCGCAAAATTCCCCCCTTGCTATGAGGTAGAACATTCCCTTCCCCCGGGGAGATAATTACAGGACAGGAACTGGCCACAGCCACCCCTGCCGCCACAGCTGCAGTCCCTGTGACTTCGCCCCCCCTCTGGGGTTTTCAGCACCAGGTTCCTGCTTGCTGCCACCCAGCCCTGGGACTGATTCTGCCACAGCAAAGAAATCATTTCCCAGTAGAAACGGTGCAAAATTGTGTGACACTGTTGCCACAGTTAGCTTAGCCTGCAAGTTTTCCGTTTGCATGTGTACTTTTGCCAAAGGTGCAATGACTTTGTAGCCACCCACCAGCTCCAATTCTGCCACTTTACCCGGCAACCAATCCTTCTCTTGGATCAGGTCCCTCCTGACTATAGAAATTTCAGCACCTGTATCTCTCAACCCCATGATTACCTTCCCATTCAGTCTAACAGCATGCACATGCTCACTGCTTGGTGGTGTAGAAGTCAACTTCACAAACCCTGTGTGGAAAGAGGCAGCAGCTTCATGGGCCACTTGATGCCTGTTTTCACTCAGCAGGGGACACTTATCTCTCAGGTGCTCGGTGGACTTACATTGATAGCACCTCCTGGGCTCCTCTGATTGTACAGGGAATTTGGGACGAGTACTAGGGGAATGGGGAGGTGGGCACCCAGTCGCCTTTTTCCCAGGGGTAACACGGTGACTCTGTTTTCCTTCGACCCTGTACCCCTCTGCCAGTGGTTTATGCTTAATTGCAGCTTGCGCCTGCAAACCCAGATAATTCACTAACTGCTTTTACCTGTTTGTCCCACAAGTACTGTTTTACATCATCACTGCACATATTCAGGAATTGTTCCTGAGCAACCAAATCACACATCCCTTCAAAGCTTGTAATGTCTTTTCCCCTCACCCACTTATCTACCAGAACTGTCATTTCATTTGCATAAGCCACATTACTTAATCCATCTCCCCTCTTAAGACTCCTGAATTTAACCCTGTAGGTTTCAGGTGTAACCTGAAACTGTTTCAAAACCAGTTCCTTAAATTTACCATAATTGGAGGCATCTCCAATGGGCATCTTATTGAATACGTCCAGAGCTCTGCCAGTCAATTTGGCTATCAAGGTGGTCATTTTTTGATCTTCAGGGATCGCATGGAGGGAGCACAGTCTCTCAAAGGTGATAAAATATTCGGCTATATCCTTGGATTCATCATACTGGGGGCATAGACGCTCCCATTTGGGGATTTTTGGGGAAGTGGAGCCGGCCGCTGAAGGGTTTCGACTGTTCAACTCTGCAACAGCCAGTTCATGCTTCTGGGCCTCCATAGCTCTCTTGTGGGCCAGCTCCTCTGCTTCCATAGCTCTCTTGTGGGCTTCTGTCTCTGCACTAATTTCCAGCGTACATAATTCGATTAGTCTCCGATGTTCGTTTTCTCTCTCTGTTATTTCGAGTCTGGCAAGATCCAGTTTTACCGTGGCTTTGCTTACAGACATCTTATTGCTGTCTAGTGCTGGGCCACGCCCCTCTGCAGTTCACTGAAACTGGACTGCACTCAGATCAGGAGCTCTTCAGTTAAGAGACTTTCCCAGCTTCCCTGATCTTCACTCTAACTTATTTGATTTCCTTTTCTGTCCCTACTTCCCTTACCCGAAATAAGCAAACAGAAAATAACAAACCAGTAACCACTTTGTCTGTTTTCCAGCCACCACACTTAAAACTCACTTAAAATCACTACCAGTATCTCAAAGCAATCAGCTGTGCACAGCTCCTGCTCGACTACGCCACTGTGACGGGTTGGGGCCACAGAGACCTGCTTGGTGCTGCCACCTGGTGTGCCAAGGCTACTTCTGCCCCTGCTTCCCGGCCTTTTCCAGCTTGGGACTCCCGAATCCTGTCTGTTTTGAGCCAGATTCCACTGATCTGCTGCAAACACAGACCCAGGTCCGAACCAAGTCCACTCACTACTGTAAGGCCCCTGGAAGCGCTCTTGCCTTTGACACCCGGCTGCTCAACTCCAAGGAGGTTCAAACCCTTCATAAATCCGAAATAGTTCGCCTTCTATTTCAAAGATAGAAAGATATGCACAGCTGTTTGCCTTCCCCCAGGTAACAACTCATACTCCAGGAAACTAAATAAGTAAAAAGTGATTTTAATAAGTACAGAAAATAGGATTTAAGTGATTTCAAATAGTGACAGACAGAACAAAGTGAATTACTAAATAAAATAAAATAGAACACGCAGTTCTATGTCTAATCACCCTGTGTACAGATAAAAACCTCACTAGGTCCAGTAAACAGGCTATCTTCCTTCTAGCCTGGGTCCAGCAATCACTCACCCCCCATAATGTCTTTGTCCTTTGTTCAGTCTCTTTCAGGTCTCCTTGGGGGGTGGAGAGCTTCTTTCTTTAGCCAGCTGAAGACAAAATGGAAGGGTCTCCCCCGGGCTTTTATAGTCTTTTTCCCCTCCCTGTGTAACATCCTGTTACCATGGAGTTTTGGGATCACCTGGGCCAGTCACCTGTCCATGCACCCTTCCGCAACCAGCCTAACCAGTTGCATCCAGACCCGGCCCCAATGTGGATTGGGGTCTGCAACGTCTTTTGTCTGTTAAGTGCTCACACTTAACAGGCACATTCTTTGCTCCAAAGATGATCCCATGCACTTACAAAGGCTATGTACAAAACCAGCAAATATAAAACCAATCTTCATAACTCCAACTACAACAATGATACATGCATACAAACAGGAGGAATAAATTCAGTAGGTCATAACTTTCACAGAGATATGTTACATGGCACATGTAGCATAAAACATATTCTAGTTACATATATACATTTATAAGCATCTCCCCATAAAGTTTTATGGGGAACACCGTCACAAACATTTCCACGAGCAACAGTATTACTGGAGATATTTCAACACGTTTATTTCAAAGAAAAAAAAAGTTTTGGTGGCATGCTTTCCATTTTTCAGTTTTCTTTGGGGATGCCTGACTGCTCGTAACAAGAGATTTGTGTATGGTTTAGGAGTTTCAGCAGCAATGAAAGAAGAGATCTTCACTACTTGAAGGTCCAAGCTAGTATGGGGGTAAGAACATCAAGCAGAGTAGACTGATCAGGTACACTTTTCACAAGCACCCGAGTCTCATGTGACTTATTTAGGTCCTCGGAAACTGAGTCTCATTTTCTCTCAATGAGACTGAGAAGCCTAAATCAATTTTGAAAAAGAAGAAATTTCAATAGCACTTACGTCAATCTAGTCCTCCAGCATCTGAGTGTTAAATGTTACTGCTGCCACGTGCATACGAGAGATTCACCTGACAACACAGCGAGCACATGACCATTAAGGCTCTATCCTAAGGTCAGAGAAGGAACTATTTAATGGGATTAGGAGTAGAAGGCTAACAAGAAATAATCTCCCCCCAAACACGTTGCGGTTCAAGGAACCTTGTGTTCCAATTGGCAGATTACATCCTGTTGTGTCTTGGTGGAATGCCAATAAAATGAAGGGGAAAAAAAGAAATACAACATATTGAAGATATTTCACCTGAGTTAGCAATAGCAACATGTCTGCCTTTATGAAAGTGCAGCAGCACCACAGCCAAATTCTGCACGGTTCAAATTTTCAAGCCATCATAACTCAGTCTGATGCATGTATTCACCCCATTAATAACAGAAACGCTGCACTAGGAGGATAACGTACAACCAAAAAGGTTGCCAAAATAAGAAACACCCACCAGCACATCAGCCACATGAATCTCTGCTTTCTTACCATTACCCTGTAAGAGTGGCCTGCCACTAAACTGAGACCACAGCAAAAAGATATCCACATGAATGAAAACTGATTCAAATCTTCTCCCGCAATTTATGCAACTCTACACTAGCTAGATATTCACTTTGTTTTATTAAAAATTAGGTAACCTGTAGTAATAAAATATCAGATATTAGAATTAAGGCCCCATTTAATAAAAATACTACATTTATCTCCTCCAGAAACCCTTTCCTTACCAGCTTGTCTCTAGCTGTACAGAAGTGCATGCTGCAGAAACCAAACAGATATTTTCTTGTACTAAACAGGCACAAACGCCTTAATCTTGGAGAAAGGTAAACAAACACAAAAGCCAATACTTCAGTTAGGATAGGGATTGCTATAATTACTACTTAACAAAAAAAGCATCTTTTCGAACCTGATCACTTCACCATGCAATTTAAATCCCCCTTTCCCCACACTTTAGCGTACAGTTTGTGATGTTTAAAGTATTTGAATTTACTGTTGACGCAGTATTTAGTGGCAGGTGACCACGTGGCGCATATATAGATATAGGTCTTCGTGACGGCGTCTGGTGAGTCTTCATAATGCTTCAACATGGCTGGTGTGGTCTGTGTAGCACTGATGATTTTCTTTTAAAGATTAGTTTTAAAATGAAGCGTGAATTGTGACTTTCCCATTAACAGGCCACTTTAACGTGGCAATACATCCTTAAAATGTTTGATGTTACCACCCTACTGGCTAAGGTTACACGTTTATCCCCAAAACTCTTTGAACTAAAGGTCTTCAGCCCCTCTATCTTCCTGGCTGCTCTCTATTGTACTTTCTACCTTTGCAGAACATGCTAAATTATACGAACCAGAGCAACACTCATTTTGAAAAAAATTCAGCCTCACAGTCAAGTTTCATTAGCCAAGTTTAATCTCAAACTATGTTGCATTGGATCCAGCACACTCAAGAAATTTCCATTGTCAACCCCTTTTACTGGTAAAGGTCCTGCTAGATATATTGCGATTATGAACAAAGAAGTGTTATTACACAGGCTTCTATTAAAAAGGGACCAGTGGGTCAGCAATGCTGCAGGAATAGGACCTCCCCAGAGGGGTGGAAGAATTAATGACATCACTACTAAGCCCACAAAACAACCCTAAGGAAAGAAAACCTCATTCAATTCGCATCAGTGTCAAGTTTAAGGAGAAGGTCATTCATATGCCATTTGTGCATTTTTCCTAGTTCTGACTTAATACATTTACAGAACACTGTTGGATACAGCACAGTTGCAATTAATCAATCAATTCAGTGTATTTTTTCTGAATGCCCTAAAATTGTGTTTTAAGTCAGTATAGTACAGAAGCTCTAGGGTAATTCTGAAGAACTGGCTAATGATGCAAAGTTGTGCTCACCATGCACGGTATTTGGCACGCCCAGAACATGCAACGCCACATTTATTTAAAGTGAGGGCTCCAGTGACTAAGAGCTAGGTGACAAAGCAAGATTAGTTCTACCCATGAGCCATCTTCAGAATGCCCCATTTAATAAACACAAGCTGTCTTAAGGGACTGCATAAAAACAGTTATTCAGCTATTATAATACTAAAAAACAATCTTGTATTTAGAAGAAAATGGCTACTACATTACGTGACCAATGGATTTTATTCACCTATTTATAAATTCCTTTCACAGGGAAAAATAAGGAGAAAGTTCTGCATTTAAAAAATAGGGAAATTTTTCAGAAAATGTGTGCCAAAAATATGAGCCCCGAAAAGAATGTTTCCATTTTAGAGGAAATAATACAAAGAGGTATACACCACACTTTTCAACCCAAGCCCAAAATAAAGTGATTCATTCTGTAGCGGAAACACTAAAACAATGTTTTCACAAATTCATCTGTCTAGACAGAGCACCTAATCTCAACTACTATATAAGTTGACTAGCCTTGTTGTGGTTGAAGACTTGGGAGGGAAAAAAAAAAAAATCAGTGCTTCTAATACCAATGATTTTCCTTTAGCAAAACTGGTAGAGCTACTGCATTTGAAGCCAAGAGTCTTTAGTTATTTCATTACGGTGATCTCTAAGGCCCCAATCCTGCAAAGAGATCCACACAGACTCTTGTGCTCACATAGATCCCCACTGGGGTCTACCTTCTTGGAAGTCATTGTGGGATCAGAGCCTAGCTTTGCACATGCTCATTCATGTGCATAATTACTATGTTTATGATCATGGACAGGGGCTTGTTAAGGCAAGCTGAGTAATAATTAGTCCACCTACCCAATTTATCCTATACACAAACAGGGTTCAACTCTTCACACATTGAAACCTACAAGTGCAATTCTGGACACTGGCAGAAAACCTGATACATTTTATATATCTGCAGACAACTGTTCATTTGAGGCAGCTTACGTGGCAGTTTCAGATGGTAACCCATGGCACAAACTGACAGCTGCTTTCAGTTACAGAGCTCAGGTTATCAGAGAGCATCAGGATAGGATAGCTTCTCTGCATCGACGGCAGTGGAGTGGGAGGGAAGTCTACAAATCAATCTTAGGGGGAAAATCCCAGGCTTAATATCTTCACCATAATGCTCACAGATAAAGCCATGTTCTAATACACAGAAGATAAAAATAGCATCTCCTCTCAATAGGTTAACACCTGTTGAGCAGGTCTTTCAGAATAACATCAAGAAAGATGTTTTTCTTTGGAGACCTATCAGTGATTGGATTTAAGAGCAACTTGGGTTAAAGAGCACAGTGAAGACCACCACAAAGATACTCTCTCTGAGCAGTCACTTATATTAAAAATCACTTTCAGCTATAAATGTGTCTTGAAACGATTTCAACATGGGCATATTCATGGCAGACAACCATAATCTATCAATGTGTCCTTGCTACGAATGTCATTGATTGGTTAGCAGACATGCTTAAAAAACAAAAGGCTACTGGCCTTTGAGTGTGAAATATAGATTGATCATTGTATTTAAATTATCAGCATCAAAAACAGTTAAGTAATACACATAATGAGGAATATATTTTAAAAAGTTATGGGAAAGAGAGTGTAGACTATTGCTACTGCAACCACTATAGAACCAAATGCTCCTGTCAGGCAAGCCTGTAAAGTTCCATGGCATAAAAAAAAAAACCATGATAACTGGATAATACCCAAGATAGCCACAGAGTAGCCTTCTACTGTGGTTTTACTTGATGCAGTGGACACTATTTCTAAGATTAGCCTAAACTAATAACGTGCTGCAGCAATCCAGTGTCTGTGAATACAAGCTGTGTGATGCTAATACCACAGAGAAATTAAACACATCGATAGAGTTTAATGAGAGCCATATCCCTAATCTCTGTGTAGTAAACAACAAATACTGTTTACTTGCCAGACAGCTGCCACCTGAGGTTCATGGCCTTGGGGAAATAACAATACCAGGTTAAAAAGAACTTGGATTTGGTGTTCCCCAATATACAGTTCTTGTTCCTTCCGATTTCAAATAAAAAAGATCTTTACCTGCTTTGACACTTTACACAAAAACAAATGCCAAATGATCTTATGCGGCTATTATACTGGTCAGAGCTCTTGATACTTTCTGTTCATGCATAAGTGATATGGGACATTTTTTAATAAAAAGTCAAGAGATCAAAATTATGGGTTTTTTATTCTTATTTGAATATAAATTTAAAGCATGTTTGGCATTCAAAAATGCTTGGTGTGTGTGACAGGGGATTGAAACCTTCCAGCCACCCGCTGCACAGGTAGGCCGCCGAGTCAGCCAGCGCCCTCCAGTGACCCGAGACAGACTGGGAGTCAGGAGATGGGTGTTTTACTTCCCAGATCTGTCACCGGCCTGTTTTGTGGCTTCCATGTCTCAGTTTCCCCATCTGTTAAATGAGGATAATTTCTACGGCCCTTTGGGATCTACAGATGAAAATGGGGTACAAGATTATTACGTGAACATACTCAGTCTACCAACATTCTTAACCCTGTACTGGAAAGACTAGGTCTAGTCATGAGAGGGTAGGTCAGTCTTTTCCCCTTCAATCCTTTGTTGAGTCTGCCAACTGACAGCATTTTGAGTATGCTGAGACACCTGCCCACTGACTAAGGGCTTTTCTACATGGAGACTTAGTGTGCAGCAAGGCGGGGTGTAAATATACAACTCATTAGCCTACCAGACCATGTCACCATGTGCGCCCTGCTACCATGCACTACATACAGTACTTTTCATGCGTGGCAGCAGGGTGAACACAGCGATTTAGTCCAAAGCAAGCTAGTACACTGTACATTTACACACCAGCTTGCTGTGCACTAAAACGCCAGTTAGACAAAGACCTCAAAAATCAACTCCATTCACATACTACAGACCAAGCAATTGAAATAAATGCTAGTCACTACCAACCTGGGTTAGCTGTGCACTAGTGAAGTAGGGATTAAATGTTTTGTACCCCGGGCCCTTCGTTTTCGGTTTTTATTTTATTTCAGTTTTCCCAGGACTTCATTGGTGTTTATTACTACAACTACAAAAACAAGTGAAAAGTCAGTGGAAAAAAAACTATTAATTTTTCTGGGTAACTCTCAGGGGGTTTTTTTTGGTAGACGGAAGGACAGGGGGAAAGTATTCAGTAGATTAATGCTCGGATAAATGGAATTCAATGTGGTTTGCTGCAGAACTAAAACAGAACTCAAAACACATTGCCACCTCTGAGTTTAAGAAAACAATACATCTCTAATCTCCAAATAAAACTTTTCATTTGAATAGTTTACTGTTGTAGATGTAGAACTATTGGCCTATAAATATTTACATTTAATAATTGAGCCACACCATTTCCAGCACATACACTCAACATCATCCTTTTCTCCTGTTTGTTTTTTAAAAACTTTTGAATACTTCCTTGTGTTCCGAAACATATTCGGAGACAGATTTTTGTTTTCTTCCAGTTTTCTTCGTGTTTAATCTGTCAGATCTTTAAACAGTTCTCTGCTAACAGTTTGAAAAGTGTATGTGGTAGTTGTGAGATTCATCAGTACGTTCAGATGTGCACACACTTCAGAGCTTGCGTGTGTGCCTCTTTATGTATTAGTCCAGAAGATAAACAATAAACATAGCCTTACTGCAACAGGCAGCTTTGCATATACATGCAGACTAATGTATTATTGTAATACATACATCTCATGCAATGTATTGTATTTTCCTAATAAAACAAGTTATTGTTTATATAGTTGAATGACACAAAAGTAGGGTGAAAACTGGGGGGGGGGGGGGAAGGGAAGGAAAGGAAAACAAATAATACTTTTTGTAAAACCCAGAATTTTTTTTGATAAAAATCTAATGAAACTGAAAATGAAGAGGCTTATTTGTACCCTAATGGCAATCTCAAACATGCACACTTTTAAACTATTTTAAAATTATTTACCCTAAACTCTATAGAGAACATCTCAGATTCTTGACTCTCCCTCCTCCAACTTCTTCTTAAAAAATAAATGAATGTGCTAAAAACCAACACTTGTGCTAGTGTAGACAAAGCCTTTTTGTCAGCAAAAAACTTTTGTTGCTCAGGGTTGCGGGGGAGGGGAACCACATCCCCCCGAGACACACAAGTTTCACTGACAAAAGCACTGGTGTGGACAATACTATTCCAATGAGAGACGCTCTCCCGATGACATCGCTACTGCTGCTCGTTGGGGGTGGTTTATGCTGGCGGGAGAGCTCTCCCCTGCCGACACAGAGCGGCTACACAGGAGATATTATAGTGGTACAGCTGTGCCACTGTAAGGTCCGTAGTGTAGACATAGCCCAAGTTAACTTTAAATGTAATAGAAGAAAATTCCCCTGCTAAGAGCTTTAAAGTACATACAAACTTTCTGTAGAAGCTGGGCTGGATTATTCTTGTTCAATAACTTGTGCTGCTGAGACTTCTCCATGTTCAAAAGAATCATAGAAGCAATTTAACTATCATTGTTAAAGTTAAAGTTAAAATTCTCTCTTTAACCTAGCCTCTAAAATGAAGGCAGGTTTGCATCACCTCCGGGAATGCGCAAATGTATTTCAACATGGACCCAACAGAATCCTTGTTTAGTGAGGTTAGCAGGCATTTTTCTCCTTTATGAAAAATTAATTCATTAAGACATGTTGCGGTGAGCAGAGATCTTTAAAGATTGTATTGTTTAAGTGCCTGAAGATAAGTTGGGGAGAACATTTATAGATAATCAGAACACAAATTTAAGGTAGCTAGAAGGGGCCAGTGTATCCAGCAGTCCCCATCTATTGACTTTGTGAGCTTTTCTTCATACAATAAATCAGATTCAAGTTCCCCACCTTCGAACACTGTCCCCCTTCCCCAGGCTTCTCCACATTGTCTCTCCCTTGGTCACTCTCTCAGTACCGGCTTCACACCTTACAAGCATATGGATCAGTTTAAAGTAAGTGTCCCTTCCTACTTGTCCAAGCTCACTTCTTCCATTGATCATTTCTACACTGCTCTCCTCATCACTAATCCTCTCTAACTGTTATGCTGTGCCTTGTCTGTCTTAAACTGAGAGATCTTTGGGGCAGGGAATATGCCTTGCTCGGATGTGCTATATAAAAGTTTATGGGGCTACAGATGTGATTTTTAACATTAAAATTTTCTTAGTGTATGAAATCCAATGCATCAGATAACAGCTGGAAGTTACACATATTAGGAGACTTTACATGATTAAAGCAACCTGACTGCACTTAATAATTATGGATGCTCAGTTCTAAAATGGATAGTACATAGAAGAACTACATACAAAAACAACAGCTAGAGAGTCCGCTGCTGTCTTTCAAAAAATCAAACTAAAAGAGCAAATTTCCTCAAGTTTGAAAAAATTGGTTTACATTTCTCAGATATGTTGAGAGAAGAACATGCTCCATTTCCTACAAGAAGGGGAAATATTTAACATACACAGAGGCAGGTCTTATTTGTATTCCAGGAGCGCCCAAAGCCCCAACCAGCATCAGAAATGCACTGGATGTGCTATTGCAACATCGACAGACCCCGGTCATCAGCGGGCAGGATCGAACCTGGGACGTCAGTGCATGAGCCTCTATCACATGAGCTAAAAGCCAACTGGCTCTTAGCTAAGGCTGTAGAGCAGACTCATTTTAACTCTCTCTAAGTGGTATCGGTGCCACCAGATGGGACAGACCACCACACCCAAAAGGTGTGTGGGTTACACTATATAAACACAAGACATTTACAATCTAATTTAAAACAAGATACAGAAGTGGGGAACAAATGATAGAAGATAAAGACGAAGAAGAAGGCAATCATAAAATTATGCAATTCGGGTCTGATTCAAAGACCTCTTGACTTCAATGAACTTTGGATCAGGCTCTTAAAGAGGAAAATTTTCAAAGAGAAGTGCCAAATGGCACTTAACTGCCAGTAAAATCCAAAGGGACTTAGGTACCTTTGACCTTCACTGGCAGTTTGGTGCCTAAGTCCTTTCTCAAAGGGAAGTGCCAACTGGCAGGTAAGTCCCTTTGACTTTCAATAGCCAAATTGCCATCTGTGCCTTAGAAAAATCTCCAAAAAGAGTCTCACGAAATGCATGTATCTTTGAATGTATAAATATCTGTTCACTACATGTTCCATTCCATGCATCCGATGAAGTGGGCTCTTAACCCACGAAAGCTTATGCTGAAATAAATGTGTTAGTCTCTAAGGTGCCACAGGTATTTTTCTTGTTTTCTTTTTGCTGACAAAGACTATTCCTGTATCAGTGCCCTGAATTTAAAAGAGCATGGAAGAAACATTAAGGATAAAAGTTACTATGTAGCATAACACTGTTCCCATTTACTATCATTAACTATGGCTGCACCTGTCACTGTAGTTAATGGCCAGCTGCACTATTTCAGGTATTCTAATACAGTATGACCATTGTAATTTACATCAGACTGAAACTTAGAGACACAAGGTGGGTGAAGTAACATCTTTTATTGGGCAACTTCTGTTGGTGGCAGCAACAAGCTTTCAAGCTTACACAGGTCTGGGAAATGTACTTAGTGTCACAGCTAAATACAAGGTGGAACAGACTGTTTAGCCTAAGTAGTTATCATGTATTTCCAGAGACCATTCAATGTAAAGTGGCCAGTAAACAGCTCTCCAGTGAGAGTGGGAAAAGGGGGGAAAAAAGCTGGGGGGAGGGTTTAAGTGTTGTCATAAGCCATAAGTCCAGCGTCTCTATTCAGACCATGAGTTTTAGTATCTAGCAAAGTTGTTAATTTGCTGTGACACTGAGTACAATTCCTAGACCTGAAGAAGAGCTCTGGGTATGCGTAAAAGCTTGTGTCTCCCACCAACAGAGGTTGGTCCAATAAAAAAAAAAATACTACCTCATCCACCTGGTCTCTCTAATAATACCCTGGGATCAACATGGAAACAACAACACTGCATACATCAGACTGAAACTTGGCAAACATGAGGGGGAAATGGTGTCAAATTATTCTAACTGTTTTTAGAAGAAACTTATTTTGAATAGTTTCAGATTCAAGTTCTCTTTGTTACCATCACTTTTTAGGGGATGAGGGTAACAAACATTTCAGGCATTTGGTCATTAGAATCGGATATTACAATTGCCACTTTGAAATAAGCACAGCCAAGACAGTCCGAGTTTGTTATTGAAAAGCATCGGACAGCGATATGGTAACATCGCAAACTAAGGTGGCTTTTCATTTGAAGAGAGCAGGAGCACTTCCACAACCACACCCAAGCTTTATCCATGTCCTCTCGATAGTATCAGATGCGTCGTACCTTGGATTTCCTCAAGAAGATACGAGGGAAGTGGGGGGGGGGGGGGGGGAAATATTGAAGGGGGCAGGCACCAGCAGGAGCCACACATACAGATGTATAAACAGAGGGTGAGTGAGTGATCCAGTATGGCCTACCTTCTCGTGTGCTGAGACACTGTTTGACATCTAAGCAGAAAGCTGTAAGGGGAAAATAAAGGTGTCGATAAGGACTCACCCTGGAACCTAGAATGTACTGCCCATGATCAACTCCTGCTGCTTCTAGAATAAAGTGCACCAGTACAGCTCACCTCTGCTCACTCACCCATGGAGCAGTGCAGAGAGTTGAGAGAAGCCACTAGCATATAGGCACGCCTTGAAAGAACTCATAGTAACAACAATCAAACTGAAAGGCTGAGAAAAGAAAAAGAGAGAAGTAGAGTCTCAAAAAGTTATAACTCAAGACCAGGAAATCTTTATGGGAACTGCATTCTCGTATATTTTATAAGGCTAAGAAAGCCACCAAAGACTGTAAAATCAGAGGGGGGACTGAAGAGACGGAATGAATGAGGACCCATACCTTAACAGTTTTGCAGTATGTTCTATAATTAATACACTCGATCTGGATGTAGAATGGAAACACATCTCAGACTCTCCCATACATTTTAGAGATATCATGGGTTTCTAAACAGGGACATAACGCGCTCTCCCAAAATAAATAAAGCACCCCTTGTATCTGTAGCAGACAGAAGTAAAGGAAAATGGGTAGAAGATTCTACAATTGTCAATCACAATTGTGTGGCGGCTGGAATGTTCATGCACTGAAATGCTCATTATTTTGGAAGGAAATCCTTTCTAGCCTGGATAAATGGTCCTAAGACAGGAAATAAACTCAAAAGCTTCAAAATAAAAGCCAAATAGGAAAGTCAGGACTATCTGAAGGTCTATCTGCAATACCACAATCTGTGTGAGTCAGCACATGCTATTTTCATTATTCTGATCAGAAATTCAAAGTATGTTTCAATTTCATGGCAATACTGCATTGACTGTTTTTGGGATGAGGTCGCATCAGAGTCAAGTATTTATGCAATTTATGGATTAATAGTCATAATGATTTCTTCAGTGAAGAGTACAGCCCACACCATCTGTAGATTTTGGATTTTTCCTCTAACCTTGTGCGTAGCAGAACTCATGAAAGAAACCAAAATACAACATGCTTGTTCACAACAATTCAGCCAATTCAAGGCAAGTACTACTATATTTTGAGCTATACAAGTAATGAGCTGCTATAAACTGGGTAAGCTGCATCTCACTAACTGATGGATGGGGAAATTAATAAGATATAATGTAGATTTTAAGACTGACATGTCATATTATCCCAATAATGGCTTGAATGATCCAATTTTATATTAATACTGCACTTTTCATTTAGACAACTCTATACTGCATCAGATTTTTTGTTCTATTAGTCTAGATATGCCCTTTTGTATTGTTCTGCCTCTTAAAATATAAAAGATACTGGAAAAAATAGCTGCTACTTCAAAATAAATCACTCCCTTAACATTCTTTTTACCATAATTCTTCCTCCCCACCCTCTCCGGCTGCTATACAATATGTTCTTTACCAAGAATTTTTAGAAGTGCAAGAAGCAAGACTTGAAAAACCACTGATCTGTGGTGATCAAGAAACATTCCTGGGTGAACACCATCCATTTCTGCAGAATGTAAGCATCCTCTCCCCCTGCCAGTTAAAGTATATCCCTTTTTGTCGCACAGCTAAACTTCCAAACATGAGCAGAGTGTAAACCAAGGCAGTGCGGTCTTCTGAAGCATGCAGAAAGTCAGCTCCAGTGCCTAGGCTGCTGCTCAGTGCTTTTCTAAGCTGCAAAAACTGACAGGCATGGTGAGAGTTTTCAGAGCGGCCACTGAGCATCTTGTAAGCAACAATGAAACCACAAAAGTCAGCTTTGCTCTACTAGACCCTGGGAAAAGCTACGGGCACCAGCAGAGGTAGGCACCGGAGATAGTCATTAGGAGGGGAAGATGCAAAAAAAACCAGAGGCTACAGAAAAGGTAGCAGGCATTCACACCCAACAAGCAGCACCCTCACAGTAGTCAGGAGGCTCTGGGATTAGATGGGTTTGTATGTGGGGGCTGGACAGAACACAGAAATAGCGATCTTGTCTCTTGTAGCAGCTATCTGATCCTGAAGGCTTTAATGAGATTAGAGACCTATTAGCACAGGTCACAAAATAAACAGAACCCTGAATAAGGACCACAGACAAAACCCGGCAGGTGTTCCTAGGGTGACCAGATAGCAAGTGTAAAAAAATCAGTATGGGGTGGGGGGTAATAGGTGCCTATATAAGAAAAAGCCCCCCAAAATCGGGACTGTCCCTATAAAAAAACAAAACAAAAAAAACAGGACATCGGGTCATCCTAGGAACAACTGGTCATTCCCCATTTCACAGCGTGAGGGGAGGGGGGGGGCGGAAGAGAGGGCTTACCTTCTCACCTGACCATCGTCCCTGGATCTTCGTCTAGTCCTCTGGCTATTAGGTGTCTGGCATTGGGTTCAAGCCACACATATGACTGAGTGCGTGGATGGGGGAGATTGACAATTATTACTTTACAGAACATACAAGTATGCTAAGCGCTTCACAGAAGATACAAAATATACCACACACCTGGGCCCTGCCCCAAGAAACCTACAATCGAATCATCCAGGCCTGCAAACATGCACAGGCATAAAACTTTAAGCATGGGCCCCACTGACTTCAAGGAGACTACTTGTACTTAAAGGGAAGCACATGTAGAAGTATTTACAAAACTGAGGAGCATACCTGTCTATAGCGTTAGCAGGGACGGAGAAAATTGGGAAAGGAAAAGAACACAATGTAGGGACAGAAAGAAAGAACAGGGGAGGGAAGAAGAGTGAGAAGCAAACTGAAAACAAAGGAGGCTGTGACTAAGTACAGGACACCATTGCTTTATTTTTTTAAATTGCACAGGGCGTTGCTGCACAAGTTCCTTCACCTTAGCTAGCAGGGGTAGTCCTTAGGCCAGGAAGTATCAGGTAAATTTTTTTCAAGCTTTGGTAAAAGGCTTTGTACTGTTTAGGAATCTAATATTTCAGTTCCCAAAACCCACGTATGCTCAAGGCAGAGTTGGCATCTTACCCTAAAAAAAAAAACCTCACATAAACTATCTAATAAATCAGAAATATGATTTGTATGTCTGTCTTTTGGAATTTTTGCCCCAGGGTCCATAGATAAATTGTGTTATTCCGAATTCATGTTGGCATCCTGGTTAAATCTTAAATAAATAAGAGTCACGTACTCTTCATACAGCAGGGTTGCTATGCCAACGTTAACATGCCTAACCTTGCCTATAAAAATAGATCTAGTCAGTTTCAAAATGCATGCAAATTACTGTGTCAAATAGGTACTACTCTAGAAGTGTTATTTCAACAGTATCAACTTTTTGGCGGAGGAGTAAGCAGAGAAAAAATGAGAAGAGCAGCAGCACAGGTTTTTAGCAATCAGAATAGTCACAATCAAAGCGTTCTTCTACTCCCTCCGTTTCTCCACATATGATGTTCTACCTCTGCAGCACAGTAAGTGAAGAGAAAGTAAAAGAAACAGAGCTTTGTACTTCCCATTAATATATGTTTGATCCACAATCTGAACAGCTGGTTATTCAATGCAAGACAGATCTTCATGTGAGTAACTTTACTCATATGCTTAATTATTTGCAGGGCTGAGACCATACATTTTATCATGATTACATAACTGACTAACAGGCCATTGATGATCTTTTGTGGGGGAAAGTGAGGGAGGTATTGACTCATCAGAAGAGGAAATGGTTGTACATGTTCGACTTAAAGAACTGATGTGATGCACAATAACATCTTAAATTCAACTCATGTAACCACATAAAAAGTGTGCATTCTCAGATTCTTTTATCTGAAGTCTCCTTGAAGTGGGTTTCTCTTTAGAAAGTTGTGGCTTCCTTTAGGGCATACTTTATAAATTTTAAAAACCTTCAATTGTATTTGTAGAAATATCCCTTAAAATACATTTTTAGAAATAAATAATGCAGAAAACATGTCTCCTACACTTTTTCGCAGGTACCAGAAGGAAATATAGTCCTGAACATGAGATGTTACTTCGATTTGCCTTTGCATTCTTGACAGAGCTAGCATTGATATTTAAATGCAGTACCAAACCCAGATTTTAGGTCTTCTTTTGTACTTTAAAAATACAAAAAGTGACTACACAGAAAATTATAAAAGGGCACTTTTAATTTTAAAGCCACATTGGAGAATTGAAAAATAAAGCAGTTCAATGCAAACTACCACCACTTACTTATTAATAATGGCTGACCTGAATTTTCAAACTGGTATTTCTAAAACTTTTTCAACAATAGGGGCTTGCTTAAGCTTCTAAAACTTGTGCGAGTGACTGAAATACTGTGAACCCAAAGATACCTAGTGAAGGATAATCTCACTATTCATATGCTCTCTTTCTGTTGCATGGCACGTATTGGAGAACAAGACAGTAAAAGTGTCTACTTGCACCAAGAGAGAAGCATGCAACAAAAATAACTATGGCCTGATTTAGGAGTGGAGAAAAAAAAATAGAGAAGAAAGTTAGAAGTAGCTGCTCTATGCTATGCAGCATTCTCCAATGGAAAGTGGCATAATAGGTTACAATTTGCTGCTTACATTAATGTTGATAACATAAAGCATTAACTCCCCTTTCACAGTTCCTAACACCACTGACGGGAGCAAAAAGCATGCACCCTCTGCGGTCTGGAACCAAGCACAGAATAGGAGAGCGCGTGGGTCAGCATAGAGCCATCAATTGTGCAGAAAACTTTCTATCCATAGTCTGACCAAAACTTTCCCCAAAAAAATCTTGGGCCTCCAGATATTCAAAAAGCCACCTGACAGTTCTCCACCATCCATCACAGATCTCTCCAGACAGCAAAGTTCTAATTAAGATCAGATGTGTTTTCCTTTGGTGTGTTTGTACAAGAGAAGGTCTTATATGGGAGATGTGAAAAGTGTATTTGATTAATTGATTTTATTTACAAAAATGATAGTATTCATGGCTAAACAAAGGTTAAGCAAATTAATGACTAGCTAAGTGAAACAACATTACTGCACAAATACATATCCTGGTAGAATTTTGTTTTGATTTAACTTGTTCAGATTACGGTTTCAATATTTTAGATATTTAAATATTATTATAATAAAAATGAATACTAGTCGTATATATATTATGTACACACAGTGCAAGTTCTACATATACTGGATCAGTTTTAACACACACACACACACACACACACACACACACACACACACACACACACACACACCCCAATCAGTATTCCACTGATGGAATTCACCAAGTTAATCCTGTTTTAGACTAGTGGGGGACCACAATCGGGCCAAATACATATAAGAATAGAAGTGAGCCAAGATATTTTCTTTGACTAACTGTAGTGCAGGGACTATGCAAGTATGCAGTTGTCATTCTTTCTTCAACTATGGTTTACATGGCCTGTTTTACTTAGGCTAGGTCTACACTACCCCCCCCTATCGAACTAAGGTACGCAACTTCAGCTACGTGAATAACGTAGCTGAAGTCGCAGTACCTTAGTTCGAATGAAAAAGCACTTACCCGGGGTCCACACGCGGCGCGCAGGCTCCCCCGTCGACTCCGCCTACTCCGTTCGTCGAGCTGGAGTACCAGCGTCGACAACGGAGCACTTCCTGGTTCGATTTATCGCGTCTTGACAAGACGCGATAAATCGAACCCAGAACATCGATCCGACGCGTTCGACAGACGCGTAAGTATAGACGTACCCTTAGTGAGGACAGATAGGTCAAGATTCTTTATTCTTTTGAACAATGCAATGGGATCTTTAACTTCCCACTAAAAAAAAAAAAAGTTACCAAAACATAGGCACAGGGCATGTTTAATGTCTTATAAGAAGTTTAAAGAACGGATCAAGAGCAGACAATCCCACGTGACAGCAGTGGTACAGTTTTTCATACTGCTGAATGCGGATTGTCTCCTGCATCTCCTCCCTCCAAACCTGACCCTACACTTTCCGTACTGAAAGTGCAATCCTTTATTAGATGGAAATGTACTATTATGACATATTAAGGAGACAACATAAAAAGTATTCAGAATTAATGTCACATCAGCCACCAAGTGACTCCCTCCGCGCTCCTTGTTTGTGTGTCTTCTGTTTGTAAGACCCTATTCAGGGAAAAGCAGCATTTTAAGTATCTAATCTCCCTTCCTTCAGGTCACTTAACAAGATTAATTCCTAATGTGTATTTGCTAATTCACCAGTTTTGAGCATCACTCTATTCACACTACAGAAGCATCAAACAAGACATACATGAAGCAGCCACAAAGGGTGGAAAGTCTTATTTTTATTTTTAAAAGTTTAGTTGGTTTAAAAAAAAAACTGAAGACAAAACCTAAAAAATATCCTAGTGTCAGCTCCAAATAGCAAGAAGTAGCAGTGCTTGAAGACTTACATTTGCTTCATCAAAGGGGAACAGTTCTGCAATACACCTGGGAGTGCTCTGGATTCCAATTTGAGGCACTGCCCTACAAAAAGTGCATACATTTTTCTAAGTACTGAGGTTTAGAGTTTCCACTGAGCCTTATCCTCTTGCTCATAGCAATATGTTCCAGTCACCACTACACACGAATATGTACCTAAAAATCAAGACTAGCCACAAAATGCACTGATCTGATGAACACATGCTAGTGTAACTAAACAAGCTTCTTTATTTGTTAGGTATAGAGGGATAAAACATCAAAGAAATTATATTTAAATACAGAGAGTCAGGGCCAGACCAAAAAACAAAAATAAATCTATCCATATATTTTACAAACACAAGCATTTCAGGAGACTAATACAACATAGAACATTCTGAAAAGACTGGTAATGTGATATAGAGCCTTTCCCTTCTAGGTCACTGGTTCAAATCTTGCCAAGATCAATAGTGATCAAAAGGTGTTGCCATCAGACAGCTGTTCTGTGACCTTTGTGGAATGAGTTAGTACTCTCAGCCCAGCTTTCAATGGCAGGTATCCCCACCTTAAAATCCAGTGCCAAACCTAGCACATTGACACCCTCACTGGCAAGTTTCAGGGGCTTCATGTGGTAAACCAGTGTGGATAATTAGCCACATTTTCATCCCAAAGGGAGGGCTAGAAGCTCATAAGCAGAGTGACATGGAGAAGCTTACCCTGCCAGCATCTGTATCATACCTGCCTATGGGGACATGAAGGACTTCAACCTACAGGGTTTTCCAGCCAGCACCTTTCAGCAACACTGAGGTTTTAAGGGCCTCAATCCTGCAAACACTCAGGCTCGTCCACAGCTTTAGGCATATGAGTAATCCCACTGAACTAATCATATGCGTGTTTGCAGAACAATACATTTTAAAATAGTATTTTCACATGTTAATACCAACAGTCTAAAGCTGACTTGTCTAGGTTACAGTTGCAAGAAGTTCTTAACCCTCTTTGCTTCAGAACGATTAAGGAGAAAAAAATGGAATAATCATTGCTTGACCGAAGTATAATAGTATCCTTCAGACTGACATGCAGGATACTTTTTTCCCTACCATTCCCAAGAATACACTTTTGTCAACTCTTACAAAAAAGTGAATTTGCTTTTGAAAATTTGCCATTTTAATACATGGGTTTGAATTACTTCTTCATATCGCTCACTGTACAGTGATTTCAGACATGTGAGTATTAAGATTTCACTCAATAAGCTGTCAGGTGCCATTGTGAACAAATGGCGTAACGCAGGAAGGAGAAAGCCAAGATCTCACAAAGCATTCAATGACACCCAACTGTACTGCAATAAAAAGAGGACATTTTACTTTGAGTTACATCAATTTGATAGTCTAGAAAATTCCATGTGAGTGGCAGGGCATCAAATACTTACTTGCACTTAAATCACTTCTCATCTTTCGAGTCACTCTCTTTAGCAGTATCCCCCCAAAAAAAACACACAAAACAAAAACAACACCCAACAGGTGTCAGCAATATAGCAATCTGTTTAAAGCTGCTAGAATTCTCACCCCATCAAACCCACCACTAACTGTTACCTAGTAGTACCTACCTAAGGTTCAGACAAAGCTTGGCGATCTTGATATAACCAGACATCTCCTGTCATGTGTTGACTAATTGTGATCTTTCAAAACTAAACGTATACCTTTGCAGGAGGTAAATTATCAGATCCTGACTGGTAAAGCCACTGCTTCTTGTGCAGTCAGAAGAATTAAATCAAATCTAAAGCCTACATACATGACCAAAAAATGTTTCTTCCCCAAATAAGGTTCCATTTTACAATTTATTTATTTATGAATTTAAAAAAAAAAAAAAAAAAAACACCTCAGTTTACACTGATTATATCTGAACATGGTCCAGAGGATTCAAATAATTATGCCTTTTTTCTGTGTTACAATTTAAAGGCTCACTGATTATCTCCATATGTGTTTTAATATTTGATTTTTATTAATTTTACCATTGCAAGGCTATTCAGCTTTTCCTCTCAAGAAGATATAGATAATGACCTATGAAAAAGAAGCACTATAGCTTTGACTAATGTAATACAGGACCTGGGATTCTACAGCACTAAATTAAGTTAAGAATCACATTTGTTTTGTTATTACAAGTGAAAAAAGCTACATTACTATCTTTCTTCATTTATGCTTCTAAACAATAAAAAAGCAGTTCAGTAAATGCAATTTAAAATGAATATGATACAGTATAAAAGTAATCCTATTAAGAGATCACTGTGCATTACTCACTCCAGGTTCTGCATTTAAGCATTTAACCGGATTTTGATGTTTAATAAAAGAATGAACCAGATAAATGAATCCAAATATTAACTACAAAATGTTGACATATAACAGCTATCAGGCCAGATGAATGAATAAATCTTCTAAGCATGATTTAGGTCAATTTCTGTTCGCTCCTTCAATTCCTCTTAATGAATATTTCATAAAAAGAATAAAATCTTAAATGTTTGGTGGACTAAATGTTCACAAAATCTACAAAAAAAAAATATATGTAAGAAATCCCAACTATATGTGCTGTCAAAGTATCTTAGAAATAGTGTTTCTGGGAAAGTTTGGAGCCTATATACTTATTAACATAGAATGAAGTGTAACAATGTGAAGAGTGATTTAAGGTTAAGAGTCATAATGAGACTAAAGCCTCACACTGTGTTTAACAAACAAACAAACAAACAAAAACACACACCCCCTAGATTATAGTACCTTTAAAGACAACAATAACGGAGTCTATTATTAAATACAGGAGTAGTCATTTTATTTATCAGTATTCAGAAAAGCAAAGATGATTTTATTTTAAGTAAAAAGGATCATAGGTCAAATCCTGCATCTGTTCTTACTCATGCAAAATATCCACTGAATTTAAGTTTTCCCTGAGTAAAGTCCATAGAATTTGGTCCTACCTTTGCACATAGTCAAACACAAACTTTAAGAAAAAAATCTTCATTCAACCCCCAATTACTAGTGTACTCCAGACATTATGCCAAATATTTGTAATATGTATATGTAATGTTCGCGATCTCTATAATTGAAGGATATCAGAAAAGTCTAGTCATATATTACAAACTTTTAAATCCTTGTTCTTTTAGTGTGATGTCACAGGACCATGATTCAATGTAATACTGCCTAAGTCATGCGACAAATATTTCTTATTTCACAAGATAAAAGCAAAACCTCCATTTTTTAAAACTCTGTTACTAGGGTGCATATAACCAAGTTTCTTTTTTTAAAAAAAAAACAAACCCTCTGATATGAAAGAATTAGAAAAAACAGAAAATTAAAATCATAAAGATTTAAATGAGGTGAATCTCTCAATAATATTTACATTGGGTTTGGGGTTGATGCTCAAGTAAACACAAAATTGTGCATGCTACAGAGCCAATTTTTTCTACGTTTCTTGGATTCTGGAAGCATTCACAGCCCATTTGGAGTTTGTATTTCACCAAAAAATCTGGAGATGAATACAGGTTTATAGCCTATGATGGATACACTGTATTACACTTAAGTACATATATAGAAATACACACATTTGCTGTAAGCGTTGTACATGTATTAATTCACACACATCTGTTCCATAAAGGAATAAACATTATTTTATTGCTGTGCACTGTGTTTGTGTGGCTAATGAAAACTCTCAGATGTTTTTCAACAAATGAGGGGCTCTTGAGCAGTCAAGCTCATAGAACATATATGTATGTTTTTACAAAGTCATCGACATTATACTCATTTGTGGGGAACACCCACACACAGATATGTGCGCACACACACGCAAAGACACAAGGGCACACAGTATCTCTGTTGGATAACTTCACATTCAACCAGGGCAAATCATAAACAATAACCATGATGGGGGAAGTGGCTTGGATTGCCTTCTACTGTGCTTAATATTCAGCATGTATTATGCGGCTAGCACATGCATTTTCATCTCCTAGAGAGGATGATCCTGGATAAATATTCCACATTCTAGCCTCACGTCACGTCCCCCTCCCTAAACGAAATTCATTTGGCTCCTGGACTAGATGCCATCGCCCAGAGAAAAAAAGAACTTCCCACAGCTGCTGCATAGGCTCTTCCTCACCATACCAGCACTGGTGGCTGGGTGGGTAAGCTAGGTGTGTACTGTGTACACAGAGAGATCGGCGGATTCTCCTTCTCCAAGTGGAGAAATAGACCATAAAGGAACCCCGGCTTTTACACATTAAAGCAACAGAGATCTCTGTGAATCAACCGCTGGCTCCAGACCAGGGGTCACCCACATCAAGCAGCACGTTTCAGAGAGGGAAGGGAGAGGAGAGATGTCAGCGACGCGAGGGAGGAGGGGAGGGGGAGGAAGGAGAGCCCCAGCTGTCAGGATCGGGGGATTTACGTGCATATTCATGCATGCGGGGAGCTGAAATGCAGGGACAAGATCTGCCTACAGACAGCGGAGTCTGTGTGCGAACCCCGCCACCCCAAGGGGCTCGGATCCGGCGGGGGAGAGGGAAATGCCCGAAGAAGTAGCCAGAGGAGAGGAGGGAGCCAGGCTCTTGTGCTTCTCTCCCTCCCTTCCCTTCTGCCTCAGACACTCCAGCAACTAAGGAAGCTGGGGCTCCCCCTCTCTCTCGCGAGCCCTGTGCAATCACTTGAAGGCAGAGAGGGGGAGGCAGGGGGAGAAAATGCTGCAATGTAGCCCTAGGCAGAGAGATCTCCCGAGCAAACCCAAACCCGAGTCAATAGTGCAAAGATACCAATCAAATTACCACCCCCAGACACAACCCTGACCAACAGCCACCACTTCCTATATCACAGCAGCTACTCCCTCTTCACTCCCCCATCACCGCCGCCTCCTCCACCCCCCTCCAAACACGTCTCGTCCATTTAGCAACTGCAGCCACAGTAAATAAGCAGACCCCATTCCTGAGACGTACAGTATCTTGGAGGACGGTGGCAGCCAAATTAAAAAAAATGGAGGAGGGGCAGTGCAAGCAGACAGCTGGCTGTGTGTGTCCGTCTGTGTGCACGGCACAGCACTTACCTTTCACCACCCTGTCCGTCGTTGATAACTTCGGATCAATTGCCTTATGCTCAGACATTTCCAGCAGCCGGGGGCAGGAGGGAAGGGCTCTCTCCCTCACACAGCGCAGACACAAGGCTGAGACGGCTGCTGCAGCAGCAAACGGCCAGTCAGTGTCTCTGGGTCCTTGGCTGTGGTTAAAGTTACTACCCCTCTTGCCTGCTGCTTGCTTGGCTTTTCTTCTTCTCCTCCTCCTCCTCCTTCTTCCTCCTCCTCCTCCGCCGCCTCCTCTGGTTAATTATTTATCTCAATCACGCCACTAGCTTCCTTCTTTATCTTTTTGCATAAACAACAGGCAAAAGCAGCCAGAAAAATTAAATTAAACAAAATAATCAGGGTGCAAATGCAGCAGCCCTGGGCTTCCTTCCCCCACAGCAGCAGAACGGCTGCTGCTCCAGCTCCTCCGGCTGCTGCACTGGATCTGGATACGTCTCTTCCCCCTCCTCCCTCCTTTCACTCACATAGACACAGCCACTGAGCTGCACACGGTCCAAGGCGCAACCTACCCTCACCGCCTAGCCTTACACCCGCATCTCCCTCCCAGCTCCCTCTCCCCCCACCCCCACCTCTCTCGCGCAGCCATTGGCTCAGGCCCGGCTGCCAATCACTGTCAGGTAACTGCCGCCCGCCTCCCCTCCCAGGTGTTCTGACGGCTCTCACCCTTAGCCGGATTGGGGGGGCACAGCAGCAGCTGGGGGTGGAATTCTCCCCGGGGCGTTCTAAAGGCTTGGTTGAGCAGCAAGGGGAGTAGTAAAGCGCCTTGTTTGATTTGCCGTGGGGCTCGGGGAAGGTGGGTGCAGGACTGTGGGACGCTCTAAGCTGCCCCCTGCTATTGCACCGCGGCTGGCGATGAGTTACCGGGAGAGCAGCGGTGTTGGGGGGGGGTCTCCCCTTTTACTTTACAATCCCCAAGGCCGCAGCAGCAGGGAGATAGCGCGCGTGTGTCATTAGCTGGCGGGGGCGGCCTCCGCCTGTCACTCACTGCAGCTATTGCTACACAACAGGAAAAGCTCCCGGGTGATCGCGCCTGCGTGTGTGTCCCTTGCAGCAAGGCACAGACACGACAGGCTCGTCCATGCACCGCTGCAGCCCCTTTCCCTTTGGGGTTAGGGGCAGCCGTCAGTTAGGTTTCCTCTTGCTCCGGTGCCTTTATCCACCAAGCTCCCGACAATAGCTTTTCCCTATTTTTCCTTCGTGCTTAGCCTTGTCGTGCTTCTCTGCGAAGGAAGGAGGAGGGGCCTTGGCTGGTTGGGATGGGAGCGTTCCAGTCGGAAGGCTGATGGATGGGTTTTCACTAGCGGCTACCATTTAACAAACCCAATGTATAATTGATTAGAGTAAAGTCACTGTAGCGTTTGGGGGATGGGGGGATAACCTTACAAGCAGAAAATGCCGAGATGCTGAGCTAGCTGTGAGGGCTATTGCAGATCCTCCACATTAGATTATTGTACTGTGTGTCCTTTTACATTTCCTCTGCTTTGTACAGCAAAAAACACAGTATTTCAATAAGTAATAATTGGGGTGGGGAAGGATGGTCTTGTAAGGCATAGGTCTAGAAGTTCCATGGACTCTGCCACACACTTGTTAGGTGATCCTGGGCAAGTTACTTAACTCTGTGCAGAGCTGGTGCTAGGCATAAGCAGATTAAGCAATTGTTTAGGGCCCCAAGCAGCTAAAGAGGGAGGGAGGCGTTTGCTTTATATTATAATAACTTGTCTGTTTTAGTAGTGGGTGGGCAAAAATATTCCTGCTTAGGGCTCTCAATAGGATAGCACTGACATTGTTCCAGGACATTGTATGTAAAGGAGCTAATAATGCACATCTCCCCAGGGGGTTCTGGATACTTAATTCATTAATATTATAAAGTATTTTGAGATCCTCAGATGGAGACCACCGTGAATGCAAAATGTTGTTATATAGTTTTAGATTCTAGAGAAAAATCATGTTCAGACTCAATATTTTTATTCTGTTTTCTGATTATTGATGATAGCATTGCAATTCAAGAAATACCATTACATATATTTCTGAATCTGCCTTGACTTGATTAAAAATAAAAAGTTATGCAAATCTTATAAAATCTTTAAAAAGTGTGTGCACATACACACACAAACACAATCTTTTTGAGATATTACACATGCACAGATTTTCAAAAGAGCTCAGTATGACAGATATCGCAACTGCATGCAATATCTTTGGGGGAACATACTGTATTAAGTTTATGAATAGCTGATGTACCACTCTTGGTCAGGGATCATATGCAGTTCGGGGGTGGGTTGTCACGGTGCCTCTAGGAACTATAAAACAGTGGGGGAGGTTATAAACACACCCAGAGAGGTACCACTCCCCTGGGGAGACTTGCATAAAGTGGTTCAAACTGGGTTTTCCAGAGACCAGCAGACAGAGAAAGAGCTTCTGGTATAGAAAGGCTGGGTCTACGCTGGCTAGGGCCCTTCTTTCTGAACCAGCAAACAGTCAGGACCTTCTGTCCCAACGGCTGCAGAAGGGATAGAAAGACTTTGGTCTACTAGGGCCCTCGTAAGGCTGATAGGTGACCTCTGTTAAGATTTTAGCATGTGTATGGGGACTTTCATTGTTTTTTATGTTTTCTCTGTAACTTGTAATTGTTGGCAATATATAGTTCATAGTCGGAGAGAAAGCAGTGTGCAGGCACTGGCCATTAGGGTCCAAACTGGCTTGCTGGGGATATCACAGTGTAAGGCAGGGAGTTGTGCAGCCTTAAAACGCCCAGTCAGAAGGGAGTGAGACCAGGTAACTGGTGGAGCCTAGAGACCTGGCTAGACGTTCCTGGAGGGGACTACGAAGGAGGGAATAGAGGTGCAGTTACCCTGACATTGAAACAGCACCTAGCAATTTCCATTGTCTTTAATGGGAATTGGTGGATGCTGAGTTCTTTTGAAAATCTCGCCCTGGAGTGAGTTTTACATGGGTGGACCATTATATCCATACAGAGCACCATTCCAGTTGATCCTCCCTCCACCTCCACAGAGCCCAATGCAGCAGCAAGGCCTTCCTCTGTCCTCTGAGTGAAAATAATTTAGTTTTCTGGCCCTCACATATAACAAGCACAGAAGACAGCTTTTAATTGTAGGAGGGTCTGTGTTAACGGCTGATTTAATGTCAAAATATCTCACTGGCTTTGGAACAAAAAATAATAGAAAAAATAACTACCACTAATCAGGTAACTTGATGTTGCTAAAGTTCCTACCCAAAATGTGTCACTAGAATAATCTGGAAATGCCGGTACCCCCTTTTCTTTTACCTCTCAGTATTAAGAACCTTCAGAGATGAAGATATTAAAAAAATACAATAAGAGAAAAAAGGGGAGACAGGAATACTACTACTTAAATGTGTCATGGACTGATTGCATCCTACTGTCTGTCACTCAATAGGCATGGGGCAAGCTCTGTAAATGGATCAGCAGTGCTGCACATATTGCACAGCTGTCCATTGAACTTTGTTTACTTGCTAGCCAAATTTCTTTGGCTGGCGAGGAAACCCGCATCGTTGTTCCATAGAAAGCGTTATTCACGTCCAATGGTACTAGACTTGGAGTAGTAATCTCCTTCCTTAATAGACTTGGGGCTTGAGCCAGAGCCACTATTCTCTCCTAACACTTTAACATCCCCACAACTGGCTGGCTGGTTGCTCGGACTGGAATGAAATGGGGCAGCCGAGCTGGTAGCACCTGCTGCAAGTTATGTATTTATTGATGCCAGTGCAGCAGCTCTGGCTTAATTCATTCAGAAGGGGAAGGAACATATCCACTGCTACTATTCATCGTTTTCAGTAGTGTGTCCTTCTTCCATGTGGAAGTCAGCACTAGGACTGTCTGCCACCTGCTCCCTTGCTTCCACGGCTCATGTTGTCTTGATCTTTAGACTTCTTCCTTGAATGCACCTAATCGCAGCCCTAGGTAACACACCTCAAAGGGAAAGGACACCATTCTACACCTCACTCTGACTGAGACCTTGAGCAAGTATAGGGCCCCCACATACCCTGCGTGTTCTTAGAGGTGCAGGGGTTTGCTCCCTTTTGGGACAGACCATGTGAAATTTCCCATGCCTTATTCCTGTTTAGTTTAATGCAGTGGGTTAAGCTAAACAGAAACAAGGCAATCTTATTCCTGAATAAGAATGTCTACCCACAAAGGGTACGTCTACACTACCCACCAGATCGGCAAGTAGTGATCGATCTATCGGGGATCGATTTATCACATCTAATGTAGACACGATAAATCGATCCCCGAGCGTTCTCCCCGTTGACTCCGGAACTCCACCGCCGCAAGAGGTGGAAGCGGAATTGACGGGGGAGCAGCAGCAGTCGACTCACTGCCGTGAGGATGCCAGGTAAGTCAACCTAAGATATGTCGACTTCAGCTACGCTATTCGCGTAGCTGAAGTTGCGTACCTTAGGTCGACCTCCCCCGCAGTGTAGACCAGGCCAAAGTTATATAAGAGTAACTGTTCCTGAATAACTCCACGTGTAGACAATCCCTTATTGACAGATGCCTGCTCCTCTTTTGCACCATCCTATACTGTGATTTTGGTGGGTTGTTTGCTTGTTTTTTACATCTTTTTTCTTTGTTGCTGTTTTTTAAGGATGCTGTAGTGACGGGGACAGAGCACCACTTGTAGAAGAAGAATGCCTTGGTTGTCAAAGCAAAAGAACCTGTACATCCTGTGCAAGAGGAAGCCATATGTGTGGCTGTGGCACATAATTCATGCATGTGAATTACTATTCTTTGATTTGTTTGATGTTTTTGAAGCTAAACTTTGTTGCTTGCTATTAACCCATAGCTGTGAGAATGTGAGATATACATTCACTGCACTAAAGAAAGACAATACCAAAAGGGTGACTGTGATGGGGTTCCCGGGGTGCAATCTGAATTGTGGGACCACTGAGCCCTCTGTCCCACCATCTTGGGGTATTCCTCTCACACTGTGATGCTGTGACAAGCTACAAACCTCTGGCAAGTACTGCACGTACACAGACATCCACACCCAGGGACACAGCCAACTGAGTTACATGAATGCTTGTCCCAGCCACTCTTGAACCAACAGTAGAGAGGCTCCAGCCAATTTCCCCCAGCTCCCCAGCCTTGCACCCCTGAAATATACTGTCTTGCTCTAGTCAGAAGCATGACCAGTATAAGTTTATTACCTGTGGAGAAGACACACACACTAGCCTTTGTAATCTGAGTGAGATTTCCCAAGCACTTAAACCAAAACACACTGTTTTAGGTAAAATATAAAACAGATTTATTAACTACAGAAAGATAGATTTTAAGTGATTATAAGTAGTAAGCGTAGAGATCAAAGTTGGTTACCTAAGAAATAAAATTTGAGTTCTATAAACTAGACAGGATTTGAATCAAGCAGTGTCTCACCCTGATAGATGGTACAAATAGGTCACAGGTCTTCAGTACATAATCTGGAACTCTCTTCCACCCAGGGCCACCCTCCCCAGTTCAAAATCTTTGTCCTCCAGATGTGTTTCCAGGTGTTGAGTTGTGGGGGGAGTGAGGCCAAGTCATGATGTCACTTCCTCTTCTTTTATAGTTTCTTCCAGGTTGCTGGAATGATCTATGCTTGTGACGTGGGGGTCCCATTGGTCAAATGTTCTCCATTGTCTACGTTCTCTCTCTGAGAAGTCTTCTGGGATGGTCGCTGGGAGTGTGGATTCCCTTTAATGGGCCATCTGCACATCTGGCTACTCCATTGTTGCACCTGAAAGGCTAGTTATGGGTATTGCCAACCGCACATTATTTCAGTAACATACACATAGCAAAACTTCATGAATTGTCATACAATAGCTCAAACAATCCAACAGGATACTAATGTTCAACTGATCAAAATTATACCTCACAAGGCATACTTTGTACAAAACATATCATAATTATATGACCGTGCTGAATATGGGGGTTCCAGGATATTGCTTTGAGGTACAGAGTGCCACAGTGACAAATGCAAACTACAGCATGGATTTTTAGCTTGTTGGGATAGCAACAGTAGTTCTGGGAGTAGCTACTATTGTGATTTAATAAAATGAAGTCAGTGCCCGAACAGTACAAAATGTTCAAACACAACTATGTTCCTTCTGTTACTCTCTGATTGGGCAAATCCTCAAGCTATGTACAGGATGCATAAGGCTACCAATGCAGTAGATTCCACAGCTACCTCTGTGCTGCGGAGTAGGACTCCAGCAGCATTCTGTTCTCGAACAGGGAGGGAGGAAGAAGTATGTTAGGAATGTGGTGTGGCCAGTAGGTTCATGCACAGCACAGATCTCCTGGGCAACAACTTCATGAAGTGGGGAGCATCATTATTGTGGTTTGAAGGCTATCAGAATGACATGGGAAGAAGCTAAGACAGCAGCAAGAGACCATCAAAGATGGAAAGCAGTGGTGAAGGCCCTACATTCCTCATGGAAGAGAAAGGCATAAGTCAGTCAAGTCATGCCGCCCATATCCGCAGTTGTCATTGCGGGCTCCGTGCATGTATATCCTGGGTTCTACTTGGGAGGCCTCACTGGGAGGCAGGATTCAGTCCTCCCAGCCTATACTTACTATCCACAGGCAAATCCTATCACCCAGGCTTTGCCCATGAGACTAAAATTAGGTCTTATTTCATAACAAAGATACATGATTGCCACTAATGCTGTGTGATGAAATTCAGGGTCAGATAGTACCCTATGTGCCTGTAGTACTTCTAGAAACTGCTACCGTTTTCTTTAAAATCTTTTATTTCTGTTTTTGACCTTACTATGTTTTTTGGTTTTTTTATTTTCATCCACTCAGTAGGGGTGTTTGTTTATGCTGCTGCTGCATAAACTTGGTCTTCCCTTCCAATGGACAATTTCAGTTTTCAGGTATTTTTTAAAAAGTCACAAAATTCGTATTTCATAGCACAAAACTGAGTAAAAACCCCATTTACCAGATCTATCATCTTGCGACACAATGTAATACAAGCATGGCAGGGCTAAAATGCATGACTGCTCTATAAAGGGTGCAGCGAAGCCTTGACCTTGTGATTTGTTTCTGTTTGGACATTACTTCAGTTCAGTTGCAAGTGCTCACGATAGTTTCAAAACCATGCTATGAAAAGGAGGGAGATGTAAGACTCTCCTCTCTGCTTCATTTTGATCATAACATGGATTTTCAATAGAGAACTTTCTACTGGTTTTTGGTAGGATTTACTGTTATTTTGGCAGTAAGAGTTGCATAATAGCTATTGATTATCGCTCATAGGGACATGCTGTTTTCTGTCTACATAAGTGGTCCTCAAACTTTTCCATACTGGGACACCTTTTCCAGACCAGAACTAGGATCCCTCTCATGTGACCAGATCCCCATGTGACAGACTGACAATATCCCCGACTATCCTCAACAACGTTGTGAAATTAGCGTAAACATTACTGAATTAAGTTAAACATTACCGAATTAGTCTTAATACCCTTGGGGTACATTGTATTAAAAATGCAATTGTGTATTTGGTGTTGTAGCACTGTATGTACCTTCTCTAGCAGGGTGGGGGGATGGGATGCTAATGTATTTCCTTCATTATCAACACTTTGAAGCCACCCCCTGGAGAGAGATGCATATGCCAGTTTAAACTGGATTCTCCAGGGACCAATAGACAAAGAAAGGATTTTTGGATAAATAGTTTGGTTTTAAACTAGTGCAGGGCCTTCTTCCTGGTTTAGCAAATGGACAGACCCCCCTGGTGCATGGAGGGCCCCACGCCTTAGGATCGGGTTAGACAGACTGAGTCCTTGTTCTGAGATGGGGAGGGTTGATGGACTGCTACTGCCAGAATCCATGTTAGGGTCGGGGTTACCTGTGGTAAGCTTATTAGCATACAGTACATGTAGGTTCTTTTAATAAAGTAGGCTGGCATACAAAGAACTGTGTGGTACCTTATAATTGTAGCAATTGCACCTGTTAAGCATCTCTTAAGAGAAAGCAAGCAGGTGTTCTTGGGCAACCTGTCTTTGCTGGGAAATGCACAGTGAAGGCAGGGAACTGAGCAGCATGGACATACCTCAGGCAGAAGGCAGAGAGATGCAGGTCTTCACCCAGAAAGGCAACAGCTGTGGAACTGGAAGCCTGAGAATGGGTTCCCTTGCTGGGCCACTAAAGAGAAGTGCAGGTGCCCTGAACTATGATACCTCACTCCCCTTTAACAATATGGGAGGAAGGAGGAAGATCATGACAATTAAGTTGAGAACCCAGTCTATATATTTCAGGCAAAGTTTGTGAGGTTCTATCTTTTATCTTGTTTAAGGCCTATAGGGTAACATTTATTTCAAAGCAATGGGCCTGCACAAAGTCCCCTACACCCCTCATTGCTTGTTAACAATGTTAACGAGTCCCTCATTAACAAGCAAAACCAATTGTCTTCCACAAATATGAGGGGGGGAGGGGGGGCTTGTCAAGCAAACCAGTACTGCTCCTGCACAAAGGAGAGCTGGATGAAGGGCATGCAGGAAGTGTGTGGGCATGGATACCCCCTATGGCCACATGGCAAGTTCCAGTATTGATGTCCTCACATCTTTCCCATTCCCCTAGTAGAGGCTTCATAAGCACCTGTTGTGGCTACTTCAACCATTGTACTGAAGTAATCTTGGCAGCTCATAGTTGCTTCATGATCTGTGGGAGGATTTACCCCTTGCTTGCACCTGTCTGGCATCTGGCTCAGCTACTTATCTGGGCCTTGAATTTGGCCCTAAATCTTCTAGTGGAGCTTAAGTGCTGCTTATGGTATTGTGGGGCCCTGTGTATTTGTATTTCACACAAATGCAGGCAATAGAACCGGATAGTGTACAAGGCACCTAAGGGTATAATAATGGAACTGTGTCAATTTTGAGGACAGAATGAAATAACAGCATCAGAAGGCTAACTTGAATGTAGGCTAACTTAGAACTGTGTTGCTGAAACGGTGCAAAAAGAGTAATAATAGTCATAGGAGTGCTGTGGGCAATATGCACTCATTGTACGTGACCATACACAATGGGATAGGCAACATTTGAAAGAAACCAAGGAATAATCACAAAAGGGAAGGCATGTGAAAGAAAAATATTCCAAGAGTGAAAGTTTTTAAAATAACCCCACTATGCCCCTTTGTGAGAGTTGGACTCGATTAAACCAATTCTTGACCAAAAGAAGCTCTGATTGTAGTCATGTGAAGTGAATGAATAAGTCTTGAATAAATCTCTAGTGTAAAACATATCCCTAAGTTGGGTGTCTAGCCTAAACAGGTGTGCAAAGTTGAGGAGAAATATGTAAGGAACTTTCTCACTGCGCAGAAGTCAAGCAAAAACTCCATCCTTGAACTCCCCGGGCACACACACATGCACTGATTTAACAAACCACTGCAAACCCCTATGTGAACACATATCAGTTTAAAACTGGTTATAGCCATTTGGTTTGCCCCGTATAAGTTTACAAATGCAAGTTAAACCCATATAAGCCAGGTTTAAATCAGTTTAAGTGTTCACACAGAAAGTTGCAGCTATTTAACTAAATGGATTTTAAAAATAAATCACATCTTTAGTTAAAGCAGTGGAAAAGTATGGGTAGACCAGGCTTTGCTGTGCCAAGAATGGGGAAGTTTGGTGCAGACAGCAGCATTAAGATCCCTCAAAGAAGGAAAGGCAACATCCTGCCTCCCTTTACTGATCTGCAGTGCAGTAAAAGGGCTATTAAACAGCAATGGCTGCTAGGTCTGTGATTCCAAAAGCATTAGGGAGAAAACCTCCAGGAGTGGCTGCCACTACAGTCTTTCCCCAATGCAAACAGTGGCTTAAAGCCACAATCTTGTCAGGAATAATTAGCATTCCTCAGGGATCAAATCCTACAATCCTTAATCAGGCATTGATTTCAGTGGGATTTTGGCATGTGTAAGGGCCACAGAATTTCTGAAGGGGCTTTAAAGTATTATCTAAATGAATAACAAAGCCCTCCAAGAATCAGTAAGTAAAAAAAGAAATGGGATTATTTGTATAGAAAGGAGCAACCATCATGGCTAGCAGATATGTGTTGAGAGAGAAACAGACAATACTCACAAGAAGGAAATAAGTTTGGGGACATAACTTTGTATTATAAACTTTCCAATACATGGTCTGACAATCCTTCTGCAGTGTTAAAAACGGCTTGGTGTGGCAACAGCTGCAAGAATTCTGAAATAAAGTAGGATTCTTAATGTGCACATTACCCAAAATGCTTTTCTATTCTCTCCCTCTCCCCACTCTCCCCTCCCAGCAATGCTGTGATCTAAGAGCCGACAACAAACTGAAAAGTTTGGATGTGTTTTTTTCCAAGGAAGGAAGGTTTAGTTGGTTTTATTAACATGCAATAAATTATGTATGTTTGCTGGCTTTAAAGCCAGAAAGAAATATAGATGAAATCCTACTAATTTCAGGGTAACGTGAGTGGAACATATCCTGGAGGAAATGATTTATTCAGATGTCCTCACTGCCAACCCCAGCCTCAATAGTAACAGCAGGCCATAATGGGTGTCAGAAGTGAGATGATTAATCAAAATAAGTTAATACCTAAGGAACAAACATTCAAAAGTTCAATTTAGTTGCAAAATAACACAACACACCTCTAACCAAGCACAAAATGTGTCCTATGATTTATTATTTAGAGAATCAGAGTGAGTATGAAAAGGAGCAACAGAATAGAACGTGCATTCCGCTAAGTGATCTCCCATGCTATGCCTTTTCCAAAGAACTTTGTAATGGAAGAAAGGACAGAACAACCTGATCTCTGACTGCAGCCATAAAATACTCATATTTACAAAGCAAAGCACTGAAGCCTGAAGATTACCATAAAAATCTAAGGAGCTTTAATGAATATAATTGCTCTGTAACTTACACATGTTGGCTTAGTGGGGACATTTTTAAAAAAAATCATCAGTTTTCAATACTGGCAGTTTGTAATTTATGTATTCCAGGTCCTGATTCTCATTTACACCCAAAGGGGCCTTAAAAAGTTATAAGTTACATTTACACTCACTTTAAGGCCCCTTTATATTGCCAGAGTGAGGTAAAATGCTTTAGTGTAAATGAGAATCAGACAGCTAAGTGACCACAAACTCTAAACAAGGAATGCTGATTTAGGCTCCAAACCTGAAAACTGCTCTTTGCAAACCTTGAACCTCCTGGGAAACCTCCAATGACTTCAGTGGGACTCTGCAGGTGTAGAGGTCTTCCCATGCAGAATAGCTTCAGGATAAGGATGTCAATATCTTAAAAAAAAAAAAAAAGTAGATGTCATTTAAAAATCTAAATCCCAGGCACGCCAGAGAACTTGTCCTTCAATTAAATAGCTTTTTCAAATGATTTTCAGCTTGTCTTTAACATAAGAATCCCATGAACTGCAGACTATTTTCCTCCCCCCACAAAAAAAGAGTTTCGTTGTTCTGTGCTTACTTAAAGATATTCAGCACATCAACACATACATAAATCTTTTCCCCTAGACTGAGTTGTTGAAAATTTTACCCAGTGGTTCATACAATCCAGTTGGATTAGAACTGTGCATAATACAGCACCAGCACAGTTGAAAAGCATTCAGTGGGTACGTTTTATTTACAAAATAAAACATTTTATTGGTGGACTGCACATTCATCCTATAAATAGCCTCATTCTCCTGCACTGCGCTAACCATCTTTACACAGTATATTTCAACCAGCCATTCTCACTATCTTACCATTTCTAATACACAATGCTAGTTAGGAGGTGCTTTGTAATCACACTGCTTTCTGACTAAGTCGGAAATATTTCTCTATCCCTCCCTTGAGTTCACAAGTATCCCAAAGTGTAATCACTTCTTGCTGGTTGTCTTCCAAAAGGATGTTGTGAGCCCTTCTACAGTTCAGCTAAGGTGAATTGCACCCTTGTGCAGAGGGCAAACTCAAGGCCATATACCAAATAAGTCCCATTTAAGTCTTTGGAATAAGGGCCAAATAGGATTTAAATGGTGTTTTGGCCTCATGCTGACCTTCTGCACAGGGGTGAATTTAATTCTTGTCGTAGACTATCTGTACAAGGAGGCAGGTTTTGAATTAAGTAGCAAGACGATGTCAAAAAAAAATATATTCATTAGTACTATATGCAGCTGATTTCTGTAATGACAGAAGCATGTTAAAACCTATTAGAAATAAAAGCTGAATCCATATTTCACAGTATGCTGTAACAAAACCTTTTGTAAAATATTGGTTAGTTAGAGAATGGGTTTAAAAGATGGATTTAAGAGTCTACAATGCCTGCTGTACCATCTTGTATGATTTAAAAACAAGAAATAACTTTAAAATATACATTTTAATAAAACTTTATATTAAGGTATTTTCTTTTGTAATATTTTTATTGACTTTCACATAAACACAAGTATCCCCAGCCTAGGAAAATGTGAAAAGAAATTTGCAAAATTGCTTATGACTTCAATAAAGGAAAAGAAGGAACTCTATCATTAAATAAAATTTAAAACGTTATCAATTTTATCCAGGAGATTGAAAACAGGAGAAAGTGAAGAAACAAAGGGAGGGAAGAACTTTATAACAAAAAAGGTAAAAACCAAGAACCACTAATGTATTCTAGAAAAAGTCCCCAAATGGTCTCCAAAATGATTAATTTGTAATTGGATATGATTATTCATAACAGGATGCTTCTGTTAAAGATACGAGGCAGAAACTCCACTGGGTGTAAATTGTCATAGCTCCATTGAAGTCGCTGGAACTATGACCGTTTATATCAGTGGAGGATGTGCATCATAGAATCTCGGAAATATTGCATCCTGTAGAAGAGGAGGAAACTATGATTTCAAACTCATTTCTACTCCATCCCTGCAGAATGGGAGTTTTTCTGCACAATCACCATGCGCGCTCCATTACCCTGGGTAGCATCGTGATGCTGCCATTGTCTGACTCCCCGTACAGTTGTGCTGTAGGAGTTATGCAAGAGATTGTGTGTCTGAATTAACACTTGATCATATAGGCACTCTGATAGCCACAACTGAGCCCATGGAATACACAATGGAGAACGGCTGCGCCTGTCCTGGTCTATGCCCTCCCACTTCTGCGCCCTCAAAACGTATGGATGCCCAACACTACAGGATAATGGATAGGAGCCAGAGGTGGGAGGAAAGCAAGAAGAGCAGCACAGGCACTCTTCCCCTATGTCCCCTGGGATCTGATTGTTTTGGCTCTTCTCCCATCGCTGAAGCACAGAGAAGAATATTACAGAAAAGTCCTGTTACAGTAGGTCATTTAGTCTCCCCTTAATATGTAGGATTGTCTCCTGTACAGGGCCGGTGCTATCACAAGGCGACCCTAGGCAATCGCCTAGGGCACCAAGATTTGGGGGGCGGCGGGTGGCTGCCTCCTGGCTCCCCGCTCAGCTGCTGAGCGTGGAGCCGGGAGGCAGGAGACAGACGCGGCGAGTCGCCCCCTGCCTCCCGGCTCCACACTCAGCTGCCGCGAGCGGGCAGGTGGGGAGCTGTCGTGGCCCACGGGCGGGGGAGGTGCTGAGCTGCCGCGGGCGGGGGAGCTGGCTGGGCGGGGGGGCCGTGCAGGGGTGGTGCAAGGAAGTTTCACCTAGAGCGCGAAACTTCCTTGCACCAGCCCTGCTCCTGTAACACTGTATATTGTCTCTTTCTAGTGGAACAATCTCTTGATATTCTTATCAATAAACTAGGGAAATAGAACTTAGATGGGGCTACTATAAGGTGGGTGTGCAACTGGCTGGATAACCGTACTCAGAGAGTAGTTATTAATGGTTCCCAATCCTGATGGAAAGGTATAACGAGTGGGGTTCCGCAAGGGTCTGTTTTGGAACCGGCTCTGTTCAATATCTTCATCAACGACTTGGATATTGGCATAGAAAGTACGCTTATTAAGTTTGCAGATGATACCAAACTGGGAGGGATTGCAACTGCTTTGGAGGATAGGGTCATAATTCAAAATGATCTGGACAAATTGGAGAAATGGTCAGAGGTAAACAGGATGAAGTTTAATAAGGACAAATGCAAAGTGCTCCACTTAGGTAGGAACAATCAGTTTCACACATACAGAATGGGAGGAGACTGTCTAGGACGGAGTACGGCAGAAAGGGATCTAGGGCTTATAGTGGACCACAAGCTAAATATGAGTCAACAGTGTGATACTGTTGCAAAAAAAAGCAAACTTGATTCTGGGTTGCATTAACAGGTGTGTTGTGAGCAAGACACGAGAAGTCATTCTTCTGCTCTACTCTGTGCTGGTTAGGCCTCAACTGGAGTATTGTGTCCAGTTCTGGGCACCGCATTTCAAGAAAGATGTGGAGAAATTGGAGAGGGTCCAGAGAAGAGCAACAAGAATGATTAAGGATCTAGAGAACATGACCTATGAAGGAAGGCTGAAGGAATTGGGTTTGTTTAGTTTGGAAAAGAGAAGACTGAGAGGGGACATGATAGCGGTCTTCAGGTATCTAAAAGGGTGTCATAAGGAGGAGGGAGAAAACTTGTTCATCTTAGCCTCTAAGGATAGAACAAGAAGCAATGGGCTTAAACTGCAGCAAGGGAGGTTTAGGTTGGACATTAGGAAAAAGTTCCTAACTGTCAGGGTGGTTAAACACTGGAATAAACTGCCCAGGGAGGTTGTGGAATCTCCATCTCTGGAGATATTTAAGAGTAGGTTAGATAAATGTCTATCAGGGATGGTCTAGACAGTATTTGGTCCTGCCATGAGGGCAGGGGGCTGGACTCGATGACCTCTCGAGGTCCCTTCCAGCCCTAGAATCTATGAATCTAAGATTTCTAGTACCTGTTTAGTACAGTGGTACTTTGGCTGTCATTAAAGATGTACTGAACCACGTTTAACTTTTTTTTATTCTTTATTTTTTCAATCTCTTTCTCAGTTCAGTAATAGCTCACAGCAGGCAGAAATTGACAGAAATAGGGAGGGCCATGTGAACACATTTTCCAAAGATTCTTTCCCACAACTCTGCCATTTTAAGACATTCCCTGCACATATGCTTGGAGTATCCAGAAGCACTTTCCAATGCATTCCAAAGTCTCTTAATTCTAAACTGTCTTCTCTCAAGTGGAGTCCAATTTTCCTAGTAGGAGTATATTTGAGTTGCCTTTAACTCTGTCTTTGAACCATCCACCCAAATATATGCCCAAATAGAATCTGATTATGCAGTTCTCAAATAAAGAGGTTTGAGGTTTAAAAAAAAAAAAAATCTCCTGATTTTCCTAAATAAAAACTCAATTTTTGATTGCAGTTCTAAATCTATAATTCCTGCCAACAGCAACACACACAGCAGCCAGCTTCCATCAGCATTGAGACTTCCCAGACAAGCTGTACAATATCACTCCAGAAACTGCTGAGGTTTGGCAATAATTGTAAGATCAATGGGAAGAAATAATAGCAATAGAGGACAAAGTTAATTGGGTGGGACCATATGGTAAATATTAGAATACTGAGGCTCTAACCTTTTAACTCTCAAGTCCTGGGTTTAAATCCTGTCTTAGGTCATCAGTGGAAATTTAGTTGAGGCAATATTAGAAGTTGTGGGTCTCTAAATTCCACTATATACAGATTCAGCTTGTGTGTGTTATTGCGATAGCTGGACATACAGTAAAAAAGTTTGTATGGTCCTTAATTCACACTGAAATGGGAGAAGAGAAAGAAGGAAAGATAATTGCTAAGGAATTAAGTGGATTTACTTCTTCAAGTTTTGAATCACAAATCTAAGGGGGAAAGGAGGCATGGATCTTTAGTGTATGGAAATTGTTGGGGAGAAAAACACAGCACAGGCCTCTCTTTTCTTTCATTTATTTTAGTTCATACTCTTAAAAGTAAAAATTTACTTTAGGACATGCTGTTTCCTATTGCTTCTGTGACTTTCTGGTATGTCTTTTTCAGGTTTTTTGGAGACAGTGTTGTGTTTGACAAGAGACTTTCAGTCTGATTCTTCTCTGCCTTGTCTCTTGAGTAGTCACCTGGGAAGAGAGAGAGCAAAACATTGCCACATCAGTCTTCTCCACTCCCACATCATAAGGAATCGTTTTGTTTCCCTGATTAAATGAGTTATGTAATTTAGAAGTATGCATTTCAGATTTCAAGTTACTAGATGCAATGGCTGTAAGTTGAAGCCAGCAAAGTTCAAACTGAAGATAAAATGCATTTTTAACAGTGAGGAACAGCTTGCCAGGTAATATAGTAAGTCCTCCATCACTTCGAGATTTAAAGCAAGTCTGGATATCTATCAAAAGATATTGATTACTTCATCCAAAAGTTATTGGGCTCAGTGCAAGAATAACTGGTTTATTTTGTGCATAAGGTTAGACTCGATCATCTTAAGGGTCTCTCCGGGCCTTAAAAAGCTATGAAGTGTACGTTCAAGTATAAAACTGGCAATTTGAAATTTGCTTTCACCGGTTAGTTACGCAATTCTGAATTTACTTTTGCTGAATATCCAAGCATTTAAACTTCAAATTAGCTTATTTGTATGTACTCTCACTTGTAAAGCTGGAATACGCACAAGAATATTTGCAAACAGGAACCCTAAAGTGGTACAAGAACAGCCAAAGCAAATTCATGTAAAATGTGAACAAATATTTTCAGATTTATTTTAGCAGCATTCATCTCCAATGGGCTGTTTTAACCTGGAATTGACTACGAACTCTTCGGACTCCACTGAACACACTCTGATGTTGCATACAGTTGTAAAGTAAAGGGGCAGATGTAAGGCCAAAGACAGAGTGCTTAATTTTTGTAGTTGAATAAAATGGGGATGCTAATGCTCCAGAAACATTGAAGCCTGTGAACTTTAAGACTGTGGGACAAACTGCCCCCTCCACCATAAAAACCAAAAAAAGGACAATGTTAGAGGGAAGGAAAGTCTGCAACAATCCCTTTCTGGAACTCCCTCCAAGTGTCCTGTCAGAGATATACCCACTATAGATTTAACTGATGTAATTTCTCCCTGGAGCGCAAGCCACCCCAAAATGGGCAGGGAGCCATGACCCAGCACTTTCTAGGGTTCGTGCTAGAGTGGTTCAGCTCAGTCATAGGCTTATGCCTAATAGGCACAACCTGGTCTTCAAAAAGGAGGTTGACAACATGTCAGCTTCTCATCCATACAAGTCATACACCTGATAGCTGAATATCACATTGGTCACTGCCTCCTCCAACAAAAGATTTCATTTGATGCAGGAGCAAACTTGTCATCACCTCCAGCTGACCATGTGAATCCTTTTCCCAGCTCCATGCTCAGTAAGTATAAGGAAGAGAAATGTGCACGCTGTGGAGAAAATACAGAATTGTATTTTTGAGAAGCTGGGTGACAAATAGCTTACAGTAAAACAATGGGCCTCTCTGTCTTATGGCCCTGCAACAGTAGGACATCTGCTTGTGAAGTGAGTCCAGGTCACTTCTTATGGTCTGTCGCTGCTAGGCTAGGTTCTTGCCGGTCATCTGTTTGATTGATGGGTGAATGTAGGCCATTAAGCAATTGAATATTCTTGCCATAGGGAACCTGGCCATAATCATAGTTATAAAACATTTTATCTTATGCTTTATCAAACAGCCTGGGCCCCACTCAGCCTTGGTATAACGATCTGAAGCCATTGGTTCACCCCAGACCTTAATTTAAACCATTTAATTTCAGCAGAGTTGCACATGCTTACAACAGGACTGAATTAATCTTATGTACTTTTTAAACCCCGGGTAGAATACTGTCACTGCAGTCAGTGGCCTTGGCAATTCAGAAGCTGTCACTCTTCTTTTCAAGTCAGCACTGAAGTAATGCTTGAGAAACCATGTTGCTGCCTTTTAGATGAGATGTAAAATTGAGATCCCCCTTGTGGTCATTAAAAATCCCATGCACTTTTATTGCAAATAGGTGTTAGTCCTACTGGCTTAATTTCCTGGCTTAATTCAACTGGGAAATCACATTCTGCCTACATGAAGCTCCCTGTTGTTTCAAATGAGTAAGACATTCCTGTTCATTGTCCCTACATCTCTGATAGTCAGCCTTAGTAGGGTGGGGAGGTCTCTGGTCTAGTCTTCCTCCTTGGAAGGAGTACAAATAGCAGTATCCTAGTTATCCACCACATCAGTACACAAGAGGAGGCAAGTCCTGAGCTTTTTCTTTTCCATGTCAAGGCATCCAGCATCTAGAGCATAATTTGAATCCAGTTGTAATAATTGTTGGGTTCTTTGGATGAAGGAGACTACCTGTACATTAGCATATCAATGTTCCATATTAATGCCAATTGTTAAGCAGGTGTAGTCACACACACCCGTACTGAAACGGGACATGGACTTCATTAGAATCTGCATCCCTCTGGCCCCAAAACCAGCATACAGGGATTTAAAGTTATGAAGCATGATGCCATCCCAGATCACACCCCCTTATGGCACAGCGTGACCCTGCAGACAGCCGGCTCTCCGTTTCCTCCTGGATCTCTTAACTGTCCAGCATACTTAATGCAACATTCCTCTTCTTAGGGTCTAATTTACTAAATATTTACAAAATATAGTCTCCATTGGGCCTCAGGCCCAACCCCACCCCTCTTGGGTCTTCCAACTCATCTCTTACTCTAGGACTTCAGGTTCTCCAGTTCCTTCTGGGCCAGGGAGCTCTGTCAGCCCCACTGCAGCCCTGGCCTCTCTGGAGAGTCTTTCATCTGGGTTCTCCTCCTGCCCTGGTCTAAACTCCTCCTCCCTTTGCTTAAGGAATTCCACAGCCCTCCTCATTGTGGCTGTGTTGTGGTTCAGGCAGGCTCCCCCGGCTCACCAGTATCCAGTCCTGCTCCACAGAGCCTCCCTTTGTCCTTGGACTCACACACTTCTTCCCCCTGGTTCAGGGGCCCCCACAGTCCTCCTTGGGGGTGTACTATGATTCAGGCAGGCTTGCAGCCCTAAGCCAGCTTAGACTCATAGACTTTAAGGTCAGAAGGGACCATTATGATCATCTAGTCTGACCTCCTGCACAATGCAGGCCACAGAATTTCACCCACCCACTCCTGGAATAATCCTCTCACCTATGTCTCAGCTATTGAAGTCCTCAAATCATGGTTTAAAGACTTCAAGATACAGAGAATCCTCCAGTAAGTGACCCGTGCCCCATGCTGCAGAGGAAGGCAAAAAACCTCCAGGGCCTTCTTCCAGCTGGCCCCTTTAAATTACTGCCCCCCAGGTCCACTCAGACTGCCACCAGCCTTTCAAACAGAATTCAAAACACCTTTATAACAAAGTCCTTCCTCCTACCCTCGGCCTGCTTGCCCAGCATCTGTGCTCAGGTGCATTCTTCCAATCATCCTCATCACCCGAAAGCCAGGTCACACCATCTCACTGCTTTCTTCCTGGGTTGGATGAGGTCAGAAAGCGGTAGTCCTTCTCCTACTAGTATCTCCCCATTACAAGGGAGGAGGCAGACTATATACTGTCCTCCTTGCCAGAATTGGTCCCAGTTGGCTAAGAGAGAGAGAGAGGAGCCTTGTCCCACCCTACCCTATCAGGGTCCTGGTCTGAGGCCCATGAAGGAACAGTAGCATGGATTTTTCCACCCAGCCACTAACTGTTACCCCAGGATCACTTTCTCTGCCCCACCATCTGCCTCTGCCACGTCCCAGGCCCTCTGTCTGCTCCAGAATTGCTGTAACCATAAAGGGGCTATATCATGGATCAGGGGTAGGATGACCCTAGTCCTCACTACCCTCTAAATGGGATAGACATTCTGTTACATTATCCAAAAAAGTGTTTTTCTGTTGTCTTTCAGGAAATTTCATGATACAGCAGAGATTTACACATGTATGAAGGGAACACAGGGATGAAACAAGCCAGCTCTTTATTTTCACTAACGTTCTTTCCTTTTTTTATGCCTTCTCCCAGGTAAGGAAAGCTTTATCTAACTGTAGTGGTAATTTAAAGGACAAGAAAAGCCTTTTTACAACAGTGTCATGTGTCAGTGCTCTCTGAATCATGGCTGTTGGTGCATGGCCACAAGCTAATGGAGTGGTATCGTTCCACAGCTGTTCTGGCAACCAAGCATTGGTGTCTTAAGTGACATGATTAGATTTACTGTACAAGCTAATTGAAAAGGAGCTGAACAATTACTCCAGGTTTTGAGATAAGATTTTAATGCTGATGTTTTTCTACTTGCTGTGTACCAAAACTCTCGAGGTGGAGTGAGTCGCAGCAGTAATAAGTAAGTGTTGACAGCTATTTATGTCAGGTCCTTTTGAATTTGTAAACAGAACGTGACAAAACTAAAGCAAGTGTCAAGAGGTTACTTCACACTCTGTTACACCACATAATGTGATATGAAGACATTTCAGAAAAGATTAATACAGCAGCAGAAAAATACCTGTGCTTTGTGGGACAAACAGCCAGATCACATTGGGGAAGCAAAAAATGACTTGACATACAGTGAGACTTTCTTCTTCTAACATTGCACTGACAGTAGTAGTCCACTGAAGAATGCTAGATTTAAAAGAAGAGGTACTTAGTGGCTCAAGTATGTACAGTGTGTGTGTGTGTGTGTGTATAAATATATTGTGATGGGGCAAGGCCAGATGGCTATAGGAAAGTGGTGAGGAACCAGTATGTTAGCCCCAGGCTAAACAAATCCCTGATACCTTGTTAACCAAATGGCAGTTGCTCCAGGTTAATCAAGACACCTGGGGCCAATTAAGATCACTGCTTTTTCTAGAAGGGAGATGGCTAGATTGATTGGGACACCTGAAGCCAATCAAGGGCTGGCTGGAACTAGTTAAAAGCCTCCCAGTTAGTCGGGAGGGGGGGGGGGGGTCAGGAGCTGTGGAAGGAGGTTGCGTGTGAGGAGCTGGGAGCAAGAGGCACTAGGAGCTGAGAGTGAGAAGGCGTACTGCTGGAAGATCCTGTGGTGAGGATAAAGAAGGTGTTGGGAGGAGTCCATGGGGAAGTAGCCCAGGGAGTTGTAGCTGTCGCGTAGTTGTTCCAGGAGGCACTCTAAACAGCTGCAGTCCACAGGGCCCTGGGCTGGAACCCGGAGTAGAGGACGGGCCCAGGTTCCCCCCCAAACTCCCAACTCATGATCAGATACAGGAGGAGTTAACCTGGACTGTGGGTTCTACCAGAGGGGAAGATCTCTGAGGAAAGCAAAATCTGCCAATAAGCGCAGGACCCACCAAGATAGAGGAGGAACTTTGACTTTGTGTGTGTGTGTGTGTGTGTGTGTGTGTGTGTGTGTGTGTGTGTGTGTGTGTGTGTGTGTGTGTATATATATATATATATATATATATATATATATATATATATAATATGTTTCATACTTCACCTCCCCTGTATTTAATTTTTTTTTAAAGGCTTTAAAAACATGTGAAAGATTTGACCTAGCCACAGGCAGGATATAGTTTGCACAGCATGTGAGAAGTCAGCCACATCCTCTTCCACTGTTTCTTTTTTAGGTTTGATGGGAGCCCTTGGGAATCTACATGTAAGCAATACTCATGTCTTCATTCTGCTGCCAGCTTCTCTCAGCCTCCCCCTCCAATATAAATCAACACGGGGAGAGAAATAAATGAACAATGGGGGAAATGCCTCCTGGGAAACTGACTTTGTGGCGCAAGGTCTGCCAATGGATAACCCGGCCTTGTGCATATAACTTTAGAATTGGTATTTGCTAGAATTCTACACAATGTCCCTGTGCTGTTTTTATAAGCATCTGATTTCACAGAACACAAGCTTTTATATCTTTTTCTAGGCCACATTTCTATTTTGTAGTATGTTTCAAATCAAAGGGAAAAAGCAATCTCACACAATCAAGCTAGAGCTGCCATTAGATGATTCATTCTCTTTCAAGGAGGATTACTGGTCAAAGACACCCAAAAACCACTTCAGGATGATCTTGCAATTTTGCAGGGAGGATATGCCCCAAAAGAGTTAACCAGGCCTGCAAGATTAGTCAGCAACACCTGATTTACTGTCTACATATTCAGTTCTCTATTACCACTGCCCATAATCCCTCTCTTTTTCCTCCCCTTTAAAAAGGTTTGGTACAGTAACACCAAACAAGTGCATTCCAAGAGTTGAACACTTTGGTATACTTAATAGATACCCACTTCCATTATAAATTATGTATACTGTATGAAAACATAGGGCATTCTTCTCTCACTTACACTAGTGTAAATCAGGAGTAACTATGTGGAAATCAGTGGAGTTACACTAACATACGTGAGAGAATAATCTATCCCAATGTAGCTACCAGAGTTGCCAACTCTAATGATTTATTGTGAGTCACCTGATGTTTGATTTTTTTTAGCTCATGGGGTCATGTTACTTTGTGAAAATATCAGCTTTCATTTACTATTTAAAAAATTAAGTCTGCAGGGAAAAGCTTGAATATGCGAACACTTGACTCAAAAAACCAGAAGAACCCCCGCATTTTATATTGTTTAAAATCTCATTAGTTTGAAGCCAATTGCATAATTTTTGGAGGGCCTGAGGTAAGGTATTTGAACACTTGGCATTGCAACACTGAGCTTCCCTTCAATAAGGCAGGTGTAAGTGATAGGTAAGACAGACCAATAAGGAACACACATGCACAGAACACAATGCATTAGTCTGTTGTCCAGACTGGTTGTCCTCTAAATAGTATCTGAAATTCTATATAATGAATTTTGTGTCTATATATCCTCAACTCTATGCCAGTGTCAATACGTCTGCTTGCAGTAACACGGCATGTTGTGATCCATATTATTTAAAAGATGAACTGGTCACAGAGAACTTGATGAAGGCTGGAAAGATTGAGGGAACAGATCATGTTTGCAGCAGAGAAGCTGTAAGAGATGGAAAATTTTATTTATTTGGGCAGCTGAGCACAACAGATGGCAAGATCTTAGGGGAAATAAACGCAAAGTTTGGGAAAGCAAGCAGTGTGTTCTAGCCCTTGTCAATGAGCTCCTACAGTAGAAAAAAAAATCAGTCAAAAATTAAATATAAGCTGTACAGCACCAATGTTTTGTCAACAAGTTCATACCAAACAGGCACTTGGCAGATAGAAAAGATTGGACAGAGGAGGCTGATGGGTTTCAAGGGCCGGCATTTGAAAAATAATTGTAAGGATCAGATGGTATTACTACTTTAGCAACCAGGAGATTTGAACAGGGATCCACCAATTATGGGTCAAAGCGCATTCAGATAGAAAACTCGACTAAATGTGTATCTGTCAGGCCTTTAGTCTCAGGCTAGCAAGACACACGATTGTCTGCTGAGCAATGAAAAGGTGAACAAAAGTTGATTATATTTATGTGAAGGGGGCAAATGTTACAATCCAATTTACCAGTGAAAGTGGTTTATTAAATCTTGTGATTCAATTAATAAGTCCAGGCTCATAGCTGGTATAAATTCATATAGTTCCATTGACTTCAATTAATCTATGCTGATTTACTCCAGATGAGGACTAGCAGGAATACTTTACAAAATGTCTTGGGGTTCATCCTGCATTTATGCCTTCCCAAAATTCACATCTCAGAGATATGAGAATTCACATTTTTTTGGATAACCAGAGCTATCTATCGTCCCGATCAAATTCCACTTCTAAATTCCCACTGCAGTTCCATTCATACATGGTGTCCTTCTACAATCTCTAAAACTATTGTGGAAAGTATAAATTCTGTGTAGCGCTATTGTGTGCAGTCATAGTCCATACACAGATGGCTGTACGTATGTGGTGGATGACTTGATTATATAGAGAGTATACATGACTGTGTGGTGTACTCTAAAGCTTTTATCAATATGAAATGGAGATAGTCCAATTATTCACAAGCTGTGAAGCCACAATTGAGTTATGCAAGATCTCAAATGAGTGCCAACACAATCGTTATAACATCCTCCATACCATCATAGGTAAGTGACAAATGCACAGTAGAGTAGAAAAAAATGTAGATACAGAACAAATGATATTGGTACTCTGGGTTTTTTTATCTCTCTGCTTACAGAGCCTGAGCCACCAAAGTGCTGAGTGACAAATCTTTTCAGCATCAATGGAAGCAGACTGGAGGAATGTAGAGCACTGAGTGGCATGTGAGAAAGCAATGATTTTAAACTGATAATGTACTTGTAATTGTACTATTTTTCTGATTATTGTCTCGACATCTATTGCTACACACCCAATCCCAATGATTTGTTCTTTGGCCCAGATAAGCTTCTGAACTGAGCGGACTGTGCGGTCTAGTGTTCTGAGTGTAAGAGTGGAATGTGGGCATTCCTAATTTTAATGGATATTCTGACACTGACTGCCTTTATGGGTTCAGGAAAGTCCCTACATCTGTTATGTATTGCTGATCCCATCTAAGAATAACCATACTGAGTCAGACCAAAGATCTATCTAGCCCAGTATCCTGTCTTCCAACCGTGGCCAATGCCAAGTGCTTACGAGGAAATGAATAGAGCAGGTAATCATCAAGTGATCCATCCCGTCGCAGATTCCCAGCTTCTGGCAACCAGAGGCTAGGGACACTGTCCCTGCCCATCCTGGCTAATAGCCAATGATGGACCTATCCTCCATGGACATATTTAGTTCTTTTTTGAACCCTGTTATAGTCTTGGTCTTCACAACATCCTCTGGCAAAGAGTTCCAGAGGTTGACTGTGTGTCGTGTGAAGAAATACTTCCTTTTGTTTGTTTTAAACCTGCTGCCTATTAATTTCATTTGGTGACCCCTAGTTCTTGTGTTATAAGTAAACACAACACTTTCTTATTTACTTTCTCCACACCAGTCATTATTTTATAGACCTCTGTCATATCACCCTTTAGTTGTCTCTTTTCCAAGCTGAAATGTCCCAGTCTTACTAACCTCTCCTCTATCATTTGTTGTGGTCTGAAAGCTAGTAAAGTGAGGCACATGGCCTGTCCAGAGTTAATTATTTTACTTCAGACAGGCTGCCTGTCATTCCGGTGGCAATTTTACTGGATGCTGTTAGCATGCCTGAATAGCTCTATGTTGGTTTCTGGTCTCTGTTGGTTTCATCTGGAGGAACAGTTGTCTTAGTGACCAATTAAAAAAAACAAAAAAAACCCTCATTGCTGTGATCCAAAATCTTAGGTGGCCAACTGGAACTCATAGGAATTCACTGAATTTTTTAAAAGTTAACTTTAAAGTGATCCCCCCACATCCAAATTCCTTCTCAAAGACTATTGGTGATAATCCATTATCTGCCTTGCCACACTCATGCCTTTTATCAAAACAAACAAAACACAGTTTGCATGCAGATTTGATCCTCAACCAATGTAGGCATGAGCTTAATGTACTGTATATATTAAATTGTATGGATGGACATATTTTTGTCCATGTTAGAATCTGATCCCTGAAAGGTGCTAAGGATCTTCCGAAAGGTGCTGCATTCTGTCCACCTCCATTGACAATGGGAGCAGAAGGTACTCAGCACCTTGCGGGACAAACCCTTAGATTTGTAAACTCCTTTGAGCCATGAGCATATCTTTATCTGTGTACAACACAGCACCAAATAATATATATTCTGTGGGGACATGGTATAGTGAATGCAAGCAAAATGTGATGTGTTTATGGTAATCAGTATTGTTGCATTCTGTATGGGTTGTAATTTCCTCAGAATTTCATCTTTCATGTCCAGGTAAATTGCATTTCTATAGTATTTAGCTGTGCAGATACTCTGGATAACTTTATAATGTATATATTATATTCCTGCTGAAATAATTAAACTATACAGCTGTCTATCTCTGTTACTGATCAGATGTTAAGTTATAGTCAATATATACAGCTTTAGAGAGAGTAGAGACAGTTTAGATTTATTTTAGCAAAGTTCTATGTTATTCTGCTGTCAAATGTCTAACAGCCTCATTCCTAAGAATTCAGATGTATTCTTCCCTATTTTGTAACCCAATGAAATTTAAAATAAAAATACTTGTGCAGGCTTCTAACTATTTTTACTTGTGGAGGAACTCCTTGGCAAATGTAATTTCTATAGAGTATTTTAAGAAAGGAATTAAATGTTCTCTTCCTTATAATGAAAGGGAGTTTTGAGAAAAAATGGTCTATACGGTACCATGCCTCCTGAGTGGTAACACTGTACATATGGACAGCAGTGCAAGCCAACCATGGCAGGGAATGAATGTAGCCTTTTCATTGTCAGACCAGAACTCAAACATAGGGTGTTAAAGTAAATCCACTTACAATTCAGGTATTTGTGCATTTGTATTCTCTATCACAAAAGTGTTTGCATTTGTTTACACTCCGATTTCAGCTTAGTTCATGGAGAGGGAGGGAAGAGGCTCTATTTCACATCTGCAATCCATTTTAACTTGTCAAAGTTAATTTAAATTTTTCAAATGGATCCAGGAGTTGTGTCTGCATAAAGATGGTTCACATCAATACTCCCGGGAGAGGCCTGGACATCTTTTCACCAGTAAGAACAATGGTATGTTATAAAAGATACAACTTTGGATTGGCAACCCTATATTTTGAGTTATTAATTTGCCTTTTGAACATATTTAAACTTTGAATTTGTGCTGATATTTTCCAATTCAAAGCTAGTTAGAAAAAAAAACCCACAGGAGTTTTCAGAGTACCTTCATAAAGCCATTGATCTGCTTTTGTTTATTAGTTAGCCTATCTTCTGCCTCTGAACACTGTATAACCTGGTGGGTTATTTCACTAGCCCAGGAAAGGAAGCAAACACCATGCTCTATTTTTCTTTAAAGGCCCTCATCTTTGGGCACTTAAAAAAAAAAAAGAAGATATAATTCCAAAATAAAAACAACTCAACTGACAAATGTTGGCTACAGTCCCCAGAAGACTTTCACTTGCCTCCATCAACCTGGAAAAGAAGAAAACTGCCTGTAGGCCCAGTTTCCATCCATCCATCTCCCACTCAGCCATGTGATTGTTGGCTATCCCTCCATACAAGGATGATGTCTGCCGGGGGAAGAACCATTGATAAGACTTAAGATGGCTGAGGAGTTTAATCTGTACTCTACAGGTTTTTCCACAGACCACAACTGTCAGCCAGCATGCTGTACACTTTCCTTCCTCCTCTGTGGTTTCTTAGCCCAGGGCTACACTGGGGGCGGAGGGGGGGGGGCGTCGATCTACGATACGCAACTTCAGCTACGTGAATACTGTAGCTGAAGTCGGCGTATCGTTGATCGATTTACCTGGCTGTGAGGACGGCGGCGAGTCGATCGCTGCTGCTCCCACATCGACTCCGCTTCTGCCTTTCACGGAGGTGGATTTCTGGAGTCGACGAGGAGTGCTTTCGGGGATCGATTAATCACATCTAAACGAGACATGAAAAATCGATCCCCGATAGATCGATTGCTACCCGCCGATCCGGCGGGTAGTGAAGACAAGCCCTTAGCCTCTTGAGCAAGGTGATTCTCTTCAAAACAGGCTGAGGCTTGATGTGTGATGCAACGCCACTGCAGTCTATTGCCAGCCAGCTCCTCCCAATTTGTAGGGTCAATGCCTCCCTTCTTAAGATATACTTTCAGAGTTCCTTGCACTTCGTTTCCTCTGTCCCCCCATGAGTTTTCTTACCATGACTAGATTGAGAAAAAGAGGACATGCTTCGGAAGGCAAGTATCTGCCATCTGCACACAATGGCCAGACCAGTGAAGTTGATGTTTTCATAATCTTCACCTCAACTCTGGTGATGTTAACTGCAGAGAACACGCTGGCATAAGTGTGATGACCTTCCCATCTGATATGGGGAATTTTCCTAAGGGAGCGTGTTGGTATCACTCCAGACACCCCTAAGATGGCTTCAGTATGTCACCCATGACTCGCACCCATATAGAAGAGGCGGGATGATTACTGCATTGTAGACCAGGACCTTTGTTTCCATCTGCAGCTCTCTGTCAATAAAGACATGACGAAGCAACTTTCCAAAGGCACAATGGAGCCTACGTTCAATCTCCACATCAAGATTGGCTGTCTGGGAGAGGTGGCTACCAAGGTAAGGGAAACACTCAGTATTTTCCAGGAGTTCACCACCTATGACAATTTGTGGGAGAAGGGGGCAAGTACAGTTTGTGGAAAAAGTGGGGGCATGTGACAGGCAGGGATTATTAAACCTTTCAGGGCTGCTGCAACACCTTTTTTCACATACCTGGACTCAGCTCCTTAACTTCAAAGGAAATTAGATTAAAACCAAATAGCATCTATGCAGACATTGCATGGATAGTCCACTTTGTTTTTAAATGGAGATACAGGGGGTGAGGGAAGCCCTCTGAAGTCAATATAGTTCCTTTTCCTCCCCAGTATCTATATAACACAGCAGTAATACAATCTATAATTCTCTACTATGTTTGCACTGGCTGAAAATGTAAAGATAGAATAAAATCACCCATTGATTATTTGTTTAAATTTGAAGGTTTAAATTAAGACCCATATTCATCCTTTTCGTTCATGATGTGTGTAGTGGGGCAGCTGTCCCACTACTGGAGAACAGGGTTTAAAACATCCAAGCTACGCTGATTGGGGAAGCAGCCACAGCTGTGGTCAGCTCAATTAGGGCCCAGCTGGCCCTTAAAAGAGGGCTGGGGGCCAGGAGCTAAAGGAGTCTCTCTCTAGCTGCGGTGCGAGAAAGACTAGCTGCCAGGGAGCAAGGTACCTGAGGTAGAGCAGTGTTGGGAAAGGACAATAGGAGGTGGGGAGCTCCAGCCTGGTAAACCCTCAGGCTGCAGGCCTTGGTGAAGGCCTACAAAGGTACTAGGGATATAAAGGTGCAGCCTGGGAATAGGCAGAGGCAGCTGGTCCTAACCCCTCGCCAATGATGAGTGGCCTTTACAGACTGCAGTCTGCCCCTGTGAGAGGGGGCTAGATGATGACTGGCAGTAGCTACTGAGGCGAGATGGGTTTAGAGGGTTGGGGGTTCCCCTGAGAGGGGAGACCCAGAGTAAGGAGGTACTGCTGGGGCAGAACCCTGAGGAAAGGGGCACTGGGGTCCGGGAGGGACACGGAGCCTGAGCCAGGCGAGACACTGGCCAGAAGAAGGTGCTCCGGAGCTGGACAAGAAGTAATTCCCAGACGCCTCCCAGCACGAGGTGCCGCGATGGTGAATCTTGACTTCGCTACAACTTGTTACTTTAGTTAAGGGAGCCCACATACGGGGTGATGTGTAACTCACATATTTGATATGAAATCTCGAAGGCTTCCTGGAAGGTGATTATCATGATGGAATGAGCAAGTCTACTATGGAATGCTACACCTGCCTCATTCTGTTAATAAAAAGTCCTCTGCATTCTAAGCAATGAGGTAGAGGTAGCATTTCAATGTCACTAAATATCTTTAATTTTATTGTGACTAGTACTCCGAGGCACTCCACTACTACAAATAACAGTACATACAACTAGAAGCAGTTATGAAAGTTGTCTAGTTACTAGGGATATGAATGTACCTACATTTACATTTTGTATGCAAATGAGACCTAGCACTCATGCTCAAGTCCCAAGGAGTCAATAATATTGCAACATATCAGGTTTTCCTAGCCTAAGATGAAAAATACTGCAGGATGGATAAAATGACTTTTTTAAAGGAGCATGGAGTAGTTGTTCAGGCTAGCTCTATCTGGTCATGATTCTGAAGTGCAGAGCCTTCCCAATAGCTTGCGGCTAGATAGGGTAAGGGAGTTGAGAGGTGACTTCATACAGTCACTGCATGATAAAATTGACAAAGTGTCAGAAAAGTTCACAGCAGCTAGGGGGGAGAATACAAAATCTAGGGATGATCATATGGAGCGCTCTGAATGCTGCTTAATCCAGAATGAGCAAACGTTCTGGTAAACTGAGACACAGTTACTCACACTAGGTAATAAGTATTTGAGACTGGAACGGGGAATCCAGCCTTGAAGAGCTAGAGAGCTACTTCATTTGTAAACAGCAAAAGCCATGTATCCCAATTAATCATATACCGACACAATTTTAGCAAATTGAACTCACTTTCAAGAGGAGACATTGGAGTGTGTTTATTTTCTCTCCTTCTGGGTCCATTGATGCATTTTCCACCTCTTTGAGGGAAAGAGTTTTACCTACATTTCCTTCTCCTGAAAAGTTTACCATTTCAGCTTTTATACTACCTGCTGGGTAGGATATGGTTAACACCCCAGTTGTTTAGTATTCCCATTGTTGCTCTAATACCAGGTATAACAGCATGACACCCATCTCTCACAAGCGCCCCTTGCTGGTCAGATATGTCTGCAGGTTTTCAGTGATTCAGCCCTCTGGCCGAGTCACATACACAATTTGTATGTGAAACAGAAAAAACCCCTTCCAGGGTGTGCTGACCCTTGTATGGGGCTGTATCCCCCAGGCTTCCTCCCTGGAGACACTCTTCCTGTGGCCCTCCCGAGCTCAGTTCCAAACAGCCAGCCAGAATCTCTCTCTTGCGTCCTCGGTCCCTGCTGGCAACTATCTTAGGGTACCCGATTCGGTGGGTAGCGATTGATCTTCTGGGATCGATTTATCGTGTCTTATGTAGACGTGATAAATCAATCCCAGAAGTGCTTCCCCATCGACTCCGGAACTCCAGCTCGGCACGGGGAGTAAGCGGAGTCGATGGGGGAGCCAGCCTGCGCCGCGTGGACCCGCAGTAAGGACTTTTAATTTGATCTAAGATACGTCAACTTCAGCTACGCTATTCTCATAGCTGAAGTTGCATATCTTAGATCGACCCGCCCCCCCTAGTGTGGACCAGGCCTTAGGCTCAGTCCCAGCAGCCAGCCAGGAGCTTTTTCTTGCTTCCCCAGTCCCTTCCAGCACTGAGCTGTCCCTGGTCCTGCTGCTCTTTCAACCAGGCAGGAACGCTGTTCTGTCTCCTCCAGCTCCAGCCAGCAACTGATTGACTCTGGCCCTGCCACTCCTTTTATATGAGCCTGCTGGGCCTTGATTGGCTGCTCCCTGCAGCCTTCCTCATTGGCTACTTCCCCGCAACCACTCTAGGCTGCTTGGAGGACTTCTCTTCTGCTCTTTTCCTCAGTCGGGTATGGTAGGATCTTGAGGCTTCCAAGCCTACACCACCATCACACAGGAGTGCTCACTTGTTAGTGATACCTAACACAACAGCTGATTGAATAATAAAACACACTACCACTCAAAAGCCTTGCTTTGTGAATTTTTTTAAATGAAAGTGCAAATTCTGTTTAATAATGCATGGAGTATTTATTTATTTATAAGTATTCATCTTGTTTCTGGATTTACAAAATGCTCGTGAATACTAAAAATCACCATGAATTTTAGCAAATAGATTTGTCTAAAAATTTCATACCCCGATGTGAAAATAATATGAAATAATATAACACCGTAAGAATGACTTGCACCATTACATGCATATAGTCACTCTGATCTTGGGGAGAGTTCTGCGGGTTGAGGTAGATCCTAGTCTGACTCTGGCATCCCAATTAAGAACTCCAACAGATTTACCTAAGACCAGATGTTTTATAGGCCTCGATGTTCTACATGTATATACATGAATAGCTCCTTCCTCCATCACCATATCTTAACTTCCTCACCCTCATAATACTGGGGTGTCTTTATCCTATAAGTTAGTCTATTAATTAGGTTAAGGTCAATAAAAGATGTTCCCCTCCAAAAATTCTCTAAACCAGTACAGCTGCCTTCTTGTACTTACCTGTCAGTATTTCCTGTGCTTGTGATTACAAAATAAAGTCATGTGCCAACTTGTAACTTAAGTTCACTATTGGTTCACTTATTTATGCTAACTTATAAAGCAATTACTCTACTCAGGTTATGCATTATGCTTATGCTAACTGCTCAAGCTATTTTTATAGGTCTGGGCCTATAGGTCTCTTGCATTTCTGCAGAAAATTCCTTACTCCCTTGTCTCAGAATTACTACATGGCTACAGAATGTGATCCAAAAAAGCCACCACACTGGGTGTGTAAGCTAACCAATGGGAGATGCCGAGGACAGAGGTGTTCCCTAAGCCCCTCTCCTCTCACAGAGATAAGTACCTCCTTGCAGCCTGTACTTAGATGCCTATCTTTGCTAGTGATCCATAACCGAGAACCTCTCTCCTGAAACCAGGTGGCTTAGGCACCTAAGTTGTCTTCTGTGAGAATGAGTTAGGCACCTGCCTCATTCCTTCAAAAAAATCCAGGGGAGGAGGGAAGGAAAGAGAAAGGAGGTGGTGACCTCCCTACAGCTTTTAGCCCAGTGGGAGCTCTCATCTGGGAGACCCACCTTCGATTCTGCCCTTTGCCTGAGGGGGCAAAAGAAGATTTGAACAGGAATTGCCCACACCTCTCAGGGGGATTCTCTACTTGGTGGAGTGCTGCCGCTGCCAGATTTTGAATGGGACTCTATCTGGTAGGCATGCTCAGAAATGGGCACCACACCACCTGCAGGGTTAGGCAGAAGCCGAGCTGGAGTTTTGTGGATTGCAGTGGAGTCTAACACAAAGACTTAGGCACCTAAATATGGTTTTGGATCTGGGCCCAAGAGATGGAGAATCCACCACTAAATGACTTACTCAAGTTTAAACAGTAGCTTGGTGACAGAGCTGGTTTTGAAAAAAAATAATCAGGAAATCTTGGCTCCCAGATTACAGAAAGCTTTGGGTGAAGCAAGTAGTTCCACCCTATCCCTAGCCATGTGTCAAACTCTAAGCTGCATGTGGCTTGAGGAGTATTATTTGAGTTTTGATTGTTAAGATATTATGTACATAACACCAGGGAAAGAGTAAAAGCTGTTCTGATGATATGACTTTCATTTGCCATAACAATCACAAAAACACTTGGTGTTTTCCTTTTAATTAAAGCGATTTGGTTAGTAACTGAAAGTTCTGCTATATGGTTTGCAGCTTGGAATTTTCTAATTTGCCTGCCTCTAGAAAATTTTTCATTCATTGGCCCTGATTTCTGATATGACTTGCACGGTTTCTCTTTAAAATGGTGACTACTGTATTTCTCCCTCCTGTTCCCCAAATCACACCGTTTCAGAAGCCTAGTTATGGCATAAAAGTGGGAAGAAAGTCTTATTACCTTGTTTATGGAAACGTTTCTATCAAAAGCATTTTGTTAGCATTTAAAGGATGCTCATTTTAAATTTAAAGGTATTATCAGGTTCTTACAAGACCACCATTGGTCAGTACCAGTTCAAGGGGTTTGCCCTGTTAGATTCTTGAGACAAGAATAGGATATTACAAGTGTAAAGGAAAAGTAAGAGCTTATGGTTGATTAGTTCAAGGCAGAATCAAATCAATGCCTCTATCGCTTTCTCTACTATTCAATAAAACTATTCATCCAAATATCAGATAGAGAAAGCTCTGGAGACAAATAGTCCTGGATATTGTATACCACCTCACAGAGGTACCCATGAGGAAAAAGTATATTGAGATGCCCACATTATCATGACATTAATGTCATGAAAAAAATCTGAGACTTCATTGAATGTATAAAAAGTTACATATGAAATGCCATATGGCATTCAGTTCAACTCATAACAGCTTACAAGGTGTTCAAGGTGACCATTCACATGTTCATAATCTCTTACTTATACAGTGATTATAAGTGAAATCTGACACCTTACTGAAATTCTAGGGAAGACAGCCTTGCCAATGACATATGATATGACCTTCAATTCCTTGGAGTCCAGGAGGAGTTTGCTTCCAGCTGTTCTTGCAATCAGAATCTCTAAACTGTATATAGGATTGTGCTGTGCTTAATCCCCTGCCTCTAGCCTCAATTAATCTATACTATATAATTACTGACCGTGGCATTGATTTTCTTCCATGGACTTTTAATATACTGTGTGTCTTCAGTCTCTCTCAGGCATGATATCAGATTAGAATTCCATTCCACCGCCTGTACTCGATCAGCTTTCCATTTAAATCAATGGAATATTAGCACATACTTGGTCAAATTCCGTGGTGACATAAGTGTGGTACAAGATACTGTACATAGTAGATACAAGTTGGACAGAAAATGGGCTACAGTTGGAGCTCGGTGAATAACTGATTTTTTTTGGTTCACCCGCAGTTCTGAAAAACAATTGGTTCGACCTGAAGAAATGCCAAAAAATGCCAAAAATGTTGGCAAATTGACAGTGTTTCAGGTCACATTAAATATTTGAGTATTTTTAAAGGGTTAGAGTTGGGAGACAGCAGGAGGGGGTTCCGCCCTCACACATTTTAGCTCAGTGGTTAGCACACCCACCCACCCAGGCTATGGGAGACCTAACTTCAGTTCCCTACCCTGCTTGATGTGGAGTAGGCAAAATTTGAATGTGAGTCTCTCATCTCCCATGAGAGTGCCCTAACCATTGGTCTATGAGGGGCACTACTGGGAACAAGGGTGTCTCAACCTCTCCTGTTGAAGCTGTTCCACTTTGTACAAAGTACTTGGATAGTCACAACCGGGAGAAAGAATGACTCTTTAGCCTGCTGGCTACGGCACTCATCTGAGAGGTCAGAGGCTCAAATGCAAATTCCTGCTCTACATGCAGGTCTTCTACATGAAGTCACTTAAAATCTTCTCTCCTTTTGTTAATAAACTTGTTTTATTTTTAATCTAAGTTTGATTGGAAGTGAATGTTAATTCCAGATAGCGGAGCCAGCTGCTGAGTATTTATCTTTAAAGGAACAAACAAACCTTCACATCTCTCTGAATATTGCAGGAGAGGGCAGGACATTGCAGAGCCCATGAGCTGGGGAAAATTTGGGAGTGGGGGTTTTGCTGTCATCTTGCTGGGTGTAACCAAGGCTGGTGGAGGCCAGAGCATGGCAGGTGTATGACAAGCAGGCTCCTGGAATCAGAATTGCTGAGTCAGAGCTGCTAAAAGACACTCACTGCAGGGTCGTATGCTGGGTGGAAGCATCGAGACAAGAGAACCACAGCAGCAGAGCACTTTGAGACACTCAGTGTTACAAGGCAGGCACAACCCCTCACTGGTCTGAATTGCACCCCAGAATGTGACACCCAGCTCTAACCCTTTTCCACCTGACCACATTCTCTTCAGTCCACCCAGCCAACAGAGGGGATTGTGAGCAGCCTTCCCAATCCCTTGCAGACTTGATTTAGAGTTGGGGCCATAGTCTGGGTTTGCTTGCTAGTAGTGAATCTGGAGAATCATCTCTTGCTTTCCTTTTCTGATTAGGATTTATTGAATAGCAGACTGCTCCAGTCAGTGGAAAAGAGGACAATACTGTAGGCTAGTTTTCAGAATCAAACACTTATTAATCACCTTGTTATTCCCTTATCTAACGGAACAGTAACAGTATGTCTTGCTTTTCAACTGGGCTTAAAAACAAGTGTGTGCAGGATGTGTGTCAGACAGGTGTGCGCAGGATCAATTTACAGCAGAGGTAAAAGGTCAGTACCTATAGGTGTTTTTGTGATTGGGTGAGTGCACTGATGTCTGAGTGCACTGATACAATGTGGGTCTAGGGGTGACCAGATGTCCTGATTTTATAGGGACAGTTCCAATATTCAGGGCTTTGTCTTATATAGGCTCCTATTACCTCCCACCCCGATTTTTCGCACTTGCTGTCTGGTCACCCTATGTGGGGCAGAGATCCAAAGAGCAAACAGTTGTTTTACTTTCAGGGTGGAGGTATCTGGTAGATAGAGGTTGTGGGGAACAATTTAAGAGTGGCACACGGGAATTTAGTTGCCTGACCTCCATTAGCATCAGTAAGATCTGTGGGCTAGATTCACAAAAGGCACTTGTGTTTCAATGCCTAACTCCTACCATGGGTCTCTCTCAATCTCTCCTGTTGAAGCATTTTCACTTTCTGTAAATAGTTAATTCCCAGAGGGGAACCAAAAAACAAGACCATGACTCTATGGTCCTGTAGTTATTGCACTCAGCCTGGGATGTGGGAGAATCAGTTCAAGTCCCTGCTCCAATGAATATTTAATTTATACAAAATGAAACATCTTCAGTGGGAGAAATTGAGGAGTACTCCCCAGGATAGCCAACAGCCTCATTAGGATACTTATCTGGGTTAAAGCCTCTGCTTCAAATAAGACAGTGGGGATTCAAACCTGGGTTTTCCATATCTCATGAGGGCCCTAACCACTGGGCTTGTGGGTACAACAGGACGGGCAGGTTGAAAAACAGCAAACTAAAGACAATGGATTTCAAGAAGGCAAGCTTTAGCAAATTCAGAGAACTTGGAAGTTAAAGCAGGAGTGGCACCAGCTTTTTTGCTGCCCTAGGTGGCGCCTCCGGGAGAAGCTGCCGCCGAAATGCCGCCAAGGACCCGGGCAGCCGAAGATCCTACCGCCGAAATGCCGCCGAGGACCTGGGCAGCCGAAGATCCTACCGCCGAAATGCCGCCGAGGACCTGGGTGGCCGAAGATAAAGCATTGCCATCAAAAAGGGCCTAGGAACCTGAAATGCTCCCCCCCGCCAAATCCTGGTGCCCTAGGCGACTGCCTAGGTCGCCTTGTGGTAGCGCCGGCCCTGTCCCTTGGGAAGCAAGACTAAGGGGAAAAGAGTTCAGGAGAATTGGCAGGATTTTGAAGACGTTAAGGGCACAAGAGCAAACTATCCTAACACATAGGAAAAAATAGAAAGTAGGTAAGAGACCACCCAGGCTTAACCAGGAGATTTTCAGTGACCTGAAACTCGAGAGTCATACAAAAAGTGAAACTAGGTCAAATTATGAAGGATGAATATAGAAAGACACTGCCAGCATGAAGAGACAAAATTAGAAAGGCCAAAACACAAAATGAGATTAAACTAGCTAGGGACACAAAGGATAACAAGAAAACATTACAAATACATTAGAAACCAGAGAAAAAACCAAGGACAGAGCAGGCCCATTATTCAGTGAGGAGGGAAAGATAAAAACAGAAAATGCAGCAATGGTCCAAGTGTTAAATGCCTTTTTTGTTTCAGTTTTCACCAGAAGAGTTAGCAGTGATTAGATGACTAATATAGTGCACATCAGTATAAAAGGAATAGGATCTGAAGCTAACATAGGAAAGAAACAAGTTAAGAATTACTTAAACAAGTTAGGCATCTTCAAGTCCACAGGGCCTTATGAAAGACAGCCAGTTAAGTATTCTAGGATGAAGAGATCTTTGAGCCATTAGCGACTATCTTTGAGAGCTTGGGGAGGATGGGAGAGATCCCAGAGGTCTGGAAAAGGGCAAATATAGTATCTATCTATAAGAGGGAGAATAAGGACAACCCAGAAAATTATAGACCATCAGCTTAACTTTAGTACTCAGAAAGATAACTGAGCAAATAATCAATTAATTTATAATCACCTTGAAGAAAATAAGGTGATAAGTAACCGTCAACATGGATTTGTCAAGAATAAATCATGTCAAATCAACCTAATATCTTTGACAGGGTAACAAGCCTTGTGGATGCACAACTGGTTGGGAAACCATACTCAGAGTAGTTATCAATGGTTCACAATTGAGCTGTAAGGGCATATTAAGTGGGGTCTCTCAGGGATCTGTCCTGGGTCCAGTTCTATTCAATATCTTAGAATAGGCACTGTCTTGTTAGAATAGGCAATGCTACTAAACTAATAACGAAGCACATTTTCTGTAGAGAAAAAACGCAACAATCATTTATAGTACTTGCCCCAACTGCTATAGGCAAGATTCACCACTTGTATGTGTAATTCTCTTGACTTCAATAAATTTCCATGCACTTACAGAAGCTGAGAATTGAGATCTAAACTTTATACTAGTTCTGGGGGAGAGTACTGCAAGATACTGTAGCATTTTTTTATGAAAAACAGAAGAGGTTGTTTTTGCAATAGGGGAGTTGATTAACATGCCTGATTCTTTGTTCCCCAGTTTGTGCGCCATTTGTTTCGCAGCAGCAATCTGAGTGGACAGACCCCATGCTACCTATAGATCAAACAGAGGAGAATTCTCTCATGTCAAGCATGAGAGGTTGAGCAAAACCATGGTAAAAACGTTAGTTATCAAATACATTTGCTCTTTGTCAATGAATAATAATCCATATTAAAATGGCTATATTTCTGGTGCCTCATACTGTAGAGTGAGTTTCATATGATACATTGAACAAATGTAACAGACATTGACATTTTCAAGCTTAGCTGATCTTCCAGAGTATCACCAAAATTGGTGTTTCACTAGCTGGAATCCATTCCAGAAACTTATTAGTCTTTTATAATCAAAGCATTCAGATCTTACAAAAAGGCTGACCTGATGGGAACTGAGCTTTTATTCTGCGGCAGATCAAGTGAGACATCTATTATCCCAAGACCTCTAGAGACAAGTGTTCAAATCTGGCATACTCCAGATTTGAGCACCTGAAGTTACACTGCTAACTTTTTAAGTGCCTAAGTTTGTGTATGGAAAATCTTGGAGTGGGTGTGTCATAGTGCAACTGGCCCCTTTGAAGTAAGATGGGCCCAGTCCCTCCTCTGACTAATCAGCTGCCCCCTATGCCACCCTGATCTGAGGCTGGGGAGTGAGGGGAGGCAGGTGATGGTCTGAAAAGAACCTGATCCTTAAAAAGGCCAGTAAGAGGTCAGCTGAGTTTTTGGGGGCGAGAGGGTGTAGGAATCCATGGAAAGAATCCAAATTTCTAGTCAACTCCCAGGTGGGTGGCCTGGGATGCAAAGACTTCAGGGAACAGAAAGCTACTATAGGAGCCTTGGAGTTATGACCAGGACTCAGAAGGGTTGTAAGAAATGAGGGAAAAGTCTCTGGGAGCTGTAGCCCGTGCTGGGCAAAGGAACTACTTTATTTTGGTATTTTGCCTAAGTTTTCCATGTAACCAATACATTATGCCCTGAGTCAAGGATCTGAAACAGATGTGGGTGTGGCATTGATCCTTCCTGGGTTGGTGAGAGAGCCCACCATCTTACATGGTGCCCAAGCTATACTGACGCAATCAGACAAGGCACTTAAGCCCTTCGTTTATGAACACACATCTGTGTTCTTAGGTCTGATTCTGATCTCATGCCAGGGTTACGTGACATACCAGGGTACAGTCCAGACCAGTGGGGACTGCGTCACCCCTGCCCTGAAACCTTGGGTGCCTTGCAATGCCTTGCTGAAGTAGGCCACTCACAAACCATCTTCCAGCAAGCCACACCCTGAGCGTCTGTGTGCCAGCCTGTCAGCCACACTTGGTTACCCTCTGGCTCTCACCAGCCTTGGTTATACTGCAGGGTGGTCTTATACACCCCGCAGTCTTAGATTTCCCCTCATAAATGTATGCCTGTACTGCCCAGCCCTCTTGTGGAGAGCCCTCTTTTTAATCCTTTAAGGAAATATGTCATTTTATCTCAAATAGTTATTCAGACACTTCAATTTAACTACACTGGATTAGATAAAACAGTAAAACAAGTTTATTAACTACAAAGAGATTTTAAGTGAGTACAAGTAATGAGGCAGAAGTCAGAAAGTTACAAGAAAAATAAAGATAAGATGCTTACTAATGCCTAACAAACTATATTAGAGCCAAGCACAGTTTCTCACCACATGCTCGAGCAGATTATCCCAAACTCTCAGATCTGGACCTCTCCTCTAATGCCTGCTTCCTTTGTCTCTTCAGGTGCAGTGAATGCAATGGACAGAGAGAGAGGGGGGGTGCCCTGGGGTGTTTGTCCCTCCTTTTTATAGTTTCAATCCCTCTCTCGAAAAACATTTCCAGCTGGGCCTTGGAGACCAAAATGTCTATGTGGAAGGATGTTCCTTCTGGCTTTTTCTCACTGTTTGAGCTTTCTGTGTTTCCCTCCATGCTTGATGACTCTTAATGCAAATTAAGGTGAGCACACACTCCTTTGTCTAGGACAGACCTGGTTGCCAACTTCTGATTGGGCAGGGCGGTGGGGTTTGGAACATGTGTTATCATACAGAGAAATCTTAACTTCAGTGTTGCCGCACATTTTATCAAGATGATACTGACCAGCAAATTATGAGTTTTCAAATGATACCTTACAAAACATGCCTTGTACAAACACGTGTAGGGTGTGAACACAGGTATATTCTGTTGCAGATTACTCAGGGGAAATGTTTAAGGCCAGTGGAGTTAGTTATGCCATTATAATCAGGTTCTGTGGCTTCTGTATACACAGTCTTAAGGATTCAAACAGAATATGAGATAAAACCCATAAGTACAACGTTTAGCATGCAGTTAGAGGTTAGACTGGGACCCCTTTGAAAATCTAGTCTTTAATGCAGATGATTCTCAAAGGAATCAGGGAAGTTTCTGTAATGTTGGCTTTCATAGTTAACAGCTATCAAGGAGAGAGATGGGGTGGGGGAGGAGAAGACAGAGAAGCCAGCTGATAACCACAATGCAAGGGGAGCAAGTTCTTATGTTGCAATGGTGCCTAGCCTGTGTGTGTGAAGTCTGCAGAAAGCAAAAGGAAGGTTCTTTCCAACACTTCCCAGGATCCATAAGGATCAGGCATAGCCTGTTGCTACATCAGTAAAGGTTTCCTATATCTCCAAGCTAGCTAAGTAGTATTATCCTCATTTCATAGATGGACAAGTCATAAGCGGTCTAACTCAGTCTGCACAGGGTCACAAGACACATCAGATTCACTTCTGCAGCTGCCTCCATTTTGAAGTAGAATCAGTCCATCCAGCTTTGAGATCAGCAGAACATTTTTCCGAGCTGCCTCCACCATTTGAGATTCTTTTCTAGAGGGTCAGTGACAATCCTTACATCCGATCCTATCAGGGACTTAATTCCACTCATACTCAGAAATTACTGTCTTCTGATCCCCAGAAACTTGCTATGTAATATGCACTTAGACTAAAGCAATACAGCACTCTAAAGAACTACTACTTCTGTGGTGAACTATACAGTTAGAACTTAGCTAGTGTGGGACAATTATAGTAATACAAATTAGTATCCAAGAGCGCTAGTCATCACAGCAAACGATTTGTTGAATTCAGCTATAGTTTTCTCCTTTTTGAACTGTGAATAAACAGATCAAAGCTACTTCCATGAAAGTATTTATCCAATGTGTGCTTAATGTGAACATATTTTAAGGCTATAGATTGTTCACAAAGTAGTCACTGGGAGTACTGCTTCAAGTATTTGATATTCACAAATCAGATCTTGAGTTGTACTGATTGCAAACACAATAGGTGGGCATAGTATTTTTCTATGCCCTGATTGGATGAGCACAACTCTTTGAAGCAGGTTCTTTATGCAAGAACTTGATACTGCAAAGTTGAAATGTGCTTTGTGAATATTTTGTGATACTTAAAATTTGCCATTTTCATGAGCCTGCCAGTAAACTCATTTGCTAGAGTATTCACAGCAACAACACAAAAGGAGCAGAAACACTGCTGAAGGAAATTAATCTAAAAGTTTGAACAAATATTTTTGTATAATTTTTGTACTATTTGCTTAGCTCTGCTCCTAGCTACCCTAATCTCTTACACACACACACACGTTTCTTCTCTCCTTTTATAAAAGCAGCACTCTGTGCTGAACAAAACAACTTGTTAATCATAGGAGTATCCCACACCTCTTCTTGCTTTTATGTAATCTCATATTTTAAAATATGCCATTATATTAACAGCAGCTCTTGCAAAATCAACTCAGTAGTAGCCAATTATAATGGTTTATCTATTTTCTTACTAATCCATTTTAAAATATCAGCTTTCTGTCTGCTTCTTATGGAGACACTTCTATAATCCGTCTTTAAATTTCACTGTTCCTTGTCAGACATCAGGTAATTATTCCTTGCTATGCCAAAGGTATCTCAGTTTATGGCCACATGGATGAAAGATCTACTGCTTCCTAAAATGTATATACAATTTCCTATGCATGCATCTTGTTTTCATATAAAACACATCCTAGCAGAGTCAACTCAGCCTTTCATTCTTCCAGGGTAAGTAGCATGCAGTCTACTGTATATGGTGTAGCAAAGGAGATGGTAAAAGCAGAGATTCTGTCTGCTCTGAGAAAGTGTTACAGGTCTGAGATACCTTTAAAAAAAATTGGCCATAATTTCTCTTCCTTTGCTTGCTGTGTGATCACTGATTGCCCCATGCCATGCAAGAGGTGACTACTTTTGAATGTTTGTGAAGTACTTTATAGCCCTTTGGGATTCAAGGCACCATACAATGTAATGTAATCTACTATGTTACTGGTTTTTATCTTTTTAACCTTGAACATTTTGACTTCACCAACATTTAAGCATGCTACTGATTGACCAGATTACTTATGACTTTCTAGATGCATCTAACTTCCACTTATTCTTAACTGATGACTGGCAGGGGTATTATCCTAGTGTATCTTTCAATTAAGAGTAAAATTATTTTTTCTACTCCACATAGTAGTGCTCAACTCTGCAATGTGGTTCTCACTACTGTGACAGACCCAGACAAGTGGGGTACAGAAGTCTCATAGAAGGCAAATATACTGGCCATTGGATTAATAGTTTTCTGTCCCCTGAGTGACCAGAGCAGGGGCTGCACTAGAACAAGCAGGAACTTTCTGGAACCAATTTAAGGCAGGCAGGCTAATTAGGACACCTGGAGCCAATTAAGAAGAACCTGCTAGAATCAATTAAGACAGGCAGGCTAATCAGGGCACCTGGGTTTAAAAAGGAGCTCCCTGCAGTTTGTGGTGTTGCGTGCGAGGAGCTGGGAGCAAGAGGCACACAAGGAGTTGAGAGGGAGAAGAGTTGAAGGACTGAGGAGTACAAGCATCAGCAGACCATCAAGGGGAAGGTCCTGCAGTAAGCATAAAGAAGGTGTTGGGAGGAGGCCGTGGGGAAGTAGCCCAGGGAGTTGTAGCTGTCACACAGCTGTTACAGGAAACCCTATAGACCACTGCAATCCACAGGGCCCTGGGCTGGAACCCGGAGTAGAGGGAGGGCCCGGGTTCCCCCCCAAACCTCCCAACTCCTGATCAGACACAGGAGGAATTTGACTGTGGGTTCTACCAGAGGGGAAGATCTGAGGTGATCAAAATCCGCCAATAAGCGCAGGACTCACCAAGGTAGAGGAGGAACTTTGTCACACTACATGCATGGAACAGCCATGTGTGTCTACTTCCAGGAGCATGATGTGTATCTTCTGTCAGTGAGAGATCCATGTATATATGGTAGGGAGAGTCAAGTATCAGAGTTGAGACATTGTGCAGATAGAGGGACATTGGACATAAATAGGGAATATACACCAACTATACTGAAGTCATAGAAAGTAAATGTCAATAAAAGTGGTGTAGCAATGAATAGATGCCTGTTAAGACTGAAGATCCAGAAGCTGGACACTTATTTTCATAAAAGCTCCCAATTGGTATATTAGATATGCATTATCTAATTTTCCTTTTTATTTTTAAAAGGAAAGGTTGTTTTTATACTTTACACATGCTCCCTCATCACAGAGTATCAGTTGCTCTGCTCCAATGGTAGGTATGCAACAAAAATAAGTGAAAATAACTTTAGACATCTGAATGCCTTTAAGCCCCAATCAACTGCAGTACAAATACAAACAGAAGTTAAATGCTTGGGTTTATGATTTAAAAGTACTGGTCACTGACAAGCTGATGGGGGCACGGGGAAAGAGGTCCTCTCCTGTCAAACTCCAGCAGACATTCAAGAAGGGGGAGCAAGCACTCCTGACACCATGCTGATGAGGGGAAGAGAGGAAATGGAAAGGGGAACACTGTCTCAGGGGCAAATGCTATGTTAACATCACTAGACATGTTAGAGGCCCCACAGAAGACCGGGCAGGAGGTGTTCTGAGGCACCATAGAGGGAGACTCTCCTCTCTCTCCCTCTGCATTTTTCTCCCTGAGGGGCTGTTGCCTGCCCAACTCCCTGAAAAGTACAATCCCAAAGGCTGTGTTCTGGCCCTGCCCTTTGCCTACACAGAGCTCAGAGTATGAGATGCTCAATCCCCAATTATCAGAGGGGTAGCCGTGTTAGTCTGGATCTGTAGAAGCGACAAAGGGTCCTATGGCACCTTATAGACTAACAGAGGTATTGAAGCATAAGCTTTCGTGGGTGAATACCCACTTCTTCAGATGCAAGCAGTGGAAATGTCCAGGGGCAATTATAAATGCATCCCCAATGCATCCCACAGTCCCTACATGCTGAGGTCTGGCTTCTAGTCTCTGTTTTCAGCTATGCTACTCCACTCAACATTTGGAACAATCTAGCTTTGACCATAGAGATGGTGAGTGTTTGTGGGTAGAGTGCCTCACCCCTGCTTGAGGCAGATTCAGGCTTCCAAAAGGAAGCCTATGGGAGAGGTGCCAAAATGGGGGCCACATTCCAATCCATATGTACCATGTACTGTAGTAGAACACCTCCATGCCTTTGAACTGCTCTGCCTCGCCTTTTGCGAACACACACAGCTCATCCTCTGCTAGCCTTTGTCAGTACAGTATTGCCAACCTGAAGCACTCAAAAATCATGACATTCGTTTTAAAATCATGAGCACTTTACAAATGACTTTTGGGTTCTTCTTATATTCCCTCCTTCCAAGACTTGAGTCCTAATTCAACATCCATGCTCAGGTTTTATCTGGCTGGAGTTCAGCCTTCTGGCTCTATCCTCTCAGCTCCCCTAGTATCAAGGTTTTCCATACAGGAGCCTGCCAACTCACTATAGTCCTCTGAGATGTACCAAGTGTAAAAATGTAATAAGAAAAGCCAAAATAGAGTTTAAAGAACAGCTAGCAAAAAACTCAAAAGCTAATAAAGCGTTTTTTAAATACGTCAGAAGCAGGAAGCCTGCTAAACAACCAGTGGGGCCCCTGGACGATAGAGATACAAAAGGAGCACTTAAAGATGATAAAGTCATTGTGGAGAAACTAAACGAATTCTTTGCTTTGGTCTTCACGGCTGAGGACGTTAGGGAGATTCCCCAACCTGAGCCGTCTTTTGTAGGTGACAAATCCGAGGAATTGTCACAGATTGAAGTGTCACTAGAGGAGGTTTTGGAACTAATTGATAAACTTAACTGTAACAAGTCACCGGGACCAGATGGCATTCACCCAAGAGTTCTGAAAGAACTCAAATGTGAAATTGCGGAACTATTAACTAGGGTTTGTAACCTGTCCTTTAAATCGGCTTCTGTACCCAATGACTGGAAGATAGCTAATGTAACACCAATATTTTAAAAGGGCTCTAGAGGTGATCCTGGCAATAACAGACCGGTAAGTCTAACATCCGTACCGGGCAAATTAGTTGAAACAATAGTAAAGAATAAAATTGTCAGGCACATAGAAGAACATAAATTGTTGGGCAAAAGTCAACATGGTTTCTGTAAAGGGAAATCATGCCTTGCTAATCTATTAGAGTTCTTTGAAGGGGTCAACAAACATGTGGACAAGGGTGATCCAGTAGACAGTGTACTTAGATTTCCAGAAAGCCTTTGACAAAGTCCTTCACCAAAGGCTCTTGCGTAAATTACGTTGCCATGGGGTAAGAGGGAAGATCCTTTCATGGATTGAGAACTGGTTAAAAAACAGGGAACAAAGGGTAGAAATAAATAGTACATTTTTACAATGGAGAGGGGTAACTAGTGGTGTTCCCTAAGGGTCAGTCCTAGGACCAATCCTATTCAATTTATTCATAAATGATTTGGAAGAAGGGGTAAACAGTGAGGTGGCAAAGTTTTCAGATGATACTAAGCTGCTCAAGATAGTTAAGACCAAAGCAGACTGTGAAGAACTACAAAAAGATCTCAGAAAACTAAATGATTGGGCAACAAAATGGCAAATGAAATTTGACGTGGATAAATGTACAGTAATGCACATTGGAAAAAATAACCCCAACTATACATACAATATGATGGGGGCTAATTTAGCTACAACTAATCAGGAAAAAGATCTTGGAGTCATCGTGGATAGTTCTCTAAAGATGTCCATGCAGTGTGCAGCGGCAGTCAAAAAAAGCAATGGGGATGTTAGGAATCATTAAAAAAGGGATAGAGAATAAGACGGAGAATATCTTACTGCCCTTATACAAATCCATAGTGCGCCCACATCTTGAATACTGCGTACAATTGTGGTCTCCTCATCTCAAAAAGGATATACTGGCATTAGAAAAGGTTCAGAGAAGGGCAACTAAAATGATTAGGGGTCTGGAACGGGTCCCATATGAGGAGAGATTAAAGAGGGTAGGACTTTTTAGCTTGGAAAAGAGGAGACTAAGGGGGATATGATAGAGGTATATAAAATTATGAGTGGTCTGGAGGAAGTGAATAAGGAAAAGTTATTTACTTGTTCTCATAATAGAAGAACTAGGGGCCACCCAATGAAATTAGTGGGCAGCAGGTTTAAAAAAAAAAAGGAAGTTCTTCTTCACACAGCGCACAGTTAACCTGTGGAACTCCTTGCCTGAGGAGGCTGTGAAGGCTAGGACTATAACAGGGTTTAAAAGAGAACTGGATAAATTCATGGAGATGAAGTCCATTAATGGCTATTAACCAGGATGGGTTAGGAATGGTGTCCTTAGCCTCTATTTGTCAGAGGGGGGTGATAGATGGCAGGAGAGAGATCACTTGATCATTACCTGTCAGGTCCACTCACTCCGGGTCACCTGGCATTGGCCACTGTCGGTGGACAGGATACTGGGCTGGATGGACCTTTGGTCTGACCCAGTATGGCCTTATGTTCTTATTTACCACATCCCCCCCCCCCCCCCCGTGGACCATCCTACTGCCCTTTATAGGGGAATCAGTTGTTATCCATCAGGCCCCATCCAGGCTGTTAATGAGGCACAGGTGAGCTGGAGCAGTGTCTTCAGTGATCAGGGTGGGCTGGCCCCAGCCCTCCACCCTTAAGGGGGGGCAAGCCACCTTATTAGAAGTTAGTACAATTATTTGATTTTACATTTTTATAAATAAATTAAGTGTTTGCAGAGGGTGGTGGGTTGAGAGCAGAAAGTGCAATCGGCAGTTATCCATAGACAGGTACATCATGGGAAGTGCAAGCATCCCCCCATGATTCTGCAAACATGTTTGGAAGGACCATCTCTAAAGACCAGTATAGTTCTGCTTTCAGGTCATTTTGGTACTTGGCCTTTTCACTAGGGCAGCCCAAAAGGCATCTGTTAGTGCCAGCTGTGGTAGCAATTTCCATGATTGGACACTTTTCCCACTAGAAACAGACTTAGACCACCATCGTATTTTGCATAGGCCACTATCACTCTAGGCTGAATCTGAGCTAGAAGTAAAAAGATTGTGGTTTTTAATTTCCTTAACCACCTAGCTAGGTTCTCATCCATGTACCTATCATCTGTAACACCTCTCTTTAGTAAGGACAATGTATTAATCTAATCCAAATGCAAAAACCCGGTGTCCACTCTGTTCCGTGGGCTGTACATGTTCATATTGGGGACAAAGGTGAAGGAATTCTTCTCAAATGCTGGGAAGTGATTGTGGAGAAACTTCAGGGTAGTGACTGGAGCAGTGTTCCATGGACTTATTGTGACGTGTTGCAGGGGGATGACGACCAGAGGATCTATGCAGCAGCTGCTCCTCTGACCTTGCCCCTGCTTTCCCACTCAATCCACCTCACTGAATTCGCCTTGTGCAAAACCTGGCTCTGCTCCGTGCCAGGGTGCTGAGGATGGTAGGCTCCCAAATCCAAACCTCATCACCTTACACAATGTATTTTTGTTTCTTTAGATTTAAACAATAATGGAAGAGGTCCATATTAAGAGCTCTAGCACTCTAGCAATAAGACTTATAGTAATAACCACCTGTAACGGGGTCAGCACCTACCTCTTGCAAGCACCCCCGCTGGTTGGGTGTATCCACAGTCTTTAAACCAGTCCAGCCCTGGTATGGGGCTGTATCCCCAGGACTTCCTCCCTGGAGACAGTATCTTCTTGTGACCCTCCCTGGGCTCAGTTCCTACTCAATCCCTGGAGCCAGCCAGGAGCTCCTTCATTGCTCCTCCAGTCCCTGCTAGCAAACTGTCTTTGGCTCAGTCCTTGCAGCCAACCAGGAGCCTCTCACTCCCCCAGGCCCTGCCCCCACTTAGCTGTCCATGATCCTGCTGCTCTTCCACCCAGGTCCCTCCTTCTCCAGCTCCAAGCAGCTACTAACTGCTGCTCTGTTCAGCAAGTCCTTTTTATAGGGCCCTCCTGGCCCTTGATTGGCCATTCCAGCAGCCCATCTGATTAGTTGCTTCCTCCCAACCACTCTAGGCTGCTTGGAGGATCTCTCCACTGCTCCTTTCCTGGGATGGGTCTGGCAGAACCCTGAGGCCTGCAGCAGGGGGCCTTTAGGCCTAGTCCACCCCACCCATCAACAATTAATACTCAGATGTAGGTAACTACATAGATGGTGCTGTGGCTGAGGCGCTAAGATATTATATTTGTCCCCCACTGACAGAATTTCTTAAAAGTCCTAAATACGCACTGTCTTGCTTCTACCGTTCCTTGTTATACATTGTATGTTATACTGACAGTCCCACTTTCAACATGATTAACATTCAGAATTTATATGAAGTTCTAACACTATACCAGGTTTTATATAGGTTTTTATATGTCCCCCATTACCATAGCATTTGAGCACCTCACAATCTCTAATATATTTATTCTCACTACAGCCCATGAGGTAGGGAAAATTTTACAGCTAGGGAACGGAGGCACAGAGAGGCCAGGTGACATTCCCAAGGTCACACAGGAAGTTTGTGGCAAAGCAGTGACTAACTGCAGGTCTCCCAGCTCCTAGGCTAGTGCCCAAGCCACTGGACCATCATTCCTCTATACTCTGGTGCAAATACTGTATTAGCATCTGGAGTGCCTCCTAATCGCTAGTGGAGCAATTGAATGAAAGAACTGGAAAAAAATAGCAAACTATCAGGATTTCCTTAGGCACTCTCTCCTTCTATGAATGGATGTTACACTGGTTCAGCAGAACACTTTGTATACTCTCTAGTTTCAAGAAAATTAGAGGACAAAGAAAAAAATATAGTAGATGAAGTCAGTGTCAGTTCATTTTGACTCAAGCTTGCAAACCCTCTGTGCATGGGACTCACACATGGGGCCCTAACGACAGAGTATAACTTGCCACCTCCATACAGACTACTTGGCAAATGAGAGGAAGGTCTCATAACATTAAGTCACTGCAAAATATCTATATTTCTTCACCAGCAGTAAGCAGACAGCTTTACTGTATGACAGCTATACAACAGAACACAATTCTTTCTGCTCAAGGCTCAGATGTATTTTATGATGTCTTCCCTCTAAAGGCTTCTTTGTTATGCGAACTGTTAGAATCAGAAGGACAAGCAAGACATACATGGAGGTGTAGCTGCTTCTCTGCACACATTTGTTCCATATATATAGGCAAAAGTGGTACAAGTGAAAGGGCCACTCCGTGCTCTCATTAACATCTCTGCAAATCCAGAATACTTGACTTCTGGATTTGCACCAGCATAACCAGGAACAAAATTTGACCCTAGTATCAATTTCTTTCATTTGCTGTACTCTGACTCTTATGACTAAGTTTTTGGAACATGTCACTTTGAAGACTGTTACTATAATATGTAAGAAAATCTTGGTAAACAAAATGACACAGGTTTTGCTGGTAACTAAGGCTACGATTTAGTCACTGAGGTCAAGGCAGTAACGGATTCCGTGACTTTACCGGACCTCCCTGACTTCTTCAGCTTCAGCGGTCAGCACTTGAAGCCATGGCTGGAGCCATGGCAGGGGCCAGGGCTATAATCCCCACATAGCCCCACAGCGGGGACCGCAGTTGGGGTGATGTGCCTCTGTCCCGCGATGGGGGCTGCAGCTGGGGTGGTGTGCCTCTGCCCTGCGGCTTCCGCCGGGAACCACCTCCGGGGCCATGCGCCCCTGCCCCGTGGCCGCCACCGGGGACATGTGCCCCTACCCCGCGGCTTGTGGAGGGGGCCGCCACCAGGCCAAGTACCCCTGCCCTGCAGTGAAGGCTGCAGCTGGGGCTGTGTGCCTCTGCCCCAGTTTGTATGGTTATTTTTAGTAAAAAAGTCATGGGCTCTGAATTTTGTTGTTGTTGTTGCCCGTGATCTGTCTGACTTTTACTAAAAATAATCGTGACAAAAATCTTAGCCTTACTGATAACTTTCAGAAAGGGCAGAACCAACTTTATAAGGGGACTGACATAAATTAGCAGTCCCAGAATCTAAGGCTCTGTCTATACTGCACTTAGACATGCGCGGCTGGCCCGTGCTGACTGACTCAGGTTTGCAGGGCTTGGGCTGTGGGGATGTTTAATTGCAGTGTAGACATCTGGGCCCGGGCTCTATGACTCTGTGAGGATAAAAACTTTACAAGTTTTCACCTACTTAAAATGCACCCAGTAATGAATGTGAAGCCAGTGTAGATAGATCACAGAACTCTGGTAAAGGGGATTCTTCCTGCAAGAATCACCATCAGACAAGTAGACAGCCATTTTCTGCACCAGCTGAAGTTGCTGAGATGCTCCAAGATGTAGGCCCATGGAGGATGTATCTAGAGGGGTCTTACAGAGGGTCAGTCCTGGATGCAGTGCTATGCAATATCTTCATTAATGTCTTGGACAATGGAGTGAAGAATAAGCTTATAACATTTTCAGATGACACCAAGCTGGGAGGAGTTTGAAGCACTTTGGAGGACAGGATTAGAATTCAAAATGACCTTGACAAATTGGAAAAGTGGTTTGAAATCAACAAGGTAACCATCAACAGAGATAAGTGCAAAGTACTACAATTAGGAAGGAAAAATCAATTGCACAAATACAAAATGGGGAATAACTAGGAAGTTCTGCTGAAAAAGTCTGGGGAACTATAGACGATCAGAAACTGAATGAGTCACTGTGATGCAGTTGCTAAAAATGTTAATACCATTCTGGGGTATATTAATATGTGTCATATATAAGTGTAGCAATGCAATGACTCACCAGTGCAGTGTCTCCTGCTGGTGATCCTGGGAATTAGCTCAGTTCCAGCCCAGACCACCCTCTGCAGGCCAGTGGCTCACCTGCTGCTGGCCCCATGTCCCTCCTGGACCCCGGTGCCCTTTACCTCAGGGTTCTGCCCCAGCAGTACCCCCTTGCTGTGAGTCTCCCCTCCCAGGGGAACCCCCAACCCTCTAAACCCACCTTGCTTCAGTGGCTACTGCCAGTCATCATCTAGCCCCCACTCACTGGGGCAGACTGCAGTCTGTAATGGCCACTCATCATTAGCAAGGGGGGTTTGGACCTGCTGCCTTTGCCTATCGCCAGGCTGCCCCTCTGCAGCCCCAGTACCTTTTTAGGCCTTTTCCTGCTGGGGAAAAGAGAAATCCCCTTTTCCCCAGCAGTGGTCTGTCCAGTACCCTGCTCCCAGGCATTCACCCCTCCCACTCCAGGGCTGGAGTGAGACTCCTCCAGCTCCTGGCCCCCAGCCCTCTTATAAGGGCCAGCTGGGCCCTGATTGAACTGGCCACAGCTGTGGATGATTCCTCAATCAGCCTAGCTTGGCTGCTTTTAACCCCTGCCTCCAGGAGTGGGGTAATTGCCCCACTACAATAAGTAAGAGGAGGTAATTGTTCTGCTCTACTCAGCACTGATGAGGTCTCAGCTGGAGTACTGCGTCCAGTTCTCGGTGCCGCACTTTAGAAAAGATGTGGCCAAGTTGGAGAGAGCCCAGTGGAGAGCAACAAAGGTTTCTGAAAGGTTTAGACAACTAGACCTATGAGGAAAGGTTGAGAAACTGGGCATGTTTAGTCTTGGGAAAAGAAGACTGGGGTAGATGAGACCTGATAACAGTCTTCAAATATATTAAGGGCTGTTATAAACTGGACTACAATCCATTGTTTTCCATGTCCACTGGAGGTAGAACAACAAGTGATGGGCTTAATCTGCAGCAGGGGAAATTTAGGTTAAAAGTCACGTGAAACGTTCTAATTATAAGGGTAGTAAAGCTCTGGAATAGGCTTCCAAAGGAGTTTGTGGAATCCTCATCATGGAAGGTTTTCAAGACCAGGTTAGACAAACACTTTTCAGGGATGGTCAAGGTTTATTTTGTCCTGTCTCAGTACAGGGTTCTGGACTTCATGACTTCTCGAGGTCTCTTCCAGCCCTACATTTCTAGAATTCTATGATTTAAAAGGGACTGACTGCTTTGCTTTTGAATCTCCTTCAGTGGGAGCATTAAAGTTTTAACAACTTTCGGAAAACGCTAGATAGCCTTATTTGTGAAGAAGCCATGAAATAAGGCTGGCGTTGAGGCCTTCTATGGTATTTCGAGAGTCAATACTGCAGTCAATAGAGTCGTCTCCACTACCCTGTTACATTTAAGTGCCATGTAAAGGCTGGAATAAGGTGACTTTCTGAGAAAATGAGTTACAAAAGTATGTAAGATAGCAGTGGGCATAAAATAGGGAATCTACTCCCGCAGCAAGATTGAATAACATTACATTTGAATTGAAAACTAGAGGATAGGTTCAATCTCCTAAGGGTACTGTACTCAGTAATCAAAATTAACTCAAACTATACAAGATGGAAATTAATTAAAAAGAATTATGGATTGTAATTAAGAAGGGTTATAGCCCTATCAGCAACTTAGAAATTGTTTTTTAATACAGAGTCAAAAATGAAATATGAAACAATCTTCTATGGTCAGCAATAAAATGAACATTCAAAAGGGAGGTATGCAAAAATCACTATGCTCAACCTTTATCACAAAGTCTGGGTGAGAGATAATGTAGATGCAGATTGTTGCAAATAAATTGGAAGCCCCAGAGCAGCTGGTTTTTCTTCTTATCCTGGGGCTCCTGAAAATTTTCTCTGTTGCCTCTTAGGATATATCTACACTGCAGTTAAAAACACATGGCTGGCCCATGCCAGCTGACTTGGGCTCAAGCTGCAGGGTTGTTTAATTGCAGTGTAGACATCTGTGCCTGGGCTCTAGGACTCTGTGAGAAACTCTATTCTAGTTTCATGAATACTATACTGCAAAAAGAGCATTGGTTAAGTACATGTAATGAAGTCCAACTAAATAAAATATTTTGTGTTAGGGTTTTTTTGTAAGCATTTACATTTTGGTACATTCTTCATAGAGAAAGCCTGCTTAGCCTGATAGTGTCTTATCTGAAGTCATTGGGAGGTTTGAGTTCATAAGGAATGCAGGCCCCAAGAGGATAACCATCCACTTTTTATCTTAATGGCTGTAATATAATAATGGAACTTGGATATTTTGCCACAGTATGGTAGAGCATGTACACCCTGCCATCCAAAGGTTTTCTAATGTGGGATCTTATTTCCAGACAGTGGTTATGACTGATAAAAAACCAACTTTGCTAGCTCTTAGCCCCATGATTTCTGTTTCTCAAGCCATTTTCCTTCTGCTGGTTGAAAAACAAACTATATTTCTGAGTCTTTACAGCCCAAGGTTAGTGATGGTCCATTTCAAAATAAATTTCAATTACCATGTGTTATAGCATTTACATTAATGATGTTAAGTTACTTTGCTACAACATTTGATAGCTGAAAGCTCAGAAATAGTTTAGGGGGTTTCAAAATGCCTGTGATAAAGGGAATTCCAGGTGTGTCAGGCTGTAAAAAGCGTAAACAGCTGGGAGGATGGCCTCCTTCATCCCATCCCTCACTCCTCCAGAAACATAACCAAAAGTACAGTAGATAAGATACAGGCTTACAGTGATTTAACTGGCACACAAGCAAACCACCACATAAAATTACTTAAGAATAGTCTTTGAGGATACTGGTCATCAGGGTCCTCATTAGGACACCTGGACACTGAAAGACTAGTAGAGGGTTTTTAAAATTTTATTTACTTTTTTAAGAAGTGTGAATTGCTGGGAGAGTGAAAAAAAAAACCCCCACCCTTGCATAAAAGCATGACGAAAGCAAAAAGAAATAGTGGGAAGTATTTGCACTATTTAGTAAGGAGAAGCTAGAACCCTGCCATGCTGCCAAGAAAAGGCTTACTTGGTCGTGAAGATGTAGTATATTACACTGCCACGGGGGGATGACTGTGACATGTGAGTATACAAGGAGCTAGAGATGAATCTCAGCTGCAAAGTTCAGATCTAAACATTCAAGGAAGTTCAGATCCAGTATTCCAGTTTGGATCCATTTTAGAGAGGTAGGCCAGAGCTGTGCCAGATCCCAGTTTAGACTTTGGCAAAGTTGAAGGGGGTTCCAATCTCATGTTTTTTCTTTTATGTGGAGTTACAGTTATTCATCATCATCTTCCAGGCGCTTTCTCACCCACAAGGTGCATGCGCCACTGCTATCTCGTCCCAACAAAGGAATGAATAGAAGATTTCATTATCCCCGGTGTTTAATTTATAAAAATTGACCATCCTTATACTAGAGATCTACAGCTATCGAAACAACTCTTACTCATGTGGAACCAGATTGTGATTCCATCATTTACACTGGTGATCAATTACTCATTTGTTTATACATTCTTAAATAAAGTCTTTTTCCTAGCATACCTATAATTTCATACCCTTCATGTGCAATGTCATAATCTGTTGGGCGTGAGGGAATCTGAGCCCCTGTCTCCTTCATGGCAGTGCAGAGGAGTACCTTAATGTCGCTGGGCTGTACATCTTTTTATATACAATTTTAAAATGTTATTTACATAAAAAAAGAGCAAATAGCTCATGATCAACTTACTCCTAAGTCATCAGTTACCCCCTTGCTTACCAAATTTCCCACAGATGCTTCTGTCCATCTCTATACAGAACTCAATATAAATGACCTTTGTAACAGAGATTCAGATCATGTATATATTTACACGAATCATCTTACAGACATGCTGGCCCTTACTGCTAGGCCATGTCAGGAAGAATTCTATACTTACACCCCTTGTACTGAATGTCACACTTAAGTGGATTCTTGTCTAAGCCTCAGGCATATGCAAGAAGACATGCATGTGTCAGTATCTGGAAGTGCAAGAAAGCTCTTCTCTATAGCCTAGACTAATCACACAGATTATTATGCATTCATGCAGAGTAAGCACACATCATATATACTACGTTGTGTATACAGACAAGGGGAAGAGTCTCCAAAGACTGCCTCATCTACCACCACCAGCTAGGATTTACTTTAAAAAAATCAAAACAAACTACAGCTAATAAGCCTCTGCATTTGGAAACTATTGTCATTCACCAATTGCAGTTCCCATATGAAGGATGAGTAAGTCTGAATGCATGATCTTAAAACTCTTACACTCCAAGTAACTGGAATAATGCTGAGATCTTGAGGACATTAAAGTCAGATTGTAAAAGTAACAAAAACAAAACCAAATTCCATTTGATTTGAAGAACAAGTTATTCTTTTTATCTGAGGAGAATGTCACATTTTTCTTTTTGTAGGTAACCTTTACCTCGGTCCGTAAATCAATGGCAGGTGAAGGCTCTAATGCCCTCATGCCAAAAATCCCACACTCTCCTCTATAAATAGGCTGACTCAGTGCCTATGCAACTTGAACCAGATAAAATGACCAAAAAAAAAAATAAAAAAAATACTAAGGCACCTATATAACATAAAGAGAACTTTAATATCCCCAAAAGGGAAAAAAAGAGTTTAAGAAACATATTACAAAAATAACCATACAGAGTTATGAGTAATACAAATAAAAACATTGAAGTGGGATGATAGTTCTCTTTTACACACTAAAGTAAGGAATAATTAGATAATGTATACATATGTTGCCCAGAACTGTAAGTTTTCAAGACACAAAACACTCCCACAATCCATCAAAATACAAGTCTGCAAAAGAGATCACTGCATAACTCCAGAGAGGTATAAGGGAACTTTTTCCTTTCTTCTCCTGTGACTGGGGCCTACTTTCATTCAGGATCATTGCTACGGCACTCATACCCATTGTATCTCTTTGATGCGATATTCCTTCCAACAGGAAAAGAAAATACACCTTCACAAGCTAAATGGGATCAAAAGTGGGAAAAACAATTGTACGTATTTCCAAGATCTATTTATGCTGGGAGAATAATAAGTCAGTATTCTCCTCAAATCAACAGAACGAGCTGTTCTTAAAAGTTAATCTCTTTTTATACTTCAGGGCATACTGCCATGTTACTTTTCACTTTGTGTGAAGCATCACCTTCAGGTCTGCCAGTTGTACTTGCCCACATTTAAGGGTGTGCTGTCATGTTAATAAAGCCCCTGCCACAAACCATTTGCATTGCAGATAACACTGTGGATATGTCACATCCCTGGCAGATTCAGCTGGCCCTCTGATCAACAGGGCTTAAAAACATCCGGACCTGCTTCATATATGTGACTACACCCCAGCTCTAACAGCATGGCTTCTAAGTGATTTACATGTGTGTGTATCCTATAGCCAACTCCCTTGTAGGGGAGTCAATTTTCAGGATGACTCAATGGGTGGATTTTTTTTTATCCCAGCAGTGCCTAGCTCCTCTCCAGGACCCCCTTTTATAGATGGGGGAACTGAAGCACAGAGAGGCTAAGTGATTAGTCCAAGGCCACGCAGAGCAGGGAATTGAATATAGGTCTCCTGTGTTCTAGGGCAACCTCTGGGCCATCCTTCCTCTCCTTAAGCTACTTGCAGGGAGCTCTAAATCGTACAGAGGGATTTTATGCTGACTCTTCTATCCATAGCCCTTCCAGTGTATTTTTCTCTGCAAAGGGAATGAAAAATTCATGGGTCTAACTATTCTATGACCAAACTAAGCGGACTAGGGTTGCAATCTCTTTGGGTTCAAAAAGAAGAAATACATACTTTTTGGATTTTCTTCTTCATCAAGAATTCATGGGGTTTCAGGAGACTATGTCTCCAATTTAGCAGATACAAATAAATCTCTAAAAGTGGCCAAAAATTGTCAGAAGAGGCTTATTAATTTAACCATTCCTTGGTATCCCCCAAAAGGGTCTTATCTGGGATAATTGGTTTGGTTAAGGAGGCAGCTCTGGCCAGAATACCAAAATCCGTTATTCTATTGACCTCAGGGTAAAAAAAGAGGCAAATACTCAACTATATGTTTTTATGCTGCCCACGCAGTTCCCTCTGGCACTTTCTTTGCATCATAATCAACTATTAGAGACTTAACTCTTGAAAAGATAAGTTTTATTAGCTAGGGTTGGTTATACTCATGAACATGGATCTAGTAAATCCTGGTCTACTGGTTGCATTCTTCCAACTTGAAAGCAGAAGTCTGACCCTGCGCTCCTGAAATCCTGCACTTTGCAAGAAGTATCTGATGACAACTTGCATTAATCAGAGAATCCTTGACTGCGGAGTTGTTTCTGTTCCCTCTGCATCCATCTCACTGTGCCCCAATTCCCCCAGGACTATCAGGAAGTCTATCAAGAACTGCAGGTTAGAGTTGACACTGATCTGAGAAATCCAGCAAGGACAGGAGGTATCATTTCCTTAACATAACAGAAAGGTGTTTGGGAACCTATAGTGCTGCAGCACACCCCACAGATACTTGGGCCACACCCAGTCAAAGGCCTTGTTTTGATCCAAGGAACATGCATGCCCTTTCCAGGCCCCTGCATCAAACACCTTCCGACACCCGCACAGCAAGTCCACTAGCAGCGTACTCTTGACAGCACTGGCCTAGGCCCCATAGATCAGCGTTGGAGTCACCCCACCAAGCTGCTTCAGAAGCACCTTGCCATAATCCTATAGTCTGTATTAAACAGGGTGAGGGTGTCCAGTTTTCTAAGAACAACTGAAGACTGTGTCAGTGATACAGGCACCTCCACTGCCTGGGGAATCGGAGTCAAAAGATTTATTTCCACCACTGGACACTTCCGATTTTCAGCGACCAAGCCAGATGTTCCAGCTGATGCCCCCAGTCCCTTTCCCCAACCATTCTTCTCATCCTCCTTTCCTTCCTCCTCTTGATGACCTGACAATACCTCCACATTTCCAGCCCCTTCCCCAAGATCCACCACTGACTCCAGAGCCTGTATTGCCTCAAAAAGGGTGCAATATGTCCCTGCATCCTTGGCTAGCTCCTGGGCCTCCATCTCTACCACCCAACTGGCCAGAGAAGAAAATTTATCTATAGGTAAGGAAACAGGTCCTGGAAGAGAAGGAGAGGAAAAATAATCGGAGGCCTCCAACCCTAGAGAATCCCCTTTACCCAGGCGCACACAACACTAATGTATACCAACACTCCTGACAATATTGCCCTGACAGATGCCACCAGGAACACACCACAGAGAGCAGAGGTCTCACAAAATGAAATATCAAGCAAACAAACATTACATTGCAAAGTAAGAAATATACGCAAGACACTTTTTGGACCGCAAGGTGATTGTGTCATGGAGCGCCATGATGATCAGCCAGTGCATCCCCAGCGGGTTCCCAAGTTGAGATGTCCCACCATTGCTAAGATAAGGTATACTGCTCATGCTCAAGTGCAATATTGGGTGAGCTGATTTGGGGTGATTGGTTTAGTCTGTGGCCTCCCTTCTCCCAGACAAGGGGCTGAACTGGAATTCAACCAATGATCTCAGAATAGCTACTACTATGATGAGCAATTACATAGTGAACAATGCTGATAATTCAATGTTCATCATTAGGCTTCTGAATTTACTACATCTTCTTGCCTCCTTTGCAGTTGCTGTTTCTGTTTGTCTACCTATCAACTCTTTAAAACAACACTGCACCAGTTTGGGAGGTTATCTTCACAGCCCCAACGAGTAGAAATGTAATCTTTTAAAAAAAATGAAAACTGCAGTACTAAAAAAACCTGATGAGACCATGAATGGAGTGTTGGTATGGCATGTTGAACAGTGATGACTCAGTCTGACCTGTGTACCAGACTGCAACCCATTTTCCTGTATGCACTAGGAATTGTATGCCCTTGTTGTGTATGCCCACACTGTTACACATATACAAGAGTCAGAAGACTGGTGTGCCATTTCTGGCTTAGCTTATTCACATTCTCCCAGCACATACTGTAATTTTTGCTCTTTCCCAGCTCTGTGAACTGTACAAAGGAGTGGAGACTCAAACTCGTACATTTAATTAAAAAATCCCAGCTGAGTCTGGAAACATCTGAGCTAGTTTGTGTCTTCCAAAATTGCTGACTTAAAGTTCATTCAGTAACAACTCTGGATAGCTGAAGGTATCCTTACACTGTGTATTAGATACAGATGGTATATGCAGGTGTGAATAACATCTGAAATTAAGTATTCTGAATATGCAGATAATCTGTAAGGAAAAACACACTGAATACACTTCTGATATCTTTTTTTCCCTTCAGCTTAGGTGTAGAAAATGAGAGGGCATCTATCTGAATACATCTCACCTTTTTCCTGACCCTTATTGCATTATAAGACACATCCTAATTAAGTCTGTTCACCCTTTTCTCTTCTCCCTCAAAGATTCAGTTTATTAGCAATAAATGTAATGTTACAGAGATTAGGTTAGCCATGCATTTTTGATATTAATACATTCTTACAACTGAAACAGGGTGACATAGTTTTATGTTCTGGAGAATCTTGATCTCTTATTAGCATATACAGTTACTTCATGAATCGTTGCCTGAAGCTAAACCGTTGCCTTGGTAGCAAAGCATGAAGTATAGCTGCCCTCTAGGCCAGAAAAGCTAAAACTCTTATTACTGCAGTATCTTACATACTTATGAATGATTCTCATGTTAGATGCTAACAGATACAAACCAAAAAAACAGGATACCAAATGCTGACCTCCTTGAGCTAACATTTTGTTTTAACATCTACACAGAAGAAAGATTTTAAACTGAAAGTGGAAATCCTAAAATGAAAAGCATTAAATATGCCTACAAATGAAACACGTACTGTATTGGTATTTCTCTTTATTTATAATCTAAAAGAGATCAAAATACATGTGAACTCCTGCAGTCTCTGGCCCGGAATTGTTTCTGTTTATGAGCTCTGCCGTAATATTGTGAAAAAATATACTGAGGTGCACCGCATAACCCTTGCGGTGACACATAACCCCACTGTGTGTGATGCAGGCTAATACAAAGAATTAGAAGGCAGTTTTTATTGCTGGGCTAAAACAAATGTAACATCATAATCACAAACCATATTCTGTCATTCATACGTACATACATCTGTCACATACCGTACCAACCTAATCCTGGTAAGGTTCAGTACATGCCTGTATTACTATGGATTGCAATACAGGAATCCAAAACAAGAAGAAAAGTGGTTTAAAAAAAAGGTCCCATTCTGATATTCCTGTGTTTAGAGGGCTGATAATTGTATTCATGATCAGTATTTAGGTACAATGTTTGTATCCAAAAATGTAGAAATATAAATTAGCCTCTTTGAGTTTGCCCGAGCAAAGCAACATGCAAGGTGTAGTTTTGGTAGCTCTCACTAGTCCCCTAAGATATTATGTGGGGGGTCTTGCCTCTTTCCTGGATCTGATGGTGGAAACAGAAGCCCTTCCAAAGTTTTCTAGTGACTGAATGAGGAAACGGTTTAGCTTGTGGCTGTTTGGAAGGATGATAATTACAATTTCCAGACTACTGCTGGGACGTACAATGTAGACTAGCCTTTGAAGGTAATGTAAAACCCAAGGGTGCCACATCATGCCCCTTTCACTATACAGAACTGTGTATGTACGCATGTGTTTTACACTTTAGGGTACCAGGCCTACAACATAGACCATGCCACCAAAGAACTTTGTGGAGGGTAGGTAAATACAAGATAGGATTCTGAGGGTCTTTAACTGTAAACTCCTTGGGGGCAGAAAATTCATTTTCCTATGTGTGTGGAAAGCACCTTCTGCACTGTGGGTACTACCCGAATGCAAATAATAAAGTATGTAACTAAAGCCTTTGATGACAGTTTGGGTTATTCTTCTATTTTTGTTTGAATTAGCCTGATGCAACTTTTCATCTGGGCATACTGTCAGAATGACCATCTGAATGTACATTTGAAGAACTGTATACATTCAGCTCACCTTTGCATCCTGGACAAATACAAAGTCACCCCAATACTTGAGTCAAATTCAGACAGGATTGTATACGGATCCCAGAACAATGCATAGTGCTAGGAAGTGTTCAGTCAGTATGTAAGACTGATTTTCATTTAAATTACACCGGGGGAAATTACACCTCTCCCATAAACAGAGTTAAATAGATTTTCTTTGACTCCAGTTACTCTGGGTACTACTCATACTAATGCAGACTTATTAAATTCAGGAGAGACTATTACACTCCAATATGAGGTGAGCTAACAATGTTCAGATGCTCTGCTACAGATATGTATCCCAGATGTTGTTTTTGATGAATGACATGTAATGGGAATAGTGAATAATTTGCTCCAGGAAAACAGCTAAAAAAATTCATCTGCTGTCAAATTACAGTAGCTCAAAGATGTTTAAGACACAGCTAGAAAGGTTATTAACATTTTAAGCATACTGTATGCCATGGCTACTGCATATTTTCTGACATTCCTGTAAAATTTCAAGCACTTGAGAACTTGATGGCTCAGGGGTTTGGTAATGTGATGCAGACTCTTTCATCTCTAGGTCACTGGTCTGAATTCAGTTTCATCTGGCAGGAGCCAAAAATTGTTGGTGACCAGTGGTGTATATGAACTTAGTTACTTGTTGATCTCAGTCAAATTCAGATAAGTGTCCTCACCACAAAACATCAATTACCCTCTCCCCCCCTTCCCCCCACATCCCACACAGCCTCAGTGGTAGGGCTTGCTGTGTCTGGGCCAGCAAGGGAAATAAAACCATTGGCTCCTTTAAGGATTGTACCCCTCCCCACCTCTGCTCCTTATGGTAACCCAGCCTCCTCATGGCCTTCAGGAGGGGGATGCTGCGACTGATTGGCTGGACAGAAGGGTGTAGCATACATTTGTCAGCGCCCATGTACACAAGGGCAGGATTTATAAGCCCTCCCCCCTTGGAATTAGGATAGGACCAGGGTTTCTAGGCCTTGCTGTGAACATCATGCTAGATGCCTTTTGCAGTCTGGGAAGGATTTTCCCTCATTGCCAGAGTGGCCTGGACAGACTGGCATTTTTTCATCTTCCTCTGACACAGTAGGGAGGTTAAGTTGCAAAATTCATTTTGTCACAGCTCAGTAGGTGCCCAGTGCATAAGGATCTAGAGGTCTAGAACCCAGGGTTGCAGTGGCCTGGGAGACCAACACCTCCACATTGGCTCTGGGGAGCTGGGTAAAGCAGCACCCAACGGTTAGGCACTCCAGGAAGTACTGTTCAAAGAAGCCAGTTTGACAGAACCCTGCAGCTGCCTGATTGGTCCTTACCAACTATTTCAACAAGGAAGTTGGCCCAGGGAGCTGTCTGAACAACAATGCAGACTCTGAATTGCTATAGACCTTGTCTTTTGGCCTGTCTTTGTCCCTGGCCAAGTTTGACCTTGGTACCCATTTCCTGACTTGACTTGGTAACTAGTCTTGACTTCTGCCTTCAACCCTGACTCAGCACATGCTACTGGCCTGGCTTCCTATGCTCCAGCCATTACATAGTGCAGGTAATCAATCAAGATGGTATCTGGTACCCTGATAAAATGAAACTGGAATTGGATGTGGATTAGCTATCTCCTAAAGGGCTGTGGGGAATAGGGTTGGAGCTACTAATGTCTGAAAACCCCTTCTTCCTTACCCCCTTAACCCATGTACAAGGCAGGATGATGGGTTCCCAGCAACAGTGCTTGGACCAGATTAAAAGGGTGGTGGTGGTGGTGGTGGGGGGGGGTGATGGCAGCCCTCTACCAGTGGTACAGATTACAAAAGAGAGATGAATTGAACAGGACAAGTTCCCAGATGTTACTTAATAAAGTTATGACCTAGTTAAACAATATTCCTGGCATCTTGTCTGTCTTCCAGCAGTATCTGCAACAATACTTCTTGTCAGCACACTTGCAAGAGAAGTGCAGAGAAGTCAAAGATTGAACAAGTAAAAAGTCTGAATTACTGGAGGAGGTCCTTTCAACGGAAAATTAAAGCACGTTGGCTTGGGGTGGGAGGGCCTGGGAACTTCTGAGTGCTAAGTTCATTCAAACATGCAGAGAAAACAAACATCACTTGTATCTTCATCTCCAAACCTGGCAACAAGAGTTCTTTAAGAAAGTGAATAACAAATTATTTTGAGTATTCCTCTTTTAATCAGATAGAATTTTGAATACTGAGGGTGACATCCTGGTTCCACTGATGTCAATGACAAAACTCCCATTGACTTCAATTGGACCATGATTTTACCTGCAGTGTGTTACCAATGTGCTTCTTCTGGAGGTTCCACTCTGTGCTTCTTTGATCCATGAGGAGCTCCTGTTTTTCACCCTCTCATAACTTGGAAGTCCACGATCAAAATATCTGGCCTCTGTTATCTACTGTAGAAAAATCTAGCATCTGCCTGTGTAAGGGGATGAAATAAATGGAATAAAATGTTGCTGACTCTTGTTGGCAACACCAGTGATGTCTATTTCTTTCCCACCCTTTCCTAATTACACCTTCTGTAAAAACGGCATGCTTTCCTCTAATTTCCTTCCTTCTCTTCATCACACACAATTGGCTTTAAAAAAATCATACACCGAGTAATTAGCAATGTGTCAGTGTCACACTGAATCTCAATAGGAGTCTGTTCTTGGATTAATACTAATGAATATTTAAAATTTAGGATGGAGTGAAGATTATGATAACAAAATTCAAAGAGGTTATGACGCTGGGGGGTGGAGGTGGGGAAGAAGGAGAGATCACAAATAGTTTGAGGATAACATTACAATCATGATGAACTGGAGAAAGAGGCTGAAATCTGATGCAATCAATACAATGACATTCATAAAGGCTAACATCCAAACAGCAGGAAATAATTCAGGGCACACAGATAGGAAGGAGAAAATACTGGATAGGCAGTGGGACCACAGAGAAGTACCTGGAAGATGAAGAAGATGATAAACTGAATATTGTGTGAAGAGGCTTGCCAAGAGTCTAATACTATATATAGTATTATAAAAGCCTTTCCATCATACGAATAATAATCACAACACTGACACCGCCTTCTACCCCAAACCGTATCACAACCTGCACTCTAAATAAATATTTGTTTTTAAAAAATCAAAATAAAAAAAACCTACTGCAAGCAGAGTTTTGGAGCAGGAAAGGAAAAAATGCCAATAACTCCAAGAAGTATACTAGGGACTTTGTTATTGATTTTTTTTATAAGGAAGATACTCAGATATCATGGTGATGGGCAGCAATAGAAAAATAGATAGACAGACAGACAGATAGATCGATAGAGCTGTATTAAATGGCCTGTGTCAAATGAATTGTGATATAGTTATATAAAGTAGTTTTAAAATCCCTCTCCCCTGTGTCTACATTTAACATGTATCTTTTGTTCCAAACAGTATACATGTGGTGGTCAAACATCCCACGTTGATATTTTGAAGATCTTCTGTTGATGGGTTTAGTGTGTGGGTGCTGGTGGCCTGTAATATATATGAGCTTGGACGAGATGATCAGCTGGTCACTTCTGGCCTTAAACTCTATGACTAAACACCAGCATGGGGGAAAGCACATGCACATGGAGCATAATGTCCTGGAGCACACCAGGCCTGGCCTGCTGCCACCTGCAAGAGCTTCCCAGGAGCTGTTCCTGAGAAACCCCTCGGAATTAGGAGATACTCAGCCCTGAAGCGTTCCCCAATGCTTTGTGTACTAGGGATGCCCCTTACTCATTATTATTTGTATTGTTGTAGTGCCTATGACCCCTGGTCATGGAGCAGGACCCCATTGTGCTAGGGGTTGTACAATCACAGACCAAAAGATGGTCCCTGCCCCCAAAGAGCTTACAATATCAGTATAAGATAAGACAATGGATGCACACAAACCGACTGATGGGGAAGTACCAGGAAACAATGATACCGTATTGGTCAGGATTATAGGCAATAGTCTCACCACACCAGCAGCCTAATCCTTGTCAAGCTGTTTTGTAGGCATCGCAACAAAGGAGCGTTTGAAGGAGGGATTTGGAGAGCAGTGGCTTTGCAGATGTTTACAGAGAATTCTTCCTGAGTGTGAGGGGAAATATGGGAGAAAGCACAAAAATTTATGATTGGATCCTGGAAGGAAGGTCAGACAGTGTGGTGCAAATAACCTTTAAGAGTGTTGAGCCCTGGTTACCTCAGTGATTGTCTCTCTGCACAAGTGATACCACAGCAGTTGAGATCAACTTAGTGGTCACATTACCTCATGAGCTAGGTAGGTGTGAATTACATACTCCCTCTGGCCAGGGAAGGTCATCCTGAGCTTCAGATGTCCACCTATTTAAAGCCCCATTCACGCTGCTACTTGTTATCCAATATTCCTATGGCAGTCATCAAAAGCGGGGATTGAGCCTCAGACCTCTAAATCTTAATGCAGAGTCTCTACTGCCTGAGATAAAATGGCTCTCTTTGCTAAGGCTGTAGCTGGGGTCATCAACTTCTGTATGTTGCCCAGCCGTTGAAGGGGTCAGAGTGCCACCCTGAGTGGGTGGCATTTTACAAATACTCCCTGGTTTAATCATCAGGAGGCTCAAAGCCTTGTCCTTGACTGTAGAACTCACTTCCTGTCTCATTTCCCCAGCACCTGTATTTGTTGACCTTTAGGTCCTGCTCCATAGAATCATAGAATCTCAGAGTTGGAAGGGACCTTAGGAGGTCATCTAGTCCAACCCCCTGCTCAAAGCAGGACCAATCCCCAATTTTTGCCCCAGATCCCTAAATGGCCCCCTCAAGGATTGAACTCACAACCCTGGGTTTAGCAGGCCAATGCTCAAACCACTGAGCTATCCCTCCCCCCGTGTTTAGTTGTTCCATGTTTAGTTGTTCTCCCAGGAATTTAGGAGGGCAGTGGGGGGAGGGGGACGGGAGGGAGAAGGAGAAAGGAAAAGTAACATGAACAGAGTTTTGTCTTAGAAATGTCTTTTGGTTTTGAGCTGTAGGGTTTTTGGGGGTCTTTGTTTTTAGGGTCATCATTTTTGTTTGGGGGCAGTGTGCATTTTCATAATGTATCTGGAGAATAATATGGGTATAGTTTTTTGCCTCTTTTAAGAATATATATTTTCCTGTCAAATTCCACTACACTTTCAAAAAGCACAAGTGCTTCTGGATAGGACACAAGATATAATTGTATAAAACCTCAATTTGTTTCCTTCGCCCACTCCCAGTTTTTGATCATCTTTCATATTGGAACAGCCTCCCTCCTCCTCCTCCTCCAAATAAACTTCTGACATCTGTTCCCTTATAGCAACCAGCCTCCCCTCTGCATTTGCCTCTTAGTTTATTGTGCCCACTTGCTTATTTAAACTATATGCTCTTTGGGACAGGGAATCTTATTTGTGTGGCATTTCTAACCCTTTGTACAGTAGCAATATTGTACAATATATACTCTTACAGCACTTACATAAATAATAATGAAATTAGACTAGAAAGGCAATTCCCTAGTTAACACCTCCCACATGTGGTGATTAAGTACTAGGCTTATGAGCACACAACAAACCCAGTGAAGATACATTTCTAGAAAGAAACTGCAAATTCCTGTTTCCCAGATGGTTAGCAGGTTGTTGGGTGCTCCACTAATCAATCACAGCAGTAACAGGGAGAGGGTGCCTGTCTAGGTGAAGAAAAGACATATTTTGGGTAAATCCTGAGTTGCCACTTTATGCATTTGATCTGATTGCCAAATTTAGCCTTTGTTTTCTTGTCTTGCCTTACTCTGTAGATTATCCTATAAAGGATGAATATGGACAGTTGAAATACAAAAAAGGAAGTTGAATAGCACCAAGATGAGTCCAAAGGTGATGACACTACAACATCAAAGCCTGGAAAAATTCTATGTAGGATCTGCAAAGCGGAGTGGATTAGCACAGACCTCCTGTATCTAGTATTGGACACCATGAAGTATTCTCTGACCAGAGCTGTTGCTGTATCAGTATAAAAATTGGACATTAAAGTGTAGATCGTAAGACTTCTGCCTCTGTAGTTGAGAACCTTGTGCATGGTAACAAAGAAAACTAACAGTACTCATCTAACCTGGACAATAGACAACTTATTTGGAGATGAAGGTTAGCTGATATCTCAGATGGAGCTATGTTCAAAGACAGAGATTTTTGCTTTGCTACTCTGATTTTATCCTTTGTGTGAAATAAATGGGTGAAAAATCAAAAATTGATGTTTTTATTGAACTAAATATTAACATGAAAAACAGGGATGCGGGATTATACTATTAGAGTACGGAGTCCACAAAGCCAAAACTTTCAAATCTGTTAACAGTAGCCAAAACACAAGAGTAATGAACCATTTTTCTTGAGGCACATGGCAGGCTCATTTACAGATGTATAGCTACTGAAAAGTCCAAGGTAGCGTGGACAGTAATGAGTTTTAGCGGGTGTTATGTTCATAGCAAATACACAGAGACAGAACCAAAACATAAATACTCTTTCTAGAAAGTTCCAACGTAACACTACTTTATTTCTAAGAATCCAAAACTCTAACACACAACAACCAAATACAAAGGGAAAGACTAGAGATAGCAGGCTGCTACCTAAGGCGGAAAGGCACAACATAACCCACCTTGCTCTAGGCTGGCTTTTTTGCAGACTGACTGCTGAAAACCCAGTTTGCATACTTCCCAACAGAGCTCCCTAAACTGCAAACAAGACAAGGAAAACCCTTAAAACATGAAGTGATAGCTTGTAATTTTAACACAGTGTTCAATATGCCACAGTGTGGAGCAATGAGTTCCCAGTGGAGAGATCTTTGTTGTCCTCTGTGGTGCTTTGTAAACTAGTGGTTTCAAAAACTGAGGTCTTCTACAAGGCCATATCAGAAACCTTCATCTTCCTCAACCCATTCTGAGCAAGGGAAGAGCTAGAAATGAGATGAGAAAGATAAACTGCATGGCTATTGCTCAGACCGTGGACATAACATCAGTAAAGACAAGGTTCTGTATTTCAGTCTGGCTGAATTTTTCATCAAATAAGCTGATGAGAAGGTAGGTAGTTACAACAAAGCAAGATTAGTCTTCAATTACCATAGGCATGACTCACAAAAAAATACACGTGAGCAACATATGAAGGCTGTGAAAGCAGTGAGGCATAAAGTACAGAATAACATGAGTTCCAAAACCTAAAATTGCACAAGATTCATCCATACTCAAGCTAAATATTATATGACTCTGTTACCTCACAAGAGTCCTACAGCAGCATTCCATAATGCACAGAAAACACTCTTGTTTTTCCAAGAAGTACAATTATAAAGAGTGTACAGTATATTAACACGATACCTCCTCCTAGTATTAACCTATGCATTTCAGGATGATACAGATACTGCTGTTGGAGGTACACTCACTGATGTTGTTGAGGATATACCTGAAAATGGGCAAAGATAATACAGTTCTGATTCAGAATACGGTAGGTGAGACTGAATACACTAATTTTAATATTCTATATATTTTCTAGCTTGGACTCAAAAAGAAAGATGACTGGAAAGAATTCTTAGACATAGGCGTCCTTCATGTCACTGCCACATTATTGCTCTAACAGATTTCAATCTTAAGAAGGTATTTTTTCTGTATGTGGTTCTCTCAAAGTCATTGGTTTACAAAATACATCGATTTATTTGTATATAGCATCCTTTACAAAGAGAAAATAAATCATAAACTAAATGTCAGTATTTAGTGTACACAACTCATTGGTCCCAAGATGAACAAGAGTTGCAGATAGGCCAACACAGGTGAAAAGCAACCCACAAACAAGGAGAGTCCAGGAAAGTAGAAAGGGCAGTGAAAAAGTGGATTGTATGGGTTTGGGAATAGGTGGATATGACATCATAAATGCATAAAGTCTGCCTATTGAGCATCTGAAAACCAAAAGGACAAGTTTCAATTACCATCAGGGGTTGATAACAGATAGGTGTACGACAGATAGGTGTTGGTGTGATAGGTGCTTGCCTCCTTGAGTAAGGGTATAGTGGGAAATAGCCTCATGAAACCTCAGAAATGTAGATGATCTCACTGAGGTCTATGCTCTACCACAACATATATCTTATAATAATGGAGATGTAGACAGTGTATGGAGACTGAACTTTATTATCTCTAAATGTAAAAGAGGAAGAATGATTCTGTGGCTAGGTTGATAGCCTGGGTCTCAGAAGACTGGAGTTCAACACTCTTCTCCACCACTGACTTCTTGTGTGACCATGGGCAGGTCACTTAGGGTAAAATTTTCAAAAATTTCTAAATCCCCTTTCCAGAAGGGATCATTATAGATATTTAGGTACCTCTCATTGATTTCAGTGGATGTTAGGCATCTAAATATGTTTAATGATCTGGTACTTAGAACCCTAAGTTTAATTGAAAGTCAATAGATCTTAGGCTCCTAAGTGCCTAAATCTCTTTTGAAAATGGGACTTAAGTGCCTAAGTAACTTAGGAGCCTTTGAAAAGTTTACCCAAAGTGTCTCTGTGCCTTAGTTCCCCATCTGTAAAATGGGGATATTAGCATTTCCCTACCTCATAGTGGTGCTGTGAGGGTAAATATATTTAAAATACTTAGTTACTATGATACTGGTGGCCTTATAATAGATAGTAGTTATTTTTTCAAGAAAAATAAACATTTATTCAAAATAAATGATATAATTTACTTTAATTACGTTACTAGATTCCCAGTTATTGGAACTGAAGGTATTTGTGATGTACAAATCATATGGGAACAGATAAAGTGAGGGAGTAAATTGGTTTCAATTCGGCAATTCATTAAGCTTATTGTATCAAACTGAGCAGGAGATAGTGCGCCCAATTCTGCCTTTGGAGAACAAATGGATAATAAAACATATGTTTTGGTGTCTCCCAAAGCTGCTTACACAATATACAAGTTAGCAGGAACAAGCTGGGGATCAGTTGCCCCGGTACTATGAATATCAGCCTTGGCCCTTGTGCACTCAGTCCACTTGTGTGGACAAGAAGCTGCCAGACCCAACTTGTGGATAGGCAGCTGAATCAGACCATGTGAATCATCATGGGAACTTTAAAATCAATATCTCTACTATGGCTTTCTGTATTAGCAAACATCAAACTTCCAGCTATCTGTCAAGACATAGCCATGGCACAAGAATTTAAACATGTCAAAGATTGCCCAGAACGTCCCATCCAGCAGGTTATGGATAACATACCCCAACAACACCTGAAATTGCAAAAACCACTATGGACCACATGTGACCATCTCATGTCTCTGGATCCAGCCAGTGAATGGCAAAGTGTCTGGACCTCATCTACCATTCTAAACAAGTACATTTTTTCCTGACCCAACAAGCCGCTCTCCCAGTTTTGACCTGTCACACAGACTTTGGCCCACACTGAACCACTTCCAAACAAACTATGGAAGATGTGGCTACCTGATGCACAAGTGGAAAATCAAAGACTCTCCTTCATGTGACTGAGGTGAGAACATCCAAACCATCGAACGCATCATAATGCAGTGCCCCAAATATGGATTCAAAGGTGAATTGGATGACATACACAATGTCAAACAGGAGGCTTTGAAATGGCTTATGGATCTACAACTGCATTTACGGAATGTTGCTCTGCAGATGCCATACGTGCACAAGAGAGAGATATGGACCCAGTTGTAGGTTACAAATAACGCCCCCTCAAAAAAACAACAACAACAAACAAAGCCCAAGTTTTTTCTCAAACATCATAACATCTACAGAAATAAAGTCATTTTTTCAAGATTGAGTCAAAATGAATTTGAAGTGATAGCCGTGACAATCAGGGTTCAGACACCCCAGGGTGAAAACATAGGGTCTGAACCACAAAGAATAAACAATTGAATAAACTGATTGAATACAATATTACTGTACTATAAAAATATATCAAATAAGGTTTTTGAGGAAAGCTAATGACACAGGTGATTGATATCATTGTAAAATGTACATATTGACATTATATGAGGAATTATGGATACTTACTAATATTATGCTTTAAAGTCTGTGACCAAACAAAGGGAGAAACAGGTTTTCTCCCAGACAGGAGGGATGGTAGCTATCTACCTGTCTCCAGTGTAAATTAAGCATTATGGAATCAAAACAATTGAAGTCCCATTTAAATATGAATCAGCAGAGGAATGGGAAGTCAACAGGAAGAAAACAGCAGCAGAATGTCATCCTGACACTGTAGAAAGAAGCTGCAACCCAGAAAGACTTCCTGGCTCTTGATGTGAAGACAATGGACTTTGGGGAATATAAAGAGAATCACAAAGCCATTATGGTATCCTTCACCTAAAGAGTCAAAGAAACCAAGGACTGTTGGCTCTGTGATTGGATCTTTGCTAAGATCTGGCCAGCCATACTGGAAGAACAACTGTGGTGATAAAAACTACTTTGAACAAAAGACTTTAGTTTGTTACGTCAGGTTTTAGTCATAGAAGCATATTTTTACATATTTTATTTTGCTTGTAACCATTTCTATCCCAATTCCTTCTACTTGGTATCACTTAGGCCTAGTCCACACTGGGCGGAGGGGTGGGGGGTGTCGATCTAAGATACGCAACTTCAGCTACGAGAATAGCGTAGCTGAAGTCGACGTATCTTAGATCGAATTAAAAGTACTTACTGTGGGTCCACGCGGCACAGGCTGGCTCCCCCATCGACTCCACTTACTCCTTGCGCCAAGCTGGAGTTCCGGAGTTGACGAGGAGCGCTTCTGGGATCGATTTATCACGTCTACATGAGACACGTTAAATTGATCCCAGAAGATTGATTGCTACCCGCCGAATTGGGCGGGTAGTGTAGACGTACCCTAAGATACCTGTTCTTTGTTAATAAACTTAATCTTGTTTTATTACTCAATCACCTCAGTGTAGTGTTTCAAACCGAAGGGTAAAATCCTCAGCCAAATTAACAGGCTGGCACTGTGCACTCTCTCTTTAAAGGAGCAGTCCAATTGATAAGGTTTTGTGAGTGCTGCAGTGAGCTAGGCTGAACAGTGCAAAGGAGACAGTTTTGGGGAAACTTGGGCAGGAGGGGCTGTTTTTCCTGCAAGGAGTAACCAAGCTGGAGTAAGCAGGCTGTTGGTATCAGAGCTTTGAACCAAAGTGCACAGCAGAGAGGCACCTAGGGTTACAGAGTAGGTAGTAACACAACCCTTTACTGGACTGGGCTGAACCCCAAAGCATTAGGATAGCCCATTGTTTTGGGGGCTGGTACTTATAAGTGCACTCACCTTCTAAAGTGATTTCCTACACAAGAAAGTTGCACCAGTTTAATTTAAAGCATGAATTTAACCTAATTTATTTAAACTTTGGCAAATCCCTATGTGGACACTGTTAAATTGATTGAAGGGTGGCTTATTTCGGTTTAGCTTAAACTATGGGGAATAAATTTGTTAAACAAAAATAAGCCACAATTAAAACCAAAATAAGACATACACACAGGGGGTTTGCATAGAATCATAGACTATTAGGGTTGGAAGAGACCTCAGGAGGTCATCTAGTCCAACCACCTGCTCAAAGCAGGACCAACACCAACTAAATCATCCCATCCAGGGCTTTTTCAAGCCGGGCCTTAAAAACTTCTAAGGTGGAGATTCCACCACCTCCCTAGGTAACCCATTCCAGTGCTTCACCACCCTCCTAGTGAAATAGTATTTCCTAATATTCAACCTGGACCTCCCGCACTGCAACTTGAGACCATTGCTCCTTGTTCTGTCATCTGCCACCACTGAGACCAGCTGAGCTCCATCCTCTTTGGAACCCCTCTTCAGGTAATTGAAGGCTGCTATCAAATCCCCCCCTCACTCTTCTCTTCTGCAGACTAAATAACCCCAGTTCCCTCAGCCTCTCCTCGTAAGTCATGTGCCCCAGCCCGCTAATCATTTTTGTTGCCCTCTGCTGGACTCTCTCCAATTTGTCCACATCTTTTCTGTAGTGGGGGACCCCCCAAAACTGAATGCAATACTCCAGGTGTGGCCTCGCTAGTGCCAAATAGAGGGGAATAATCACTTTCCTCGATCTGCTGGTAATGCTCCTACTAATACAGCCCAATATGCCATTAGCCTTCTTGGCAACAAGGGCACACTGTTGACTCATATCCAGCTTCTCGTCCACTGTAATGCCCAGGTCCTTTTCTGCAGAACTGCTGCTTGGTCAGTCGGTCCCCAGCCTGTAGCAGTGCATGGGCTTAACTAAATGGGTTTTAAAAAGTGACTTAAGTTAACTTTCTCATGTAGCTAACTCCTAAGGTAAGGTCTATTAAAGGTACCCCAAGCAGTGATCTGAGAAGCATAGAGTCTAAAGAGGTCCGTAAGATGACATGTTATTCAGATTAGTGCTTTACATAAGCTTGGGGACATTGTAGGTCAAGCAAGCAAGTGAGCTTTGAGTATGATGTCCAGGATCAAGCCCTGAGTTTACAATTCACATACAGGTATACTGGTAGCCAAGGCAAAGAATGCAAAGTGGGTGTAATATATTCATGAATGCTTACCATGGCAAGTAAACAGATTGCCACATTTTTCACAAGCTACTAGTACTAGAACTATTTTACTGGTAAGCTGAAAGAGAGAGAGTAAAATAGTTTATGACACAGGCATGAGTAGCAGAGGCAGGATCTCCTCCAGAGAACATTATATAACTGACAGCAGTATCCTTGCCAAAAAGAACTTTTCTTTACGAAATATTTGCCAATCTGAGGGAACTCAAGCTTTCGAGTCCTGAAGGGAGGCCTTCTCTATCCTTGTCAAAAATGAGATGGCCACTGCTTGTGGAGCGTTTACCACCCACAAGAGGCACAGATCCATCTTACATCAGGTGGGTTTCTTGGATCACAAACAATTATGCTTTGCATTTCTATAGCACTTTCCATTCAAGGATCATGGAGCATTTTACAAACATTAATTAAAACCCACAAAATGGGAGTAGGAAAGTATTCTTATCCCCATTTACTAATGGGGAAAGCGTTTAAGTGACTTAACCAAGATTACACCAAAAGTCCAGGAAGAGAATTTGGATCTCTTGATTATTAGGCCTGGCTTTTAATCACAAGACCATTCTTCCCCTCATTGTGACCTTCTCCTTAGAGAAGGGCATCAAACGTCCCAAGCTAAGAACAATGACTGATAAATTGGGCTTGACCACTTCATCCACACATACAGGCCAGACCTTGACAAATCTCATTGCTATTCGCCACAAAGAGAGTTGAAAAATCCTCCTGGGAAGCTACCGAGGAGTCAGTTTGTCTTGGGTCAGTGACATTACAAAGTTATCAGTTTCTCTCAGCCCAAACCATTCCTACTTATTCACCAGGAGTGGCTCTAACAATTTTGCCGCCACAAGCAGTCACCGCCGAATTGCTGCTGCGGCGGGCGAGAGTGGGGCAGCAGTCCAAGTCCCGCAGCAGCAATTTGGCGGCGGGAAGAGCGATGGACCTGCTGCTGAATTCTCGATGCTGCCCTGGAGCCAGCCCTGTTATTCACCATGCCAGAAACACCTCCGTGATCTCAAAAGCAGGCTTCTATAAGCCAATATAAATTGTTTATAGAGAGATCAGTAAGATTTGAGAAAGTTTGCGCCAACATCTCCTTTCTAATCAAACTGTTTTAATCCCAGTATATCATTAAGGGCCTGAACTTGAGCACCCTTAACTCCTGTTGATTTTTTTAATGATAGTTGCAGGTGCTCTGCACCTCTTGGAAGTACTAAATACCATAGATCAGAGGTTCTCAACCTTTTTCTTTCTGAGCTCCCATCCCATGGCCCACCACTGCCACAACAACTGTTTTTCTGCATTTAAAATCCAGGGCACACATTAGTGGGGAGCAAGCAGGGCAATTGCCCAGGGCCCCATGCCATAGGGGGCCTTGCACAGCTAAGTTGCTCAGGCTTTGGCTTCAGCCCCAGGTGGCAGGGCTCCGGGCCCCAGGCTTCGGCCCCACATGCTGAGGCTTTGGCTTTCTGCCCTGGGCCCTAGCAAGTCTAAGACTGGTCCTGCTTAGCGGACCCCTTGAAACCTGCTCACAGCCCCCAGAGGGCCCCGGGCCCCTTGTTAAGAACCGCTGCCATATATGATTGAGCCCTAAACCATGAAGTTCTCCTAACCTGAGAAGTCACTTCAAAGGTCAAGCACACCAGTATTAAAAATATCAAGCCATATCAAAGATTGAACACTCCAGAGAGCCCGCAATGAGTTTATCAACACTCAGACCTAGAAAAAGATTGGTAGGGGGATTGACAGCACCCAGAAGTTAAGGGGAACTGGATAGTGGGGGGAGGGAGGAATTATTTCAAAAACTTTGGGGAAAATTGAAATAAAAGCAGGATCTATACTAAACAAAAAAGTGCATGTATCTACGGAATATTGCAGATGCTATGTGGGAGTGTTGTAATATTATTCCATTACGTGACATATTTATTAAATATTTTGCTTCAGGCAACATTCAGATAAACACTAGAGCAGAAAAAAAGGTTAAAAAAAAACCCCAAAGAAATGTTGTTTGTACAATTTGCCTGAACAATTTTTGAATCCTATTAGAAAAAAAGTATGCACTGAATAGAACGCAATGGGGCTGCTCCTGAGATTAAAAAATATCAAAATAAAAACAAATATGGTTAACGTTACCTTCCTCATCAATTCTCTTTCTCTTGTCTATGAAAGATTCATATGAGAAACAGTTGGATAGATTGAGCCTGATTCACTGATGTTTTTCCACCAGTGAAATGTGAGTTTGAAATGTAAAATGCTACCATTCTGATCTGGCAATATTTTACACCCACTTTGCACTGGTGTTAATTACTACACCAGGTGCAGGACAATGGTGACTTGAGCCCATTGTGTCTAATTTTGAGTGGGTATGCATGCAAGAGGGGGAATGCTTACGGAGTCTTCTTGCCTTTTGCACGGTTATGCGTTTAGGAACAGACATTACCACAGTACCCCGTTCCACCCCACTCCCCCAACTAAGGAAGTGGTTTAAAGATATAATTTTGATCAGTGATACCAGCTATGCTGTAATGTATATTTTAACTAAGCTGGAAAGATTATATATTTTAACGGTAAATGTCAGTAAATGTCATTTTCATCATATACACAAACCGACAAAAAATATTTCCTTAATAATATATGCCATGTTGTGTAACTCGAAAACTTGTCTGTTTCACCAACAAAAGTTGGTGTAATAAGAAATATGACCTCACCCACCTTGTCTTTTAATAATAATAGAAATTTACAGATAAGCAAAGTAAGAAAAATGCTGCTTGAGAATTTGTTTGATTTAAGGATATTTACTATGTATGTTTTGATGTGTTGTCGTCAATTTGTATTTTAATGGTTATAAAGTTTTAATTTTTGAATGTCAAAATCTCCTGTCATCAAATAATTATTGTCTGACTGCCCCTCCTCCATAATTTCCTGAAATGTGGAAAATTTAAATCAATAAAAATTTTAAAAATTCTTAAACTCCATAATTTTCCAAACCTGTGAAAATTTAAATGGCTAAAAATCAAGAGTGCTTAAAAATAAACATAAATATCAATATTATCTGTCAAAAGTATAAAAAAATTGAATTCTGCCAACCCTAATTTTCACTAAGAAGTCAGCTGACCCATGTATGACAAAAGTGCCAAAAGGAATAATTTAAATATGATGACATGACCATAAAATGTACCTAGATAACAAAGGTGCCGAAAGAGTGTCTGTGTAGAGCAGAGATTCTCAAACTGCAGTCTATGGAGCCTTTTCTGATGATCTTCAGAATTAAATATTTTGAGAACTAAACCTCTGGTGTAGGGAGGGGAGGTGTCCAGAAAAAGACCTCTCTCTTCTGTAGTGCTCTGGAGAATTATTATTACTAAAATGAGGGAGAGCCTTTGTTGTAGGCCATTTTTCATAATAGCCAAAAGATACATATTTTGATAGACATCCCCATGATCAGATCCTGAACTTCTTACTCAGTATTTAGTTAGTCTGCAAACTTCAGTGAGAGCTATACAGAATGAATTAACCCTTCAGGATTTGGCCGTATATTTTTAGATAGAAAATGTGCCCAAAGTAATGTAGGAAATAAAATGTTAACAAGGAGGGTATGGCAAAATGTAAAAAAGTGAAGTTGAGCCAGGAGAAACCTAAGGTCATGTCTACACTAGCGAGCTTACAGCGGCACAGCTGTACCAATGCACAGAGCCCTGTGCAGATACAAAAATGTGGATCTGTGTCTGATCCACATCCGCCAGGATCAACCCGTGATCCGCTAGCCGTCTTTTACCAGTATCCGCATCTGCACCCGCAGCAGCAAGCCATCTCACCAGGGCTAGTGACAGGGGAAGGGGGGAAAGGGAGCGAGTGGGGTGGCAGGGTCTTGCAGAGAAGAGACTGAGTGAGGGTGGGGACTGGGGGTAAGGGGTAGCACAGGGGAGGGGTCTCAAGGAGAGGAGGTGGCACGGATGGGGAGATCTGGAGAAGGGCATTGCACCATGTGCTGCTCCTGGGGGCTTACGAGCGACGGCACACGGCAGCAACAGTGCACACGGTAGCTCCTGCTGGCCAGGCCCGGGCCCGGGACTGGGAGCATGGCCAATGTTGCTGGGCTGGGCCATGGTGGGGACACTGGCACTGCCCGAGGGACCTGAGCTGCTGGAAAGGAAGCGGCGCAGCGAGCGGGTGCAGGACAGCCCTGACTCCGACCTGCCACCCCGGGCTGCCCGATCCAGACGCCGTGGGCCAGGTGCTGCCAGTGAGTAGAGCCCTCCACGGTTGTATCTACATCCAATCCACAAAAATGGTCCATGGAGATCCGCAGATATGAAACGGATATCTGCAGATTTGCTGGGCTCTACTGATGCAGCTGAGCCACTGTAAGATCGCTTGTCTAGCCACTCAATGCCAATGGAAGAGAGATCTCCCATCGACATAATAAAACCACCTCCATCAGCGGCAATAGCTATGCCAGCGGGAGAAGCTCTCCCTTGGAAATAGCGCTGTCCACAGCAGCGCTTCTTTCAGTGTAACTTACATTGTTCAGAGGGGTGCTTTTCCCCCTCTTTTTGCCCCTCTTTCAGTGATAATTCCTTGAAGACTCAGGCCATGTCTACACTTGGGATCGATGCTGCTGTGATCGATTCAACGGGGGTCGATTTAACGGGTCTAGTGAAGACCCGCTAAATCGACCGCAGAGCGCTCTCTGGTTGACTCCAGTACTCCACCGAAACAAGAGAAGTAAGGTAAGTCAATGGAAGAGCATCTCCCATCGACGCAGCATGGTGTAGACACTGCAGGAAGTCGACCTATGTTACGTCGAGTCCAGCTACGTAGCCTAACTTAGGTTAACTTACCCCGATAGTGTAGACAAGGCCTCATTAATAAGAATGATGTATCCAATGAGAAAAGAAAGGAGTGTGAAAGGGAAAATGATTCATGACCACAATTCAGAGTAAAAGAATAACCCATTCATAATTTGCAAGGTCATCTGTTTTTTTATATCATTGTTCTAATGAATCACTGTTTCTTTACATATGGGGAGTAGCAAGTTACAGTAATTAGAGGAAATGGAGAGACTATTTGCAGCAGTGTTTTTAGGGATTATGCCAGTAAATTTTGTGAAACATTCTAGTTCCCAAACACCTGGTTAAAGAAAGGGCTTCATTCATGCCTAAACCTAGAGAGACTTCCCTAGTTCCATAAACTGAGAAAGATTTAAATGTGCTTGTCTCATTGCCAGCCTTGTGGGCAGCTGATTTGATCCAGGATCTCACAGTGTTGACAGTGATACATTTGAAGCAGCCAAAGGTATGAATCAAAAGGTATATTTGCTGTTTCTCCCTGGTTTGAGGATTCAAAAGCAAAAAAAAACAACTGAAAGGCTTTGCTCAATAACAAGGGTTAACTTTACTGGCAATGTGACTGATTTATGCTGTAAATTTTCCATCTAAAGACTTCAAGAAATATGTTTCCTCAGCCGTGATCCATTTATTCTAATAAATCTTCATTTGAAAATTTAGGCATTTAAGGTGAATATTAAAAATGTTGCCAAAGAATCTGAACAGAAGGAATCTCTTAGCCTAATTCTCCTGAGAGCATAGCTGGATGTGACTGGACAGTTTCAAGGAGCTGCTCTCAGGAGATGATGATGTTTTCTGAGTTATTTTATAAACTTAGAGCCCATGTAGAATCATATGGCTTGGTTATAGAAGTACTCTATTCTCACATCTGGACGTTTTACCTGGAAGAAAATCAATAAAGCTGTAGGGCTTTTGTTTTTTTAATAAATCCTCAATTTCTTTGATAATGTGATACATTTCTCAAACTGTAAGCATGACTTTCTAGTCAGGGACCTGATAGAATCTTTTTCTACAGTTCAAAATGAAAATGCCTCTGGGCCAGATTCTGATCCCAGAATGTGGCCCTGTGATTGAAGTGATTTTCTAAGAGGAACAATGGGATCAGGATGCAATCTGTCAAGGAGCCTGTTACAGCATGGAGCCCTAAGCAGCATGAGCCAGATTGTGTCACCCCGATCATACTGAATAGTGCTTTATTCTGCAAGTATAACATTCTAGCTTATGATAATGCATCAAGTAGTATAGCTTGATCTATTGTATTTTTGTTATAAATGTACAGGCATAAACAGTGCCGGCTTTTTTGCCACCCCAAGCACACACACACAAAAAACCACCGAGCACCGCCCTGCCCCGCCGAAACAAACACCCATCCCCGAGCACCGCCCCGCTGAAACAACCCTCCCCAGCGCTGTGCTGACAAAACAAACACCCCCAGTGCTGCCCCGCCGAAACAAACACCCCCCCGAGCGCCACCCCTTAGAAGGTGCCATCCCAAGCACATGCTTGGTCGGCTGGTGCCTGGAGCTGGCCCTGGGCATAAAGCATATAACACAGAAGAAAAAAAGGCAAAAGAGGAAGTTATTTCACAACTTAGCAAGAGTTTGTGGTTAGGTCTAGCTAGTTAGCTGTTGTAGTTACTCAACCTACAGCTCTTCTGGGTGAAACACAGAAACAGCATCTGCTGCTTGATATGTTTTTAAGATTTAGCCTTAAATTATGCCAAGGATTCTGGCCAATGTGTGGATGTCTATAATATTGTTATTAATAAGGTCCATATTTTCTGTATCATCAGTACAGATGTAATCAAAGATGGGCAAACATCAAAAGGCTGGAAGTTTGGGTTTGACTGAATTTAGCATCAAAATGTATGAATGCTTATGCAAAGCTTATTTGAAGGACGTGAAATATTTGAGCATTGGTTCCACAAAACTGAGCTGGAAATATCTTGAGAACAGACAATCTAAGGAGATTTTAGGCACCTCTGCTTCTGCTGTGTTAGGAAATATCACAGGTTTGCTTAGGAGTGGGTGCAGGTGCCATATTTGTATTTTTCACAGTCTTTTGAAATGCCACATAGTCATTTATACAGCTCAATTAGCACTACGTGCCCCCTTTACACAGTATTTCACCTCTTGCATTGCATGAATAACATGAGACCAGCTCTCCTATTGCTTCAGCTCTTTAATATCTCCTAGAGGGCCCCCACCTAAAAAAAAAAAGCCTAGGAAAAACAGAGATATTTAAGTTTGAGGTCATAGGAACCTGAACACACAGCCTTAACTGCAACACTTCTGCTTTCATCCCCAGATCAGTGCACTAGGGTCAAAAAACCACCATACTTGCAGGAGAGTGGGGATTTAATTTGTAGTTGTCTGCTATCATATAGTGCAGAGGCACTAAGAGTTTGTCTACACAGCAAAGGAAAACACACAGCTGGCCCAGCCAGCAGGGCTCGGACTGTGGGGCTGTTTCATTGCTGTGTAGGCTTCTGGGCTCAGATTGGAGCGCATGCTATAGGACCCTGAAGGGTGGGAGCCTGGGTTTTCCTTTGCTGTGTAGACATACCCTAAGAGGCAACGCTTTGTGCACCGTCCCCTGACACACTCCTGGAACAGCCAAGCACTATCCACCCTTTAGTGCCTGATGTAGCAATATGCCCCACCTTTCCCCCCGTAGAGTCTGGAAATAATTACCAGGAAGCAGTTTATATAGTTCCCTAGTTTTCTCATGTGAGCCTTCAGTTCTTCTTCATTACTCCATTCTTTACACACGCGGGACATCTGAGAGAGGATTCAACTTCCTCACTCTTAGTGATCAAATAGGACATCCTCTCACTTAGGTGTTAGAGGGAGAAAGGTGGGTTAGACAGTCTCTATTAAAAAGAGAAAAGAAGGTATTTCCAAAAAGAGACGGTTTAGGTTTCCTGAGTTGAGCCAGGGCTGAAAACCTGAAGGAAGCAGTTAATGATCACGCTTTCATTTCAGTGCAGAAACTGAGATAATACAGTTAATGAAATTTAGAGTTAATATCCAAGACATGCGATGTATGTTCTAGTAGTCAGATAAAACTAAAGTCCTTTCTCAGGGTTTAAGTATGGTTTATGGAGGGGCAGAAAGTGATAGAGAATATGAGAAAGCTCTAACAAATAAATGTTAATTGTGCCTGCTTCTCCTTGATTTTGAATTGAGATAGGTGTGGCAATGCCTATCTTCACCTGGTGTGAGCATCCTGCCAGTACTTAGGCATCTGGATGCCTAGAGTGAAGAATTTAAACTCCTAGGGGATTTTTACAGCAAAAATGTAGGCACTAAGCAAGTTTAGACACCAACAGGGTTAGATAGCAGCCAAGCAGGGTTTTGTGGATTACAGTAGTGCCTAAATCTGGGATTTAGGTGCCAAAATCCATTTGTGGATCTGAGCCTTATTCTTTCATGTAAACCACTACAAGAGGGGGACATGTAACACACACTAAAACAGTGGATTACACATCACCCCAAAAGGGATGAAGAGGGACAGGGAAGAGACGGGGACATTTCTCCACACCTGTGTCCCCACACACACCAGCCAGTGCAGCGGCTGAGTCCCTGCCAAGATAGTGTGGCTCCACACTACACCCAGTCAGGCCAATGGGAAAATTAGAGTCTGGCTCTAAACTGTAAGTAGCTGCACACAAGTATCTTTTTTTCCAGTCTCAGAGCTTAAGCAGGTACACTGTGCAATGGAAATCTGTGTGAGTTTGCTACAACTGCCAGCAGATAATTAAAGTGAATCATGAGCTCAAGAATGGAAGGTGAAAGTATTAAGAGCCCACTCAATCCAAGAATACAAAGAAGACAAGGGGAGTTCAAAGTAATAGTCATTGCCTTTTGGAGCTCACAAAAGAAAACATTTCCCAAAAGCAAACTTAGAAGCAGAACATCTAGGATCTTTTTGAGGACTGTAAAGGATCTTTCTGAGGAATGGTCTGATCTACAGACTCCTTCTTTCCTTTATATTTATAAAAAGCCCATCTGCTTTTTCTTTTTATAGCCATGAGCTCCCGACACGATAATTTCTAGGTGCTTTTCTAAGTAGAATAAGTAATTTTTGAATCCCGTCACCAAAACATGGGCTCATACCCTACACAGTATTGCAGTGACTCTTTAGAGGTGTTGTTGTCTTAAAACATTAAGTTGAGATTCCCCTTTACTAACCATTCTGATGATCCAAATCAACTATTGGCCCTGATCCCATGTTCCTCTTCCACACTGTAACAGTGTACTGACCTCTTTAATCTGTTTTGACAGCAAGGCATTCTGGGCATTGTGGCTCCCAGGGATACCAGAGTGTTTTAGGTCCTGCAGCAATGTGCTGGGGCCCTGGAAGGAAATATACAGAGCTCTCTCTCCCAGTGAAGGCGAGAATAGGGATAGAACAGGGACTTGTGTTAATCTTAGTACTAAAGGAGCAAGACAAAGATTAGGAAAGGGAAAAGTGCTCTTGGTCTCCCCGAGCAAAGGACCTAAGAAGACAGCCAGGCTAAGGTATCACAAGAAGTGTTTGCGCTAGGGCAAAGGAAGTGTTTTTGGTGGGGGAAGAGAAGTGGGGATGGGAAGGCAGGAAGCCAATGGTCAGCTCTGACCCCTGGTTTATTCTTGAGGGCCCCAAGGCTTGTGGAAGAGGGAGGGTGTGACCATAGATGGTACCATTATACTTTTTGAAAAAAGTAGGGGATAAGTCCAGTCTCATGACAACATTCCCTGCTCTAGAAAAATAGACTATAGGGTGGAATTTTTAATAGCATTTAGTGTTGGCCTTACTTTACTTCCATCATTGGGAGCAGAGTTAGACCAACACTGACGGCTTTTGAAAATCTCTATTCTAAAGCCCCAGGCTATGTGAAACCCTATGTGAGCATGTAATGTTAACAATATTTATCTGCACAGCCACGGCTCCACTAGTATTGAATTCACTTTGCAAAGAGCCAGGTTCTGCCACCTTTACTCACTTTGAATAATAGCTTACCCCATGAGACGTTGCACTCCATTTCTATGAAAAATGCTACCAGATGAAAAACTGCATTCTGGTCAGCGGGGCCGCATATCCCTTTTATGTTCCTTATTAGTTTTCTTCATATTTTCCTTTATTCTTCTTCCAAATAGGTGTAGATATATCTCTCTGTCTATAATAATTGTCTAATAGTTCTGTTAATTACTGTAGACCCAATTATAAAATGGTGGTGTCTTCACGAGGTGCACAAACACCTCATTTGGGTACCTGAACATGACCAAGACATTTAAATATTCGTATGCTCTTGCCCCGGTTCTCTCCCATTCCCCTCAAGCCTGACAACTGGATTATTGCGCAGGGTTTGATAATGCCCTGCAGGCATGTTTATGGAAGGAAGAAATCCCTGACACCTCTGCTTCTCTGTGATTGGCTGTTCCCTCACACTGATAAAGTATTTAGGGGACCCCAAATTTTTAGCACCCCAAACGAATGCAGCAGGATTTGAGGGTCTGGGGTGCCAAATCCTGCCCCTTAGCCCTCACTAGCTGCAGTGAACCCTGATCAGACTCTCTCTCCCTACAGTAGCAGAAACTCTGCTCTGCCTGTCCTTGCCCTGCTGCTACCAGGAAGAAGCTCTAGCTAGCAAACAGGAGTGTCTAACAGGGGAGTTTTGCGAGGGAGTTTACAGGCGGAGTGTGAGGGGGAGCTACATACACTTAACCTTCCTTAAACTTTTTTAAACTTAAAGCCCAAAACACCCCCTGATAAAAACAAAACAACAACAAAGGGGCAAGCTTCAGGAGCAAAATGAGAATGCAGGCAGAAGTCCAGCAACAAAGTGGGGGCTACCCAGTTTATTGCACCCAATGCAGCATGTATGAGTACCTGCCCTATCGAAAGGTGGCATGTGTGTGCATTCGGTGCAAGGAGCTCCTGGCCCTCAGAGACCGTGTACGGGCTTTGGAGACGAGGGTGACTGAACTGGAGGAGCTGAGGGAGACAGAGGTACATAGATGAGACTTTCCGGGACACAGTGGAACGGTCCCATTCCCAGTCTGACAGCCTCTGTGCTGTTGAGGAGGATGAAAGCCTCAGGGGAAGGAGAACATCCAACTGGAGCAGAGCGAAACAATCCCATAGCTGGGACCCTCCTTCCAGATGATGTTGTGATTTCCTCTCGCACTGAGGATATCTCTCCAGGGTAGGGAACAGACAGGTATTAGTAATGAGCAATTTGATCATTAGAAACATAGATAGCTGTGTTTGCGATGACCGGGAGAAACACATGGTGACTTGCTTGCCTGGTGTGAAGGTTGCAGATCTCTCGATACAGCTAGATAGGCTTATGAGTAGTGCTGGGAAGGAGCTGGTGGTTGTGGTACATGTAGGTACAAATGACCTAGGGAAGGATAGGAGAGAGGTCCTGGAGGCCAAATTTAGGCTGCTAGGTAAGAGATTGAGGTCCAGGACCTCCATGGTAGCATTCTCTGAAATGCTTCCAGTTCTACACACAGGGCCAGTTAGACAGGCCGAACTGCAGGGTCTCAATGTATGGATGAGACGATGGTATAGGGAGAAGGGGTTTAGATTTATTAGGAACTGAGGAAACTTTTGGGAAAGGGGTACAGGAAGGATGGGCTCAACCACGTAAACCAAAAGGGAACCAGATTGCTGGCACTTAAAATTAAAAAGGTCGTAGAGCAGTTTTTAAACTAAGGGCTGGGGGAAAGCTGACAGGTGCAGAGGAGCACGTGGTTCGGACATCCCTTAGGGGAGGATCTATAAATGGAGATTCCCTATGTCCTAATAAAGAGGAGAGGATGGAAGATGATAAAATATAGGTAGGATCTGATGAGAAACAGTCAAATGAAAAAAAGTCCCATTCAATTACATCATGTAATGGCAGACAGCTAAAAAGTGACAAGTTTTAAAAGTGCTTATATACCAATGCTAGAAGTCTAAATAATAAGATGGGTGAACTAGAGTGCCTCGTATTAAATGAGGATATTGATATAATAGACATCACAGAAACTTGGTGGAATGAGGATAATTAATGGGACACAGTAATACCAGGGTACAAAATATATCAGAAGGACAGAACAGGTCGTGCTGGTGGGGGAGTGGCACTATCTGTGAAAGAAAGCGTAGAATCAAATGAAGTAAAAATCTTAAATGAACCAAATTGTACCATAGAATCTCTATGGATATAATTCCATGCTTGAATAATAAGAATATAGCAGTAGGGATATATTACAGACCACCTGGCCAGGATGGTGATAGTGACTGTGAAATGTTTAGGAAGATTAGAGAGGCTATTAAAATAAAAAAATCAGTAATAATGGGGGATTTCAACGATCCCCATATTGACTGGGTACATATCACCTCAGGACGGGATGCAGAGATAAACTTTTTTAACACCGTAAATGACTGCTTCCTGGAGCAGCTAGTCCTGCTACCCACAAGAGGAGAGGCAATTCTTGATTTTGTCCTAAGTGGAGAAGAGCAGCTGGTCCAAGAGGTGAATATAGCTGGACCACTTGGTAATAGTGACCATAATATAATTAAATTTAACATCCCTGTGGTGGGGAAAACACCACAGCAGCCCAACACTGTAGCATTTAATTTCAGAAAGGGGAACTACACAAAAATTAAGAGGTTAGTTACACAGAAATTAAAAGGTACAACACCAAAAGTAAAATCCCTGCAAACTGCAGGGAAACTTTTTAAAGACACCATAATAGAGGCTCAATTTAAATGTATATCCCAAATTAAAAAACATAGCAAAATGTTTTGACGGCCAAGACTCTAACAAGGTTCAAAAAAGAACTAGATAAATTAATGGAAGATTGGCTATTAATGGAGGTTTGGCTATTACCCAGGATGGGCAGGATGGTGTCCCTAGCCTCTATTTGCCAGAAGCTGGGAATGGGCAACAGGGGATGGATCACTTGATGATTACCTGTTCTGCTCATTCCCTCTGGGGCACCTGGCATTGGCCACTGTCAGAAGACAGGATACCGGGCTAGATGGACCTTCTGACCCAGTATGGCCGTTCTTATGTTCTATAGTAGAGTAGGTCTTATTGATTTAGGGATGGGGCTTCCTGGAACATTAAATAGAAAAAACTGTTAAAACTATGCCAATATTGGACAATTGCTGGGCCCGACCCTCACTTTTTTTTTTGTAAAGTGAAGGCCAAGGAGAGAGCAGTACTTTAAGGGAATGTTAAACTAATACAATGAATCCTGTACATCTGGATAGTCATACAAAAATTATTTGAAAATGATAATGTCTAAGGAATTTGTAATGCATCAGTGAATGCATGCAGGAGATTCCATATGCATAGCCATACACTTTATCACTGTCTCCGAAACTACTGGTAAAATTAGCACAACCTATGAATAATTACAGCAACTTTTCTGTAAGTACAAATATGCATGTCCCTTATACACAGAGCCTGGACAAAATGATCTGCCTCCAGATACTTGTATATTTATTTCACAGCTGTTAAATTCTCTCAACCATTTCGGCAGAACCTCAAAGGTGAAATATCTAAAATCTATTTCAAGCAATATAATGCTGATATGCCCTTTCCTGGATATGAGTGACATAATGGAGCCATTAGTGCTGCATTTGAATTTATATTCAAGTTTTCAAGACATGTGCGCTCAGAGTTCATTGAATGGAACTCTACAGTCTCCTGCAGTACTGTATGTCTAAAAGTTACTCAACTGCAACGTAATAAAGCTTAATAGGCCAGTGAAGCATAAATGTTTGCTTTGTTAAAATTAGCTCTTTAAAGCAGGATAAAATAAATGTGCAGTTGCTCAAAGAAACTCACCTACAGTATCGGAGGATCTGTTCAGCTGTAAATTGATTGAAGGAGATTGTCTTAGACATCAGTATATTACAATAATTCTATTCAATGGCTGAATTCTTCAATTTTATTTTACTGGGGATGTTAATCAGTTCCTTGATGTGATATTAGTTGCTTTTAACCTAAAAGGAGATGGATTCGGTCAGACTTACATGACTAACTCTGTTAAGACCTCATTGAAAGAACAGAAAAATGAACAGCTAGATGCTAATTGGACTATACAACTAGCAAAGGCCATGCTTTTAGACTTTATTATAGATATTTTTTGACCATGTTTTAATGTTAAGGCTGTGAACAATAAAAGCCAGGAAATGGAAGGATGACACTTCTCTTAACTTACACTTAATGAAAAGGGAAAAAAAAGACACAGTACCCTTTATTACATTTCAGTCCAGTATTCTGGTAGCTAGCTACCACACAAATCTCAGTGATATCTAAACAACTTCAAACTTTACCATAATAAGGGACCTGTATATTCCACAAATTCATGAATGTGTAATTTGTCACATATTTTACCAGAACTGCTCTTCTGAATCTCAGCTTCATCATATTGTTATTATTATGGGAAGAATGTGACAAAGAGTCATTGCAGTTTGTCTTGAAGGCTGTGAAGTAGAAAACCATTCCTTACTCTAAGAAGAGGGCTCTGTCTCACCCCCATCACTGAAAGTTCCATTGTTCTTGAGATCATGGAGGGAGAGACAGCTTCTGATATAGTCTAGACACAGCCAAAGAGCTGTACTGATTAACAACAAGATTTTAAACTTCATGCAATGGTCAACCAGGGATGTGATCAGAACACCAGAATGATGTTCTCTTCTTGTTCCATAATTGTCAGCAAAAGCCTGTTGCATTCTGTACCAAGTGGAGTTTCATAAGGGTTGATAGCTTCAATCCTAGGATGGTGCATTTATACAATTAAGCCTGGAGATAAAAAAAATGCATGGATCACTATGACCAAAACTGTACTTGACAGGATAAAGCATAACCCTCTTTGTGGCTTAAGAAGGAAGGCAAATTTGTCTGCTGTTGCTTCTTCAGAACCAAAAATAAGGATTTCAGACATAGTACATACCTTGAAAATAATGCAGTTATGCATCTGATACACATGCTAGTCAGCCAAAAATACTTGCCTGCAATTTGCTTTCAATATCTATCCCTCAGTCAGTTTGCAAATATTATTATAGTAAATGTGAATTCTATCAATCCAATTTAACACTTGTTTGTCTGGAAATTTAGCAACATTCAAGACTGGGAGGTGGGGGGAAGGGGATGGAGCGAGAAGGGAAAACTACCTGGACTGCTAACCCAGATTAATACAGTGAGAAGCAGGCAAATAAAAATATTCTGTTCTACTCAAATAATCTGCTCTACTCAAATAATCTGCTCACTTTCCTGTTTCCTAAATTGGTATTCAGTACTTCATTGCACACTCATTTCTTGTGTAACCCTTCTGCCAGGACGAGTTGACAGCAGCAAGGGCCGGGTTCAGTGCATAGGGGTTCCCTTCTCATCAACGCAATGCAAAACCGGCTCGAGCCCCCACCCAGTAACCTGGGAAAATCTTACACACACCCCTGAGTGCCTCAAAGAGGCAATACTTCCCCTCTTGCAAGCACAGAGCCTCGGTGTAGCAGAAAATCGTTAATAACAGCAGGTAAACTACACCAGCATTAAATTGGGAAAACACCGCAACTAGGATTCATAAACCAAACTGTGAGCAAAGACCCACCCCAGCAAATTGGGCCATGTCCTTTCCCTTTGGTTCTTGAGTCCAAGAACCCAAAAGTCCAGTCCCAGAGTTCAAAAGTTCATCTGCAGAGTGCTACACACACCCCAGTCTGGGCGGAAATGGGGAGGGGAGAGGTAAGGGGCACCTTACGTGGCTTGAAGCTGACTACCTTGCCCCTCCGTGAGGCTTCGCTCTGCTCCGCCAGCCATCCCACGGGCCACTCCGCTCTGCCAGCTGTCCTGCAAACTACTCCGCACTGCCAGCAGTTCCACTCCACCAGCCATCCTGCAAGGTGCTCCGACTGTCCCCACGAATTGCTCCGCCCCGCTCTGCCAGCAGCTCCGCCAGCTGTCCCGCCAACTGCTCCACCAGCCACACAGCAATATATCTTCAGGCTCCCCTACTACTTAACACAGTGCTCAGTGATTTCAGTTCATAATACTTTTAGCTCTTTAATGATTTCAGCTTGTAGTAAGGGGAGCCTTAGTGCTCATTTGCACCCTTAGCCCAGAGTGATTTCAACTCAGCAGCCTGTAACCAAACTCCCAATGAACTCAACATTAGCTCTGATATTCCACAGTGGAGAGAGAAAGCAGTTGGTGTCTCAGGCCCTCACAAGATGCCCACACCACCAGGTCCTAATACCTGTCACCAGCAAGCCTCCCTCTCTCTCTCTCTCAATTCACTAGGTTTTGGAACCCATGTCCCTTGCCTAGTGAGTGCTGCTTAGTTGATGGCGAGTCCCTCCATCATAACAAAAGGCCACTGTCCTTGATTCACACAATCAGAATAACAACAGTTTATTCTTCCTGACCCAATAACAGAAAAACTGGGGATCCTACAGCAGCCAACATGACCATTTGGGCTGCTTGAGCTCATGGTAGGTGGGGTGGGTGTGCCTATGTAAATGAGGTCAGCCCCTGAAGTTCTTTTCCACAACTTGCCACCAGATGTCAGGGTGAAGCTCATCCTGACTCTGCTTACATCTAATTTTAAGTTTGCCCACAATATATAACTCTGGGACTCCACCTCTTGGACAGTATTCTACATTATGGTAATAGAACTGTAAGAGTTCTCCCTCTGTTTTTGTTATAAAGGAAGGCACATCACAGAATACTTTTATATCTGCACTACAATGTATGCCATCACAATGCATTTATTTTTTTAAATGTCTTCCCTGATACGATGTGAAAAATGATCTTTACAGAGGTACTCTATGCTTTGCTCAGTAGCCACTTTTTTTTGCCATTGAGGATTCAATAATGCTATCAGAGGTTTTCTATCTATTTTCTTTTCCTCTCTTTCTTCTACCAACAAGCTGCACAGAAGCTGAGCTCCCAGGAAGCCATAGAATATTAGAAGCGACAAAGGGTCCTGTGGCACCTTATAGACTAACAGAGGTATTGGAGCATAAGCTTTCGTGGGTGAATACCCACTTCGTCGGATGCAAACCATAGAATATTGTCATTACTAGAGTTGAAGCAAAAGAGAGGAGGTATTTTTGGGGAGCCGACTGAAAACAGCTGTCACAGCACAGCATATTGTCCATATGGGGGAGCAGGATCTGTACCAGAAACAGAAGACTGAGACTTCCTCCCTCTCTCAAGCTGCTGAAACAGCGAACAGTGATCAAGCTGCTAAAACTCCATCTAACTACTTAAGAGGCACTTTCAAAGAGGAGTTATTTTACATTTTTGAAGCCTATAAATTTCATCTGCGCTGCAAGGTGAATTTTAATAACATTGAGTTCCTGTAAAAGAGACTCTCCCTTCCTGATACAAAGTTTATATTTGTTTAAGTAATGTGAATCCAGATGAGATAGTATGATGCTTTTAGCCATTTAATTTAAATAGGTGATTGCAGCTTTGTATAAACTGGCATTTTAACTGGAGTTTAAGGAAAAGAACTGTTGAAAACTTAAAGTTTGAGCTGGGCTTTGCCACGGGAAAGAAAAGCCTGAACTTAATCAATGTATAATAATATTTTTTTTTAGACCAGAGTTATGAGAGTTGCTTCACCAAAGTGCAATTCCACTGCAGTTACTGGAATTACACTGATATAAAACTCAGAGTAACCCAGTGATGAATCAAGCTCATGAAATGGGAAAATATTGCTAACAGATTCAGGGGACACTCAACCAATCAAATTACTAGGAGACTGGATGCTTGAAATAACACCTGGGTTGACTTGCTTCTACACAAAGGACCCCTGGAACTTTATAATGAAGTGACTGTTGTAACTTTGGATGAAGGTCAATTTCCACGGTATAACAGACACATCTACTTGCTGTAAACAGATGAAAACCAGCCAAATATGAGAAAAGTGGCAGTACAATGTGTAACCCTTCTGCCGATTGGAGCCAGCAGCAACAAGAGTCAGGTTCGGTATCTAGAGGATCCTTTTCAGGAATACAATAAAACCAGCTAACCTGGGCACCTCTAAGAGGCAGTGCTTCCCCTCTCACAAGCACAGAGTTTGAGTGCAGAAAAGAAACTTTTAATAAAAGGAGGGAAGTAACCCAGTATTAATTTGGGAAAAAGCTGCAAGCAGGATTCCTAAACATAAAACCATGACCAAAAGACTCACCCCAGAGTACACTGGACAGTGTCCTTTTGCCTCAGGTTCTTAAATCCAGGAACCAAAAGTTCCCTCCACTGCACCCCATTCACAGTTGTCCTTGGCCATTGAAAACCCAGAGTTCAGAGGTGCATCTGCTTGAGCTCGCCTCCCATCCTGGTGGTTGTGGTGGGGGGGGGAGCACTTGCATGCTCTGCTGTCCAGGCACTTGCTCTAGCATCAGCTGTCCTGATGGCCACTCACCACTCCGCTCTGCCGGGTGCTCACTGCTCTGTTCCACTGGCTGCCCTGCCAGCAGCTCACCTCCGCTCTGCCGACCACCCTGCCAATGGTGCACCTCCACGCCACACCCTCTGGGATGTCTTGAGGTCCCATCACTTAATACAGCTCTCAGTGATTTCAGCAGTTAGTGGGGGAGCCTCACTGCTAGTGCAGACTGGGCAGTCTCTTGCAGCAAAGACACTCTCCCAAAGCAGGCCTCAAAGGCCTAGTTACCAGTGATTTCAGCTCAATTGGTGTGCAACAAGACTCTCAACTGAATCTTATTACACAGTGGAGAGAGAAAGGGTCAAATGGTGTCTAGGATTCTTAGGTAGGGCCTACAGCACCAAGTACACATACCTGTCCCCACCTTCTCTCAACTCCACTGGACTTTGGCACCCATGTCTCCTGCTTAGCAAGTGAAGTTTAGTTGAGGGCGAGTCCCTCAATCAAGGTATGCCAAGCACAGTTCTGCTGCCCTTGAGTCACACAACAAGGATACACAACCCTTTAGTACCATTGCCCCAATAACAAAATGACTTGTGATCCAACACCAGCCAAAAGTGATAATTTGGGCAAAGTAGTCCCATCATGCTGAGCACCTAGGCAGGGTGGGTGTGCCCATGAAAACAAGGTCGGCTCCTGAAGTCCTCTTCCCCAGCTCATCAGTAACTCTTTACATTTGTAAGCAGGGGCTGATTTCAGCCCCTGCTTACAAATGTAAACAGTAAGCCCAGGCGATGCGGGGTTTATCATTGTAAGAGTTAGATAAATCTTATACAGTATGTGTTTTGGTAAGGAATGGGGAGAAAACTGCTAATGGCTGATTTTAAAAAAATAAAGTTACTCAATGTTTTTCTTACACACTTCTTTGATAAAAGAAAATATTGATTTTTATTCTGTGCTTCTATCTTCTTTCCTGTGATCTGAACAAACCTGCGGAAAGGGAAATAAAGATTATGAACATGCCACTTAAATCTGAAGTTTGGGAAATTTCTAACTATTCCACAAGTTCGGAACTATTTATTTAAGTTTTGTATTTCTTTCCACTGTGGATGGTATCCCTTCTTCTGACAGGTAACCAGCCAGGCTTCCTATGACCCAAATTTTGGTATAAGTAACTATTATAACTCTTATCTGTGTATTATTATTTATATTACAGTAGCACCTAGAGGCCCCAACTGTGTGCTGGGTGTTATACATATACTCTAAATAGACATGATGGAGTGGGAGGACTCCCCATTTTACACCTGAGGAATTGAGATACAGAGGGATTAAGTGACTTGCCTAATGATGTCTATGGCAGAACTGGGAACTGAACACAGGCTGCCTGAGTCCACATTTTCCAGACTTTTGAAAGTTGAGGCCCCTTCAGGAAACACACACACACACACACACACACACACACACACACACACACACCTCCTCTCCTCTCTCTCCCTCTGATCATACACTTATTCTTTTCTTGTTTTCCTTAATTTAAAATAAGGCATCCACACCGACTTCCATCTGTGGGAGCTGCTGTGAGGAAAACACTGAATCAAGGCATCTGGCTCTGCAAACCCTCATCCTAGCCACACATGCTTCCCAGTCAGGAGTGAGATTTTTATGGGTAGTGGTGGCCTTTTCTGAGCGCCCAAGCAGAGGGGTGGTTGTAATCACTTTGTACCACTACTGTCTTCTCCCTGGTGGACTTTGTAGCTTGGGGGACTATGCACCTTGGTTCACTCTGGTAGCTTGGGTAAACTTGAGCTGAATCTGAACCATCATTTACACCATTATGTTTGTGTGTGTTATTTCTCGAACTGAACAAATAAAGTTACTGCTGCTAATGTCCATTGCAATAGATCTGTAGATCACCATGCTTGGTATCTGCTAATGCCAGTGGGATTATTTGAATACCTCTGTTGAGACGTGTGAGCAAGTTATGAGACATTGTTGCTAAGGAACCAACCTTCTTTGTGTTCAGTATTTCAGTACCACATTCGATGTAATTGTAAGTGTGCCCTGGGGAAGTCAGTGTGCCCAGGAAGTATGTGTAATGCAGACATGCACACACTTGCAAGTCCAAAGACACTGTTTTTTCTTCAAAGATTGTATTAGTACTGTCTATTTTGTGGCTGTTTTCATGTCCCTATACTTATTTGTGAAAGCAGCTACACTGCAATCATGTGTCATATCATTATATGTCTCTACAACCATACAATTTTACACCAATCAGTGAGCTGTGCTTTGATTTTCTAGCCATTTTCAAAAATGAGTACAAATGGACTGGTGCTCAATTCCTGCCAAGCTGTAAGCAAAGATCAGACGCAGGCTAAGAGCTAATGCAAACTTCACTACCCCCTAATACTTCTATATCAGGTCAAACGAAAAGACCGGATTTAAAAAATCCCTGAATTTTGGGATAGTTCTGCTCTGGAACTGATCTCTCCAAATCTGGCCCATCTCTAATGGTGATATGCTGTTCTATTAGCATATACATTTAATGGGACTACTCATGCTTAAAGTTGCTTATGTGCATATTTGCTGGCTCAGGACCTTACTTTGTAGTATAAATAACATTAAATATGAAACAATAATCAATGTGTGTGCAAACAGAAAGGGAATTTTAGATGTTAATGCTGTACTCTAATCCTTTTTAATTATATCTCGGGGGGTTTCTTCTCTCATTTTTAAAGTCCCCATCTTACTCTTTTAAGGCCTAATTTTTCAAAGTCCCAGTTTTGCTCACACAGTTATGGAAGTGTTGTCTGCCAGGATCTGTACTGTGGATCCTTTCAGGAGCTGCAGAAAGACTCTGCGGGTTAGTCAAACTGCCCAAAGTTCCAGCACGTTGACCTGGAGCAAGGGTTCTTTCCAGGAGCATAAATGAAGAGCAATGAGAGAGAACTGAGAGGTGGATAGGGCTGCCCTGCCTTTTATGTCCTGCGGGGAAGCCTGGGGATACACAGGGTGCAGGTGCAGCCCCAGCAAACAATATTGATCAAAAGATTCCAGTCTCGTATGTGTGCATAGTGGTATCTACACAGACAGAGACTTAAAGAAGTACTTAATTAGTTAGGACAATAACAGTACTTTTCATACCGCTTGTATTACATTGCTTGTTGAGACACTTTTAAGCGCTTTATTTTTTCGAATAATCTAACCTATAGATCTATATCTGTATTATATTATCTACCATTTAATGCTAAATCCAGGGCTTTTAATTCTTCCTTATCTATTTTTTTTTTCAGAACTCCTTCATGTTCCATGTGTCCAAGCACAGCCAGCCTTGGATTTTTATTTGTTCGCAATTAATCTAAGACCAAGAATACAGACTTCCATATAGTTAAGAAATGACAATGCTATATCATATGAAGTCACAGTCCTCAGAGAACATTACATCACCAGTAATAATTTTCTCCAAACACAGATAATTTTTGTGGAGTTACATATGATACGTGAAGTATTTTATAGTTTGCTTATTGAGATATTATTGAATGAGTGATTTGGATTGCCATTTTCTACATTCTTTTCTATTTAATTGTGTATAGTGGGATATTCAGTTCTGTACTTCTTTACAAAATATTAATATGTACAAATCCATTTCATTATTCCAAAATTAATAAATTGACATATTTACCATGGGCCAGAGTCTGTTACCCTTCCTCACCTTCAGTGTTACTCTAATCGGAGAGTAGTACCATCAGAATCAACAGTGCTATGCAATGTGAGTAATAGGTATCCAAATACACCCCACAAAGTGGGGCTTGATTCACCAAGTAGCTGATCATCAAGCCCTAATCCAGCAAAGCACTTATGCATGCGCTTAACTTTAAGGACATAGATAGTCCTATTGAAGACAATTGAGAATTGAGCCCTTAGCAACAACAGATACAGTTTTGGAGAGCCAACATTCTAAAAGAATCCACAGAAAGGAGGATAAAAATCAAGGTGTTTCTTTTTTTTAGAACTAAAATATGTCCTAGATTGAGAATAACGCTCCAGGAAACTAACTGATTACATGAGCCTAGATGCTGTAGAAAGATACCAAAATAGATAATTAAAGTCTGAAAAGGAATCTCTGGTTGATAGAAAAAGTAGATGAATGGTTTCTACAAATAATAAATAAATAGCCATTGTTAAAGTTTGGTTTCTTGGTGGTTTTTTTTTTTTGGTTTTTTTTTTTGAAGCTCTAGCTGAGTTGGCTCTGATAAGCTGCAGGAAGATGTGGTCAATCCAAGATGTGACAAGTGGGGATGGGAAAAATCTGGAAAGGTAACACCAGAGAGAACTCTGATGAAGAGTAAGTTATGGATGAATCCTTAAATATGATTTATGACTTTTTACTTTTTTGTTAGAATAAATCAAGTTCTAGTCTCAAACATACCATGGCTGCAATTTCCCCCTGCTCTGGCCTCCAAACACTATTTTGGCTGTGCACAGGGGCCACAAAGGAACTACAAGAAGCCAGGAGGGAACACCCCTGGCACAGAAGCTGAATAGGGCTGATGGAAGAGGCCTCATAAGGTGGGGTTTGGGGCCGGGGGTGACTGGAGTGGAAGGAATATGTTGGAAGAGTGTAATATAGCACTGAGAACGATGGGGATTTCTGGGCTGTTGGACATTCCATAGGCAGTCCTGTGAAGTCTGGTATATGTTACACGTAAGAACCCCATATGGTAAAACTGTCCTTGGCTTCAGTGGGATTATAGTCTGGTCACCACTGAGCACTTTTGAAAATCCTTCCTATTGGCTTCAGTGGGGCTCCATCTGGATGTAGGAGTCTGCCTCCATGGAGTTCTTTGCAGGATCAGGACCGTACTTTGCAAGTCCAGATGTCTTCTGATTTTAATTGTGCAACCTCATTACATTAACATCTTTCTGGTATTTAATTTGACAAATGTTATTTCTTCACATTTCACATTACATAACAGCAATAGTGCACATACTGTACTTAAAAATACAAGTGTTACAGATTTTGAGTAGCTTCTCCCTGCAGCCATGACAATGTAAAAAGGAATACAAGCATAGTAGTAAAGTCATAATAAACATGTTAGGCACTTTAAGACTGTACTTAAGAATTTATTGCCCCAATCTTGGAAACAGATAATATAGTAGCACAGGTGCTTAACTTTATACATGTGATTACTCCCATTGAACTCAATGAGACTACTCACCTGTGTAAATTTAAGACGGGATCTTAAATCCTTAGTTGGTTCTTTGTATTTGAAATTTGTAAAAATATAATTTTCTAGATGCACACACATCAAGGGCAAACCAGTAAGAAGTGTGCAAGCTGAAATAATTTGATTTACAGTAATAGACTGCAGCTACCTGCTGTTTGTGTTAAATACGAATCATTACACAGCAGCACCGTTGGTTATGGAACCAGATGAGAAACCCATTTTTTCTGATCTCCAGAGCAGGCATAAATGACCAAAACATAAGATACGTTTGTTAATTAGTGGCAGAATTCCAGTAGGACTACTCTGATGTTTATTATATCTGTTTTTCAGTCTAATAATAAATGGTAAATCATGTCTCTTTACCCAGTTTGTTAAAAATATATTTTTCCTTTTATTACTGAAATAAGAGAATGTTTTCTGGTGTTTAATATTTATGGATAAAGAATGAACAAATTCTCTGTTTCTTGACTGCTTGCTTATGAAATATAAATTGGAATTTAAAAGCTTGTTACTGTATATGATGAATTGCCCCTTTTTGCATACTTATTCAGACCCTACTGTATGTAAGTATAGTACAGTGTATGTGAAACATTTTAAGGATTCACAGATACTGTAAATTCATTTAAGTGCATGGAAAAAAGACTAGAGTAACAAAAAGAATAGGAATACTTATGGCACCTTAGAGACTAACAAATTTATTTAAGCATAAGCTTTTGTGGGCTACAGCCCACTTCATCGGATTCATAGAATGGAACATATAGTAAGCAGATCTACATAGAGAAAATGTGAAAAGGGGAAGTTGCCATACCAACTCTAAGAGGTTAATTAATTACGATGAGCTATTATCAGTAGGAGATAAAAAAAAGCTTTTGGAGTGATAATCAAGATGGTCCAAATCAGACAGTTGACAAGAAGGTGTGAGGATACTTAACATGGGGAAATAGATTCAATTTGTGTAATGACCCAGCCACTGCCAGTCTCTGTTCAAACCTAGGTTGATGGTATCTAATTTGCAAATTAATTCCAGTTCAGCAATAACAAGATGCACATTGGGTAGCTGTGACGGCTTGGGGTCACAGAGACCTGCTTGGTGCTGCCACCTGGTGTGCCAAGGCCACTTCTGTCCCTGCTTCCAGGCCTTTTCCAGCTTGGGACTCCCGAATCCTGTCTGTTTTGAGCCAGATTCCACTGATCTGCTGCAAACACAGACCCAGGTCCGAACCAAGTCCACTCACCACTGTAAGGCTCCTGGAAGCGCTCTTACCTTTGACACCCAGGTGCCCAGCTCCCTAAGCGGTCTAAACCCTTAATACATCCGTTTTACCCTGCATAAGGCGTATACAGGGTAAACTCATAAATAGTTCGCCTTCTATTTCAAAGATAGAAAGATATGCACAGCTGTTTGCTTTCCCCAGGTACCAACTCGTACTCAAGGAAACTTAATAAGTAAAAAGTGATTTTAGTAAGTACAGAAAATAGGATTTAAGTGATGTCAAGTAATGACAGACAGAACAAAGCAAGTTACTTAGTAAAATAAAATAAAACACGCACGTCTATGTCTATTCAAAGTTAACACAGATAAAAGCCTCACCAGATTCGGATATTTTCCTTTTTACAGGCTGTAGAATTAGCCTGGGTCCAGCAGTCGCTCACACCCCCTAGTGTCTTTGTCCTTTGTTCAGTTCCCCTCAGGAATGTCCTTGGGGGGGTGGAGAGCCTCTCCCTTTAGCCAGCTGAAGACAAAATGGAAGGGTCTTGCAAGGGCTTTTATAGCCTTTCTTCCTCTCCCTGCGTAGGATCCAGTTGCCCTGGAGTTTTGGGATCACATGGGCAAGTCACCTGTCCATGCGCCCTAACCAGTCTAACCAGTTGCATCCTTGACTGGGGCCCCGATGTGGATTGGGGTCTGCACCTTCTTTTGTCTGTTAAGTACTTGTCCTTAACTTGCACATTCCTTCCTCTGGACCTGGTCCATTGTTCTTACAAAAGCTATGCATAAAACCAGCAAATATAAAACCAATGTTCATAACTTCAACCACAACAATGATACATGCCTACAAACAGGAGGAATAAATTCAGTAGGTCATAACTTTCACAGAGACATGTTACATGGCACATGTAGCATAAAACATATTCCAGTTACACATATATAGTTATAAGCATCTCCCCATAAAGTTTTATGGGGACACTGTCACAGTAGCTATCAGTGTACACTTCAGATATAAAACATGCATTCATTAAGCAACTGTTTGATTTCCCATACTACTTTTCTTGGGGGTCTTTTAATTTTGATTGTTTAACTAAAGAGAAAGGACTCAAGCTGAAACTGATTTTTTAGAATGTATTAAATATCCTTACAACAGCCACCAATAGCATAGGATATAAGAAATCAAAAATGGTATTGCCTATGGTTTAGTTACCTAAATTAGAAAAGTGGTCAATATAACCATTTAGATTTTGACTCAAATTACACAGCCACAATAGAAAATAACACTTGTACTCTATTACTATCTTAGGAAGGTGACTTTGTTTAGATTTTTGACTAAGAATCCCTCAGAATAGGGCCTGACTAATGCCAATTATTTATCAGCTATGGTATTGCTAACACAGGGGAAAAAACAATTCAAAGCCAGATCATAAAATAATTTGGTCAGTTACTTACATGCCAGTTCAACAAGGTTTCCTTTGCAATAGATCTATAGTTGTCAACCCTTTTAACCTATTTCCCAATGAATAATGTTAGCCCCAGGATCTAACACTCCTAACTACCTAAAATAAATGCCTACATTTATGACAGACTGTATAGACAGAGTGCAGTAGAAAAAGCTTGACACTTGGTCTCATTTTCTGGCTGTAGAACTTGAAAGGCAGTATGAAACCATTAACTACTGTACAGTTCTACAATCTTAGTTAACCACAGTAACTTGTTCGGTTTTAAAGCTATTGTACTACAGTCTTGACCAGAAACTGTTCCAAAATAGAGACACAAACAGCAACTCTGACAATATTTAGAGCACATATGCAAGTGTGTACACTTCCTTACTAATTAGGTACTCAGTTTCAGGAAGTGGTGAATTGACTGATTTGGGTGATCAGCCAAGAGCAAATGTGTGTGTTACTTATCAGCTCAGCCATCAGTTTACAGCTCAGCTATTTTTCATAGCAGGAATAGCACTGCAAACATAGGTAGAGTGAAGGACAGACACACTTTTTCCAGCAGGGGTGGCAGGTTTGTATAATTTTTGGTGGTGTCCAGAAGGGTCCAAGTCCCACCCCCCTACACCTGCCTAAAGCTCTGGAGGGAGTTTGGGTGCAGGAGAGGTGTGGGCTCTGGGATGGAGTTTGGGTGCTGGGTGCAAGCTCTGGGCGGGGACAGGGTGTTTGGGGTGCTGGGTGCAGAAGGGGGTTTCGGTGCTGGGTGCGGGCGCTGGGCTGGGACAGAGGGTTGGGGTGTGGGAGGAGGTGCGAGGCATGGAGTTGGGCCAGGGATGTGGAGTTTGGGGTGCAGGAGGCAGGCTGCTCCAGGGCTGGGGCAGGGGGGCCAGAGAGGAGGACTCCCCTCAGCCCTGTCCTCGTTGGCAGCAGCAAGCTCCAGAGGAGAGAAGGGGAGGAGGCCTTTTCCACAGCCTCCCGGGCATGAAACTCACCCAAGCCCTCCCCCAGGCCATAGGCGCCAACTCCGTGGGTGCTCTGGGGCTGGAGCACCCACGGGGAAAAATTGCAGCTCCCCACCGCCCCCCCACCCGTACCCAACTCACCTTCCGGGTGGCACCTCCCGCTGAAAAGCCGCGGCTTTTTTTAGCCCAGCTGCCTCTCAGCTGGGCAGTGGGGGGTCCGCGGGGGAATGCGTCAGAGGGACGTGCGGTGCAGGGCCGGTACCTTGGAAGGGGCGGTGCTTGAGGTTTGTTTGGTTTTTTTTTCTTGGCGGCGGCGCTCGGGGGTTTGGTTTTTTTACTTCGGCGGCGGTGCGAGGCTCGGGGGAGGGGAGGGGGGGTTATTTCAGTGGGACGGCGCGAGGCTCGGGGGAGGGAAGGGGGGTTATTTCAGCGGGGTCGTCACAGTTAGACCCTTGCTCCCATGACTTCAGTGGGTTGCTGCATGAGCTTTGGGGTTTTCTTGGCAAAGCAGCTTGCAAAGGGTCAGGTCCTGAATTTCTCATGTGATAGCAATTATCTAGATATGTGTGTACATATTTAGATGTCTGTACATTGCTCTTACTCATATGCCTCTCATATACTCTCCTCTGCCGTCTGTGTGAGAGAACAATGAAATGTGAGATCATCTGAATCTGTCACTGAAATAACTGAATAGAATGAGCTTGTTTCCACTTTTGGTTGCTTCGAGCCTTCTCTTAAAACTAACAAAGAAATTAAATGCAAACGCTTCAGAGCAAAGTTATGGATGAGACTTTACACCCCATAGAAGTCAGGTGATACAAAGCCATAGTTCCTAGAAGCAACTGTAACTCAGCCAAATTGCATACATATATTACAGAAGAAAAGTGCTCAGCATATACAATAATAGACCATATATTTTATGTACAAGGGGACTGAGTTATGGTGGAAACCATCATTTTGGGCCAGATTTTGAGATCTTTATTCAAACAAAACTCACATTGCTCAAGAAAGGTTCACAGAACTTGGTCCTTTGACTTATGTGCATCTATCTTATTGTTTATGGCATTGCATCCAAGTACTTAAGGTGGTTTAATGTCAATCTCATTTGCAGACAGATTTTCAAGAGCAGCCTCTAATGTGTGTGCCTTCAGTTTGGGTGCCCATACCCAACTTGAGTTGCCTTGGGTCTGACATTCAGAGGGATCGAGCATCCACAGCTGCCACTGACTTCCATTGCAGTTTGGGGTGCTCTTATAAATCAGGCTCAGGTGTCTCACATTGGAAACCCAAAGCCATTTAGTGTCTGATCTGGTGAGGTGAAGAGTGCCCTTGACTCCCATTCAGTGAAGAGCATCTTGCAGGACCTCGTGGTGCAGGGGGTCATGTCTTCCTGTCTGCCTTGTGCACACTGTAGCCCTTCCCTGCTGCATGCCCTTATCCTTCCCTCCCCAGTCCTTCTCTGTCTCTCTCCACTCTGTGTGAGTGTCGCCCCAGCCCCATTCCCTTTTGGGATGTCACTGTGTCCCTGAGTGATACTCTGTGCTCAGCCTTCCTCAGTAGGTTCCTTTGTATGTTTCAGGGCAGTGTGGACCCTGCCCCCTGGAGGCTGGATCCTGGCTCATTAGCTGAATGTTTGCTTGGGGTGGGGGAGTTGTTTCGGCGGGGAGGCTCGGGGGAGGGGGGTGGTTGTTTCGGCTTGGCGGGGCTCGGGGGAGGGGATAAGATATTGATAAGGAAAGTGAGACAAGCACAAAGCCACAACCTCAGACTCCACTCGGACAACGGTCCCCCTGCATGGACAGAGAGAATTTCTGTGAGGATTAGTCAGCAGGCTCATCCCATAGTCGTTTCAGCGGGGCGGCATGGGGCTAGGAGGAGGGGAGGGGAGCAGAGAGGGGGTTGTTTCAGCGGCGTGGGGCTCAGGGGACGGGGGTTGTTTCGGCAGGGCTGCGCTCATTTTTTTTTCCTGGGGCGGGGGTGGTGGGTTTTTTTTGCTTGGGGCAGCAAAAAGGTTAGAGCCGGCCCTGGTGCAGCGTGAGGCGGCCCAGGCGGGCAGAGAGAGGTCATGCAAGTGGGCAGGCCGAGGCAGCGGGGCCAGCAGCCGCCCTGCATCCCGGCCCGCCCCCGGCCGGAAGCCCAGCCCCAGCCGCTCCGGATGTGATCGCTGGCCAGGCGGGGGGGAAGAGCGCTGCCCTGTGCCTGTGCAGGGCCTAGTGCGGCCTGCGGTCCGGAGCCCAGCCCGCATGAGGAGCACCCAGCGCCGGCCGGGCCGAGCCAAGGGCAACTGGGGACCACCTCCTGGCCCGTCCCTGGCCCTGCCGCGCGGCGCTGCCCCAGGCGCAGTAGCCGGGGCTGCGCGCTGCGCTCCGGGGCCAGGAGGCGGCCCCCGCTTGCCCTCAGCTCGCCCAGCCGGCACTGGCTGCTCCTCATGCTGGCCGGGCTCCGGACCGGTGGCTGCACTAGGTGCTGCGCAGGCAGGGGGCGGGGATTTGGGGGAAGGGGCGGAGCTGGGGGTGGAGTTGGGGTGGGGCCAAGGGTGGGGTTGGGGCGGGACCGGGGCACGAGCACCCACCGGCACCGACAAAAGTTGGCACCTATGTCCCAGGCTGCTGCTCAGGAGGTCCAGCCAGGATAAGGCCCCCACCACTCCCTTCTCCCTCCCCTCCCCTCATCCCTCCGCAGGCATAGCAGCCGCCTAAGCCTACCCCCGGTGCCCCTCCCTTGTAGCCAGAAGCAGCAGTGGCCAGCAAGGGAGCTCAGCACGGAGCTGCAAGGGGCAGCTGCCCACTGCCCAGGGCAGGCAGGGATGCTCGGGGGAAGCACGCAGGAACGGCAGGCAGGCCAGGAGAGAGACCAATCCCCGAACATTGGTGGAGCCGGGTCTTCTGGGCCCTGAATTTGCTGGAGCCTGGGCACCATGGGCCCACATAACTTGCCACCCTTGTTTCCCAGCAGGCAATCCAAGTTGCTGGAAAACAGAACTAAATGGTTGAAAGCGCCTATCTGCGATAGATACTTGCTATTACCAGAGGACTCCGAGATGGTCGAACCAGGTCCGCAATCTTCTCCCTTCCCGGTGTCTTCGGCTTTTCAGGAATTAAGGAGATAGGCCATTCCATTCTATTTCTGCTGGCTGGTCCAATTTGGTTCCTCTTCTTGGAGATGCAGGCATAGATCAGTCAGACAGCGACCCATTCTTCTTCCAAAGATTTGAAATGTCCAGCCAAAATTATAGCTGTCCTCTTTCACCATCGAATCAGAGAATGAAACAGCAGCTTTTGAGTTCATAGATTCCAAGGCCAGAAGGGTCCATTGTGATCATCTTGTCTGAACTCCTGTAGAGCACAGGCCATAGAACTTCCCCAAAATAATTGCAAGAGCATATCTTTTAGAAAAAAAATCCTATCTTGATTTAAAATCTTGAGTGCTTGCAACTGGGACTAGAATTTTTCATTCTCTTTGTGTAACACATCCTGCCACATCAGCTTGTGTAAGACAAGTTGTGCGATAACTGTTGGTACAACCATCATGGGACAAACTTTAAACACTAGCTGGTTTGCACAGGTCAGAAACTTACCTCTGCTAGTTGCTTTCTACCAGTCCCTTTGTCATGCATCCCTTGGCCAATTTTGCATTTATGCTGGTTCAAGTTGCAGTTTCTCTATCAATATTCTGCTAGGTGCTGAAATGTCCACTTTAAAGTTCATATAATTTATACAAGTTCCTCCACATTCTTTGATGCTCTTGAAATTTGTTTTAACAGTCTATTATACAATGCAAAGCCACTTCAAGAACTATTGTTCTCCAGCAAGGCAAAACAGCTATATAACTCTTCTATTTCTGTTCTCCTTGCTTTTACAATGGTAGGACCTTAGTACATCTCACCGAGCTGAGTCTGTACGTTATTAATCAAAGAGTTACATTTCCAATTATTCCACTCTGTGGTCAAGTATCCTTATAAACAGATTATTTGATTTCAGTTCCTTTTATTTACTACCTCTTTCAGCTCAGGTGTATTTCATTAACTTATTCCATATGAATGCTTGATTGCAAAACCTAGCCTCACTTCTTCACTTTATCACTTAGACTAAAATAAATCAATATGAATGCAACTTCTTTCTTTCCTAACTGGATTGCCTATGATGTAAACCCTGTCACTGAAGTTTATAACATTTTGCCCAGTGCTGTATCATTTGTAGTTAACTTCCCTTTCACACATTTGAATTACAATATTGGATTCCATCAAGTTTGCAATTTTACAACTGTATCTGGTACACTTTATAATATCAATGTTTGATATTAATTTATTATTAATTTTTATTAATTCACAGACAAGGAAAAAGGGGAAATCTCTTTAGGTCAGTGGTTCTCAACCCACAGCCTGCGGGCTGCTTACAGTCCAATCAGCACATAGCTGTGCCCCATGTGACATCCTCAGGGTTATATAGGTAGTATATATAGTGTGTGGATGTGGGCCATAGAAAGCTGCATATGCTGCCCACAATGGTAAATAGGGTGAGAACCGCTGCTTTAGGTGCACCAGTAGTACTCTCTCACAAAAGGCTGCAACAGCTGTGAGTTTCCTCAGACTATTGAAAAAAATCCAGCAGATAAACCTTGGGTTTTTATTCTCTCAGCCTCTGTTCTATGTTGTTGTTTTTTTAAAGGCCTTGCTGGCTTGGCAATTGTTAAGTAGTCATAACTCAGAATTTTAGGGCCTTAGTTACTACATCAGGTATGAAGCTGAAGGCTCAGCGCTTTAACCACTCAAAAAGTGCCCCAGTTTTATAAGTAGTAATGCAGGTGTACACTTGCAATCAATGTTTCCTCTAATTTTTGACAGGCTGTGCGCACAAAAAAAATTCTTCTGTGCAAATTGTTGTGCTTCTGTGCAAATTTTTGTGCATGCAGTTTTTCACCGTGTTTGCATGGTTTAGGATCTGTGTGCGTGCGCACAGCTTAGAGGGAACAGTGCTTGCAATTGATGATTGCTACTAAAGTATGGTTCGTTCATTTTCAATGTAATTGCCCTGGACACTTCAGAAAGACAAGACACTGTGATTGTGGTTTAACTTAACTGCAGCTTTAACAACACACCGGCAGGGCCGGCGCTACCATTAGGCGACCCTAGGCAGTCGCCTAGGGCACCAGGATTTGGGGAGCGGCATTTCAGGTCCTGAGGCTGCCGCCAAAATGCTGCTGAGATCCCCGGCGACCGAAGAAGCTGCCGGCGGCAGGACCCCGGCGGCACTTCAGCGGCAGCTTCTTCGGCCGCCGGGGTCCTCGGCGGCAGCCTCTCCCGCCACTGCCGCCTAGGGCGACAAAAAAGCTGGCACACCGGGAAAGGTATCGGGCAGTAACTTGTCCAGTGCAGATCATCCTTCTAATTTATCCATGCCACCTTTGAGAAAGCTGCCCTCAGCCTTGTTCTCTTTCACACCATTAATCGGGGCCCAGCTCTGTTGCTGGAAACCCACCATTTTCTCATCATACAAGGCTTAAGGGTATTTAGAAAATAGGTTGGCCACCTCACTATACCAGACATCAGGAACCCCACTGTCCTCACCCACTTAGGATGGAAGAATCCCATGCACTGCTACAGGCTGAGGACTGACTGGCTAAGAGACAGTTCTGCAGAAAAGGACTTGGGGATTACAGTGGACGAGAAGCTGGATATGAGTCAGCAGTGTGCCCTTGTTGCCAAGAAGGCTAACAGCATATTGGGCTGTATTAGTAGGAGCATTGCCAGGAGATCGAGGGAAGTGATTATTCCCCTCTATTCGGCACTGTTGAGGCCACACCTGGAGTATTGTGTCCAGTTTTGGCACACACACACACACCCCTACAAAAAGGATGTGGACAAATTGGAGAGAGTCTAGAGGTGGGCAACTAAAATGATTAGGGGGCTGGAGCACATGACTTACGAGGAGAGGCTGAGGGAACTGGGGTTATTTAGTCTGCAGAAGAGAAGAGTGAGGGAGGTTTTGATAGCAGTCTTCAACTACCTGAAGGGGGGGTTCCAAAGAGGATGGAGCTCGGCTGTTCTCCGTGGTGGCAGATGACAGAACAAGAAGCAATGGTCTCAAATTGCAGTGGGGGAGGTCTAGGTTGGATATTAGGAAACAGTATTTCACTAGGAGGGTGGTGAAGCACTGGAATGGGTTACCTAGGGAGGTGGTGGAATCTCCATCCGTGGAGGTTTTTAAGGCCCAGCTTGACAAAGCCCTGGCTGGGATGATTTAGTTGGAGTTGGTTCTGCTTTAAGCAGGGGATTGGACTAGATCAGTGGTCACCAACTGGTTGATCGCAATTGACTGGTTGATCCTAGAGGATCTCCCAACCGATTTTGATCTCTGGTGGTGCAGCGGAGCTGCCGCTAAGGCAGGCTCCCTGCCTCCCCTGGCCCTACACCGCTCCCAGAAGTGGCCAGCGTGGCCCCGCGGGGCAGGAGTCTCCCTCCGCGCGCTGCTCCTGCCTGCAAGCACCACCCCCGCAGCTTCCATTGGCCGGGAATGGGAAGCTGTGGCCAATGGGAGCTCCGGGGGTGGTGCTTGCAGAGAGGAGCATCACAGAGCCATGTGCCTCCCTCCCCAAGGGCCACGTTGGCCCCTTCCAGGAGCGGCGTGGGGCCGAGGTAGGCAGGGAGCCTGCCTTAGCAGCAGCCATGCTGCACCACCAACCAGGAGCTGCCGGAGGTAAGTGCTGCCTGGTGGGAGGCCGCACCCCAAGCCCCAGCCCTGAGCCCCCTCCCAGAGCCAGCACCCCATACCTCCTCCTGTAGCCCAACCCCCTGCCCCAGCCCAGAGCCCCCTCCTGCACCCAAACTCCATCCCAGAGCTTGTACCCCTCACCCACTCCTTCACCCCAACCCTCTGTCCCAGGCTCACCCTAGAGCCCCCTTCACCACTATCAACCCCTCAGCCCCAGAGGGGCTTTGGGGAATATGCAGGTTCTAGGGAAAGGGCGAGGGCAGATCCTGGGTTGCCCTTAAATTCAAAAAGTGATCTTGGGCATAGACTAGATCTCCTGAAGTCTCTTCCAGCCCTATGATTCTATGATCATGCTCCCTTCAGAATACTTCCTGCCTGGCTTTTATCCGGTTAGTCAGCTGAGGGCTAATTAGTTCCTTACCTCCCCAGCCTCTCCTTCTGATGACCCACCTGTCACATCTCAGCACTCTGCCACAATAATCTACCCTTGCAACTCCCACAGATCAGACCACTCCCTCTACATAATCTCCCACAGCCGCCAGGGTATTAAGGATTCTCTGCTGCCACTGTCCAGCAAGCAAAGGTAAGTTGCAAGAAGCCGGAGTCTCTTGGTCAGTTACAGGGCATAGGCTCTTATGTCACTGAGGTCTGGGGCTGAGAAAGTGCTGCTGGGTCTACCTATCTTTTACACCCCTTTCCCAAACAGCCCAACTCCACAAAACAGCTCAGGGTCCGGAACTGCATTCTTTGTGGAGCACCATAAACTGCGAAATCCAGAGTTTGAGTATCAAACCTTTAAAACTCATATTTCCTTGCTATTCTCTTCCTAGTGCCCAAATACATTTATGTATTACAGCTGCAAAATACATGCAATAGATTATGTGCTGTCTTCAAGCTTTTCAGTGCACAACATGGACTTTTGAAAAGATCAAAGCTATTAGAAAAATAAATGAATGCATGCAAGCAGTTTCAAAACTATTTCAGTTTTCCTGCTGTTACTGATACTTTCGATGTGGCTTTCCCCCCCTCTCTCCCCTTTCTACTGCTTCTCCCCTCTGAGTGAATAGCAATGGCCACCCAGTGTTTCCTTTAAAAAAGCTTTTACATAATCCAGATAAGAAGAAAGCTTTCTTCAGTATAACTTTTATACAGGTTTTCTAATCTCCACTGAGAATTAGTTTTATATTAGATTATTAAGGAAAACATGCTCAGTATACCTGGAGACTCAGTTTGAATTTGATTTAGGTCACAAGTGCAGTAAAATGAATATATTGTTTCTGGCTGAGTTGGAGTTGATGGCATTCTCTCTCTCAAACAATATGAATTAGATACAATTCTTCACAATAATAATTTTTTCTGTTAGAAAGAAGAGGAGATTTGAAAGTTTTACTAAAAATGTCAACTCTTCAACTGAATATAAAGACCTTGGGGTGACTGACAGAAGTCAGATTTCTGTAGTTTTGGCTCTGGCAAACTGGTGTTTGTTTCCATATACAAGAGGCTTCATGGATCCAAACAAAACTGGCAACAGAAGGAACCACAGTTGACTTACAGCTTTTTCAGAGTTCATAACCATTTTTTTCTTAGGCCTTCTAAAAGCTAAATGTGTGGGAGTCTTCCTTCCAAATTTATTTTAGGCTAAACATTAATGAGTTTGTTGATACGAAAATGTAAATCTTATTGACAGAGCTGTGGGTTTGATACAAAGGCCATTGAAATCAATGGGAATCTTTTCATTGATTTTATTGATCTTTGGGCCAGGATCTATATGAGTGTGTAATAAGCTAGGGCTTCCAGTAGGGAATTGCAGGTCCCAATAATTGTTGATATTCCCTTCTTCATTTTAAGGAAAGGAAAAGTGGCAGGTAAATGAACTAGAAAAGATAGGACACTCAAAACTGAGGAATAACATCCATACACAATTCATCACACTGTACCTAGGTAGTGCATTGGTTTCCAAGCAGTTTGTGAGCTGACAGATTGTCACAGTTCAGCCCCAATTCTATGACACCTTGCTAGGTTTCTTGTGAACAAAAATCTCATAGACAGTATATTATACAATTATTATAATGTTTCACAATTTTATATCTCAATTATATATCATAATATACACAATAATTATTTTGCACACTTGAATATGAATCATAGAGCAAAAGAGCAGACTATAATCCTGAGTTTTTCGTAGCTTGGATACTATTTTGATATGAAGTAGAATTCTTGTAAATTATATCTGATTGCATAATCTGACAGAATTGAAACCATTTACATTGAAGGAGTGAGAGCAGCAGAATAAGGACATTGGATTTCAAAAAAGCAGACTTTAACTCAGAGAACTGGTAGATAAGGTCCCATGGGAAGAAAACCTAAGGGAAAAAGTAGTTTCTCAAATATATAACTGCAAGCCATCCCAATGCAAAGAAAAGATAGGAAGAATAGTAGGAGGCCAATATGGCTCCATCTAAGCTCTTTTAATTATCTGAAAATCAAAAAGAAATCCTACACAAAGTGGAAACATGGATGAATTTCTAAGGAAGAGTACAAAAGAATAGCCCAAGCATGCAGGGCTAAGGCACAAAATAAGTCACATCTAGCAACGGACATAAAAGGTAATAAGAAGAGGTTCTTTAAACATGTTAGGAGCAAGGCAAAGATGAAAGAAAATGTAAGTCCTCCACTTATTGGGGAAGCAGAGTAAATAATGGATTACATCAAGAAAGCTGAGGTATTTAATGCCTATTTTGCTTCAGTCTTCACTTAAAAGATTAATGGTGATCAGATACTCAACACAATATTAACAACCACGGGGAAGGAACACAAATCAAAACAAGGAAGGAACAGGATAAAAAATATTTAGATAAGTTAGATGTATTCAAGTCAGCATGGCCTGATGATATTCTTCCTAGGGCATTTAATGAATTAGCTGAAGTAATCTCAGAACCAGTAGCAATTATCTTCAGGAACTCATGGAGGCCGGGTGAGATCCCCGAGGACTTGAAAAGGGCAAATATTGTACCTATCTTTAAAAAGGAGAATGAAAGGGGGAATTATAGACCAGTCAGCCTAAATTCGATACCTGGAAAAATACAGGAACAAGTTATTAAACAATCTATTTGTAAGCATCTAGATGATAATTGGAGTATAAGGAATATCCAGCAAGGATTTGTTAAGCACAAATCATGCCAAACCAATCTAATTTGTCAAGGTTACTAGCCAAATGGATAGGGACAAGCAGTAGCAATGATGTATCTTGATTTTAGTAAGGCTTTTGATACATGACATTCTCATAAACAAACTAGGAAGATACAGTCTAGATGAAATCATTGTCACATAAGTGAACAAAATGGTTACTGCAATGGGTAGTTATCAACGGTTCAGTGTCAAACTGGAAGGGCATATATAGTGGGGTCTTGCCAGGGTCAGTGCTGGGTCCAGCACTATTCAATATTTTAATTAATGACTTGGATAATGGAGTGAAGAATATGCTTATAAAATTTGTGGATGATACCAAGCTGGGAGGGGTTGCAAGCACCTTAGAGGACAGGATTAAAATTCAAAATGACCTTGATGCATTTGAGAATCGGTCTAACATTAGCAAGATTAAATTCAATAAAGACAAGGGCAAAGTAGTTCACTTAGGAAGGAAAATCGAATGCAAAACTACAAAATGAGGAATAACTGGCTGGGGTTAGTACTGCTGGAAGGAATCTGGAGGTCATGTATCACAAATTGAATATGAGTCAACAATGTGATCCAGTTGTGAAAAAGTCTAATATCATTCTGGGTGTATCAACAGGAACTTTGTATGTAAGACATGGGAGGTGATTGTCCTGCTCTGCTGGGCATTGGTAAGGCCTCAACTGGAGTAGTGTGTCCAGTTCTGGATGCTAAACTTTAGGAAAGATGTGGATAAACTGGAGAGAGCCCAGATGAGAGCAATAAAAATGTTTAGAAGGTTTAGAAAACCTATGAGGAAATGTTGAAAATATTGAACATGTTTAGTCTTGAGAAAAGAAGACTGAGGGCTTGTCTAAACTACCTGTGGGGTCAATCTAAGATACGCAACTTCAGATACGTGAAGAGCGTAGCTGAAGTCGACATACTAAGCATAGGAGCCGACTTTCGTCGGCGCCGGTGGGTGCTCGTGCCCCGGCCCTGCCCCGCAACGTCGCCCGGGGGCGGGGGTGGGGCCGCGGCGACTCCAGCGGAGAAAAAGCCGCTCTGGCTGCCGGCCGCTGGGGAAGGCGAGGTAAGGTGAGCTGGGCGCAGGCGCGGGGAGCTGCCGGTGGGTGCTGAGCACCCACCAATTTTTCCCCGTGGGTGCTCCAGCCCCGGAGCACCCACGGAGTCAGTGCCTATGAACTAAGATCTACTGACCACGGTGTCTTCACTGCGGTAAGTCAACAGCTGATGCTCTCACATTGACTCTGCTTGTGCTCCTCATTCTGGTGGGGAGGTTGTGGAATCAGCATCATTGGAGGTTTTTAAGAACAGGTTGGACAAACACCTGCCAGGAATGGTCTAGGTTTACTTGATCCTACCTCAGCACGGGGTCTCTTCCTCCACCAGTCAGTAGCTGTTGCCACTCCTCCCTTTTCCGGACCACCCCCTTGCTACATGAGTGAGCACTTTGGGCTAGCTGCTGCTTGGATTGTGCAATCGAATGACACTAGCCAAAGCCAATATCCTCCGTCTTGCAGAGTCCAGTTATGCCTGCTGGACACTGCAAACTTATATGAGTTTGTCAATTTAACAAAGAAATTGATATGTACCAGGCTTGTTATCCCAAGGGGAATCTCTGACATGCTTTAAACCAATCACACTGCTTCAGGTAGAACAAACAAACAAAATTATTAATGACAAAAGATAGATTTTAAGTAATTATAAGTAAAAGCACAAGAAGTCACATTTGGTCAAATGAAATAAAAGCAAAACACATTCTAAGCTGATCTTAACACTTTCAGTGCCCTTACAAACTTAGATGCTTCTCACCACAGGCTGGCTGGTTGCCTTTCAGCCAGGATCTCCCCTTTGATCAGCGCTTCAGTCGCTTCAGTTGCTTGGTGGTGGTTTCTGTAGATGGAGGTGGAAGAGAGAGAGCATAGCAAACATCTCTCCCTTTTATCATGTTCTTTATTCCCTCTTGGCTTTTCCCCCACCTTCAGAGTCAGGTGAGTATTCCCTCATTGTAGTCCCAAACTGACTAAGGGAAGGGAGGTGACTCACTTAAGAGTCCAACAGGTCCTTTGTTGCTGTCTAGGCCAGTGTCCTTTGTTTCTGTGAGGCTGGACTGGGTTTGTCCCATACATGCCCTGATGAGGTGTGAACTGCCCCTCTACTCCTGGAGTGATTTGCCTGGGTTTGTTCTAAACCATAAAGACAGATTTTCAGCCTCATAACTATATACATGAAATTACAACCTATAACCTTACTACAACAACAATGCTCAGTGCATCATGAGCCTTCCGAAGACACCCGACATGACAAGCTTTGCATTGGATATCACACAATCATATTATAAGGATGAACATGGGGGTGCAGGGTGTTCCCCCGAGGTACAGAGTGTCACAGTATTTCATAGCAAGTTTTCACATGAAGCTGCATGACAATCAGGCTTAATTTTCTGTTTGTTTTATTTCTTGAACATGGAGAAGAGAGAAATATAAGGATAAAGTGCATGGAGGCAGCAAGATAAGTGCTAACTTACAATAATCAGGTAACTAGTCAGAGAGAATACAACAAGATTAAAAGGGGTAAATAGTATAAAATAGTAATGGTTGATTCATTCCACCACTTCTTTGTTTTTATATTGTCTCTTTAGGGCCTGATCTAACTCCCATTGACTACAGTAGGATTTAGATAAGGTGCTTCGATTAGAAGTTCTTTGGGAAACGGACTGGTCTTATTTTATGTCTGCATGCTATATAAACAAATAAAGAAGTGGAATTTTGAACCATGTACTACAAACAGGTCTGTGAAATGTCAAGCTGAAATATATGAAATGGATAAGATTTATGAAACTCTCTTTCAGAACAAATAATAAATTTCCCTCAGGTGACTATATTGGAAAAAGATCAAGGAAGCATCTTGCTAATCATATAAACTTAAACGTTGTTATTCTGGTAACTGTAGACTTTTATCCAAAAGTCATAATGGGGACCTGGATTCTGTACCTGAGCCCAGGGGAATTCTGGGGAACAAAAAGACACCTGGGCCATCTATACAGACCACAAGTTACCTGTATTGTTAATAAACAGGTCCTATCAGGGATCCCATATCCAGTCTGTGGCTTCTGTGAAGTCCTATGAAGTCTAGTGTGTAGAATTTCTTCAAGTCTAGAAAAATAACAAGTGGCTATTCCTTTCCAAGGCCTCTCAGGGAATGCTGTGGGTATGAGAGGTTTGTTGAGTTGTGTCATGGACACGCATGTTTTCACCTGGCACTTTAGGTCCCGCCCAATACTAGTTCATCACAATCACATTCAGGATCACTCCCAGAATTTTGTGAAGTCCTGATGTCCCTCATTTATCTTTTCCAATATTTCATACTTCAGGAACTGTGGGATGACAATAGAACTGTCACAGATAATCAAAAAAATTGTCACAGGTCATAGAAACATTGCAAGGCATAGTTTCTCAATTCAGAAGTAAGAGCCACTGAAATGGACCTGTTTGCCAGTTACGAATTCCAAGCTTTTGGGATACTGTATAATTTAAGCCATATTACTTCTGGTTCCTACCAGCTATAAAAGAAAGAGCAGTACAATGTGCTAAGAGTTTCTACAAAAAATAAGAATCCTACACTAGCTCTTACAAGCTATAGAAAAACTCCCATTTGAGTATGACCCCCATGTGAGTCACTGGAGTAGGCTCAGCTTAATTGCTTAGGCAGCATCGCTAATTCATGATTTTATTGCAAGTCTCGCAATACCTGGGTTTTTTCTTAAAGCTTCAGCTCCTAGTATTTGTAGATTGCATAAGAATAGCAGCCTTTTTAAAGTATGTTTCTAATACTCATGGTTGCACCCTAGAGGCTCAGAAACCAAAAAGCCAAGAATCCAACTGTGATGAGGTTTCCACCCCACATTCACCCTGAAGGGGTTAATGGAGACCAGATGGGCCAATTAATCTATTAGGCTGAAGGCTGAGAGGAAAGTCTTTATTAGGGGAAGCGGGAAAGGCAGGGCTTCTATAAAATTACAGAGATAGTCTGCAGTCACTCCCTGGGAGAAGGGAGCTGTGTTTGGGGGCTATAGCAACAAGTAGCCTATGGTTGCTCACTGGAAGGAGGGAGTAGAAAGGCCAGCAAACCCCAGAGAGGAGGGAGTGCTGGGCTACGAAGCTGCTCAGGGAGTAAGCAGCATGGTTGGGGACTGAACAGACCGTGGCTGTATGTTGTATGGTCCCTGGACTGGAACCTGGAGTAAAGGGCAGGCCCTGGTTCCTCTACCCACCACTGAGGAAGTGGCACTGGTGGGGCAGTGAACCGAACGACTGCCTGGGTCACTGTGGGAGTGACAGAAATTTTGAAGGACTATACCCTGGAAGTGGGGGAACATCACAAAGAGGATGCTGTGGTTCCTGCAGCAAGAAAGAAGCTGCAGACCAGAGAGAGAGAGAGATGGAGTGATGGTTTGCAACCACGGGAAGGCTTTGTCGATCTCATGAGCTAATCCCCAGAGTGGCCTGGAGGAGGTGCCAGCCTAGCAGTGAGTGGAGTACTCTGTGACACCAATATTTATTGGTTGTTTTTTTTAAAGTCATGATTTTTAAGTCAGTCTCATGATTTTTGAACATTGGGACTGGTGATACTGCTTACTGGTCAACATATCTGACAATGCTGACAGCCTCACAGATAAATATTCATCCTAATGGGCCCTAGTAAGGATGTGATGCTGAGAGATGCCAAATCTAAGATGTCTCAGGCTTTCTTATTTAACTGTGGGAATGAAGCCCTACAGCATCCCAAGCATAAACATGGAGACCAAGCCTTCTTAAAACTGTGTGAGGAAAAATACTGATACCATTGGTGTGGATGTAGTTCCATGTGAAGTCCTTTCATGGTTGAGATGAATTCAAGTACTCTGTACAGAAGAGATAAATGGTATCTTCACCTGTTGCTAAATCCTAGTAATAAAAGTACTCACAACAGCTTTGGTGAAGGAACACGATCCTGTTGAAAAGAGTGAATACAAGTCTATACCTTTGGGGTCTGACAACATGGCCCTGTAGTCCCATTTTATATGTGAGGAACTAATGAGTTGCATAGTTTGGTGTCTATGTGTCTACACGAATAGCTATACATACAGGATGCAAGTGACAATCCCACACCTACATGCTTCTTTGTGCATCTGCTGTGTACCACAAAATCCCTCTCTTCACTCCTCTGTATCAAACAGACCATTGAAGTGTTTTCCCCCCCATTTATTTTTCTCCTCAACACAAAACATTGTAAGTGAAGCTCTGTTGAGCCCTACTAAATAATATAGGTTTTGGCACCTACTTGCTTCACAGCTGTCTTGATAAAGCAGTGCAATCCACTTATAATAAAAGCAACAGCTTTAAATGCAAAAAAAGGCAAGAAGTTAATTGAAAAACTTATTAACTCAGCACTTCAATTTCATATTTGCTGGCACATGTCATGTTTGTATAATCAGATTATCTCTTGGGCCCTCCAGCATTTTCACAGTATGAATTTTATTGGTATCTTGGGGTTCAGGATGGAGTTTTTAACTTGAGTGCTTGACTTTGCAACTTTCTAATCCATAATACTGTATTTCCTAATATTTTATCATTTAGTTTATTGATGAGTAACCTTAATAACATTCAGTGGGTTTTTGGGGGGGGGGGGGGGGGGGTTGGGTTTCGGTGAATGTATCTGCAAGAAAATTCCACATTTGTTAGGAGAGAAGTAAACTTTTCTAACAGGAGTGGTATTTTGGAGGGAAGGAGTTGTTCTGTTTCGTGTTTTAATGGCAAGTCTTTGAAGCTCCTCCAGAGGTTTAGAATGTTATAGGTAGCCAAAGATGCATTATAAATACAATTTGTCATATGGCTCTGCAATACATGATAAATATTGTCTCAAAATATGTGGCCTGTAACACAAATACATGATGGTGTATTGTGATATGAAGGTTTTTGGGTATGAAATTGGAATTGCAACATTACTCATGCAGTTAGGTTATCACAAATGATTGCTAATAAAACTATTACTCTGTATATGCCACATGTTTTGCTAAACTACTTCAGAAATGTTTTAAACTTAAAGAATTTTAAAAAGATGTATTAGTCCTTTTTTATTTTGCATCCTTCTGCCACTAAAGCCAGGTGGTTCAGTTATCATGGGACCACGAGTCTGATTCAAAATCCACTGCAGTTAATGAGTGTCTTTCCACTAATTTCATTTGGGCTTGGCCAAATGCGATGGCCTCAGAGGGAGAGAAGAACCACTGATAAAAATTTTACAAGTCTCTAAAAGTTATCCACAATAGCTTTTTCATACATAATGTCATGATTTTAGGTCTGCTAGCTAAACTTTCCAGAGCTAGAGACTCTGTATCCCATTGAAGAGGTGGGACTCGTCCCTTTCCAATGGCATTAGCCAACCATTAGCTCATGAGAACTATATGAAGAAGCTTCCCCTGTAGGCAGGCTCTTCCATTACATTGTTTCTTGCACCTTCCTCTGACGCAGCTTATTTCTGGTCAGGCAGGATATTGAACTAAAGGGAATATTGATGTGATCTGGTATGGCAGTTTCTTTATAGATGTGCCAGGGTCTAGCCTAGATGGTTCACAAGATATCAGTCTGTACAGTAGTCACTGCTCAGACCTACATATTCCCCATTCTGTTGTATAACTGAGGTGAGGATGGAGGAAAGGGAGCAAAAGGGGAGGAAAAATGTCTAGAGCACATTTTTATTAATAAAAAGTGGTAGATGTTTAAAGTTGCTCAGAGATCTGGAATATTAAAAGTCATCCCAGTGGAAATGGATTAGAAGTAGAATGCCATTGCGGTGGTCAAGAGGCATAAGAAATACATATTACCTTCTGGCTGTGTATTTTATCATATTCCTTCAACATATGTTGACATCTAGCTATCTGTCTTTATACAGAAATATATACACAATACATATATGATCATGGTATCCATGGAACAAACTCCTTTATTTCATCAACTGTTATAAATGGTAGAAGCAAATGATGGACTGCATTTACTTTGCAGCTTTTACCATATTACGTGCATTATACCCACTAATCCATATGAGCTAGGACTGCCTCTAGTATTCCGAGCTCTGAGCCACTTTTGCACAGCCGCAGCTGAGAAGCATTCTACTGCAGTAGTGATTATTTCCAAAATGTTTTCAAAATGAGTTTTTAGAAAACCAGCTCTAAAGAGCTGCAGTATGCTAATTTGTTAAACATCAATAGTGAGTAGTACAGAATATATTCTGAGCATGGGAACACATTTAAGAAAAGTCATTAGTGCCTGCGTACTCTGATTTCAGATCTGCATATGCGCCAAAAAATTGAATAATTTATGGATTTAAGGGAATATTGGAACTGGTGTGTGAGGAGTCAGCAGGGAGTGAGCAGAACCGTAGCTCCATCCCTACTACTTTCTGGCCAGCACATGTTAGTTGGGTGCTGCATGATTTGCCACTGGTATAGGACAGCAGCAAATTACTATCCTCACCATGGAGCAACTAGGGGAGGAATATAGAAACTGCCATTTTGGAACAGACCGGTGGTCCATTTAGTCTGGTATGTTATCTCCAACAGTGGCCAGCATTATAGCTTTTAAATGCAAGTGAAAGAAACTCTACACTATACAGATGTGGGTTAATCTGTTGCCATTAAGGTCTAAACTCTAATTGTTTTGCTTAAATCCTGAGTCATAGCTTTGATATCCCTTCCACAATGTGTTAGCATTCACTGTTATAACTTTGGATATTCTTGTTATCCATACAGATGTCCATGTGGATGAGTGGACTCATGGCTAGAATTCCTCCTCATGGCTGGGCACAGCATAGCCGCTCTGTCCTGTCTAGTACTCCCCTGCCAATGGTCTCTTCAGTCCTGCAGTGGCCCACCTCTACTTGTGACTCACCCCTCCGGCCAGGTCACGGATTAGTTCCATCCCTTGCGGGGTAACAAATTCCCACAAATAAGCACTCCAGTGCCCGTACAAGTCTTTGATCTTCTTCCTTGTGCCCTCCTAGTTCAGGGCTTTGATGTCCTTATCCCCTTTGACAGGGCTTCACACCACCTTCTCCGGTGGCTGGTAGGGGAGCCAGAGCCCACATTCTATACTGGATTCCAGCCCAGGGACTCTGTAGTGAGCAGGCAAGGTCTGTCTATTCAGGCCCATCCCTTTCAACCTCCCTGGGCTTCTTCCTACTGTGGCCTTTTCCCTAGATTCACCGTTCTCTCAGGAGCAGGACTCTCAGAGGTCTCCCCTGAACTCCTCCAACAAAATCTCAGACAGAAAGTACAAGCATAAATTTTGCCTTCCTCACGATTGACCTCCTATCCATCTCTGCTGCTCTGTTTCACCTGCGTTGTTCCTCAATTTGAACACTTCTTTCCTTGGAAGAGAAAATGTTGCCCTTTTATCAGACCTCACCACCAGAGGCTGCTCCACCCCAGTGACTGTTCTGTATCATTTCTGGCCACATGCCAGCCTTCTCTACTCATTTGAGGAACCCAGAGTTTACGTTCCCCCAGGCCTCTTCCTTGATCTTTCCCATCTGTCAGCTCTCCAATCCCAGAGAGTGACTGTAGAGTTCCATTCCATTCTATTCTGTTCCTCTCCTCCCTGCAACCCCCTCTGGTCTAAACTTTCCTTCTTGATAGTCACCACCCAACTCCTTCCCCAGCTGGGGCTTCACCTTTAATTAAGCCTGGCCCACCGTCCAAGTGCATCCAGGCAGCATCATTAGCCTCTCAAGTCTACATTAACTCTATCCTTGCCTGTTTGGGGTACACGCCCCACCACTGTCCAAGCCATCTTTGAGTCTTGCTAAGTTCTTTGACTCAATGACATCTTGTGGCAATGAACTGCACCGTCTAATTACGTGTGTTGAAAAGTATTTCAGTTAATTGTAAATTAACAGTGTGTCCAAATCACAATGGTACTACTGGGTTGTGCTGTTATTGTTTGTTGTTAGTACAGCAGCAACTGAGATCAGGGCTCCATTGTGCTGCATGGGTTAACAGAGGGATGAGGCTCACTAATAACTGTGAAGCAACACAAAGGAGGACAAGAGGCCCCAATCCTGCAATTGGTTTCATGCAGGCAGACACTATACCCTGAGGTCTGCAAGGGTCTTTCATTGCAGATATGGCTGCAGGACTGGGGCCATAACAGGAACTTAATTCTCCGAAGGTACCATGTGTACTGTGGAAGAATTTCACTCAATGTTCAAGGCCTTTTGTGAAAAATATTGTGAAAAATTACTCACTTATGTATTTGCGGAACTGGGCCCTCTGTTTGAGAGAGGTTTTTAATTTCCTTTTTCCCCTGGCTTTTCTATGCAGACATAGACCAGCAGACATTTATCCTTATAGAAACAGACTCCTAAGAACAATCTTGACTATGTTCATTACAGATGAGTGGGGGAAGCAGTTTGCCTTTTGCTAAAACCTCAGATTAGAAAGGCCAGAGGGCTGCTCCCACATGAAACTCCACTTTTCAAAACTGGCAGTAACAGACCTAAGAGTGGCAATTCTTCAACAAAAAAACTTCAAAAACAGACTCCAACGAGAAACTGCTGAACTGGAATTAATTTGCAAACTGGGAGTGGCTGGGTCATTACACAAACTGAAATCTGTTTTCCCCTACTGTTACTCACACCTTCTTGTCAACTGTTTGTAATGGACCATCCTGATTATCACTACAAAAGTTTTTTTTCTCCTGCTGATAATAGCTCATCTTAATTGATTAGTCTGGCAACCCCCCTCTTTTCATGTTCTCTCTCTCTCTCTCTCTCCTCTGTGTGTGTGTGTGTGTGTGTGTGTGTATTATACACACACACAAGAATATATATATATTGTCCTACTGTATGTTCCACTCTATGCATCTGATTAAGTGGGTTCTAGCCCACGAAAGCTTATGCCCAAATACATTTGTTAGTCTCTAAGGTGCCACAAGTAATCCTCACACTTTTTTAAAATATATTTTTCCTTGAATGGGATTAATACAGATTCTTTTGGAGGAAATTTGTTTTTTACATTTTTATTGTATTTTCAGGGATTTTGTTGTTTAAAATGGTCATAATCAACCATATCTTTAGGAATACAATATGCACCCTTTTCAGCTCTGGGTCTTTAGTTTGAATCCAGTCCAACCATTTGGTAGCCCTAGAGTATGTGAAATGAGTTGGTTGTCTCAGTTAGGTTCCTAACTCAGATTCCCCACCACAGTGATCATTATTACAGTAAAAACGAGGAGTCCGGTGGCTCCTTAAAGACTAACAGATTTATTTGGGCATAAGCTCTCATGGGTAAAAGACCCCACTTCTTCAGGGATTTTCTGCATCTGAAGAAGTGGGTTTTTTTACCCACAAAAGCTTATGCTCAAATAAATCTGTTAGTCTTTAAGGCGCCACCGGACTCCTTGTTGTTTTTGTGGATACAGACTAACATGGCTACCCCTCTGATTGTTACAATAGGTGCTAATTGGCATTTTTGTGGGCAGGCTCAGCAGAGAGGCCAATGACATAAGTACAGTCAGGGTTAGATGCATTAACACAGTATTCTGGGATGATTTCAACATTGCTACTTTTACTGTGTCTGTTTTGAGGACAAGAGGATCTGAGCCTCCACAGCTGTCAGTGCAGCACCTTTAGCAACCACTAAATCAACTTTCTCTAAGGAAAAAAAAATTCTAGCAGATTTGCATCCTAGCAGCCATCCCAGCATGGTCTGACACAGTGAAAAAACCTTTTCCTCTTCACATGGTTTTCAAGAAGTTGTGCTGGGCTTATTCAGCAAGAATGGAATTTATTTCGATATTCCTGTGATGACCATTTATACACACAGAAGCCAATTCACTACAATGTGTCCACATATAATGAGTGATTTAGTGAGACAGTTACTTCCAGCACAGAGAGCATTACAAAACACAACATTACTCTTTTTATTTATTTAAATCTTCACTTATTCATAACTGCATATCATACTATAATGGTTATTTTAAAAACCAATATACTGACTAATCACAAAACAGATGGCACTCATTTTACCTTCTCACCACTAATACAAAATTAATGGAAATCATTCACATTTGCCGGAAGCAGATTCCATGGAGTGAAGTATTTATTATATATGGGTCAAGATGCTACTAGGCATATAGATCCTAAGTCCTTCCCTCTGCTGGAAGACAATTATTGAAATGTCCTTTGCCTCTTTAACTAATAAATACTTAATACAGTTATATTAGTTTTATTTCTGAGACCTTTGTCATTTCAATCTAACTTGCAAAAAAATCTACATGACATGTTTTTCCCTTTTTCATCTGCAATTTAATTGCAAAAGTCTTACATAATGCTTAGAGTGAAGCTTAATATTTCCATGCTGTAGCAAAATCCATTAAAGAAAAAGTTGCAAGGTACTGTAATCTCTTCACGTATATAAGAACTATTCTCCACCCCCCCCCCCGCCAATCTAAATCTCTTCTCTTTTTTCTCTTTTTTTTTTAGGTGTAATTTAAAAGTCTTGCATATTATGGACTTGATCTTGGTTCTTCTTCTGGCATATCTCCCACTTGAGTCAGTAGGAGTTTTGCCTGAGTAAGGAACGTGGGATCAGATCAATTTTGAGCCACAAATAACTTAAAAAACAACCTTCCTAATTCTAAACAGAATGTTGGGCTCATTCCTCTGAGACACAGAGCACCCTAAACTTCTACTGAATTTTTCAGGGTTTGGGGGTGCTGAGCCCCTCAAAGAATCATGTCCCTGGTTCCAGAGGAACAGCTTTGGCTATATCTGAAGGTTAACTCCTAATTTAGTCTGCTTAGAAAGTGTTATTTTGTGTCTTGCATTTTCTTGTATTGATAGTGTCATTCTTTTTGTATGTGGTTCATACCCCTTTGTAGGAGATGCATGGCATGAATGATTCCAACAGTAAAAAGGAAGTTTCTATGTGATAGAAGCAGTTTTTGTAATAAAAATAATAAATGATATATACTACATCAGCAGGTTTGCAAGCCTCTGTACTCTGAATACATAACAAGTTCAATATGTGTGTAAATAAGTATACTTTGAAGAAATGGACAGCATATTTGCCGATTGTTAAAATGTGACTATTTGCTTTAATTAAATCTTCCCTTACATGATGAATTTAATGCCGTCTGGTGATTTGAGCATATCCTCTTCAGATTACCGTACAAGAAACCCCACTGGCAATGGGCATTCCCTTAGTACACGCTTTAATACTGCTCTATAATCACCAACCAACATTTTAGCCAGCTACGAAAGACTGTTGACATCTTGGCATAAAAGAGCATAGTAGCTGACTGTGGCTTGCAGGTTTGTTTGCTTCGTTATGTATCTCTTTGATTTTTACTTCAGAAGCTCAACTATAGGGAAAATCAGACAATTATGATTGTCTTCATCAGCTGTTCTCTGAACCCCTAAGAGGGAAAGGATCTAATGGGTAGCCACAGAATCCATAGAATACATTAAAATCTATTGTAAAGAAAAAATATCTCCTAGAGCAGTATATGCCATTTGAGAAATTACATATTCCAGAGCCAACATGATACAAATGTTTCTTTTCTTTGGTAAGAAAATTAAAATATCAATTTCACTCTTGTTCAGCCCTCAAAAGTAAGCAAGTGCTGTCCACTGTGGTGAAAGGAGGTGCTGGACATGTCATATATTGAAATACTGCCAAAAGTAACAAAGCACAGTTTTATTGCATTCTGTCAACTGCTATTTAATTCCCACCATTACAACATGTACTCGAGTGGCCTAGATATCTGTGTGTATCTTGAGCATAGATGAAGATCTTTAGCTTTTAATTAATAATACATAGCTGCAGAATCTAAAAGGCTATGTATAATTTATATATCAGTGTCTCAAAACTAGTCATTCATGCATTATATATTCTGACAGAAAATTCTTTTTCTTTTATTCTGTGTTATTTTTCAACAGAAAATATATTAAGATGTTATCATGCATCCTCTAAAACCGAACAGAACTACCCTCAGTTTCACACTTCTCAAAGATGTCTGCTTGCATCGCATACTCAGCTAAATGTTGCAGAAAGAAATCTCTGTCAGTGCTTTCTTTTTCTTGATGGGTTTTTAAAAGTGATGAGACCATTTCTTGTGTGGGTGTTAATTTACTGCCAGAACTAAAAATAATTCAAAGAAAGAGAGTTTTTAAAAAATATGGACAGACACATTCTTCAATTATTTACCTGGGAGGTTTCTGAACTGTGTTACTGAAAATGGAGCAGGATTTTATAACACCCAGGTCTTGTGAAACAAAAATCCATTTTTATACTGCACTTTATGTAAAACGCTTATACATTATGTATGCAGTGGCATTGTAGCTGTGTTGGTCCCAGGATATTAGAGAGACAAGGGGCATGGACCAACTTCTGTTGGTGAGAGAGACAAGCTTTTAGTTACACAGAGCTCTTCTTTAGGTCTGGGAAAGAGTGTCACAGATAAATACACGGTGGAACAGATTGTTTAGCATAAGTAGTTAGCACGTATTCTAAGGGACCATTAAAGATAGAGTGGGCAATTAACATCTCTGCAGTCATAGCATACAAAAAAGGTGTGTGGAGAGGAGGTGCAGGGGTTAGTGGATTACAGATTGTTGTAATAAACCATAAATCCAGTGGCTCTTAGTCCATGATTTGTAGTGTCTAGCAGAGTTATGAATTTAACCTCTTAGGCTCATCTTTTGAAAATCTTGTGCAGGTTTCCCTTGAGGAGCAACAGATCAGATATAGAGTGATTGCTTTGTGAAAAGTGCTCACCCACAGGTTATAGGGTGTTTTTGTCTTTTTTAGCATTTTCCTGTGTGAAGTTAAATGCTACTGTGGTGGGTTCTTTGGAATTTCTCCCCCCTACAAGGATGTTAAATTTAATTACATTATGGTTGCTGTATCCAAGTGGTTCAGCTATATGAACCTGTTGGTCCAGACCCTGTGTTCCACTTAGGACTAAATCAAGAATTGCCTCCAGAACAAGCAGTTCCAGGTCCAGCTGCTCCAAGAAGCAGACATTTAAGTTGTCTAGACATTTTATCTCTGCATCCCATCCTGAGGTGACGTATAACCAGTCAATACAAGAATAGTTGAAACCCACCTATTATCTGCCTTTGTAGCCTCTCTAATCTCCCTGAGCATTTCACAATAACCATACCATCCTGGTGTGGTGGTTGGTAGTATATTCCTAGTGTTATACTCTTTTTATTCAAGCATGGAATTTCTATCCATAGAGAGTCTAGTGTACTTTTTGATTCATTTAATAATAATAACTGATGATTCATTAATGATTCATTAATTTCACATATTGTGCCACTCCCCTACCAGCACAGCCTACTTTGTCATTTCTATATATATTTGTACCCTGGTATTATTGTGTCCCATTGATTATCCTCATTCCACCAAGTTCCTGTGATACCTTATTATATCAATATCCCAATTTAATTACAGGCATGCTATCTAGTTCACCAGTCTCAGTATTTAGACTTCTAGCATTTGTATATAAGCACTTGTACATTTGGTCAATATTTAGTTGCTTGCCTTCATGTGTTATATTTAAACGGAATACTTTTATGATTGATTTGTTTCTTACTAGCTCTTACCTGTACTTTACCAACTAGGTAAAGTACACTAGGAATAGAGTTTACTAGGAATAGAGTTTCCCTTTTAATAAATTCATCCCTAAGTGATGTCTCCACCCATACTGAGTGCTCCTCAGCACCTGTCGGCTTTTTCCCAACCCTTCATTTAAAAAGTCCTCTACACCTTTTTACATTTACAGTTTGATTCCAGTTTGGTTTCTTCCTTTGATAGGGTCCTCCTTTCCCAAAAGGTGCCCCAGTTCCTAATAAACCTAAAACCTTCCTCTATATATCATCATCTCATACACGCATTGAGACGCTGCAGTTCTACCTATCATTCTGGCCCTGCACGTGGAACTGGAAGCATTTCAGAGAATGCTACCATGGAAGTCCTGGATTTGAATCTCTTACCTAGCAGCCTAAATTTGGCCTCCAGAACTACTCTCCTACCTTTCCCTATGTCATTGATACCTACATGTACCATGACCATTGTGACGGTGTACCCCATAAAACTGTATGGGGAGATGCTTATAAATGTATACATGATGTAACTGGACTATGCTTTATGCTACATGTGCCATGTAACATATCTCTGTGAAAGTTATGACCTACTGAATTTATTCCTCCCATTTATATGCATGTATCATTGTTGTAGTTAAAGTTATGAATATTGGTTGTATTTCTTGAGAAAGGAATGTGCAGGTTAAGTGCCCAGTCAAGAAGCACTTAACAGACAATAGAACTTGCAGACCCCAATCCACATCTGAACTTTGCCAGGAATGTGGCTGGTCTGAGAAGGAACTGAGTTGTGCAAAGACAGGTGACTTGTCCATGTGACCCCAACTCCTTTTGGTAGCTGGATGCCACACAAGGAGAGGGAGGGGTGTCCACCCAGAGGAGAAAATCTATTTAAACCCCGAGGAAACCCCTCCATTTTGTCTTCAGCTGGCTAAAGAAAGAAGCTCTCCACCCCCCAAGGACACCTTAAAGAGACTGAACAAAGGACAAAGACATTAGGGGGGTGAGTGATTGCTGGACCCAGGCTAGAAGGAAGATAGCCTGTTTACTGGACCTAGTGAGGTTTTTATCTGTACACAGGGTGATTAGACATAGAACTGCGTGTTCTATTTTATTTTATTTAGTAATTCATTTTGTTCTGTCTGTCACTACTTGAAATCACTTAAATCCTATTTTCTGCACTTATTAAAATCACTTTTTACTTATTAAGTTTCCTGGAGTACGAGCTGGTACCTGGGGAAGGCAAACAGTTGTGCATATCTTTCTATCTTTGAAATAGAAGGCGAACTATTTATGAGTTTACCCTGTATAAGCCGTATGCAGGGTAAAAGGGATGTATTAAGGGTTTAGACCGCTTAGGGAGCTGGGCACCTGGGTGTCAAAGGTAAGAGCGCTTCCAGGAGCCTTACCGTGGTTAGTGCCACTGTGACGGGCTGGGTCACAACCATCCGCTCCTCCCCAGCACTGCACATGCATCTGTCTGGATGTGTAGTGAGATTTGCAACCTTTGCACCCAGTAGGCACTTCACCATGCAGTTTTCCCAGTCATCACAAACCCAATTAGGAGTAGAGAAGTTATTTTACCTCTATACTTGGCACTGGTGCAGCTGCTGATGGAATAGTTTGTCCAGTTCTGGTGTCCACAATTCAAAAAGGATGTTGATAAATTGGAGAGGATTCAGCAAAGAGCCACAAGAATGGTTAAAGGATTAGAAAACAGGCATTAGAGAGAGTGTGACTCAAGGAGCTCAATCTATTTAGTTTAACAAAGAGAAGATTGAGGGGTGACTTGATTATAGTCTATGAGTATGCATGTGGGGAACTAATATTTAATAATGGGTCCTTCAATCTAGCAGAGAAAGGTATAACATGATCCAGTGACTGAAAGTTGAAGCTATACAAATTCACACTGGAAATAAGGTGTGCATTTTTTATAGTGATGGTAATTGGCCATTGGAACAATTTAAAAGTCATTCCCAGCATGTCCTAATTTCAGAGTGCCCACCTCTTTCTGTAACAATTTACCAAGGGCTGTGGTGGATTCTCCATCACTGATAATTTTTAAATCAAGATTGGATATTTTTCCAAGAGATCTGCTCTAGGAATTATTTTGGGGTAGTTCTGTGGCCTGTATTATATAGAAGGTCCGAGTATATGATCACAGTTGTCCCTTCTGGCCTTGGAATCTGTGATGGGAGCAGATCTTGAATACAGTAGAAATAAAAATGTTAAGATGGATGCTTGAATTTACAAGGATGGACCACTTTTGGAATGAATGAATTATCGGAAATGTGAAGATGGTACCAATTATAGAAAATCTGAAGGAATCAGGGCTTCAATGGTTTGGGCATGTGAAAAGAAGATCGGAAGAATATATTGGAAACGGAGTATTAAACGTAGAAGTGGAAGGTAAGAGACATGTTAGAAGACCTAAAACTAGATGGATGAATGTTATACAAAAGGATTTGATTACCTGCAGAGTTTCTGAGAAACTGCTTAAAACAGAGTGGAATGGAGAAGGTGGACTCAAAGAGCCAAGCCCATATAGATGGGACCAGGGCCGGCTTTAAGCTGATTCTGCTGATTCCCCGGAATCGTGCCCCGTGCCCAAGGGGGCCCCGCTCCAGCGTTTTTTGTTTGTTTTTGTTTTTTCTCCGCCAATCGGCGGCGGGGTCCCGCCGTTGTTATTCACGTGGGGCCCCGCACCCGCTAAAGCCAGCCCTGGATGGGACTAAGTCTAGAAGAAGAAGATCTGCAGGGATCAGGCTGAACATCTGGGGTGGGGACAAGCTGGAAGTTGGGCCAAGAAGACAGCCATACTTCATGTCATTGCCCCTTCCTTCAGCCAGTGGTGACCTGTTGATGCTTACTAGACCAGCACTATATTATGCCATTCTACCACAGAACACTGAATTATGTTCTCCCCATATTGCACTAAATTCATCATGGATTATTCATTTGTAGGGGCAAGGAAATGCTGCCAATCTACACTGGTGATATTCCATGGACTGCTTCTTTTGGGGGATGGATCCCCTCCCACCGCCCACCTCAGAACAGGAAGAGAGATCAACCCAAAGAATCTGAAGATCCTTTTAGATCTCTGTGCTTTTTGGAGGATTCAACATAGGCGAGGGCCATCAGTGTGAAAGCCACTTCTCTGCCCTACCTTCCTGTTTTCTCTGCCCCATTTTAGCTGCCTCCATGACAGCAGAACCCATGGGACAGAGCTACCAGCTGCTGACCTTGGAATTTCTCACAGGATGGGGAGCACAGTCATGTATTGGGGTAAATCATCCCCTAGATGAATTCTGAAATATTTTGTCTAAGTATAAACATGTTGTCTCTAGTTACCTGCTCATTGTATCTTTGGTGGTAATTTCTTGTCCCTGTTCTGTATATTTGCCCAGGTAGTTATTTAAAAACATCCTCCCATGTTTTTTCTCTTGTCACTCTAATGACAACTTGTAATAATATATGTGAACTTATCTTTGTCTGTTATGAAATTAACGAGAATCCTGAGAGTATTACTGGTCTGGGTATTAGTCATTCTGACTTGGAAAACCCTGAGTGTACTCAGGTTGAGGCAGATTATTGAAATATCATTAGAAACAGGTAATTGCAATTATTTGGCAATATAATATTCCAACATGCTTTCATAACTAGATCATAATATTTTGTGCATCTGTTGAGAAAAGTAAAATACTGGCAAAGTAGATTATAAAATTACAAACAGCATAGCAAAGACCTCATAGGTTATCCAATCCATTCCCCCTGCCATATGGTGGTTTATAGTGCTCATTCTGAAATGTTTTCTCCAGCCTAATTTTGGGCAATTCTAGTAACAGAACAGTAACAGGATAATTAGCTTATAGTTTATCAGCCACTTATTAACAACTCCTATTTGAAAAGTATTCCATAGACTTTTTGCTATTTGTAAACATTCCCTGAAGTACAAATGTTTTCATGTGATTGTATCTTATTGCTTAATAACAACTACATACTGGCCTAAATACATTCCAAAGTATATCCTCAGCCATTGGCTTATTACTGAATTAAAAGGGAGCAGCTGTATATAGTTGTTATACTGAAATGTATACTCAATCTTGCTATGAAAAATTCCCTTTTCTTTGACTGGCTACTGCTCTCAGAACCCTTTTCACATATGTTCACACCAAAAATGGCTGCCTTTCTTTCCTTTCGGTAAGAGTAATTTCTTTTTGATAACTGTACTACTTCATTGTACAGTGGTCAACCTTCAAAGAATGAAAACTTTGCCTTCTTCAGATAAACCTTCCCATACTTTCTATAGAAAATACTAAAAAGAGTGTAGTAACCTTAAGGAATACTGCATCTATTTATTAAGGAAAAAATTGCAAGTTTAAGAGCAACCACTAGTTTTAATATCTGGGGTTTGGTGTCATAAGAGGATGAAGAGGTGGGCACAAGCTGAGATTGCCATGTTTCTATACATAGTGGATACAAAATTCTTAAGGCAAAAGAGTGGTTTGATTTGTATGGTTAAGGAATAATAGTACAATGATTATAACAATCTCTGTCTGGAGTGGCTAAATTTGTTGGTCCTCAACAAATCAAAATTCATAGACTTGTATGCAGTATGGCTACTGAGAAGAAACATACATGTGGATGACAAATCAATCAGACCCCTCAACCGATCAGAATACAGGGGCTTTCATAATTGAGAAATAAGTGCTGGTTATAGTTCAGTAATTGAACAGCATCCCCGCTTTCTGGCTGGAACAATTACATTTCATTTACAATTCTGGTTCTCTTTTTGTCACCCCAAACATTCCTCCTCATTGTTGTTTCTATCTGTTGTTCCACTTCCAATATGTACTCTTGCATTTTCTTTTCCTGTCTTCCTCTGTGTTTACAACACCCTACCTTGTTTTCTGAAATACAAATTAGTCTCTTCCCTCATCCTCCAGATCATTTTATGGGAAACCAAAATCAAAATAGGATGCAACAATCATCCCTTTGGGGCCTTGGCTGGCATTTCATCTCAATTAGGGTACGTCTACACTGGCAAAGTTACAGCGCCGGCAGTTACAGCGCCGCTCAGAGAGCGCTGAAGGGAAACCGCTGTTGTGTGTTCACACTGTCAGCTGCCTGCACAATAGCGTGTTCGCACTTGCAGCGGTATTTGAAGCGGTGCACTCTGGGCAGCTATCCCACAGAGCATCTCTTCCTCTTCTGCGGCTAAGAGTTGTGGGAAGATGGAGGGGGTCGTGCAGCATCCTGGGTCCTGTCCCAGTGCCCCGTGATGCATTGCTTCTCTTCCCAGATATCCCTGTGCTTCCGTCCGCATTTGGCACCATCTTTCAATGGTTTGTGTACTGCACGCCCTGCCTCTTTGGGCTGCAGGAATGGATCCTGAACTGTTGACCAGTATGCTGCTCACTCTGACCAACACATCACGAGTGCAGTGGAGTTATTCCTTAAACAAAGGCAAGAGGAGTGCGACATTGATCTCACCACGCTTAGTAGCTACGACACAAGATTGCTTGTGGCATTCATGAAAGAGCTGACCACAGTGGAACACTGCTTTTGGTCTCGGGAAATAAGCACTGAGTGGTGGGATCACATCGTCATACACGTCTGGGATGACCAGCAGTGACTGCAGAACCTTCGCATGAGGAAAGCCACATTTATGGGACTGTGTGATGAGCTCGCCCCAGTCTTGCAGCGCAAGGACTGGAGAATGAGAGCTGCCCTGTCGTTGGAGAAGCGCGTGGCGACTGCACTGTGGAAGCTGGCTACTCCAGACTGCTACCAATAGGTTGCTAACCAGTTTGCAGTGGAAAAGTGGATGGCTTTGTACAAATGGGCTTCCCTAACTGTGGCGGGGCGATATATGGCACGCACATTCCAATTCTGACACCAGACCACCTAGACACCGAGTACATTAATCACAAGGGGTATTTCTCAATGGTTCTCCAGGCGCTTGTGGATCACTGTGTGTGTTTCACAGACATTGATGCAGGCTGGTCCAGAAAGGTGCATGATGCGCGCATCTTTCAGAACACTGGCCTGTTCAAGAAGCTGCAAGCCGGGACTTGCTTCCTGGACCAGATTATCACCGTAGGGCAGGGATCTCAAACTCAATTTACCTTAGGGATGGTGTCAGTCCTCAAATCCTCCCAGCAGGCCAATAATGTCTCTCATGCCAGAACCTGCCCCACCACAACTTCTCCCCCTACCTGCCTAAGGCTCTTAGGGAGGTGGTTTGGGTGGGGGACAGGGTGACCAGACAGCAAATTTTTCTATGTAAAAAAAAGACCCCAAAATTGGGACTTTTCCTATAAAATTGGGACATCTGGTCACCCTAGTGGGGGAGGAGGTCTGAGGTAGGGGATTGGGGTGCAGGCTCTGGGAGGGAGTGTATTTTTTTTTAAGCACTACAACTGCGCAGTTTCTGTGCACTGAGTGGCTTGGCAGTGTGTACACCTCGGGAGTTACAGCACAGAAAGCTGCTTTACTTGTGCAAAAACTTGACAGTGTAGACAGGGGCTTAGATGCATTGCCATATAGCTATATCTATTCTATGAGCTTTTTCATATATGTGATGCATAATAATAATTAGGGCTGTCAATTAATTGCAGTTAACTCACGCAATTAACTAAAAAAAATATTAAGATTAAAAAAATTAATTGCGATTAATTGCAATTTTAATTACACTGTCAAACAACAGAATACCAATTGAAATGTATTACATATTTTTGATTGTTTTTTTACATTTTCATATACATTGTATTTTTGTTGTAACTGAAATCAGTGTATATTATTTTTATTACAAATATTTGCACTGTAAAAATGATAAACAAAAGAATTAGTATTTTTCCATTTACCTCATACAAGTACTGTAGTTTGATCTCTTTTATCATGAAAGTATAACTTACAAATGTAGGTTGTTTGGGGTTTTTTTGTTATATAACTACACTCAAAACAATGTAAAACTTTGGAGCCTACAAGTCCACTCAGTCCTACTTCTTGTTCAGCCAATTGCTAAGACAAACAAGTTTGTTTACATTTACAGGAGATAATGCTGCCTTCTTCTTATTTACAATGTTATGAGAAAGAGAGAACAGACATTTGCATGGCACTTTTGTAGCCAGCATTGCAAGGTATTTACGTGCCAGATATGCTAAACATTTTAATGCCCCTTCATGCTTCGGCCACCATTCCAGAGGACATGCTTCCATGCTGATGATGGTCGTTGAAAAATAATGCATTAATTAAACTTGTGACTGAACTCCTTGGGGGAGAATTGTATGTCCCCTGCTCTGTTTTACCCACATTCTGCCATATATTTCATGTTATAGCAGTCTCAGATGATGACCCAGCACATGTTCATTTTAAGAACACTTTCACTGCAGATTTCACAAAATGCAAAGAAGGTATCAATGTGAGATTTCTAAAGATAGCTACAGCACTCAACGCAAGGTTTAAGAATCTGAAGTGCCTTCCAAAATCTGAGAGGGACGAGGTGTGGAGCATGCTTTCAGAAGTCTTGAAAGAGCAACACTCTGATGAGGAAACTACATAACCGGAACCACCAAAAAAGAAAATCAACCTTCTTCTGGTGGCATCTGACTCAGATAATGAAATGAACATGCGTCAATCCGCACTGCTTTGGATTGTTATCAAGCAGAACCCGTCATCAGCATGGACGCATGTCCCCTGGAATGGTGGTTGAAGCATGAAGGGACATATGAATCTTTAGTGCACTTGGCACATAAATATCTTGCAACGCCAGCTACAACAATGCCATGAGAACACATGTTCTCACTTTCAGGTGGCACTGTAAACAAGAAGCAGGCAGCATTATATCCCGCAAATGTAAACAAAGTAGTTTGAGCGATTTGGCTGAACAAGAAGTAGGACTGAGTGGATTTGAAGGCTCTAAAATTTTACATTGTTTTATTTTGGAATGAAGTTGGTTTTTTTTACACATGTAAAATTATGTAAGTTCAACTTTCATTATAAAGAGATTGCACTAAAGTACTTGTATGAGGTGAATTGAAAAACACTATTTCTTTTGTTTTTTTTACAGTGCAAATACTTGTAATCAAAAATAAATATAAAATGAGCACTATATACTTTGTATTCTGTGTTGTAATTGAAATCGATATATTTGAAAATGTAGAAAACATCCAAAATATTTAAATAAATATTATTCTATTGTTTAACAGTGCGATTAATTGCATGATTAATCACAATTAATTTCTTTAATTGCTTGACAACCCTAATAATAATAAACAGAGACACGGGAAAAATCAAACACATGAACTTTGATTGCAGTAAATGGAGATACTCTGAATTACATGAGAGTAGGATCTGTCTAACAAAAATTATACTTTGTATTCTGTAGATTTAGTGAAGAGAAGGAAGCAAGAGTTACACCAACTAGTTATTCAACTAGGGAAACACAATTGTTTGTCCTCTGTTTTGGTGGCTGTTTGGCATGAAGATTAGATGATAGCACGTCAGTTAATTTCTAACAATGCTTTACTTTATAATCTATCAGATCTATTTAATAGTATTGTCCACATCAATTTAATCTAATTTTTCTAATAACATCCCATTGGCACTGCATTCAATGATGTATTAGTGTAGTACAGTGATCTCCAACCTTAACCCAGGATCTACCCCGCACCTTCCCCAAAGCCTTGCCCTGCTCACTCCATCCCCCCACTCCATTGTTTGCTCTCCCCCACCCTCACTCACTTTCACAAGGCTGGGGTGGGAGGTTGGAGGTTGGGATGGGGTGCGGGCTCTTGTCTGGGGCTGAGCGATTCGCAGTGTGGGAGGGGGCTCTGGGCTGAACCTGGGGCAGGGGATTTGGGTGGAGCAGGGAGTGAGGGGTGCAAGCACTGGGAGGGAGTTTGGGTACAGGAGGGGGTTCTGGGCTGGGGCAGAGTGTCAGGGTGCAGGAGGGGGTAGAGGGTTCTAGCTCTGGGAGGGGGCTCAGGGCTGGAGTTTGGGGTGCAGGAGGGGGTATGGGGTGCTGGCTCTGAGAGGGGAGTCAGGGCTGGGGCAGGGATTTGGGGTACAGCAGGGGGTTTGGGGTACTTGCTCTGGGAGGGGGCTCAGGGCTGGGGGTTGGGGTCCAGGAGGGGTTCGGAGTACAGGAGAGGGTATGAGATGCTGGCTCAAGGAGGGGGCTAGGGGTTGGTGCGGCCTCCCGCTGGGCAGCATTTACCTTGGGCGGCTCTGGGTTGGTGGCGCAGCAAGAATAAGGCGAGTTCCCTGTCTGCCCTGGCCCCATGCCGCTCCCAGAAGGGGCCAACACACCCCTGCAGCCCCTGGGGCAGGGCACGTGGCTTCACGCACTGTCCTTCTCTGCAAGCACCGTCCCCGCAGCTCCCATTGGCCACAGCTCCCTGTTCCCGGCCAATGGGAGCTGCACGGGCGGTGCTTGCAGGCAGGAGCAGCGCGCGCCCACCCTCAGGGCTGCAGGGCCGTGCCGGCTGCTTCCGGGACCGGCGTGGGGCTGGGGCAGGCAGGGGGCCTGCGTTAATGGCAGCTCCACTGCACCACCAGAGATCGCAATTGACTGGGAGATCCTCTAGGATCGACCAGTAAATCGAGATCAACCAGTTGGTGACCATTAGTTGTGGCAGATAATCTCATCTAGATTGTCAAAAGAATGCGTAAAGCAACAGAGATGGCAGCCATATAAAGTTAATATTTACCAACATTTACTGTGTCAGCATCTGAACTACAAAAGATATTACCTTTTCTGAGCATATGGAAATACTTTGCTATATCACATTTCATACTGTAGTAACTGTCTTTTTAATAGTGACAAATGTGTTTCTGTATTTACCTAGTGGTACTCTGTTACTCACAATTAGAGCTGTGCAAATAGTGGATTTTTCAGTACATTGGCAATTCCAGAAAAATCAAAGAATTGTTTCAGGTCAAACCAAATAACAAGTTTTTCAAAATGTTCAGACAACTGGCAAGTTGAAAAATTGTTTTGGATCAAACAAAATATTTTTAACCCAAAATGTGTTTTCTATTTTGAGCATGTTTAACACCTAATTTAAAAACAAATAAGGAAATTTCTAAACAAAATGTCACTTTGAACCAATAAATATAAATATTTTATTTCAAAATGAAATGTTATGACTTTTTTTTGTTTTTTCAACACAAACAATTCAGCGAAACGTGAATTCAATAAACATTTTGGTGTTGCCAAAACTGCATTTTGTCAATAAAGCTTGGGCTGCAAAATTTCACCCAGCTCTACTCATACTGTTAATTCATGATGATGTTGTAATTCATGTTCATTTGTTATCGATGGCTTAGATTTCAGCCATTTTGAGGATTATAGTTATCTGAAGTCTACTAAAGGGTGAGTCACAATTACATGCAACTCTAAAACATTAATAGCCCATGGATGAGGATAGCTGCAATGGGGGGGGGGGAATCTATGTTTCAGTCATATCTACTGAGGTACTGAAGATGTTCACCTATCTTTTGGGTTCTGTTTTTACTAATATGGATGTATGCTTGAAGTAAAACTGTTGCAACTATTTATTATGAAACTTTACTTGCTGTGACTAAGAAGAGCTCTGCAGGTTATAATAAGGAGGAAGTGAATAATGCTTTGTTGGAAGAATGAAACTGAAGACCGATGCAAACCTTTTCTTTGTACCAGGCAGGCAACTTTTCTGTTGCAGTCCATCTATACGATATCTGTTGGATTCCTGGCATACTCTAATTTTATTGTATTTGTACTGAAAGAGGCTAATAGGTTTGTCTGGCGTGGACTACTTTCCATAAACTTATGTTGCTTATTGGTTATGGTATTATTATACACTTGGTGTTTGCAGACTTTTCCCTTCATGTTTATTCCATTATTTTAGTAAGCATGATGTTAAACAAGATGATAGTTACAAAGACCAAGTTCCTCCTTTTTAAAAACTGTTATATTAATTCATTAGTGCTTCTCCAATCCTTTGATATTGTGTGTCAGCTATCTGCCTTAGATACTTACATGGTCTCCATTACCATAATATCTGAGCACCTCACAATTTTTAATGTATTTATCCTCAACACTCCTGTGAGGTAGGAAAGTACAGTATTATTATCATCCCTATTTTAGGGATGGGAAGCTGAGAAAGAGAGGCTAAGTGACTTGTCCAAGGTCATACAGGATGTTTGTGGCAAAGCAGGGACTTGAACACTGTTTTTTCACCTCCTAAGCTAGTACCCTAATCACTGGACCATTCTTCCCCCTCTTCTCTTTATGTGAGACCTGAACAAAGTCTAAAAATAGATAATCCATTTCTATTTCCCCTATCTTCCACTACAAACATGCAGATTGAACACATAGTGACACCAGTTTTATCTTCTATTATAGCATTAGAATGTATTGTGGTAACTGATATCACGATGAGCTAAGCATGAATAAATGTAGACGTACTAATAGTGACCATTGTATGCCTCTAAAACCAAAAAAACAAACCTGCATAATTTCAAACCGAGTCCATCCAACTTTGTGTCAATTGTTTGAACTGTATCTGTGTGATTTTTACAATGAAGACTCTTTGAGGTAGGTACTGTCTTATTCTAGGTTTGTACAGTCAAGTACCCTTTGGTCTCATAGTAACAATAATACCTAGAAAGCTATGGTTTCAAGATATGAAATGTAGTATAAACAATAAAATGTGGAGTAGAATTTTCAGAAACATTTGTAGATCTAAAATAATCTTTGAGTTCGGACTATTAGCAGAAAATCTTGTTTTGAATTTACTGGACTTCTAGTAGGACACAGAAACTTAATATGCCCAGTAATGTAAATACTGAAATCATGGAGGGTAATTAAGGCAATCCAGTGCATATTTATTATTATGATTATTCTTTTATTAAATATTTCACACTTCTAAAGCACCCATCTCAGTAGTGTCTCGGCACTGTATAGTATCTATTGGGGTGGGTGGGGAGAGAGAAGTTAGGATGAAGTTAAGGTTTAGAGCATGTATCAGTAACTAAGGATAAAAAATATTTGAAGGATGTGTAATAAACCCAGAAAATTCAGAGTTGATGTTATACTTAGAAGAAATCCAAGCAAGTTAAGGTAAGAAATAGACAGTCAAGGCACCGGAACCACTTTAACTCTTCACAGTAGTGATGTTATGCAATAACCCTATGATGATCATTATGACATTTTAGTGTTTGTGTTCCTAATGTAATATGTCTTTAAAAATCAGTTTAATCTAGATTTTTCCACATTATTCCCCCTCATGGCATCAATACAGGGAAGAGTTAAGGTTGGTGACATAACTGTGGTTTTTTTAATGCGACATTTCTGAATTTCTTTTAAGCATAACCTTAACTTTAAATTTCTTGGGCTTATAATAAACACACGGTTTGACCACCAGGCCAGCCAGATTTCCCTATTGTTGTGCTTCCAGAAGAGAACAATCACTGGAGGCACAGCTAACAGACTAATTTTACAGTATGAGTTCCTAAAAGGGAATACTAGTAGTACGAAATAACTAGTCAAACTGACCTTTTAAATTTGATTCCTGGAAACTCAACTCTTTTGTTCTTGGAACAACTAGCTTCAACTCATTTTTGCTCTTCAACTCACGGCTGCAGGTAGATCTTTCTTTTTCCCTGGATGCGAATGGTACCTGGGAGGCAACATACAATTTTGTTGTTCTTACTGAGCCAGAGGTCAGAATTGATCTTCCTCGTTCATTATTGAATTATTTAACAACATAATTTGGCTTTTCTTCTTTGTGATGTGGTCTTTCCATGATTTAGCTCACAATCATAGTGTGGACTACCCCATCTTCTAAGCCATTTTGTCTAATATTTTAGTTTATAAGGTGCAGTAAATGTTGCTGCTACTTACAGAAAATAAACTGGACAAATTATGTTAATTTCTGTCACTGACATGTTCCTCCCCTCTTATGTGATATTATCCTCTCCTTGCATCTCTTCCCTGATTATTCCTTCTCTCACTCTAGATTATTTACCCGATGCACTGAATCGTTGCCATCAGCTTGGACCTCTATTAGAATGCAATAAGAGTGATCTTTTGGACTATGGTCTCTCAAGAATTAAACACCTGCAATTTAGTGTTACGTGATACCTATTATTTCAGAAACTGGAAACAATTTAAAAACTGACACAAAGGAAAGGAAAACAGTACTGACAATGAACCACATCCCAATCTCATAGATGTTGGTGTTTTGGATTTCCACTATGTAAGATCAGAATTGGACCACCCCACCCGCAACAGCAAAAACAACCCCGTCAAAACATTAATTTGAAAAACAGGTACACTAACAGTGACAGCAGTAACGGCCCAGGGTTCAGTTCTCCATTTGGTCCTTATAGCATGCAGAGCCCACTTAAAAATGCTTTTTACTGACACTTTTTCCCCTAATGCTATCTATGAAGCTTTTCAGTGGTTCCAGTTCAGGTCCCAGTCCTGCTCCTAGTGATTTAAATGGGAGTTTGGCCTTTATTTTGATAAGGTGCAGACCTGGTCCAATGTCTATTTAAATCCATGAAAAATGCCCTCTTGATCAATGGAAGTTGGATTGAGCCCTAAAACCCTTTTTAACGGATGGTGCATTTACAGTCTGATATTTCTAACATTGTTCAATTTTTTCTCTCTGCCATGTCAATAATTAATATAAAGCATAAGAGGGTGGAGGAGTTAAATCATTGTGATTGTGAACACTTTCCAAGCAGGGCATTAACATTGTATTGCTACGATAAAGATCTCTGCAGGAGGGGGCACGTTTCCAAAGTTCCCTTCGTTCAGTGCGTTCTTTAAATAATGTAGCAGGCTGGATTGATGAAATCTGGGCCCCTTGAAAAACGGATCCAAAACGGCTGCAGATCTAGACATTCTTTTGCCTTTTTTTCTTTAGGCCACAACTCATGAACGTTGCTGCAGATACGGGGCTCTTCCCCGGGGGAGAGAGACATTAATCCAGGTTACTCCCCCCCGCCAATTGTTTGAATCTACCTGGTCTGCACACGCCTATGGCCCTCGGTTTGTTCCCTGCATGACACAAACTACCCCAGGAGCTGACTGGGAGCCGTGGGGTGTGATGGAAAGCAGGACCCGCCGCAATGCGAGCGCAGCATCCCTTTCGCCGGGGGCGGCCAGGCTGCAGTCAGAGCCCTCCGGCTGATGAAGGTGATTCGAACGGGAACTCGCCTTTGTTTTAAAAGGCGGCCGGACCGGCGTGCGCCGGGCCAAACCCCGAGCGAGACCCGCACCCCGGCCTCGCCCTCTCCCCTTCCCCCGGCACTGTGCTGCGGGAGAGCGGGGCGCCACGCCGGGGGGGTGCATGGCCCTCGGAAGGGCGCCGGCTCCTCGGCACGACAGGAGGAAGCAGGGCCCGTGTCCAGCCCTGGGCGGGGGAGTTTCACTTCTGCCGCGAGAGCAGGAGCCGAAGTTCCCCCCAGAGGAAGGAGCGGGACCCGCGCGACGGCGCGGGCGGGCGGGGGCTGCAGCGGCTGGTCGGCGCTTCCTCCGGGGGAACAGGCTCGGCGGTGGCGGTGGCTAGGGAGGGGGCGTCTCTGCTCCTGGGGGCCGGAGCGACCCTGCCGGCTGAGCTCGCCCCCGGGCGCCACCTGCCCCGCGGAGACGGAGGCAGCGGGCCGCGCCCAGCGGCGGGACGATGACGAGCCCCTCAGGTGGGTCGGGGCTGCTGCCGGGATGGGGTGGCCGGGGAAGCGGCCAGGGAGCTGCACAACGCCGTGGCGGCGTGGTCTCTTCCTTCCCCCGCCCCCCAGCTTGGCTTCCCTGGAGGCGGGGTGACCCCCCCCCCCCCCCACCGGACTGAGAGACGGGGGGGAGCAAAGGGGCTGGAACTGGGGGTGCTGCACCGGCTCTTCTTGGAGTCCCCCAGCCCCGGCTGTATCCCACCTGGCTGTGCCCTTGGGTCTGGTGAGCGCCGAAGGGGAGGCAGGGACCCACTTCTCTTCATGCCCCCCCCCCGCGACATGCTAGTGCCTAAAGTTACACTATTGTGAACCCCGAGTCCTGCGAGTGAAAAATAAAGAGCAGGACCCAACCCACCAAATATTGCCGGGCTGGGGGTGATGCTAGAAGAAGAGTGAAAATGTGCGTCACTGGGGATTTCGGAAGCAAAGTATGGGTAGAGTAAAGCCTACATTTTTATCTTGCAAAGTGTCTGAGGTAGGCGTGAATATGTCAGACAACTTTTTTTTATTTAAACGGGATTTGTAGTAGAAATCTTTTGTCAGAGAGTTCTTGCACTGAGGATTAGCTTAGCTGTAGGGACCATTGCTTCCTTACAGAAGAGTAAGTTGTTTCCTTAAACAAAATGAATGCAACTGGTGTGTGCGTTGTTAAACGGTGAACAATAGTGTGATTATAACCCAGGATTTCTTTAGTGAAATATAATTGTAGACTTATGGCTTGGAAATATACAACCCCTCCAGTTTGGGGTCCTAACATCATATCTAGCTCTGTACAACCACTTTTAGGCAAAGCGGGTGAGGTGATATCTTTTTTTGGACCAACTTCTGTTGGGAAAAGAGACAAGCTTTCGAGCTACACAGAGCTCTTCTTCAGGTTGTATTGAAATGAAAAACAAGGTCAAATATCTGCAAAAACTGGATAGGGTTGCCAGGCTTTCTACTGGAATGTCCCATAGAAAAGGGACCCTGGTGGCTCTGGTCAGCACCGCCGACCGGGCCATTAAAAGTCCGGTTGGTGATGCTGAGGGTCTGAGACAGCCTAGTCCCTACCTATCCTGGCACTGCTCTGCACCCTGAAAGTGGCTAGCAGCAGGTCCGTCTCCGAGGCGGGGGAGCCATGGGGCTCCGCGTGCTGTCCCCGCCCCGAGCACCGGCTCTGCGCTCCCATTGGTGGGAGCTGTGGGGCGGTGCCTGCAAGCAAGAGCAGCACGTGGAACCTCCTGCCCCCCCCCCGCCTAGAAGTGGGTCCTGCAGGCCGCTTCCATGTCACAGCACGGAGCCAGGACAGGCAGGGAGCCTGCCTTAGTCCCGTTACGCCACTGACCGGGAGCTGCCCGAGGTAAGCCCATGCCCGAACCCTGAGCCCCCTGCCCCAAGCTCCCCCAGACCCAGAGTCCCTTCCTGTACCCAAACCCCTCATCCCCAGCCCAGAGCCCACAGTCCCAGCTCAGAGTCCCTACCCCCTCCCACATCCCAATCCCCTGCCTCAACCTGCAGCCCCCTCCCACATTCCAAATCCCTCGGCACCACCCTCCAGCCCGGAGCCCCCTGCTGCACCCCAAACCCCTCATCTCCAGCCCCACCCCAGAGCCCACACCCCAGCTGGTGGGGGAGAGCAAGCCACTGAGGGAGGGGGGATGTAGTGAGTGGGGGCGGGGCCTCAGGGAAGGCGTGGGGCAGGGGGCGGGACCTCAGGGAAGGGGCGTGGCTAGGGTGTTTGGTAGACCACTGGACCATAATGAAAGCTCAACTCACCAGTTCACCTTGTATTTCACTTGATTGCCATGAATATTTTATATATTTTGTTTTGGACATTTTAATTTTAGTGCCATTTCTCTGAGTGTTTTATATGACAAACTAAATTTTACTGATCATTTTACTGAAGAAGACTACCAGTATTTTTCATAAGTGTTTAGCACCACAAGCCACACCTATAGTTTTATATAACTGCTCCCCTCCAAGATATCCATCAATCATATGTTGGTTCAACTTTAAACCTATGTATCATTACATACCAAAAAATACATGTAAAAAGTTATTTATGATTGCAAAGTCAAGTGCTTGAAAGTTAGGAAAGGCTAGAATTAAGGTAGAATGGACAATCTAAATTTTGGTCCCTTGGAATGTGCATTGTCACATACTTTTTAATTAGATGATCACATACTGTTTTTTCCATCTCATTTAATACACAGGATGGACAGTGTTCAGTGATCAAGGCAGCTAATTCAATATTTCTTTTTATCCTCATAATTTAAGTTGTGATCTTCAGCCTTATTTACTGCACACCATCCAAACCCTGCACTGAATACAGAATTGTTCATTTTTTCATCGTCTTTTTTTATGGGGTACTTTGCCTTGGCATCCAAGTGCCTTACAAAAATTAATGCATTTTTCTCCCAAACTCCCTTGGTATAAGAGTATTATTATTTCCATTTTACAGAAGGGGAAACTAACACAAAGAACATAGTAAATCAGGGGCAGATCCAGGATTAGAATTTAGGACCCCTGGAATCCCAACCTTGACCACACTGCTTTACTGAGGAAGGTACTGAGTATTTACAGCTCCTATTGACTTCAGGTGGAATTCAGTGTTCAGCTGCACTTCTGAAAATAAGGCCCAGGTGTTTTAAATTGGGCACCCAGAAAATGAGAAACACACAATTAGTGACCACCTGCCAAATATTGGGTTTAAGTGACTTGCTTGGTATCACATAGTAAGTCTGTGGCAAAGGCAGGAATCTATTTTCACAACTCTAGGAGACAGAAAGTATTTTTACCCTCATCTTACCAATGAGAAAATAGATAGAATGGCCAGAATTTGTAAAAGTGTCGCTATTTTCGGTGCCAACATGATTGGGCGCTTGCTCTGCATGAGACACCCAGGAGTTTTTTTTTTCTTTTTCCCCCAGTGTTTTTAGGATTTTATAATACTTTTTTTGTTCAATACACTAACTGATACTCACAACTCCCTTATGAGGTACAATCGAACATCAAAAGATATGAACATTAGAGTTACGGCCTTACCGATTAACCGGACAGCATGTGGGACTGGAAGTAAGTGAAGACGGAAAAAAAAAAAGGAGCAAATACTGTACTGCAGTGGTCACCAACCAGTTGATTGCGATCGACTTGTCGATCCTAGAGGATCTCCCAGTCAATCATGATCTCCGACAGACTTCTTTATGTAGATTCTACTAAACATACTGTACCTAGTGTAGATAAAGCCTTCATGAATGGCAGATCTTTTATGAAATCTGTCTTCACGTATGGGGAGAGGCAGAGGTAGGATAATCCACTAATGGTGATGCCATACTTGAGTTATATCTCTTCTCTACATTTATGAAGATAAATGTCATAACAGAGATTAGCCATCATGTATTCTTTATTTATATAAAGTGCACTTCTTGTCTCCCACTTGACAGAAATAAGTCATTAAAATTGATTGTGTTTGAATGGAATGTGTTCATCCTACAGGGAAATCTAACCAATGACTAGGCTTGGAAACATTTGATTTTTGCATTTCATGAATAACAGAAAACAGCAATATATAGCCAGTATTTATAATTTTTTAATTGATGTTTGCATTAATAGGAAATAAATACTCCTCAGCGCCTGACTTAATTCAGAATATAATATGTAAAGAGTGAGCTTTAGAGAGGATTCAGAAATAATATCACAGTATTTGATAATTGTATATAATATCTTCTCAATATTTCTTTGAGTATAATGAAATACTAAATTTTTTACAAGATCCAGTGGTGTGCATTCACACATGCACACAATCGTGTAGACAAAAAACCCTTTTTGTGTATTAAAATGCTCTTTCTATACTCTTTGCTTATTAATGATTAAAACATTTTGATAGTGTTTTGGATGAAAGGAAAAATCTAGTATTACTGAGATTTAAAGACTGAAATCTAATTATTCCAAGCCTAATACTTAAAGGTTGAGGTTGACCATTTCATCTCCATCCAAGATGCTATCCAGCTGCTAGTGTCTTCAAACCACCCCTACTGGCTGGAAACTTAACTTCCCTTTTTAAAAAAGCATTCAGCATGGTCGTGGAAAGGAAAACATGTTCCATTAAACATTAAAACAACATCCCGATGACCTAAAATATAAAGGACCGAGTTTTTTTCTGCACAAAACTGCCATTAGAGGCTGGCATCATGGGTTATTTGCAGGCGAGTATCAACAGCTTGATAGGAATGAAAGATAATAGGGAGGGTGGAGGTTGACTATGAAGGGCCTTAAAAGTAAATACAAGCAGCGTATGTTTGATACAATAGAGAAGGGGGAGTCAGTGGAGGGTTTCAATGAGAGGTTGACATGGTCAAGGCTATGGACTAGGAAAATGATCTTTGCAGCAGCATTCTGATGGCTATGAGCAGGGCAAGCTTGCCTTTCTCAAGGCCAGAGAGAAGAATGTTGCAGTAATCGAGATGTGAGATAATGAAAGCTTGGATGTGAATTTTAGCTGTGTGGCTGATTTGGAAAAGCTGTATGTTAGATGTGATGCAGAAAGAATAGGCACAATCCAGACATAGCCTGGATGTGAGGACCGAGTGCAGCAGTGGGCAAATTATGGCCCGGGGGCCGCATCTGGCCCTTCAGATGTTTTAATCCGGCCCTCGAGCTCCTGCCGGGGAGTGGGTCCGTGGCTTGTCCCGCTTCAGCGCTCCAATTGAGGAGCAGGGTCGGGGGCTTGCCCTACTCTGCACGTGCCATAGATTTGCATGGCTCCCAGAAGCAGTGGCATGTCTCCCTTCCAGCTCCAATGAATAGGGGCAGCCAGGGGGCTCCGCACCCCTGCCCCTGCCCCAAGTGCCGCCCCCGCAGCTCCCATTGGCCGGGAACCACAGCCAATGGGAGATGCAGGGGCTGCACCTGCGGACGGGGCAGTGTGCAGAGCTGCCTGGCCACACCTCCACGTAGGAGCCAGAGGGGAGGACATGCCACTGTTTCCAGGAGCTGCTTGAGCTAAGCTCCACCCAGAGCCTGCACCCCTGATCCCCTCCCATGTCCCAACCCCCTGCTTCAGTCCTGATCCCCCTCCTGCCCTCCGAACCCCTTGGTCCCAGCCTGGAGCACCCTCCCACACCCCAACCCCCAATTTCATGAGAATTCATGGCCTGCCATACAATTTCCATACCCAGATGTGGCCCTCGGGCCAAAAAGTTTGCCCACCCCTGACCTAGCGAGTGGTCTGAGCTGAAGATGAATCACGGTATTTCATATTCTTTCAATGTTTTAATGAGTCTTGTAATATTTGATGTTTCTCTTAAAGTACTAATTTCTGGAGTCATTTGGTTTATGAGAAAATCTCAGCTTTTGTCAGAAAACAGTAAGTTTCAGTCTCAATGGTTTGTGGATAAAAACTTGAAAATGAGAATCCTAAAGAATTAAGTATCAGAAGGCAAATAAAAAGAACTCAGATTTTATTATTTTGAAAAATCCGGTGTGTTTTAATGCCACTTAATATTTTGAAAATCTTGATTTATGATTTTTGAATGCATGGGGTAGCACATACTGGCATCATAAATTTCAAGCAGAAACTAAGAGGGGGATATTTTCAAAGATATTTGAAAATCATTGCTGAAAATCTGCCCTCCCATAATGATTTTTCTTTGTAACTTGCAGTTGAAAAAAGTAAGAGTTCTATCAGAATTGAACTCACCCAAAGCAGTTTCCTTTCCTTCTCTGAACTCTTATTCCTCTCTCCTGTCTCTGGGTGTGTGGTCGGTCATCTCATAGGCTCACTGAAGCTTAAAATAAGCAGTAGATTACACACATCTGAGTTTCATTGGCACTGAAAAATTGTCACTGAAGCCACAGTACAGGCAAAAGAAAGGGCAACAGTCTCAATTTCTAAAAGGAGGAGCATCTGTGTCCAGGGGGATGGGAAGCACAATATAAAAACAGTTCTTCTGCTCTCATGTCTCTGTTTCTCTTGGTGCTGGTCTCTGAGTACCTGGTAAGCTTACAGACACCTCTGTTTTTACATGTGCAGTAAAAGACCAAACAAACAAAATTTAGAACATTTGAACATAATGCTACAGTAGGCAGTACTAGGTCAGAATTTATATCTGAATAGGGGACCCATTCAGTTCTGATTATATTACTAGATAATCTGTTTAATGACATCTTAAGAATTTAAGCATTTTGAAAACAAATCCACATTTCAAATATTCAAAATAGCCATGCAGTTAAGAAGGGGACAACGAATACTGAGATCTGAAAGTCAAATAGAGATTCATATTATTTCCTAAGACAATATGGATCCTTATTTATCATCCGATACCTCCCAATTTAGAAATGAAATAAAGCTCTCTAATTATTCATAAAGTCTGATTTACACTTCCATTGGTTCAGATATTTAAGGCAAGCTAATTTTAGATTTTTTTTAAAAAAAGTCATAGTTCTGCAAAGTTTCTGAGACTCTGTATAATCTTAAAAGATCAAGACATACTGTATATAATATGGATATGTTTTGGTATGTGAGTATAATTTAAGCAATTGCATAGCTGAGTTTGGAAAGCACCCTTTTTGCTCTTAGCTCACATGGTTAGCAGCTGTAACTGACTTGAAACTTTATACAAGTACTTATTAATAGAAATAATTTGTGGCTTTGATTCTCTCCTTATTAAAAATTGGAGTGTGATGAATAGTCATTTTCATTATATGGCCAAACACCAAATACTGACTTCTTATGTTTAGCCATGTAATGAATACCCTCAAAGAACCAAACTGTATAAACTGTATTTTAGCAGTGCTAAGAAATAGCTCAGAGCATCCGTAGGAACTATTGCATAGTTATCTGCTGAATATAATCTATGTTAAATATAAGCATACAATAATAATTGTATTACTTTCATCATTCAATAATTACATACAATATTAGCACTCGATATAAGTATAGATTCATAGCACTGTAATACTAAAGTAAGCAATAATCTGAATTTTCTCTTACATGGTATGTTTTAATCTTTAATATAGTTAAAAAAATAAAGCCTATTAAACAGATATTTGCTTTTTTACACTCTCTTCATAACAGTATGTCTGCCCCTCACAAACAGAAAGAAACTGGATAGGTACTTAAAATGAAGTGGACAGACTTTCAAATGTGCTCAGTACACCATAGCTGCTGAGCTCTTTTGAAAATCTGCTCCAGAGAGATTAAAGCCAAATTTTTCAAGTGTCCACTTGTTCTGTGTGTCTGTGTGCCTAGCCTTGGACACCCTGGGCCCAATCTTCAGACGTGCTAACCAACCATTGTCCCCATTGACCTCAAATAGAGTTGTGGATCCTTCTGAAAATCAGGCCCAAGATGTCTGACGTGGATAAAAAAGGGGGGTGGGGGAGAAGGCAATAAGTGGCCACTTTGGATTCCAAATTTGAGTTGATCTTTTATTTAAAAAAAAAAAAAAAAGTTAGGGCACAAGTCCAAAGGGCTGACTCCTGAAAGACTGCCACCTTTGCCTTTCTTTTCTTTCATTCAGATTCCCATCTCTTATCATGGAAAGAGAGAGAAAAGGACCTTTGTTTAGTTTGTTTTGCTTAGAGAACCCCTCATATGCTATGAACTCGGAGGGGGGACATTATAAACAACTTGAAGTAGGATCTGGTGGGGACTCAGGAGAGCCCCTAACTCTCCCACATTTTGAAATGCTGAAAATGTGTTAATGTTCATGTAGGCATGAAATGTGGGTGCTTGCTGCGTAATGAGAGTGAAACACTGGTGCACAAAACAACTTATACCAGTGTAACAAATTGTCTTGAACAAACATTATGTAAGTATATAAAAAAACCACCAAATGTTTTAATTGGCTAAATGAAAAATTGGAACATTTCAGGCATCCTGAAAAAAACAGTTATCGGGATACTATAACACTATGTGAAAAACTATGACTGTGCTGGTTTAAAAAAAGAAATGACATCCTTACTTTAATGATTTGTCCAAGATCACATAGGAAGCACTTGACAGCTAGGAAGAGGACCCAGAATTCCAGTGCAGTGTCTTAATCAGGAGACCATACTTTCTACAGATAATAATTAGAATACAAACATATGTTGTAAAAATCATTCGGGGGTGTTACCACTCCTTGAATTTCTGTGCAGCATCCTGACACAGTGGCCATGATTGTGATCCCTTAGGTAGTGCCTACAACATGCCCATGTGAAGGCATGAGGCTACAGTGGAGGTGGCTCTGTGAGGGAGCTACATTGTACTTCTCCAGTGGTAATGCAGTGACAATCACCTCTAGGCTGGGCTCATGGAAGGAGTGTATTTGCCTCAGGACTAGTGCCTCTGGGGTCTCTAACTGGGTGGTTGTTTCTTCATGCTGCTGCCTACCGTGGTGTGTAGCTTAATGCTACAGCTGAGCCCTATAGTTTGTAGCAAATAAAGAGCCAGACATTAATACTTGAAATTTGTTGTTGGTGAATGGTACTTTAAAAATAAAGAAAACAAACCAAGAAAACCTCACAAAAACTCAGCTCATTGATGATCTGTCTATATTTTCAACACTTACCCAGTAGCATTTAACATATTCTGTCTACTGGTGGGAGGACATTGTGTGAATGCTCACAAAGAAAAGGGGTTAGGGACTGTGGAATCTGTAACTTCTTTTCTTACTTAAACAACAGAGCCAGTTCAGACAATTGTACCAAATCTACATAACTTTGGAGGAAGTAAACATAACTTTGGAGGAAGTAAACACCATCTAGCAAACAAGACATAAAGCAGAAAACACTGATCCCCCACTCCCCACCCTAAGGTTCTTTGTATCTGTCTGTTTACATCCTGGATCCTGCAAACACTTACGCATGTCACTTTATGCCTATGGTTAATCGCCTTAAGTTCCTTGGGCACAGGGACTGTGTGTACTTCTCTGTCTAGTATATAGCAAACACTGAGGTAGGCACAAATAATAAGTAATGATAGCTCCACTTGCTGGATATCTGTATATTTTATTCCACTGAAATAATACTGAATATCAGTATATCACAGCATTCAGCTTGAGCGCTCCATGGAATGGAGGAAGGTTAGCTGGTGGATCGAATAGTAATAGTACTCAAGTTGATTGCTAGTTAATCAAAGGTAAATGTTTGAAAAATACTATTTGTTAACAAATAGAGTTCTTATAGGATATAGATCACATCCCTCACAACATTTCAAATATTAAAGTGGTAATGTCTTTGTCGGTGTTCAAACTGATAAATACTGTACACACTATTAATCAGTCTCTACAGACATACTCAAATTTACCTGCCCTACTGTGCAATGTGGTGTAATTACCAGAAGTAACTCCTGACGGTGTTATTTGTAGAAACAGAGCCAATGTGTTAGGGTTCCCCTCCCCTCCCCCCGAGGCTTTAACGCTGTTTTCAGTAATGTCTAAACAGCCAGGGCCAGATCCTCTTCTGTGGCTAAGGCACATGCAACATCAATTAGGAGTGCGTGTGTATGTGCACGCACACGGAAAGAAGCCCAATCAGTTTAATCATACTCACGTAGCATAGAACTCTCCAGAACACTTTCATCCTCATGTAGGGCCAAGTTTAGCCAAATGTTTGAACATATACGTAGTTGAATCGGAGCCTTAACTTTTTATTCAACTGTGCAGTTGACTTGAACATAATTTTTTTTAAATCTATCTTTAGTCCATCCGAGTTCTGCTAAAAACAGAACTGAAGTATGGTACCCTAATGATTTAAGGTTTGATCCGAAGCTCATTGAAGTCAGTGGGAAGACTCCCATTTACTTCAGTGGATGTTTGTTATGTACCTAAGCAGCACCAAATGAACCGAAACCATGTTTTTATAAGTTTAAATGGCTTTACCTGCATCTAGAGAACCATATTTTGGGGAGGGCAGGCCAGGAACTTGGGGACGGTATCATAGTATTACATTTCAATATCCAAACCCAATTTGTATCTCATTCACACTCCTATATTGATCTGAAAGTTAAAATAAAACTTCTAGCACAAAAAGTAGGGCTAGATACTGTAGAATTTAATTAGAAGACACAACAAATAAATCTAGCTTGGAATGGGATTTCAAATCTAGCAAATCCAATAAAAAAATGCAAACAGCTCAATACCACCCCTATTTTCAGGAATTCCAATAATGCTACTATTATAGTCTTTCAGAAAATTTCCCATAGCTTCAAGTTTCCTGCATACAGAAGCACTGGGTCAGTTTCCCAGCTGCTGTAAATCATTATCGCTCCATTGAAGTCAATTGCAGAATGCCGATTTCATGCCAAATCAGGATCTGGCCCACTATCTTTAATCAAAATTCCACTTCAAGATTTCATACTAGCATTCTGTGTTTGTAATTCGGTAATCTTATCAAAAGCTTCCAAAGGTTTTCTTTCCCCAAAAGATTCTGTTCACTGTTCAAGATTAACCATTTTAGAAGAGGTCAAATCTAATTTGGACTTGAATGCATCAAACCTAGCCTGTAATGATTGAATTGGAGAAAAAATATTTTCTGCAGAAGCTTTTGAGGTTGCTTTTACATTTGTCAATTTAGAAACAGAACCCTTTCCTGCTAACAGAAAACATTCAGGTCAATTTATTTTTAATTTTCTTGTAGAGGTCCTGCCAAATTATTGTCATCTAGTCTTCTACGAGAGCTTAAAACAACTTTATTTCATTGACAGACTCTTTGCCTATTTTTCACCATCTGAGAAGGTGATATGATTCATTAAAATGGCATTCCATATTCCTCCTATATTTTAGCTTTTCAGATATATTGTATATATCATACATTTTGTACTCCCACATGCTGAAGGCCCTTGATCATGGTGAACCATATTTCTTATCATGAATCTCACACACAATCCCTACCTAAATCATACTCTACATCACATGCCCTCCGAAAGTAGAACTGTACTCAACCTTACTATGGACTTGTGACCTGCACATTCATAATGTTTGAAGCATGGAGCCGTTAGACAACCATTGATTAGAGAAACTTTGATCTGAGCAGAAAGTTGGTATGATGTTTGAATTTAAGTTACGATTTGCCTTTCAGATAGAAAAAGGTGATAAGAAATTATGCATCCTTTTAAATACTAAATATGAGGACAAGAGCTGTAAATAATACACAATAGTGAAAAGTGGTCCAAAGTCTCATTTCACAAATCAAAACATTGATGAATTGACTCTTGATTTTTCAGCTCTTTTTGCACAAGACTGGTAATTTTTTCTAGGAGCCAAGGAGTGACTGTAGAGAATATTTGAGATGATTTTTTAAAATAGAATTTTACTGTTTCTTTCCCCCATAATTATCACAGATTAAATTTATGAAATGTAACTTCCCCAAATTCACATTCTCACAAGAACAAATTTTATGTTTTGCCTCTGAAAATTGTCAAGGCAAAGACACAAGCAAAGTTTCACGCAGTTTTAGAAGGGACATTGCTGTACATTTAATAATCCAGAATTGGATAATTTAGTTAGGTTTCTAAAGCCATATTTAGGCTTCTAAATGTTCAGAGGATGTACAAACCTTACTCATGGTGCACATGGCCTATGAATTTATTATTCTACCTTGTCTACAAACAATTCAGACATTAGTATTTTTATTAGGCAAAACTAAGGCTTTTAAAAACTATTATTAAAGTGGGGTTCTTTTCTGAAATGACTGTGTAAACATGTTGCTTTCTTACTATGCTCCTGTACATTAAAAGTCTTATCTGTTGAATTTAGTGATAGGAAAAAACATAAATTTACTGTTTCTGTTATCCCTGCTGATTAACTCAACTGAATGTGAGTTGATTCTATTCCTTGTTATGCCTCATGAACAGAATTATTTAAGTTCCAGTTATAACTGTTCAAGTTCATTAAAAACAATGGGATTGCACAAGTGCCACTTGAGGTCCTACTTTGGCTACACTGTGCTAAAATGTTGTAATGATGGCAATGAGTTAATAAAATATATGACTAAAAAGAAAAAAAAAGTAGTAGAACTGATAGTCTCAAGATGTTACCTTTCTTTTTCTCTTTCTAATTGACTTACCATTCAAGGAGAAATGAAATGAGAAGCTTGTTTTATTACGCAGCTACAGTGAGGTGCAGTGTCGGATATGAGGTCATAAATGTTTTCCAGTGCCGTTGACTTCAGTAGGAGGAGCGGACACTCAGTACCTCACTGGACTGGCTCTCTGGTGGTATTTAGACAAAGAGTGTAGGTACTGGATTAAAATTGAATGTAGTACTGGAAGGGTTTGTTGTTTTACTTTTAATTCCTATACATTTCTGAATATGTATGTATGGGAGACTGCATGCATCATGGAAAAATGAAAGTCCCTTGTGAGATACTTTTCAGTATTATTCAGAATCATCTTGTGGCTATCTAACCACGAAAAGTCCTAAGAACAGTAAAATATTATGGGCAAAATCCTGTCCAGAGAGCCTACTCCACCTGGCATTAAAGTCAGTGAATTCAATAGGAGATAAGTCCCTTTCCAAGAGTTTGCAGAAGCGTGCCAGGGAAAGGCACTGGGATAATATCCTGGGGACAATGCATTCTGCAGTGCACTTTACTGCTTTTCTAAAAAAGGAGAAACATATACTTCCACTGTTCTTCTAGTGTGTGATTCTATTGCAGCATGTAGGGTGTATTTATGCCCCTAAACACACTATCCAGGCCTTCTTGGTACCTTGAAGCACCTAGAATATTTTCTGTTTTTCCCCTCTTTGTTATTTGCCATTGATGGCTGTAGATTTTCGTGCAAAGTGTTTTCTTTTTTGCTTTTGTATGTTAAATAAATCCCATGAGTTCTTGAAACTTATTATTTCCTATCTCTAAAAAATACAGGCTTTGTTTTGAGAGCATATGCCGTGAATTGAGAATTATTAGGATTTTAGCGGTATTAGTTGTAATTGGTGTGTACCTGGTATGGAGCATGGAAAGCAAGCCAGAATTGTAGTGAGCTGAACTATTCCTAGATATAAAAAACATATAATATAATTTGCTAAAACTTCCCAAAGAAAATCGAAGTCCGGTTAGAATCTTTGTCATTTACATATGGATAATGTTTTCCTATGTGGTTTCCAACTCTCTAAAAAGGAAAAGAAAGGAGAAGAGAAAGGAAAAGAGAAGTTTGCAAAAAGCAAAGTTGACAGAAGGCCAGCAGTTAAAATGTAGCAGAAAGAAGCAAGACAGAACTACGAGTCAGAAAGAGAAAGCAGGGGGAAGTAAAATATGTGAAGTAGAATGTGAGAAAACCAGAGCATAGCTATCAGTACAACTTGTCAAGTAGTATGCAGCTGCAAAGAAAAATACAAGGTTAGAAAATCTAGACTGAAAAACAGAAAAGTTCTTCTCTCTACGTAAGAAAAGTTGAGAACTAGTCAACTCAATACTTTAGGTTAGCGAAAAAGGTGTTTACATTTAAGAGGATTATTTGTACACCAGTGTGGTGTCCAGTGATTTTTCTGGTTCCAGTGACCACGTCCAGAGGGACAACCATGAGACAGTGATAGAGAAGAGAGCTGAAAACTCTGCATCTCCAGTCACCATGGCAGGTTCCTAGAAAGCCAGCCAACCACACAGACTGTTCCCTCAAATCTTGAAGTTTAGGACCTAGCTGTAATAAAAGTCTACTTTAATATACAAGTCAGAATTTTTTTGACAATCACATATAGATTTTCAGGGTCACCGCCTGAAAATGGATCCTCACAGGTACAGGTGTGATGATATCACTGGATTAAGAACATAAGAATGCCATACAATGGTCCATCTAGCCCAGTATCCTGTCTTCCAACAGTGGCTGGTGTCAACTGCTTCAGAAGGAATGAAAAGAACAGGGCAATTATTGAGTGATACATCCCCTGTTGTCCAATCCCACCTTCTGGCAGTCAGAGGTTTAGGGGCACCCAGAGCATGGGATTGCATCCCTGATCATCTTGGCTAACAGCTAAGATTAAGATTTTGTCTCAGTTATTTTTAGTAAAAGTCATGGACAGTTCACAGGCAATCAACAAAAATTCATTGAAGCCTGTAAACTATCTGTGACTTTTACTAAAAAAAAATATGTAATGGTGGGGCCTAATGGCAGAGTGGAGGACTGAAGCCTGAGCCCGGCTTGGGGGGAGGGGAAGAGAGCCTGAGCCTCACTGCAGGGGGTGGGGAGTTTAGCACCCCCCCACAGTGGCTGACAGCTCTGGGTGCCCCTACTGTGCCTCAGTGACTCAGAGCTCCGGTTTCCCCTGTGGCGGGCCAATGGCTCTGGGTTCCCCTGCCATCCCAGTGCTGAAGCAGGAAAATGTCCCCAAAGTCTCTTAAATTCATGGAATCCGTGACTTTCATGATCACCATGACCTAACCTAATCCTTAGTAATAACCATTGATTAACCTGTCCTCCATGAACTTATCTAAATCTTTTTTGAATATAGTTGTACTTCTGGCCTTCACAGCATTCCCTGGCAATGAGTTCCATAGGTTGACTATGCATTGTGTGAAGAAATATTTCCTTTTGTTTGTTTTAAACCTGCTGCCTATTAATTTCATTGGGTGATCCATTGTTCTGGTGTTATGTGAAGGGCTAAGTAACACTTCCCTATTCACTTTCTCCACACCATTTATGATTTTATAGACCTCTATAATATCTCCCCCTTAGTCATCTCTTTTCTAAGATGAACAGTCCCCGTTTTTTTAATCTGTCCTCATATGGAAGCTGTTCCATACCCCTATCATTTTTGTTGCCCTTCTGTATACCTTTTCGAGTTCCACAGTATTCAAGGTGTGGGTGTCATAGATTTATTTAGCAGCATTATGATATTTTCAGTTTTATTATCTGTCTCTTTCCTAATGGTTCCTTACATTCTATTAGCTTTTTAGACTGCCGCTGCTCATTGAGCAGATCTTTTTAGAGAACTATCCATGACTCCATGAGCTCTTTCTTGAGTGGTAACAGCTAATTTAGTCCCCATCATTTTGTATGTATCATTGGGACTATTTTTTCTAATGTGCATTACTTTGCACTTACCAACATTGAATTTCATCTGCCATTTTGTCTCCCAGTAACCCAATTTTGTGAGATCCCTTTATAACTCTTCACAGAATGTTTTGGACTTACTACCTTGAGTAATTTAGTATTGTCTGCAACCTTTGCCACCTTGCTGTTTACCTTGTTTTCCAGATCATTTATGAGTAAGTTGAACAGCATAGGTCCCAGTATAGATTCTAGGGGGACCCCACTATTTACCACTTTCCATTGTGAAAACTGACCATTTATTCCTACCCTTTGTTTCTTATCTTTAACCAGTTACTGATCCATAAGAGAACTTTCCCTTTTATTCCATGATTGCTTAGTTTGCTTAAGAGCCTTTGGTGAGGGACCTTGTCAAAGGACTTCTGAAAGTCCAAATACACTATATCCACTGCATCACCCTTGTCCACATGCTTGTTAACACACTCAAAGAATTTAAATAGATTGATGAGGCATAATTCCTCTTGACAAAAGCTGTGTTGACTCTTCCCCAACATATGATGTTTATCTATGTTTGATAATCCTATTCCTTACTATAGTTTCAACCAATTTGCCTGGTACTGAAGTTAGGCTTACCAGCCTGTAATTGAAAGGATCACTTCTGAGGTCTTTTATAGAAATCAGTAGTACAACTGAAAAGCATAAGTTTCTACTGCTGCAGCTAAAGGACCAGGCCTGTTTGCTCATAGGCAGTAGGTTACTCGTAAATCTCTATTTGTGGTCTGGCAACTAGGGGAAGACAAAGAGCCAGACTGTGCTAATGTGTGCTACACAGGGGTCTGCTCATGTGTTTCCTTTTGTAGGATCAGGGTATAAAGCTGTAATATGAGAACCCGCAGTTTGTAAGAGAAGACAGTGATCACATGATGTTAACCTTCTACTGAGAAAAAAGTGCTTGCTGGAAGAATGTCTCTTAACTAATTGATAAACTTGAATGTTATTTGGGCAGGTTGGTTGATTTTGCAATATAATGTATGAATTGTCTTAATATATGATGGTATAATGTGATTAAATAGGGAAAGAACATGTTAAAAATTGCGTAGACAAGATAGATGTCGCCAAGTCACCAGGGCCTGATAAAAAACATCCTAGAATACTCAAGGAATTGACTGAGGAGGTATCTGAGCCATTAGCAATTATCTTAAAAAGTCACAGAAGACTGGACAGATTCCAGAGGGCTGGAAGAGGACAAATATAGCACCCATCTATAAAAAGGAAAATAAGGACAATCCAAGGAATTACAGACCTGTCAGTTTAACTTCAGTATCTGGAAAGATAATGGAGGAAATAATTAAGCAATCAATTTGCAAACACCTAAAAGATAATAAGGTGTTAAGAATAGTCAGCATGGATTTGTCAAGAACAAATTGTCACAGAAGACCGGACAGATTCCAGAGGACTGGAAGAGGACAAATATAGTGCCCATCTATAAAAAAGAAAATAAGGACAATCCAAGGAATTACAGACCCGTCAGTTTAACTTCAGTATCTGGAAAGATAATGGAGGAAATAATTAAGCAATCAATTTGCAAACACCTAAAAGATAATAAGGTGTTAAGAATAGTCAGCATGGATTTGTCAAGAACAAATTGTGTCAAACCAACCTAATAGCTTTCTTTGACTGGATAACAAGTCTTGTGGATAGGGGGGAAACAGTAGATGTGGAATATCTTGACTTTAGTAAGACTTTTGATACGGTCTCATATGACTTTGTCATAAATAAACTAGGGAAACACAACGTAGATGGAGCACCCACTAAGGTGGGTGTATAACTGGTTGGAAAACCATTCCCAGAGAGTAGTTATCCGTGGTTCACAGTCAAGCTGGAGGGCATATCAAATGGGGTCCCATAGGGATCAGTGGTGGGTCCGGTTCTGTTCAATATATTTATCAGTGATTTAGATAATGGCATAGAGAGTACACATAAAGTTTTTGGACAAAAAAAAACAACTTCATTTTGGGATGTATTAGCAGGAGTATTGTAAGGAAGCCACAAGAACTAATTCTTCTGCTCTACTCTGTGCTGATTAGGCTTCAGCTGGAGTATTGTGTCCTGTTCTGGGTGCGACAATTCAGGAAAGATGTGGACAAATTGGAGAAAGAATGGAGAAGAGCAACAAAAATTATTAAAAGCTGAAGAAAACATGACCTATGAGGGAAGATTGAAAAAATTGGGCTTGTTTAGTCTGAAGAAGAGAAGACTGAGAGGGGACGTGATAACAGTTTTCAAATACATAAAAGGTTGTTGCAAGGAGGAGGGAGAAAAATTGTTCTCATTAACCTCCAAGGATAGAACAAGAAGCAATGGGCTTAAATTGAAGCAAGGGCAGTTTAGATTGAACATTAGGAAAAATGTCCTAACAATCATTGTTGTTAAGCACTGGAACAAATCGCCATGGGAGATTGTGGAATCTCCATCATTGGAGATTTTTAAGAGCAAACACCTGTCAGGGATGGTATAGATCAGCGATCTCAAACTCAAATTACAATGAGGGCCACATGAAAACTAGTAAATTGGCCCGAGGGCTGCATCACTGAAACCTTTTCATACAATGATACAAATGTATAGTCAAAAATGAAAAGAATGAAGAGTAATATAGTATTCTATTAAAAGTCAATGTATTAACTTTTTAAAAACTGTAATGCAAAGAGGGATTTTAATAAAATATAAACTCCCAGTAATGTTTGGAGCTTGGCTGCCAGGAAATAACTCCGCGGGCCGCATGTGGCCCACGTGCCGCGTGTTTGAGACCCCTGCCTCAATACTTAGTCCTGCCATGAGTGCAGGGGACTGGACTAGATGATCTCTCAAAGTCTCTCTCAGTCCTACGATTCTGTGATTGATTAGCGATTTTGGCGTGTGTGTGTGTGTGGCGGGGGGGTGTTGTTGTTGGTTTTTGTTTTTGTTTTTGCTGACTGGTGGGCAGTAATAAAAATAATATCTAGTTTATGATATGGGTGGAATCCTGAGTCCGCTGTCTTAAGTGACTTATGTGACTAATTTATTTGGGCTTTTATGTAGGAAAGCCTGCTTTCTGATAAAACTGTTTAAAAGTTTTACAAAATGCTTGTTTAACTTGATTTCCAAGTGACCACTAAACTCATAATTGCAATTTTGTTAAAGTATGTGTTTGTTTTCATTGGTTTACTGGTAAACACTATACTCCTGTCTCACTTACTTCCTTCTTTGTGCATGGCTGTCATTAATGATGTCAATAGAGCTCAGCTGTAGGACTGGGTTTAGCTAACTTGTGCACCCTTTACTGGCAATAGAAACAGCATAGACTATTAGAGGGACTGTACATAGACACTGACTAGTGCTTTGATTTCCCCCCGCCTCCCCCCCCTCTGTGCTAGTGGTACATTTGAATGAGGGATTGGAGTGGGGAGAATATTTTGAATCCAGAGGATCTTCCCCACTACATTAAAGACATATCATCTACTGAACTTAAATTACTTTTCACTGTCCTTTTAAATGCTGATAGTGGAGATTCAAAACATCTAAAAGAGGACAGACGAAACCAACAAATAAGGGTGGATTCAAAGCCAATGTTCAGAAGTAGATGAAGATCATGCACAAAGGTAGCCAGAGCCTTCTTGCCTGCCCTGAGGATACTCTGTTGACTTCTGACAAAAATTAAAAAATATTTGGCAACAGATTTTATGGCAGTGAGGACATACAATTATTATATTAGAGGCTGTGACTGGTATGAGTTCTAGGGGACTTCTACCGTGTAGGTTTCCTGTGTCAGTGATTGTGTCTTTGTTTTTCTTAAGAATTGTTGTAGTGTTGTCATTGGTTAATACAGCACACTTGGCCCTACTTTATAATGAATTGAAAATAGAAATTGCTTTGAGCAGGAATCGCTGTAAGTAGTGGTGATTGCTGAAAAGTGAAGAATTTGTTTCCGGAGATACTTAAGAGATCTCACTCTGCAGGAAGCAATGCACTGTTGTGCTATGGTGATTTCTGCATTCTTTCAGTTTCTAACAATTCTCCGCACACAGGAAATCTAACTGTTCAGTGATTAAGCCAATCACGGAATCCCAGGATCACAGCAGGCTGCCTGGAAGCTGTCAATTGCTGGATTGGGGCCTTACATTATATATATATGTGCCATTTTCTTTGGGCATGTTCTCAATTGTGGGAGGGAAAAGCAATTTATTTTTTATGACAAAGTTCCTATAAAAATGTGTGTTTTTTCACACTCTTGAACTTTACAGGTCAGATTCTCCTATGAGATCTAGCCCCTTTGCTCTACCCAAGCAGCACAAAGGAGCTGGGTTCTGATTGTTACTGGCCAGGTGAGAATTCCCCTGGGTTGGAGGATGATCTCAGCTGTCATAGAGCCCGTGGTTCCAGCTCCTGCATTAATTGCTCCTTGATCCCCACCCTGGCTTATGGGATGCATAGGGGATGGAAAGGGTATAAACCCTTAGCTGTGAATATGAGCAACATGATGTGTGGGTTTCAACTGCCTTCCCTTCCTGCTCCACAGGATTTGAGGGTGGAAAGAGTGTGGTTGAAGGAGGAAGAAGAGGAGGACTGTGCAAGATGCTAGTGGCAGGAGACATGACAGGAGACATGAAACTGAGAGTGTGCAAAAGAGAAAGGGAGTAATAAAGTAAAGAGATTAAAAGGAGTGCAGGGAGTGAGGTGGGAAGTAGGAGGAAATGAGATAAAAAATATACAGCGTCCTTGAAGAGGGTGAGTAGCTTGTATGTGATGCACTAAGACAGGCGGCTACCCCAGGGGTCGGTCCTGGAGCCGGTTTTGTTCAACATCTTTATTAATGATCTGGATGATGGGATGGATTGCATCCTCAGAAAGTTTGCAGATGACACTAAACTGGGGGCGGGGAGAGGTAGTTACGCTGGAGGGTAGGGATAGGGTCCAGAATGACCTAGACAAATTGGGGGATTGGGCCAAAAGAAATCTGATGAGGTTCAACAAGGACAAGTGCAGAGTCCTGCACTTAGGATGGAAGAATCCCATGCACCGCTACAGGCTGGAGACCGACTGGCTAAGCGGCAGTTCTGCAGAAAAGGACCTGGGCATTACAGGATGAGAAGCTGGATATGAGTCAGCAGTGTGCCCTTGTTGCCAAGAAGGCTAACGGCATATTGGGCTGTAATAGTAGGAGCATTGCCAGCAGATCAAGGGAAGTAATTATACCCTTCTATTCAGCACTGGTGAGGCCACATATGGAGTATTGCATCCAGTTTTGGGGCGTCCCCCACTATAGAAAGGATGTGGACAAATTGGAGAGAGTCCAGCGGAGGGCAACAAAAATTATTAGGGGGCTGGAGCACATGACTTACGAGGAGAGGCTGAGGGAACTGGGGTTATTTAGTTTGCAGAAGAGAAGAGTGAGGGGGGATTTGATAGCGGCCTTCAACTACCTGAAGGAGGGTTCCAGAGAGAATGGAGCTTGGCTGTTCTCAGTGGTGGCAGATGACAGAACAAGGAGCAATGGTCTCAAGTTGCAGTGGGGGAGGTCTAGGTTGGATATTAGGAAACACTATTTCACTAGGAGGGTATGGAAGCACTGGAATGGGTTACCTAGGAAGGTGGTGGAATCTCCATCCTTAGAGGTTTTTAAGGCCTGGCTTGACAAAGCCCTGGCTGAGATGATTTAGTTGGTGTTGGTCCTGCTTTGAGCAGGGGGGACTAGATGACCTCCTGGGGTCTCTTCCAACCCTAATCTTCTATGATTCTAAGACCCGCCGTGCAGATTCTTGGGGAAAAATTATCTGTAGTAACTCAGATCCCTCCTCATCTAGTGTCCCATCCCCTGCCATTGGGGATTTTTGTTACAGGCAGTCGCTGATGGGCCACATGCCATTGTAGGCAGTCCTGTCATACCATTCCCTCCATTAACTTATCAAACTTAGTGTTGAAGCCAGTTAGGTTTTTTGCCCCCATTGCTCCCCTTGAAAGGCTGTTCCAGAACTTCACTCTGTGGTTAGAAAACTTTATCTAATTTTGAGCCTAAATTTGTTGATGATGCTTGTTCTTGTGTCCACATTGGCGCTTAACTTAAATAACTCCCCTCCCTCTCTGGTATTTATCCCTCTGATGTATTTATAGAGAGAAATCATATCTCCTCTCAGCCTTCTTTGAGTTTTCTCTCATAATGTAATGTAGGTTTTCCATTCCTCGGGTCATCCTTGTAGCTCTTCTCTGCACCTGTTTCAGTTTGAATTCATCTTTCTTAAACAGCACTACCACCTACTCCTCCAGCAGCTTCTATGTGTGTGTGCCAGACTCAATCTGTTACCCAGCCTCTAAGAATGTCTAGTGAATAGGGCCCCACAAGCTTGATGGGTGGGGGGGACACTTAGTTTGAAGACTGCCCCCAGGTTTAAGCACAAGACAGGACTTAGGCGGCTGTACACATACTCACTGGCAGCTTTTTAGGTGCCTATGGGGACTTCAGCAGCTGAAACTTAGGAGCCCAGGGATTTCAGGTGGCAGCTGAATGGGGATTTTGAAGATCTGAACTTTGGACTCTGCCACCTAGAGTGGTAAATAGGTCATCGACTCCAGTCCCCTGCACTCAAGGCAGGGCTACTGTGACATTCCCCTCTGGTGTTATCTGGACCATTGATCTGCTAAGTCACCCCAATCCTTGACTCTGGGAGCCAACTTTACCCTGCTCCACTATGAGAACCCCCACTCCTGGTCGGTTCACACACAGCCTCTGGCATGTAAGCTGCTCCTTGGATTGTGCAACCGAATGACACTAGCCCAGAGATCGGCAACCTTCGGCATGCCAGGGTAAGCCCCCTGGCGGGCCGGGCCGGTTTGTTTACCTGCCGCGTCCGCAGATTTGGCCGATCGCAGCTCCCACTGGCCGCGGTTCGCTGCTCCAGGCCAGTGGGGGCTGTGAGTAGCGGCGGCCAGCACATCCCTCAGCTTACGCCGCTTCCCGCAGCCCCCATTGGCCTGGAGCAGCGTACTACATAAAAGTACTTTATGTACTTGAAAAGTGTTATGTTCCCCCTAGTCTTCTCTTCTCCAAACCTAGTGAGGAGGGCTTTAAACTAGGTTCGACGGGGACAGGTGAGCAAAGCCCACAGGTAAGTGGAGAATATGGGGACCTGGGAGATGGGTCGAAATAGGAGGGGGCGTGGGCTCTAATGATAAAGAGATAGGAGGGTCAGGGCAAAACTGGGAGGCAAGATCAAATCAGTATCTTAGATGCCTGTATACAAATGCGAGAAGTATGGGTAATAAGCAGGAAGAACTGGAAGTGCTAATAAATAAATTCAACTATGACATTGTTGGCATCACCGAAACTTGGTGGGATAATACACATGATTGGAATGTTGGTATGGATGGGTACAGCTTGCTCAGGAAGGACAGACAGGGGAAAAAGGGAGGAGGTGTTGCCTTATATATTAAAAATGTACACACTTGGACTGAGGTGGAGATGAACATAGGGGACGGAAGTGTTGAGAGTCTCTGGGTTAGGCTAAAAGGGGTAAAAAACAAGGGTGATGTCATGCTAGGAGTCTACTACAGGCCACCTAACCAGGTGGAAGAGGTGGATGAGGCTTTTTTTAAACAACCAACAAAATCATCCAAAGCCCAAGATTTGGTGGTGATGGGGGACTTCAACTATCCAGATATATGTTGGGAAAATAACACAGCGGGGCACAGACTATCCAATATGTTCTTGGACTGCATTGCAGACAACTTTTTATTTCAGAAGGTTGATAAAGCTACTAGGGGGGGAAGCTGTTCTAGATTTGATTTTAACAAATAGGGAGGAACTCGTTGAGAACTTGAAAGTAGAAGGCAGCTTGGGCAAAAGTGATCATGAAATCATAGAGTTCACAATTCTAAGGAAGGGTAGAAGGGAGTACAGCAAAATAGAGACAATGGATTTCAGGAAAGCGGATTTTGGTAAGCTCAGAGAGCTGATAGGTAAGGTCCCATGGGAATTAAGACTGAGGGGAAAAACAACTGAGGAGAGCTGGCAGTATTTCAAAGGGACACTATTAAGGGCCCAAAAGCAAACTATTCCGCTGGGTAGGAAAGATAGAAAAAGTGGCAAAAGACCACCTTGGCTTAACCACGAGATCTTGCAAGATCTAAAAAATAAAAAGGAGTCATATAAAAAATGGAAACTAGGAGAAATTACAAAGGATGAATATAGGCAAACAACATGGGAATGCAGGGGCAAGATTAGAAAGGCAAAGGCACAAAATGAGTTCAAACTAGCTACAGGAATAAAGGGAAACAAGAAAACTTTTTATCAATACATTAGAAGCAAGAGGAAGACCAAGGACAGGGTAGGCCCACTACTCAGTGAGGAGGGAGAAACAGTAACAGGAAACTTGGAAATGGCAGAGATGCTTAATGACTTCTTTGTTTTGGTCTTCACCGAGAAGTCTGAGGGAATGCCTAACATAGTGAATGCAAATGGGAAGGGGGAAGGTTTAGAAGATAAAATAAAAAAAGAACAAGTTAAAAATCACTTAGATAAGTTAGATGCCCGCCAGTCACCAGGACCTGATGAAATACATCCTAGAATACTCAAGGAGCTAATAGAGGAGGTATCTGAGCCTCTAGCTATTATCTTTGGTAAATCATGGGAGATAGGAGAGATTCCAGAAGACTGGAAAAGGGCAAATATAGTGCCCATCTATAAAAAGGGAAATAAAAACAACCCAGGAAACTACAGACCAGTTAGTTTAACTTCTGTGCCAGGGAAAATAATGGAGCAATTAATTAAGGAAATCATCTGCAAACACTTGGAAGGTGGTAAGGTGATAAGGAATAACCAGCATGGATTTGTAAAGAACAAATCATGTCAAACCAATCTGATAGCTTTCTTTGATAGGATAGTATCAGAGGGGTAGCCGTGTTAGTCTGGATCTGTAGAAGCGACAAAGGATCCTGTGGCACCTTATAGACTAACAGAGGTATTGAAGCATAAGCTTTCGTGGGTGAATACCCACTTCTTCGGATGCAAGCAGTGGAAATGTCCAGGGGCAGATATAAATGTGCAGGGAAGATTCAGGCTAGAGATAACGAGGTAAAAGATAACTTTTGATAGGATAACTTTTGATAGGATAACGAGTCTTGTGGATAAGGGAGAAGCGGTGGATGTGGTATACCTAGACTTTAGTAAGGCATTTGATACGGTCTCGCATTATATTCTTATCAATAAACTAGGGAAATACAACTTAGATGGGGCTACTATAAGGTGGGTGCGCAACTGGCTGGATAACCGTACTCAGAGAGTAGTTATTAATGGTTCCCAATCCTGCTGGAAAGGTGTAACAAGTGGGGTTCCGCAAGGGTCTGTTTTGGGACTGGCTCTGTTCAATATCTTCATCAACGACTTGGATATTGGCATAGAAAGTACGCTTATTAAGTTTGCAGATGATACCAAACTGGGAGGGATTGCAACTGCTTTGGAGGATAGGGTCATAATTCAAAATGATCTGGACAAATTGGAGAAATGGTCAGAGGTAAACAGGATGAAGTTTAATAAGGACAAATGCAAAGTGCTTCACTTAGGTAGGAACAATCTGTTTCACACATACAGAATGGGAGGAGACTGTCTAGGAAGGAGTACGGCAGAAAGGGATCTAGGGGTTATAGTGGACCACAAGCTAAATATGAGTCAACAGTGTGATGCTGTTGCAAAAAAAGCAAAATTGATTCTGGGCTGCATTAACAGGTGTGTTGTGAGCAAGACACGAGAAGTAATTCTTCTGCTCTACTCTGCACTGGTTAGGCCTCAACTGTAGTATTGTGTCCAGTACTGGGCACCGCATTTCAAGAAAGATGTGGAGAAATTGGAGAGGGTCCAGAGAAGAGCAACAAGAATGATTAAGGGTCTAGAGAACATGACCTATGAAGGAAGGCTGAAGGAATTAGGTTTGTTTAGTTTGGAAAAGAGAAGACTGAGAGGGGACATGATAGCAGTCTTCAGGTATCTAAAAGGGTGTCATAAGGAGGAGGGAGAAAACTTGTTCATCTTAGCCTCTGAGGATAGAACAAGAAGCAATGGGCTTAAACTGCAGCAAGGGAGGTTTAGGTTGGACATTAGGAAAAAGTTCCTAACTGTCAGGGTGGTTAAACACTGGTATAAACTGCCCAGGGAGGTGGTGGAATCTCCATCTCTGGAGATATTTAAGAGTAGGTTAGATAAATGTCTATCAGGGATGGTCTAGACAGTAATTGGTCCTGCCATGAGGGCAGGGGGCTGGACTCGATGACCTCTCGAGGTCCCTTCCAGCTCTAGAATCTATGAATCTATGAAAACCAAACAAACCCAGTTTTTTTTTCAGTGTTCCCTCATTAAGTCATGTTTTCTAGACCTTTAATAATTTAATAAATCCTCTGGACTTTCTTCAATTTTTCCACATCTTTCCTGAAATGTGGCACCCAGAACTGGACACAATACTCTAGCTGAGGCCTTATCAGTGTGGAGTAGAGTGGAAGAATTACTTCTGGTGTCATGCTTACGCTACTCCTGCTAATATCTGCAAGAGCTCATTGGTGATGACTGGGCCCATGGCTGTTCGTAATGGCACTGCTTGAGGGTAGCGTGTCACATAGTCAGCCACGACCAGGATGCATCTATGGCCCGGGCTGCTCTTTTCCAAGGGTATCACCAGGTTGAGGCCAATCCGCTTGAAAGGGGGTGCCAATCACTGGCAAAGGTATCGGGGGGCCCTGGGCATCCCCTTCGGGCTGGTCTTCTGGCACTCAGGACAAGAGGCTCAGTAATATCGGACCTCTTCGTGTACGCCTGGCCAGAAGAACCACTGGGACACCCTTAGTAGGGCCTTTTCTCTCCCCAAATGTCCTGCCCAGAGGACTGTGTGGGCCAGGCAGAGAAGTCCTCTTTGGAACCTACGCGGGACCAATAATTGGCACAACTCGTCTCTCGTCTCTGGCTCCTGGGCCACCCAATAAAGCAAGTCATTGTGGATCTCATAATGGAGGCTTTGGGGCCGGTGTTGCAGAGGATGGGCCTCTCCGGTCCAGCTTGCCGCCTGCTCCCAGGCTCGGCTAAGGCTGGGGTCCCCTCTCTGTTCATCCAGGAAATCTCCATCAATATCCAGCCATCCCCGACTCTTCCCCTGTCCGACTGTCGGACGGGGCTTGGCTTTCCTCAGCTACTTTGGAGTCTCTCGATGTCCCCTCCAAGGGGTCCTGTGGCCCTGTTTGGCCCAATAATCCATGTCTCCCAGGGCAGACTCTCCCCTTCTTCTCCAGCTGTCCGCTCCATTCCCATCACACTGGGATAAAACCTTAGTTTTACTCTTAGATAAAACAGGCTGCGAAAAATGGAATTGTTCCAAGCCATTTTTAACATGGTTAGATCCTGTCTATGCTATCCAAGGAAGCTCTGTTATGACCTTTTTGTTGGCAAGTACCATATTCAAAGGCACCTCTCTAGAAAGGTGGAAACACCATTTCAAATTGCTATGTAGAAAGAGCCAAAGAAAACTGTATATTCCTGTAGATTGCCAAAGATCTCCTTTCACCAGGGAGAAGAGCTAAACATATCTTATTAAATTCTTTTTAAATTCAGGAAAATGTATATTGTAGAGAACATAATCTAATCTGTGCAAAGGCCCTGTTTTTGTGATTCTATTTTGATGTTAACCTGAAGGATCAGTGACCGTGAGTGTTTCTTGCTTAATTTGAAATGAAGAAGAAAGCAGAAGCTTGTTATAAATCAGATTAATAGAGAAAACTGATTATCTAATATACATGCGTAAAAGCAGTTAAAAACCACCAAACCTTTTAGATCTTCCCCTGCCCACATAAATTTGTTCTGTACCCTCTAAAGTAATTTTCTCCTCAGTTTTCCAATTATTTCCTACTCTTTTACTCTATTTTTCTTCATAATCCCTTCTAATCCTTACCTTGGAATGAAATTCCACCCTCCCCGCTGCAAAAAATCCTAATTTTCCTCTCTACGAGCACCACCCCCCAAAAAAATTTTTTTTTTGGTCTCTCCTGAAGCATACTAGATTAACATTCTTTTCAAACCAAGGTTTAGAGGGCACATTTTATGGTAGTGTTGTGTTATGTTTTTATGGGTGACCACACATCAGTAACCTACAGAATAGTTTGGCTTGTCAGAAAAGTCCTTTCCTGCTATGGATGACTACATAAACTTTCTTATTGTTTCTCATTCCAGAATTAATAATAGAAATAAAATGTACCTTAACTCTGCTTCCAAGTCTGAACAGTTGAAGCATAGTTTAATTTTGTCAGGTGGTGATAGTTTCTATTACATTAACTTTCACAGGAACAAAATTCTTCTCAACTTGCATTATACACAAAATACAATAACTTCAAAGAAAAATAGTGAGAGATAAAAACAATGAAGAGAAAAATTCTTGCTGAAAAGTGAAATACCTGCTCTTCTGTATTCACCATTGAGTTATATTGAATTATATCTGGGCTTCATCTTTTTCTGTACCCTGTAATAATTATTTTACTTTGGGGAGTGAGGGTGGAGATGGAAGTCTGGGTGTAATGTAGTTTTCAAGTACGCTTCCTTAGAGAATTGCATCTATATTTTAAAGAGAAATATTTCTACAGGGAAAAATAATATTGTGATATACAAAGACGAATGTGTGGGGCACACAGTAGATTTTTGGCTTTGTAGAGGCTTTTAACTGTTGCTTGGTCTGTAACTAGGGAGTTGGTGAACAGTTGCAGAACTTTTCATCTCTAAGAAACTGAGTCAAAACCAACTGAGGTGAAAGAAACAAATAAATCCTATCTGTTGAGTGTTATACATGAAATACTGGCTCCACTGGCGTTAATGGCAAAACTCCCTGCCTTACAAGGAATAGGTGGTCTCTCCTTTTGTGAATGATGGATGGTTGTGACAGCAGTTCAGAGTGCAATGAGGAGTTGTGTCACTACTTGCCCTGCAACCCTGAGTGTCTCTCAATGTTTTGCTGCTGCAGCTGCCAACCTGGGATATTCACAACAAGCCCGCAAGCATGCAAGTCACACTCTGGGTGTCTGTATGCTAGGCAGACCTGGCTGAGCAGCTTGGACCCCAGCAGCCTGTTTACAGACCCACAGCCACCCTCTGGCTTGCAGCAGCCTTGGTTACTACTTGCAGGGTGGTGCACACTCCCCAGTCCTGAATTTTCCCCTAACCATGTGCTTCCCTCCGCTGGACAGTTCAGATAAGTAAGGTTTGTTCTTGTAAAGAGACAAAAGCACATCGCAGCTTACATGCGCCCTTCCATTTAAACACAGAACTGAGTTGGTTTATAATGAAAAAAAATGAAACACATTTATTAGCAATTGGACATAGGTTAAGTGATGCCAAGTAAAAGAAATAGTGTGAAAGGTTTAGAGGCAAATAAAAGTATAAACATGCATCAAAATGTCTAAAGCTTAATCTAGCGAGATGCGCATTCTTTGCGTAAGTAGGTTTCTCATCTATGGTCAGTTCCTGGAGACTGAAAAGTAAAATACCCGCGACACTGCATTCACTATTGAGTTCTCTTGAATTATATCTGGACTTCATCTTTTTCTGTACCCTGTAATACTTATTTTACTTTGAGGAGTAGGAGTGGAGGTGGAAGTCTGGGTGTAATGTAGTTTTCAAGTAAGCTTCCTTAGAGAATTGCATCTATATTTTAAAGATGAATATTTCTACAGGGAATATCTATCAACCTTTGGTTGAAGGACCCATCTTTCTCAGCTTGCAAGAGTTCTGGCCTCTTGTGTCTGTTTAGTGATGGATGCTAAAGATGTCTCCTGTCCTTGCTTATATCTTCCAAATTTCAATGACCTTGCTTTAAGAGGCATGATGACCTCATGCTGTTTAGTCCCTTCCTATTGGCTTCCCCTCTCCTTGCATGTAAATTGGGGCTTCTGTTGTTTTGATTCCACCATGCTTAATTTGCATAGGAGACAAGTAAATAGCTGCCTTCTCTCCTGTCTGGGAGAGCATTTGTTTCTTCCAGTTTCATCACAGACTTTAAAACATAATATCACTAAGTAGCCATATTTCCTCATATAGTGTTAATACAGACATTTCACAATGCTGCTAATTAACAGTATGTCTTAGCTTTCAGAAAAGGTCTCACCAACCTCAGCTGTTTTTTGCCTTGGTGAGACAGGCTTGGGGTAAAACAGTCCCTCTTGGCTGCACAGGGGCAGCCTGTCCTTCTCTCAGCCAGTGTTTTGGGCTTGTTTTTCTCCCTTATGGGAGAAAATGCAGCTTCCCCTCCAGGAGAGGCTTGCTCCCTTGCTGCTACTCACCTACTGGTAGCTTCACTCCTTTCCTCTCTTCCCTCTTTCCCCCAGGGGGGGGTTTTAATAGGTCTCAGGCCGCCCTTAGTTGGAATCAGCTGATCCTAATTGACCTCAGGTAACTCCCTCTCAGCTGATCCTGATTGACCTGTAGTCACCCCTCCTCAGTTGATAGGGAGGAGGGCCTTTTAACCTTCTGGGACTGTTTTCTAACCCCCCTTCCCCCCCCCCCCACACACACCCTCCCACCCCCTGCAGCCATCTGTCCTGAGTTTATCACAGTAATTAACAAAAACAGCTCTTACATTCATTATTAACAAAAAAACATTGTCAAGACTGAGAAGAATATCTTATAAAGCAACAAATCAAATGGCACAAATTAAAAAAAAAAGAGAAACACATAATGCAAAACAAACCCACTTTGTCTCCCACCTCTAAATCAAAGACAGCTATATGTAATTTAATAGCACTTTTCTTATTTAAACAATAAACATTTCACCAAACTGCTGTAATGAAGCACCAATCCTATGAGTCTCCCCATAAACAAAAGATCAGGAAAGAAAAATGTGTTCAATTAAAGTTTATATGATACATGTCTTAGGGTACGTCTATACTTACCCGTCGCGTCGGAGGCGCGGGATCGATGTTCTGGGTTCGATTTATCGCGTCTTGTCAAGACGCGATAAATCGAACCAGGAAGTGCTCCGCCGTCGACGCTGGTAATCCAGCTCGACGAGCGGAGTAGGCGGAGTCGACGGGGGAGCCTGCGCGCCGCGTCTGGACCACAGGTAAGTTCGAACTAAGGTACTTAGACTTCAGCTACGTTATTAACGTAGCTGAAGTTGCGTATCTTAGTTCGACAGGGGGGGTTAGTGTAGACCTAGCCTTAGATCCCTTTCTCCAGCAAATGTATAATAGATACATCTCACTCACTCCCTTTCCTTACATAAATACACCATTGTGTGTTTTCTCCCTTTAAAAAAACAATATTGCAAAAAAGAGATACAGCCCACCTCTCAGTAAACAACTTGAAACTTTGAATATTAACCTGATCCTTCATACATAATAAGTATTGTATAAGGTAGTACAGTAACTCCTCGCTTAACGTTGTAGTTATGTTCCTGAAAAATGCGACTTTAAGCGAAACGATGTTAAGCGAATCCAATTTCCCCATATATATATACATATATATATACACACAAACACAGTATATGTTTTAAACAAACAATTTAATACTGGTACACAGCGATGATGATTGTGAAGCTCGGTTGAGGTGGTGAAGTCAGAGGGTGGGATATTTCCCAGGGGATGCTTTACTGCTAAATGATGAAGTAGCAATTGACTGAGCCCTCAAGAGTTAACTCATTTTTGTTACTGTAGCCTCACACTCTACAAGGCAGCATGAATGGAGGGAGGGGAGACAGCATGGCAGACAGAGACAGAGACACACCCTGTGTGTGAGAGAGATGTGCATTGCTCCTTTAAGTACGCTGACCCCACTCTAAGTACACTGTCTTTTTAAGTTAATCAGCAAGCTGAGACGGCAACTGCTGCCAGGAAGCTCCCTACGTCCTGAGCCCTGTCGTGTGTCCCCCCGGCTCTATGGAAGATGGGGTAAGCGGGGTGCAGGACCAGGTGGGAGGGGGACACTCTGACATTAGCCTCCCTCTTCCCTCCCCCCCACATAGCAAGCAGGAGGCTCGGGGAGTAGCTCCAAGGCAGAGGGCAGGAGCAGCACATGGCAGTGCAGGGAGGGACAGCTGAACTGCCAGCAATTGATAGCCTGATGGGCAGCTGCCTCACAGGGAACTTAGGGGAGCGGGGAGCGGAGCGGGGGGCTGCCGGTCCACCCTGGTTCGAAGCCCGCACCAGCTACCTGCAACGGGCTGCTCTTCCTGCAAGCATTGGACAAAGCAGGCGGCTGCCAAACGACGTTATAAGGGAGCATCACACAACTTTAAATGAGCATGTTCCCTAATTGATCAGCAACGTAACAACGAAACAACGTTAACCAGGTTGACTTTAAGTGAGTAGTTACTGTATGTGAAAATTTTATTGTAATTTTGCCTTAATAAAAAGCTTAAACCCCACCTTCCCCCAGCCACCACCCTTTTCATCCCCACTCAGCAGAGGACATAGTCACACACTCAGGGTGGAATTTGGGGTTTTATATTCTGTCACGGGATTCCCGGAGTGCAGCCTGGGACTGTGGGACCGCTGTGCCCAATTAATTCTCTCCAGGCTGGGCTGTCTCTCACAATGCTTTGCTAGTGACCATCAGCAAACCCCTCCAGGCGCTGTGATCACTCAGCACAACCGCATGTGGAGCCCCGCACCCAGCTAGATTGCATGAATGCTCCCAGAGCCACTCCTGAATCACACAGAGAAAGGCACCTGCCAGATTCCCCCAACTGCTAGCCTTGTACCTCAGGAATATACCATCTTGCACTGCTCAAGATGAGCAGTGCAAATTTATTAATTGGTTCACCACTTCATCAATGGAAAGTGGATATACTCCAGCCTTTGCAGAACCTGAGCCACATACTTGCCACATACTTCATACAAACTCAAAGATAAACAGTAAAACAAACAGATTTATTGACTGCAAAAGTTAGATATTAAGTGATAGGCAAAAAGTCAGAGTTAGTTACCAAAATAAAATAAAATATAAGCACACAGTCTAAACTTTCAACTCTATTAGACTGGGCAACAACTAGACTAAGCAGTTTTTCTCACTCACTGGATATTGAAGCTAATAGTACACAGATTTCCCCCTCGAACTCTGGGCCAGTCCCCTCAGTTGGAGTCTTCAGAGTGACCTTGTTACTTGCAGCATAGATGGGTGAAGGAGAAAGGCCAAGCATGTGGCCACTGTGTCTGTATGTCTGGGGGCATTGCTGAGTCTCCAAGCAAGGTTGAGCAATTCCCCTGGTGTAGCCTCATGCAGGTGAGTCATTGCGCTGTAGCTCCCTTACTAGACAATGGTTGTTGATGGGCTGTTTGACACCCCTCCCGGGTGTTGGTTACTTTCTTTTCTGTTGCCTCTGAGGAGCTAATATCTGGCTGATTCCCCAACGTACAGCATGTTTTAGTGACAACCATACAACACAATTCTCATAACTTCATACGTGTTAATGATATACATACATGGCTAGAGAAATGACTTTCAGCAGATCATAACCTTTCCCCCGATACCTTACAAGGCATGCTTTATAGGTGAGATCACAGTTATATAGAAATGAGGAATATGGGGGTTACAAGATGCTCCCCCAAGGTATAGAATGTCACATATTCCCAAATCACTTAGGCTCTTTTGAGTATGAAATTTCTATCCAGGTATATCATATCCACATGTATTCCAGTTGTTTGCACAATATTTTAAAACAAAAACATTCATTTGGAAAAATATAAGGCTTTTTCATATTTCATAACTTCAACTTTCCCACCATTCCTTCATCTTCAGACTGCGGCTTCTCTTAAGTCTTGGACTGAGACAGTGCATAACCTTTCTGATGTCCCTCTGCACAGATGTGAATTTCACCTTTTGTGTATATAATTTATATTTCTGTAACACTAAAGGACTCAAGAGCACTTTGCAGACATTTCTGGCCATGGATCCAATGCTGCATGTCTGCCATGCATAGAACTCTTGCTGAAACCAACTTCTCTTCTCTTCTCTTCTCTTCAATTACTGGAAGACTGTGTCCAGTTCTGATGTTCACAAAAAGGATGGTGAGAAACTGAAAGGGATTCAGAAAAAAGCTACAAGAATGATTTCAGGTCTGCAAAGTATATCCAACAGCAGGCTGAGAAGTCACTTGATCACAGTGTAAAAGTACCTACATGGCAAAGAGATTTCTGATAGTAAAGGGTTCTTTAAACTAGCAGAAAAAGGCAAAATGAGATACCATGAAGAAACAAGAGAGACATATTCAGACTAGAAGGTGAAGATTTTTAACAATGAATACTTAACCAGTGGAATAATTTACATAGGAGTATGGCGAATTCTCCTTCACTTGAAGTCCTTAAATCAAGACTGCATGTCTTTCTAAAAGATATTCTGTAGCTCAAACACAAATGATGGGCTAGATGCAGAAATTGCTGGGTGAGGTCCTGTAGTCCGTGGTATAGGAGATCAGACTAGATAATTATAAGGGTTTTGTCTATCCCTACAATTTGTGAATTTCCATCTTCTCTTCTGACATTCCTTATATAACACTGTCTAACAACATTTTTTCTTTTATCCTTTTCTTCTGTACAATTGACCAGAATCAAGACAATGGTCTGGGGGGAAAAAAAGCCTCACAGCCACTCATCTTTCTTAAACTGCTGTAAAACTAAAACCATTTTGCTTAGCCCAGTGTTCTATAACTAGGGCCCAACCAAATTCACAGTCCATTTTGGTCAATTTCACGGTCAGAGGATTTTAAAAATAGTAAATTTCATGATTTCAGCTATTTAAATCTGATATTTCACAGTGTTGCAACTGTAGGAGGCCTGACCCAAAAGAGGATTGTGTGGGAGTCGCAAGTTTATTGTAGGAGGGTTGCAGAATTGCCACTCTTACTTCTGCGCTGCTGCTGATGGCAGTGCTGCCTTCAGAGCTGGGCTGCCAGAAAGTGGTAGCGGCTGGCCTGGCGTCTAGCTCTGAAGGCAACAGTGCAGAAGTAAGGGTGACAATACCATACCATGCCATCCTTACATTTGCGCTGCTGCTGGTGGGACGCTGCCTTCAGAGCTGGGTGCCCGGCCAGCAGCCACCGCTCTCTGTCCACCCAGCACTGAAGGCAACGCAGGAATGAGGATGGCAATAGTGTGACCCCCCACCCCCCACAATAACCTTGCGACTACTCCACCTCCTCTTTTCGAGTTAGGACCCCCAGTTTGGGAACCGCTAGCCTCCCCCATGAAATCTGTATAGTATAGGGTAAAAGTACACAAAGCAACAGATTTCATGGGGAGGGACCAGATTTCACAGTCTGTGATGCGTTTTTCACAGCCATGAATTTGGTGGGGCCCGACCTGTAGCACTCTATTTCAGCTCTAAGAAATATAGTGTTGTTCTTCGAGAGATGTCCCGGTGGGTGCTCCACCTCAGGTCAAGGTGCGTCCCAGCGCCTTCGATCGGAGATTTCTACAGCAGTACCCCTACGGGCTGCACACGCGCTGTGCCTGCCTCTCGAGCTGCCAGTGTTTGAATAGCGCGTGCACAGCCCAGGCGCCTCAGTTCTTTCTCTACCATCCCCAGCTAGAGACGGAGTTCGGCAGTGCTCTTGAGATTAGCTAGTTAGTTTGTTTTTCAGTTTAGTTAGATAGTTTTTAGTCATTAAAGTTACTATTTAGATAAGCTACATTAACTGTTACATTTATTTCTTTAAAAAAAAAAAAAAAAGCTCCCCAGGCTTCAAGAGATGTGCCTCCTGTAAGGATGTCATCCCCATCTCAGATGGGCATTCACAGTACATACGCTGTTTGGGGGAGTCTCATGTACCCCCAAAATGCATCCACTGTACCAAATTGAAAGCGTGGATCTGCAAGGACAGGGAGCTCAGGCTTAAAATGCTGATCCTGGAAAACTCTCTCAGACCTGTGTCTGATGCTGGCCAGCAAACCTCTGTGACACCCTGCAGAGGCAAAGCAAAAACAAAAAAATGGCCAGCTTCCTCCCCGCTCTGGAACAGTTCCTCGGGGGAAAAGTAAAAACCGTCTCTCTTGTCTCCGGTAACTGCCGCTCCGCGGCTCAGTACCTTTAACTCGGCAGGCACCACAGGCACTGACCCTGAGTTGGCTGCACCACTACCCGGTGCCAAGGCGTAGGGTTTTCAGTTGCCCACCTCTTTCAGCTCTCCGCTATCAGTACGGTGCCGAGAGCTGCTATGGTGCCGAGAATACAAGCGGCGGCTGCGGCACTGCCCTTTAATCTTGCGGCACCCCTTTTGCAGCCGCCGCTCTCGGCACCGAGCCCCCTGAGGGCTCCATCCTCTATTGAAGTGCCTACCTCAGGGGCACCTACTCTGCAGAGCCAGATTGTACCCCTGGGACACCCTTCGGTGCAGCAGCAGCTTCCCCAGCAGACTCTGCCTCCATCAGCTACACTGGCACCAATTCCTCGTCAGTCAGCTCAACCGCACTTTCTTCAGCCAGAGGAATTAAGGGTGTCCCATGATCCTGAGTCTCCTCTTCTCAGCACAGGCCTATCACTGGGACCTTTAGCACTCTACTTTCAGTACTCCCCTACGACTTTAAGCCCCTCTAATGTGTGGGAGGAGGAGGAGGAGGAAGAGGACGAGGAAGAGGAATACGATGATCATCAACTGGGAGATGCACTACAGCACGATCTCCATATCCTCAAGGCTATCCACACTGGTATGGCAATCCTTGGATGGGACCACCTATGCCCTCCCCCATGGCAATGGCCACACTGGGGGTCCATGGACCTACACCACAACACACTCAGGGCTGCCCGGAGGAAAGTTGTCAGACCCTCCCCACTGCTGGCTTACACTGAAACCCAGATAAGACCCGAAGTGGCTGCCACCCCTACAGAGGACACTGCCCCGCACACCACCTCTACAGCGATACCACCACAAGACGCCATAGTACCCCCCCACCTCCCACTACTGATGAGCTCACTCACTTTCAAGAGTTGTTTAAGAGAGTAGCAGAGGAGCTCAAGATTATCCTGGAGGAGGTACCTGAAACACACCACGATTTTACCAACATTTTGCAAGCTACGACTTCCTCCAAAATAGCCCTACCAATCAATGGAGCCATTATGGAACCTGCTAAAACTATTTGGCAGACCCCAGCCACAATAGCATCCACTAGCAAGAGACTGGACCTCAAATATTTTGTCCTATCTAAGGGTTCTGAGTTTCTATTCACGCACCCTTCACCTAATTTGCTAGTGGTCGATGTGGCCAATCAGAAAAACAAATACCAACACTTCCGATCCAATCCATCGGACAAAAATAGCAAGAGACTGAATTCTGGCCACAAAGTGTATTCTTCTTCCACTTTGCAGTTTAGACTAGCAAATTATGTGATGGTCTTAGCAAAATATGACCACAGAAATTATGCTAAGGTAATGCAATTTATTGATGATGTGTCGGAGGGTAAATGACAGCAATTTAAAGTAGTGGTGTCCAAAGGCCATTTGATCTCCCGCACAGCTCTTCAAGCTGCGCTAGATACTGCGGACACAGCTGCCAGATCCACAGCCATGGCCATCGTCATGCGGCAGGCCTCATGGTTTGCTTCTTCCTCATTTCCGAAGGAGATACAGAATACGGTCAAAGATCTCCCCTTCGATGGAGACAAGCTCTTCGCCTCTATGACTAATGAGGTCCTTCACTCCATGAAGGACTCACGTGCCACACTTCGATCCTTAGGCATCCAGCCACCTGCCTCAAAGAAGAGAAAATATAGATATCAGCCATACTAATGACCGCGTTACCATACCTTTGCGCACCATCCACCTTTAAGACAATATGATACGCAACAACAATAAGGACATAGACCCAGGAACCAACGACGTCACCCTCCGCAATCAACGGCGACCCACCCTCCTAACCCAAATAAAGAAATGTGAAGTCTTGGTCGAGGGTATAGAAAACCTCGCACTCTCTCCAGTGCCAACTCCAACCACCCATTTCTTTGGACACCGTTTGCGTCCGTTCCTGGCCAACTGGAAAACTATCACTACGGACAGATGGGTCCTGGAAATTATCAGATCGGGTTATGCCATCCCCTTCCTCTCCTTACCTCTCACCCACCCTGTCCCTCTTCAGGGACCCCTCGCAATTGCTCTGTCAGGAGGTACAACACCTCATATCTTGGAGCAATAGAGGAGGTACCCCCTCAACACAGAGGGAAAGGGTTTTACTGTCACTACTTCTTGATGGAAAAGAAAAATGGCAGTTGACACCCTATCCTCGATCTTCGACATTTGAACAAGTTTGTCAACAGAAATTCCGGATGGTTACTCTCCCAATGATAATTCCGACCCTGGAGCAAGGAGATTGATTTTCAACCCTCAACCTCCAGGACGCATATTTCCATGTCTCTATCCACCCTGCCCATCGACGTTTCCTCAGGTTTGCCGTGGGAGCGCAACACTACCAATACAGAGTCCTCCCATTTGACCTCTTCACCACACCACGTGTCTTCTCCAAGGTGCTAGCAGTTGTAATAGCTCATCTCAGCAAAAAAGGGATCCTCATATTTCCTTACCTGGACGATTGTCTCCTCAAGTCCCCCACTCAGTTAGAAGCAAACCATGCAACTCTTGCAACCCTTCACTGCTTCCGCACCTGGTGCCTGAAAATAAACAAAAATAAATCTACCTTACAACCTACCCAACAAATCGACTTCATCGGTGCCCACCCCGATTCCACCACTGGTCTTGCATCTCTTCCCCAGGACAGATTCCACACAATGGGCACCCTTATTACCCAGATACATGCCAGCCCACAGACTACAGTCTGAGACTCCCTACAGCTTTAGGACAAATGGCCACTTGCACATTTGTGGTCGCAAATGCTCGCCTGTACATACAATGCCTTCAGGGTTGGCTAGCCACGGTATACAAACCAAACACGCACAGGCTAAACAAGTTACTAACAATACTCCAGAACGTCAAGGACTCACTTCTGTGGTGGACCTCTCCCATCAACTTCTGCACGGTATTCCCTTCCAACAATATCTCCCTTCAGTTACCATCACTATAGATGCATCCCTCACAGGATGGGGAGCACACATTGGCCCCCTCACCACTCAGGGTCTATGTGCCGCTTCGGAAACCAAGCTTCACATAAATTTGCTAGTGCTCCAAGCCATACGCAATGCCTGCCTCTATTTCCTTCCCATCATCCAAAACCACCGAATTTGAATTGTGACCGACAACATTGCATGCATGTTTTATGTCAACAGACTGGGGGAGCCCGGTCCCACTCCCTCTGCACAGAGGTGGTAAAACTTTGGAACTGGTGCCTTCAACACAATGTCCATATCTCCTCCTAATACCTGCCAGGTTCTCAGAATACCACCGCAGACGAGCTCAGACGATCGTTCCCCATACAACACGAGTGGGAACTAAACAACAACATTCTTTCCAACATTTTCCAGACCTGGGGTTATCCCCAACTGGATCTATTTGCCACAGCAACAAACAAAAAATACCCGACATTCTGCTCCAGAGCAGGCCTGAGGAAACACTCATGGGGGGACGCCTTTATGCTCTCATAAACTCTCATGTATGTGTTCCCACCAATACCTCTATTGCACAGAGTAATTCAGAAGATACGAACAGACGGAGCCAACATCATTCTCATAGCCCCAGCATGGCCCAGACAACCGTGATACCCCTTCCTCCTGCACAAAGGGTCTTGTACTTATGCCACCGTTCTGCTGCATATGTAATATTATATTATATAAATGACAGAGGATGTTTGATTTATGAATTTTTAATTCTGTAATTGGTTAGTATTTATTGTTGTTGTGTGGTATGTGTTTATATGCCTATAAAAGCTATGCAGTTCCCATGGCTAAGCTTTGTTTGTTTACAGCATTTAAAAAAATCAAAATAACTAGTGTATAGTGGGATAGAAATGAACTTTCTATTCATTTGGTGCTTTCTATTAGGATAAATCTAAAACTGGAGCTTTTACATTAATATAATTATCAAATATATTGGCCAAATTCTGTTCACACTTAAGCAGGTGTAATTTTGTCCGTGTTGTTACTTCAGATTTACATCATTGTAACTGAGTGTAGAATATGGTCCATAGCATACAAACCTGTATTACTAAACTAAAAGTATGTAGTCTGTGGATGCTGTTGCTTAGGCCCAGCTGTGATTAACTTTGTGACAATTGCTATTAGAATATATTTCTATAATCCTTACAGCATAGAAGAGTTTAAAGGGATAGAACTGTATTAATTCATTTGATGTCATATTGTATTTTGCTGCATACTGTTATTGATCAGTATATCAGTGGTGTCAATGGCATCCTATCATTTATAATATCAGCATCATGGGTGTGCCTTTATCTATTTTATTTGACATTTCCTTTTGTTTCTCTAGCTGCAGCAATTTGCCAGATGCTGAACTATTCTCATTTTCATTAGATTAGCATTTACATTAATATTTTAAAATAAATGTATAGAAAAAACAACCAACCCAGTTCCGAACACATCAATTGTTGTAGTGCATCAAATGACATATCATATATCTCAAGTCATGTCATAATATGGTATGTCATATTATGATGACAGAATATACTCCAACTATACTATTATTTTTTAGATTAGTGTCTCCTGTTCAAGTTGTAATTAAAGTGTTTGATGCTTTAACAATTATTTTCTTGTTGAAAGTGTTAAACTACTTTATTACATCACAAACGAGACATTTTCAACAACAAAATAAGGTACTTTAATCTGTATTAAGTAGCAGCTGCCCCAATATGTTTTTGTAAATAAAATACAATAAAAATAAGAAAGTAATTGTTTTGAGTATTATATTTTGTCTGCATAATATGACATGATGTGATATGTGAGATGCACTACTACTACTGAGACATAATGAAAGATAAGAACAATAAATAATATGAAAAGGAAAAAATTAAACATATTTTGTTTTGAAACAATTTCAAAAATTTTCCTAAACAAAATTTTCCAAAGGGATATTTTATCAGAATTTCTATTCCACAGGAAATTTCAAAAATATTTATATTCTAGTTTGGAACATAAATTTCAATTTTTTCTGCAAACAGTTGAAAATTCAAATTTCTCTCTCTACCAATCTCTTTCAGAGATCTAAAGAGAAAAAATCTAACATGCTAGCTGTGGATATTATATAAAATGGAGGTTAAAAATGTTTTCTTTCTACAGAAAATACAAAGGACATTCTGGTGATTTATGAAGAAGAGGCAGAAGAATGGGCTCTGTATTTAAAATCACTTTTCAAACACATGATAAAGGAAGAAGGAATCTTACTTTACAACCTAGAGACTTTATCTATTCAGCATCTGGAGTCACTCTCTCTATCCTGTTATAGATGTAAAGTGCTCATACTATCAAATGGACTTCTAAAATGCCTGAATCAAAAGAGAAGATATTTCCTGGACAGGGTCCTTGAGCCTTCCGGTAGGGTAGTGATTCTACTTTGTGGGGTGGAGAACTCAGATGTTCTACATGAGATACTGACCTTAGACCAAAGCAGCCAAGAGATCTCCACCGATCAGGATCCCGAGGAATATCTCTCCATTGTTGCTGGTGTTATTCAACAAGGTAATTTTAAATTTTAATCCTACTGATTATATATTTGTCACTTAATTATGATTAAAGTTATCCTCCTCTTAGATCCAGAATAAGGAGTATGCAACTTTGGAAAGTCTAACACTACAGTGAATGTTCTTCAGAAGCTGTCTGGTGAGCTTAAAGGGATGATATTCTCTTGTCTCTCTGACCCCTGGGTTCAGATAATTATATCAATCTAATCCCTGCCATTAGTATGGCTGAAAAATGTGTATGCATGCCTCATAACTTTCAGTAAAAACAATGAGGAGTCCTTGTGGCACCTTAGAGACTAACACATTTATTTGGGCATAAGCTTTTGTGGGATATAACCCACTTCATCAGATGCATGGAGCGGAAAATACAATAAGCAGGAATAAATATACAGCACATGAAAAGATGGGAGTTGCCTTACCAAATGAGGGGTCAATGCTAATGAAGCCAATTCAATCAAAGTGGATGTGGGTCATTCTCAACAGTTGACAAGAAGGGGTGAGTATCAACAGAGAGAAAATTATTTTTCCAGCGCATGCATCTGATTAAGTGGGTTATATCCCACGAAAGCTTATGCCCAAATAAATTTGTTAGTCTCTAAGGTGCCACAAGGACTCCTCGTTGTTTTTACTGATACAGACTAACACGGCTACCCCTCTGAAACCTGTCATAACTTTCAAATTGTCTTAATTTCCTAGTTCAGAACTTTCTAGGCAATGTGCTAATATGGAAAATATGCCATCCACAAAGTTTGGGCTCACTCCAGTCGTTTTTCTCTCTGACACACACACAAGCTGAAACGGTATGCTAATCTTCTGTACCAGCTGAAACAAGAAGTTTCTGCTAACTAGAACTGCATCCTGTATATGTTTATTATGTGACTGCTGAGGCAGATCAGCACTGAGCAGGAGGTCAACATAAGAGTTATTTTAAGAACTTAAGTAGTGAATAGGTCTTGTGCTGGCCCATTGCACAGGGTTGAAATTCATTTGCAAGTACTTTACTGTGCTGTAGAAATGGAACTGAGGAGTTACTTTGTACCTAGCATCATCTGTAGTGATTTTTGTAGGCAGACTGTATTGCAATCAATTTGGGGAGGCCACTCTAGTAATATTATCACAGGCTCCACACACATCACCCGATATGCACTCCTGAGAGGCATTTGTTGCTGCTTTTTCATAGCCTTTCGGTCCTCTGTCTCCTCCCAAACTCCCTCTATTTTGTGTGGTTATACTACTCACACACACTCTTGCCCCCATATAAATTAGTTTTTTGTTACAGCTGCTGTTCGAAAACTTTCATTCAGCATGCAAAGTGCATATTCAGTGAAGCAGGACATGAGCCTTGACCTCAGAAACTGCACATTATGTGCAGGGTAGAATGTTGTGCTGCTATCTAGCAAGTAGCTCCACATCAGAGTTTCTTTTCTTTTACTTTCAAAAAAAATAAATGAAGGAAAGTTCATCAAAAACTTGACATTAAACATTTTAAGGTTAGAAAATGAAGTACTCAAAAGCCAGAGAAGATGAATTAAAACATAGCGTCTGACTTTTTTCCTCACTCCCTTGTCCCAGTCTTATGCTAGAGCAACTCCACCAAAATGCTGTCATGAAGTGGAGTTGCACAAGTATAAAACTACGGCAGTGGTGTGGAGAAGTAGACACAGTCTTTAATGACACGAACATGGATTTACTCTGCAGTAACACTGCTGTGTAACTGAAAGCATGCTTGGACCCAAGTGAACAGACATGACTGTACTTACAAACAGAAATCCTAGATCCCCTCCTCTGCATAAGCTCCTTTCTGCACATTTCCTGATGATTAATAGTTCTCCCTATAGGACAGGGGTAGCCAAACTGAAGCCACATGTGGCTCTTTTACAGTAAAAGTGCAGCTCATGGAGCTCCCGCCCCTTCTCCACCTGGGAAGGGGGGGCGGGGAAGAGGGAGAGCTTGGGGCTTCTGCCCTGTGGCAGGGTGGTGGGGTTAGGACCTTCTGCCCAGTGAGGAGGGAGTCTAGGGGTTTCAGCCCTGCAGGTGGCGCCTGCTGAGGCTTGGGGCTTCAGTCCCACTCCTGCTGAAGCCCCAGGCCCTGGCAGGCACCCCACCACCCTATCTTAGGGCAGAAGCCCCGAGCAGGTGCGCCCGGCTATTGAACTTCTGAAGATGATCATATGCGGCTTGGCGGACCAGTAAGTTTGGACACCTCTGCTCTAGGAGCTCCTACCTTTCCCTCAAGGCCTCTCTTTCCTTTTATGTTCTGGAGTAAAGCTAATCAGAGTCCAGGGCCAGCCCACAACACTTTGGCACCTGAGGCGGGGAGCTCAAATGACGCCCCCATGCCCCCTCGCTTGGGCCAAAACTTTGAAAGGTCTCAATTCTGCCTTCTTCCTGTTCTACTCCTCTCATGGCACTGCTCTGCTACCTACCCCAATGAAGGAGAACTAAACTTAAAATGCCTTGTTCAAAAAATTTAAGTAACACTTAACTTTCAAACGCCTGAACAGCAAATGTAATTTTTCTTGTCTGCATAGTAAACACTGGCATTTTTATCTGTTTGAATTATCAAAGTGGTGCTTTCTGTGCCTTCTTGGTTGCAAAGATTTGAACTACTTCTGCTTCCTGAAGGTCCACAGTCTGTGCCAGCTCATGCTCTATTGAGATGGTTGCAAGGCCGACCAGCCTCTCCTGTGTCATTGTGGAGCGTAGATTTGTTTTTATTAACTTCAGCTTGGAGAAGCTGCGTTCTCCACTGGCAACTGTTATAGGAAGAGTTAGAAGTATGCGCAGAGCAACAAACGCATTTGAAAAGAGGGTGGTCATCTTATTTGGGCACATATATTCCAAAACAGCCTTTGGAGTTGATTCTGCTGACATGTATCTTGAAAGGGCTTTCAGTTCATCACCTAAATCACTCGCATCAATATCGCGCATGTCATCATGTGTCACTGTCTCTAGTGCCCTGAATTGCTAGTATAGGTCTTCTTCAGAGATAGTGAGGAGTTTTGGAATACCATACAACATCCCAAATATACTGCTGTGTTCCTTGAGCTGCATGAAACGTTCACCTGGTTAAAGAATTCAACTTTGAATTGTTGTTTGGGGTCTCTTATGGGATTATCCCGTGCCTCGTAATCAAAATGTCATCTTCTTCAGTGACTCTTGTATTCTTGAATGGGTGGGAAAATAGCTTCAGTGTGAAGTTCCTCTGCCAACTTCTGTGCACTCTTCAGAACGTCTTAAAATCCCTCATCTGACTGTTCAGACTGTAGGTATGACTTTGCTTTGTCCAGTTGTTCCATTGCTTTAGATATATTAAGGTCAACACCTTGGAGTCTCTTGCTTACAACATTTATTTCAAACAATATGTCATGCAACAACACTAAGCCACACAGAAATGTGAAGTTATGTATGTTTCTGGTGATTCCATTTCCCTCTACCACTGGTCTCCCACAAACAGTTCCTGTCATAGCATTATCCTCCATAATGGCAACTATGGCATCATCTATCTTCTCAATTTGGTGTTTGATAGGCTTTATCGCCTCCACTCGACTTTCCCATCGTGTGGCACTCAGTGGTTTCAGTGTCAGAGAGGATGTTCCCAGATGTTGCTTCAAAATTTGCCATCGATGAGTTGATGCAGAGAAAAATACATAGATGCTTTGAATTACATTAAAAAATTCAGCAGCCTCACTAGACGCTGGTGCTGCATCACTGACCACCAAGTTCAATGAATGAGAACTGCACGGGACAAAAAAAGCTCAGGGGTTTTACTCTTGGATCCGTGTCTGCACTCCTCTGTTCTTTCCTCTCATGTTGGCACCATTATCGTAGCCCTGACCTCTCATGTCAGCTATCACAATTCTCATATCCTCCAGCTTTTTAAGAAGCACATTTATCATACCAGCTCCTGTAGTATCATCAGTGTTAATAAATTATAGAAAATACTCTGACAGTCACCATTGCAGAGACATTTTCAGTAGGTTCTGTTGGTGTTACAAAAAACACCATTAAAGTAATTTGTTCCATATGGCTGATGTGAGGTGTGCAGCCCAGAATAACAGAGTAATATCTTGCTGATTTCAGATCTGCCACAATCTTCTGTTTGACTTTTGTTGCCAGTAACTGTATGGTCTTAATTTGAATTGTTTTTCCAAAGTAGTGGTGTGTGTACATTTCTTGGGTGGTGACTCTTCTTAGATGCTCCTGGAGTACAGCATCAAACTCAGCCATCAGCTCCACAATTTTAAGGAAGTTTCCATTGTTTGGCACATACAGCTGATCTGAAGTGCCATGCAGTGCTAGGTTTTGGGTAGCAAGCATTCTCACAATGGCAATGAGCCATTTCAGAACATTTTGCCAGTAAAGAGACTGTAATACAATCTTCTCTTGATGCTGATCACCTATGGTGGCCCTTAACCGTAGTCTCATCTCAAGCTCTTTCCACCTATGGAATACTCTCTCGTGATTTGCTGCCTTCTCATGGCATGCCAGGTTTCTAGTCAGATTTTTTCAGTCCTTTGTTCCTGTAGCACCCAATGTGGCTGGAACATTAGACTGGAAGAGTTTGCAACAAAAACTGTATGCAGCATTCCGGGTTTTTGAGTACATAAGCCATGGCCTCTCCACTTTGTCACCATTGGGGATTTCACGCCAGTAATGTGTTGGATGGAAACTTCTATTTTCATTGTCTTTGGGGAACATAGTTTTTCACCTGCTGTGGCCCATGCAGTACAAGGAAGTCCCTCAGCCTACTGCTCAAGTGGGTCCACAGTCCTGGATCATCTAGACTTAAGGAACTAAACTCAGCATCAGCTGTTTCTTGCGCCTCCACCACACTCTTCTCTGATCTACACTTTTCTTCATGAATGTGCATAGTTACATCCATTTGAGATGGAGATCTGGATGCTGCACTCTGACTAACTGGAAGATCTGGCATCTCCTCACCACTCACATTCTCACTGAGGCCGGAAGGCTCACCGTGAACATTTGTGTCTATGTATCTCAGGAGAGCTCCTTCTTGCTTCGACAGAAAAACTTCCTTTGCTTTCCCTCTTTTTCTGAATGCTGCCCCAAAGGGGCGTTTTCTTCTTTCACTCATGACTGCTGTTCTGTGCCAGCTATAGGGGCTCTTAACACTCAATTGAAGGGGACAAATAAGCAGGCTGGTAGCAGGGCCTGAGTGAGGGAAGATATCAGCGTTTTAAGGGCCTAACTGGCTCCTACTACTTCAGTAGACTGCCTGTTCTCCTCAAGTGGATTCAGGGAAGCAGCAGGAAACAGGAAGCTCCCTGAGAAGCTGGTGTTAATCAGTCCAGGCTCCTGGGGGTGCTAGAGAGGTACATAAGAGGCTCCTCCTCCTCTCTCTCCCTGCAGCTCTTGCTGCTTTCTGTTCCCTCTCACCTTTTCTCCTGCCTGTCTGTTATGTCTCTTGTGCCCTCCTTCCTCCAGCACAGAACTCCACCATCTCTGTGCATCTAGAGCAGAGAGAATACATATGCACCAGCAGCATACACAATTTTCTACACTCTGGGTCCTAGTGACCCCCACCCATAGTCTGGCACCTGAGGCGGCTGCCTCAGTTCGCCTCATGGTAAGGCCAGTCCTGTCAGTCACCCAATTTGGCTTCCAGAAGGAGTCATCAGAAAAGTTCTGCACCTTCCTACAGTGCATTACTGATGCTTGACTACTGAATGGGAGAAAGAGCTCTTTGGCTCAGTAACCTTGTCATTCATGGGAATTAAATCAACGGAATCACACCCATATAGCTAAGAGGAGAATTTAGCACAGAGACTGTACTTCCATATTGGTGGAAACTGCAAACATTTATTAAAAAAACAAAGGTAGTTTCTTAGAAGGTGTTTCTTCATTTTGGTCAGTTGTCACAAAGCATTCGTTTACAGTATCAGACTGCAGAATATGACAACGTAAAGTGACAAGGCACCCACAAATATCCTGTCTCTAATAGTGGCCAGTATCAACTGCTTCAGTGGAAGGTGCAAAAAAAAAATAAATGCTGTAGTGGACAAATATGAAAATCACTTGGTTACAATGAAAGTTTCTTCCTAATCTGTATCAGTTAGTGGTATGCTCTGACGTGTAAAGATGTACATCTTTTATATTGTTTACTTCTGTCTAATTTATCTGTGGATGTTTGCATTATCCATGTTCATCTTTTATTTAGAATCCTGCTAAGCTTTCGGTCTCAATGATAACCTGTGGCAGTGATTTTCACAGGTTATTTACGGATGTTGTAAACATTTTTTTTCCTTTTATCAGTTATAAAGTTGTTGCTTTTCAGTGAAAGGACAAGAGGTACATTTGACTTACCTTTTGTATACCAATGTTTTGTATGCCTCCATCATGTCTCCTCTTACTCTTCACTAAGCCAAATACTTTCAAGGTTTTCAGTTTCTCTTCATGTGGTAGCCTGCCCAGCCACACCTCATTTTAATCTTCACACAACGCACAGTCAACCTGTGGAACTCTTTGCCAGAGGATGTTGTGAAGGCCAAGACTATAACAAGGTTCAAAAAAGAACTAGATAAATTCATGGAGGATAGGTCCATCAATGGCTATTTGCCAGGATGAGCAGGGATGGTGTCCCTAGCCTCAGTTTGCCAGAAGCTGGGAATGGGCAACGGGGATGGATCACTTGGTGATTACCTGTTCTGTTCATTCCCTCTGGGACACCTGGCATTGACCACTGTCAGAAGACAGGATACTGGGCTAGATGGATCGTTGGTGTGACCAGGGGCGGCTCTAATGTTTTTGCCGCCCCAAGCAAAAAAAAACCACCACCCCAAACGCCACCCCTGAAACAAAAAAAACAACCCCCCCAACGCCCGCCGAAACAACCCTTCCCCCCCCCGCCTCTTTGCCCGTGGCCCCGCTCCCCCGCCGGCAGGTAGCCAGCGAGGCATGCCCGCCCGCGGCCCCGCTCTCCCCGGCCGGCGGGGAGTGAGCGCGGCATGCCGGATGCCCCGCTCTCCCCAGGCTGGAGCGCCGGCGAGGAGGGAGGCATGCCTGGGGCCCCGCTCTCCCCGGCCGGAGCGCCGACGGGGAGCGAGCGGGGCATGCCCGTGGCCCTGCTCTCCCCGGCCAGCGGGGAGAGAGGCTGCCCCGCTCTCCCCAGGCGTGGAGGGCGGCATGCCCGGGGCCCCGCTCTCCCTGGCCGGAGCGCCGGCGGCAGCGAGTGGGGCATGCCGGCGGCCCCGCTCTCCCCGGCCGGCGGGGAGCGAGCGGGGCATGCCCGCAGTCCCGCTCTCCCCGGCCGGCGGGGAGCGAGCGGGGCATGCCCGCAGTCCCGCTCTCCCCGGCCAGCGGGGAGCGAGCGGGGCATACCGACAGCCCCGCTCTCCCCGGCCAGCGGGGAGCGAGGCTGCCCCGCTCTCCCCAGGCCGGAGTGCCGGCGGGGAGGGTGGCATGTCTGGGAGGGAGAAGGAGACGAGTGTCGCGGCCGCTAGGGTTCTCTTCTCCCCCTCCCTCCCGGCTCTTAAGCCTGGGAGGGAGAGGGAGAAGCGGCGCGCGAAACAGCTGTTTCGCGCGCCGCTGCTCAGGGAGAAGCTGAGCTGGCGGCGCAGAGCGGAGGTGAGTTGGGGCGGCCGGTTGGGGCACATTTCTAGGGGCGGCATGGCCGGTGCCAGAATGCCGCCCCTAGAAATGTGCCACCCCAAGCACCAGCTTGTTTTGCTGGTGCCTGGAGCCGGCCCTGAGTGTGACCCTGTATGACCATTCTTATGTTCTTATTTTCATCAACTATCTCTGATCCCCTCTGCAACAACTTTTGACATAGTGACTAAACAGAATACAGTATTATATGTGTTTTACGCCTTCCTTTTCCATTTGCTCATAACGTTATTCATTGCTGCTAATTTGTTCACTCCGCACATTTGTACCATCTTGCACACTCTTATGCCTCCTAATCAATATTCATAAAACTCTCCCATTTTTCTCCTTAAAACCCATGTATTTCACAGCACAATCAGTATTAACTACCTGACACACAGCATCAATTCTCCTCTGCAGCCGAGTTCCATTCATTGCAGGGCACAGGAGGCCATTTGGCAGCTGATTTGGGCTCTGTGATTCAGTACTGGGCTAGTCCTGGCATTAGATAGAAATTAGAACAGGCTCTCTGCTGTTCCATCACTGGTTTACAATCTCTCAGACTTTAGAGCAGTGTAGATTAGGTGTTAACAAACTCTGCCCTGCTGTGCCACTACGTCAGAGTGGGTGGCTGGCACAGAAGCAGGGTTTTCTGGCTTTACGCCTGGAGGGAGTTCTGGGCGAGGGGATTCTCTGCTAGTTAGTTTTCAGCTGGACTCTATTCTCTTTGTGCTTGCTGTCTGAGCAGCATGAAGTAGATAGAATGGACCAAGAAATCCAGCTCCATATCTCTTCATTTGGCTGAAATATCCTTTACCACACCAGATTGTGCCAACTTCAACCCATTGGCACTGCACTCCATCTGTGTACTCTTATAGTGCTAGCCAAATAAATAATACTAATTAACATGCACACTTCAAATAAAGGTGTTAGTTGATAGTTAGATAATGTACCCAGTAGAGATCCAGTTCACAGCACAGCATGATTCAAAGAAAACCTAAAATCAGGAGGGTTTGCTGTCTGTGGTTGAGAACATTCATAGGGGGAGCAAATGAGGAACTGAGACTCAGACATTATGCTTTGTAACATATGTTTCCTGGATGGTGGCAGATTTTACTATGTTCCTGTTTAGTGCTAGGAAGAATGCAAATATTTTTGCTGTTAAGAGATTGGCATAACAAGACTTCTTAAAAGGTGTGAGCATTTTTACAGTGATATTCTCCTGAGCAGCTCAATTAAAACTTTTCTTCTGATTTTTTAACTGTCTGAATACTTGTTTTTTCACTAGAAATATAGGCTGTACAGAAAAGTTAGGACTTAGGAGGTTGTATTTTCCCAAGTTAGCAACTAAGGGCTGGTCTACACTAGCCCACAAGTTCGAAGTAAGATACGCAACTTCAGCTACGTGAATAACGTAGCTGAAGTCAAAGTATCTTATTTCGAACTTTAAAGTACTTACCCCTGGTCCACACGGCGGCACGCAGCTCCCCCGTCGACTCCGCCTGCTCCGTTCGCAGAGCAGGATTACCGGCGTCGACGGGGGAGCACTTCCTGGTTCGATTTATCGCGTCTAGATAAGACGCGATAAATCGAACCCAGAAGATCGATCCGACGCCTCCGACGCTGCGGGTAAGTGTAGACTAGCCCTAAGATTCTATTTACTCTTCTACATAACTGTGTGTTTAATTTTAATGCAAAGTGACTCTATTAATTTAGTATTTTGACTTTTCTTTGCCTCAACTTTTCTTAATATTGATGAACATACAGTTCAATGCTGTGTTTTAATCTATGCCTTTCCCCCGCCTATCTTCCTTCCTCCCCCCCGTCTCACCACTCTAGAGTAGCTGTCAACTTGAAACTGCAGACAGCCAAGATTCTAGACATGTACTTTCTCCTAGAAATTATGGTTACTGTTATATATTGTGACAAAGTTACTCCTCTACCTTGGTGAGTCCTGCGCTTATTGGCGGATTTTGATCGCCTCAGAGATCTTCCCCTCTGGTAGAACCCACAGTCAAATTCTTCTTGTGTCTGATCAGGAGTTGAGAGGTTTGGGGGGAACCCGGGCCCGCCCTCTACTCCGGGTTCCATCCCAGGGCCCTGTGGATTGCAGTTGTCTATAGGGTTTCCTGTAACAGCTGCGTGACAACTACAACTCCCTGGGCTACTTCCCCATGGCCTCCTCCCAACACCTTCTTTATGCTTACTGCAGGACCTTCCTCCTGATGGTCTGCTGATGCTTGTACTCCTCAGTCCTTCAACTCTTCTCACTCTCAACTCCTTGTGTGCCTCTTGCTCCCAGCTCCTCGCATGCAACACCACAAACTAAAGTGAGCTCCTTTTTAAACCCAGGTGCCCTAATTAGCCTGCCTGCCTTAAATTGGTTCCAGAAAGTTCCTGCTTGTTCTAGTGCAGCCCCTGCTCTGGTCACTCAGGGAACAGAAAACTTCATCCAATGGCCAGTAAATTTGCCTTCTATGAGACTTCTGTACCCCACTTGTCTGGGTCTGTCACATATCCCTTCACCCTGCTCAACACCAAGGGTTTGGGCAGCTTGGGACGCCAGACAGTGGACACGTGACAAGCCATCGGCATTGCCATGACGGCTCCCTGCTCTGTGTTGCACACGGAACTGGAAAGGTTGGAGTGATAAGAACCACCTGGTCACCCTTGTGTTCTTCTCCTTGTTCCGCTGCATCCATTGAAGAGGGGCATGGTCGGTCACGAGGACAAATCTGCGCCAGAGCAGGTAGTAGCGCAACATTTCCATTGCCCATTTTACGGCAAGGCACTCTCTCTCCACCACGGCATATTTTTGTTCCCTCGGAAGGCGTTTCCTACTGAGGTAGAGAATTGGATGTTCCTCCTCCCCGACCATCTGTGATAGAACGGCCCCTAACCCTACTTCTGATGCATCCGTCTGTAGAATAAATTCCTTGGTGAAATCTGGGGCTATCAGTACGGGGTTACTGCAGAGGGCAGTCCGTAGGTCTGTGAACGCTCTCTCTGCTCCATCAGACCATCTCACCAGATCAGGTCCACGGGCTTTCACTAGGTCTGTCAGGGGGCTTGCCCTTGTGGCAAAGTGGGGGATAAATCGTCGGTAATACCCCACCACCCCTAGGAATGCCCGGACTTGTTTCTTGCGACTTGGTCGGGCCCAATTTTGGATGGCCTCTAACTTGTTCAGTTGGGGTCTTACGAGACCTTTCCCCATAATGTAGCCAAGATATTTGGCCTCCGTAAACCCTACAGCACACTTGGCAGGGTTTGCTGTAAGGCCAGCTCGCCTGAAGGTATCGAGGACTGCTTCCACTTTCCCTAGGTGGGTTTCCCAGTCTGGGGTATGAATGACCTCATCGTCCAGGTAGGCGGCAGCATAATGATTATGGGGGTGTAATAGCTTGTCCATGAGGCGCTGGAAGGTAGCTGGGGCCCCATGTAGTCCAAAAGGGAGGACAGTATATTGGAAAAGACCCTCTGGTGTAGAGAACGCAGTCTTTTCCTTTGCGTCTTTGGGAAGGGGAATTTGCTAGTACCCCTTTGTCAAGTCTAGAGTAGTCAAGTACTGGGCATTGCCCAGACGGTCCACTAGTTCATCTATGCGAGGTATGGGGTACGTGTCAAACTGGGATACCTCGTTTAGTCGCCGGAAGTTGTTGCAAAATCTTGTGGTGCCATCAGGTTTGGGCACCAGCACGATTGGGCTGGACCACTGACTGTGGGATTCTTCGATGATCCCCAACTCCAGCATTTTTTTTACTTCTGCTTTTATTTCTTTCCTTTTGGCTACTGGCACCCTCTAGGGCCTCATTGTTACTCTGGCCCCAGGGTTTGTGACGATGTGGTGATACGTCTCGGTTGTTCGACCCGGTTTTGTTGAAAACACATTTTGGTTCCGGGAGATCATCTCAGACACCTCATTCTTCTGGTCTGGTGTTAAATCGTGAGACACTCTCACCTGTTTGGAAGGTTTATTTTCCTGGGGTAGGTCTTTTCGGACTGCTGCACATGCCTCTTGTGCATGCCAGGGTTTCAGAAGGTTGAGTGATAAATCTGTTCTTGTTTCCGGCGTCCTGGATGCCGCACCTTGTAGGTTACTTCTCCCACAGGTTCAATCACCTCATAGGGCCCCTGCCATTGGGCCAGAAGCTTGCTTTCTGTTGTGGGTACCAACACCATCACCCGATCCCCTGGTTGGAACTGTCAGACTTTTGCCTGGCAATTGTAATGGGTTCGCTGGGCCTCCTGTGCCTTTTCTAAATGTTCCCGTACAATAGGGGTAACCCGGGCTATCCGGTCTCGCATCTGCAATACATGTTCTATTATATTTCTCCCCTCATTGGGTTCCTCCTCCCAGATCTCTTTGGCGATATCTAGTATGCCCCGGGGGTGACGCCCGTATAATAACTCGAAGGGGGAAAACCCAGTTGAGGCCTGAGGTACCACCCGGATAACGAACATCAGGTAAGGTAGTAGGGTGTCCCAGTCCTTCCCGTCCCGACTTACCACCTTCCTTATCATAGCCTTGAGGGTTCGGTTAAACCTTTCTACCAGCCCATCAGTCTGCGGGTGATGCCCTGAGAACTTCAGTCTATGTATATGGAGCAGCGTACAGAGGTCCTTCATTAGCTTTGACATAAATAGAGTTCCTTGGTCTGTTAATATCTCCTTCGGTAGCCCCACTCGGGCAAAGATCCCCACCAGCTCTTTGGCTATCGTTTTAGAGGCTGTGTTCCACAGGGGGATGGCTTCTGGGTAGCGAGTAGTATAGTTCAAAACAACCAGTATATATTGGTGGCCCCGAGCTGTCTTCTCCAGGGGTCCCACTAGGTCCATGGCTATTTGCTTGAGGGGGACTTCTATGATGGGAAGGGGTACTAAAGGTGCCCTCAAATGGGGACGGGGACTGTGCAGCTGACACTCTGGACAGGACGCACAGTACCTCCGCACTTCTTCATGTACTCCGGGGCCAGAAGAATCGTCGTAGAACCCTTGCCAGGGTCTTCTCTACCCCCAAATGCCCCCCAAAAAGATGACTGTGGGCAAGACTTAATACAGCGTTCTGGTGTTTTTGAGGTACTAGGATCTGCTGTACCTTCTGCCCCTGTACTGGTGCAACCTGGTATAAGAGATCCTTCTTCATTATGAAGTAGGGTCCTGGTCCCTGGATTTTCCCTTCCACGGGAACCCCATCTATTTCAGTCACCTCTTTCCTAATGTTGTCGTATCTTGGGTCTTCAGCCTGGTCCCGTCCAAAATTTCCTCTCCTGGGGCTAATCTGCCCAAGATCTAGGGGGCCAGTCTCTGTTGCCTCTGCTGGTTCAGAGGCGTTAGGGTGGGGTCAGACTCGGGTGCTTCTCCCTCCTGGGTGGCCTCTTGTTCAGCTGCACGGGTCCGCCTCCCTCTGAGAGTGACCCTCTGGCTTTGGGTCAGTATTCGGGTTCCCAAGGCCTTAGCTGCCCTTCTTTCCCTTTTTGTCTTTCTACCCTGTCTAGGAGTGGAGAACAAATCTGGGGATATTTCAGAGAAGATTGGGGGTTGACAGTCTACTGTGGATGCCTCACTAATTTCAGGGTTCCCTTCTTTCTCTAATCCCCCTACTGGGAGTAAGTCTCCAAACCCTGGGAAGTCTCTCCCTATGAGCACTGGGTATGGGAGTTTAGGGACTACACCTGCTGCTACCTCAGTAGTGTTTCCTTGGATTTCGATTTTTACTGGGATGGTGGGGTAGTAACTAACTTCTCCATGGACACAGGTTATCCCCGTACGTTTAGCCTGCAGCAACTGACTACGCTTCACGAGCCTCCCTGAGATGAGCGTGATAGCACTCCCTGAATCAACCAGTGCTGTGGTCTCTACCCCATTTAGTTTCACTGGTCTGGTGTACATATGTGGGGTTAGTGAGACCCCCACAAGGTGGATTAGGGAGCACGGGTCTGCCCAATTTCCCAGGTTACACTGCATAGGCTCCTCGGCATTGGGACACTGTGCAGCTATGTGTCCCCACTCTCCGCAGGCATAACATCTGTATGGAACCCTAGGCGTTCCCCGGTCTCTTGTTTTGGGCAGTTTAATATCACGATCTTCTTCCCCTTCAGTGCTCCGACTCTTTGTGGCCTCTGGTGGGCCTTCAGCCCCTCTCTTTTTCCACCTGGACTCTCCTGGTGGCCCAGTCACTCGAGCTCTTGGGTTTGGTGCTGCTAGTTTAACCCGGGGTTCCGCTTCCTTAACTGGTCGGGTCAGCTCCCTTGCCGTCCTTCGCCTCTCTACCAGTGCAACAATCTCGTCATAGGTGGAGGGTTCATTCTCGCTTACCCATCTGTGAAGGTCTGGCGGTAGTCTCCTCATGTATCGGTCAATGACCAGAACCTCTAGTATCGCTTCTGGACCCCGGGACTCAGTTCGCAACCACTTTCGTGCGAGATGGATAAGGTCATACAATTGGGACCGCGGGGTTTTGTCTTCCTGGTACCTCCACTCGTGATACCTCTGGGCCCACACTGCGGTCGTTACCCCAGATCTGGCCAGGATCTCTGCTTTCAGCTGTGGGTAGTCTGCTGCAGCCTCTTCAGGCAGATCATAGTAGGCCTTCTGGGCCTCCCCGCACAGGAATGGGGCGAGGATGCCAGACCACTGATCTCAAGGCCAGGCCTCCCGTAGGGCTGTCTCAAAGGCCAGGAGATATGCCTCTATGTCATCCTTCCCCGTCATTTTCTGCAGGCAATTGCTGTCCCATATCTTCCGTGTCCCATCATGGCCATGGTTCATCTCCGTAAGGGCCTTCACTTGGTTTACTAATTCCCGCAACATAGTACGGTCTTGAGCGGCCTGGTCCATCAACAGGCGATTGGTCTCCTGCTGCAGCCGCACTGCCTCCTGTTGGGCAGCTGCCTGGACACGGGTAGCCTCCTGCTGGGCAGCTGTGGCTTGTATCAGTGCCCGTACTACCTCTTCCATTGTGGTGGTGGGCGGGGGGGGGGGGGACCACTCCTTTTTTTGTTGTTGTTGGGGTTTTTTTTTTTTTTTTTTTTTTTTTTTTTTTTTAAACACCCCTCTTCTTCCGCCGCACTGTGCACACCACATTCCCACTTATGACACCAGTTGTGACAAAGTTACTCCTCTACCTTGTTGAGTCCTGCGCTTATTGGCGGATTTTGATCGCCTCAGAGATCTTCCCCTCTGGTAGAACCCACAGTCAAATTCTTCCTGTGTCTGATCAGGAGTTGGGAGGTTTGGGGGGAACCCGGGCCCGCCCTCTACTCCGGGTTCCAGCCCTGGGCCCTGTGGATTGCAGTTGTCTGTAGGGTTTCCTGTAACAGCTGCGTGACAGCGACAACTCCCTGGGCTACTTCCCCACGGCCTCCTCCCAACACCTTTATGCTTACTGCAGGACCTTCCTCCTGATGGTCTGCTGATGCTTGTACTCCTCAGTCCTTCAACTCTTCTCACTCTCAACTCCTTGTGTGCCTCTTGCTCCCAGCTCCTCGCATGCAACACCACAAACTGAAGGGAGCTCCTTTTTAAACCCAGGTGCCCTGATTAGCCTGCCTGTCTTAATTGATTCTAGCAGGTTCTTCTTAATTGACTCCAGGTGTCCTAATTAGCCTGCCTGCCTTAAATTGGTTCCACAAAGTTCCTGCTTGTTCTAATGCAGCCCCTGCTCTGGTCACTCAGGGAACAGAAAACTATTCATCCAATGGCCAGTAAATTTGCCTTCTATGAGACTTCTGTACCCCACTTGTCTGGGTCTGTCACTATATTCATTAAGAAAGAGATCCTATGGCCTTGTTTTTCAGCCTAGACTTAATTGGGCGTCTGTTTTTATTCCCATAATCATTTGTAGGCACAATTTAGACAGGTTCAACATCTAAGTAACTGATTTGCGTGTGCAGTTAGGTACTTAGATCTCTAAATTCTTACATTGTTTCTGCAGTTATTTCTGTCCTCATCTTGCAGATGCAAAAAGGGAGGGTAGATTTTGAAAATGTTATGCTCTATAGATACCTCTCTGGTAATGTTTCTAAAATTAGCTTATTATTTTATGAGACTGTTTGGTAGGACTTTGAATCTATCCGGGACTTGGGAATCTTAGCATCTAGCACTCTCTTTAATGGCTCTATTTTATTTGATGGTGTTGACAAAAATAAACACAGCAGTCCTCTTCTCTTCCCTTACCAGCCTGTTCCCAAAGAAACAGAGGGCCCTTTTTCATGACCCACAGGAGAAATCCATTTATTTAAAATTGAGCACTTAAATAATGATGCCTAAATCTACATTTTTAGCCACTTACATCAGCCCATAGATTCCTAAATGAGGAGTTAGGTGACTGTGATCAGACATGCCCCCATCCTAATGACAGCAAGTCTAACAACCATTCCTTCACTCAGGCAGTGCCAATTAGGCACACCTGCAGAGCATACACTACCTGGAGAAGGGGAGCTTAAAAAAGGTGCAGCTGGTCACAGAGCAGTTGCCTAAGAGAAGAGGCTACAAGCAAGCCTCGGGTGAGGCAGAGACTAGACTCTGCTTTTTCCCCTTTTATATAGGGTAAACAGACAGGCACTGCAGCCCTAAGAGGGAGGCTCTGGAAGTCTGCTCTTTGACAGTGTCCTGTAGCTGGACCTGAGGAGCAGTGCCACTGACGGGAGGTAAGTGGACTCAGAAAGGACCCCGAGAGTGAGCTCAGCTCCTATGGGGGAACAGTAAACTTGGCTGGTGCTGGGATTCCAGAGGTGACCCAGCACAAGAGATATAAAGAGATAACAGCTGAGTTTAGGCTGAGAGACGGCTGACAGCAGTGATCAAGGTTGAAAATTGTATCCATACCGTCCATTGGCCAGGCTAGGCAGTGGGCCTCACAAAATGAATACATATCTTCTGCCTGAGACAACAATATGCCATTGACTTCTAATCCTTGACTAAAATGTAATGAGTATACTACCACACACACTGTCAGTGTAAAGAACAACATTAGAAAAAGTGCTCTTGCATCAGTTAACAGGGTGCAGCTCTGAAACACTGCAGTATTACTAATTTATAGTTGTCATATAACTAGTAGTCCAAAATGCAAACAAGCTGAGGCAAATAGAGCTTAAAATAAGCAAAGATTTATGCCAAATTCAAGTACATTGCTTACTACACTTGCTCAGGGCAGAGGAAAAAGAATTAAACCCCTATATTTCCACTGAACCTTTTGTTGTATCAGTTTCTTGTTATAAAAAGGGTAACACTCATTTATTGCTGGTGTAAAGACACTGATTTCACTGGAATTGCACCAGGGATAAATTTGTCCCAAATGCTCAAATACCTGTTCTACTGAACATTTTGAATCCACTATGACATGTATTATATAGCTCAATGGTTCCCAAACTCGGTCCGCGGCTTTACCTGCTGCCTCCGTAGGTGTGGCCACTCGCAGCTCCCACTGGCCGTGGTTTGCCGTTCCCGGCTAATGGGAGCTGCGGGAAGTAGAGGGCTGGCCCGCTTTGCTTCCCGCAGCTCCCATTGGCCGGGAACAGCAAACCATGGCCAGTGAGAGCTGCAAGCGGCCGTACCTGTGGAGGCAGCAGGTAAACAAACCGGCCCGGCACGCCAGGGGCTTACCCTGAGCAAGCCGCGGACCGAGTTTGGGAACCACTGATGTAGACCCTTCATAACATTATAAATCATCTTATTTGACTGCAAAGTCCAATTCACACCAGTGCTGGACTATGAATAATTAATAAAAATGTGGACTTTCTTAAGCAAACAGCAGGCTACTAGTGCTGAATAATTTTTAACAAGGGGCTGAAATCCTGGCCCCGTAAAGTAAATAGGAGTTTCGCCATTGACAATGGCAAGCAGTCTATCAAAAACAACAACAAACAAACAACCAACCAAACAAAAACAAACCAAACTGAAATGCTAAATGGCAGTAAAATTCAACAGTAAAAAGGATCCACAACGAGAGAGCCCCTTTGAAAGGAACTAGGCCTTGGGAAAATGCTGACCTTTCTTGTGGACACCACTCTAAATGATTTAAGTCAATGAAACATTGTACTCAGTGAGTAATGTCTCAAATGCCAATTAAACTTTCTGTTTTAAAACAAAAACAAACTGGGTGAGTTTATTACTTGTGGATGGGGCTTTTGGAGAACTGAAGTCCTCTCTTCATCCACAGAATCAAACAGTAAGCTTTTCCATTTTGCCTTGCCAATATATCTCAGAACTATTCTGAGGCGAAAACTCCTAGGACTTCCGGAGATGTTCATCTCCATGATATATCAATCTTTACAGTTTTCAGACTGATTACAAGGATTCCAGTGTGATGATGGTATTGGATTTGTGATGTGGATATTGTCTTGCTCACTACCACTGACTCATTTCATATGGGGCATGATAATTTTTATGGATGTTTCTAACAAGGACTGGATTTGAGCTGGAGGTGAAAAACTCTGTTGCCAATAACTCAGCTCCCGAGATTGCCAGTCTCTTGCTAATTAAACTTCTTGCCTTCCCCCATCTTTTCTTAATCCTGAAAAAAAGAGGCCTTTCCTCATTATATGATCAGATTTCGGTAACTTTTTTGGCAGTTTGGGTTTTGATGTGTCTAACCATTTGTGATGACCTGTGCCCTTGGATAATGAAGTATGTATAGAGTATGCAATGTTTCCCTCTTGTTTCAGACACTAATTGGATGAAAACTGCTTAGACCTGGTAAAGTGAATGCACTGACATCTTAAATTTTTTTCTCAGCTAATAGGACAAGTTTATAGAGAGTTTTACTGATGATATATCTCAAATGAATAGAAAATTAAATGTTGCTGTCTTATACTGTATGCACTAAATCTAATGAACAGATTTAGTTTACTAACTGCTGTTTATATGGGTTTATGCATATCTTACTTTTTAAGTTAATTAGTGGTTTTATGATTATTTTCCCTCTAAATCCAAGTTTGTCTGCATTTAGAAACGAACTGTACAGTGTAAAGGAGGAAAGCCATTAATTTATATTTAATTACAGACCTGAGTTTTTTTGTGGGGTTTTTTGTGGTTTTTTTTTTTTTTACTCTTACAAATAGCAGAGGCTTAAGATTTCCAGCAAGTATTTTGGGAGGTTATATAATCTAGGGCTATAAAGTAGTGGTGTGTATCCTCCTTGTATGACACCACTGACATTTGTCTGTATTATACTTTAATCATTTTTATTAATTAGCTAAGAATTATTAGCTCAGAAGAACATTTGAAATGCATTCTTCTTGTACTTTTTGGCACACTGTTTTGACTGCAACTTTAAGCATCATTTGTAGTCTTCATGGGGAAATGAGGAAAAATAAATGTCATTATGTTTAATTGAAATGAAAAAGTTGTCATGGGTGCTTAAGATAATACTAAAGACAATCAACCTTTATGATACCAAAGTACTGGTGTAACTGAGAACGGAATTTTACCTAGCCTTTAGTGAAATTACTGTTACACACACAACTCCTCCCCTCCCCCCCCATGTTAGAAAAACATTATTAAAGTTACAGAGTTAGGTAAATCAAAAGTAGGAAATGCCAGAATTAAGGTTTCTGTGTGACTTTAATTCAGCCCCCTGATAAGTATGCATTATGATATATTGTTTAATGACATGATCACATACTGGTTTTTTTCCACAGTACCCCTGCCGCATTCAGTTCACCACATGATAGTGCTCACCTAATGACAGCTAGTCAATACTTTATATTTTAGTGTTTGGCCTTATTTGCTGCACACTATTCAAACACTGTTCTTAAGACAAAATTATATTTCTTCATGAGCTTCTCACTGGTGCTCATCACTATAGTATCCAAGTGCTTCACAAACATTAATTAATTTTATCTTCATAATATGCTGATGAAGTGAGTGAGTGATGATATCCCCATTTTACAGACTGGGAACTGAGACACAGAGATTAAAGTACAAAGTTTCCACTGACTTTTGTGCCTTTCAGAGTGTGTAGCATTAAATAGCACTTCATATGTTAAAAATGAAGTTCCTAATGAGTTCAGTTGCATTTGTGCGTGCCCAGCATTTCTGACAATCGGACCCCAGGGACTCAGGTTGGGTACCCACCAAATGAGGAACACACAATTAGTTGACCAAATCTGAAAAGCTTGATTTAAGTGACTTGCCTAATATCTCATAGGAACTCTGTGGCAGAGGCAGGAATAGAATTAGAGCTAAGCAAATAACTGACTTTTTTTTTTTTTGCTTCATTGGCAGTTTCAAGAAATTGAAAAATAAAATACTTTTTGGATCATACAAAATGTTCTGTTTGACCCAATAGGAAACATTTTGTTTTAGATTTTGAGCAGTTTAAAACATTTTTGATTTGTTACAAAATAAATTAAAGAAAATTTTGAAATGAAAAGTCTTTTTGAACTGAAAAATTGAAATGTTTTGTTTTAAAAAGGTCAAATCAAAATGTTTTGATTTTTTTCTCAGAATATTTGTGTTTCTAAGCAAACATTTTGGCAAAACTGACAGGAATTCATGAAATGTTTGGGGATCACTGAATCTGCATTTTTTTAATTTATTTTTTTGCCAAAAAATTTTGGTTGGAAAATTTCATCCCACTCTGGATAGAATCCAGTTCTTCTGAACAGCATTCAACTGCCTTAGCTACAAGACCTTAACAATGAGACTGTTCTTTCTTTTTTTGCAATCCCCAGCCTCACTCACTGCACACCTTCCAACTTCTGTAACAAATGAGGCAGAGGTCCTACAGACAACAACCTCCTTCACTACACAGCCACAAATCCCCTCCAGAGCAGGTCCATCCTCCTGGGTCATATGAAAAAAATAGTATGTGATTTTTGTAATGAATGCACATGCGCAACGAGGCTGAATTAAAGTTGCACAGGCAATCTTAATTCTGGCAATTCCTAATTTTTGAGTGAGAGATTCCATCATGTGGCATCTAAGTCAACCTGTGGAACTCCTTGCCTGAGGAGGCTGTGAAGGCTAGGACTATAACAGGGTTTAAAAGAGAACTGGATAAATTCATGGAGATGAAGTCCATTAATGGCTATTAACCAGGATGGGTAAGGAATGGTGTCCTTAGCCTTTGTTTGTCAGAGGGGAATGATGGATGGCACGAGAGAGATCACTTGATCATTACCTGTTAGGTCCACTCACTCTGGGGCACCTGGCATTGGCCACTGTCGGTGGACAGGATACTGGGCTGGATGGACCCAGGGGCGGCTCAAGCAATTTTGCTGCCCCAAGCAAGGGTGGCGGCCCCGCCCCCGACACAGGCAGACGTAGCAGGGCCCCGCCCCCGACGCAGGCAGTTCCAGTCCGTGGCGGCAAGGGGAGAGCAGCGGATCTGCCGCTCCATTGCTGCTGCGGCAGGCGAGAATGGGGCGGCAGTCCGAGTCCCGTGGCGGCAATTCGGCAGCGGGAAGAGTGGATATCTGTAATATATACTGCTAATGCCCTGAAATTAACTACTTGTCCCAAAGTAAGTTGTTCCTAAAGTAGTTCTCATCCCACCAATGGTCATCAGAGCTGTCCTTGCTAGAGTATAGAATTAAACATTTTAAGAAACAACTTAAGAAGCAGTGAGAGACTGACCAGGGAGATGCCTATTTCAAGATGTTTTCAGGGAGATGTCATCCATTAAAGGATCTTTCTTTTCTTAGATGAACCACAGAATGAAGATGCTGAAGAGTCTCTGTCTTGCATCTATGAAACTGTTCTTGCGGATGGTGAGTTTGAAATTCCCTAAATTACATGAAAGTGGAGCACACAGAGTTAAGTGTCTTTGCATCTTTTGTGACCCAAAAGGAAGTGATCTAATCTTTCTAGAATGTGGAACTACATAGAAGAACCCGTCTTGTACTCTCGCATCCACCCACCTATCCCTCCATGGGGTTCCAAAAGAGGAAAAATTGCTGACAGAACCATTGCTCTCCCCCCTCAAATCCAGGTAGTGTAGGGCAGAGGAAGGACCTCCCTCTTCCATGCTGGGAGTGGGGGAGAGAGAGCTTTCCCTCTCCATTTCTCCCTGGTGGGGAGGGAAGGATCTTCCTGTAGACCAGGGGTGGCCAACCTGTGGCTACAGAGCCACATGCGGCTCTTCAGAAGTTAATATGTGGCTCCTTGTATAGGTGCCGACTCCAGGGCTGGAGCTACAGGCGCCAACTTTCCAATGTGCCAGCGGGGGGTGCTCGCTGCTCAACCCCTGGCTCTGCCACAAGCCCTGCCCCCACTCCACCCCTTCCCGCCCCCTCCCCTGAGCCTGCTGTGCCCTCGCTCCTACCCCTCCTCCCCCTTCTCCCCCCCCCCCCGAGCCTCCTACATGCCACGAAACAGCTGATCGGGAAGTGTGGGGAGGGAGGGGGAAGCGCTGATAGGCGGGGCTGCCGGTGGGCAGGAGGCGCTGGGAGTGGGGTGAGGGGGGAGTTGATGGGGGGCTGCTGGCGTATTACTGTGGCTCTTTGGCAATATACATAGGTAAATTCTGGCGTCTTCTCAGGCTGGCTACCCCTGCTGTCAGGGCCAGCTCCAGGCACCAGCTTTTCAAGCTAGTGCTTGGGGCGGCATCGAGAATGGGGCGGCAGTCCGAGTCCCGCGGCGGCAATTCGGTGGCAGGTCCGCTCTTCCCGCCGCCGAATTGCCACCGCGGGACTCGGACTGCCGCCCCATTCTCGCCTGCCGCAGCGGCAATGGGGCGGCAGGTCCACCGCTCTTCCCTTGCCGCTGCGGACTGGGACTGCCTGTGTCGGGGGCGGGGGCTCCGCTAAGTCTCCCTGCGTCAGGGGCGGGGCCGCGGCAACTGCTTGGAGCGGCAAAATGGTGAGAGCCACCCCTGCCTGCTGTAGAGGAAATGAGGTTGATATGAGGCTTCCAGTTTGAACAATACTTTTTCTTCTGTCAAATGTCAATGCTGCTTCACTTAAAGGCAGCCCAATAAACTCCCCAGCCAAGTACGAGCTTCTCCTGGTGCTTTCCATTCTAGATTATTTGCTTAATGAATGCTTATTTCATCAGTCAGTGCTAAGAAGCAGGAGGAGATGGAACTTGGAGAGATGAATTCCCCCCCAAGCCCAGGAGAGTAAGAGAAGGTGGAACTTTCCCTCTGCTTTTGGCAAAAGAGCTCCCACACAGCATGGCCTCTACTACTAACCCTTACTTAAAGGCCTCTTCAGTAAATCTTTATTGCAGGCCTGATGTCAAATCACACCACTATGTGAAATCACTAGCTCAGCACAATCAACTTGCTGGCTGATGGAAAGGCTTTGGTGAGATTACTAAGTGTCTTTGGGAATTCCTGGCTTAGCACTTCCGTTTTGCTAGACTCATGGCAAGGTATGAGCTTCTCTGAGGTTACTGGATCAACAGCTCTGCCTTGCTGGCATGATGTCAGAGCACAGGATGCTGTGATCTCATTGGCTGTGAACTTCTAACTTGCTAAACTGAATTCAGGTCACAGGTCTGTGAGGTATCTAGTTCACCATTTCTGGTTTGCTGGGCTCATGTCAAGATACAGGTATCTGTGATGTCACTAGCTCAACACCTCAATTTTCCTGGTCTGATGTCAAGCAGCAGGCCACTGATGTCACTCACAGTCTTGGCACCTGTCGCTGACTGGGCTGATGTCAAGACAAAGGGAACTCTGAGGTGACTACGGGCTCCCTTGAGTATATCATTCCACAGTGCTCAATCCACCTCTCCAGTTGCTTCCCTTTATCAGTTATAATATTGCTGGTCTGAAGTCGGGGAGAAGGCTTTTCTGAAGTCACTGGTTCAATATGTCCAGAACACTAGGCTGATGTACAGAGGGAAGTCTCTTTGAAGGTACTGCCTCATCCCCTGTAACCGAGTGAGCTAATGTGGAATGGAAACATGCTGGGAACATACTGGCTAAGCACCTCTAGCTTGCTGGCAGGATAGGAAGAGGAATAGACTGGTGTGTGAGGAGGGGGAGCTGATCTCCCCGCTCAAGCCCAAGAGAAGAAAATAATTAGGAGCTGCACTTCCCTGTGCTCCCTCTTACTTTGATCCCTGACTCTGCTATAGCCCTGCCTTCATCCTGCCCACTTTGGAAAGTCATTAGTCTCACACAGTCCTTGCATTCCCTCAGCAGCAGTGCAAAGGTGAGAGGTTTCTTGCACCATATTCTCCCTTTGGTAGCTAGAAGAATCCTTGGGGAGTCACCTAGGATGTTGTATAATCCCTAATGTATGGAATTTGGGAATGCCCAGTGTTTCCCCAGTTACCTTGCTAAGCAATCTATAAGGCTTCCCGTGTAATCAGTGTAGGAGCCAGCTGCAACAAAAGTGTTTCCCAGTTTCTCCTCTCCTGTTTGGGAAGCAGGCTGCTTCCTGCCTCCTGAACACACTTTAGGGTTTTAGGGATCAGGGTTGCCTCCTTGATGTTGCAATAGGAAATAGCAACTTGCCATCCCTGGAGATTCATGGATGGGGGAACTTTGCCCAAGAAGGAAGAGGGAATGGGATGTTTGGCCACTAGCATGTCAGTTTCTCAGAAATCAGGCAAGATAAGGTGTCCAGAGGCAGCTGGTCATGCCCTTGAAGTATGTGAACCTCACAAACTAACCAGCATGGTTTGGCTCAGTGGTGACAGTTGAAAAGTGAATCGTGCAGCTTTGCTTATCTCTTATAAAAAGGGAGCTTATCCAGTCACAAAAATGTATAAAGCCTGTGCTACATAGATGCCAAGAAGCTTACAGTTTACCTTAGACAAATATGATCTCTGGGATAAACAGCTAAAACACAAGTAGTTATGGAGACATTATTGGAGAGAGAAACCTTGGATGATATGAAAGAACTAACTTTTAGGGAAGGATTTAAAAGGAGATAGTTTGGTCCATTAGAAGTTGGACTCTCTCTCAAGTGTACAGTCTGTCATAGCGATAAAGGGTCCTGTGGCAGCCTGTCATAGAAAAGGCACAAGCTAAGAGTAGGATAATTTAGGCTTTAGCTGGAATGAAAGGTGAACAGATCAAAAGTACAAAGCTTAAATGAGAACTATGAGGCAACAGTTGAGGAAAGACCAGCAAGTAGCTGACAAGACAAATGGAAAGTAAGCAAATATAGATGGGGAATGAGTGAGACCTAACAATCAATAAGAACTGATTGACTAAAGTGAATTGTGTAAGTCCTTGAGGGAAAAGGTGAGAGTGTACATTGGAAAATGGAAAAACAATATGATCTCTGAGATCCTTTAGGGAAATATGAGTTGCAAGTAGATGTGAAAACAACTGATTTGTTAGTACCTGGGAGTGATGGAAAATGTCCAGTGGTAGAATGCTAATCATAATAATGTAAATTTTATGAGAGTTCATTCCTGTATCTGATAAAAAGAATTCTCATGAGCAATTTAAGTCAAAGGTATAGAAAGTGAAGCTGAATAATTTTGAGGCCAAAATAGTCTGAACAATTCAGTGATTTTAGCCACTCACAACTATTCTTATGTATTTACTTTGTTTCATTTCAGTGTTTTCATTCCGTGTAAGAAAACAGATGGAGCTATATTAAAAAAAATAATTTTCAAGACATCTTATAGTTCTTGAAAAAAAAAATCCATTTTTCCCCACCCTGCATAGTCATCATGGCAATTTATAAACTGAGTTGGAAAAATGGAGTAATCTTGCTGGCTTCCAGGTATATTGGTTATAATAACCATTTAACCCTCCAGTTCAAAATGTTTGTGCATCATTGTTGAAGGTGGGAGAGGTAATATCTTTTATTTGACCAACTTTTGTTGGTGAAAGAGACAAGCTTTCAAGCTACATGGAGTTCTTCCTCAGGCCATTGTTGAACTGACATTAATTAATTTACCCCCAAACTAGAGCTACCTAAAATTAAAATACACGTTCAGAATAATTAGACTGTTTCAGTTTCATATTACAGTTTTGCCTTTTTACCATTGACCTATTGTACCTGTATTGAGTAAATAAAGAAATTAGTTCTGGGCATGATGTTAAACTGCATCCTCCATTGCCTTGTGGATACTTGTTGGTGAAGAATGGCTAAAGGATCTCACCCTGATAGAAAAGGTGCTCACGCTGAAGTGATAGGCAGTTAGCCGCTCTAGCTAGATTGGCTCTCTGGAAGACGCTACAACCTTTGTGTCACTGAACATCCAGACTCACTCTGGCTTTTAGATCCTGGCTCAGTGGTCTAAAGGGGAGACAACAGGTCTATGTGAGCCTCCGCTCCTCCACAACTTTGCCTAGGCGTATGCGCTGAAGGTCTTAGCAAGATTGTTGCAGGGATCCAAGAAAGGCATAAGGGCCCTGGGGCAACTCCCAAGATTTCTAAGCAGCCTTGTTTAGGGATGGCCTGCTTGCCTCGTGTGAGGGTGGATCTCGAAAAGACGGGTTAAATAAACCCTGCCTCATTGTTTACATCCTGGCTCAACTGTTTTCCAGTATTGCTTGCTGGAATATTTGGAGTTTGTCCTCTGGATACAACTTTGTTCTGAATTCAGATTTGAGGAAAACAGCGATGTTGAGTAACAAACTTGCATGTTTCAGAATTAATATTGCCGCACTTTCAGAAACTCAGTTCTCAGATATAGGCTTCATAAGGAAGAAGGACTACACCATTTACTGGCATGGCTAACCTGAAGGAGTAAGGAGAGAGTATGATGAAGGTTTAACTATCAGAAATGAACGTATGTCATCGTGTGATGCTTCGATTGCAGTGTCCTTACATATCATGAGACTGAGTTAGTTTACAGAAGGGATTCATCAACCTTTTCAGTGTCTATGCTCCAACTCTGCAGGCTAGTGGTGAGGAGCATAGCTTTTACCAACAGCTAGAACAGGGCTAGGCAACCTATGGCATGGGTGCCAAAGGCAGCATGCGAGCTGATTTTCAGTGGCACTCACACTACCTGGGTCCTGGCCACCGGTCTGGGGGTCTTTTCATTTTAATTTTAAGTGAAGCTTCTTAAACATTTTTAAAACCTTATTTACTTTACCCACAACAATAGTTTAGTTATATATTAAAGACTTGTAGAAAGAGACCTTCTAAAACGTTAATGTATTATTGGCACGCGAAACCTTAAATTAGAGTGAATAAATGAAGACTCGGCACACCACTTCTGAAAGGGTGCCCTTCCCTGAGCTAGAAGAATTGATCGGCAGGAATCCACGGAAGAAACCCATACTAGTACTTGGAGACTTCAGTGCAAGTATTGGGTCCAATACTGAGATCTGGCCTGGGATTCTGGGTGGGTATGGCATTGAACATATAAATGACAATGGTCAGAGTTCTCGAGATCTGTGCCAGTCAAGACTTATCAGTGACCAACATCTTCTTTGCTGGTAACATCAGAAGAACATGGAGACATCTGAGGTCCTAGCATTAGCACCTGCTGGACTTGGTACTGAAAAAAAATACATATTTGAAAGATATCTTACATACATGATCCTTCTAATGTGCAGACTGTGACACAGACCACTCTCTTCCTTCTCAACAAAGCAGAAAGAGTCAGGCTAGTGATAGTCCCAAAGAAGTGAAGGGATTGGCTTTGAAATGATGTGATTGCAAGAGATTTATAGTAAAAAGGAAATTGAACCCTTAGGGCTGGTCCACAGTAACCCCCCGCTTCGAACTAAGATACGCAACTTCAGCTACGTGAATAACGTAGCTGAAGTCGAAGTATCCTAGTTCGAACTAAACAGCACTTACCGCGGGTCCACACGCGGCAGGCAGGCTCCCCCGTCGACTCCGCTTACTCCTCACGCGGAGCAGGAGTACCGGTGTCGACGGCGATCACTTCCGGGATCGATTTATCACGTCTAGATGAGATGCGATAAATTGATCCCAGAAGATTGATTACTACCTGCCGAATCAGGCGGGTAGTATAGACGTACCCTTAGTTTCTGAGGTTACATATAGGGACCCCTACTGCCTCCATGTCCCTCTCAGCCCTCCCCTCATCAGTAGCAAAATGGCTCACAGAGTTGCTATTGGTTCCCACCTAGCAGATATACCCATGTGAGCCATCTAATGGGGCAGAGAGCATTTAGAATTAGTTATCCCTGCTCCAAGAAGCACTAGCAGGCATATTTACCTGGCATACATTTATGATGGATTATAAAGGGAACACAAAGTGTATAGAAACAATTCCTTGATTCCTCCACACTCCAACAGGCTATGACTTATTTTCCCACAAAACTACTCTGAGGGATTAAATTTCCAATCCTGAAAATCACTTACACATGTGCTTTACAAGGCCTTTGGTGGATTCAGCAGGACATGTAAGCACATGCATATTTTTACTCACTTAAGTGATCCCATTGAATCTATTTGGACCAATCTCAAGCTTAAAGCTAAGTATTCGCTTAAGAACTTTGCCAAATCAATGCTAAATACAGTGGGGCTGAACACTCCACAATCTGAAGGACCTGTACTGCATAAACACCTTTCCAATCTGTATTGCCGCCTCAGCCCAATGCATGATTAAGTCACTTCCGATCCTCTCTATTGCTATGTGATGTAAGGGAACATAGGGACCTTGTTCAGTAGTTGAACATACACCATAGGTCTTCAATTAACATTGCTGTACCACTTTTAGTTCTCTACTGAGCACTACAGGGAGGTTTGTATGTGTAAAGGCTGAGTAAAAACTGAGTAGGGATCTCAGGCTTTGGCCATAAACCTTTTACCATGGCAACCTTAGAAAACATATGTATGTTTCATTAAGTTCTTTTGCTGTTTTTAACACCAAGAGCCTGTCACACACATTGTTCATTCAAAGTATATAACGAGCACCAGATATCAAAACAGATAATTTGTGAACCTTGTAGACTGCAATAAGGATTAAATAGAGTACATTTGAAAGGTTAGAATTCATTTTGGGCAGGAAGTTGGATGTCAAGTGTGGGTTGTCAGGAGCTGTGGTAAGGCATTCATAAAAAATTCTGTTTATGCAGAGGAATACAATTTCAAAGAAATTTCATAAGTTCAGTTGAGAATGTGGAATTGAAAGCTATAATGCATTCCAAAAGGTTTTGCATAAAATATACTGAAATAATGTGTTGCATAATATGAATTAGGAAGAGAGATTGAAATAAAATTGAAAGCATCAGTACAGAATCCAACTAAACAAATAACTCTTAAAATATATGTAACAGATACATAGCTAATATTTGGTTACTGAGTTATGAAGCTAAACTTTTTATATTAATTCTTTTTAAGTATGAAAAATAGCAATAGATGTTTGTCAAAAGCATGCTAAGAAAGCAGCCCATGAGATAGAGCACATTACCTTCCATAATGGACTATAATTCTCAGGAGTATCTTAAATACCCAAGGGAAAAGAATAATAGCTTTTTTGTTTATTTTTAGCTTCTTTTTAACTGTCTAATTAAGCATCATTAGATACTATTAATGATTTCTGATATTTAGATCCTTCAAGAAGGGACCCATTTTTGTTGATTCATTATTTAAACCACTATTCCTCCAATGCATACACTCATATAGGTCACTGCAAAAGAAAATATTTGAGTTCACTGAACAATAAATATTGGAAAAAAGTACTTCTCCATTAGAAGCTCAGATACTATGGTGAAGAAGGGCTAAGAATATTTGGATGTTCTCTAGCTAGTTATTTTTGATAATATGCAATTATTTTAAGTAATGTCAGGCATGATGAACAGTTTGGTTTGGGTGACATCATTTTAAAAAGTGTTTACACTGAAGATCTTGATAGATCTCCAAGCAATGAAAAAGTGAATCCTGCCAGACACGGTCATCAAATGGATTTGTGTTTGAGGATCTAACTTTAGGAAAGCAGTGGATGTTATTTCACATTGCCATATCATGTCACTTACATGCAAATATGCATCTACAATCGCAAAATCTTGTTAAAAGAGCTTAAACTCCTGCAAGGCTTGCAGAATAGCTGACTTCCTAACTGCGACTTCTCTGGTAGAGGTACAGCCATTTCAGCAAATGGGGGTCACAATCAAGGCTTGAAAAAACCCAGTCCTCAAAAGACCTATGTGACAAACACAGCCTAATCTCAGTAGTTAGCATGATTGTACTGGAAAACTCACAGAAAAGGAGCATCTCACGTGTCAATACATATTCTGTCTTTTATTAGAAAAATTTTACCATCCTAAGAACACTGATGTTAGTACCTTACACATCACTCATTATAGCAAATACCTAGAACAAAAGGTTTACTGATTCCATCCTTTATCACCCAATCTCATCAAGCAGGTAGGGTGATTGTTCAGAATACAGAAATAACATGTTTGTTTCATGACATGTTAGGGACAGTGGTATTGGCACCCATGGTGAAAATGGGAATATTGGGAATTATGGTTTTGGGGCTCAATTAGAGGGAAGGAACACTATAAAATATAGGGTGATGATACAGGCCACTGTTATCCTTGGATTGCAATAGCATCTTTTTTAATTAATAGCTATATAATATGAAATCTATTGGGGGGGAATCTTACCTGTTAGCTTTCAGTAATTGGCATACAGCTACCTACCACCACTGCTTTCTGTTCACTATCAACAGGGAAATCCTTTTATTCTTACTGTCATGGAGTGGCCTCAACAGCTGTAGAGATAAAAGCACTGCACAGCAAAAGAGCAGGGCAGCTGTCAGAGAGGCTGAGGAGCCAGTGGGAGCAGGACCCTTCAGTAGTAGACTAGTTAGAAGCCACCCAGGAAGCTGGAGTTCTAGGAAGCGAGGACTCCAGCCTGTGACTCTGAGGAGCAGCCTGCAAGAGAGGCGTGGTAAGAAGTAAGCAAGGGAAACACTAAGGAGAGTGGTATCAACCATGTCATACAGAGTCCCTGGCCTGGACCCAGTAGAGTGGGCAGGTGGTTTTCCTACCAAAACCAGCAAGGGGGTTTATTAAGGTCTTTTACAAGTGAAGCATTCTCCAGGAGATGTGTATGCCCTTTGTCTTGGGCAAATTCTATGACATATTGGGCTCTTTTCCACCCTCACAGGAGAAAGGACTACCAAATGACTCAGCCAGTGGGCCAGGGTGGTTACAAAGAACCAACAAGTGTCTAGATGGCAATCAGTCCATCAAAGAAAGAGGGAAGCTGAAGCAGAGTCTTTGAATTGCCTAATTTTGCCACAAAGGTTGGTGAATATCAGAAGATGGGCTCTGACACTTGGATATTAAGTTCTTTGGAGCAAGGACCATATATTTTGAGTTTATACAGAGCCTAACACCGTGAACTCCAGTCCTGATTCAGGTTTTCTGGGTGATACTGCACTATAAATAATAAATTAAAATAAAAATTTGGCTGTTAAACTTCATGCTAATTTGTCAGTCGCTTAGCTCTAACATGAACTATATCACTAGGCAAAGTACTAGAGACACTACACGATGGCACCAACTACTCTAAGTGTTGATAAACAGAGTAGAGACTATGTAAATAAAGCTATGGTGAACTTCATACGGGTTGGCAAGTGTCCACAGAGCTCTCAAAGGATGATAACTAGAAACTGGCATCTGACAAGCCTAACCCTGCCAGATTTTTTTATATTATCTCTCCTTTTCATTTTGTCTGATGGTGAAGTGGCTCTTGTCTTTGCACAAATAAGGCCTTCTCTTAAATTAATTCAGTCAAAGACATGACACCCCTTAATTCATTGTTTCAAAGCCTGTTATATCTCAATCAAATGCTATTTTCACTATAGAAGAGGGATATACTTAACACTACTTGGAGTATTCTGAAATAAATTCCAGATGTTTCTAGATAACATTTATGGAGTATCCCAGAACACTAATCTGGAATAATCCTAAAATTTGCCTCCGAACAAAGTAGATTGCTAATCTAGGTCTGAATGCAAGACCATAAATCCAGCAGAACCACAACTGATTTGTTGTATAGTGGTTCCGGTCACACCAGGGGCGGCGCCAGCTTTTGTGCCACCCTAGGCGGCGGCGGGAGAGGCTGCCGCCGAAATGCCGCCGAGGTCCCTGGCGGCCGAAGAAGCTGCCGCCAAAGTGCCACCGCAATTCTCGGCGGCAGCTTCTTTCGCCGCTGGGGACCTCGGCGGCATTTCGGCGGCAGCCTCTCCCGCCGGCGGCCGCTGAGGGACCTGAGATGCTGCCCCCGAAATCCTGGTGCCCCAAATCTGGGTCGCCTAATGGTAGCGCCGGCCCTGGATCACACACACACTCTACCTCCACGTTCTTTCTCAAGAGCTGTGCACAGGAAGGGTTTAGAAGATGTAAGCAAGAGTGGTTTGGGAAAGTGGAACTATTTAATTGCAAACACCTTAACCTCCTGCATAGGGGCTACAGCTGCTTCCATGGGCTATAATGGCAGTGGAGCAGTCCTGCAGCTACGCTACATCAAGGTGTCTAATTCTGGTTAAGGTTGTCTTCCCCAAACATCTCGTAGATCCTCTGAGCAAAGGTTTTACATGTGTAGTCAGGTGACAGAGCAGAATCTAGTCTCTAAAAGAAATCTGTTCTCTAAAATGGAAAAAGAATAACTTGCTTCATGAGTCATCCTATCAGTAACAAAGAACCCAGAAGTCTAAAGAACCTCTGTTTAAAGTATGTCCATACCCAGTCTCTAAGTTCCTGCACTATATTGTATAAGTAGCTATTTATTAAGCAAATATTATGTTAAGGATTGGAATGGGACAAAATTGTATTGCATTTGAAAAATGATATTTAAACCTCTCAAACATTTTGTAACTCAAAGTAAATTAAGTCCCAAGGAGGAGGATTAATTGGAAATGACTATGTCTGATGCTGAATAAGAAAACATTTGGTCATGTGTTAGGAGTATATCCAGCTCTCAACTCCTCAGTTTCTTCTAAAGCAAAATTTGTAACAAAAAAGCTTGGCGTCTGAAAGATGTTCACTTTTTCTCAGATAGAAAACATGCTGGCAGTACCAATCCCCTACAAGCTTGCAGCATATAACAAACACTGTTCTTGTATAAAAGGGCAAGGAATTCTGCAAAAACATTATAATATTAAGGAATATAACATTTTTCTTTATTTCTCCATGTATAGTTACATTTTTACATCCTGGGTTTTATGGATCATTTTATACCCTATATCTTACCAATTTTATCTTTAAATGGGTCTTCATTACTTTAAAAACTCTTAGGGCTGGTGCTTCCACTACGCGACCCTAGGTGGTCGCCTAGGGTGGCAGGATTTGGGGGGCGGCATTTCAGTGGCGACTCTTTTCCGGCGGCAAGAAAAGTGGCCGCTGAAACGCCGCCGAGACTGCAGCTTCAAAGGAGCTGCCGCCGAAGCGCTGCCGATTATGGCGGAGGAGCGCTGCCTCCTAGGGCTGCAAAAACCCTGGCATCACTACTGCTCTTAGTAAATAATTTTCAAAGGTGTTGAGCTCTTGTACTGTCACACTTTTTCTTTAGCTATTGATGTGTGTACAGAATGGTTGGCTGAATATGCTAACACCTTTGGTTTGATAAATGATCACCTTTTGGAAGTAATAGGAAAAAGTATATGAGATCTAGTTCATAATGATACATTAACTGAAGTATTACATAAATTTCTATATCCATTCTTTCTTTGCTGCTAGGTTTCTTGAGATTTAATAAAACACTGACTCAAAGAGTCATCTATGTGTGCTTATTACCTCTCTCTTTGGAACCTTTATAGCTAGATACAACATTTAAATGACATTTATTTTCTAATCAGTGTTTTTTTAAGGTGATAATATTTTCAAAATAAAAAGGAGACTTTTGTGGCAACATTTTTTTAGAGTTGTGAAATATTCATATAAAATAAAAAAGTACTTGTTCTCTTGTCAATGCTGCCAGTTTCTAACCTGAAGTGACATATGCATATTGCGCAGAGTGGAGAATATCTTCTAAAAACTTGTTTTAATGGGTTTATCATGAGACACTAGACATGTGACACTACCATTCATTTTGACAAAGTGTCATAAGAACAGAAGAATGGCCATATTGGGTCAGACCAATGGTCCATCTAGCTTAGTATCCTGTCTTCTGACAGTGGGTGGTGCCAGATGCTTCAGAAGGAATGAACAGAGCAGGTTAATCATCAAGTGATCCATTCCCCGTCTTCCAGTCCCAGCTTCTGGTAGTTAGAGATTTAGGGACACCCAGAGCATGGAGTTGCATCCCTGACCACTTTGACTAATAGTTGTTGATTGACCTGATCTCCATGAATTTATCTAATTCTGTTTTGAACCCATTTATACTATTAACCTTCACAACATCCCATGGCAACAAGTTCCACAGATTGGCTGTGTGTCGTGTGAAGAAGTACTTTCTTTTGTTTGTTTTGAACTTTCTGCCTATTAATTTCGTTGGGTGACCCCTGGTTCTTGTATTACGTAAAAGGGTAAATAATCCTTTCTTATTCACTTTCTCCACACCATTCCTGATTTGTAGACCTCTATCATATACCCCCTTAGTTGTCTCTCTTCTAAAATGAACAGTCCCAGTCTTACTAATCTCTCCTCACATGGAAGCTGTTCTATACCCTTAATCATTTTGGTTCTCTGTACTTTTTACCTATTCTAATATTTCTTTTTTGAGATGGGTCAACCAGAATTGCATGCAGTATTCCAGTACCATTGATTTATATTGTGGCATTATGATATTTTTTTGTCTTATCTATCCCTTTCCTAATGGTTTCTAACGTTGCTCACTTTTTTGACTGCTGCTGCACATTGAGCGGATGTTTTCTGAGAACTATCCACAATGACTCCAAGATCTTTCTTGAGTAGTAACAGCTAATTTAGACGCCATCGTTATGTGTGTTTAGTTGGGATTATGTTTTCTAATGTGTAGTACTTTGCATTTATCAACATTCAGTTTCATCTACCATTTTGATGGGTGACTGATCAGTTTTGTGAAATCCCTTTAACTGTTAGCCAAGTCCAAAGCTGACTGCTTTGTCTTGAGTCATTTGCAAACTTTGTCACCTCACTGTTTACCCCTTTTTCCTATATCACTTATGAATGTTGAATATCACTGGTCCCAGTAGAGATCCTTGGGAGACCCCACTGTTTACCTCTCTCCACTGTGAAAACTGACCATTTATTCTGACTCTTTGTTTCCTATCTTTTAACCAGTTACTGATCCATGAGAGGACTTTCCCTCTCATCCCATGACTACTTAGTTTACTTAAGAGCCTTTGGTGAGAGACCTTGTCAAAGGCTTTCTGAAAATCCAGTTACACTGGATCACCCTTGTTCACATGTTTGTTGACCTCCCCACCTCCCAAATAATTCTAATAGATTGGCGACGCATGATTTCCCTTTACAAAAGCCATGTTGACTCTTCCCAAATACACTGTGTTCATCTATGTGTCTGATAATTCTATTCTTTACTATAGTTGCAACCACTTTGCCTGGTACAGGAAAAGGCTTGCCAGCCTGTAATTGCCAGGATTGCTTTAAAAAAACATTCTCCAGTTCCTAATAAACCTTCATCTTTCCTCTGAACACCATCATCTCATCCATGCATTGAGACGCTACAGTTCTGCCTGCCTAACTGGCCCTGCTTGTGGAATGGGAAACATTTCAGACAGTGCTACCATGGAGGTCCTGGACTTCAATCTACTATCTAGCAGCCTAAATGTGGCCTCCAGGACCTCTCTCCTACCTTTCCCCATGTCACTGAACCACGACCACTGGCTCCTCCCCAGCACTGCACACAGATGTCTCGAGAGGCCCTCAGCCGTCACACACAGCAGGCAATTCACCATGCAGTTCTCTTGGTCATCACAAACCCAACTATCTATATTTCTAATAATTTAATCACCCATTACTATTACCTGTCTACCTAATACGAGGGACCTCTCCAGGGGAGAGGTATCCTCAGTGAGAGAGGTTACCTAGAGATCATCTCGAAGCAGGGTCCCAACTATGGGATCTTTTCTGTCCTCTCCAGCTTGATGTTCTAAGATTCTCATTCTAAGACTCTCATCCTCTAAGACTCTCTTCCTAAGACTCTCATCCAGCTCATCAGCACAGCTGTCAGTCTGGGGGTGGGACTGCTCTACTGTGTCCCTGAACTCCTCCAGTTCAGTTACTCTGGTCTTGAGACCCATACATGGTCTCTGAGAGCCATGTGCGACTTGCGCTGAATGCACACATATAGCACCTGCCCACAAGACAGATAATCTTGTTGCATTTCAGTGCAATAAGATGGGTAACCCCCATTCTGCTGCTGGACTTCCGCCTGTATTATTTTTACTCTTCCAAGGTAGTGTGTGTGGTGTTTTTTGCACAGGGAGTGTGTGTGTGTGGGTTATTGGCCAAAGTTTAGAGAATATTTATTAGGTGTATCTGGCTTTCACAATCCCTCACTGAACTCCCCTACAAAAGTCCCCTGTTTGTTTGCTAGCTCCTGATAGCATCTGTTTTCATTTGACATCACTCCAAACACTGTTAATCACACTGAGTGGTCATTGTTTGTTCCTGGTAAACTCAGAGCAAATTCTACTTAAACAGACATTATATAATATACAAAAATCAAACATTTTCATTGATAACATGAAAAATCAGGCATACTTCAGGTATCATAGAATCATAGAACTGGAAGGGACTTCGAGAGGTCATCTAATCCAGTCCCCTACACTCAAGGCAGGACTAAGTATTATCTAGACCATCCCTGACAGGGTTTGTCCAACCTGCTCTTAAAAATCCCCAATGATGAAGATTCCACAACCTCCCTAGGCAATTTATTTCAGTGCTTAACCACTCTGACAGGAAGTTTTTCCTAATGTCCAACCTAAACCGCTCTTGCTGCAATTTAAGCCCATTACTTCTTGTCCTATCCTCAGAGGTTAAGAAGAACAATTTTTCTCCCTCTTCCTTGAAACAACCTTTTATGTACTTGAAAACTATTATCATGTCCGTTCTCACTCTTATCCAGTCTAAACAAACCCAATTTTTTCAATCTTCCCTCATAGGTCATGTTTTCTAGACCTTTAATCACTTTTGTTGCTCTTCTCTGGACTTTCTCCAATTTGTTCATATCTTTCCTGAAATGTGGTGCCCAGAACTGGACACAATACTCCAGTTGAGGCCTAATCAGTGCAGAGTAGAGCGGAAGAATTACTTCTCGTGTCTTGCTTACAATACTCCTGCTAATACATCCCAGAATGATGTATGCTTTTTTTGCAACAGCGTTACACTGTTGACTCATATTTAGCCTGTGATCCGCTATGATCCCCAGATCCCTTTCCGCAGTACTCCTTCCTAGGCAGTCATTTCCCATTTTGTATGTGTGCAACTGATTGTTCTTTCCGAAGTAAAGTACTTTGCATTTGTCCTTATCGAATTTCATCCTATTTACTTCAGACCATTTCTCCAGTTTGTCTAGATCATTTTGAATTTTAATCCTATCCTCCAAAGCACTTCCACAACTCCCAGCTTGGTATCATCCACAAACTTTATAAGTGTACTCTCTATGCCAATATCTAAATCATTGATGAAGATACTGAACAGAACCAGACCCAGAACCGATCCCTGTGGGACCCCACTCATTTACCCTTCTGGCATGACTGTAAACCACTGATAACTACTCTCTGGGAATGATTTTCCAACCGTTATGCACCCACCTTATAGTAACTCCATCTAGGTTGTATTTCCCTAGTTTGTTTATGGGACGGTCATGTGACACAGTATCAAAAACCTTTCTAAAGTCAAGATATACCACATCTACCTCTTCCCCCCTATACACAAGGCTTGTTATCCAGTCAAAGAAAGCTATTAGGTTGGTTTGACACAATTTGTTCTTGACAAATCCGTGTTGACTGTTACTTATCACCTCATTATCTTCTAGGTGTTTGCAAATTGATTTCTTAATTATTTGCTCCATTATCTTTCCGGGTACAGAAGTTAAGATAACTGGTCTGTAATTCCTTGGATTATCCTTATTTCCCTTTTTATAAATGGGCACAATATTTTCCCTTTTCCAGTCTTCTGGAATGTCTCCCATCTTCCATGACTTTTCAAAGATAATTGCTAATGGCCCTGGTGATTTGAAGACATCTAACTTGTCTACGTAATTTTTGACCTATTCTTTCCCTATTTTAGACTCTGATCCTACTTCATTTTCACTGGCATTCACTATGTTAGTCATCCAATCGCCGCCAACCTTGGTGAAAACCGAAACAAAGAAGCCATTAAGCACCTCTGCCATTTCCACATTTTCTGTTATTGTCTTTCACCCCTCATTGAGTAACAGGCCTACTCTGTCTTTGGTCTTCCTCTTGCTTCTAATGTATTTGTAGAATGTTTTCTTGTTACCTTTTATGTCCCTAGCTAGTTTGATCTTGTGTTGTGCCTTGGCTTTTCTAATTTTGTCACTACATTTGTTTATATTCATCCTTTGTAATTTGACCGAGTTTCCACTTTTTGTAGGACTCTTCTTTGAGTTTTAGATCACTGAAGATCTCCTGGAAGAAGATCTTCCTGAAAGAAGTTTGTGGGACACTGGGAAATCAAATGACTAACAAGGATTGTCCCAGTAAAACTGAGATGATCTTTCTTATGTTTGTACAATTAGCTTCTTTATATTATGCAGTCAGTGTATTTTTAATGTTCTTGTTTTGGTCAATGAAAATGCTTTTTCAGTTTTAAAAAAAATAGGTGAGTTAACATCACCTGAAATTTTGCATTGTTTGAGTGAGAAATGGGTATCAGAATGTCTTAATCTAAATCAGAAGGTGACTGCAGAGTAAGTGTTAGAATTATTATGTAATCAGCTCACTATGACAAGAATAAAATACAGTAGAACCTCAGAGTTAAGAACACTAGAGTTACAATCTGACCAGTCGACCACACACTTCATTTGGAACTGGAAGTACACAATCAGGCAGCAGCAGAGACAAAAAAAAAAAAGCAAATACCGTACAGTACTGTGTTAAATGTAATCTACTAAAAATAAAGGGAAAGCCGCATTTTTCTTCTGAATAGTAAAGGTTTAAAGCTGTATTAATTTAGTGTTCAGTTGTAAACTTTCTAAGGAACAACCATAATGTTTGTTCAGCGTTATGAACATTTCAGAGTTATGAACAACCTCCATTCCCGAGGTGTTCGCAACTCTGATGTTCTACTGTATTGAGCTGAACAGGAAGGGATCTACTTCCAAGGGATTTTACTTTCTCACCCCTTCTATTCACTGTGTAGATGGACACATTTTGGTCTCCAGTTTTCTTCATATACTGATAATAGCCAGCTCTGTCTCTTTGTAATTGAACCTTCTTTCTATTGACTTTTCCAGTATCTCTCTCTGATATTCATTAGGCTAGGGATATTTCCAATACCGGTCAGCAATGTTAGGGGCTCTAGAGTAGACAGCTTGCCAATTCCTTCTCCCCTTTAAGCTCCATATTGATTAGTTCTTGTATGACAAAAGTTTATATTAATAATAAAATCCATCAGCTATAATCTGACTTGATAATAAATGTACAGTATTGTTTTACACAATGGTAACATGTGCACAAGCTGCCTTATGACTATCTGTTCACTGTGTCAGTCAGAATTCTCTGGGTCATTTATGATACAGGGGAAATCCTGCACCTGTTTTTGTAGCCACATGCCTGCCTGCAATGAAATTCCTTGTGCAGACGTTTGAGGCGCTTGATTTGGAAAGTCCTTGACAAAGTCTTGCTTGTACAGGCTGTGGAGGATGGGAAAAGGGTAGGTCAGGGGAGGAGCTGGAGCTGGGTTTGTGGATCTGAAATTATGTATATCCACTGGTCATCACTCCTTGTAAGCAGGGGCATAGCAGTAGCAAAAGCTCCTGCATCCACAGGGTTGCAGTAGGAGCAGTGTTGTGGCACGGGGGGAGGACTTCCCCTTTCCCATGGAAGTCTTTAAATGCAAGTCTGGCTACACAATTTGTGTGAGGAGAGAGGGGGCAGATTTTGCCCATGGTGAGGACCAATATTTGAGCTAAAACTGCATAATAATTACAAAAATAATTGCAATGTTGTCACAGGCTCAATGTCTCCTACTTTGAAAGCAATTATTTTGGCTTCTTTCAACACTGGCATTTATATAGCAGTAGTAGAGCTTTACGATGTGAAACTGACCCAAGAACTTTATTCTTATCTGTATGTATAATGATCTTGATCCACAGTACTCTTTCTTTTCTTTTTTAATAAATCTTAGATTAGTTAATAAGAATTGGCTCTACGCGTCTGTTTGAGTAAAATCTGAAATATTCATTGACCTGGTGGGTAATGTGTCCGATCCTTTGGGATTGGTAGAACTTTATTTATGGTGAATAAGATTTTAGTGATCCTCATCATATATGATTTGTCTGTCTGGGTGGGAGCCCAAGGCTGGATTAGTTAAGGGAGACTATTTTGGGGCTTCTTGGTAACCAGTAAGGAATTATAGAAGCTGTTTTGTTGCTGGCTTGGTGAATCTAATTATTAGAACAGACCACCAGTGGTGGGGATTGTCTGCCCCATTTGCAGTTTGCCCTGATTGAGCAATCTCAGTGTGGCCCCTCTCCAGCAATCATGGTCAAGGGCTAACTGGACTTTCTGGCCTCCCTTAACCCTTTCTGGGCAAGTGTGAGGAGGACACCCCATCAGACACCTTTAGGGCTTATCCGAACCAAACCAAATTCCCAAAATTTTGAGGTCTGCCCATCACGAGTTTGCACCTCAATGTTGTCTGTGTTCTTGACTATAATTGACTGTGCGTTCCATAATTTACAGTGATACAAAATGCTCTGGTCCTCTGACTGCTCACAGAATCCTGACTGGCCGATGAGAAGCCTGAAATATCATTAGACTACATTAAATGTGCAGCAGAATATTGAATAATCCTGCATCATTATGAATGTGCTGCTGCCCTGTGAGATAAGGTGGCGAGACTGTCTAACATTTTGTACTATGTCAGAGCTAGTCAGTAGAATGGAGTAATAATGATAAAGCTGAGAAGTAGCAGGTGTGAAGAATGGCTTTTTCTAAAACACAGTTCTGGAGAGGCAATTGCCAATTCTTTTATGTTTTCGCATTAAAATTCTGAGATGTGATGAAGGGCTCATGCTACAGCTCTTCCGGCCGTACTAGTATTATGGAATAAAGAAGAAACCCATCACTGTAAATTGCACAGCAAACTAAATGGGATGGTATCTTATTTTAAACTCAGAATATCATCGTGCACAGATAGTGTATATGTTTAAGATGCTGTGAGTCCAACTTGTTAAATGTGAATGACAGATGAAGGAACTCATGCTGCTCATTACATCCACTACATATTTATGGCAAAGACCTGTGTCTATGCCAGGGATTTGCCCTGGTTAGATCCATTGGTCGCAGCTCACTAGTGTAGCTGCAGTTGGTCAGGACACACAGGTGAATGAGAACAGACACAGAGGTGGATTTAATGGCTGAACACAACTCCAGTGTCATCTGCCCTGTTTCCGCTGACTCACGTGTACCAGACATTTAAATGGGTCCAATGTGAGGGTTACAGGGCTCCCACCATAAAACATGTAACTCAGAGTAGACTAACCTCAGCCTATCCCTAGGATTCAGCTCATTCTGTATCTTCTTACCCTCCCCACTCTAATGGGGACAGACAGTACCAAAAGAGGGACCTCAGTCTGCAAAGACTTCAGGTCCCCCCTTCTCCCAGAACCACAAGTCCACCAGAGAAATCCCAGGTCTCTTACTTCAGGGAACTGGCCATTTTGGCCTTTTTATCCACACTGGACACCAGCCACAAGTTATGACAAACTAAACATTCACACAAGTTACTTATGTGTGAAAGTAATATTTATTTCTAAGTCCTGCTGCTATTTAACACAACTGTCTCCATGGGGCTGTAAGGAAGGTGGAAAAAACCCAGTAGGCCCCTCACCATTTGGCACCAATGGGAAAAGTTCCTTCTTAACCTCCCAAAAGAGGCAATTGGTTAGACCCACAATATCCTAAAATACACGGCTTGTAACCTAAAACTACAGAGGAGGAAGGTAGGATAGCTAAAATGGAGTGAGAAGCTCCAAAAGACCTAGGCAAAGTTTTAAATTAATGGGGTGGAGGGAAGAAAGGGGCCAATCACTTCCCATCTCCCTCTGGCTGGCCAATGGGAGACAGAGAAACCCTGGAGGAGAAAGGGCCCACCTTTTGTGTTCTGGTATGTGTCCCCTCCCCCCAGCCCTTTCCCAGTGGCTGTCTGCCCCCAGCAGGTATTATAAAGTTTCCTACCTGTGAAGTCAGGTGGGTGGCATTTGCATCAGTGAAGCTTAGCTCTGTTTGAAACAAGGATAAGCTGCAGAGGTGAAAATCATTGCTTATCTCAGTTTACCCTGCATAGACTGGTTTGCTCTGTTGCAACTACACTGGTGGCAAATCCCCATTGTAGACAAAGCCAAATACTTTTGACCACAGTGGGACTTCTCACGTGAGCAAAGACTATCGAGATGAATATGGGTTGTGGGATCTTTTGGACAAGGACACTGGATGAAATCCATTGACTTCAATGGGGCCAGGATTTCATTTACTTTTTTTTATTTCTTCAGAAAATGTCATGTACATCAGTAGCATTTTGTAAATAATCATCATCTAGCAGTTTTCAGCCCATCATGTTTTATTTGTGTGGGATGAATAACAATACATTTCACTCAATATTATATTTTGCAGATTACCAAGATAACTCTGAAGTTAACTTGCAGTTGGATAAAGGAGGAGTATCAGTTAAAACAGATGTGAGTTTGGAAACTGAAGTCGTTTCTGAAACGTTGGAAACTACAAGACCATCAGTATTGGTGCTACCAGAAAGGATATCATGTGAGGTAAGACCTTTCAATGCTAAAAAGTTAGGGATAAATATCACTTTTCTGCCCTGCCCAGGGCTGGAGCAAGGAAGTTTCGTGCCCTAGGCGAAACTTCCTTGCACCAGTCCGGCGCCACCCCTCCCCCAGCTAATGCCGCCCCTCCCTGTGGCAGCCAGCTCTCCCCCACCACCCCCGTGGCGGCTTCCCACCCAGCCACGGCAGCTCGGCTCCCCACCCCCCTGCTGGCCGCGGCAGCTCGGCCCCCCGGCCGCGGCAGCCTTCCCGGCTCCACGCTCAGCCACGGAGCCGGGAGGCAGGAGGCAGCCACGGCGAGTCGCCCCCCCAGCTCCTGGCTCAGTAGCTGAGCGTGGAGGCAGGAGGCAGCTGCCCGCCACCCCCCAAATCCTGGCGCCGTAGGCGACCACCTAGGATCGCCTAGTGGGAGCGCCAGCCCTGGCCCTGCCCCTGCTACAAGCTCCTTCATAGCACGTCAGTTCTGTGGGGAAGATCACTACTCTGGAGCACAAATGAGAGTTTACCGGCGGTGGGAGTTATGCTGCCTGTGTGTCACATCCAATACAAACAACTGCAAACTCATATGGATTTGGGACAATCACTGGAGGATTTTACTTCTATTAAAAATTGTTTGGCAGATTGGGTCAGATATAATTCTGCTTCAACATGTTTCATTGCAATGTAAAGGAAAACTGTAGTCAGGAACTTTTTCAAATGATACGAATTGCCTCTCAGTAAGAATCAGGTTTGGGGTGATCGACGTGTGTGTATGTGTGTGTGAGTTTACGCAAACATATGAATGCTCATTTTTAAAAATCAACACCATATGTGAGAAAACACAAAAGCATGAAAACTGTGTAAAGAGTGCAACATCTGAAGCCCAACCCTGTAGCCCTTAGACAAGTGAGTGGCCACAGTCATGTGAGGGCTGAAGAATCAGGCGAATAATGGCATGGCAGAGAAGTGGAAGAAATGTCGCACAGTTTTGGCTGCTATGTTACAAATAGGCTATTCCATGCCACTGAGTAGCAGTTACTGGTTACTGATTACCACTGAAAATCAGATGAAAGACATGCATGTAGAACATATTTAGCTTAAAACTTTTACTATTTTGGAAAACTCTTTCAGTAATCAGCACTGATTAAACCAATAGGGCTCTACAAAAATTACGCTAAAACCTATAGAATTGAATAAAGAATTACAGTTAGTATGCTTTAAAATGTGTACTTCTGAGAAATACTGTTTTTCCTCACTGGAAAGCCCCATTATGAAGATTGAGAGTATTATTCTAAATAGGTTGACCAGATAGCAAATGTGAAAAATCAGGACAGGGGATGGGGAGTAATAGGCGACTGTATAAGAAAAAGCCCTGAATATCGGGACTGTCCCTGAAAAATCGGGGCATCTAGTCACCCTAATTCTAAACAGTAGAAACTTGCAATAGAATTTTAACCCAACACATTGAATTTAATAATGAATATCCCTTCTATAGAATCCTCTAGGTTAGTTCAGATTTTTTTTGGAAGAGTTGTCGTTGACTGTTAAGTTCTATAGGACCTTTCCATAATATAAATTAGGAAATTATTATTTTGGGAAGGGGCGTATGCTAGAAAGTATTAAATTGCTTCTCTAAACAGTGAAACATATATATTCCCTTTTGACTTTTGGGAAATCTTTCTGGTTAAAAAGATAAGAAAAACAAGGGCCTAGATTATTCCCCTGCCCCCAGATTGCTGTTCTGAAGGATCCCTTCATGCATTGATCACCCGATCACATTCAGAAGGGAGATTATGTAGTGATATAAGGGTATACATTGTGTTTTGAAGGAAGAAACATAAAGGATAACTTAATGAAATAGCATCACAGCTGTTAAATACCAATATTTCAGGATATAAAGCTATTGGTAAAAGAACTTTTCTTGCAACTTACATTAAAGCATATAATTTACATTTTATGGTTTCAGTATAATTTGGTGAAAGGCTAATGGGAGCATATTTCTAACTTTATAGAACCCTGGTGAAATATTCATTCTTTTGAGAGATGAAATAACTGAAACTGTAGAAATTGAATTCATAACAGACAATCAACAAATTAGGACACAGCCAGCCTTTTGGAATCAGAAGGTCAGATGCGTGAAACCTTTAGGTAAGAGAACATTGCTGTAGCTTTAAATAAATAGAAAATTTTGGTCCTGGACTCTCTTCACTTGTCTTACAATAAGTAGTTTCACTTCCCATCAGAATCTAATATTATTTTGTAAGTGTTTCCTGTATATGGGTTTTGCATACAGAGCATTATTATTTTTGTTAATACACCAACACAAAGGCTTGTGATTTATGGGAAACTGGATTTTATTGGGTTGTTTTTGTGTGGTTAAGTGGCAGGTGGCAGGCTTTAAAATGTCATTGATTAGTCACAGATTAACATTCTTAATAAATTCCTGCTATAAAATGCAAAGCTAATATTCTTATTACTGCATTAGGTTTAACAAGATGTTTTGTCTCCTGTTTTATTCAGCGAAGTTGTTTTTTCTTTTTGCCCATATGCCTGTCTATAATTCTTACTGACATCTGAGAACATTTCCTTTCTTTGCTGTGATTTCATATCCATCCCGTTTCTCTATGTTACTCAGTCTCCCTTGGTTTCTCTGGTTTTGTCAATCACTTTATCCATAATATTAGCTATTCTATTTTCTTATTTTGCCTGGAGCATGATAAACAATACAATGAAAAATGTTGTTGTATGAGCTTCAGAATGCAGAGGGAATGGCCATACCTCCCTCCCAGTTATTGAACTAGAGGTGTGATGGAAATATTCAGCTAAGAGTTCAGGGTTCAATTTGCCTCTCTGTTGCATGCTGTGAATTCCCAAAGGGTAGTATATAATATTTTATTTTTAAAAACCATGGATATACCGCATCATTTAGGAGAAAAACAATTAAGCTACAATTTTCAAACTTGGTCGCCTGAAGTTAGGCCCTGAAATCCACATTTTGGCATCTTTGTTTTGTCAATGAAAGCTGACTTTTGTTGACAAAACTGTGCAGTGTAGACAAAGCCTAAATAAGTGGCTTAATTTTTCAGGGATGCTAAGCACTAGCAAATCCCATTGTTCCCTCTTAGGCATATGTGATCTGTGGGTGACAGAAGTGAACATCAGCTTCTCTTCATGCCCACAGGAGCAGCAGCTCTTTCTTGTATTAGTGTTCTCAGATCACCTCCTGTGGGAGGCTGCATCTCTCTTTGCAGGGAAGAAGTTGATCACAATCACTGACCTCATTCCTCTTCCCTTAAAGGAGCCACCACTGGCTCCCTCTCACTGGGGATCATAGGTGGCTTTGATAGTAATAGTTGTACTTAACATTTGTATGGTGCATTCAAAGGGCTATATGGACACTAATTGATCCTTATGACACCATTGTGAGGTTAGATGAGTAGTATTATCCCCATGTTACAGATGGGGAACTGAGGCAAGGAAGTTGTGATTTGACCAGGAAAACATGGTAAGTCAGTGACAGCTGGGATTAGAACAAGAGCTCCTGGGGTCCACCCCTCTTTGAAGTCCATTCAGACACGGAGGCACTCAAAGGTGAGGTTGCAAGCTGCCTGATTATCCATATTCTTGAGAGTTATTCATTACCAGGATGACTCCATGGGGAGGTAGGTGGTGATCTGAAATGGCTGTGATTGGCCAGAGAAGGATCTTGGTAATGAGGTATCTTTCAGAAAAGACAAACTGAAATTCCCATTGACTGTATTGTGGAGGGTCCTCCAGGCATATCTTCTGGGGACATTATTGGGCCAGGGCAGATAGCCATAAGGGGTATAGATTAGTAAACACAAAATACAAAGCATAACTAATATGTTCAGTTTCTTTTTATCCCAAACCAAGGTCAGTTTTTTGTTCCGTTAGATCAGCGGTTTCCAATACGTTCGCCACTAGCCACATGTGGCTAATAGGCTATTGAATTGTGGCTAATGCATGTGGCTTTTTTATAATGTGGCTTAATGTGGCATTTTTATAATGTGACTAAAAAGAAAAATTCTAAACCACAAGTGTGGCTAGCATCGAATTTCTATTGGACACTGCTGCGTTAGAACTTTTAAATAAAAAGTGTTTGGCATTCCAACAGAAGCATTGTTTTCTTCCCATCATTGTTTAATTTAGCTTCTTTGTTATTTGTCTCCCTCCCCCCCAACAAAAACCTAGAATAACTAAAGTACAGGTATGCCCATTTGGACCAAGGATCCAGCTGATTTCATTTTAACAAAGGAAAGTAAAATGAGTTTGTGCTTGTTATCATTTAAGTAAATTGAGATACTGATTTCTATTAATCTGAGTTTCTTTGACTCTCCATTTCTTCTCTGTCTTCAAGTTTGTCCATTTTTAATTCTTTTGTGAGGAGAGCTAGAATTTTAGTTCTGTTGCTGGTAGGTACAGCAGGATTTATGGCACAATGAATACCAATGAATTATAAAACGTACTCATAAAGAAGGCTCATGCTGCATACACAGAGCAAGTTGTTCTAAAGTAACAGGCTATACAAATACCTCCTTCCTCAGCTTTCAGTAGATAAACAACTGGAATGGAAGTAATTAAACTGTAATCTCTATAAAACCCAATTCTGAGAGGCTTGTCTGCAATTAAGAAAAATGTTTCAAAAGATGAATAGTAAATCTGTAACTTGTAATAAATGACTGAACCTTTACTTAATCTGTAGGCAGAAGACAGCTGATTAGAGCATCAATCCATCAAAGGGAAGGCTGAAATGTGAAGCATTCTGTTTTCATCTTGCTTCTAATTTGAAACAATACATAGCTATATTTTATAAGAATTTACAGATATGTATTTTTGTTGCATTTTTGTGTTAAACTGAAGGACTTGGTTTAAAAATTATTGCATTGAAACATCTGTGAAATGAAAATCTTATTCGTTACCTTTCATGTGGTGTTTGTGATATTTCTCTGTTCTTTTACTTACTCCCTGAGACCTCCAGTCTGGCATTATAAAATGTTTTCAGCTGCCGTTTTTGTTTGTGTTTTATAAGATTTTCCTGCTGGCCCTGTAAATGTAAATGTCTACTGTGGGGGAGTCATTAAGGCCGTGACACAGATTGAGTACTACACAGCAGTAGAGGAGATTGAACGCATATTTAAAAAAGTGGCTGATCCAATAGCTTTTGCTTGTCAGGTAAGTTGACATCTCCATTCAGTTAATAAAAAAGCATAAAAGTGCCAGTATGAGATAAGAGAACGTACTGTGCTATAAAGGCTATTTTGATAGAATAATAACGAGCAATGGATCAACAAGAGTGGAAAGAAGCCAGTCTTTGAGATGTCTAGTTGTAAACAAATCAGACAAGTGAAAACAAATTATCTCTATTGAGCTATTATTAGTTGTGTTGTTATTTGTTATTTATTGTTTACACAATGACATACATTTGAATGATTCTTTACAGTCATAGACTAATGTCCCTGCCTCATAGATTAAAATAATAATAATTAATTTATATCAATTGCAAAAAAGAAACTGCTGAGTCTATTCTGAAACCAAGGGAAAATGTCCTTAAATCACATAGTGTTTGCAGGTTGGGGAGGGAGGGCGAGAGAGATTTGGACCACAGTATATCCATTCAGCAGTAAATCCCTTCTTTTGGGTTGGTATTGAAAACTGAAAGCATACTGTGTATGGAAAACATTAGCTTACTATACATATACAGATTGTACATAGCTATTCAGTTATAACTCATGAGGTCTGCTGGTTGCCATGCAGATATTTGCATGTGTTTAGAAGAATTCAGGCTTTGAAGCTGGACTTCATACTCAGCACTGCAGACTGCAGTATAAAGCCTCTGCAGCGTGAAGTCTCCTTTACCAGCAACATGTAAAAAACAACAGGAAAAGAATGCAGTCTTTAGAATGGACAGAAACTGAAATATCACCTGTCCAAAGATTGGTAGTTTGAGCATATTTGACATGTCTATATTGTAATGACAAAGAAAGAACAACAACAAAAAAGTCTGTGTGTAATGTAGACAAGTCTCATTTTCCTGTGATAAATATACCTTATCTACCACCTAAGGCATTACACTCATAACAAAAGGATTAATAAAAGATATATTTCATTATTAGTATTCTGTTTAAACACAGTGGTAGATTCCTTCCAAATACAATTCACTTTTGTTCTTGGAAAATAAAATAAAATTAAAATAAAATAAAAAAGTGTAGCTTATCCCGCCAGTGCACCTCCTAAAGTTTTTACAATATCTGATCATTCTTAATTCTCTAGATTAAAGGCCATCTAAAATGACCTAGATCTGGATTTAACAACATTTTCTGTTGAAAAGAAAGGGTGTGAGACTGAGTTAAAAAAAATAGTGAGATAGCAATACCATGTCTGTCTTAAATGTCTGTAGGTTGTTAGATTAGTTTGTTCATTGGGTTGGCCCCTCATCTCAACAATGTGACTAAAATTCAGTAAGTAAGACATATACAATTTTAAATAATATTCAGAAAGAAATTGCAAAAATTTTCCATGCAGAACAGTATGTGTACTAGGAAATACAGTACTAGTGTTTTGAATGCCAGGCATATTTTAATGATCTCCTAACCTTTACTCTCCTGAATAATAAATAGGGGTACAAATTTGGAGCTACTGTAGGTCTAGCTATTTAGTTTTATTTGCTCTGGGTTAGTATCGGAAACATAAGTCACTGCCAAGAGACCTTTTCATAATCAATTAAGTGGCCCTATCCACCCAGCATCATGGCTGTTCTGTGGGAAAGAATGGTAATGGGAAATCCATGTTGTGTTGTTATTTTTAATGATGAACACCAAGCCATGGAGCAATGTAACTGCACTAGCTAAGCTATTTCCCACAATTTTCAACTCCTTTAACCTCTTATTATAGCAACAGAGCAACAACCTTGTTATAGTTAAGGTTAAGATGAGCTTTCTGTTTAAATCTTGACTCTTGAAGTTTTGATATGCCTAATGGGAGCGTGGGTTCTGTTGGCGGTCCAAATTTGGGGACATTTGAACAAGGGGTTCCTGAGATAAAGCCCCTGGAAAATAAAAACGGCTTTCTTAAAGTTTAGGGATTCTGATAACCTTTTTAGCTCACACATAAAGGTCAATCCAAGGCTCAGACTATTGGACCAGTTATTGGACCAGGCTCAAGGTTATCCCAACAGAGTGCATGGCACCAACCAGCCCTTTATGGGAAATCAAATTAAAACATTATTTGAAAAAGATTTTGCTTCTGCAATTAGGCTTCCTGCAAGCCGCATGTGCTTATTCTCACTCCTAATAGATTTCACTGAACATGTGCAAACGGAGGCATTAACAGGATTATTAGCCAAGAAAGTTTATGCCAGTTGGTTAGCTCCAGGGGAAAAGTTGTGGTTCTTTGAATCTGACCCCCCACCTAGTGTCAGTTTGAGCCCTACCTGGGGCAGAAATCTGGAAAAGGGTAGGTGGCTTATTACTAAAATCTGTCTGTCAGGGTTTTTTAAAAATTATTCTTATTTTTTTAAAGTGCATGCTCACTGGCAGGGAAGAGGTATTTTAAGGAGTGGAGAAGTGGGGAAAATAGGAATGAGAGGGGTTTGGGGCTGCAGCAAGGGGGGGTAAATGGGGATGAGAGGTAGTGGAGGTGAGAGGGTTTTGGGGACTTAGGTGATGGAGAGGGACACTGGGAAAGAGATAGATGGGAGTGGCAGGAGAGCGGGGGGGCGGGGGGAGAAGCCCAGGGGCACCCATCAGCCCCATATTTTCCCTTTCTCTGTGTGGCTGGATGTGGAGATTATATTATAGGCCCCTAAATGGAAATGGGTATTAGGGGAGAGAAGAGGGGTTGGAGGGCTCAGGTGAGGGGGAGGAGAATTTGAGGGGTAGCAGAGGAAGTTTGGGGTTTATGACTGGTGGGGAGACTACTGCCAGTTCTGAATTTTCCCCTTTGCAGGGGTCTGAGCCCCTCTCCCTGCCTGCTATGTGTTCTGAGATGTGAGGGATCTGGCTCCTCTTGGGGTGGTTAAGCCCCTCCATGTGAGCTGCGATCTGGAGTGGGGGGACTGAAAGTAACACAAATTTAAATATCTGAAATCCAGAAAAGGAATAGGTACCATACACATCACCCCGCTGGGGCTTGATCATGGGATCTGGCCAGTGTGTGGGGAGGGGCAGACTGGATGGACCTGGGGCATGGCTGGGGAAGCAAACTGAAGCAGGGACAGGATTCCCAGCTGAGGGTGGGTAGCAGGAGTGAAGAGCCCTGCTCCATGTGCATCTCAATCATGTAACCAAGGTAGCTTGTAGCTTTCCAGTAAACTGCTACCTGTGATGTGTACACACAGTAGGGTTGCCAACTCTCCCGGATTGGTGGGAGTCTACCGGAATTGGCATTGATTTCCCGGTGAGTATTGTAAGCAATCCGAGAGATTTTAATAGGCCGCTAAAAGTCTGTTTGGTGGCGCAGCGGGGCTAAGGCAGGCTCCCTGACATGGCTCCTGGAAGTGGCCGGAATGTCCGGCTCCTAGGCATAGGGTCAGTCAGGGGGTCTCCACTGCTCCCACCCTGGGCGCTGGCTCCACAGCTCCCATTGGCCAGGAACCATGGCCAATGGGAGGTGCGGGGATGGTGCCTGCAGGCATAGCAGTGCGCAGATCCCCCTGTTCCGTCCACCTAGGAGCCGGACCTGCCAGCTGCTTCTGGGAGCCGCATGGAGCAAGGGCAAGCAGGGAGCCTGTCTTAGTCACGCTGCACCACTGACACAGAGCTGTCTGAGGTAAGCGCTGCCCAGTCAGAGCTCGCACCCTGAACCCCCTTCCCCAGCCCTGAGCCCCGTCCCTCACCCAAACTCCCTCCCAAAGCCCATACCCACTCCCGCACTCTGAACCCCTCGGCCCCAGCCTGGAGCCCCCTCCTGCACCCCAAACCTCTCATCCCTGGCCCCACCCTAGAGCCTGCACCCCCATCCAGAGCCCTAACCCCCTCCCCCCTGCACCCCAACCCGCTGCCCCAGCCCAGTGAAAGTGAGTGAGGGTGGGGAGAATGAGCGATGGAGGGAGGGGGATGGAGTGAGTGGGGGTGGGGCCTCAGAGAAAAGGCGGGGCAGGGGCAAGCGTGTTCGGTTTTGTGCAGTTAGAAAGTTGGCAACCCTAACACACAGCAGCATAGGGCAGGAGACAGCAAGGAGCAACTTTTTTACATGTGAATGGCTTCTTCAGTGACAACTAATGACTCAATGGGATGGGAAGGGGAGAGGGAACTGGAAATGTTGGCAGGGGAGCTGTTACAGGGAGTGGTGTGGCAGAGGATGGAGAAGAGAGACACACCAGGTTTCTCTCACACCCTTAAAGTTATTGTAACAACCATGTAATAAAATTGACAAGGTTTTGAGACATAGACCAGAGATTTATCTCACTGGTTCTCTTAGCAACTACACATTCTAAGCATTTCAAAATCTGACCATTATTCCCATTTCACTGGAACAAAATGTCCATGAGGGGGCAGGAGCACTGAGGAATCCCATAGCAACCATGTGGCCTAATGGAAAGACTACCTGATTGAAACTATTTGTAATTCTGCCACAGTACTACTGGGTGACTTTGGGCAAGTCACATCACCTTTCTGTGCCTCAGTTTCCCATCTGTAAAATGGGGATAATGTATAATGCCCAAAAGCACTATATAAATCTAGTTTTTTTTATTATCTAGCCACAGTATCATATGAATTGTAAACCTAGGTGAGAACTACAGCTGCCTAAATGACCACTAATTCCTATCAACAAACATTTCTCTTAAAAAAAAAAAAAAAAAAACTAGGAAATTGAATGGCAAAATCTTTAACACAGAGTTACGGTTGCCAAATGATAGCTCATGCCCTTCCAGAATGTTGACTTAGCAAAACTGAAACTTCTGAAAACCAGGAAATACAGAGTAAAGGTAAATGTCCATCCAACTTTAACTTTGCCCTCTCTGTGCCATGCCCCACAAGGCCCATAATACTCTGCCTTTTCACTGTGATGGACAGGCACTGCTTGCACTTGCCATATGTTCAAACACTAAGCCCACCCCCCTGACAGAATACTACACTTGTAAAATTCAGCAAAAACTTCATACCCTTTTGCATCCCATTCACACTTACGTACAGGATGCCACCTAAACCTATGCTTTACCCTATGCTTTACCCTCCCCATCATTAAATCCACAGACTGCTTTCATATTTCATATTTCACCTCACCACTGATAATACCAATGACAAGAAGACCTCAGTTCCCTTCTGCTGATACAGTCTACACAATTCTATGTTAAAATGATGAAGACTGGAACTTCAAGGTACATATGCATCTCTTTCCTCTGATAACACGCATGGGGGTACTCAGAGGCAGATCTCCTCATATCACAATAACAGCTCTTCCAAGCTGTTCAAACATATTCCTCCACCGATTCAATACAGCAAAAGCTAACCCAATGAATGCTGCTGAAATGTGTGCAGATAATTTCCAGTGGCTATTGCAAGCTCTAGGGGGACAGTTAAGGTTTCATGGGTGTTTACCATAACTCTGTATTTTCTGGTTTTGGGAAGTTTCAGTTTTGCTGAACTTGACATTCTGGAAGGGCACAAGCTATTACTGGGTGACCTTAGCTCTCTGCTAACAAAGTATGGCAGCAGGGTACGTTGTAAAAGCTCAGTTAGTGGAACCTCATCTAAATGAGCCTTAAAAAGAGATTCACATAAGGAAAACCAAAACACAGTTTAGGAAGATCATTATAATTCCCATCAAGTAGTAGGAATAGTGGTAACTTCTATTTAACCAGTATAATTAAAACCTTTGAGACTAGCATTTTATCTACAAAGGTATCCTGGGGCAAAAGCAGTTTATGTAGAGTAACAATCAGGCACAACATAAAACAAAATTAAAGTCAAATACGAAAGCTTACAGCAATTATTGATCAAAGAAACAGCATTCTGTGATTTTGAAAAAAAGTTCAAGTTTCTTGTGAATGTTTGCAATCTCAGATGCTTATTAAAATCTCTTAATGCATGCAAATTAGTCCAATAAGACATACCAAGGATGTCATGTTTGGATAATATACTTTTAAGAGATTGTATCCTCTGTTGTTGACCTTTCAAATTATTTGTACATGATATGTATTAATGTCTACTAAAAAAAATAGGGTTAGCGTGCTCAGTTCATTTTTTTACTATTGGCCAAATCAGGACATAGTCGCCAGAGATGACAGGTTTGAGTAATACTGTACCACTAAACCCAATAGATTCACTTCTTTAGACTGGGGTCAAAAGCCAAAATTAGATTAAAAATTAGGGCTGATCAAAAAAAATTTTAACAAAACATTTTACATCTTTAAATGATCGTTTTTAAAAATCAAAATGTTTTGTGCAAAAATGTGCCTTTTTCTATTTGTTTCTGAAATTTTGATCAAAACATTATTGAAAACATTATCAAAATGGTATTGAATAGCAATAAAATACAATAAAATATTAACATTCAGAGATGTTTTGAAAAAGGATTTGTTTTGAACCCTTTGAAACAAAACTCTGTAATTTTAGGTTTGCAGTGTTGAGTGTTCCTTCTTACTTTAGTCTGCATCATAATGATGAGTAGGGCTCCATGTTTGTCACGGAGGTTGTGGAAAGTCACGGATTCTGTGACTTTCCACGACCTCCATGACTTCTGCGGGGGCCAGCTGACTTGGGGGCCAGCTGCTCAGGTGGCCCCAGGGACAGCCTCACCGGCTGCTGCCTGGGCAGCCCTGGGCAGATAGCTCCGGGGACCGCCTGAGCAGCCTGAGCAGTCTGGCTGGCCCCGGGGACCGGCTGAGCAGCAGTCCCTGGGTGGCTGGTGCAGCCGCTGCCGGTGGCAGTTCCCAGGCCGCCAGTGTAGCCACTGCTGGTGACCCCTGGCAGCTGGTGCCACGGCTGGTCCTTGCCCCGCCCCCCCCCACCCCCCAGCAACAGCCCCACTGTGGCACCATCCCCCTAACAGTGCCCCCCTCCTGGCTCTGCCCCCCAGCAGTGGCCCCTCCAGGAGCCTCCCTCCCCCCAGAAGTGACCCCCTTAAGATTTAGTCAGAGGTATTTATAGTATAAGTCATGGACAGGTCACAGGCCCTGAATTTTTGTTTATTGCCCATGACCTGTCCATAACTTTTACTAAAAATATCCGTGACTAGATCATAGCCTTAATGGTGAATGCTGAAAGGACTTGGTATCGAGATATATGTTAGGTGGGGACTGCTACTGGTTTAATTATAAAAGTGGGAACAACAAATTCATATAATACTACATCAAAGAAGCTCTCCTATGAACATATCTTGTTATACTAACTCCTTATGTAGAGACATGATCATATGGCTGTTATGCTTCATAATTAGACTTTTGTTCCTATTTCATTATATACTTTTCTTTAATTTATGATTTCAACATTGTGTTATACAGCTTATTGATTTTTCCTATGAGATTTTCTACTAATACAAATATTGATCTACTTATTTAGATTTTTTATTTTAAGATTTCCTTTGGTTTCAGAATAAAGATGGAAACCAGTTGCAGGTGCTTAATATTGAAATTGTGATGCTCCTGTTAATTAGAATGACTTTGACTATCTAGAGAGGTTTAGGGAATCTTCACATCAAACTCCTTTTGAATAATATTTTTAGCTTTTGAGACATTTGATATATCAAAAAATGTTTTTATCATACACATTAAACATGATTCCAGTTACAGTATGTAAAGTTTGCAGGGAGGGAAGAAAAGATAATTAAATCCAGCCTTCTCTATAAAAAACTATATGAAATAGATACGACATACATGCTGCTGTCTAGGTGATGAATTGCAGAGCCTCACATGCAGTCTACCTATGAATCCATTTCCTGTGGGACTAATTTTAATATTTGACCTTTATAAACAACTTCAACAAATACCATTTTAAAATGTTTCCTTCTCTTCCTCCAAATGTGGAATCTCCACTCAAAATTATCATAGCCCAGAATGGACAATGGGTAACATTTTCACAAGTGCATAAGTAATTTAGGAACGTAAAATCCTATTTTCAAAAGTGACTCAGGCACTGAATAGCCTAAGTCTCCTTAAAAGTCAATGATACATCGAATATATAGTCTGATACATAGAAGATATTCAAGTATAGTTCATCTGTATGAAAATGTGACTTTTGTAGAGTTGCCAAAGTCAATGAGCGACAAAGAGTCCTGTAGCACCTTATAGACCAGGCCTGCACAACATGGGGTCTGGGGGCCGCATGCGGCCCGCGTGGGCTCACTGTGCGGCCCGTGGGGGGGGTGAGTAGGCAAGCGGTGGGGTGGGGCAAGCCAACGGCTGGCTGGCTGTCCAGCCGGTGGGTGGGCGGGCTGGTGAAGAGGCCAGTGGCAGGCTGGGGAGTGAAGGTGAGCCAGTGGCAGGGGGCGGGGGCAGCGGCAGAAGGTAAGAGGCCAGCAGCGGGCAGGCAGGTGAGCTGGCAGCGGGGGTGTCACCCTATGCACGCTGTTTCTTTCCCCCCTCTACAGGGTTCCACACCCCAGCGCTGGGGAAGGAGGGGTTGTTTCCGCGGGGCAGGCAGCTCTAGGTGGGTGGGGGGTGTTTCCGCAGGGCCGGGGGGTTTCGGCCCTCAGCTGTTTTCTTTGGAGTAATATGGCCCTCGCCACTTTACGAGTTGTGCAAGCCTGTTATAGACTAACAGATATATTGGAGTATAAGCTTTTGTGGGCAAAGACCCACTTCATCAGATGCATGTGGTGGAAATTTCCAGAGGCAGGTATAAATATGCAGTCCAGAATCAGGTTTGAGATAACAAGGTTAATGCAATCAGGGAGGATGAGGTCCACTGCTAGCAGCTGATCTGGAGGTGTGAGAAATATTCCAGTCTACTGGATAAGTATTTGCTGCACAAATTAAGGGTCCAAATCTATTAACACTTATTACTGAGCACAGGCTGTGATTCAGGAAAACACGTATACATCCCTATTCAGAGAAATACTTAAGCACCTCCTTAACTTTAAGCATGTCTCGCATGATATTCTTATCAATAAACTAGGGAAATACAACTTAGATGGGGTTACTATAAGGTGGGTGCGCAACTGGCTGGATAACCGTACTCAGAGAGTAGTTATAAATGGTTCCCAATCCCGCTGGAAAGGTATAACGAGTGGGGTTCCGCAAGGGTCTGTTTTGGGACCGGCTCTGTTCAATATCTTCATCAACGACTTGGATATTGGCATAGAAAGTACGCTTATTAAGTTTGCAGATGATACCAAACTGGGAGGGATTGCAACTGCTTTGAAGGATAGGGTCATAATTCAAAATGATCTGGACAAATTGGAGAAATGGTGAGAGGTAAACAGGATGAAGTTTAATAAGGACAAATGCAAAGTGCTCCACTTACGTAGGAACAATCTGTTTCACACATACAGAATGGGAGGAGACTGTCTAGGAAGGAGTACGGCAGAAAGGGATCTAGGGGTTATAGTGGACCACAAGCTAAATATGAGTCAACAGTGTGATGCTGTTGCAAAAAAAGCAAACATGATTCTGGGCTGCATTAACAGGTGTGTGGTGAGCAAGACACGAGAAGTCATTCTTCCGCTCTACTCTGCGCTGGTTAGGCCTCAACTGGAGTATTGTGTCCAGTTCTGGGCACCGCATTTCAAGAAAGATGTGGAGAAATTGGAGAGGGTCCAGAGAAGAGCAACAAGAATGATTAAGGGTCTAGAGAACATGACCTATGAAGGAAGGCTGAAGGAATTGGGTTTGTTTAGTTTGGAAAAGAGAAGACTGAGAGGGGACATGATAGCGGTCTTCAGGTATCTAAAAGGGTGTCATAAGGAGGAGGGAGAAAACTTGTTCATCTTAGCATCTGAGGATAGAACAAGAAGCAATGGGCTTAAACTGCAGCAAGGGAGGTTTAGGTTGGACATTAGGAAAAAGTTCCTAACTGTCAGGGTGGTTAAACACTGGAATAAACTGCCCAGGGCGGTTGTGGAATCTCCGTCTCTGGAGATATTTAAGAGTAGGTTAGATAAATGTCTATCAGGGATGGTCTAGACAGTAATTGGTCCTGCCATGAGGGCAGGGGGCTGGACTCGATGACCTCTCGAGGTCCCTTCCAGCCCTAAAATCTATGAATCTATGAATCTATGTGCTTAGCTTCCATTGACTTCAATGACACTTGAAGCACATGCTTAAGTTAAATATATGCTTAAGTGCTTTCTTGAATCAGGACCATAGTGCTATGGGATTTCATATGGTAGTAAGCACTAAAGGCCAGATCCTGGGGCAAAACTAATTGGTACATGGCGCGTGGCAGAGGTCTGTGTGCAAAAGTGTCTGGCCAAGAGCTGCGATAACTCAGACTGGTAGCAGGGATTGGGGGTGAGGGGAGAGACCCTAAATTAAATCTTTGCCACTGGAAGATTACCTTTACATTTGTCAGGCTAGTCAGGTTGGCTTTGGAAACATATTCTGATAGCAGTGTAGTACACACTGGCCTCATCATACTATCGAAACTAGTCCTACCTTCAGAAGTATTTACAGATCCTAAGCAGCTTAAAATAGTGGGTTTGGACATGATGGAAAGGGTGTTAAAATATCTTTCTAAAAATAAAACAGTTATTAAATGAACAATCCTAGTAAGTTATGTAAAGGGACAAATTCTACACATAAACAGGTGGGTCTCAATAGATTTCAATGAAGTGTTGCTAACTTGCTTTATTTTTTTCCTCTCGGTTGGTTTTGCAGCGCATTAATAATCTTTTCTGCTATATTTTGGTTGTGTCTTCTGTCTTTTGATTCTTATCAGAACAGTTAATTGATACCTTATTTTCCATGTACAGGAATGAATTTGTAATAATTCTAAGCAGTAGTCATATATATATATGACTACTGCTTAGAATTATTACATTATTTATTTTTATATATATTATTATATATTATATATATTTTATATATATAATATATATTATTTTATATATATATATATATGATTACATTATTTATTTTATATATATATAAAATAATATATATATTTATATATATATTTATATATATATATATATAAAATAAAATATATATATATAAATATATATATTTATATATATATATAAAATAAATAATGTAATCATATATATATATATATATAAAATAAAAATATATCCTTATAGTTATATAGTTGAATTCTTTTTATCCGGTATTGTACATGGGTTTTCCATTCTAAAACAGAAATCAGTGTCACTTCACAAGGAAAAAACCCCCAAAGAAAATGGCGGCACTGCATGGCTGTCATGATAAAGCATGGAGATCTCTCTGGATTAAGTACAGTGTTTTGTAGGATCCTTTCGGAGCTGCAAAAAGTTGACTGCTACTTTAGTTTTGCTTCTTCTGAAGAGGATATCCCTGTGGCTGGTCTGCAGTCAGTGTTTTCAATTTTTGTTTTCATTTATTAGAGCATATTTTTATGTACGGCAGGGCATTGAAATGTTAAAAAATGCTCAGAAGTGTTCCCCCAGTAAAAGGTTCCTCAGCTGCCATGAGTCTGAGGGTATATCTGTACTACAGTCAGAGGTGTGATTGCAGCACAAGCTGGCATACCTGCGCTAGCTTTAATTTAGCTAGCATGCTAAAAATAGCAGTGAAGCTGTAGCAGCACAGATTTTGCTTTGGGTTGTACAAGCACCCTGGGGGCTTTTGCTACATACTCACCTTGCAAGCCTGCATTGAATCCTGTACTGCTGCATCTTTACTTTTAGCCATGCTAGCTAGATTAAAGCTAGTGTGGGTATGCCAGCTGGTGTTGCATTCACACCTCCAACTGCAGGGTAGGCATATCCTGATAAACTTATGAAGTGGTAGCTGAATGTGTAAATGTCACCCTTCAAAACCTTTGTGATATTAAACATTATATAATATACTGTAAGCCTCTTTGTTTGAAACTCCTGTCTCAAAAATCATTTTAGGATTGTAATAGTGACTAGCCGTTCTCTGGGGTTTGAGTTGATGGAGAGAACATGCAAGGAACTTTTGTGCAGCCCACTGTAGGGCTTGCCACAATTTCTCTGCAGTCAGACTACTCTCCTTGGCACCTCAAAGGTGGCAGGGAGGAAATACTGCTATGGGCCCTGCTGTTCCACCTTCTTTCCTAGCCCACAGAAGTATTAGCTGCATGGTGGAGAGCAGACTGCACAGTCCCCACTATGCACCAGGCTGCCATGAGGCACAGTTGCTTCTTCAGCCCTTTTGAGTGTGGTGCAGTGATTGGGACATTAACTTGGATCATGGCAGCTAACATAACTTGGTTCCTGACATGATTCAGTGCAGTATGAGTGTCTTCTGTAGCTGATAAATTGCCAGTCATATTGTTTTGCCATAAGACCACTAATACTTTCCACAGAGTTACCCCTGATCCTCAGATATGTGTAGCTGCTTTACACTGTGTCCCTACTGCATAGTAGGCCTAAAAGTGGTGTAACCAACCAGCTTAGGGGGGATGCCTGTTTGGTGTAGAGCCAGGGTAATGACTCTCATACCATCCTCCTCACTTGGGTCAGCCTAGGTAACATGCTGCCTTGTGATCCCCTAGTAATGGCCTCTTGGATCTATTGGTGGCTGGTATAAATTAGAATAACCCTCACGCTGCTCTAAATTAGGGCAGGGTACTGGTCCAGTGCACTGCTGAGCCAAGAATAGGAGGAACACAAAGGTTTCTTAAAGGTCCTCCCCAATCCTTCCGAGTTTAGTCACAGCTAAGGCTTGGGGCCAAAATGTCCACTTTTCCTTATTTTGGTCAAATTATCTTGGTGGTCTTATGTCAGTTTACTTCTCCTTTGTGGCTCTTTCAAAAATAAACTAACCTTAATGAGATTGAGTTTATGTTTATTTTGTTTAAATCCTTTGATTCACTGCCACTACAAGGACATGGTTAATAAAACATAAGCACTACGCGCTTTGAATTTTTCTCTTATCGTTCTTCTAAACAGGCTTTCAAGTTTTCTTCTGTGGAGAAGCTTGACAGTACTCTGACTTTCTTATTGAAAAGCAATATGTCTGCTTCTGAATTCAGCACTTTCCCGAATGAAGTGCACCATCAAGAAGCTAGTGAGTACATTCTCATATGCATTTATTTGTACACTACTGTTGTAGAAGTTGCCTATTTAAGACAAGTTTTGGATGTATATATAGTGGCTATTAGTGAAATGCAGAAGCCTACATTAAGGACACCAATAACCACGAACATTTTAAAATAGTTTATAAACCACTGTCACATTGTTGACACATACATTAGCTAAAAAATTGTGCATGTTGTCTGTGTTTCACCATGGCTGAGAGTTTAATTTCAAGCTATGGGTACTGTATATGTAATTGGAAAGATAGACAGTAAGAGATATACACCAATATTGAAGAGATAAAAGAGAGAGAGAGAGAAACTAGCTATATTTGTACTACTTTTTAATAATCATTCTCCTACACCCAGATATTAATTTAATTTTTCTAATTATTGTTGGGATGCAACAGTTCAAAATGCAAAAAAGGTTGAGTATCTGAAGAGGATAGATGTATTTGAATCTTAAAACTATATTAAGTATCTATACTCTGTTTTGGGAAAATTGGACTTAATAGTTTCCATTACTTTATTGTGGCAGAAAGGTAGTCCATTGAAAAAGAATCCCAACTGGCCACAAAACAGAAATATAGACTCTATGTAACTGTTTCACTGGGTATCAACACAAACTACTATTTAAAGCCCAAAATCAAAGTCTTGGATGAATTCATTTAGCCATTCTGTGTTCCTGACACATTTGAAAATATATTGCAATAAACTGATGGTCTTTCCTCAGTTTATGCTTTTAAAGTATCACATTGGCCATCTGCAGGATGTCTGTCAGCCCTCAGTTTCTCCAGGAGCCTTGCTGCAAAGTTAGAAGCCCAGAAAATACAAGTTTTCTCTTTTCATATAACTGACAGTTTTGTGAGGTATAAGTTTGAGGCATCAAAATTATCCACAAGAAAGGAATGCACATTGAAAAACATATCCCAACTATGCATATAAAATGATGGGGTCTAAATTAGCTGTTACCACTCAGGAAAGAGATGTTGGAGTCATTGTGGATAGTTCTCTGAAAACATCCACTCAATGTGCAGCGGCAGTCAAAAAAGCTAACCGAATGTTGGGAATCATTAAGAAAGGTATAGATAATAAGACAGAAAATATCATATTGCCTCTATATAAATCCATGGTATACTTGGATACTGCATGCAGATGTGATCGCCCCATCTCAAGGAAGATATATTGTACTTTGAAAAGATTCAGAAAAGGGCAACAGAAATGATTAGGGGTATGGAACGGCTGCCGTATGAGGAGAGATTAATAAGACTGGGACTTTTCAGCTTGGAAAAGAGAGGGGGGATATGATAGAGGTCTATAAAATCATGACTGGTGTGGAGAAAGTGAATAAGGAAGTGTTATTTACTCCTTCTAATACCACAAGAACTAAGGGCCACAAAATGAAATTAATAGGCAGCAGGTTTAAAACAAACAAAAGGAAGTATTTTTTCACACAACGCAGAGTCAACCTATGGATCTCCTTGCCAGAGGATGTTGTGAAGGCCAAGACTATAACAGGGTTCAAAAAAGAACTAGATAAATTCATAGAGGATAGGTCCATCAATGGTTGTTAGCCAGGATGGGCAGGGATGCTGTCCCTAGCTGGGAATGGGCGACAGGGGATGGATCACTTGATGATTACCTGTTCTGTTCATTCCCTCTGGGGCACTTGGCATTGACCACTGTTGGAAGATAGGATACTGGGCTAGATGGACCTTTGGTGTGACACAGTATGGCCATTCTTATGTTCTTGATGTTTATTTGGTTCCTTCTTCTCATTTGAGTACATGGACTAAGGTTTTAGGAGAAAATACCTTTGTTACCTCCAAATACAATATTGCAAGTATTGTTTACTGCCATTGATATTTATCATGTTCACTTGTATTTTCCATTACCACAGTCTGGGTTACTCTGTTTCTATCCATTCAGACTCCATATGGCTGAAATTCACCTTTCTGCAGAAAGCCAGCACAAGGCCCATGCACCACTTAAGTTCCACTTAGGTCCTCAAAATAAGGCTTACATAGGATTTAGGTGCTGCATACCAACCCACTGAATAAGAGTTTTGCCTGAGTAAAGATTGAAGGATTTGGCCCAATGCAGGGGGGACCTACGGGAAGCTGTAGAGAAGGTCCCTTTCCTTATCAATATACAGGAGTTCAGGCAAAAGTTTAGTCCTGAACCACAGTGGGTTTGCTCCTCCAGTATTCCAGTCACTCTCATATTCATTGCTGTAGCCTGTTTGTCAAGTCACTGCAAAAACTCCCACTGATCTCAATGGAGTTTGGATCAAACCCTTAGTTTCTAAGGGTTTTGAATACAGACACCTTTTGGTTTAACTAGTTTTTCCTCAAGAGTTCCAGCTTTAGTATCTACTTTGTGCATCCAGCATTTGAAAAATTAAATGCTCAAATACAAAGTGGGGAACAACTGGCTAGGCAGTAGTACTGCAGAAAAGGGTCTGAGAGCGATAGTGGATCACATATTGCATATGAGCCAATAATGTGGTGCTGTTGCGAAAAAGGCCAGTATCGTTCGGGGATGTATTAATAGGAGTGACGTATGTAAGACTTAGGAGGTAATTGTCCCACTCTACTCTGCACTGGTGAAGCCTTACCTGAAGTGTGTTGAGGACCGGGGCATGCAAAAGTTAATTTCTTTAATTTAGGCTTTGTATTTTGCCATTTCTATTTAATTTTATAGCAGCTTCTAGCTGCCACAGGTTCCTCCTAGGCACCCCCTCGTGGTCTCAGGGCAGCCCTGCAAGTGGTCCCTCACCTCAGTTTCCCTCTTGGATCCGTTGTAACTTCATGGAGCCTTGTCCTCTAGTCCCAGAGCAGCTGATTAACAAATGTGTAAATATTCCATAACAAAAGTCCCAAAACAGTCCATATCACCCCAGTAGTCTTTAAGATCACAGATCCTCTTGGGCATTACCATAACACTTACCTAAGACTGTGATGTTGGCATGGGTATTTTTAGTGAAAGTCAAGGACAGGAGGTGGGAAATAAACAAATCATGGAAACGTGCACAGAGCCAGCGTTAGGGGATAGAAAGCAAACATATACACACCAATGAATTACCATCTAAAACCTAAGAGTGACAGAGTTGTAGTGTCTTGTAATGTCTGTTCAAAGTGTCTGTCAGCGCAGACCCAGAAGGCAGCCCCTGGCGGTCTCTGGCTTCAGTTTAGAGCCTGGCCCTTCAGAGTTCAAACAGTCAAAAAAGATGAAGTTTCTTCTTGTCAGGGATTTTTATTCCCTTCTCCCAGAGTTCCAGATAATGGGACTAGTTCACATGCACGTTTCCTCTTCATGGGTGGTGGTGGTGATGAATAATTAACAGTTTTTTATCTTCTGGTGTTCCACAATGGTTTATCTCGGGGTGGGCAAACATTTTGGCCCCCAGGGCCACATCGGGGTGCGAAAGTGTATGGAAGGCCGGGTAGGGAAGGCTGTGCCTCCCGAAACAGCCTGGCCGCCGCCCCCTATCCGCCCCTGCCACTTCCCGCCCCCTGATTGCCCCCCTCAGAACTCCCGACCCATCCAGCCCCCCCTGCTCCTTGTCCCCTGATCGCCCCCTCCCAGGACCCCGCGCTGCAAACCGCCTGCCCCGGGACCCCACCTCCTATCCAACCTCCCCGTCCCCTGACTGTCCCGACCCCTATCCACACCCCTACCCCCTGACAAGCCCCCGGGACTTCCACACCTATACAACCGCTCCCTGTCCCCTGACCACCACCCCCCCTGAACCTCCACCCCATCCAACTGCCCCCTGCTCCCTGTCCCCTGACTGCCCCCCCGGGACTCCCTGCCCCTTTTCCAACCCCCCTCTCCCGCCCCCTTACTATGCAGCTCAGAGCAGCAGGAGCTCGCAGCCCCGCCGCCTGGCTGGAGCCAGCCGCGCTGCCCGCGCGGTGGCATAGCTGTGGGGGTGGGGGGATAGCAGGGGAGGGGTCAGGGGCTAGCCTCCCCAGCCAGGACAGTCCTGTGGGCCGGATGTGGCCCGCGGGCCGTAGTTTGCCCACCTATGGTTTATCTGGTGTCTATGGGCAATCTTTTGTTGGGCAGGAGATAACACCTCTTGTGGTTTCACACTTAGTCACGCTTCTCTTCTGACTGGGGAGGGGTGTGCTGGTGGTTTACAGTTGCAGAGAAAACACTTTTACAGTTGCAGATCAAACACTGAAAATATTACCTTATACCATGGGGTATGGATTAGTATAAGCGAGATTATGAAATGCTTGTATCAGAGTCTAAACACCAAATAGTCTTATACGACTAGTTTGAGCAAAACCAAGATACAGGTGACCTTGTCTGGTCTCCAGTTTTGAGTTTGTCAGTTCTTAGCTAATGCCTGCAGCCTGGGCAAGAGCTGGCATTTGGCCTGCTGGCATCACAGCTTTACAGTAAAGAGTTATAAAATGATGGTGTGTAGTGACTGTGGTAGGCAAGTAAACATACAGCAGCAACTCACATGAAGCCTTGCACATATCCATTAGAAGTTATTTTTAATCACAAGAAAGCACTAGGGACCAGATTTTCAAAGGTATTTAGGCCCCTAAAGATGTAGATAGGCAACTTGTGGGATTTTTTAAAGAATCATCCTATTACGTGTCTATCTGCATCTTTAGGTGTCTAAATACCTTTAAAAAGCTGGACCTGGGTTACTCCCTATCCTTATACACTCTGTTTCCTACTCATGATCACTAGCTACCTAGTTAATACTCTGTTAAGCTGGACATCTGCAATAGCTTTACGCTCTGACCACCGCACTGATGCTTTTGTAGAAGCGACAAAGAGTTCTGTGGCACCTTATAGACTAACAGACGTATTGGAGTATAAGCTTTTGTGGGTGAATACTCACTGCTTCAGATGTGAAGAAGTGAGTATTCACCCATGAAAGCTTATGCTCCAATACGTCTGTTAGTCTATAAGGTGCCACAGAACTCTTTGTCGTTTCTACAGATCCAGACTAACACGGCTACCCCTCTGATACTGTTGCTTTTAACTTCCTTCATTAGGGGAGTGATAATGGAAAGAATAAAGAAAGAGGCTTTCATCTCTGGGTTACCAGGTCAAGATTTAATTTTTTAGTGACCAAAAATTGTTCCTATCCCATAGATGTCCTAGCCTAAAGTGGACATACAAAAGTACAGGATATACTCGTTCATTAGCCCGTTCATTTATATGCCGACCCCCCCCCCTCAAGATGGATAGGTAAAAATGACAAAAACTGTTATGACCCCTTCATAAGCCGACCATATATTTCAGGGGTTGGTAAACCTTGGCTCCCGACCTGTCAGGGTAAGTCGCTAACAGGTCAGAACGTTTTGTTTACTTGGAGCATCTGCAGGCATGGAGCCCCTCAGCTCCCAGTGGCCGCGGTTTCCCGTTCCCAGCCAATGGGAGTTGCGGGAAGCGGCACAGGCTGAGGGACATGCTGGCCGCCACTTCCTGCAGCTCTCATTGGCTGGGAACGGCAAACTGGGGCTACTGGGAGCTGAGGGGCTCCATGCCTGCAGACGACCCAGGTAAACAAAACGACAATGTATTAGATATTCAATTCAATAATTCAATAGAGCTTAAAATCATCAAGTTTTGGTGTAGACCCGTTGATACGCCGACCCCCGCTCTTTAATGCTTCACTTTTTTACCAAAAAAATTCAGCTTATGAACAAGTATATACGAGTAGTTCTTTCTGGCTCTACAGCTAGTAAAGGTTTTAGAGATATTCCCTATGCTTAGCTTCAGTATGACAAAACTTCAAGTTTAAGGATAGTTATTTTCCTTCTAAAGCTTTTGTGTGTTCAAATAATTACAGTACTTTGCTAGCATATACAACATAAAACCTCTTTTGTCCCTCTTTTAATTAGTTAAATACAGTACAGTAGAACAGTTTTTACAGTAGAACATTTCTAATTTGAGCTAATAGAGAACCCATTGCAAATTAGTGAATGTTGTGGATCAGCAATTAAATGAACAATTACAATTTAAAAAAAAAGTAAGCTAAGAATCAAAGTACATTTTGTGATGCATTATCCTTATTCACTTATATTTGACAGGTGAAGATTTAGTTTTTTCTGATGATACTTCACAGTATAGCATATTTTATAACTATAAAAAATTCTTAGCACAAGAGATCTCAGTATGGCACTCTATTAAATCTCAGAGAAGGGAAAGTGCCGACTGTGTACATATTAGTGAAGTGCAGATAAGCAAGTGTCTACTGTACAGCATATGATATACAGATATATTTTTATAAAAAATCTAGCTAAAATAGCATATGCAATGCAACAGGAAATCTCTAGAACATTTTAGCCAGCCAGTTGTTCTACATCATCTATATTTGACAGCACACCATTAGTGACATAAGTGATTGCTGATAGTCCTGTTTCCTCTTGCTTCAAGAGCATTCCAAAAAGTCTCATTGTAGCATAATTTCTAGTGGTCTAAACAGAATCTTTGACTTCAAGAGAAGATTATCTTCATTTAAGAGGGGAAAAAAACATATTTACTATTCAGATGTGGGTTATCACCATGCCATTTAAATGAAAGGTGTGTGTAACAGGAGGTACTGGATACTGACTGTAGCCACATGACATGGTACAGTAACTCGTCGCTTAGCCTTGTAGTTATGTTCCTGAAAAATGCCACTTTAAGTGAAACAATGTTAAGTGAATCCAATTTCCCCATAAGAATTATGCTCCCCGTCTGGAATGCCGTGCGGGCGGAACAGGGAAAGCACCCATGCCCTGACCCTGCTCCCCCGGCAGGAGTGCTAGACGGGCGGAGCAGGGCGAGCCAAACAACGTTATGATGGAATATTGTGTGTCTTTAAACGACTATGTTCTGTAATAGATCAGCAACCGAATAACGAAACAATGTTAACCAGGACGACTTTAAGTGAGAAGTTACTGTATAAACTTTTGTAATCCTAAACCAGTTCAGGAAGTCAAGACAGACCTTTTACCAGCACTCCTATGTGTCACACCTTTACTAAAGGTGGAGCTAAAATTCATGCCCCCAAGAAAGCAGTTGGAGTCCCTTCTAAACAGAATTTATCTTTCCTTCCTGACTGACTTTTGAACCAGATGCCATGAAAAACTAGGGAAGTGCCTCCATGGTTCAGATCGCATGGAAATTTGTATGTAAAGTGAGGATAAAATCCTGTAATTCACACTTTAACGATTAAATTAAATCACTTTGACACAATAATCTTCCAAAAAAATTCAATATATTTTTGTGAGAGATTCAGTAACCATGGCAGAAATGAGCCTTTTCTGAAATTACCCCAGAGAGTCCAAGGTTTTTTTGGGGCCCTGTATAGCTAAAACACCCATAGTCATTATAATCTGCAAACTTCATATACATGTATATTTTCATAAAATCTCACATATTTGTAGCACAGTTTTCAAAAGTTACATCTTTTGATGTAAACTCCTCTTATTCATTATAATCCAATGTAGAGCCACAAACAGAGAAGCTGATGGAGCTGCCAGATGTGCCAGCTCCATCTGTTCTCTCATGTAGGCCAGCTGGCCTACTTGACTCCCCAGCTACATTCTGTGAATTCGGGATATCATAGGATGGAGTGGAAGTGGGGCTGTGCCCAGGAGTGGGGAAGGATGATGTGATGAGAGTGGGTTCTGCAGGGGGGACATGGTGAAGGGAAGATGTAGATGAGAGAAGAGCAATATTCCAACAAGTTGCTTATAATTTGTTGGGGGAAAGCTGCATTCTTATGAATCGTAGGAAGTTTGTCAGATTGCAGGTCCTCCATGACCCAGCATGTCAAGTTAGCCCCATTCCCACCTCAGCCTCCCACTATGTGCAATCTCTGCTAAGATGTGAAATGTAAATTTCTCATCCAGAGCTTCTGAAAGCTGAAGAATTAAGTTGTGTGAGTGCTTTGCACCATGCTGAACTCTGTGTGTTCAAATAATTGCTGCATGTGTGTTCAGTTTCTCTCTGCTGACACAAAAGATGTAGATTTACAAGGTTAACAGTAGTAATTATCTGTAATCTTAATGTTGGGTTCTGGAAAAGGAATACATACTGCCCATTTAGTAAGTGATAACAGCAGGAAAACAGGCACTCTTATGTACATTCTATTGAATGAGTAAAATACATGTGTTGGTTTTGAATTGATAAGCCAAAAATAGGTATAAAGGACATGTTTTGAATTGTAAACATGGGCATATGGCTCACAAGGCTTCCTGGAACTTGATTTTTTTTTAAACCTGAAAAGCATGGAGCCATATACAAAAATGTGCATTAAATGTGTGTGCAGTTATCAAAGTTGCCAACACATCTCCTATTTGTGCACACAGATGGCACAGAATACCTGACAAGTGACACATGCAAATACCTCATCATTGTGCATGCTATTGTTATTATCATGTATAAATAAAGCATACAGTTATTGCCCTTGTGCCTGGCCTCAAATTTTCAAAACCAGGACCTCGCTATCTAAGGGTACGTTTCAACTGCAATCCAAGGTGTGACTGCAGCTTGGATAGATGTATGTGTGCTAGCTTTAGCCCGTGCTACTTTGGCTAAAAGTAACTGTGCAGATGTGGCACCACAGGCTTTAGCATGGGTTGCACAAGAAGGCTGGGAACCCTGTGTACCTACTCGCATTGCTAGCCCATGCTGAAAACTGTGCCCCACATTGTTAGCTATATTAGCATCGGTATGTCTATCCGGGCTTTAATCTCACCTCAAAGGAGATATAGTTTTAGTTGATCACCATACAGCACCATCACTGGCTGTAAGAGAGATGAGCTCAGCGACAGACCAGTGCAGGGTTTTTTCACTCTGACAATCTTGTTCATGTTTTGACAGGAAACTGTATATTACTCATTTTCATTAAGTGTATTATTATTTATAGTCAGAAATATCCATTACGTTATATTACCCTACACGCATGTGCACACAAAGTACATAGGGACATGTGGGTTTTTGTTCATTCTGAAATCTGGAGAGGGAAGCTTTTAAAATATTCATAACAATCTTGCTGAAATGCAGAACCACCAACCACAAGTTGTAGTTCTTATTCCTTCTGCTTCCATTTTCCCATCTTGTAGGTACACATTTTCAAAAACTGCTGATGCCATTTGGATTAATTTATCTTATCTAGAACGTAAACAAACAGAGCGTTGCCAAATCATTTTGTTTTAAAATCCTGATCTGTACTGCTAGCTGGTGCTGCTGGAATTTAAATTTGGGTGGAGTTGGGTGGAGCTTTTTAACTGTCATTTTAGTTTTGATAACTCTAATCTTGTGTAATGTTAAGAAATGGTTTGTTCATCAAGTGTGATCATTTAAATCTGCACTGACTTCCTGACAGGTTTTGACATTACAGATTTTTAATTTTAAGTACTGCATTTCATCAAGATGTGTGTATTATTGGGAATTAACACTGGTTAGATTATTTTTCCCTAACTACCTTCCAAGTTAACGACAACAGACTAATAAAATGTGTAACAAATTGTTCCAATGCCTCTCTTTTTAATACACTGAATAATATTTTGGTGCATTAAAACAGAATCCTAGTTTGGGAAGGAGATGATGGACAGATGAATCTGAGGAACTGCTACAGACATTGAATTTTAGGAATTTTGCTTTGCTGGAACTGGAGTGCATGAATGGAAGGGGAAGAAACAATATTTTTACTTATGCTGGGCTACTGCATTCTGTTGACAGGCTATAGAGTCAGAGAAAATCTAAATAGAATGTTATTCTTAACACACTAGATATTGTGGATTAAATCCTGGCCTCTTCTGGTTCAAGATTTCTCCTCAGGGGCTAGATTCACAAGGGGGACTAACCTACCTAGCTGCCCCTTTAGATTTCTAAGTCCAACTTTTAGGTGCCATTGGCATTTACAAACCCCCACTCAGCTGCTGCCTGACCCTGTAGGTGGCTAAAGTCCCATGGTGCTCAAGTTCTGCCAGTAAAGTCCCAATGGCACCTAAATTTCTTCTAGTAGGCATGTGCAAATCTGTGTCCTAAATGTGTTTAGCTGCTTAGCACCTAAGCCTCAGTGAAATCCTCAAACGTACACGTTACCCTGCTTATCTCACCTTTGGGGCTCAATCCAGTAGGTGTGCTCTCAGCACACCTAGCCCATGAGAAGTTAGTGGTGCTCCCCCGGGATGTGGGAGAACTAGGTTAATATCTCCACTCTGCCTGGTTTGGAGCCGGGACTGGAACCCAGGTTTCCCACCTCCCAAGTGAGTGCCTTAATCACTGAGCTATAAGGTATGGGTGGGGTTCTCCATCTCTCCCGTTGAAGCTGTTTCACTTTGTATAAATAATTCAATATTTATTGAGAGAGAGGGAGAGAGAGAGAATGACCCTATACCCCAGTGATTAGGACACTCACCTGAGAGACCTGGGTTCAAATCTCCACTCTAAATCAGGCAGAGAAGGCATTTGACCCTGACTCTCCCAGATCCCAGCTGCGTGCTCTAAACACTGGGCTAGTGAGCATGATGGGGGCATCATCATCACCACCACCTCTTCCACTTCCTCCTCATTGTTTTGTTTTTTGCAAGGAAGGGCTGATCTGCCTTAGGTGCCTACCTCCAGGAGAGGGTTCATGGCTGTGAATCCCAAGCAGATGGAGGCACCTCCTTGTGACCCAGAGTTAGGGTGACCAGACAGCAAATGTGAAAATCAGGACAAAGGGGGGGGGGGGGTAATAGAAGCCTATATAAGAAAAAGCCCCGAAAACCAGGACTGTCCCTATAAAATCGGGACATCTGGTCACCCTACCCAGAGTTAGGCTCTAACTCCCTTTTGAGGGGCTGGGCTTAAGTCAACCCTCTCCTTGTCATTTCCTATTGGGTGGCTCAGGCAGCTCCCTGCTCAGCAGGCTGACTTCTTTGAATCCCTTTTTAAGGCACCCAGTTCTCTGCAGGCATTGGCTAGGGGGCCTGGGCACCTAACTTGGATTTGTGAATTCCACTGTCCAACAAGGCACCTGAAAGTTAGGTGTTGCAACACTGAATAATGTAAGGCAAGTCCCCCTTGTGAAGCTAGTCCCTGGTGCTTGCATTCCTTCAGCACCCAAAACATCCCTTGAATTCAGTGCTTTTGTGCAGTAAATGTAAGAATGTTATGTTAACTGTTACAGATTTCATACATTCATATTAAACAAGAAACCCTTGGAGAATGCCACCTTGTGATATCACTAGCAAGCGGAATATATGTAATAATGATATGTACTACCAACTTTAATTTTTTACAGTTTTTAACTTTTAAGGACAGATACAGTCTCACTGCTACAAGCTGGCTGCTTAAATTGACTGGGGTAGCACAATGTTTCTGGATCATATTCTGGTCAATCTGTCCTTTAATTTAACATACTGCATAAGAATTTAATATCAGTAAAAGTTGGATCCAATCCAGTGACCATTGGGAACTAAGTGACACCTTTTGTATAGTTTCCTTCACACACATTCTCATTCCAACTAATAGACTTGCAGCAGGGAAAGTAGCTGGATAGAAATAGTATTGATTGGTTGCGTGACAAATGTGCCTCTTTTGTCACATCAGGGCTCAGTGTTTCTCCCCCTGGTATTGAGGGAGACCTGGGGTAAATCAGTCCAACTCTGCAGATTTAATACTTCACATTGACTTATTTACATGGTAGGGCTTAAGGTTGGCTCAGGGGCTTCTTTAAACAAAAAAAATTACAAACTCCTCCTGCCTCTTCTGCTGGCTTCACCCTCTTTAAACTACTCTGGGCCCAGATATGCTGGGAATCAAAGCCTCCTCCCCAAACAGAAGTAAAAAAAAATATTTCCCCTTATAGGGTAAAACAGCTCTTGACCTAACAGAAACATTTTTCCCTCAGTGCACACAACCTTTCTGCAGCTTACTTCTCATTCCACCTCTCCTTTCTCCCTCACTGGAAGAAGTTTTTAAAGATCTCAGGCTGCCCTTAATTAGACTCAGGTTTCCCTAATTAACCTGCGATAATCTTTCAGTTCATAGAAAAAAGGGCTTTAACTGCTCTATGACTGATATACCTGCCTTCAGCCACACCTCCAGATCCGCTGGCTCCTTGGATGCTTTAGAGGAGCAGTGGGCGCTGTCCGGGGTTCTCTGCTCAGTGTCCCCGTCGGGTTCCCTAGTTTTGGCCCTTTGACCCCCACACCTGTTCCTGGTTTTTTTTCTTTGTTGTCCTCCGACTTTAGTTGAGTTCGGGGCTCAGTAGCTCCTCCCCAGGCTGGGGGAGGGGCATTTAGCTGTGGGCTTACGCCCGCCCATTTCCCAGCACCCAATAAGACCACACCTCCAGAGTGGACAGGACTGCTCCGGTTCCTCTCTCTTTGGGGAAGGGCACTGGTGCTCAACCAACTGGTCCTGTCCATGCTCTGGCACCAGCTCAACACTCTGTGCCTGACATTGGGTTTCCTGGCCAGTCTCCAGAAGCTGATACTGGAGTTCTTTTGGCCAGGACTGCACAGAGTCTCTGCGGGGGTTTGTTGTCCCCCATAATCAGTTGAGTTCCCGGGCTCAGTGAATCCTCCCCAAAGGCTAGGGGAGGGTCCTTTAGCCATGGGCGGACATATGCCCGCCCACTTCCCTGGAATTTCAATAGGACCACACCTCCAGAACTGTCAGGTCTGACTTTTTGTCACAGTTGAGTTACCTATAATGTCACAATGGATCCATTCAAAAGTGACATGAACTAATAACCTGACCCAAACAGTCCATAATCAGAACTACATGAAAAATTTGAAGATGCTGCATTATTGTTCAGGTTAAAAATAAAAATCCAACAACCATATAAGTTAAAATTCTTTAAAATACTAATTTAAAAAATTTTAACTAATAAACTTATTTATTTATTTGTTAATTCTCAGAAATTATTTCATTACTCATCCTTTCTAATTGTGAGGATGTTCTGTATTCTTTGTTCATGACAAAGAGACTGAAGTACTGCTTTAAGTGGAAAATTCAATCTTAACTTAGGAGTCTCAACTAATGCCTCCATAAAATACTAAACTGTCACAGTTTGCATACATTATAGCATTTTGTTATGCGTATGTAGACAGCACTGTGACAAATGTGACAAAAATATCTAACTTCAGGTGCTGAGATTCCCTCACGTCCCTTTATGGCACCCTTTATGATGCATTTTGTCACTTCCTCCCATCTCAAGCAATGTGTGTGAGTGGAATTTATAAGATGATAGAATTGGACTTATTTTGCATTCATGGCCAATTATATCTGGTTTAATTTGAAGGCATTGATTTTTTCCTTAGAACATGTCATTAACATGTTGTAAAAGTTTTTTTGAATAAATTATTTGACCTCTTGAAGTATGCTTGCAAAACAGACTGGAAATTCTTTTTTTTTTTTTGTTATCATATCCTCTCTAAAATTATTATTTAACATTTTTCAACTTTTATGTTACTGGTAGATACCTCCAAAGGCAGAAGGTTTAATATAGGTAACTAAGGGAAGAAATCTTTTTTGAGGTGCTTTTGAAATACCAGCTATTCTTTAGACATTTTACTTGTAAAAGAATCCCACGTAATGTGCAGAATTAGATGTTTTTGATCTTGTTTTCAAATTCCTTGCATATATTATACTGTTAGTATGACATCTCCTGATAGTGTGTGTGTGTTCCCCAGGGATTTTTTCTGCTGAGTGTGGAAATATAGAGAAATCACTAACTACATTATGGATTATGTTCACTTTTCTAGGGGAAAAATATTTATAGTTATTCTAATATAGAATCTAGACTATGGAATTTAAATAAGAAGGCTGAGAGTGGCAGAGTAAACATCAAACAGCAGCTATTTCTCACAAAGAACCTTTAGATATTTTTGTTGCTGGAGCTATTATTTTAAAATTACAATTATTGTAATGCTTAATAGACTTTTACTAAGAAGACTCAAAGAAATATAAAACTCAACGAAAACACAGCTACTATATGGATCTACACAGGAAAACAAATATTTTCTTAACAGAGGCCCACATTTTTTAAGCTGTGTGCCTATAAATATATGCAAGGCTCCTGAATCTATTTAGTTATTTATATTTAAGTGACTTGTTTTTTCAAAGGTGCTGAGCACTTAAAACCCCATTGTCTTCAGATAGATTTTTGGGTGCTCCATACATGTGAAAGTCAGGCCTTTTCTATTTAGGTGCTCAATCTTAGGTGTTAGCATTGAAGTTTTTTGCCAGAGGTCTCTCTCTGTTTCTCTCTCTCTCTCACACACACACACAGACTTGCTTACTTATGGTGGCTAAAAACTTCAAAGCTATAGTCCACAGTACAAAGAGTAGTAACAGCTAGTTCTCCACTCAGTATGGTATAGTACAAATATTTCTGGGTTTCTCTGTTCTTGCTTCCTTGTCCAAAAGGCAATCAAGTATTTAAGTAAATACCATAAGAGTCCCTTTGGGGATCAGTAATTATTTTTCTCTATTGCAAGAACTTCCTATGTCTTTGCAATTCATTTTTCTAATAATGGTGAGCTGAGATTTTGCCATTGTACCATTGCTAATAATAAGGTCTGATATAATCGATTAATTTCAGTGTACCTCCCTCACTTATCCCCCAAAAGAGAAATACAGAAGACAATACACATTAATGTCCCACTATTTCAGAACAATGGCTAAAAATCTATTCCCCAAATGTAGAGTTATTTTTAAAACAAAAAATGGGCCTGATTATCAGTAAGCTGATAGGTACACATTTGCAGATACAATCTAGGTATATGAACATGGAAAACGGGTATTATATTACAAATATAGGAATATACCCCTCTAGAAATGTTATGTTCAGGTCAGCTACAGAAATCAAACACAGTTCTAGAGAATTTTAGTAATAAATACTTACTGGAAGATATGCCTATACTGTAGAATTTTCTTTCCCTGGGGCAGTGTCCAGCTCTCATTATTTATCAGTAGAAATAATTCAAGTGTTTTTTGAAATTCCATCTGTCAGAGAAAATAGGACTTCTCGGTTATGTTAAAGGAAAGTTAAGACACACTATTATTGAAATGTATGACAACTACATGAATTATAAAACTTTTAGTTATAAGAATTTGCACTCTGAGGACCAATTCTGCAAGGACAGCTTTCATAACACTACATATTATTGAACCCTGGAAGTTTGGTAAAGGAGGGTGATATGTTTTATATATAAACCAGAGACTTTTATAAAAACCCTTTTCTTATTTCCGTATACAGATTCCTATTGGGAAGAGCTTCCTACACTTCTCCACTGTGCAGCTAAATTTGGATTAAAGAATCTTGCTACTCTTCTACTCCAGTGCCCTGAGGCAAGTCAGGCTTGCAGAATAACCAACAAACGTGGAGAGAACCCAGCACATATTGCTGGAAAGCATGGGCATAACGAACTCCAAAAAATCATTCAAGAATTGTCAGTAAGTTTGTATACTTTTCCACAATGTTCATTGAATATGTAAAACCAGCTGCTTAGCAGTCCTGTTACAGGATAGAATCTTCTTTGAAAGAGGTACTGATGTTTGTCAAACCCTAGTACTGTTGTCCTTCTCTTTAAAAACATTATGTGCTGAATTCTGGCTGCCCTAGCATGGATGCATGACAGGTGGGGCAGGATACAAGAACCCTTCCCACTTTGTGCACTGATATAATGGGCTGCCAGAATGTCAGTGCTTTCAAACCTAAGTGTAGTGGTATTGGAGGTGGAGGTAAGAGAGCACAGAGAGAAGTTATCCGTATGGTATGTCCAGGTTTGTGCTGCCTGTATAGCAACAAGCAATCAGAGCTATGGGGACCTCATGCTGCTTCTCTAAAGAGAATGTAAGGAGATGTAAAAACTGCTTCCAAATTCTCCTCCCAGTGTTTTGAGAAGCATTCTGTCTGCCTTAACATTCCACAAGGAGAAATTCCTTTGGACATTTCTCTACTCTCACCTTGAGTATAGACCTGACTATAAAAGCCATTCCAGAGCCATAAACAAACAAATAGGGCCTGATTCTATCTCCCATACCCATACTAAGCAGCTCTTTGTTCTACATGCTGTGCAATGGAACTTCTTGTCAATAAGGCACTACTCCATATGAGCAAAAATGATAGAGTATAGCTGTGATGAGGTATACAGATTGTACACTGGCAAAGAAAGGGTTAATGAGAGGCTGAGGGCTCAATCAGCCCTGTTCCCTACACCTCCAATAGGTGCTGCCATTTATACTACCATGGCTTTACTGCTATTGTTATTCGCTAAAGCAAAGCTAGCTCAGGTATGTCCACATGTGCTGTACTCATACCTCTGACTGCAGTGTAGGCATACCCTAAAAGACGTAAAGCAGACTAAGAGTAGGCATAGGGATGTTATACATAACCAGGTGAATATTGTGAAGAATTGGCTCAGCTTTGTGAATTGCATGGCTTTTTGTTGTTGTTGATGCTTGGTAGATATTGAGGGGCAAATGGCAAAATTGGGAATGCTGGCGAGAAAGGAGTTAAGAAAAGGAAGGAAGGACTCTCAGGGCTTATCATCTGTCTAGCCATGATGATGAGGCCGGGTTTTATAGGCGTCACAGTAGAGGCAAGTCTTAAAGAGGGATTTGAAGGAGAATCAGGGAGTGGCCCTGTGGATAATACCTGAGAATTTTTTGCATGCATAAGGAGCAGCATGGGAGAAAGCATGAAGGTATTTAAGGAAGAAGCTGACTGGTCGGTAATAAAGACTGGGAACACTGATGAATTGAAAGCATGGTTGAGGTCATGATAAGTTACTAGTCTCATTTTCAAACGTGAGTAGGCACTTAGCAACCTAAGTCCTATTCAATTTCAATCTGGCACTAGGTGCCGAAGTCCCTTCTGAAAATGGGATTTAAGCTTCTTAGTCAGTTACACATAGCATAGGCATTGCTCCACTCACTGTTGCTAAGTACTTTTAAAAATCTGGGCCCAGCTCCTTAATTGGTGTACACTGGCACAGTTCCCTTGACATCAGTGGAGCTGCATCCATGTACACCAGCTGTGGATCTGGCCTATCATTTCAAATACTGCAGCTGTGACTAGCAGTTTCAACCATTCTCTCTCAGGGCCTCTCTTGAGATTAGGCGGAAAGTAGAATTTGAGAATTCATACTATTCTGTCCGACCCTGAGTTTTGGGACTTTCTAATTTTGTACTAGTCTAATCTGGATCACATTTTTGTTCTCATTTACCTCCTGTCACGCTGTCTGGGGTGGCTCATGACTGTAAGTGCCTACATCAGAGCAGACTGTCAAAAACAGGGCAGACAGCCCTAACTGGTAGTGGGTTCTATAATTAGATTTCACCAAGCCAGTAACGAATGTGAACTCCTGGATCACTAGAACAGTCCTACCACTGAGTCACAGACAGTCCTCTTAGCCTCTCCAGTCTATCTTGCCAGCCAGGCAAACTGGACTTAGTGATAAGTGATCTCTTACACCAAAAAAATCACACAATATTCAGATTGCTTCTAGTCCCAAGAGATCGGCCACTTACTCCAGATTCACTGGTACCCTAGATCTTACACCAAAGACAATGCCTGTAGCCAATCCTGTAATAAACTATCTAAAGGTTTATTAACTGGAAAAAAGAAATGAGTTATTTGCAGGTTAAAGCAAGCAAACATATACACACAAATGAGTTACCAGCTAGATCCTAAGAGTGACAGAGTTGTAGTGATCTATCAATTCAAAGTGTCTTTCAGGGCAAATTGAGGAGATAACCCCTGGGGATCTCTGGCTTTGGCGATGTCTACACTGTGCACCGTACAATAGCGTGGCTGTGCCGTTGCAGCCGCACCGTTGTAAGGTGCGCTGTGAGGCCGCTCTTTATCCCCAATAAAATAAAACCACCTCCAACAAGAGGCAGTAGTTTTGTCACCTGGAGTGTGGCTCCCAATGATGATGTGCTGTCCACACCAGAGCTTTTCGTTGTTAAAACTTTTGTATTCAGGGGGGTGTTTTTTCACACCCCTGAGCAACCAAACTTTTAACTACGAAAGTGCCAATGTAGACAAAGCCTTCAGTTTGGTTTCTTTGGCCCTGTGACAGTTCAAACAGCAAACAGGATGAAAAATCTTCACATCAACTGTTTTCATTTTCCTCTTCCAGAATTCACAATGTACTTCCCCATGCGTAGATGGGGGCAATTAACAAAGTATTTGTTTTATAATGGCCCAGTTAAATGTTGATAGTCCTCCTGGATGGCTGAAGAGGGGATGGGAGAATCGGGGGTAGGGAAACATGGAGAGATGATTCCTTTGCCTGGGATCAGAAGTTCAGAGAAAACATATGTAAAGCAAAACTTACATATTCCTTATAGCCAGGACTACAGACATTACAAGTAAGCAACAACTTACAAGCATTTCATAAAGTCTAAACACTAGCTACATTCTTATAAGACTAATACCTATGTTGAGCAAGACTAACGTACAGGTGAACTGGTCTTGTCTCCAACTCTGAGTTTTTGGTTCTTAGCTAATGCCCGCAGTCTTGGCAAGAGCTGCAACTGGTCACACCTCCAGTATATATTAAATGTGGGCAGAACTACATTACAGCAACTATATGAATTAATGAGACTTTCTAGTACCTGAGTACTCGCCATGCATCTGAAGAAGTGGGTTTTTTACCCACGAAAGCTTATGCCCAAATAAATCTGTTAGTCTTTAAGGTGCCTCCAGATTCCTCGTTGTTTTTGTGGATACAGATTAACACAGCTACCCCTCCGATATTCAGTACCTGAGTGAGAGCTAGCTTGCAATTTATTCACAGTATCCCAGCTTTTTCTCCAAGAGGACAATTATGTGACAATGAGAAAATATTACAGCTTACTGTGTTCGTTATAACAAGTCACAGCAATAAGAGTAAGCCAACTTTAACTGATTGTTGCACATTTCATTATTGATACTATATGTGGTATAAATTATTCTAGAAAATCAGCAGGGAACCCAAGTGTGTCATGAAAGATTTACACCATGGGATGCTTTTTTTTAAATTAAAGCAGCTAATGGGATACAGCCACATAACCCCCAGGACCACGGTCAAAGTACTATATTGTATTTACACTCAATGTGGGACAGGAGAGTTGAGTGGACTTATAGTGAGGGGGATGATGTCTTTCATCTGTAGAACACTGATTCAAATTCAGCTCAGGTCAGTAGGTTGCTGGTCACACGCCAGTTATTAATATACAGATGCCCACTACCACAATCTCAGTAAAGAGGTTCAGTGACTGAATGGGACTGATTAGCTGTTTGATGAACACTGTCACCTGTGCAAGTGGTCCCTACAAAATAAGGTTCAGAAATATCTGTGGAGTACTGGCGAGAAGCATACTCAATGGATACGAATAGGTTATGTCTACACTAGCACTTTTGTTGGTATAACTTATTTTGCGCAGGGGGTGTGAAAAAACACACCCTTGAGCGACATAAATTTCACCGACAGAAGTGCCATTGTGGACAGCTCTCTCCTGCGGTGCAACTGCATCAGTACAGCTATGCCACTGTAAGGTCTCTACTTTAGACATGGCCTTACAAGTGCTGTATGTGGAGACAATAAAATTGTCCTGCTGTATCTGTCAGTATACACCTTGCTAGAGAACCTTTTCTGAGGTGGGTAGTGGGAGGGGGGCACAATAACCCATAATAAGGCATTTGCAAGGGTGGTTTATTTCACTCTTCAGTAATCAACGTTTCTTTCCGAAAGAAATTTGTAGCTGTGATCCTTCTTGGTTTAGCAATTATCTGAATATAATTTTTCAGCTGATGCCACAACCTGAAAATACAATTTTAATTAAAACCAGTGTGCAACACAACACCAGCAAGCATGAGCTCTGGTAACATGTTGCCTTATGGAAATCAAACATGCATGTTATCTGACATCAGAAAATGGAGGACATAATTAGTGACTTTAAACATGCTCCAGATAAAAAAGATCACTGCATTACAGTAAACGCAGAGAAGGAAACAGGTGAACGTGACTCAGACGGGAGAGGGAGCATCTATGTGCCTGCTACAGAGAACTTAACACAAGGGTAATAGTACCAAATGCATTTCAAAAACACAATGCTTTCTTCAATAGCAATAGGTCAAAGCCACAGATGCATCAGAGAAGCGCTTGATGCACCTAGAAGTAAGAGAATAGATAGCTTTTTAACACCTTTTCGCCTCACTGCCAAATCCTGAGGGCAAGCAGGCTACCATGGCAGAGGATCTGGCGTAGGGTGACCATACGTCCCGTTTTGGCCAGGACAGTCTCAACAGATCAGTTGGCAAGAGCAAATAGGACAAATGCCCACTTTTGCCCCCCAAAACGGGGCATGCACCTTTAGAGGGGTGCAGAGGAACATGTGGAGTGTGGGGGGGGGGGCAGCGGCGGCGCCAGCCCTGCATGGAGGCGGAGGGGGAAACAGGGCTCCAGTGAGCAGTGATGCCAGTCACAGTAGAGAGTCAGGGTTTGGGCAAGCAGCAACAGCTGCGCAGGAGGCAGGCAGGGTACGGGTGAGCAGCGACACCAGCCGTACGCGGGGGGATGAGGGTGTAGGGCTTTGGTGAGTGACTCAGGCCAGCCCCATGTGGTGTCCTGTTTTCCCTTTGGGAATATAGTCACCCTAATCTGGCCCAAAGAGTCACTAACACTTATCACACAGTCCTTTGTGGTTCCGTTGTGGCAAGGCTTGTCTTTGCTTTATTTCTCTCACATGATTTAGTTGTTTTTTAAATGAGAAATGTATGAACAGAAATGAAATAGGGAAGGTCCAAATAAGTCACAGAGATAATGTGCAAGCCCTAGAAAATGATATGGCAAAGACATTGGTTGTCATACTTTGCTGAAATGCTATCAAATTAAAATGTTCAGATCCAAAATCGTCAAGAAAAAGTCCCTCTGTGGTATCAACAATAGTTTCAGATAAAAAGCTCTGTATACCTCATTCACAGAATTTCCAGTTCTGAGGCTGGCAAAACGCCTCCTAAAAAATCAAATGGAGTTTTGCCTGCCTAAGCACATAACTCCAGCCTGACTCATACTACATCTCCTGAATTCATCAGTTGCTTTTCCACTTACTTTTATGACACACTCAGAGTAAGGTCTCATGCAGTTCCTGTGTTGCATTGCATTACATAGCTACTTGCTTTTCAATTTGAAGCCAAGTACTACATTAGACATATGATTTCTGGCTGCAAATTGAAATAGATGTTTTAGTCACAAAAGGTATCAAGTGAAACAGTGTAGTTTGATAACAAACACTGCACTTTCTAGTATATCAGGCACTGCAGAAAGAAAGATAAGACACCAGGAATGTGGTTTAACTCAGCTGCTACTTTATTAAGAAAAACATGTGGGAACTATCTGACAATAACTTCTCTGGTGCAGGTCATTTTGCCTATTGTAAACCCTTCCATCTATGGGAGAGCTACCATCAGCCCCCTACCCCTTTAACCTGATCACATATGGGAGCCATGAAGTCTTGGCTGACATCTTTAATTAATTCCATTTGAAGAGCAAATGCTTTCAGTTGATTTCACAGCTTTGAAACTTTGTTTGCTATTACACATATTCAGTGTTCAAATTAGCTGCTGTAACAGGAAACAAAGTTTCAAAGCTGTTAAATAAAACTATGGGGGGTCTCACACTTTAGACGATGGGAATCCGAGATGGTATCTCCATACATGCTTTTTAAATCTCGATTTCCCAATTCCAAAAGTCCATTTGAACATTCAGTTTTTTGAACTGGAATAACAGCATGAAAATTGATCTGCCTATCAATAAGAATGTGTAACTGAATTTTGTGACTATTGTGATGAAATATCCCACAGGAGATGTCTCATACTGAAAACTAAAATACTGTATCACATGATACATTATTGTAGCAAAACCCCAATACCTAGCCCCCTCTGAGCAAGGGCCAGACAGCAGCTTTATATAAAAGACAGAATGAAAGTGTGGATCTTAACTTGCTGGGATAGAAAAAAAAGCTGTCTGTCATACAAGAAAACAGCAAAAATCTTACTGCATAAAATGCAGTGCTATTTACCACATTGTTAAAGAGATGGCACTATACTGAACATTAAAGCCACCCTCATCCCAAATTTTCCTTGAAAGAAGCCCAATCCCCCTCAAATTTCACATATTAGTGTATCCCAAGGTATAATTTTATAGGATGTTTAGAAAAACAATTAGAAAAGGAGTATTAAAGTTATGCCGTTATTTAAACCATTTCTTTATCATTGGCATTTTGAAAAAATTCCCAACTTTTTTGGCTTGTCTGTATCTGCAGAATGGCTTCAAATTATTGTTTCATTTTTCACCCTTGCTTAGATGTCACATTTACTGTGGGGTTTTTTGGGGTGGGGGGAATAAAGATAGTAATAGTGTGTGCATAACTCGCATGGAAGTAGAAAGAAAGAGGGTTAATTATGAGCTCATTAATAGAGCAGATTAGAAGCAGGGATACATTTTGTGAGAATTGTGTCAATTGTTTTCTCCAGTTATTTTTCAGATTTTGAATTTCAACCAGTTGTACTCATTAGGACTTCTCACAGAGACTACTCACATGCTTCAAGCCAAGCATATATAGATCAGGGCCTTAGAGATTGGATTTACTCTTGCCTGACCTGGCAAGGAATCAGAGCCATGAGGCTTCTGCTGTATGATGGTTAAAGAGGAGTTTAGGCTATGTCTGCACTACAGAGCCTATGCTGGCATAGCTAGGCTGACATAGCAGATGCAATGTACACTGACAGAAGGAGTTTTTCTGCCATTGCAGTAACACCATCTCCCCGAATGATGCTAGCTACATTGACAGGAACACTCGTTTGTTGGCATAGCTGCATCTACTCAAGGGATTTTGTCAGCACAGCTGTTTATCACAGGTGTGTTTTTCACACCTCTAACCAACATAGCTATGCCAATATAACTTTCAAGTATAGACCAAGCCTTACATAGGACTATATTGCTTGCAAGAGACTTCATAATTAAAGGACTTTGTTTCCTCTCTCCCCTACCTCCCTTACTGGAAGAAAAAGACATTTTAGTTGGCTGTTTTGCTTCAGCTGAAGAAAGCCCTAGTTCCAACTCTGGGCCATATTGAAGAAATGCTTTGTATAGAAGTGTGGATGCCCTGACGTGGCTGGGTATTTTAGCTGTTCTTCCTTTATCTCTTTTCCCTTTTTTCTGTGACTCACAAGTATACATGAGATACATACTCATACAGCAGTACCTAAAGCAATGTTGAATAATTTTTTTTAATGAGAGGAGTTGAGTTTTTATAGAGAAAGTGTATGTTTTTTGGTAGAAGATGGAGAAGTAAGTTGAAAATTGTTGGTTATGCTCCGCTGAAATACAATTTCATCCTAGACCCTTTTTTTAAATAGGTGGCCAGATTCTGCCACCCCAAGTAATTTTGAGTAATTACGCCGTGAGCATAGGCGCCAACTTCTGCTGGCGCCGGTGATCAATCCCTCTCTGCCCCCAGCCCCGCCCTGACTCCACCCCTGCCCCAAAGTCACCACCCCAACTCTGCCCCTTCCCTGCTCCTATTCCAATCCCTTCCCCCAATCCCCGCTCTGGCCCCGCCTCTTCCCTGCCTCCTCCCCTGAGCGCGCCGCGTTCCTGCTCCTCCTCCCACCCTCCCTCCCTGCGGCGGCAAGCACTGGGAGGGAGGCGGAGGTAAAGTGGGGCGGGGAGGGGAGCTTGGCTGCCAGTGGGTGCAGAGCACTCACTAATATTTCCCCGTGGGTGCTCTAGCCCTGGAGCACCCACGGAGTTGGCGCCTATGGCCGTGAGCAGTTCTTTTTAAAAAATGGAAACAAGACACTCTGCTGTAAAGGATGTGTGAAATCAAAGTTAAATATGTTGACTGTGCAGAATATTTCTATGTCCCTGCTTTCAAATCTTCCTTACTGTGTACTCTCACAGGTTTTGGATGTTTTCATTTTAGCAAATTGTGCAGCTAGTTTATCTACAATGTCCTGTAGAAGATCTATTGCAGGGATGCAAATTGAGGTGCAGGGAGAGGGGGAATCAGGGTAGCACTCCATGTCTGCTGAAAGATTTAATGTGGAATTTTAGAAGTATTAGATGAAACGCAAGAAAAAATGGCTTATTGATGCTATTGGTATTAGTGCATTTAGAACACAAAACACTCTGCTTTTACTGCACTTCTCTAATGGGTGAGAATACAGTCCTATGAAAATAGTGGTTAAGTATGTTGTTGACTGAGGAGCTTCCAAATTTTCCACAAAAAGAAACAGACTCCTTGTATTTTTAGTTGTCATTTCTGGGGTATTATAACAGAAATAACACACACTTTCTAATCCTGTATGTCAACAAACTGGAACTGACCGCATTCTCTCTCAGCACATCACCTATGTATTTTTAAAGTTCCTTGAAGATCTCCTTCCATGTGTTGAGGAAATCTTAACACAGACACATCATGTTTTGCTAAGATTTTATAATTTTTTATAATTTTTTTCACTTTTCTTAGGTGGATATAGTCATTGTCCCTAAAAAGTGTTTCTTAACAGCCTGAAATAATCATTCTATAGTTTAGTCCCAAGTATGCCAGCAATTTTACTAAGGGCTGGTCCACACTGGGGGCGGAGGGGGATCGATCTAAGATACGCAACTTCAGCTACGTGAATAATGTAGCTGAAGTCGAATATCTTAGATCAATTTCAAAAGGTACTTACCCCGGTCCACACCACAGCAGGCAGGCTCCCCCGTCGACAGCGCTTCCTCCGCTTGCGGAGCTGGAGTTCCGGTGCCGACAGGGAGCGGCTCTGGGATCGATTTATCGCGTCTAGATGAGACGCAATAAATCGATCCCAAAACATCGATAGCTACCCGCTGAACAGGGCGGGTAGTGTAGACGTAGCCTAAGAATAAAGTATTTGTTATTTTAAGCAAAAAGTTAAACAAAACCACCTGAGAAACACTCACTTCCACTTCCTGCGTGTTTCGTTATAATCTAGATAAAGAAACTTCCTCTTCTTCCAGCATTACATTTGCCCTGCATTGTCACTTTGTTGCCAGTAGCCTCACTTCAGCTGTGAATGTAGTGTCTGGGACTTATCTGTTCAGACTCTAGACACTTACAACAACCGGGGATCCAGAGGCTTGGATTCCCTTCACAGTTTTCTGGTTGGCTGCTGATAGAAGAGCCTGAGTGAATCAGTAACACAAGGTACAAAGAAAAACTAAAAAATAAACAAGGAGGAACGTTTTTAGAAGCTCCTAAGTTCCATTTCAAAAGTGGATCTAAGTCTCATTGAGAGTCATTTTGGTCCTTTATGTCTTATTATGGACAAAATTCCTTCTTCCAGCATTAAGGGTGTTCTGCTGCTCCATCCACTACAGCACTCCAGAGGTTCAGAGGGCCATAATTTGTCCCTTTCTGTATTTAGTAGTTGATGCTGACTACTACATGGGCCATAATCAGAAAATATATACTGTATTCCACTTGCAGTATATTTCACAGATTCTGAGAAAATTCCAATTAAAAGATGGTTTTATTGATTGCTTAATGCAAATAGGCTTACTGATTGTCGGATTTAGCCCTTAAAACATGGTCCTATGGGTGGCGTCAGTACCATTTTATACAATAATCACAGTATTCATTTTTTGTGTTGCAGTGTCTAGACTGTGTGGTGGCAAAATACTTTTGTTTTTAAAATATTAAAATGTTTTTCATCATTTTAGGCTTGGTTGCCTAATTTGGATTAATAAAAAACAGGTTAATTGAGCTTTTTTGAATCCATCCAAGTCCCATTCTGAATAATGGACTGTAAAAACGTTTTGGATTTTTGTCTGCAAATATAATTTTATGTGTCTCCCTGCTTAATGAATCAGACAAGACCAAATTTATATATTGAGAGTGGTATATGTATGTGTTGCTGAGCTAGTAATAGTCCTGAATGAATGTGATCTTTAGCAGCTATTGAAAAGCAGTAGGTGCTTGTTCCTGTACCCATCTGCAAAATTCCTATTAACTTCAGTGAGATTAGAATCAGGCCTTAAGTGAATCTGTGACTGTATTTGTTCTTTACAAGACCCTTACTCTTCAGCTAGGTACAGTCACATTAATTCTTCTCCTGTGAAGATTGATTCTATCAATTGACATGCCGGGATCTAGAATATAGTTGCTAATTGCTGAGGCTGCCGTTGTTAACTACTCCAGATGTACTCCTGATTACTGTATAGACATTGGGAACACATCTGTGTTTCAGCAATTATAGATGAGAATTGTTTTCTGAAGAGGAGTGTATATATTTAAATGCCAGGAAAAATTTAAAATGATGGCATTTTTTCTGAAACCATGACCAGTAATTTCTTTAACTCTTTAACCAAGGATGAATCTAAAAGACAATGAATTGGCAAATTCTAATCAGGCCCCAGTTAATCTAAACATAGGGGATTGCGACATCCCTTTCACTAAAGCTGGCAGCTCAGTTAAGCTAATCTCTGCCTGCATTGGTCTGGGCCCATCCTCCCTTCCTGCCTGCTTGCCCAGCTCCACATTCCCATCTTGCCCAGTTGGCCACACCAGGGCCGGCTACAGCTTTTCGGCTGCCCCAAGCAAAAAAAAAAAAGGCCGCTGTCGAAGCAAAAAAAAAAAGAATTAAAAAATGGCCGCCGCTGACATGCCGAAGCAAAAAAAAACCGGCCGCCCCAGAATCCCTGGACTGCTGCCCCTTACAGGGCGCCGTCCCAGGCACGTGCTTTGCCGTCTGGTGCCTAGATCCAGCCCTGGTTGGTCAGCTCTGTGGCTCCCTATCTGCTCATGATAGGCTACTCTCAAGTACTCCCCACCCCACTCACCCACTTAGAGGTAGGATAAAATCACCCCCTCTCCTCACTCTGAGGGCAAAATCAATCCCCCACCTCAGATTCAATATATATCACCCAGCTTCTTCTCTGGGAGCAAAACATGTTGAGGCTGGAAATTGCCCAGCTGTTGGAGATTAGGGATGCAGAAGAGACTTGAGGTTGGGGAAGAGAAAATTGACAGGGGAAGAGAAACTCTCTTAAATTGAAGGAGGATGGAAATCCTAGTCCCATCTGCTTGTTTGAGATGTGGTGTGGGAGAGGAGGAAGAGAGTGAGAGAGAGCGCAGAGGAGTCAGTGGAAGAGTAACTGGGAAACAGACTGAGGACAGGAAAGGAAACTGACTATTAGAGAACACAAAGGAAGTACTGTAATGAAAGGCTAAGAGGGAAAGAACAGAGTGGAGTAGGAGAATACAGTGAGGGAAAGAAGAGAAATTGTTAAATATGCCATACCATCCATTGCCTCCTATCATCTCCCCCTTTATTTGCTTACTACATCCCAACTCTTAAATCCACCTCTGTCTTTAAAACAACACTTCAAACAGCTTAGTGATGCTTTTCACAATTAAAATCCTGTGACGTATTCAAGTCCAGGACTGGGTGCTTCCTTTTGGCTCAATTGTGCAACTCAGATTGGTGAAAGGTTACAAGAGAGTAGTGCCATTGACTTCAATGGGACAAGTCTGTGACTAAATGCTCCCCAATGTAAGGTTTGCACATTCAGGCTCTTTACTTATATGTAACTCCCGCTCAAGTCAATGAGACTTTTGCATGTGGAAGAAATGTAGGATCAAGCTTGGTGTAAGAGAGAAATTCCATCCTCAGATGCCATGTCCAGTGCCCATTTCAATTCAGTGGGAGCCAAATTTGTGCATCCAAGGGAAGAATTTGAAGCTCAGCTCTACATCTTACACTATCTGGTGCAGTCTGGATGTTCTTTCTTACAAATAATTGTGCAGGAAGGCTTAGTGAGATATGCTGCTTTCCCTCTGAGTAGGAGCACAGTACGCTCCTGGCTAATCCTGCTGACACCAGCACGTGCACTTGAGAATGTAGTATGTGGGGGCCAGCATGGTAGCTTGCCCTTGCTCAAGCTCTGGTATAAGAAAGACCCTATCCTACTGCTTGTGCGCAGAGAAATCGTTTCCTACAAACTTTTCCCCCACTTACGCACCATTGCTGCGCCAAGCAGATTTTCACTCCTTTATGTGTACATTTAAAACTAACTCCAAATATACTCAGGACACATGTGGCTGAAATGCACAGTAAAAAAAGTGTAATGTGGTGCATCACTAATTGAAATTAGCCAAGGGGTTCTCAACCTTTTCTGTACTGGGACTTCCCCAGTCCACCTGCCCCTCTTGCATTTAGTCAATCTCTAGCTGAGATACTCCCTTAGCAATCTGAGAAGTGCAGGATGGTCGTGAACTGGGACTACCAAAAAAAAGACAGTCTGAGAATACCTGAACACTAATGGATCACTTTTATATATTGTACCACCATTCTACAGTCTAATTGCACATTGTGTCTTTTCTTTTCAGGACTAATGTATGAATGTATTTATTTACCAGTATAATAAATTACACAAGCATCAGCCAGAAAGAATGTTGGACAGTCCTGTCACTTTTACCAGAAAGGCATGGGAATTTTCCAGAGTTCTTAGAACTTCCAGTATTTGAATAAATGCAAATAGCAACGCTCCTTTAGGATTGTGTGCAATGCTGCCGAGCCTGTGGATGTCAGTCAGCTTCCTTTTTTTCATAGTCATTTCATTATTCCTGCATCTGACTGTATTGTAGCTCAGCCTTGTACACCCCCAGAGGGATTCATTCCATTTCTCATATAATGGGAGGATCCCCAATTTAAACCCGTTGCTTCTTCAGTCAAGATGTTATCTCCCTCCCAAGATACAGTTAGTTAGTGCTTGTGAGGAATCCATGCAGGAAGACAAAGTGGAAAATATATTTTAAAAGAATTCTAAGTGTGCTAAATTTGATTGCTATCAATATTTTGTTTAATTATCTTAAGTGCTGCTGCAATAACACTTTGGCCCATTGCTCATCAGCATCAAGTAGCTGGGAGTGTATGTGAGAGAAAAGGATCAGTCAGATTTCTGGCATTTGTGCTATTCCAATGGTGATAACTCAGCAAAACCCGCTGGAATTTTATTCTTTCAACGAGATTTTAATATTCAGAACTGTTGATGGTTACATGCATCCTACAGTACGTGGGAGTTACTAGGCTGACAGTGAATAAGATAATGTGATATTGTTAGATGTCTTCTAGCGGCTAGATGTTTACAGCCCTTTTGCAATTAAATCAGATTCTGAGCCCAGATTCACTGAGGGTATTTGTACACTGCAATTAGATACCCGCGGCTGGCCAGCTGACTCTGGCTCGTGAGACTCAGGCTAAGGGGCTGTTTAACTGCAATGTAGACTTCCGGGCTTGGGCTGGAGCCTGGGCTGTAGGGCCCTGAGTGATGGGAGGGTCCCAAATCTCAGGCTGCAGCCCGAGCCTGGAAGTTTCCACTGTAATTCAACAGCCCCGGAACCTGAGCCATGGGAGCCCGAGTCAGCTGGCACAGGCCAGCCATGAGTTTTTAAATGCAGTGTGGGCAAAGCCTGAGAGATTTGTGAATTTGGGACAAGTATTAGGCAACCTTTGGCCATGTCTGCACTAAAGAGCTTATAGCAGTACAGCTACCAATGCAGCTGCGTCGCTGTAAGATCTCTCGTGTAGCCACTCTTATGTAGAGCTCTCTCCCATCGACATAATTAAGCCACTGCCACCAAGTGGCAGGAGAAGCTATTCCGCCGACATAGCACTGTGTGCAAACTACCACTTATGCCGGCTAAACTTATGTCACTCAGGCAGGTATTTTTTCACACCCCAGACCAACAAAAGGTTTGCAGACATACGTGGTAGTATAGACATGGCCCTGATCCCATGATTTGGGTCATATATTCCATTCCATAGAATCCCTCTCTCCTCAACAGAATATGGGAGCGTTTTACTGATGCTGCCTTCCAGTGGCCCACTTGCTTACCCTTTCTCTCTCTCTCTCACACACACACACACATACACACAAATACTCACTCTAATATCTTCCTGGAACACTCTGCCTTTTGCGAGACAGGCTGATGAATAATGCCCGTTCCTCCATACTCTTTAGTGTAAAGTGAGTCACTGACTGCATGAGCACAAGGGAGTTTGGACAGCATGGGAGTTTGGCTCAGAGGGGAGCAGTCTGCTAAATTAATTGTTAGTGGGCTAAAGTAAATAAAATCCATTAATTAAAGAAACAACTAAAAAAAAACCTTAGCTTCCCACTTAAAGATAAAACCTTGTTCAACCTAATACCCAATCACAGAGTAAAACCCCTCACATCAACTTTGGAGATTAAGTTTAACATCCTTGGAGAAGGAATTGTACCAAAAATTTGCAGTGTGAGACTAAAGTTTAAAAAGGGGGTATTTCACAGAAATGAGGGAGTGAGTAAAACACCAGCAACAACTCTCAGATCAAAAGTGCAGAAATTAAAATCTTTACACTTACCCTGGAGGCTATTTATGCAACTAGAACAGGGTCACAAAGGCATGGACACGTTTAAATAAAAGAGGAAGGCAAACAAAAATTTATAAATTATTCAAGAGGTTATTCAAGCCATACAGGTATCCTTAAGAAAAAGAAAAATCCAGCTGGAGTGAAAGGAACATAAACTATAGCAGATAATATGTAAGAAAATAACATTGTGTGGGCTAAGAGGGAAATTGAATGGCAATTAGCCAGAGACTATATAACAGTGAAATTCATTAAGTCTGTCAGAAGCAGGAAGTATCCAAGAGTATCAGTGGGTCCACTGGAGCACTGTGGAATAAGGGGAGCTATTAGGGCTGGATTCAAAGCTCAGTGAAATCAATGAAAAGACTCACATAGACTTCAATGGGTTTTGGATCATGCTGTAAAAGAAGATAAGGGAATTGTTGAGAAACGGAATGATTTCTTTGCATCAATCTTTGTCATAGCGTGTGAGGAGATACCTACTCTTTTCGTGTGATAAAGATGAATTACTGTCAGAGAGCGAGATATCAAAAGAAGAGGTGCTTGAACACACTGATAAATGAGGGCCTAATCCAGAGGCCATTGAAGTCAATTGAGTCTTTTATTGACCATAATGGGCTTTGGATCATGCACTTAATTAGCTACAAGTCAGCAGGCTTCTGAAGGAAGTTTAGAATGAAGTGGCTGAGCTGCTAACACAAAATGAAGTCTCTCTTTAAGAACAGCTGCTGTGCCAAAGGACTGAACAGTAGCAAATACTGTGCCTAGCTTTTAAAAAAAGGCGTTAGCAATAATACTGGGAATTACAGACCAGTACATGTAGTGTTGTTGTAGCTGTGTTGGTCCCAGGATATTAGAGACACAAGTTGGGTGACCCGAAGAGCTCTGTGTAGCTTGAAAGCTTCTCTCTCTCCCAACACCAGAAGTTGCTCCAATAAAATACACTAACTCAATCCACGTTTTCTCACTAAGAGCACAACTTCTTCTGTACCAGGTAAATGAATTGAAATAATACTTAAAAATAAAATTATAAGTCACCTAGGAGATCTTGATTTGACAGTGATAAACCAGGATACCTTAGGCAAAGGAAAATCATTCCTCTGTAACAGAGTGGGCAAACCTTTTGGCCCGAGGGCCACATCTGGGTATGGAAATTGTATGGCGGGCCATGAATGCTCATGAAATTGGGTGTTGGGGTGTAGGAGGGGATGAGGGCTCTGGCTGGGGGAGTGGGCTCTGAGGTGGGGCCAGAAATGAGGAGTTCAAAATGTGGGAGAGGGCTCTGGGCTGGGACCGAGGGGTTTGGAGGGAAGGAGAGAGATCAGGACTGGGGCAGGGGGTTGGGGAATGGGAGAGGGTCAGGGGTGCAGCCTCCGGGCGGCGCTTACCTCAAGCAGCTCCCACAAACAGTGGCATGTCCTCCACTCCAGCTCCTATGTGGAGGCACAGCCAGGCAGCTCTGCACACTGCCTCATCCGCAGGTGCTGCCCCTGCATCTTCCATTGGCTGTGGTTCCCGGCCAATGGGAGCTGCAGGGGTAATGCTTGGAGGCAGGGCTGGAGCGCTGGGGCGGGACAATCCCCGGACCCCACTCCCTGGCAGGAGCTCGAGGGCCGGATTAAAAAGTCTGAAGGGCTCGATGTGGCCCCCAGGCCGTAGTTTGCTCACCCCTGCTCTATAATCTACTAGTATTCAGACAATGTTTCAGTAAAATTGTGGATAAAAAGAAATAACTGACATAATTTATGTGAACTTTCAAAAAGCCGAGTACCTCACAATGACTATTAAGGAAACTAATTGTTTAAGGGGTTAGACATAAAATATTATCATGGGTTAGAAACTGGGAAAAAGACAAAAAGCAGAGAGTAGAAATAAAGGAAGAATTTTCAATATGGTAAAAGTTTAACAACAGGGTATCTCTAGGTTCTGTACTAGGACTGGTGGTGTTTAATTTGTTTGTTATCCAGAGAGCAAGTAACTTCAGGGGGATCTAAAAAAATTTGGTGAATGGACAGCATGGAAGCAGATTAATACCTCTACTGAAAAAAGCAAAAGTATGCGTGTTGGAAGGAATAATTTAAACCACTCGTACACATTTGCTGGGTTCTCAACTAATTGGAACCACTCAGGAAAAAAGACTTATGCATCACTCTAGACTGTTCAATATTTAACATTGGTGAAAAAAGCAAATAAAATGTCAGTATGCATTTCAGTTCTGGTGACTCTTATACCTAAGAAGATATAGCAACAATAGCCGCTGTTCAGACTTAGATGGTGAAAATAATTAGCGGCATGGAGATATTTTTCTACAAGGAGAGCTTGGAAAGTTTGGGAACTGTTAAGGAGGAGGCAAATAATAGGAAACATGATAGTATCAAGAAGGCAAATCAGATGCTCCTGTTTACCCTGTCTTATAATACAAGAACAAGGGGAGAATTAATGAAATTGAAGGGCAACAAATTTATAACTGATAAAAGGAAATACTTGTCCACACAAGCCATAATTAATCTGTCTAACTTGATTAATTCAAAATGTCACTGGAGCCATGAATTTAGTAGGACTCAGTAAAGGATTCAGTGTTTTCATAGATAACAACATCATCTACATAAACCCTCAGGCTTTAGGATTCATGGCAGCCTACTAACTGAATGGCCTAGGAAGAAATTTTCCCTGCAGGAGGTTATTTCATAATTGTCCATCAGGGGATCACTTGGAATCTTCCTCTGAAGCATCTGATACTGGCCACTGTCAGAGGAAGGATACTGGACTACTAGTCTGATCCAGTATGGCAATTCTTATGTACATATATTCTCAGGTGATCAGGACACCCTCCTGACTAAGATGTAACTGCCTCAAAAGCATGTTCAATGGACAGAATGAGCAGTAGCAGGAAGATCCCAAACTATTCACTGGATCCTGCTTCTGCTGCAAAAGCCCCAGAATACACATTGCTGGAGAATCCCAGATTATGGTCCTGCAGCAAGACACGTTTACATTACAAGGAACATTGTAGGCCTTGATCCTGTCAAATGGGCCATGAGGAGCCTGTCTGAAGGAATTCTAGTGATTCTGAGAGGACTGACTTACTTACCTCCCTAAATACAGGTGATGTGTGGAGCGTGCCAGCTGGCTGTCACCAAGAGACTTAGGAACCAGACATCTGACACTCCTTACAAAGACATTGGATGTGAGGGGAGAAAGCATGCCGCTGTCATACCCACTCCCTACAGAAAACAGCAAAAGGCAATGAGAGAGAAGCTGGGTCTTGTTGTGGGAGGAGAAGGGAAGCTAGGGAGGAAAGAGGTGGTCTGGTTTATGGTCCAGAGTAGGTTGAATTTCATTTGGGGAGGGGGTGTCGTTGAACCCAAAACTCTAAGAGAAACTTGGGGGAGGACATGAGAACCCATGTATGGCAAAGCCAGATAAAAGGCTTGCCACAACCTCTCTGAATCAAAGACTTCAAGCTCTGCACAGCTCTAAGAGTAACTTCCCAGAGTTTTCTACCAAGTGTGATTTATTGCTTAATTAGTAAAATTGTCCTTAGGCTCTACATCAATAGAATGACCATTAGAAAAAGACATTTTTTCAAAGCTACTGAGCCCATTATAAGTAACTGCTTTTTTTTTTTTTAATCCATTTCTGTCCTATATAGTGTTAATTTTGTTTAACATAGCCAATCGCATTTTCCTTTTATAATTCTGACAGTGGGCTGTGCACGGATGCTATGGTCACTCTTCTTTCCCCACCTTTTGGTGTGTTGAATAAATGGTAAATGATTCATTATTTCTTACAAAGTTTATAGAATATTTAGCAATGATTGTTTGACTTCCTCATGCCCTGTGCAGCCTGAAAAATGGTTTCTGGATTCTTGTACTTTTCAACACTCTGCCTCGCTCAAAAGAACAAAGTAGGAAGGCAGGATGCAGTAGAGTGACATGCATGTTCATTATCACGAAGAAAGCCACTGCCCTTGTTGAAGGGTTGCCTCGCAGGATGCTTTCTAACTTAAGAATCCTGCAAATTTTGTTTAAAAAGAACAAACAGAGTAGTTTTTGATTAATTCTCTCTCTCTCCTTCCCTTCTCTCTCTCTCTCTCTCTCTGACACACACACACACACACACTCTCTCTATCTCTCTCATTTTAAAATAAAATGAGTTTTTGTACTTCTTGATGACTTGCTCCCGGAAGCTGACAGCATTATCTCAGCTATGCAGTAGAGTGACATGCATGTTCATTATCATGAAGAAAGCCATTGCCCTTGTTGAAGGGTTGCCTAGCAGAATGCTTTCTAACTTAAGAATGCTGCAAATTTTGTTTAAAAAGAACAAACACAGTAGTTTTTGATTAATTCTCTCTCTCCTTCCCCTCTCTCTCTCTCTCTCTCTCTCTCTCTCTCTCTCTCTCATTTTAAAATAAAATGAGTTTTTGTACTTCTTGATGACTTGCTCCTGGAAGCTGACAGCATTATCCCAACTATGCAGCTAGAAGCATTACTGATGTATCAATCTTGTATTGACTGGAAATGCTGCTTAATGAAACAAAAATTGGGAGTAGCCTAGTAGCCATGTTCCACAAAGAGTAAGTCAGAACCAGTAGTTAGGATACTGGCCTCTGACTTAAAAGACCTTGTTTCAGTCCACATATCTGGCACAGACTTTATGTCGGTGAGATGATAACTTTTATTGGACCAACTTCTGTTGGTGAGATAGACAAGATTTCAAGACAGCTCTTTTTCAGGTCTGGGAAAGGTACTCCGAGAGTCACAGCTAAATGCAAGGAGGAACAGATTGTTTAGCGTAAATAAAACCAGACAATCATTACGCACTTCCAGACGTAAAGAAGAGCTCTGTGTGTCTCAAAAGCTTGTGTCTCTCACCAATTGAAGTTGGTCCAATACAAGATATTACCTCACCCACCTTGTCTCTCTAATATCCTGGAGTTGACAAGGCTACAATTACACTTCATACAGCTTTTGTGCTGTGTGAGGAGATAAATATCAAAATCTGTGATAAGATGAATTTTTGAGTAAGAAAGAGAAACAGGTTAATCAGACAATAGTGTCCACTCAGTGTGACATTTTAAACTTAATTTCTTGATCTGAGTTGTTGGCTGTGACTTTCTTCTAAAGAGTCATATCTATCTTTATTGGTGACTAATTTGCTTTCTCAGTACTGTTTTGTGTGCTTATTCAAATTTGGCTTCCCTTGAAACATAACGGAGCCAATAAATCCATTCCCTAAATGAGAATTCTCTATTCAACAACCTCAGTAAGTTTTTACATGGGTGGGTGCATATATATAATATGTTACAGAGGCATCAGTAGCAGCTTCATAATTATGTGATTAGTTTTGCAGTGATAGTGAAGGTTAAATTCTTTTGTTATGTGTTACAAAAATATGTATTAGCCCCGAACTTACCACATTAACTCTTCAGGTAGGTTAGAAGAAAATCTGTTCAGTAGTTCAGGAGTTACTGGAGGTTAAAAATAACTCATTTATGCTATGTATACTTGTAATCTAACCTCGCCCTGGATAGATCCCTCTAGCTAACAAAAAATGTAATTCTAACACTTCAGATTTTAGACCTATGTAGCTCTAGACTAATTACAGACATAGATTTGTGATTGGGTGAAGATTTATATTGGAAGGGAGTGTAGGGCCTGATCCATCAAAGTCTGTGATGTAACTCTCACTGACTCCAGTGCTTCTTGTTCCAGCTCATGATGTGGTGGCATGTAGGAGGGGAATGTGTATTATGTTGATTGCAAAGATTCATAGTTTGTGAATGATTTGGATGCTAATGTTTCTGTAACTTGTGATTTCCTCAGTTTTTAGTAACTGCGGTGATGGGAAATGTACCGAGGCATACTTAATTCTAAGGGCATGTCTCCGTTACAAAATTAAGTTGACCCATTTTTTGACTTTGAGCATCTCTCTTTTTTTATATTTCTGTCTCTTACCTGCACATACTCTACTTTTCTTCCAGACAGGGAATAGGTTGCCAACAGGGTGGGAGGAGGGGAAGTTGAGGGTAAATTGTCTGATATAGAGTGAGTACAAATTTTATTTCACAGATTAGTCAAATGTCGCCGCCATGAAAAATAGATATCACAGCAATAGCTACACCACAAATAAAAGATTAATTAGCGATGGATCTGAAATGGAACCTCTAATCTGAACCTTCTAAATTTTGGGAAGTTTTGAATCCAGATTTGGATTCCGATCTTTGTGGCTAGGGCTGTTATCTGAAATAGGCTAGGTCCCCAAAATAAACATTCCTGAACTGGGGAAAAGTTCAGATCCAGTTCCAGATTTTGTGGCTTGGGTCCATTTCTAGTTTTAATCAAATCTTTGGATTAATAGTGTTACACCAATAAAATAAAAACCAGCAGGATCTTTTTAAAGGGGATAAGACAAAATGTCACATTTATTGTGAATACAAAAAGAATCATAGTAAGCAGTCAGTTATAGCTATAACATTTCATTCAGTTTCACATTCATTCACACACACACACAGGTTCTGCATAGATGTCGTAGTTACCAGCCTAAAAGTTGCTCATGCCAAGTTACTGGCCAGGTAACCTGGGCATGAGGGTGGAGCCGAGTCCTTGTCAGATTCATCTGATGCTCCTGGAGGTTGGCAGCAGAACCAGAGACTCAAAGTCCTCAGTATTTAGAGGCCATTCTTATAGGGATTTATTCCTATGTCAGTCTATGGGAATTGCTTCATCATGCTGTTGTTGAATCAATCAGCAGATGGCACATTCCTGATGGCTCCTTGCTGTCAGATGTTATCTTGTTTTTCCCATCCTTTGAGATGGTCGGGTGGATCCCAGTTTATCCTCCGGGGAGGGGTTGGGTTGTCTGGTCGTTCCCACTTGATGCCGCCTTCAGCCGATGGTCACTGAATTCCTAGGCTGGCACCTCCCTGCTCATTCATTCATGTACACCAAGCATTCATCAGCAGACATGCTGTCTTCAACACTTTCGGGGGGTGTACTAATTTATTTGAGACTCCCTGCTCTTTAATTAAAGAGGGTGGGGGTCTTTCTATGCTGTTTCTAGGCACAAAGCATGCATAAAGAACAAAGTCAAATAACTTTTTTGCAAGTTTCTCATAGCAATACAGTATCTTTCTGAGAACAGATACAATGAATGGTTTACACAGACAGTAGCTTGTAAATTTAACAAGGGATCCAAGAGATCTTTTACTTGGTAATGCTATGAGGTTTAAATTGTGGGAATCACTTTTGGTACCTTCTTTAATATCCCTACAATAGTTGGTGCTGTTTTGGGGATGAGAGGCTGGGTTTTTTCATTATATATTTTTTTCATTAATTCTGTAGCTTCAAATATATACATTGTAGATAAGGCACTCAACTTTTTCCTCTCCAGAAAACAGCCCCACGAATGCACTATATGACTTTAAAGTATTATGAACCATTTGGTCTCAGTTTCTGTGGAACAGGATCTTATGTTTAAAGCTATGTTTTAGTCATGGGTATTTTTAGTAAAAGTCATGGACAGGTCACAGGCAGTAAACAAAAATTCATGGCCTGCGACCTGTCCATGACTTGTATTATATACCCTGACTTAATCTTGGGGAGGGGGAGCGGCCTGGGGATGCCGTGGGTACTTGGGGGGATGCAGCCTCAGGGGGGGGAGGCATGGGTGCTGGAGGGGCCACCTGGGGGGTGCCAAGGGTGCTGGAGGGGCCGGCAGCCCAGCTGGTGTTGGAGTGGCAGGGCAGGTGGATGGTGGTGCATGGCCCAGGACCCCCACTGGTGCTGGGGAGAAGGGGCCGGTGGCACGTGGCCCGGGACCTGCACTGGTGATGGGGGAGATGGCGGGGCTGACAGGCTCCCTACCCAGCTCTGTGCCTCCCCGGAAGTGGCAACATCACTCAGTTCTGCATGCTGCCTCCCCCTTGAGCACCGTCTTTCCGGCCAATGGGAGCTACGGGGGTGGTGCCTGCAGGCGGAGGCAGTGCGCAGAGCCCCATGGCTGCGCCTCCCCCTAGGAGCCGAGGGATGTCGCCACTTCCGGGGAACACCCCGCCCCCCAGGTAAGCGCCGCCCAGAGCCCTTACCCCCTCCCACGCCCCAAACCCCAGCCCTGAGCTCCCCCACCCAAACTCCTGCTGCTGCTGGGGTGGGAGCGGTGGCCCGAGACTGCTCCAGCAGCAGCCAGTGCAGTTGGCCCAGGGGTCGCCCGAGCTGCTCAGGCAGCCCCCGGGGCCAGCTGCACCGGCCATTGCAGAAGTCATGGAGGTCATGGAAAGTCATGGAATCCATGACCTCCGTGACAAACGCGAAGCCTTACTCATGATGGGTCTTTTTTGGAGTCATGAATCCTACCACCTGTATTGGTTGTTGTTGTTTTTTTTAATGGATTGCAGCGTAGTTAAAAAACTTGCCGCTGTAATTAGAGAAAACATTGTGAGGCATCTGACATTTGTGTCAAAATATATATCCGTCTTTGATCATATCTGTACTCAAAACAAACTATAATAACAACAATGTTAAAGGTTAGAAAATACAATATTTAATAAAGAGCTCAATTAGATCTCTAATTATGACATCACTTAACTGATTTAATTTTGTTAGACGCATGGCGTTATTTTTCATTTGAAGAGAATTTCACACGTTCGCCCTCCTTTGATTTTTGAAATAGTTGAGGCACAGAACGGGATTTGACTAAGGTTGTGTTCAGATGCTGCAGTTTTAAGGATCAGATTGAATTTATACTCCATTTTCAGTGGAGCAGCACTTTGAAAACTTGCTGACTATGACTTGTAAGCTTTACAGTAAATGTTTTCTATTATAACCATCATCAACAACAGGAGAACATGTTGCTGCTGACTACACATGGTGCCTTTCAGTAAATTCGTTACTGACCTCTAAAGGCTGAGAAATTTGAATTTCACAAGATGCTATGGTTTGTCACCTCTTCAGGAAAGGCCCCTGATCTGTTTATTGAGCTCCTGATATTGCAGCACTTCTGTGATAACATTAAAAGGGGATATAAGTGACTGACATAAACTCCAACCAGTTAGATAATTGAATTTTCTATTTTGTTCAGTGTAGTCAAGCTCTCAGCAGAAAACCTATAGCATTTAACTTCATATTTAGGATCATTTTGAACTTCTAAATCTAATATGGCTATGATAATTCGATCCAGAAAAGCCATGAAATTAGGATTTTCCCTTCTAATAGAAACTCCAAGTTATCTGATATTTTTAGTGCAGATTTGGGTTTTTTTGATCATTTAATCCACCTGTCTGGCACTGCGTTACATTTTACACATGGTATATAGTGACTCAAAAAAACTCTCTCAGTCTCCCTCTGAATTGATGAGCAAAGGAACACTATGACTGATGCAATGAGCTCTGCGCAACTAATGGGATGTTAGGTTTGATCTTTTTTGCCCCTTGTTCTATGTTTTGGCCATTATTTCTTTGTCTCCGTGATTCATACTGAATCACAAAGTTGCTGAAGAGCTTCAAAACTTGTCCTAACAGATGTCATCGGAATTGTTTGCTGTGCTTGCCCAAGAGCTCACCAGAAGCATGTCTTTATTTGTGGTTTCCAGGGTCTGACCCCAATCTTTTCTCCTGTTTAGTATTAAAAGAAAAAATACTATCATACATATTAAAGGCACTATGCATGATATAAATATAATTATCCTAATAACGTAAAAATGTTTTAAAGCTTATAATATCAAATTGATATGCCTGGTAGAAAAATGTGATTGTGTGTTGAACATCCAAGTGATGGATTAATATAGCAAGGAACAATGTGAATCCAATTATCTTTCCAGACATCATGTATGTGTTTGTGTATGTATGCTTTTGTAAGACAAGTCACTCATATTTTACCTCACAGTATGATAGATTTAGGTGTAACATACTATAAAAAGGAGGTTGAAAAGTGTTAAATACAAAAATAATCCTATAAGTCATGCTTAACAGCCTGTGAAGTCAAGTAGTTTCACTATAACTCTGCTGTTTGCAGTGTTGTTGTAGCTGTGTTGGTCACAGGGTATCAGAGAGGGAAGGTGGGTGAGGTAATATCTCTCATTGGACCAATTTCTGTTCATGAAAAAGACAAGCTTTTGAGCTTACACAGAGCTCTTCTTCAGGCTAATCTGTTATTTACTTTGTGCTGCCTGCTTGGTTGGGAGAAAACCTTAATGGTGTGACAATGTGGTCACTGCAACCTCTGGGGTATGAAAAAATAGTGCTTTCTGTGATCAGAGTGTCACATGCTAGGTTGATTTGAAAATAATATCTCACGTCCCTTACATTTCTTCTTCTGCATCAGGGATGTGTGCTTAATGTTAAAAACAAGTGAAAAGGTCCGTGGCTACAGTGGACTAAATTGTGCCAATTAAGTACTGAGAAGACAAGTGTGATGCCAAGCTGGACTGCATAGAGGTATGTCAGGGGGACATTGTGCATCAGGAGGTACAACTATTCCCCAAACTCCCTGGTACACAGGGGTTGTGTAGTGAGGGAAGCTTGCTCCTCTGCTACACCAGTGACTTCAGCTGGCCCATCTGAAGTAGGGAGAAAGATAACCCGTCCACTCCCTTTTGGGTGTTATGTGACCATGAAGGGCATACAAAGACAGCAGTCACTGTACACCCATGAGCAGAGAGACATAGGGTATTCTGGCCAGGCCCTTGTGCAGGATTGCTCATTGAAATTGCCCTGTCTCCCTTTCCACGTCCTCTTCCTCCATACTAGAGCAAGGGACAGTCTGGCCTTATGTTTGCTGGTGGGGAGGAGAGGACTTCCAAAGCCTTTCAGTAATAAAGAGCTGTTTCAATCAGGACTTTTAAATGTTGTTTACTGTAGCTGATGATTCATCCACAGCTGCTTCAGTAGCTGTTACTGTAGCATTTACACGTTTGTTCCTAAACTGTTACATGAAATTTGGAAGGGACTCATTTCTATGAGCTGTTCTTCTAACAGGCTGCAACTTGTACAAGGCTATAGATTGTGCAACCCTTATCACGTTGGTGAACACCATACGCTGTACTGTCTTAAAAGAATGACTTCAGTTCTCCTCCTCTTTGTGGACTAGATTGTGGCAAAGCCACATGTCCTGTGAATGGGACAGTACAGGAAAGAGACTCAGTCTCCTTCCTGCTTCCTCCTTGCTCTGGGAGTGAGGGTAGAAATTTGTTGCTGGTCTATGCCAGGCAGAAGCTCACTCATCAGCCACATGTAGGGTAGTAGCAGGAATGTAGCATCCATTTAATTTTCTGCATTTAGATGTAAAGTCTGTGTAGCCCACACAGGAGGCTACATGGGCATTCTTACTCCCTCTTACGGCCCATCAAGGCTGTCAGCCCAAGTTACAATTTGGCACCAAATGCTGTAGCAGTTTGGTACAGCTGGATGATTGAAATGCGTGGCAGATTTATTAAGGAAATTATAAGAAGAACTACATGGAATTGGCTAGTTTCAGTTCATATGGGCTAAAACAAACATTTTTGTTGGTTCCAGTTTGTGTAATTTCCAGCCCTTTGAGTTTGACTTTGAGCTTCAGGATCATTCAAATCCATTGCAGCGAGGACAAAATTTACCATAAAACACGGCACGTTTTGTTACGCAACATACTGTTGTCCCTTTTGACTTGAGTGTCTAGCCAAAAATTTGTGTTTGTGTAGATTGTTCCAACTGGGAGGAGAAGTTGGTGGAGGAGTCTGGTACCTTCCATGCAATCTTGTTTATTTATAAAAAATGTACAAAGTCCTGTTTCCCTGAACACAGGAGAAATAAAAACAACTGGATATCATTTGTTTACCTATAGTGCCAAACCTTTTAAGCCAAAAGCACTCTTTCTAGGATTCTTTCTGGGTTACATATTGTGCTTCTCCAGGCTGACTAGCTTTCTGCCCCTACTACCTCTGTGTTTGTGTTGTCTCCTTTAGAGTCTGTTCCTGAGTGTTCCCCAGCCACCAACAGAAACTTACCCAAAACTATACCCAGCCAAACCCTCTACCCACAGTTCTAATGTCTGGGCACATTCACAGAAGCATTTGAAATGCACAAATACACATTGCCTGCCTCAGCCTCAGGGCTTGTCTAAACAAACCTTTAATTTGCAGCAAGCCGAGGTGTGACTCTACCCTGTACTAGCACAAATGCTGATGCATGTGAACTTGCCACAACCTATGTTCATGTAGCTAAGACCTCCATTGCTTCTGAAACTACAGGGCGGGGGGGGGGGAGGGAAATGCTGTAGTGCTTGGCTCAGATTGTTGTGACTGGAGGTCAAGTTGGAGAAGCTGTGGCTAAAGAAAAAGAAGGCCTTGACCAATGTGTTTTTAAATGGAAATATTTTTGAGTCTGACTATAAAAAGTACTGAATTTTAGTTCTTAACCTGCAATAATTTTAACTAATGTAGCATCATGTCCAAACATTGTTATTCATCATCAGTGGTGATGACCAATAGTACAACAGCTGACAAAACATCATTCGTATAGTTCATCTCTAGTGTAATCCTGTTGCATTCAATGCTTTATTCCAGGCATGACCTTTTTTTAGCACACTGTTGTTGTCAACTATGAATGCCTTGTAGTGATTTTTACAAATTTCTCTGTAAGAATAAAAGAATGCAGAGAACTTACTCTCCCTAGATGATAAATGTCAGGCCTAGTAACCTGGAGCAAATATCTCTTTAATACAGCTGGGTATATAATACCAAAAAAAAGTGAATAATGGTTTTATTTTTTTTAACTAATTCCTTATCACTATGTGTGTCTTGTTTCTGCTTTCCATGAGTATTCTAGCAAATTCTGGCAGGAAAGTTTGCTAAAACAGTCAGTTGTGAGGACCTGATTTGGGCAAAATCAGGCCTTGGAAAATAGAATATCCCCACTGAATCATCAGTGTCACTCCGTACAGCACTTTGGATTTTCATTGGCGGTCCTAGTACTGACACTGCCTCTCTTGTGTGCCCACAAGAGTACAACCAGAGCAGGCATGGCTGCTGCTAATATTGCCTTATTCAAACACTGATCCCACTTTCATTGTAGTCATCGGCAAAACTTTGATTTCACCAAATGGTAAGTATTAAACAAATTTCCAAAGATAGGATATTGTCCACTATGCTGACTGTATCTCCCACCCTTGCATGTTACTTGGTTTGAACTTTGAGCAAAGGGGTATAAGAAATGACAAAGTTAAAGATTAAGTTGTATGTAAGACACAATCTCAAACAGACCTACGGTGGGATTTTCTAAAACACCAAAGTGTCTTAAAAGCACGAGTCTCATACATGTGCTTCTAAGTCACTTTGATGCTTTTGAAAACCCCACCCCAAATATTCACTACATAATTATTTAAATACCATCTTGCTAGTGTTTGTGTTCCCCTGACATCTCTGTGCTAGTTATCTTTTTGTGCATTAACCAAACTAAGCATATTAGAGGGTGAATAGCAGAATAATTCAAAAGAAGGACAAACTGATTTCTCCAGTCACAGTGATGTTTTTTCAGCAGTTGTTTCCAGTTTTTATATTATTGATCTCAAATGAAGTAAGGCAGACGACACTAATACACTAAAAGCTATTTTGCTATTTCCTGTGCAAATATTTTCTGATGACATATGCATGTGGGAAGCAGTTTTGTCAGAACGTCTCAAGCCTGACTGTTGTAAAAACGTGCATAGCAGCAGGTCACTATTTAGCTATCATCATTCATGGCTAAAATATATTTTAGAGCATAGATGTAATTTCTCTTGACATTTGGCAGAAACCATCTGTCCTCTGTTGTTTTTATTGCTTCCTCCCTCTTGTACGTATTAAAAATAATATAAAATAGGCAAGCTACATGTGTTAAAAATATTCTAGCAAGAAAATATTATCACTTTAACCTCCAGACCTTAGGCTATTTCCACTGAACTTTAACTCTTGATTCTTTTCGTTTTTAATTTTATTGTGCCAAACATTATTTTACTAAAAAATAATTACATTGTTTGCAGATCAGTGCAATCAGGGCTACACACATTTTTGTAAAGGAGACATAATGTCCATGGTCCAAAATAGGAATGTAGTTACATGTCTAAAATTTATCAAGTGATTATCCTGGCCTAAATTGAAAAAAAACTAACTAGTGACTTTTAATGCCTTAATTTTGGGGTGCCTGACTAGAGACACATTGAAATGACTTGATTTTTAGAAGGTTGGAGTTGAACATTTTCTGAAAATCAGGTTCCTTTAAGGTGGCAAAACCAGAGGCGTTCAAAATCACTAGATGTTTTTGAAAATTTAGGCCCATGATCTTGGACCCAATCCTGAAAGATGCTGAGTGCTTCCAAGAGATGTTGAGAACCCAGTGATCAAATCTTGACATTCCCTTCAGGGGCGGCTTAAAACACATTTAAATGTATTATGAAGGCCATTTTTTTAATTAAATCAGGCCAATGGTCTGTTTTGCAAAAATTCTTGTGAAATCATATGGCAGCATTTTGCCATACTGGGAATTAAAGGCGTGCTACCCAAAACAGAAGTAAGGTGAGTGATTGCACATTTTAATGGCTACTTTGGTACTTTAGTATCCCATTCCATGCCACATCAACTGCTTTGTGCCTGCATACAAGATAATTGCATGGGCAAGTTACACAAGCATTTTTGCACGTGCACCTTGACCTGGTTTAATAAAAGGGTTCTTTCTAGAAGAAATTTCACTGTAGTCACAGATACAGTGAAAAGTAGTGTAAAGCTGTTGCAATCTAGCTCTTATTACTTACACTTGTTTGTTTCTTGCAGGAAATTTATCTAGGATTTTAACATGGGAAGGGAGTGGTGATTAGTCTGATCATACAGCCTGAGATCAATGTTGCTAGTGCGATACCTCTCATTCCACCAGACTGATTGGCAGATTAGCATTACTGCATTCCATTTTTTATTGTTCTAGTAAACCATTGGTCCTATTTTTAGAAATAGAATGAAAGAATTTCACAGAAATCTTTGACGTTAACTGAGATTTTTCATTGGCAGCTGAGAAAGTGCCTGACTTGTGCCAGAAGCTATCAGCATAATAAGATTGTTTCCCTTGACCCTTGCATTGGTTGTAATATAAAAAAAACTCATATACAGCTGGTGTAGTACATAATACAGTATTGAAATGTAGATAGGATGTCGGTTTCTAGTTTAATGTAATGAGAAATGAATAAGATCGTTTTGTTCTACTATATATGAACATTTATTGTACATACTGTATGTACACTGCTCAATACATGAATGTATTTCTGCATTTACTATAGTATACATTATGGTAATATGTATTGTTGGAGAAGAAACGGGTCAGTTCCTACCCTCACTTCACCTTCTGAGGGATCACAGGCCTCAGGCCTTGTCCCATGGGTCCCCATGTAGCGCTTAAGCCATGACTGCCACCCAGCAGCTCACCTGAGTAACTAGGTGTGGGTTCAGGGAAGGGCTAGCTCGCAGAGGACCGTGCCTTCAGAGCTCCCTATTGGGAGAAACATCCAGCCGCCCGATTGGCTAAGGAGTACTATATGAACCAGGAAGTTGTCTGAGTATCTAAAAGAATCCTTCGCTGGCAGCTGCTACAGACCCCTCCTGCTTACCTAACTCCTGCATTCCCGCCTGCTGCTGGTTCCTGTCCTCCCATCCTAGACTCCAGTCTGCTTCCAGTTCCTGTTGTCATCCCCTTATCCAGGCCCCTGCTCCTTTGCCGTAACCCTGATGCTGTCACCAGCTGAATCCCAGCTTGATACCTGACTCTGTCTCTGGCTTTGACCTTAAGCTTCATACCTGATGCTGTCCTTGGTTTTGACCCTCTGCTCTGACCATTGGGTCTGACTCCTGCTTAGAGTTGTCAGGTGTCTGTTTTTTGACTGGACAGCCCGGTCGAAAAGGGACCCTGGAGGCTCTGGTCAGCATCTCTGATCGGGCTGTTAAAAGTCCGGTTGGTGGTGCAGCAGGGCTAAGGCAGGCTCCCTGCCTGCCGTGGCTCCGTGCAGCTCCCGAAAGCAGTGGCATGTCCCCCCTCTGACTCCTAGGTGTAGGGGCAGCCAGGGGGCTCTACGCACTGCCCTGCCCCAAGTGCCAGCTCTGGAGCTCCCATTGGCTGGGAACCGCAACCAATGGGAACTGCAGGGGCACCACCTGCTGTCAGGGCAGCATGCAGAACTGCCTGGCCGTGCCTCTGTATAGGAGCCCGAGGCAGGATATGCTGCTGCTTCCGGGAGCTGCCTGAGGTAAACACTGCCTGGAGTCTTCACCCCGGACCCCTCTCGGGCCCCAGCCCTGATCCCCCTCCTGCCCTCTGAACCCCTCGGTCCTATCCTGGCGCACCCTCCTGCACCCCAAACCCCTGATTCCCAGCCCTGCTCCAGAGCCAGTGCCCCCAGCCAGAGCCCTCACCCCTCCTGCATCCTATCCCCCTGAGCCAGCCTGGTGAAAATGAGTGAGTGAGGGTGGGGAGAGCGAGCGACAGAGGGAGGGGGGAATGGAGTGAGCGGGGGGGCAGGGCCTCGAAGGAGGGGCTGGACAAGGCTGTTCAGTTTTGTGCCAGTAGAAAGTTGGAAACTTTATTCCTGTTCTGACCACTAGGCTGACTGCCCATGTCCCAGTCATTGCACACTCCTTTTTTGTGCCACTTCAGTAACACAGAGCAGCCAGAAAGCTACCCTCCTGAGCATAAGATTTTGCTTGACTGGGGCTGTGGCTGCAGTGTAATAATTCAGAGTTTAACACACAAGTGTTTATTTTTATTTGTTTAAAATTAACATTATGAGTGAATTCTTATTTTCATTTTATGCGACAGCATAAAAAGAAGGAACTGATCCACTTATTCTAGCCATGATAATCTTAAATCCCTTAACCAGTGCTCTCTCTCACATATTGTAATCCTAGTTTTTGTAAGCTCTTGTCATATGCAAGTTCCACCATACCTGTTAACATCTTTCTCACTGGAGATTGAGATTTTACATGCCAAAATGTCAGTATATATAAAACTTTCCCTACTAATCCTGTCCACAAGCATTACAATATGCTTATTCTTTACAAGCTCACACTAACTATATACAGTGATATAAAATTCAACATATTTATATAACTTTATAGAAAAAGGTTCAGTTAAGTCATTGAGGTATACAGTCTAATTTATTTATGATCACACTGGAAGAGAAGCATAGGGAAAAGTATAGCTCCATTCCATTATATTTTTGTAGTGCAAAAAATATAATATCAAAAGAGCAAGTGAATTCTGACAAGAATAAACATTGCAAACTGGTCTTGATCCAGGAAGCTCTTAAACACATGAGTAATTTTAAACATGTGAATGGTCCCATTAATGTCAGTGGATTACTCAAGTTATGCATATGCATAATTGTTTGCGGATGTGATACGAGTAGATTCTCTGGAATCTCCCGTCGTTTCGGCACATGAGCATTCAGCTAGTGTTGACTAGAGGTCTGGGTTTCTCTCTTTTTATGGCTTCTCATGTGGGAAGTGAGTCTGATCCAGGATTTGAAAATATGGTTGCATGTCTTGCAAGAGTAGTCGTTGGGGGGAGGGTCTGAGGTGTTAGCCTTGCAGCATACTCTCTTCTCCTGAAGAGACTTCACATCCCACTCCTCAAAAATGGTCATGGACTCATGGAACAGACCTCTCCTTCTGGGTCTGTCGAGTGCAATAAGTTCCCAGGTTTTAATGTGCATCTTGCATGCTTTGAGGTTGGCCTTAAAGGTGTCTTTATATCTGAGGATGGGTTGACCTTTAGAGCAGCTTCCCATGCTCAGTTCACTGTAGAGTACCACTTTTGGTATACAGGAAACCTCCTGTGGACCACATGTCCAACCCAGCGAAGTTGAGCCCTGATGAGCATACTCTCGATGCCAGGGATTTGGCTCCTCTCAAGGACTTCACCGTTGGGGATCTCCTCCTGCTACTTGAAGTTGCAAATGGATCTTAGGCACCAAAGGTGGAAGCTCTCCAGCTGTTTGATGCAGCGTTGGTAGAGAGGCTGTATCTCACAGCCATAGAGGAGTGAGGTGAGCACAACAGCATGATAGATTTTTATTTTGGTTCTGAGGCAGATTCCATGCTCCCTCCAGAGTCTGTGGGTGAGCCTGGCAAATGCCAAATTGGCCTTTGCCAGGTGCTGAATGATGTCTCCATCCAACATGACATTGCAGGAAAGTATGCTACCCAGGTAGCAGAATTTCCTGATCTAGTTGAGGGTGTGTTGTCAGCTGTGATGATGGGATCATGATGCTAGTGATGCTGGTGATCTGCTGCTGGAAGGTACGTGACCTTCGGCTTTTTCAGGCTCATTGTGAAACCGAAGCATTTTGAGGCATCAGGAAAGTGATCCACAATAAGCTGAATGTCCATGTGTTTGTGTGATGAGGACACAGTCATCAGCAAACAGGAGCTCTCTTAGTAGCTGTTTGATTACCTTTGTGGAGGTCCTGAGTTCCTGTAGGTTAAATAGACCCCCCGTCCAGTCTAAACTGGATGTGTATGCCTCTGTCAAAATCCTGGAATGCAAACAAAATCATGGCTGAAAAGACAATGGCAAAGAGGGCTGGAGCCATTACTCACCCTTGGTGCCATTGGTGACAGAAGGCTTCTGGTGAGTCACCACACTCCATTAGTCTGGCCATCATTCAAAGAGGGGATGACAGCAGTCATTTTTTCTGGGCAGCCAAATTTTCAAAGGAGTTTCCATAGGCCCTCACGATTCACTGTGTCGAAGGCCTTGGTCAGGCCAACACACACCATGTACGGCTCCTTGTTCTGTTCACAAGCCTTCTTTTGTATTTGTTGGACTGCAGAAATCATGTCCATTGTGCTATGGGCAACACAAAAGCCACACTGCGACTCTGGGTTCACCAAGTCTGCTAGGTGAGAGATGAGCCTATTTAGGACAACCCATGCGAGGATCTTCCCTACTAGATTCCGCGATGGTTGTTGCAGCTAGATATGCTTCCCTTCCTTTTGTATAGATAGACTATGAAAGCATCTTTATACTCCTGGGGCATGGTATCCTGTTCCCATATAATTTTGGAAAGGCTGGTGAGTTTCCTGACCAGGTGGGCAGCTCCACTTTTGTACACTTCAGGTGGATTGCCATCAGGGCCTGGAGACTTGCCTGTGGACAGCTGGTTGATGGCCTTAATAACATTGTCTAAAGAAGGGTCCATGGTCAGCTCCTCCAGGACAGGTTGCTGTGGGAGTGAGTCGATGCCTTCATTGGACATAGTCTCCTGAACTGACAATCCACTATCAAAGTGTCCTGCCCAGCGAGAAAGTATTGTCTTCGTCTGTGAGCAGCCAGTTACCATCTGCTGTACGGACAGGGACTGTACCACAGCCATCCACAGCACAGAGACCTTCATAGAAGGCCTTCATGTCATGCTTCTCAACTTCTTCTTGCAGTTCTTCAGCCTTCTGCTTCCACCAGTGGTTCTTCATTAGCCTTAATTAGGTTCGTAGTGTATATCTGGCCTCATGGTACCTGGCCTTCTTCATTACTGATTTCTTGTCCAAGATGGTCTGAACTGGACAGTCTTTCAGGGCGGGTTATCCCTTTGGAATTGTACAGCCAGTTCATATTAGGGGTGAAAGAGTCAGATAATATTCAAAACAGCATCAATAGCTCCCATAGTTGGTGAGCTAAATATTTAGGGCTGATATACATGCTATTCTAGTAATCTAAGTATTTAGCTCACCAACTATGGGAGCTATTGATGCTGTTTTGTCAGGTTCAGACCATCCCTCTCCCAAATATATGAGAATGGACAATGATATCTGCATTACAAGACATTAAACTACTTAACCTTTCTGTCTAATTAAATTAGTAATATTTTATTACTATGTATTTATGTATGTATTTTGCACAATCCATGCATAGATTCTTTGGTGATTGGCCTCTTATAAATCCCGTAGCTCTATTAATAGATAGAAATGTTTGTAACTTTGTTATTTGAAAACCTAACATGCCAACCATCTAGGTTAACCATTCAAATCCAGCCAAAGTCAGCAGGGACTGAAAGAGATTGCTGTCTGATGGCTGGAGAGGCATGTATGAAACAAATTTGGAACTCAGCCCAGTTCCTGGTGGAGAAGTGAGGAGCACAACCTTTAATGGAGCACCACCATTAATTGTCACCCTGGCTGGCAGTCTCAGAAGAGAGGCCAAGGGAAGAATGAGCAGAAAAAAATGAACCATCCTTTAGAGGTCAGGGTTGAAACTTATTGGCAGCGCAGTGTGGAAAGTCTGTGCTTTCTTCTTCTGCATTCATGGTGTGGATAAACAAAGGGCTTTAGCCTACAAGACTGACGGTCCAGCATCTTTGATGAGCAATCAGTTCCCTAACAACAACAACAACATCAAAAGATGTAAAAGGAAGAAAAGGATAAACCCTTTGATCTGAGACTAAGCATTCAGGTTTCAGCCCCAGAAGAACATTTTCTGTGGAGAGTAATGGTGAATGACTGAAAATAGGAATGATTGAATAGAATGTAAGCAAAACTTCACCAGGACACGATAACTATATCCTCTTTTTATTAATATTTTAAAATATTTTTTTAGGATCTTAACTCAGTAGTAAGGTGACTGAAAGAAAACCTAGACTTGTTGCAAGATGGCAGAATTGTAGGGATAAGAGGCAGAGCTAAGCAGAAGACATAACACTAAATGACAAGGATATATGGGAGAGAGTCTAATTTAATGGCCTGTGATATATAGGAAGTCAGACCAGATTATCTAATGGTCCCTTCTGGTCTTAAAATCTATGAGTCTGTCGTCTTCCATTGACGTTGATAGTAGGTTGAACTGTGGGACTCCTCTTATGTTGTGAAGAACACCTGTTCTCCTACACGGATATTATTCACTAGAAATTTTAGTAACATTTTAGATTTGGGACTTTTTAATACCCACAAAATAAGCCAGGCAGCCCCTTTTACTTCTGCTCATAAACTACAATGTATCGATTTTTAAAATGTGTTAAAGAAATAATAAGCAGATTGCACTTAGTTTCAAGCGGCTTTCATGTTTTAAAAACAAGAACAGGAAGCAAGACCTTCAAGCAGATAGCCAATAAAGGAACAACCAGCAGGGAATCAACTCTAATGTCTTAGTTTTGATTCACACATACAGCAGTAAAGGGCACCTCACATGCATTAATCAGGCAATTATTGCTGATTAGTAAATTAATGGAAAAGTCTGTGTTATCAGAATTTAGGCTGAATACCATTCTCAGAGAAGACTGGTGCTGCATAAAGTGAACCAAGAACTTAATTAGCTGATTCCAGCACAGCATATTATATTGTTTTGACAAATGGATGGTTTAAGCTTTTGAGATAAGTACTCACAGTGAAGCTCTCAGTAGAAAGGGTTTGTCATAGGGAAGCCCCACCTGAAGCACTCTCCAGTAGCAGGCTGCAGCAGAATGGGCATACCTGCCTCAGTTTCCCTCTTTCAGAGTCCCCAGTAACTGGGCACAAGCTTGTTTGCCTCAATAATATCCCTCCTTGGGGCCTGTTTATTACAAATACATAGTGCAAAACAGTCCATAACAGGATCTACCTGTCTTAGCTGGAGTTTCTGTATATAGAAGTGCCTTTGTGCAGTTTTGTTGTTTCCTGGTCCATCTCTGTTCAATGTAAATAGGATTTCATGTAGATTTTGAAAATTTATTCTAGACTGTACCCTGAGTCTGTATCACTAACTTCTCTTTCAGTGGGAGACTGACATGCTGCAAAGCCCACAAATCTGCCACTTCTTGGCAAAGGGACAACAATATATCACTCACCACTTTTTACTATATCTGCAAACCTTTATGTTGATTATATTAATATGCTTTAACATATTGAAACTAATGTTAATAAAATGAGAAGAATGGCAACAAAAATGATGCATGAGTCAGATTTAACATGATACATTTCACTTAGATACCGTTGGGATTTAAACCTGTCAGGTTTGTCTCTAATTTTCTTTCCTACATCCTCAGAGGATTTTTGGTTTTCAGCATAGTCTTCACAGTGCACTTATCTCAGGGCACTGAACAATGAACAGGCTGCTAGCAACTGAGTACTTCTAACTGTTCTTGATCACTGACTAACAAAAACCCAATATGCCATAGTTCCACATGCCGAGTTGGATTTGATTAAAGTGATTTAAATAGCTATTGGCATGCTGCTTAAAAAATTCTCTTTTCACTAGTTATTCTGTATTGTTTGCTTTAGTTCAACCGGCAAATGCCTAATCTGTTATAAAAACTGAAAGTGACCCTCTTTGAAAATACAGGCTGCCAGTTACCCAATGTTCTGTTTGTTGCAGGGTTTTTTTTTCCTTGACTGACTGACTTATTTTGCTTAATACTTGACTAGTATAGTTTGAGATTTCAAAACTGTATTTTAACTGTGGTCTGCATTTAATAAGGAGATGAGAAATTTCCACCATCACCTCTTTGCAGACTGCTAATCAAAACCCAATTTAATCTTCAAATAACAGGAATTTTCCTATTGTGCCCACAGTGCATGGGTGAGGAAGTTAATAATATGGAAGTATGCAGTGGTCTGCTAAAAAGGGTCATCCACTGATCAATAGCATTAGCTCACTCTTGCTATCTGAATAGGGAATTCCAGGACTACTGCTATTAAGGCACAGTCACTAGCTATCAAATATACTCCTAATTTCTGTACTAAAATTATAACCAGGTTAGTTTAATGTTGTGTTATTCCATCTGTAAAACCCATGTTCAGTTCCTTACCCTAGGCAGTCTTTTATTGGCTGAGCTGCCAGGAGCTCTGAAGCAGCACATTTAAAACAAGATTTGCAAACTTGGGTGCCTAAAGTTAAGTACCTGAATCCATACCTAAAGAACTGGCCTGATTTTCAGAAGGGATGAGTTCCTGTATTTCCCATTAATTTCACAGGGAGTTGCAGGTGCTTCTGAAAACCTGGCCACTTTTATTTATGTGCCTAATGATGGATTTAGGCCCCTGACTTGAGGCCCAGATTTGAAAATTTTGGATTTTGCTCTTAGAAGGGAATGTCATGGGTTGCTGAAGAGTGATTCACTCAGTCGGATTAGGGTGCTGCTTTGATGGTTGAGATGGACAAAGGAGGTGGTATGCGAGTCTGAATTAAGTTTAGGTGAATGTTCACATTTGAGGCCAAATTAAGGCTCAGATTCAGAGTCAATTACACCAGGTTCACAAGCTGTTCTCAAAATGGAGGAATTCTTTGGAGATTAATTATTCAAGTGGAAATTTCATCCACCTCTGAACTGGAAGCATAAAAAGATTCCTTTTCTTTCTGTTCTTGTGGATCTGCTCCAAAACTTAAAAGGCACGTCAGGATTCAGACTTGAAGATTGGAACCCAACCTACTTGCACACATCTTGTTTTCCAAATAGTTTGGATTCTAGTTTAAGCCCAACTCTCACTGATAGGACAGTTTTTCTTTTGGAGGTAATCTATGGATATATACATAGGGTGGAATCCTGGCCCCACTGAAGTCAGTGGCAAAACTCCCATATGAGCAGAGTGAAGAAAGCAAGGTTTGATGGATGCCCCATGTAAAGCAATGGAGTGTGAGTATTGGTTAATAATGGTGATGGTTTAGTAACCTTGTTGATTAACATGTTTCGTTTGCAGAAGAGCACAGAATTTGCCTTATTAAATCAGACCTTTGATCCACTATGTCCTGTATCTTTGCCATAATGCATTAATTACCCTTAGATAAGCAGGTTTTTGTTGAATGTTTGTCTTTAGATTGAAGTGAGATAGGGAAACACATTAATGTGTGTAATTATAACTAATCATTTATTAGCCCACTGCTCAATTCTGTTTTATTTGTTAATCTGGGAATTTAAACTCAAACATGACCACTCACAGAATACATACAGATCTGGTAATTTCTAAATATCTAACAGGGCCAGTTCAGACACATCTGAAGGGTCCACAGACCCACTTGATTTGGGGTCTCCTGTTGTATATAATATATTTCTCACACACATGTACTTATTTATACCTGATGTCAGTGCTCCTGTTTGTACTTTGAGTACTACTTTGTGATTTTTATTTGCATTTGGAGTAAGTTGTAGGTATTGTTTTTCTGTGCATCGATTTGACATGGCAGGTGAGCATATTTCATTAGAGGGTGCAAAAATAAAGTATTTCTTTTGTCAGGAAATAGCTACATCAGCAATATTTAGGCTTAAATCATACCGAGTCATAACTGTAGTCATGACTGGAGGATCTCACTGACCTACACATCTCTGAGAAACTCTCTTTTGAGGGACTCTTCTATTTTGCCACTAGCTGGATAACTTTGATAGATTGGCTCCTTGACTATTGAATTGGTCATGTTTGCTCTGGATTTTTGCCTTTACATATTTTTGGGAACCACTAATTTTCTAATTTTTTAATGTTTAATTTCTGTAGAAATGTATAGAAAATTATATGAAAAACAAAGTAATGAAAACCATTTCAACATCAAAGAGACAGATTCTCCTTTTACTTACACCGGTGTAAATTAGTAGTAACTCCGCTGATGTTAGTGTAATTACACATGTGCAAGACCTGGATCCAAGACCCTGATCTAGCAAAGCAGTTTAGGGGGAGATTTATTTCAAAGGCACACACATTAAAAAACAAAACAAAACAGAAGTTTGGTGTCCAACTCTTTTTTGTGCCTTTGAAAATCTGCCCCTCACATGAGTAGTCACATTTACTTCAATGGGACCGGTCCCTTGTGTACTTAAAGATATGCATGTGCATCCATTCCTGACCTTGAGCCTGTGGGAGAGGAGAAACAAGTCCTAAGAATTTGTCTTTCAAAGCATCACAAAAAAATTTACTTTTTCAAAGAATATCTTTGTGCAACATAGTAAAAATTATTGGCTAAAAGAAAAATTAGAGTTTTAAATGAATGTGTTCAGAATTTTAGCTCCTGTATACTAAGCAGAAAGACATATCTTCTGAGTCTAATCATGTTAAAAATATGTGCCCTATTATATATCTATAATCTGATGTAAAAGGTTAGAATCTATAATGAAATGGTGTTCTGTGTGCTCTGCATTTATGTGCTCAGCAGATTCCTTGTATGGTATCTAGGAGAAAAGCAGGACCACCTCATGATGTCATCATAAGTGCAAAGTAAAATGAAAGACTATGCTTTAGCAGTACTGTAATTAAGCTACATATTAGAAAAACAATGCTCCATGGTATAATGTAATAATTTTTAAATTGCATTTTCCTTTTTAATATATCCTGGTCAGTGTCATGAATTAACTTTTGAGTAAAGTAAGGAAGGTTTCAATGGCAGACTAATTCCTGAAACCCACAGCTAAAAGAGGAACTGTGGGATTTTTGTTTATTTATTTTTTGACTGCTCTGTGTGGTATAATTGCTTGGTAAACAGTGCTGCAGAGTACATACACAACTCTGATTGGAATAAAGCTAATGTGATATGCAGTGATATTAACCTTGGATGGTGCTAATGCTGTTTTCCTCCTTTTGAAATGTAAGGCTTTATTAAAAAGGGGGTGGGGTGACATGTCATAAAGACAAAACCATGTATAAATGCAGAAAAGACTTCTACCCCATTTTGTTAATGACTAATACCACCCTTATTTAAGACAGTGGCTCATTGTAGTGGATCAAATGATTGAGCTATACAGTAGCTTGTGCATTTACAATTCTCAAACAATTCACTTATTTAAAGCACCAGAAAACAATGTAACATTTATTGAATCAAAGCTTTAATGTTTGCAATTGGATATCTAATTTAGGGACCCTCTTGAATTGGGTCAGAAAGAAATAGCAGACTGATGTCACCCTCATTGTTCTATTACTTACCCTTTTTTATGGCTTTAGAACACTGGACAAACACTGAGTTCTCTAATGGTTTACTAATCTGCCATTGTTGCAATATTATTGTCAGTAATTCCCCACTAAATGCATGGGCATGACCTTTTCTTTTAACCTCACCATTTTGTATAGTTTGAGACGCTCACGGTAGTATATTTTTTTAGTTAATTATTGCTTCACAATACACCTGAGGTATGTAGTAATCCTCCAGAAATGCACTGCCTGCTTAGTCTTTGCCTTGTTGCTTAGTTATAATAAATCCAAGGCATTGGAAGAAATTGCCATAGGGAAAGGTTTGTTTTCACTGTGTGTATTTTCTGATGGAAATTCTCTCTTTAGTATTAACTCTTCTGTTTTCTCTTGGCATTGGAGAAGACACCAAGATTTATATTCACTCTTTCCTACCCATTCTGTGTGTAAGAGGACAAGAAAGGTATTTTTCTGTCACCTGATCCATAAGGCTGTTCATACTGAGGGACATCTTACTCTAAAAATAAGTTAAAACAACAGAAATGAGCTGCATATAGTCTGTCAAGCATTCAACCATAGTCCTCACTTTTTTAGAAGTGAAATGGAAGAAATAGGCAGACTTCCTGAACTCATTAAAAACTGATTGGAAGCACCCTGACTCTTTGGAACATCTACTTGACAACCTGTGAGAATCATCTCAGCCCTTCATCCTTCTGAGGCAGATAAATTGAGGATCATGCAGTTGACTGCATGCAGTTTTTATAGAACCTGCCAGAGTTGTGCAAAAATGAAAAAGATTGCTTGGCCTTTTTATAAGGGTAAGGGTTTTGCTCCTGTAGATTTGACCAAAATTTCCCTTTCCTCTCCTGTTCCTTTTCGTGCAATGTGCTGTACACTAACTGATTGCAGACCTGCTAGCCAAGATGTGCATTTCAGATGTGTGTACTGGTATACAAAGCCTGATCCTGCATTACCAAAGTTTGTAGGCATTTTGCCATAGGCTTCAATGGAAGCAGAATCCGGTTTCCATTGAGCTCAGTGATCTTTGGATCAACCTCTATGTCTCATGGTGCTTGCTATCCTTGCATATTGTCAAACAATTCAGGTTTTCCAGTTTCTGGCTTCAAGGAACTCTCTTGGCCGTGGCATCAATTTGCTAGTTATGTTAATATCTAATATCCTGAGCCAAAAATATAGAAAACTTATTTTCACCTGGCAGGATTTCACAGTGGGCATTAACTGAATGCAGGAGCATATACTACTACAATGAAAGCTATTGCCATTTTGAGTATTTCAAGAGCAAAATAGGTTAATTAGAGAAATACGCTAAACATGCGCCCCATGAAATCCATGTAATATCCTCTGGAGCAGATTTTATTGGTCAGAGGGTGGCAGTGGGCCTTACTGTCACAAAAAATAGGACATTTGGCTGGACAGCCATGGGAAAGTGTTGCAGGACAAGCACACCCTGTCCCCTCTTGGGTGGGGTGAGGGTTATTATTTCCCCCATGGCTGAGTCTGTACAATCACCCCTCTCCGGATAGCATGATCTAGGGACAAAAGTCAAAATGGCTGCCCTCTCTGAGGACTGTGCAGCCCAATGGCCAGAATCAGTACAATTGCCCTCTCCCTCAGGCCAGCATGTCCTAATGGTCAGGGTCAATATAACCACCACCCCCCATTCTTCAGGGCTGCAAGGCTCAATGCCCAGAGTCTGTATAACCACCTTCTCCATCAGGGCTGCCTGGCCTAGTGGCCAGTCAGGTGAGTGGGCCATACCAGCAACTAAAATGATTAGGGGTCTGGAACAGGTCGCATATGAGGAGAGATTAAAGAGGCTAGGACTTTTTAGCTTGGAAAAGAGGAGACTAAGGGGGGATATGATAGAGGTATATAAAATGTGGAGGTGTGGAGGAAGTGAATAAGGAAAAGTTATGTACTTGTTCTCATAATAGAAGAACTAGGGGCCACCCAATGAAATTAGTGGGCAGCAGGTTTAAAACTAATAAAAGGAAGTTCTTCTTCACACAGCACACAGTCAACCTGTGGAACTCCTTGCTTGAGGAGGCTGTGAAGGCTAGGACTATAACAGGGTTTAAAAGAGAACTGGATAAATTCATGGAGATGAAGTCCATTAATGGCTATTAGCCAGGATGGGTAAGGAATGGTGTCCTTAGCCTCTGTTTGTCAGATGGGGGGTGATGGATGGCAGGAGAGAGATCACTTAATCATTACCTGTTAAGTCCACTCACTCAGGGGCACCTGGCACTGGCCACTGTCGGTGGACAGGATACTGGGCTCGATGGACCTTTGGTCTGACCTAGTACGACCTTTCTTATGTTCTTATGTTATGTTACCTAGGGGTGAGTGGCAGCCAGCTAGCAGGACACAGGCCCTCCCTGCTCCATCAGGTCCCAGCTCAGGGCCCTGACAGTGGCAAGTATGCTCACCACTTGGTCAGCAGGAAATCCACCCAAAACATGCTGACACCACCCAGTACAATGACTAGTCCCCCTGAGCTACTTCCTACCCTGTACCTGGTGCAGTGGTCCTGGCGTCTCCAGGGTCTCCAGGCTCCTCAGTCCATGCAGCTCTCAGCAGCTCCATCACTTGGGAGTCCTCCTGGGTCTCAGTGTCTCTGGCTTCCACTGCCTGGGACCTCAGCAGCTCCCAGGCTAGAGCCTGCAGCATGCTCCCTCCATCCTCAGTGGTCAGCCCTGAATGAGCCTAGCTGCTCCCTTTTATACCTAGTCTCCAGCTGGAGCATGCCCAGCAGGGCTGAGGGGACGTGGCCTCCTTGGCCCAAAGAGTAGAGTTAACCCTTGCAGTACCAGTGCGGGGCAAGTGTGCCCTGTCACAGAAAGGCACAAAGTAGAGTGGCTTGCTAGAAAGAGAGATATTCTACCGAAAGGAAGACATCTGGTCAGCATAGTGTCTATAGCCAGCCTTAGCTGAACTCATATTGTGCAACCTTTTGACTGGCAGGAATTTCTCATCTCTTGCTATCTCAAAACTCACCATGGCAAAGGAAGGAAATGTGGGGGAATTGACCAATTTCATTTGTTTCATATTTATTCTGTGATATTGAATGTAAGGTAGTTATTGTTCAGTTAACAAAGTTGTGGTAGCCTAGGTCACTGGGGGTATGTCTACACTGCATTCTAAACCTGGGTCTGTAGCACCTGGGCTTGTGGACTGGGTGTTTCCAAACCCGTGCTTGAGCACCATACTACCTTGTAAACCTGGGTTTACAATTGTTGGACCTGGGTCTTACAGCCATGCTAACATGTCCATACTGCACTATACAGACCTTCTGACTCAGGTCTGTGGCTTAACTTGCATCCACGCTGCAAAATGACAGGGCTTGGACCCAGGTCATAATGGGACTTGAGCTGTTACCAACCCCCAACCCCCCCCCCGCCCCCGCCCCCGCCCCCAGCAGGACCCTAGGATCTGGGTCCTGAGTATTTGCTAACCTGAGTCAGACTGATTTGTGTGTGGACAGAAGGTGGGCTGGGCTCAAACCTGAGTCAGAGCGCAAGTTTAGTGTTCAGAGTAGACATACCTTGGGAGTTCCTTAATGGGTTGATTGTGCAAGTTGCTGAGCAGTGGGGTCCTTATCCAGCAAAGGCTTTTGTACCTTGCTGAATCAGAGTCTTTGGGCACAGCATCTTGCAGGATTGAGCCCCAAATCTTAACACTAAAACTCCATAGTGAGATGCGCAGTCTAGAGGTGGGATTTTCAAAAGCATCTAGTTGTCTTAAGAGCACAAAAAATGTCAAAGGGACTTGTGCTCCTAAGTCACGTAAGCCACAACACTGAAAATCCCACCCCATGTCTGCTTTGTCTCACCTTGGTTTTGGTTCTTGTGTTAGGATTCTGGATTCTAAGAAATAAAGTAGTGCTATGTTAAACCTTCCAGAAAGAGAATGTATGTTGTTCTCTAACTTTTCTGGTGTATATTGTGAACATAAGAAGAAAGCCAGCCCTAGAAAGTTTCCCACGTTTTCTAGACTTATGAGATGAGGGGATAGAAGTCAATACAGTATGACAGTTCAATAATGCAAATGGTTAGGGCCTGATTCTGATCTCAGGACACTGATTTTATACTGGTATAACTCCACTGTTATACTCTGGAGCACAGGAGTTACTCAGAATTTACACCAGTGTAAGTGAACTGAGAATTGGGCTCACAGAATATAAGCATAATAAAGCCATCCGTTTTGTTCAATAATATAAGCACCTGAACTGATTTGTCTCTGGCACAGCATTTCCAGAGAAACTCTGAAGTGAAGATTAAAACCATAGCAAAAATGCCGGTGCCCTTAACAAGGCATAGGATGGCATCACCTTTCTTGTAGTTTGAATTTTTTCCTTCAGTGCAACCATGGAAACACTGAGAAATGAATTCCAAATAGGTACTGTAGAAGTACACCAATCAAAGTAGTTCTCTGTGTTTGGATTGCTCCATACCACTTGTTAAAATAACAAATACAGTTTTCTGAAAAGTGCATAATGTAAGGCATTTGATTTGGTTGAGTATATAGTGTAAAAAAGGTCAGTTAATCATTGGTAAGATGTAGTAGCCAAGGAGTATCCATTTTGACAAAAGTTATACTGTGCTTTTCTTTTCCCAAAGGTTAGAAATGTTCTTTTTTTTCATCTGGCATCAGGAAGGGTTTTTTTTCATTATTATTATTTCTGTAAAATAAGAACCTTGAAAATGGATATCGTTGAAAAATACTTTCACGTTTGGATAACTCAAACATCAAGACCAATTTTTATGAAACTTTATTTTTAAAACCCCACATATATTCTAGCCTGCTATAAAGTAGAAGAAGGTTGTGCTCCAAAGGTAACATGTAGTAAGTTATGCAGTTCTGGAGCCTTAAAATTCCACCTGTCATCCTGGAAGGGATGGTGTTATTTTTTCACAGGACCTTATAACACCATCCTTTCCAAAAAGTCCCTTTTAGAACAGGAGTAATTCTGCATACATACTTTCTGCATATATACATAAAGGCCTCACTCTTTCATGCTGGGAAGGGAGGAAATGTAATTCAAGAAACAGTGAGCCTGATTCTGTGCTCACATCAGTTTTACATCAGTATAACTACAGTGGTGTCACTGAAATCACACACAATCCTTGATCACTCTTGGACCAAGGCTGGTGCAAATCTATTGGAATAAATTATTTTTAAAAAACTGAGCTGTAACCCAGCACAGCAAATAGTAATATAAAAACACATTGTAAATCGCAGTTTGTGCATCATGGAATTCCACCAGTAAATAAGTAATAACAGTGGCTAATTTCTCTTTGATATAGTAGTTTAAGGAGACCATGGCAAGCCCTTACAGAAGGAAGATGTAACTGTAAGCACTGGAGTCAATAACAAATGACAGGGGTGTAATCTTTTGTAACCCTGACCAGGGGTACAGCAAGGAGAAGGGAGAAACAGGGGGAACAGCCCTCTCATCCCCAGTCCTGAGTGAAGCTGGAAATTTGGCCAGGTCATCCCTCTATCATGACAGAGGGGCAGCTGGGCTTAATTTGAGAGGTGCTGCAACTCCGTGCACCAGGTCTCAATGACACTCAGTCCCTCACTCATATGTGAGTGACATTGTGACCCTGTGCATGTGCTTGGGTTCTCCCCCACCTTTGCAATCCTTCTAGTGTCCATGGGTACTGGCCACCTCCAGGAGGAATCAGAGCAGGAGGCACCAGGAAGCCCCAGTCCCAAGAGGGCTGGAGGCTTTTGATGCTTCCTAGGGAAGCAGAGACGCAGGAGGAGAATGGGGTCTGGGGCTCGCAGAATTGCCTGTCCTTTGGTGGGGATGGTCCACTTCAGCCAGCTGCCTCTCTGAGTATGAGATTGGGGCTGGAGGTGTGATGGGGAGAGCTCAGGGATGGGTGCGGGGCAATGTGGGGGGAAGAACATGGCACAGGGTGTGGGGCAGCAGATGGGGAGACTGTGTACAGGTGGGGATAGGGGAAGAGAGAGCTCTCTGGGTGCCTTCCTTAGGAAAATTCTGATTGTGTCTCCGCTCCATGACACAGCACTGGCTCCAGGAAATAAAGTAGAGTGGCTTACCAGCACCCCTGTGTGTTACACCTTTTCTATATTGGCCAATATGTACGTTCATTATTTTTATTATTTGTATTCTAGTACCACTTATGGGCCAGGGGCCCGTTGTTCAGGGCATTGTACAAATAAAAGAAAGACAGTCTCTGCCCCAGAGAGCTTACAAACTCCATGTAAGACTATATACAATAGGTGGATAAAGAAAACAAAAGGCGAGAGCTCAAGGAAACAATGAATAGTTGCGAGCCACATAGTGACATCAGTTTTTAAGATTTCCTTGCTGAAATTTGCGTATAAATCAATAACGCAGTGTCACTTTATATTAGATGCCTACCTCGCCACTAGCACTCTTCAGTGACTTGATTTTTTTTGACTGAAGGTGTTTAAAGTTCCCCAGTTTTCTTCCATTCTTTGTACTTTGATTTACTGTATGCAATTTGCTGAAAAGCCAATAATGAACAATGAGAAAATAACCATTGTGAAGATCAGACTGCAGTGTTCCAAAGGTGGTAAATTTACATACCCGCAATAGCAATTGGTTGGTTGGACTTTATAGAGAAACAAGGCTCATAAAAAGTTGTGACAAATAGGCCAATTTTTATCTGTGTGAAGAACTGGAAACACAGAACACAGGAAACATAAATTAAATGTAATGATCCAGATATCATCCATATCTTGTTTCAAAAATCTTATTTAAAACCAAAGTAATTTAGAGATGCTAACCTAAGTGGATCCAGTCATCAGAGGCTATGATGACCATGTGAACCAGCCCAACATAACCAAATAACCAACCTTACCTAAGTTTACTAATTAAAGACAAAGCAGTGCAATACAGAAAGAAAAGAGTTAATACTTTACCTGTTCTGTGCAGAAGCTTTTTTTTTTACAGAGTACAGTTCCTTACCTAGAAGATGTGCTTTGAAATACACACCCAAGCCTATTTATATTATAGTTGTTTATGAGCTAAAAGCACTTTGTACATCATCCAAGACTAAAATGTACTAATTTGCTTTTTACCATTTTTTTTGGTACCATGTTGTTGTACCTTTCCTTATTTCTGTTTTAGATACTACATTTCAGACCAATTACTTGTGAAAGTACCTCCCAATTTGTACCACAACGTAGAATATATGTATCTTGTCTTTGACAGGTTTTGTATTTTCCAGTGCCAAAGCTGACTTCAGTTTTGTAGGGTATTACTGGATATATATCTTGTGCTCCTGAGAGCATTCTACACCAAAAAATTAAAATTCTGTGCCAAAAAAAAAATTCTGTGCACCTTTTAAAATTCTGCACATTTTATTCATAAAATAAATGTGGAGGCTCCAGCATGGCTTTGGGGAGCACAGGCCACTGGCTGCAGAGGTTGGAGATGACTGTGCAGCTCCTCTTCTCTCCCCCCACCCTCCCGGGACACAGATTCAGTGGTGAGGCTGTACCCAACTCTGACTCAACACAAGGACCTGGCCTGCCCCAGAAACATCCCTGACCCTCCATGCCAGGTGTATCAGGTGTGGGCAGGCAGGCTCAGCAAGGCAGAATCCAAATGTGGAGGGGCTTAGTGTGGGGGAATCCAAGTGTGGGTTGAGAGGGTTCTCTGTGGGTCAATCTGGGTGCGGGCGACTCAGTGGAGAATCTGGGTGCAGGGGGATCTGGGTGCACAGGGGCTTGTTGGGGTTTCTGGGTGCAGTGGTAATGGGCCTCAGCAGGGGAGTCCAGGAGAAGGTGGTTGGGGTTCAGTGGGATGAGGGGGCCTGGGTGTGGGGGGACAGAGCTTGTGAGGAGGGTCTGGTTGTGTGGGACTCAGTGGGGTGGGGATCCAGGTGCAGCTAGTTGGGGCTCAATAGGGTGGGGATGTGGATGGCTCGCCGTGGTGGTCCAGGTGCAGGGGGAATGGGGCTCCTCGGGGGTTCTGGGTGCAGGGGAGGGGTGAGGCTCAGTGGGAGGCACTGTTCCCTCTAAGCTGTGCGCGTGTGCGCGCGCACAGAGATCCTAAACCCCGCACACACGGCAAAACACCGTGCGCACATAAATTTACACAGAAGCACAACAATTTACATAGAAGAAATTTTTTGCACACACGGCCTGTCAAAAATTTGCACAGAAGAAATTTGTTGCCTATCAAAATTTAGGGCCTATCAAATATTAGAGGGAACATTGGTGGGAAGGTCTGGGTATGAGGGGTCCTGGATTCAGGGGGAGGGATAGCTCAGTGGCCTGCTAAACCCAGGGTTGTGAGTTCAATCCTTGAGGGGGCCATTTAGGGATCTGGGGCAAAAATTGGGGATTGGTCCTGCTTTGAGCAGGGGGTTGGACTAGATGACCTCCTGAGGTCCCTTCCAATCCTGATATTCTATGATTCTATGCACAGGATTGGGCAGATGGGGGAGCAGCTCCCTCTACAGTGACCCCTCCCCCTGCAGCTGAGGAGCGATGGGTGCAGGAAGCATGGGGTGGGGGAGTTTGCAGAGCTTCCTACAGCCAGGGGAAAACCAGCCTGGGGGTGGGTCTGGCCCAGCCCCAGATGCCGTGCGGGGGAAGAGGAAGTCCCGTCCTCCCCATCCCAGCTGGGATTAGCAGCTGAGCCTGGCGCAGGGTAGGAGTCACCAGCCGGGTCTTCCTCAATCCTGCCCCCTGCCCCACAGTTATTTACCTCTCTGCCAGCTTCCCTGGCCACCCAAAACATACTGCTGGGGTGGGGGGGTCACAGACCACTCTTGTGGCTTCCCTTTGCTTCCCCATCAGAAAGTCATTTTTCTGCGGGGAAGCAAAGAAATCTGCGGGGGACATAAATTCTGTGCATGTGCAGTGGTGCAGAATTCCCCCAGGAGTAATCTTGACATGAATAAAGAGAAGTGAACAGCACTGTTGGAAAGATGTAATATCATTTGTTTACATAATAGCCCACATACTGCATATAATACAACATTAATACAGTGTGCACTATGCCTAACATACATGTATTGGCTAACACAAACCCCTGCTTGGCACCATGATAATTATTATATCAGGGTGACATCTTCGCTAAATGGATATATGAAGCAAAGGTAAGAGCATTTATATAAAATGTAAACTGGTTTAGCTTACTATGTAAGCGGCAGTACATGATTAGTACAATTAAACTAATATTTGTCATAATTCAAGCAAAGCTTTGTAAAATGGGAATGAGTTCACCCAATTTAGGTTTCATCAATTTTTCACCTTTATACATTTTCAGAATCACTGTCAGTTATAGTTTCTGATCATATATGTATGACAGACAATAAGACTGATAAGACAGAACAGGTAGGGGCCTACATTACCTCAGACTCTGGAGTACTCCAACTTGGGCCCTTGTTCACTTAGTTTTTTATATATTAATTTGTCCTTCTGCATCATCTGACATCCCATATATCCAGTTATATATTTACCCAAACATTCATAATTTGTTTTTTCACTCTCCGTTCTGTTATTGTAAGTCATTAATATTATATTAACACAACTCAATTATCCTTTTACCATTCAACATACATTATCATTCACTGTTAACATTACATTTACAAAATGTAGCCTATATTTTTACCAATCAGCAATTTTCCATCTTTTAGTATCATAGTTCAGTATGCGTGTATCATCCTAAATTACTCATGAACATAACCTTTATTTTTCTTAGAGTAGGAGTGTTGTGGGGAACAACATTCCCTAATGTCAGCATAATCTTATCTTTTCCAAACATGGGTTTTCAGTGGACTTTTTGCTCAAAATTTAACATCCATGCTTATAAATCATTAGAAAGCCTTGTCAGCAGTTTCACCTGTTACATTTTGAAGTGCTTATTCATTTGCCAGTTATTGAGGGCTTAGATGTATAATTGTTCCCCAACCACTTTAAATGCCACTTTTATTTAAGTAACATAAATTATTATTTTCAAATTACCATATAGATACGGTTATTTAGGGCTTCTTTTACTTCATGCATGTAATTGCTCATTTGAATTATTTGAGCGTTTTATGATTTAGTAATATTTTTAAATGTAAGGTTAGTGGATCAATATGTACATTAAAAACTGGTATATATTTTCAACTTCCTCCTGATTCTGGGGTTCAATGTGAATTATGGATTTATTTTGAAAAACTGGAATACATATTATAATAGTATATGAAGAGTAAAACAGAAATTTAGAGTAGTGCCATTACAAGTCAGGTCTTTATACATAATTATTTAATAATTAGTTACTACACAGTACTCTCTATTCATATTATAGGCTACCATTACTGCTGTACATTGCTAGTTGGTGAGCTTTACTGGGCAGGAGACAGGAGTGACTAACTTTTTGTTTTGTTATACTGGTCCAGGGAAGTGTGGCCACACTCAGGAGTTGTGATGTTACAAAAATTACATCTACACACATACTGATATTCCATAATGGAACAACAGGCCATGTCTGGTGCCTTCCAAGTTCATGTTGCTGTTTGATATAACAGTAGCTGAAATAGATTTAAGATGTTGTTTTTTGGATAACCTACTTAATGGACAGTAGCTAATTTATTAAATACTGCAGTCTTACAATGCAGTATTGGTAAAGATACCATAAAAGAAATATACCTGGAATCTGGGCACAGAGCATCATTGCTTGGAACATGTGGATTGATTTGTATGCAGTGTCACTGATCCCACATTACAAATTTTGCTCAAGAGAATTTTACAGAACTGAACTCATTGCCAGTTTACAAAAGCCTTTGATACGTATTGAGGAAAGTACCATTAAGTTAATTGCTTATTATTAACAACATTAGGCCATTTTTCTTTTTTGATATTGCCTAATAAGCTGGTTCTGATTATTAACACATAACCCCCATAAGCAGTGCAAATAATTTTTTTATCTACATAATTTTTCCTTTCTTTCTCATTATTTTGATTATTACATTTTGCCTATATTTGGTTAAACAGCTTAGGAATCATCATGCATATTAGGCCTGGTCTACACTAGGACTTTTTTTCGAATTTAGCTGCATTAACTCGATTTAACCCTGCACCCGTCCACATTAGGAAGCTATTTATTTCGACATAAAGGGCTCTTTAATTCGATTTCTGTACTCCTCCCCGACAAGGGGAGTAGCGCTAAATTCGACATGGCCATGTCGAATTCAGGTTACTGTGGACGGAATTCGACGCTAATAGCTCCAGGAGCTATCCCACAGTGCACCACTCCGTGGATGCTCTGGACAGCAGTCCGAGCTCGGATGCTCTGACCAGCCACTCAGGAAAAGCCCTGGGAAAATTTGAATTCCTTTTCCTGTCTGGCCAGTTTGAATCTCATTTCCTGTTTGGACTTCGTGGCGAGCTCAGCAGCACTGGCAACGATGCAGAGCTCTCCAGTGGAGGTGACCATGCAATTGCAGAATAGAAAGAGGGCCCCAGCATGGACTGATCAGGAAGTCTTGGATCTGATCGCTGTGTGGGGCGATGAGTCCGTGCTTTCGGAGCTGCGATCGAAAAAACGGAATACGAAGATCTACGAGAAGATCTCTAAAGCCATGATGGAGAGAGGATACAGCCATGATGCAACGCAGTGCCGCGTGAAAATCAAGGAGCTGTGACAAGCGTACCAGAAGACCAAAGAGTCAAACGGACGCTCCGGAGCCCAGCCCCAAACATGCCGCTTCTACGAGGCACTGCATGCAATGCTTGGTGGTGCTGCCACCACTACCCCACCAGTGTCCGTGGACTCCGACGATGAGGTCTTATCTACGGCCACGTCGTCGGAGGTATTCGCGGACGGTGAAGATGAGGAAGGAGATGAGGAGGACGAGGCAGTGGACAGCGCTTTCAACGCTGATTTCCCCGACAGCCAGGATCTCTTCATCACCCTGACTGAGATCCCCTACCAACCCTCCCAAGACGGTAACCCGGACCCTGAATCAAGGGAAGGATCAGCAGGTCAGTGTTTTCAACATTTATTTTGAATAGAATAGGCATGGTATGTTAGGAATGGGTTTCTATTGCTTAGTTTGCCCTAAGCACTTTAGTTTTGAGTCGTTTCCAGTGCAGCTACTTGAAAAGTCTGTCAATATGTATGGGGATAGAGGAGAAATCCTCCTCGGAGATCTCCATGAAGCTCTCCTGGAGGTACTGTGAAAGCCTTTGCATCAGGTTCCCAGGTAGAGTGGCCTTATTGTCTCCTCCATGGTAGGAAACTTTTCCACGCCAGGCTAGTAGCAGGTACTCCGGTATCATTGCCTTGCAAAGCATGGCAGCATACGGCCCCGGTGTTTGCTGGCATTCACGTAGCATACGGTCTTTCTCTGTCTCCATAATCCTCATCAGAGTGATATCAGTCATGGTGCCCTGCTTTGAATTAGGGGAATTTTAGTATGGGGACTGGTTGCCTGTTCCTTTAAATAATTCTAACCGGCGGTTTCCAGCCATGCGGTGGGGGCGTGGAGGCGAACCATTGAAACTGAGCGGTTCGCAGGCAGCAGGCAGGGGACCTTTCCCGGGATCAGCCACGCGGGAGGCGGGGAGGCGAACCGTTGAAACTGAGCGGCTCGCAGGCAGCAGGCAGGGACCTTTCCTGGGATCAGCCACGTGGGGGAAGGGGGGGCGGGGAGGCGAACCGTTGAAACTGAGCGGCTCGCAGGCAGCAGGCAGGGACCTTTCCCGGGATCAGCCACGCGGGGGAAGGGGGGGCGGGGAGGCGAACCGTTGAAACTGAGCGGCTCGCAGGCAGCAGGCAGGAACCTTTCCCGGGATCAGCCACGCGGGGGAAGGGGGGGGCGGGGAGGCGAACCGTTGAAACTGAGCGGCTCGCAGGCAGCAGGCAGGGACCTTTCCCGGGATCAGCCACGCGGGGGAAGGGGGGCCGGGGAGGCGAACCGTTGAAACTGAGCGGTTTGCCGGCAGCAGGAACTGGCCACCGCTAGGAGCTGTGCTTGGAACGTGGTAGTAGGGCGCTGCTGTGAAGTAAGCTCTCAGCAGGCAAAAGTCTATGGCTTACCATGGTCTCCAGATAGCAGAATTCCGGTGTCCAGCCCCGCTTGTGTGATCTGTACACCAAGACCCCAGGCACTCAATATAAAGACAAAATATTCGACCTTGTACTGAGTGCACGTGTGATAGGTAGTGTGCATGGTCTTGTTCCCAGGGAAAGAGTATAGTCATTGTTCGGGAAAATGTATCTTTGTGAGGAATTCACTCCCTTTCTCCCATCCCACAGCTGCGAGTGTCTCCGTCAGTACCCATGCATCCCCCTCCCAGAGGCTGGCGCAGATCAGGCGGCGAAAGAAAAGGACACGGGACGAGATGTTCTCAGAACTTATGTCCTGTTCCCGAGCCGAGGCGGCACAGCAGACCCAGTGGCGGGAGAACATGTCGCAATACCAGCGATCATACAGCGAACGGGAGGACAGGTGGCGGCAGGAAGACCAGCAGGCGACTCAAACGCTGCTGGGACTAATGAGGGAGCAAACAGACACGCTCCGGCGCCTTGTAGATGTTCTGCAGGACCGGAGGCAGGATGAAAGAGCTCCGCTCTATGTGATTTCTAACTGCCCTCCCCCGCCACAAAGTCCAATCCCCCCCTCTCCCAGAGTCACGAGAACGAGGGGCGGCAGGGGCCGTGGAAACAATCAGTCCACCCCTGCTGACTTCTCAAGTAGCAGAAGGCTATCATTCCCAAGATTTGATGGATCCTTTCCTTCCCTCCAAACGCACGCCACCCTAGCCCCCGTCCAAGTTTCATCCCATAACTCTGCTGTCCTTAATAAAAATTGCTGTTCTGTAAAGTACTGTTTCCTTGATTTCCTTTTAAAGGACGGTGTGCTTGAAGGGGGGGAAGGGGGTTGGTAATTGGAGACTATAGGCGCCTGTACCAGGGTACAGACAGGGGGACAGGTTCAACAGAATGTCACACTCACATTGCATTCACTAGACACCATGGTCATTCTGGGAGGTGGTTTTCATGTTCTGTGTGGGGGGGCTCTGTGGGTTTCTGGTTGGGGAGGAAGGTTACAGATCTTTTGCAGCGGTCAGTAGCCCACTTGACAGAGCCACGCAGCAGGGGATCTGTAACCGCCATCCCCGGCCACAAAGTCACACAGGCCCCCCCTCACAGAGTTCCAAAAAGGAGAGGTGGCAGGTTCCGTTTAAATAAGCAGTCCACCACTGCAGACTGCTCTAGGAGCAGGAGCCTGTCATTCCCCGAGTTTGGAAGCGTCCTTTCCATCAATCCACCCGCTCCCCAACAGCAGTATGTGTCCCAGTTTCAACCCTTTACCGAGAAATCCTTAATAAAGAAGACGGTTTTAATGAACAAAGTTACTTTTATTTTATTTTTAAAGCCGTGTAGGAAAGTGGGGAAGGGTTTTGGAAATTGGAGAGGATAGGCAACATTAACTGGGTAAATAAACATAGGCAGGTTCAGGTTCTGCTTACACAAAGGTAATAGTCACAGGTTACCCTGCTCGCTCTGGAAGCTAGCTTTCAAAGCTTCCCGGATGCGCAGCGCGTCCCGCTGGGCTCTTCTAATCGCCCGGGTGTCTGGCTGCGCGTAATCAGCAGCCAGGCGATTTGCCTCAACCTCCCACCCCACCATAAACGTCTCCCCCTTGCTCTCACAGAGATTGTGGAGCACACAGCAAGCTGCAATAACAATGGGGATATTGGTTTGGCTGAGATCAGAGCAAGTCAATAAGCTTCTCTATCTCCCCTTGAGACGGCCAAAAGCACACTCCACCACCATTCTGCACTTGCTCAGACAGTAGTTGAAGAGCTCCTTTTCAGTGTCCAGGGCGCCTGTGTAGGGCTTCATGAGCCAGGGCATTAGCGGGTAGGCCGGGTCCCCGAGGATCACTATAGGCATCTCCACATCCCCAACAGTTATTTTGTGGTCCGGGAAGTAAATACCTTCCTGCAGCCGTCTAAACAGACCAGAGTTCTTGAAAACGCGAGCGTCATGAACCTTGCCCAGCCATCCGACGTTGATGTTGGTAAAACGCCCTGTATGGTCCACCAGTGCTTGCAGCACCATAGAAAAGTAGCTCTTTCGGTTAATGTACTGGCTGCCCTGGTGGTCCGGTCCCAGGATAGGGATGTGTGTCCCATCAATAGCCCCGCCGCAGTTTTGGAATCCCATCGCAGCGAAGCCATCTATGATCACCTGCACGTTTTCTAGGGTCACTACCTTTGAGAGCAGCAGGTCAATGATTGCATGGGCAACTTGCATCACAGCAACCCCCACGGTAGACTTGCGCACTCCAAATTGATTTGCGACTGACTGGTAGCTGTCAGGCATTGCAAGCTTCCAGAGGGCTATGGCCACTCGCTTCTGGATAGTCAGGGCAGCTCTCATTCGGGTGTCTTGGCGCTTCAGGGCAGGGGACAGCAACTCACAAAGTTCCAGAAAAGTGCCCTTACGCATCCGAAAGTTTCTCAGCCACTGTGATTCATCCCAGACCTGCAGCACTATGCAGTCCCACCAGTCAGTGCTTGTTTCCCTTGCCCAGAATCGCCGTTCCGCAGGATCAACGTGCCCCATTGCCACCATGATGTCCAGGGACCGGGGTCCCGTGGTTTGTGACAGTTGTGTGCCCCTCTCAGAGTTAATGTCCTCACGGCGCTTCTGTTGCCTCCTCGCCCGATTTATCTTCATCTGCCTCTGGAAAAGGTGGACAATAAGGCATGAGGTGTTGACAACGTTCAGAACAGCAGCGATGATCTCAGAGGGCTCCATGCTCGCTGTCCTGTGGCGTCCGCACTGTCAATCACCAGAAAAGGGCGCAAACTGATTGCCCTCCGGCGCTTTCATGGAGGGAGGGCGGGAGTGAGGGTTGAATGACGACATTTACCCAAAACCACCCTCGACACATTTTTTGCCCCATCAGGCATTGGGGGCTCGACCCAGAATTCCAGTGGGCAGCGGGGACTGCGGGAACTGTGGGATAGCTACTCACAGTGCACCGCTTGCAATGTCAACGCTTGCCCCGTTACTGTGGACTCACAAAGTCGAATTGATGTCCTTGGTGTGGATTCGCACGCTTGACTTTGTAATATCGGTTTCACAAGTTCGGTTTAACTAAAATCGAACTACTCTCGTAGTGTAGACATACCCTTAGACACTCTATACTATTTCATAGCAGCCAGGACCCTAAATGCCATGAATTATATGTAGGCCTCCGTGTCTGTCACAGAGGTCGCAGAAGCCACGGATTCTATGACTTTCTTTGACTTCTGCAGCGACCTGTGTGGCTGACCCCAGTGCCGCTCAGATGTCCCCGGGGACAGCCACACCAGCTGCTGCTGGAACGGCTCTGCAGCCAACCGCACCAGCTGGTATTCGGGCGGCCCCGGGCACCTGGCCCCGGGGCCCGCCCATCATCAGTCCCAGGTGCAGCGGGAGCAGCAGTGTGTGAGTAGCCTTGGTGGCCCCCGGCAGCTGGTGCCACTGGCTCCTGGCACACACACACACCCGCAGTGCCCCCCCGACACCCTCCCCCTGAGCAGTGCCCCCCCTACAACGCCCAGAGCAGCACACACACCCCACTCCCAGCTAAGATTTAGTCAGGGGTATATAGTACAGGTCGCAGGCCGTGAATTTTTGTTTATTGCCTGTGACCCGTCTATGACTTTTACTAAAAATACCCATGACTAAATCGTAGCCTTAATTATGTGTTTAGAAAAAGTTTCCACTGCCTGTGCTCAAAATAGTTAATGTGCCTTTTCATATTTTGTCAAATCTTCCCTGTTCCAAATGGACATCCCAGATCCAAATAGTCCTGAAATAATTTCATCTAAACTTTGGCGTCGCCTAGTTTTGAAAAATACCAGACTACAGAATAGATTTTGCCCAGCTATTCGATGCTGTGCACATTTTTGAGATGATGCTGTTATACTAATTAACGAAGAAATATACGATGATACATTTGCTTTTACACAATAACTAAATTTAGTCATATTCCAACGAGAGATTTAAAAGATGTATATGCATAAAATGTACATTATTAAGCAAAGTTACAAGTATGGATATAGCATGTAAAGCACTAGGTGGGGCCCAGTTTTATCTTAACATCATAACGTTTCTGTAGGTGATTGCATACCATAGGCGCCGACTTCGTGGGTGCTCCGGGGCTGGAGCACCCACAGGGAAAAATTGGTGGGTGCTCCGCACCCACCGGCAGCTCCCCGCCATCCCCGGGACCCGCGGCCAGCTCCCCGCCAACCCCGGGGCCCGCCGCCATCTTACCTTAGCACCAGGAGACGTTGCGGGGCCCCGCCCCCGACGCTGGGCAGCGTTGCATCGGGGGCGGGGCCTCACAACGTCACCCGGCGTCGGGGGCGGGGCCCCGCCCCGATGCTGGGCGTGAGCTCCCACCAGCGCCAGAGAAAGTTGGCGCCTGTGTTGCATACTGAATAGTGCATATAGGATAGGTTGAAATGCAGTTGACCAGTCTCTTATTTGTAGGTTTATGACAATGTGGTATGCATTACACCTAACATATATGTATTGGCTAACAGCTCATTATGGCTTAGGCAGGAAAGGGGCAGATCCTTGGCTCCATCTCCTCAACGTGTCAGCCAGTGGAGCTGAGCTGATATTAGGGGAAAGTAAGCTCCACTTGGTAAAGTGCTGCAATAAAATACACTGCTTGCCCTCAAAGAGAGTCACAATTTCTTACCAGGAGATCTCCTGGGACTGTGCAGCTGTGCAATACCTTTTACACATGGCTGAGCCTAAAAGCTCCAGCCCTATATTTGTTTAGATATATAGCTGCAATAACAAAATGTGCATGAGAATTATTAATCCTTTACAGACAGTGCCAGAAGCTATGGGGTACATTCTGCTTCAGTTACTCTGAATTTATGCTGGGGTTAACTTCACTGAAATCATAGGAGTTACTCCGGATTTATGCCAGTGTTACTGTTGCAGAATTTTCCTGTATGGCTTTACCTCATAAAGATAGCTGGCTCAATCCCCAAAATAAAACGAAGTGTAGACATCAGAAGAACAGAAGAGAAGAACAGAATTAGGCCTGTTGTATTAATTTTGATGGACTACATGGGCTCAAAGAAACAAAGGGTTAACATGACGCTGTCACTGTCCAGCATTAAACAAGGTTTGTTTACAGAGACCTTAGCTTGCTTAGTATCATGACAAACGCATTTTTATTAAAGAGAGAGAAATAAGAAAAACACAGCATTTGAAATGTAGAAGTATTACAACATTTTTATTCCTTTTTTTTAACTGAAGAGAGTTTTTAGAACTATGTCCCCCCCTTGTTTGACAGTCTCTTAGATCAGAGGTTCTTAAACTGGGAGCTGTACCCCCCCAGTACGGAATGCATTCTGGGGGGCATGAGAAGCTTTAGGGGAAAAAATCTTACTGCGCATGTTTTACCCCAGCAATGAATAACTAGCTCCAGACATATCAGGTCCTCAGATGGCGCTATGCATCTGACTGTAGATGGCGCTGTGCATTTTGATGGATTTCTGTTAAGCTTGCATAGCATTATACAAAGTCGTTGCCATCTGTATGTTAATCCGTTTGCTATGATGCGATCTGCACATTTAATTCTAAGCATCAACTACCATTGCAAATTTGCTTTTGCTGTTATTACAATGGATCATTGGCTCTGTTTGAATCAATGCCTTACTGTTTTTAATATTTAGTGAGAGTTGCATGTTGGGTTTTTTGTATCGGTATATGTGCTTGTGTGGTGGGAGTAGATGGTAGTAACTGTCTTTTTGGTGAAAAGAGAAAAAGTTAGTTGAGATGGCCAAGAACTTTTGTTGCTGTTATTGTTAAAATCCAATTCCTTCCCTGAAGACAAAACAAGGCCCACACATTGAAGAGGGGAGACAGGAGAGAACAACAAAGATAGAAAATGCAGCTTCTGTCTCTAATGTTGACGCACTTGCAACCTCACAGCTGGAAAAACAAGGGCACAGCACACAGCCTTATTAGCCACTCTGAGACCAGGGAAACTTGTACCATCATAGGACTGTTGGGGCATTACTTTTAACTGCCTTTCTGCTTACGGCAGCATTACAAAATATACGATCTTGGTTGCAGGGCCGGCTCTGGCTTTTTTGCCGCCCCAGGCACACACAAAAAAAGCCGTCCGGAGCGCCGCCGAAGCAAAAAAAAAAAAGCCAGGGGGCCACCGAAGCAAACCAACCAAACAAAAAAAAAAGAGCAGAGCGGAATGTGCCGCCCCAAGATTGGCCTGAATGCCGCCCCTTGCAATGTGCCGCCCCAAGCATGTGCTTCCTAGGCTGGTGCCTAGAGTCGGCCCTGCTTGGTTGGCTAAGCCAGACTCTTAACAGAAGTCAAAAGACAGGGATAGGAAAAAGAAGCAATAAACTGGGGAAGGAAAATAACATACAGAGGAGGTGGGAGACCAAGTCTCAAATCCCAGGTGGGATTTTGTGAGAACTGGTGGAGGTGGCAGTGTCATTTGAGCCCCCCTTTTTGGCCTGATCTGGTCAGGACATCTCTCAGGATCAGGACAAGAAGGCACAATAGTGTCACGCAGTCAGAAATCATTGCATTCGCCGCCTTCTGTCCATATTTTCCCCCAAAATCTTTTTTGATTTTTAAAAAACCTCAAAGGGGTAACGGCTGGAATAACCCATCCCCTCACTATTTTGTTTACTAATGAAGTTTAATGTTTGACACTACAATTTTGGTCCATTAATTTTCAGTCCCACACTTTTCTTGTTTACCAGGCATAGTTTTAACACAATCCTTGAATTATATTAGTAGGCCTTTTTGTTTGGACTAATTCAGTTTATTTTGTCTTCGTTTTGCATCTTTTCCCATTAACATTTATTGTTGTAGGTTATTGTGACAATTTATACACTTTTTTTTTTTTTTACAGTTGATCTTACAATTAGGGTAAATTTGTAGGCCCAATTACCACAACAGGCCTAATGTATAATGTCACATTTTGGCCATAAAAACAATTTTCCTTGAATGAGTCGGCCAAAGATAAATGCTGTTTGGAGAATTCCATAACGTAGCACTGCAATCTTATATCCTTAATTCTTCTTCCTATTTAATTCAACAGATGGCTACTTAAACTTATTTACTGGATCAATTTGCTTCCGATGCTAAGATCTTGCATGGCTTTTCTTCTTTGACTATATACCAGAGTAAAGGCTAACGTAAGACAAATGCTAATGTCAGAGACAGTCAAGTCTTGCTTTAAAATGCCTTCTTTACTGCAAAGGGTTTGCTACTGCAACACTATTTCTCCTTCAAAAGACTATGGTTATATATTACCATCATTGTTGTTTTAACTTAATTATATTACTCTATTTCTTCGTGTTGTCTGTTTTTTCTGGTAGGTTTGTCAGATTCGTATAGCCTATTTCAGCTTGAATCCTTGTTATTCCTGATCTTGATCCTGTTCTGCTACTTGTTCTGTTGTTTCTGCTAATTTATATTTATCTTCTGACATTAGGAAAGTCCAATTACATTTTAAGCCCACATCTGCCATTACATATCCTACTCTTGCTATACCTGTATAAAAATACTCCTTCCTTAAGAGTATTACATATATGTAAGTCAGCAACAGCCTGAAAGAGAAGTATTATCAGGTCTGTCCTAAAGAAAATGACCACAGAAGACTTGTGTTATCAGCTGGTGATATAAGCACTGTGCTTTTCCATTATTTCTGCAGAACACCATTTTGGGTCTTGTGTGAAGGTCAGAATTTGTATTTAAATGGGGGAAAATAAGGAACACAAGATCCTGTAGGTGCCAGATTTGTAATTTAACAAAAAAGCATTGTTCACAATATAGAGTGTTTTAGTCAAAGAGCTACTAATAACATATCACCGAGACAGGTATGTGCTTTCCATTATCACCAACTAGACATGCACACATGTACCCTCTGATGCTTTACATTTTCCTCCATATAGTTTGCTTTAGCAAAAATGAATGAAAATGGTAGACATTATTTACTGGATTTATACTACAATCCCCAAGAGATCATGACAGAATACCAGCTTTGATTTCAGAGAACAGAGCAGGTGCAGAGCTGACGTGAATTTTTGTTGGGAAGTGGTGAGGGTGAGGCGGTATAAAATTCCCTTACACAGTTATCTGGCTCAGCCTCAAAAATGAAGTAGCAGATTCGAACTCCTATTCCTTCTCACAGTAGTTCTTGATTTCTGCTTCCCCCAGTTTCAATCACCATCCTCTCTATCCCAGATTTACTTTACTATAGTCCACAAATATTAATCTTTTTTGGGGAAATTTGAAAGTAGATCCCCTTCTCCTCCAACCCCAAGCCTGTATTTGTATGTGGCGTCAAAAAGAAAGTACTTCTTCCCTTTCCACGGCTCCAGGCAGATCTGAGACAGTATAGCCTAGAGGAATGGAATTTCTTACTCCATATCATGTTCATTCCTTCAGAGTATACTGTCTTAGCTCTATCCTGAATTGGATCAAGTTGAACTATAATATACAGGGGATGCCCCTTTTCCTTTCAACCCCACCCACTATACCAGGCACAGAAAATTTGGAAATGTGAAAATATATGGGATGCCTTTATGCTGGGAAGATACTCCGATGAAGATCTATGTCAATTTTAGGACCACTTTGTACTCATTGTGCAGTGCAAAGCAGCCCTAGTGCTTGGCAGAACCTAGCCAACCATTTTATCGACAAAGAAATGCATATTTCATCATGCATGAGTTGAAGGTTGCTGTTTCTTTGATACTTGTGAACTAATATCAGCAAAAGATGACATTGTTACTACCCCCTCTGAGATTTGTATGGGTCCTCTTCCCCCAATCCACCGAAGCAACAATTCTGGCAACTGGGAATAGGAGTTTGATTGAATTATGTATCCGAAGTGCAGTAGCTGAGTAAGAGGAAACTTGGAGACCAAACAGAAGACGATAGGGATTGTGGTGAATATAGCTATAAAACAGTGAGGCCTTTGTTTTCTTTAAGTTTCTAAAAACTCTGCCTATGGGCACACTCAGCAACCATCTTGTTCTGAGAGTTGCTGCAACCTAGAGAAAACACACACTGCTCTCTCATGGAGACATTACCTTTGTTCTTTCTTTTTGTTGTTTTTCTTGCTATAAAATAAGTCAGACTGAAAATATATGGTTGCTCCTTGGGAACAGAAAAACATAACAGATTTGACTGAAAAACACTAATATAATGAAACAGCTAAAAACAAACAAGCTTCATGACATCTGGCGTGGAGACTCCTCCATGTTACTTAGCCACAGGGAGACGCAACGTTGTGCATTCAATTGTGAAAATGGCTAAAATAATTCACTGAATAGCATCAGTGATCTTAAAACTTTAGACTCTAGAGTCAAGAGGTAAATGTATGCGTTGGTATTCATAGTTTAACATGAGACTGAAACTCATGGGGCAGATAAGTCGTCATAGTTCCACTGACATCATTACAATGTACGCCAGCTAACTATCTGCCCCACAGAATCTCATAAAGGGAAGTATTACATGGTCAAGCTATAATTATTGTTTGAGGGATCTATTGATCTTATATTTTTATACTGCCACTCATCATTATAGCATCTGAACACCTTCCACTAAAATCAATAGCAAAATACCTACTGGAGGTTTTGTTCATTTTGTTTTTTGTTTGGTTTAGATTGTATTAATTTTTTTAAGTGACTTGTTTTAGGGTAATTTTTTTGGCTGGTTGGTTAGATGTTTTTTGCGTTGAAGGGGGTGCATGCTACTACCAGCATAAGATTCTACAGTGAAAGAATCAAACAAGGAAGCAAAAACATGTGGAAAGCACATAGTATAAACCGTAATCAAAGACAAAATTGTACACTACAAATGAGAAATACTGAAACAATGTTCTGTGCATGCTGCTTAAAACCCAGCAACCCTACACTTCAAACTCCTGCCCTTTCCATATCATATTTATTTTAATTTACTTTATATGACTTTTGTGTATCTCTAGCCATTGTAATTTCTTACTTGAGGCCAGACTGTAATTCCCTTACTTACTATGAGAAGTGGGTATTTACCCATCCGAAGAAGTGGGTATTCACCCACGAAAGCTTATGCTCCAATACCTCTGTTAGTCTATAAGGTGCCACAGGACCCTTTGTCGCTTATTATGAGTAGTACCTCATTCCACAAGTAGCCCCATTGGAAATAAATAGGGTTACTATTGGAGTAAGCTACTACTCAGTATGAATAAGTGTATCACAACCTGTCCTCATGGTAACTATCTGCTTCAGTGACTGTTCAGATAGAATTCTGACATTGCTTGCTAGATTCATAGTTTTTATTTACTTTTTCAGTTCTTCAAATTGTATGTTATTATTTTTGTTCCTCAAATTATGTTATTTCTTCATAACTCTTCTGTACAACCCAGCACTATAAAATGTCTTCCCAAACTTTAGGGGTAAAATCCTGGCCCTATTGAAGTCAATGGAAGTTTTCCCATTGACTTCAGTGGGGTCAGGATTTCACCCTAGATCTCTACCAGTGCATCTGCCAAGATCAGTTTATATCTTTGTTTCATAGTCTATTGTGTGCAGATACAAGAAGATGATATCTGACTCAGCTGGGAAAGAATGGAAAGATTTGTGAGTAACATATGAATAAGTCTCTGCTGACTAGCATTTCTGCAGCTGCTCCTTAAGGTAAACTGGTAGAATGCTGGTGATCAAAGTTCTGTTCTTACCACCCATGCTTGGCAAAAGTCAGTGAATGGAGAAATACTAAAAGTAAATACAGCACTTCTTTGTTCTGTATTTGTGCAATTCATTGCCAGAGGAAGCCATTGAGAAACATACTGTGGGTGAATTTTAGAAGTACAGTAGTAGATAGTTTCACAACCACTAACAACCTCTACAGCTATGCAGGCTGAGACAATGATATAGTGCTAATCAGATCTCATGTTTTAGGATGATAATTGCTTGCTTGTAATAGTCAGGAAGAAAACTTTTCCAATTCGTTGGCCTGATTCTCTGCTCATGTACACTCGATTAAACCGGGAGTAAGTCCATTGAAGTCAGTGGAGTTATGCTAGTGTACAACCACTGTGAGAAAAGAATGAAGATCTGCATCAACAAATTTTGAAAAAAAGGAGGTTTGGTCTGAAGAAATAATGGAGTAGTCATTGTAAAGTCAAAGTCTGGTGGATATACATTATGCTGGAAAAAACAGAGCAAGTTACTGCATAAAACTGATAGAAAAAACTGCTCTTCTGAGCAGCATTAAGGTGCTGTAAATTGCTATCGCAAAATCCAGTTGGCATAGTTAGAAATGTTCATTTTTAAACTATTATTTTCAGCGATATTCCTAACAATATTGTACCAGTAGAAATAAATTAATAAATTCTAATGCCAGAAGGGAACATCGTGATCGTCTAATCTGACCTCCTTCCTGTAGAGCACAGGCCATAGAACTTCCCCAAAATAATTCCTAGAGCATATATTTTAGAAAAACATCCAATCATTAATTGTCAGTGATGGAGAGTCCACTATGACCATTGGTAAATTGTTCAATGATTAATTACTCTCACTGTTAAAAATGTATGCCTTACTTCCAGTCTGAATTTGTCTAGCTTCTACTTCCAGCCATTGGCTCTTGTTTTACCTTTCTTCGCTAGATTGAAGAGCCCATTATTAAATATTTGTTCCCAGTACTTACAGACTGTAATCAGTCACCCCTTACCTTCTCTTTCTTAAGCTAAATAGATTGAACTCCTTTAGTCTATTGCTGTAAGGCGTGTTTTCTAATCCTTAAATCATTCTCGTGGCTCTTCTCTTCTTATCAACATCCTTCTTTAATTTGTGAGCATCAGAATTGGATACAGCAGCGGTCACACCAGTGCCAAATACAGAGCTAAAATAGCCTCTCTACTCCTACTCACTATTCCCTGTTTATGCACCCCAGGATTTCATTAGCTCTTTTGGCCAGAGTGTCACACTGAAATCTTATATTCAGCTGATTATCAACCATGACTGCCAAATCTTTTTCAGAATCACTGCTTCCCAGGATAGAGTCCCCCATCCTGTAATTACGGCCCACTTTTTGTTTTGTTCCTAGATGTGCACATTTAAATTTAGCCATATTAAAATGTATATTGTTTGTTTGCACTTAGTTTATCAAGCAATCCAGGTCACTCTGAATCACTGACTTGCCCTCCTCATTATTAACCACTCCCCCAAGTCTCTTCCCTTTGAGTTTGGCAACATCACTACAGCCAGCCCTCAGGAGTTCGGAGTGTAGGTTAGTTCATCCCCACTATCTGCTACCCTCCTGAGCTGGGCTTCTCTCCTTTTGAACTCCTCCTCCAAGCCATACATGCTTTGCAAGTGTAATGGGGTGGGACTTCCTGGGCCCAGAGCAGATGCTTAACCCCTTCCTTACTGCTTTGTCACAGAGTTCAGTAACTTTTTTAAATGATCATTATTAAACTTTTTATCTTTTTTTTTGAAATTCAGAACATGATTTTTTTATTTGTAAATGGCACGTTTTGTTGATCAATCCCATAAATCCCTGTTGTAGTTTTAAAAACTTCAATTACACGTCGGTAACTTTTGGGAATTATTCCACATTTCTTAATCTTCCTTCATTATTAATTTTGTGGATCTTAGAATATTTTGCAATTTAGTTATATTTTTACTTTGAAAATGTTGTTTTTTGTCTTTTGGCAGTAATCTAGCATTTTCTCTTGCTGTAGTATTTTTAGTGAATAACCTTCAGCGTTGTTATTTTTGCTGGTGGTGTTTTTCTTTATCACAACATTGCTTTATTTTGCAATGATTATTCTTCCCATTCTGATTTACACTCCACTTAGGGTGACCAGAAAGCAAGTGTGAAAAATCAGGAGAGGGGGTGGGGGATAATAGGAGCCTATATAAGAAAAAAAAACCCAAAATCGGGACTGTCCCTATAAAATCAGGACATCTGGTCACCCTAACTTCACTTAGGGTGGAATTATCTAAGGGCTGGTCCACACTAACCCCGCAGTTCGAACTAAGATACGCGACTTCAGTTATGTGAATAGCGTAGCTGAAGTCGAAGTATCTTAGTTCGAACTGAAACACACTTACCTCAGGTCCACACGGCGCAGGCAGGCTCCCCCGTCGTCTCCGCGTACTCCTTTCGGTGAGCAGGAGTTCCGGTGTCGACAGGGAGCGGCTTTGGGATCAATTTATCGCGTCTAGACAAGACGCGATAAATTGATCCCAGAAGATCGATTGCTTACTGCCGAACCTGGAGGTAAGTATAGACGTACCCTAAGGGCCCGAGACTGAACCATTAAAGTTGATGGGAACTTTGCAGGTGGGTGCAGGATCAGACCCTAAAAATGGTGCACAGCCAGGATAATTGTACTGTGCACCCAGTCACATGTATATTGGAGCTGAGGAACAAAATGTTTAGTGCCAGCTTGCAGGAATAGTTACTGCCGCACCAGGGGATCAACCAGGGGATCAACGTACTTGGCAAACTCATTGGCCAGACATTTAGCCTATTCCCAGCAAGTTTTCATCTCCTCTGTTTATGACCCAGTGCAAATAGGCCATTGTGGAGCTTGGCTTTATGACAGGCCTGCACAACATATGGCCTGCGGAGGCTCTCTGTGCGGCCCGCGGGAAGCTGGCTAAAAAAAAAAAAAATAATACATTTTTTTTTTTGCTCAACAACTTTTGCGGGAGAGTTTTTTTTCCTCAACAACTTTCCTCGCATCCGGCCCTCGGCTTTTTTTCTTTGGAGTAATGTGGCCCTCACCGCTTTACGAGTTGTGCAGGCCTGCTTTATGACATACAAGGGCAGAATATAAGCAATCTCTCTGCATCTCACCTTCTTGTGCAAGGAAACCATGCTAATATGCTTCTTTGTGGGCCTCTGCATTTTTCCAGTAATTACTGTGGTGGTGCTAATCCACTGCTATATATTTTTTTATTTATACCATCTTCTTAGTTTGAAAAGAATAACAGTACAATCATCTTTGAACTGCAAAATTCCAGTATTTTGTATATTTCTCGTGATATTTTTTTTGGGGGGGAAGAGGAAAGATTTATGAGATAGCTTTGGAGTTGAAGCAAAAAGGAACTAGTTCAGTAAGAATGGACGAGCAGGCAGGATATGTCTAACGTACAAATATTTTCAGAAAGATATGATAGCTTTCTTTGGTACTGTAAAAATACATTTATACTAATTAGTAAGTTTTAAGGAGGAAGTTGAAGTACCTTTTGTGAGTAATGAAAAGCAAATAAAGCATAAGCAAATATGAAAGACTGCAGTAAAGATAGTTGATGCTTCAGAAAAGAATGTTTACCCTTATGTACACACTGTACAATTGATTGTGGGCCAGGTTGTGATACACTCACTCAAATTAATTATTATCTTACTTCTTGAGTAGTTACATTCGTTTTAATGGGACTGCTCAAGGAGTTACCCTTATTTATGCTCAGTAGAGCTTATCATACTTTATTCCTTATTTATAAAAGGAGGGGCTGTCCATCTTCCTCTGAAGCATAAGGTATTTCTGGAGGCAGAATGAATGTAGGACAATGACGGATCATGATCTAGATTAGTAAGGCTAACCCTATGTTCCTGTGTAGAGTGCAAAATAATTAACTTATAATTTAGCTAGGGTGTGGCTTAAAGATGTAATTTAGTGGGTGAATATTACATTTGTGTACCATTACCCTATAGCAGCTGGCTTACAGATTGTATAATAGTAATGCAGCCTGATCCAAAGTCTGTTGAAGTCAATGGAAAGACTCCCATTAACATCAGTGGGCTTTGGATAAGGATCATAGCCGTTCCTCTTCACTTCCAAAGGATGGTGCTTTAGAAGTTGAAGGTCCTGGGATATGCAGCATTTGTGTGGTGCAGCTTTATGGTTGTGGTGTCTATTTGGATGCAGCCACAGATTTGCATGGAGAGGCATAAAAATCTATGATATCAAAGACTATTAATTTACTAATTTGTCTGCTGAGTCTGGGCCTGTAAAGTGCCCTCTTGTCCTCCACAGAGTGCAGGGGTAATTTTCTGAATAGCAGGAAAAGCAAGAGAACACCTGGTGTTTCTTCAGGTCTCCAGTTAAAGAGTCACTCATTCTAAGTTGACTCTGCTGTTAAAGTGTTAGCGTTGTATGTATATGTTAATATCACCAACTCAGACATGTAATCATCCACTTTCTAGTTCCTCTGTCTACCTCCCTGATTGATTGGAGCTCAAGTGTATTGCACTCATACCAGAAATAAAGACACTTGGTGTTTCTCCCTAGCACTGTCCATGCCTTTCTGTACCTTACTATTCTGTCTGCAAAGTACCAGCCTTTAGAGATGTGGAAAAATTAATAAAAAATGCAATGCAACTGAATTCAAGTTTTTTCCCCATTTCATTACAAACCAAAAATGAATCCAGTTTTATGGAAACTTTATGTGAATTGTTTGAGGAAAACTAGTCCAATTTTCCAGTTCAGATTAGCCAAATTTCTAGCAAAAATAGATAGTATTCTGAATTTTTTATAAAACAAACCCATTTCTCAGTAAAAACCATAGTTTTCTACGTTTCTAGTGTGAAAATAGCCTTTTCATAAACAAAAGTAATGAAAATGTGATGACCTCAAAATCATACAGGAACTGCCAAAAGACTGTATGAATGTCTGCAAACTAAAAAAATCTGATATATATATATATATATATTTGCACAGCTCTTCTTGCAGTGCTGTGTAGTATTTCTACATAAACTTGGGGTACGTCTATACTACCCGCCTGATTCGGCGGGTAGTAATCGATCTTCTGGGATCGATTTATCACGTCTCGTCTAGACACAATAAATCGATCCCGGAAGTGCTCGCCGTCGACATCAGTATGCCTGCTCCACGCGAGGAGTAAGCGGAGTCGACGGGGGAGCCTGCCTGCTGCCGTGTGGACCCGCGGTAAGTGCTGTTTAGTTCGAACTAGGATACTTCGACTTCAGCTACGTTATTCACGTAGCTGAAGTTGCGTATCTTAGTTTGAACCAGGACGTTAGTGTGGACCAGCCCTTGGCATATAAATAGGCACTCTGGCTAAAATTCTCTTCCTAGTGCCTGGCGCCTAACACTGGATTGATCAGATGCTCAGGGGGCACAGGGCAAGAATTCTCTCCTGGCTGTGGAGCAGCTTTGCAGCTGCATTATGGGGCCTACTCCTGTGGTTGTAGTAGGCTTCATGGCCCCATGAGAGGTAAGCGTGAAGGTCTGCATAGCAGTGAATCACCAGCTCTGGCCCTTCTCCTACTCCTACCTTGTCAGGATCCCACCAAGGGCAGTCGGGGCCAAGAGTCAGAGCACATGCAAACCTGAGGCTGGGAGTAGCAGAGGAGTTCATAATACAGTTCTAGGCCAGAGCTGATACCAAAGGTCAGAGTCCGAGTCGGGTTTCTGAATCTGAGTCAAGAGGCGAAGTCCAAATCAAACCAAGGTCAAAGCCAGGAATTCAGGAGCAGGTATAGTCATGGCAGCTGCAGCAGATCCACACTGTTGCTTGGACACTTTCTGGAATGCCCTTTGGGTTTATATAGGGCAGGGAACCAATCAGGAGCCGCGAAGCTGCTGCTTGTCAAACCCTTGAGGCAGAAATCCCATGGTCTGTGTCCACAGCAGGCATGAGAAGTGGAGTGCAAGCTGGTTACAACTGCTGCTGCATGGCAGCCTGGAGAGGCCTGGGTTCTGGACCTGCAGGGCCTTACATACCCCCTGTAAACTGTTGTGCAGAAGCAAAGCTCCGCACCATGCAAGAATTGCACGCTCCCCACACTTGCCCAGCTGAACTATGAAGTCTCTGTACCCACAGATCTAGAGTGCTGGATTTTAACCTGATTCCATGTGTGTTCTTTTGTACCCCATATTACCAACCAAAGGAGAATCTCTGTCTCCATCCTTAGAGGTTTTTAAGGCCTGGCTTGACAAAGCCTTGGCTGGGATGATTTAGTTGGTGGGATTGGACTAGATGACCTCCTGAGGTCTCTTCCAACCCTAACACTATGATTCTATGATATTCTAGACCAGAAAATCTTCCCATTGGCCATCACAAATTCAGTGAATCTACTATTGCATTCTTCTGTCCAGTCTCTTTGCTCATTTTCCACATTGGTTGCAGCTAGAAGAATTATTTACTTTAAAGATCTGCATTTAAACAATTAGTCTTTTAAACCTACCTTTAAAAAGCTATTCATCCTACCAATGCCCCCAAAGTGACGGCACTGGAAACTCACAGAAAGAGGTGGAGCAGCATATATAACCCTCAAAAGGGGGGAAACAATTGGTTCTGTATTCAAACAATTTTTATATTACAGTTTCATACATCTTTTTTTACGTTGTTCTATAACAGGCCTAGTGCCCATAACATGGGAGTACAATTACAATAAACAGCTTTTTCATTTATCAAATGGCTCAGCTACAACAATACAACATATTTCACTGATATTTGACACCTTCTCCTTTAAAGAACATGTGCAAAGATGTGTCTTGCAACTGTTGGTGAGAGTGTGGAATGGAAGGTACCTTTATCCATAGTTGTTGTGAATGTTCAAAAGTGCAGAAATACTATATTTTAAATCTCAGAATGGATAAAGCAGAAGTGAAAATGCTCATGGATGCAATGGCCACGTTTTGCTGTGTCCCTAATCAAAATACCTATCCACTCCATAATATAAAATGGCTCCTGCACCTCCTGATAGCATGAGTGTGGGTTCTGGCAGAGTTTTGCAAGAGGAGGGCGCCCCCTAATAATGTTTTGTGGCTCAGAAGATATAGGATATTCTTACAAGGGAAAAGCTCACATATGATATGGGAGTTGCGGGAAGCTACAGATCTCCCCACCATTTCAAGAATATGAAAATAATAAAACAAAAGAAAAGGGGAGACCAAAGAAATACAGACATAAGTTTTTACTGTAAAATATTTAGTCTTTGGCTTCTCGTTTAGTAATATATGGAATTAATAGAACTGAGTACGTTAAACATCTTCTTCTGTATTAGTTATTACTCCAGATATCATTACAGTGCTGTAATATTATTTGAAATATAACCATGATAAGTTCAGAAAAAATATAGATAAGGTATCTACACTTAAACTAACATTTATGTTCTCCTCCAAAATGGAAATTGCCTCCAAAGTTTTATTGGAAGTGTGGCACTTAAAATTAACACCACTATAAAATGCTACAGCACAATATCTGCAACTATGAATGGATATTATGCTGGTGTAAATAGTGGAGAATTAGGCCGATTGTTTAGTTTCAGCTAGGTGCTTCAATTAGGGCCTGATTCAGATCTCACTTAGGGCTTGTCTGAAATAACTAAATTGTTTTAAATTCACACCTTTTGTTACTTTGGTCAAATCACTATGTGGACACTCATATTTCAGATTAAGAGTGTCCTATATTGATTTACCTTAACTCAATTTAAAAATACTGGTGAGACTATTGAAGAACATATGAGGTGAGTGTCAGAGATGGGCATGGATGAACAGTGATTTATAACTCAAAGGAGCTTGTATAAAGGATTTGTGTCTAAAGAGCTCTGAAGCTTAATTTTTTTCTAGGAATGCAGGACATTAACAGAGATTTCCAGTAGGCTAGTAAATCATCTTTGAATGTATTAATTAGCTCACAGACATGAGATACTTCTGTCTTTCAAAATTTAGCCTAAAATGAAAAATGAGACAAGAATAATTCATCTTCTAAAATATGTTGCTACAGCTCTTGACATACTTTATACTTTTGCTTTCCTTTTATTTAAATGAAGTTGTTCGCACAAAATGCACTTACAGTATTTGATGGCACATTAGTTTCCTTCAGAGAGTTGCTGACAGAGAATTTATGCTCAGTACTGCAATGTTACCATGTTAAGTTGTTAAATGTCAATTAATTTAAAAGTTAAATACCAACCATGTTAAGTTGATGGAGCTCCACATTGGAACTGGGTCCTCTTACACCAAATTCGTTGTAGGTTTGGGGGGCCTTAGGTTTTTCAAGATCAAATTTTAATATAAATATTTTCATAATTAAAAAAAATATAAATGAAAAGAGGGATTTTTTTATTTAAACATTCCCCATTCTACTAATTGTAGTGATTGCCCTTAATATATGACAATACTTTACTAGTCTGAAAATCAGAAAGAGAAATTGACTGGAAACAATGGACATTTGGCTTGACTGTTTTCACTGGCCAAACTGCCAAATATGCACAGTAAAATAAAGTGAAATAAAATAAACTATATCCATAAATTGAGAAATGTAAATTAAAATTTTTTAAATCTTTTACATTCCAATGTTAATAATGTATAGTGATATGTTGTTTACATATAGTGATATATTGTTTATATGATTATTTTGATGATGAAAAATGTTGAGCTGCACAGGGGAGAGAGAGAGAGAAGATTTTTTTGATTTGTTTGTTTTATGCAAAGGGAAACACATATGGGACATGCATCCTTTTGTGCCATTGAGCCCAGGTCCATGGGGACTCCTTGTATGGCAGCACACATTGGGTTTTATCAGAACTAGACAGACCTACAAAGGAGAGGGTGGGACCAGAGAATTTGCTTCAACTTGGATCCTTCCCTCCTTCTTTATGAGGGGACATCATCCAATAACAAGTGTGATATTTTTGAATGTGGAGTCAGACCCTATTTCTTTGATATTTTCTTTCTAGAAGAACTAGAAAGTGTTTTTATTTTTGTCTTCACTATAGCATCTAATGTAAATAAAGTATTTAGTAGATTTTGCAGAGTCATCTACAGTAGTAAAATATATACCATTAGAGTCAATGGCAGAAGAAAGCAACGAATCAGAGGTTGTTCAATAGCCATTAGTTGTTCAACATCTGTTCCCTTTGCCAATTCTTTGTACTGAAGCTCATTGAAATAGTATGCAAAACATTAGTGTAATGCAACTTGCAGCCACTGTAAAAGGTGAAGTACTAACAACAAATAATTGATCTGGGCTTCCACAGTGCTGACTTGACCAGATTTCTACAGATTTCTACAATGTGAAAGCTTGATATATTATATGTTGAATCAGGCCCACTCGTCTCTATCCTTTTCGGCTTTAGGCTATCAATGATTTCTCTGTTTGTTCAGCCAGATCCAAAGGATATGGAAGTCGCTTTGAGTCTCCACTGCCTCTTGGATCAGGCCCTGATTTACTTGTTCTTTCTGTTACTGCCTTTCTATTTCTGTGCTTAGTTAGGGGCAGATTGATAATTGGGCAAAATCGCTAGTCACATCATCATAGTTAATCTATAGGGTATCTTTAGATCTCCCAGTTCTCTGAGGAAAGTCTTGGTTTTGTGGGAACATTTTCAGCCCATTCTGTTGAACAGAATTCTGTTCAACAGAATCCCAGGATACCTTGCTCTCTGCTTCCCCACCCCGCTGTTACTTCAGTGGAACTGTTGGGCTCCTGCTGTACAATGGCACCTCCAGCTGTTGTTGGAACAGCTCCTTTGGCCGTTCTCAGAAAGAATGAAAAAGTCAATAATAATGCTCTGGTGTTGTATATTTTTCAGATCCTTCCCTTCTCTCTTGCTCATAGCTTCTTCTAAGGCCTTCTATTAAAAAAGATATTGGATATTAAGGTTTCATGTTTACCTATAGCTGTGGAATAAGCACAGTTATATCACTGCATGCTCTAAAATTGCCAAAAGTCACAATAACTAACCACCTTTTAGTAGTAAACAAATGTTAAACAATTGTTTCCACTTTCCACAACAAATCCCATTTCTAAACTTTCCTAGCACCACCTTCTACTAGATAAAGTGATACATACTGTGAGACTGTTCAGTGAGATATGAATATCCAAGGCTAAGCCATCACAGGAATTGTGTGACACAGTTTATATGCATTTAGATTTTCTCAATAGGGAATTCACAGAGTAACAGTTGGAGAAATAAGAAGGCTGGCAAGATTTTCAGCAGTCCACTGAAAAACAATGTAAGAGCTCTGTGGTGAACGTTTATACCGTCTAATCTTTAATCTTCCATTGTGGCTCCTGCCAGCCAGGACATGTATATTTAATAGCTGGTTAGCTGTGACAAGTGAACCAATGTGCCAGTTGGGTAGCAACAGCAATGGTTTTGTAAAGTATATTTTCACAGCCTAACTATTATAAATTCAGTTTATACGCACTTAAAGCAGGAATTTTGGAATTTCTTCCTACCTACTGAATGTACTTAGATAAAAAATAAAGGGGCCAGATTCTTAGATGGTGAAGACTTCAGTGGGGCCACGATAATTTACATAACAGAAGATCTAGACCACGGGCATATATTACTATTGAGGAAACAATACCTGCATTACCAAATCATATTGTGGGGTATGGGAGGAAAAATTACTATATCCTGTTGGGATATATTAGGATATATTCGAGTAATGTAATAAAGTAAAAGGATGGACTATTATAATTCTGTAGTATTGTGCCTACTTTTGTTGACACAGCTCTCTGCTGCATAGATTGTGTTTTATGATCACTATAATTGATAATGGTGCTGACGAATAATCTAATAGGTGTAGGAGTGGGCAATACCAATCCACTAATGGATTATATCTCAGATTCATGAGCATGTTTGATGTGCCAAATGCAAAGTTTGGCCCACCACCCTAAATTGGAAAGCTCACAAAAAATGCATCCAGATTCTGACTCTGAAGGAAAAATTTAAGAGATAGCAAAGCTACTTGTAGTAGAATGTTAGTAGTGATATTAAATTACTAGTAGGTAATTTTCTCTGTCTCTTTTTGTTTGTTTGTTTACTCTTGTTTAATACTCTTCTTCCTTTTCCAATTGATGTTATTCTTTCCTCCTCTCTGAATAGCTGCTAGTGGTCTTCTTGAAAAAGATAGTCATTGAGGCCCACTGAGTTAGCAACTGTCTTCAAAAATTGTTGTCAAGAATATTTCTTATAGAACTGTGCTTGGACACCATTTAATAATGTTGTTTGCTGTATTGTTGTAGCCATGGCAGTCCCAGGATATTAGAGAGGTAAGGTGGGTGAGGCAATATCTTCTTGTATTGGACCATCTTCTGTTGATGCAGCACAGTAAACCTACAGTTCAAGATACAGTTTGACAAAAGCACAACCAAAGTATTCTGTCTTCTGAATTCCAGCAGTGCTTCTTTTGTGTGAGTTCATAAACCCAGATTTAAATGGAAGAAAGAAAATTCAAATTTAGTATCCTTCTTTCTGTGCTACAGTTTGAAGGTGTTTTAATATATAAGTTATCATGTAGGAAAATATGTAATGCAAACTGTTGTGAAGGAGATCAAAATGCAGTGTGTACTGAAACTGGAAAGCTTTGTGGAATAGATGGGAGATATTTTTGATCTCAGATTGGAGTCCTACATTTCCCTGAGGCCTGGAACAAAGGAAGTTGTCAGGAGAAAGGCTTGTGTGTATCTGAAGAAGCCAGAGATTGTGTAGATGGTGATAGGAGTTAAAATGTAGGCAAGTTTCATGTTATGGCATTACATAAGAATGGCCATACTGGGTCAGACCAAAGGTCCATCAAGCCCAGTATTCGGTCCTCTGACAGTGAGCAATGGCAGGTGTCCCAAAGGGAATGAACAGACAGGTTATCATCAAGTGATCCATGCCCTGTCACCCAATCCCAGCTTCTGGCAAACAGAGGCTAGGGACACCATTCCTGCCCATCCTGGCTAATAGCCATTGATGGACCTATCTTCCATGAATCTATCTAGCTCCCTTTTGAACCCGGTTATAGTATTGGCCTTCACAACACCCTCTGTCAAGGAGTTCCAGAAGTTGACAGTGCATTGCATGAAAAAATACTTTCTTGTGTTTGTTTTAAACCTGCTGCCTATTAATTTCATTTGGTGGCCCCTTGTTCTTGTATTATGAGAAGGAATAAATAACACTTCCTTATTTACTTTCTCTGTACCACTCATGATTTTATAGACCTCTGTCATATCCCCCTTTAGTCGCCTCTTTTCCAAGCTGAAAAGTCCCAGTCTTATTAATCTCTCCTCATACGTAAGCCATTCTATACCCCTAATCATTTTTGTTGCCCTTTTCTGAACCTTTTCCAATTCCAATATATCTTTTTTGAGATGGGGCGACCACATCTGCATGCAGTATTCAAGATGTGGGCGTACCATGGATTTATATAGAGGCAATATGATATTTTCTGTTTTATTATCTATCCCTTTCTTAATGATTCCCAACATTCTGTTCACCTATTTGACTGCTGCTGCACATTGAGTGGATGATTTTAGAGAACTATCCACAATGACTCCAAGATCTCTTTCTTGAGTGGTAACAGCTAATTTAAACCCCATCATTTTATATGTATAGTTGGGATTATGTTTTCCAATGTGCATTACTTTACATTTATTAACATTACATTTCATCTGCCATTTTGTTGCCCAGTCACCCAGTTTTGTGAGATCCTTTTGTAACTCTTCACAGTCTGCCTGGGACTTAACTATCTTGAGTAGTTTTGTATCATCAGCAAATTTTGCCACCTCACTGTTTACCCCCTTTTCCAGATCGTTTATGAATATGTTAAATAGAACTGGGCCCAGTACAGACCCCTGAGGGACACCACTATTTATCTCTCTCCATTCTGAAGGACACGAGAAAATGCTCCAACTTTACACCAAAGAATGAGAGCCATGGCAGAAATTCTTGAGGGAATATTCAGAGCACTAGAAGTTTAAGATACATCGGCATTCCGGATGGATTGGAAGACAAATAATAGGAGGGGAGAGAAGGCTAGAAAAGAGGAAGAAGATGTAGTCAACATGGCAAGCTGACAAGTCAGACAAAGCTAGGGAAGAGGTCACCACATCAGAGGGGAGGAGTGATTCTTTCAGAGAATCACAGAAATGTAGGGCTGAAAGGCACCTCAACAGACCATCTAGTCTACCCCGCTGTGCCAAGGCAGGATTGTGCATGCATTCTAATCAAAGGCCAGGTGAAAAAATCACTTGGACATAGGAGGAAGTCCCCATTTATAAAGGAAGGGAGTGTGAGTCTGTTATGTGCACACATCTTAGAGCCCTCTGCTAACAACAAGATTTAAAGTGACAGATGATACCAAATGGTGAAAATAATGAGGTGTCACTGTGTTGAGAGGTATTTGAAACCTATAGTGTGTCCAAGCCCTGGTCTACACTGGGGTGGGAGAATCAACCTAAGATACGCAACTTCAGCTACAAGAATAGCGTAGCTGGAGTCGACGTATCTTAGGTCAACTTACCTCGTGTCCTCATGGCGCAGGGTCGACTGCCGCCTCTCCCCCATCAATTCCACTTCCGCCTCTTGCCGCGCTGGAGTACAGGAGTCGACAGCAGATCAATCGGGGATCGATTTATCGCATCTACAGTAGACGTGATAAATCGATCCCCGCTAGATTGATCACTACCCACCGATCCGGCGGGTAGTGTAGATGTACCCCAAGTTAAAAAACAACAAAACACACACTCACAATCAAAAACGTAAAGAAACCAGTTTTTATAAGAAATGTCAGCATTAAGCATTGAAATGCTGGAGGCCTTTTTAGCCACAGTTTTATCTCTTACAAAATCACTATGAATGTACCTTTAACTTTTTCACTGCTTTAATGAATTTCACATGATTGCACATTCCAGTTCAGCTAATTTTTGTTCAGATATCACAAGAGATTATCCCCAAGAGACATTCAAGTGAAATATGCTGTTACAAAACACTTGAAAACAGTTAAAAAACTTTGTTAGTTCTTTTAGTTCCATGTCTTGATTTTAAACAGTATGTTTGAAATTTTCCCTCCCTTTTCCCACTCCTCCCGGCACCCTTCCTCCCCTCCATGAGTACTGTTCCCTCTAAGCTGTGTGTGTGTGCGTGCGCACACAGATCCTAAACACCGCGCACACAGCAAAACACCGCGAGCACAAAAAATGAAATACTACATCGGAGCCAGGCCGAAATATCATTTATGGGCGACTTTTGACATTGTTCGCCCGCCATCTATCAATACAGCCAGATTCTACTAGCTGGCATTGGGGAGGGGGAGAAGGGAAAGGAGGGCAATGAATCATGCCCCTCCCCGCTAGCATTTCGAACGTGGAACGTCGATCACATCGGGACAGTCAGGACCCACACATCTCCTTGTATAAGCATTTTACTCACTTGGGCGCATTTGCCTCATGGCACACAAATTTGAACTCTGCTTCAAAAATTTGCATAGAAGAATTTTTTTGCGCACACGGCCTGTCAAAAATTAGAGGGAACATTGTTCATAAGTAGTAGTATAGGCTGTTGTTGGATGTGGAAGACAAAAAATATGAACATTATAAAGTCTGCATGTTGAATGAAAAACTGTAAGCCAGCAGTGGAGAGGGTCTGACAACTCCGGGCAGCCCGCGGAACACCTGAGTGTGTTCTGATGTAGGTCCATGGACCCCAGTGTGGCCATTGCCCTGGGGGGGCATAGGTGGTCCCATCCAGGGATTGCCAAACCAGTGAGGATAGCTGTGAGGATACGGAGATCGTGCTGTAATGCGTCTCCCAGTTGCAGATAACTGAAGCTGGGGAGAATATTGAGAGGAAAATCCTCTTCCTCCTCCTCATCCTCATTGGAGAGGCTTGATGTGTTAGGGGAGTACTGAAGGTAGGGTGCTGAAGGTCTCGGTGAAAGACTAGTGCTGAGAAGCGGAGACTCAGGGGCATGGGACACCCTTAATTCTTCTGGCTGTAAAAACTGAGGTGGAGCTGAGTGACCAGGAGCTGGTGCCGGAGTAGATGGTGAAGGCAGAGTCTGCTGGGGCATCTGCTGATGCACCAAAGGGTGTCCAGGGGGTGCAAGCTGCCTCAGAGGAGTAGGTGCCCCTGAGGTAGGCACTGTAAGGAAGGCTGGAGATCTCATGCGGCTTGGTGCCGGGAGCATCGGCTGCAAAAGCGGCACCACGTGATCAAAGGATGGTGCTGCGGTCGCCACTTGTGTTTTCCGCACTGTAGCAGCTCTCGGCACCGTAGTGACAGAGGTGGCCAAGGGAGAGCTGAAAGAGGCGGGCAACTGAAAGCCCTGAGCCTCGGCACCAGGTAGTGGGGCAGCCGACTTACGGTCAGTGCCCGAGGTCCCTGCCGAGTTAATACCAACACTTCTGATCCAATCCATTGGACAAAGATAGCAAGAAACTGAACTCTGGCCGCAAAGTGTATTCTTCTTCCACTTTGCAATTTAGAGTAGCTAACTATGCAGCGCTCTTAGCAAAATATGACCACAAGAATTATGCTAAAGTGATGTAATTTATTGATGTGTCGAAGGATAAACAACAACAGTTTAAAGCAGTGGTGTCTGAGGGCCAATTGATCTCCCAGATAGCTCTTCATGCCACTTTCAATGCTGCGGACGCAGTGGCCAAATCCACAGCCATCGTCATGCAGCGGGCCTCATGGTTTGCTTCTTCCTCCTTTCCCAAGGAGACATCTTGGTGCGCTGACAAACAGACCTCTCCAGTTTCTGCTTCACTCCCACTGATACTGGATTACTTGTTACACCTTAAAACATCTGGCCTCTCCATGAACTCACTCAAGGTCCACCTCGCGGAAATCACCACCTTTTACCATAAGATTGACAATGTTACCATCTTTGCCCATGCAATCACCAAAAGGTTCCTGAAGGGTATCCAGACGTTATATCCGGACATGAAACCGCCTGCTGCACCTTGGGACCTACTACGAGTCCTCAAAGCCCTGATGAATAAACCCTTTGAACCAATGGCTACCTGATCCCTTCTCCACCTATCCATGAAGACCGCCTTCCTCATAGCAATCACGTCTGCCAGACGAGTAGGAGAAATGGGAACGCTTATGGCGGACCCTCCGTATACCACGTTCTTCCGTGATAAGGTCACACTGCGCACGCATCCAAAGAGCTGTTATACTAGAGAAATTGGAGGGCTGGTCCAAATGTATTCCTGAATTACATATCGTTCCTAAGAGGATGAAGAAATTGCGTGGCTTTTGGTTCTATTTGAGCATTGACCTCAGTGGATTTTGGCAATAACATCTACACACACAAGAACATGGAACAGTTTTGTGTAGTATATAATTACAATAAATATAATATACCCAAGCTAAAAGGAGTTACTCCTTTTTCTCTTCTTTTCTCCATACTATGTCTCTCTTCACTTGCCCCTCCTCTGTTATCCATCATTTTCTTCCTCCCATCTGCTGCTTCCTTTCTGACCTGTCTATTCATCACTCCTTCATTTGGTTTCATGGTACATGTGGCTACAGCCATATATTTAAATAGTAAATGCTGTCTGTATTCACACTGTGTTCCCGAGTATGCAGCAATTCTTTTAGAGCATGTGAATCTCAAGCCACCATTTTCTGTGACTGCTGAGATTAGGAAAGGTACACAATATCATGGTCCTTACATTGATACACCAAGTGAAATCCTGATCCTATTGAAGTGAATATCAAAATGTACACTGATTTCAATGAAGAAGGCAAGATTTCACTTCTGGTGCCTGGCAGAATGACATTTGTGACAGAGAGTCCTCGGACCTGCAATTTGCTTCCCACTTTGGTTTATTAGAGAGGAAATGTATTGACTTTCAGGGCATTTTGCATGACTTACTCCGGCTTTTAATGAGGGATCAGTGGAATGTGGAGAGTTTCAGATTTTGCAGATTGTGGAGTTATTTAGTTGACATTGTGTCAGTTCAGTTTTATTTATGATATGTATTTAATTATAAATTGTGTGTGTGCCTTGAGCATTTTTGACAGGTGCATTTTATAATTATTATTTTGATTTATGTTGATTTTAAAGAGATATGGTAACACATTGCATTTCTTTCCAAGGATCCCAGAACACTTTTAAAACATTAATGAATTAAGCCTCAAAACATCCTTGTGAGGTGGGTAAATGTTGTTATCCCATTTTACAGAAGTGAAAACTAAGACACAGAGTTTTTGTCACTTAAGATCAAACAGGGAACTTGTGGCAGACCAGGGACTAGAGCTCCTGATTCACCATTCTTTGCCTTAACCCCAAGACCAACCTTCTTTTTGCAAATAAAAATATACCTGAACTGGAAGAAAAATGCAAGATATATAGAGCTAATTTTAAAATGAACTTTGTGCAAAAAACAGCAAACTAATTAAAGTAATGTGAATTTCAGGCTGCATTAATTCAAGTGACAGTTGTAAAAGATGAAGAATAAGGCAACATCTGCAATAATTGTGTAATGCTTTTAAAAAGATGCATATGCCTAGGCTTATGAGGGAATGTTCAACATGTTGCCAGCTCTGCCTCAAGGCATTCTCAGCAATTTTATAATATTTGAATCTGAAAGCAAGTATTCACACAAACAAACGTTGGTGCATTCAGAATTAAGAAAACAAAAAGAAAAAGCCTTTGAAAAGTAAATGCCCCGCAGGATATAGCAATAATTGTTTGATTGACAAGAGATATGGAATAATTGACAGGAAACAATTGCAAGGAAGAAAAAACTGTTTCATCGTATTTTTTTTTATTTCAAAAGGAAATTTAATTTTAAATCTATCTTTCTCCAGAAAAATGTTTCTTATGATAACTTCCAATGCTTTGTGTACACACAGCCTGAGGACAGAAATACAGTAGCTTTTAACTGATATAGTTCTATATACAACAGTAATTATGGCTAAAATCTTCTCCGAAATTTAGTCTCCTAAATCCATATTTAGGCACCTGAATAACTTCTGTTTTAACTAGTATTCTTATTTCTTATTCTTACTACTCTTTGGAAACATAAATATGGGTTTAAAAGCCTAACTTTAGGCATCCAGTTTTGACAATGTTAGCCATTTCAGAGATACCAAAGCACTTTACAGACCTAAGACCTATCCTGCTCCCATTTAAGTCAATATATAAAAACCTAGAAGCATGACAAAACTTCATCTGGCTTCTATTTCTTGGGAGCAGGATCAAGTGCATTAAACAACACAGAGAGCTCTTTATTAACTACTGAAATGCAGCCACTTCAGGGATGAAACATAACATCTGTATAATATTGCACTGCAACACTTCACTATGTCTAAACATTGTAAATTCTTTTTTCATAACTGTAACAGGGGAAACCACCTCCTGAGCACCCCCTCATGGCTGGAAATGAGGCTTTGCCTCTGTTTCCCCTTCTGCTCAGGCCCCTTAAAAAGTCCATAGTGAAGATATTCAAATTTAGTTGGTGTTGGTCCTGCTTTGACCAGGGAGTTGGACTAGATGACCACCTGAGGTCTCTTCCAATTAATAGAATCTTCTATGATTCTATTAAATCATTCCCCTTTCGGGGTCCAATTTATTAAATCCTGCATAAAGTCTTTCAAAATAGAACTTAAGCCTATGAAGTCTTCACACCGGTTTCATATGAGCACAGTCCCACTCCCCGAGGGTCTATCTTCTCTTCAGGTTTCTGCCCACACCCACCTGCAATGCCTTCTCTCTCCATGCCTCTTACTTATCTACTGCAGGCCTGATTGGGTCACCTGACCGTCTTCACTCTCCCCGTCTGAGGAGGAAAGTTGGCTATGTCACTGGCAAGGGTGGGTTTGTGACAATAACCCTTCACACAGATGACCTTTCATATCCATCAACACAGCTAAAAGTCTCCTCCAAGCTCTCATTATCTCGCGTTTCAATTATTGCAACATCCTTTCTCTCTCCTTGACAAATGCAATTTTGTTCCAACCATATGCATTCAGAATGTTGCTGAAAAGATTGTTTTCCTAGTTCATTACTTTGACCATCTCACATTTCTCTTTGCACTTCTCCACTGGCTCTTCTCAAACATAAGCTGCACGTGTTAATTTTCAAGGCCCTTTGCAGCCTATCCTCATCCTATGTATCCTCGCTCTCATTCCCTCTTGAAATGTAATGTCAGCTTCCAGTTCCAATCAGCCCATGATACTAGCCTCCATTGCCCACGTCTTAAATTTTCAAACAAGCACTTTCATCATTTCTTCCATGTTGCCCCTTATGCTTAGGAGGAACTCCCCATAAACATCCACAAAAGTAAACATCCACAAAACTAACTAATTAGCCTTCTTAAAAATCATCCTCAAAACGCTGCTTTGCTGTGATGACTACAAAAAAACTTGATAGTGGTTAGGCTGCTGGTATGCTGATACCACTGCATGTCATGCTGACCAATACTGTCTCATTGTTTCCTTGTTTTCCCCCATCTGTCTGTATCCATCTGTTGTCTCATCTTATACTTACATTGTAAGGTTATTGGTGTATGGACTGTCTTTTTGTCCTGTGTTTGTCCTTAGCACAGTGGGGTCCTGATCCATAACTGGGGCTCCTAGACACTATGGGAATACAATATTCAGTATAATACTATAGGACAGAAAATGAGGAATAACAAAATGTAACTATGGAATTCATTTACAGTCCTTCACATATCTTGATTGCCCTGTCATTTGAACATATGCAACTCATGCTGGGAAAGTTGAATACGTTTAACTAAAAACCTAATCAGATTCCTGAAACCTTGAAATATACCCTTCTTGCAATACAGGAGTGGTTTGGTTTTTTTACAGGAACTCAATGTTATTCAATAGTATTAATCATGCAGGCAGATGGAATTGTAAAATTCCAGGTCTGTAGGTAGAAAGAATATTATTACTCAAGAACCCTCATCCTGTCCTCTTTCTTTCCTGTTGGGGATCATGGATATCTTCACTGGTAACATTTCTTATTAAATACACAGCAACTTGTTTTTCATTTTAAAGTATGAGATCTTCAGATGTTCCATAAAGCTTCCTTACAGGCTGGTTTTCCCTTAATCAATAACCCATTCAAGCTCACTCTTTCATCTCATTGTTTAACTACTGTACACCTGCAGTACATGAAGCATTCATACATCCAGTGAAACTCTGATTAAAATTATGGTCATCTAAAGCATAATTATGTTTTATGAAAGAAAATCTCTCATCCAGCAACAGTGATAAGATGGCAAGTAAGAGAGCCAAAGGAAAAAAGTGTCTAAGAGCTGAGGGGCCTATATTCACCTGGGTTTTTTTTTAACTTACCCAGAACTCTGCAAGTTTGGAAAAAGAAAGTAAAAAAATGTTGGGACAGGACTTTTGCCCTGTTCTGCTCCCTGCATGGCATGGTATGCTGTTGTACATTCTTCTTCTTTCGTATGAAAATAGCAACATTTATAAGTTAATAGAAAGGTTTGAAGGGCTCCATTCAAGGGCTTCAGGAGAGTGTGCATTTACTAGACCTCGTGTACATGAAACAGTGTGTTCACAGTATGTTCGAGGATTTGGAGATCTCTGTGTTCACATTTTGGCGAATCCTTAATTCTCTATTTGTACATGAGGTGCATGCATCTTCCATGTAACACCCTAATATGGTACATAGGTTTCAGGCGATGCAATGGGAGTGGAAACTGCTAGTTGTCCCTTAGCCGGGGATTCCCTCTGGCTCCTCCAGAGCCCCTCCCTTCCCACACACAAATCTAGACTGGCAGATGGGGCATGTCAGTAGTGGGAAGGAGGCATGGAGCATGCTGTGCTCCTGCAGTTCCCAGCTGGAAGATCAATTAATGGAGCTCAGAGCAGCCACAAGGCTGGGCTCAGTACTGAGGAAAGGGGAGGAGGCCTCCTTCTCCTGAGCCTGTGTTTACTTCCTGGCTGACACAGCCTGTGGTGAAATTCACCACTGCGAAGAGGTCCTATCCACTGCTTAAGATCGATTTCAGCTCTCAAAATATATTTTAAATGAGACTTAAGTGCTGAATAAGCCTTTTGTTGGTCCTTGGCATAGGGGTGTGTTTCACCCATAATGTGGCTCAGCTATGGGCTGCAGGGAGAGGAATGGGGAACATGCAACAGTGTATTCTCTGGCCCAACCTCACCATGCCCACACCTACCCTGGGCTCCCTCACCCTCTGCATATTGCTGTGCTGGACAAAACACTCCTATGGAGTTGGGTCTAGGCCTTGAAGGGTATGCAGACCCCTTATGTTCTTCCCTGACTCCAGCCTCCACTTTCTCCACCACCTATTACACTGCTGGGGGATCTCTGAGTGTTTTGTGACATCAGGGACGGAATGTAGTGTAGTTGAGTACGCTAAAAGCTGAGCCACCATAATTGGCATAAGGCAAAAGAGAAATGCTCTGTGGGATGGCTATTCTTCAGCCCAGTTAAAAACGAATGAGGGGGAAGGAAGAAAATTGGCATGATTGGCAAAATAACTTGTTGGCATGATGGGTGTGCTTTTGAGGAATTGGTAGTGATTACACAGCTTGTCAAACAGCAGTGGGTATTTTGTTCTGCAGGATTAGTGCTCTGTAAGATTTGGAAGTCTTTGAAAAAAGTAGCGTGGGGGTATGAAAAGTGAGGAAGCAAGAACAGTAGTCAAAGGAGAAACAACAAAAATAAATCTAAGGAGGATTGTTATTTGTGAAAGCTAGCTTGCTCAGAAGAGAAATCCCTTAGTATTCAGTTGTACAGAATAGCACAAACCAAACACTTTAAAAAAGAGCGAGGTCTTCAACCAAAGACTGAAGAACCTTCAGTAATTTCATTAAAAAGGTCTCTCGATATTAGCATTTCTGTGTGTAAAAATAAATTAATTTTACTGATTCCATTTTCGCTTTTCTATCTCTGGTAGTAATGGTGTCAGGTTATTTGAATGTCTGTACAATATAGCGTATGACCATTGAGAATGAAAAGCAGTAATTCACCTAAAATATATAAAACTGTGGGAGTGTAGAGGTAACTCATTTATGAAGAGCTGAATTGAAATGATAACAATAGTGTTTTTGAGTTGGTTTTTTACTTTTTTTCTTTCAATTTAAAGGGACAGTCACATAGAAATTTACCTAAGTGTTGCAGACAGGTACATAAAATATGCATCAAGTTTTATAAGATTAAATGGAAAAAACCTTCAGGTTTGCCCAGTGATGGCTCATGTCCTTACAGAATGTTGAGTTCAGCAAAATTCAAATGTCTGAAAACCAGGAATACAAGGTTTCTGTGTGATTCCTCAGTACAGCTCCCCCCTCCTGCACATTTTGGTATAGTGGAATGGGGATAATGGTCATGCTTTGAAATGTTTGCAATGTGTAAAATGCCACCATATCTAAATAGCAGAGTAAAAGAGGAGGTTAGAGGCAAAAAGGCATCCTTTAAAAATTGACAGTCCAGTCCTAGTGAGGAAAATAGAAAGGAGCATAAACTCTGGCAAGTCAAGTATAAAAGTACAATAAGACAAGCCAAGAAACAGGGCCGGCTCTAAGATTTTTGCTGCCCCAAGCAAAAAAATTTTTGGCCGCCCTCCCTTTTTTTTGTGCACCCCCGCCCCAACTCCACCCCTTCCCAACCCCTTCCCCAAATCCCCGGCCCCGCCTCCTCCCCCGGACATGTCGCATTTCCCCCCCCCATTGCTTCCTCCGCCCCCTCACGACCCTCTGCCCTAGCTCACCTCCACTCCACCTGCTCCCCTGAACGCACCACTGCTCTGCTTCTCCCCCCTCCCTCTCAGGCGAGGGAGTGGCAGCACGTTCAGGGGAGCAGGCGGAGCGGAGGTGAACAAGGGTGGGGGGGCATGGGAAGTAACAGGGGGGCGCAGGAAGTAACGGTGGGGAGTGCAGGAAGTAACGGGGGGAGTGCAGGAAGTAACAGGGTGGGGTAGAGGAACCGCTCCCTGCCCCAGCTCACCTCCGCTCCACCACCGCCACCTCCCTGAGTGCACTACAGCTCGGCTTCTCCTCCCACCCCCCTTCCCAGGCTTGCCGCGTGCGAAACAGGTGTTTCGCACGCGGCAAGCCTGGGAGGGAGGGGGAGAAGCGGAGCAGTGGCAGCGCGCTCAGAGGAGCAGGCGGAGGCAGAGCAGTGGCAAGCTGGGGTGGCGGGGGCACATTTCTAGGGTCGGTATGGCCGGTGCTGGAATGCCGTCCCTAGAAATGTGCCGCCCCAAGCACCTGCTTGTTTTGCTGGTGACTAGAGCCAGCCCTGCCAAGAAAGAATTTGAAGAGCGACTAGCTAAAGACACAAAAACTAACAGCAAGAAAAATGTTAAGCACATCAGAAACAGGAAGCCTGCCAAACAGTCATTGAGGCCACTGGGCAGTCAAGGTGCTAAAGGAACACTCAAGAAAGACAAGGCTGTTGGAGAAGCTAAATGAATTCTTTACATCAGTTTTCACTACAGAGGATTTGGAGGGAAATCTCCACACCCAAGCCATTCTTTTCAGGTGACGAATCTGAGGAACTATTCCAGATTGAAGGGTCAATAGAAGAGGTTTTGGAACAAATTGATAAATTAAACAATAAGTCACGAGGACCAGATGGTATTTACCCAAGAGTTCTGAAGGAACTCAAATATGAAATGGCAGAACTACTATCTCCGGTATGTAACCTATCACTTAAATCGCCATCTGTACCAGATGACTGGAGGATAGCTATGCAATGCTGATTTTTAAAAAAGGCTTAGAATCATAGAATATCAGGGTTGGAAGGGACCTTAGGAGGTCATCTAGTCCAACCCCCTGCTCAAAGCAGGACCAATCCCCAATTTTTGCCCCATATCCCCAAATGGCCCCCTCAAGGATTGAACTCACAACACTGGGTTTAGCAGGCCAATGCTCAAACCACTGAGCTATCCTTCTGGCAGTTACAGTCTGGTGAGCCTAACTTCAGTACCAGGAAAATTGGTTGAAACTGTAGTAAAGAACAGAATTACCAAACAATAGATGAATATGATTTGCTGGGGGAAGAGTCAACACAGCTTTTATAAAGGGAAATCATGCCTCAGCAATCTATTAGATTATTTGAGGGCATCAACAAGCATGTACAGAAGGGTAATCCGGTGAATATAGTGTACTTGACTTTCAGAAAGCCTTTGACATGGTCCCTCACCAAAGGCTCTTAAGCAAACTAAGCAGCCCTGGGATAAGAGGACTGTTCTCTCATGGATTAGTAACTGGTTAAAAGATAGGAAACAAAGGGTAGGAATAAATGGTCAGTTTTTAAAATGGAAACAGGTAAATAGTGGGGTCCCCCAAAGATCTCTACTGGGAACAGTGCTGTTCAACATATTCATAAATGACCTGGAAAGAGGGATAAACAGGAAGGTGACAAAATGTGCAGATGATACAAAATTACTCAAGATAGGTAAGTCAAAAGCTGGCTGTGAAGAGTTACAAAGCAAACTCACATGACAGGGTGACAAAATGGCAGGTGAAATTTAATATTGATAAATGCAAATTAATGCACTGTGGAAAAAATAATCCCAACTGTATATACAAAATGATGGGAGCTAAAGAGCTATTACCAGTCAAAAAGAGATCTTGGAGTCATCATAGATAGTTCTCTGAAAACATCTGCTAAACAAGCAGTGGCGGTCCAAAAAGCTAGCAGAATGGTATTTGTGCCTTTCTTAATGGTGCCTAATAAAACAGAAAAAAATCATATTGTTGCTAAGTAAATCCATGGTTTCCCCACACCTTGAATACTGCATGCAGTTCTAGTTTCCCCATCCCCAAAAAGATATATTACAACTGGAAAATGTAAAGACAAAGGCAACAAAAATCATTAGGAGTATGGAACAGTTTCCATAGGAGAGATTGAAAAGATAGGGACTGTTCATCTTATAAAAGAGATTACTAACAGGGGATATGATAGAGGTCTATAAAATCATGTGTGGTGTGGAGAAAGTGAATAGGGAAGTGTTATTTACCCCTTTACATAACATAAGAACTATGGGTCACCTGGTGAAATTAATAGACAACAGGTTTAAAACTAAGAAAAGGAACTACTTGCTTCACACAACGCACAGTCAAGTTATGTAACTCATTGCCATAGGATGTTGTGAAAGCCAAAAGTATAACTGGGTTCAAAAAAGAATTAGATTAGTTCATGAAGGAGAGGTCCATCAATGGCTGTTAGCCAGGATGGTCAGGGACAAAACTTCATGCTCATGGGTGTCTGTAAGCGTCAAACTGCCAGGAGTGTGACTGGACAACAGGGGATGTGTCACTCATAATTGACTTGTTCTTTCATTCCCTCTGAAGTATAAGAGACAGGATACTGGGCTAGATGGACCATTGATCTGATGCAGTATGGCCATGCTTTTGTAGTTGCTGACAGGGCTGGTGAGAGAAATCTCATCCATGGCCTATGCCCCAAAACCTTGACCGTTTTATTACATGGTTGTTATAGTAACTTTAAGTGTGTGAGAAAAGACTGATCTCTCACCTTTTCCATTCTCTTCCCCATCATTCCCCACAACATATAGCTCCTCTGCCAACATTTCCAGCTCCCCTCTCCCATCCCCTTAATCTATTAGTTGTGTCTGTAGAAGTCACTAACATATAAGAAATTGCTCCTTGCTGTATCGAGCCCTATATTGCTATGGACATACGCATATCACAGGCAATAGCTTATTGGAACGCTGCATGCTACCTTGGTAATGTAGCCCAGACTGCACACTGAGCTGGTCCCTTCATTCCTAGTACCCCCTGTACTGCCAGGAGGCATAGACAATTCAAGACACTCTCTATAAGCCCACAGATTTCAGAGCACTTAGAAGAGTCATTCTTCAAACAGGAAGGGCTTCCCAACCTTAGCTACAGCAGAGCTGGCGTTCCATGATAATATTGTATTACCCCAGATCCCAGCTCACATAGGGGGAGTAAGGAGAGGCGCTCAGACCACCTCCCGCACACCAGATAGGCAAGCTACTTCCAGAACCTGACTCACCGGAGGGGGGCAAGGAAGGGGTCATCACACTTCTGTAGATGATCATGGCAGACACACAGGAGAGGAATGTGGGGCTGACAAACATCCCTGCTCCTATTCTCCTGAGTCCCCTTTCATTCACCCCCATGGCCCTCTCCCTAGTGTCCCACCCATCCCCTCTTATTCCTTCTAGTCCTCCTGCCCATCACCTGAACCCCCAACTCCTCTCCCCTATTCCCACCTACTCTTGAACCCAGTCATCCACCCCTCCCAATGAGCATTTGCTTGTGTAGTTCACCCCCCCCCCCAAAAAAAAAAGTTTAAGCGCCTTCTAAATATTCTGTTGTACTCAGAATACATTTCCCCAAAATAAAAAGCCTCCTTTGATAGAGGCATATTGGAGCAATATGCCTGCTTTTTTTTCACAGTGCCTGGAGTGGTGCTCGAATTTGGTGACCATGATATATTCTCAGAGCCACCCACATCCTGGGATAAAAAGGTAGTTTTCCAAATAGTTACCCTCTTTCTATGCACATTTAGTGTAATCCCTTAGGCATGTGAGCCTCAGCTCACCTAATTGGAGAAGCAAACTCTTTTTCAAATCATGTTTTAATTTGTTTCTCGCCCCCCACCCCCAAGGGCTGGTTGGTGCCATGCACTCTGGTGGGGTAGCCGTCGAGCATTTGAAACCCAGGTGTAATGATTTGATCTCTAACTGTGAGCAAAAGAACATTGCCAGAATGTATCAACTTTAGAAAACAGCTGTTTTGTTTTTCAGGGGTTGTATCTTGGGAGCCCATTCATTAAATTGCCCCAAATTAGGATCACTGATCATACCCCATGTCACCATGAGGCTCACCAAATTTCACGTCAGTCTGATTAACTGTACAGTTTGTAGAGCTCTTAGAACAATCAAACTTTAAACAGAAAGCTGGAGCTGGTCTTAACCTAAACTGTCGCCTTGCTATAGTAGTGCTGTAAAGAGGGATCACAGCCTATTGTTCTGCTGATATTTGGTGCAATGCATCAGTTTTTAAATCAGTATCAGGTAGCTATGGATGTGAGTCAGTTTATATTCAGAGTTTGTGAAGTGATCTATACATAGGTAGGTAGTTCAGATGTTTGTTAGAGCTATGTCATATTTTCAAGGAAAGCCAGCCACTTTTAGTGCTGGTGTTTTAATATTTTAGTTTGAGGCCAAGGTTTTGTATCCATTGCTGACGTTTTGTTTGTTCGCTTTGTTGTTGTTGTTTAATGTGCTGTGAGTAGCGTGTTAAGAACAATATTTCCTCAAACTGCTTCTGAGATCATTGTATTTGGGCTGTGATTTGTTCCATATCTCATATTCCTTGTTCTTTTCTAATCACATCTCTTTTGTGCGCCAGACCATGGTGATATATTTCCTATCAGCTCCCATTAAAATTTGAACAGATTTCGTTTTCTTAAATTTCTCAGAAAGTATGGTAGTGCTTGGGATTTTTAGCAAACTGTGTGCTGAAGGCATTTTGTAGGCTGTTGTGAATGTATCACCGGAAGCATAGATGTTTAATCCTCAACCACTAACTTTTAAATGGCAATGGGTCTGATTTTCTTCTCTCTCTCTGCTTTTATACCAGTGTGTCACAATTGATTTGCGCAACAAATAAATAAATAATGAATAAATGTCATCATTCATTAAGTCATAATGAGGCACTCCTGATTTACAGCAATATAAGTGAGAGGAAGCAGGGCAATTACATATTGAATGACCATATCTATTAATAAATAAATAAAAAGAACACATTCTATGGAAATTAAAACCATGCTGTGGGAAAGATGATAATATGCTGTGTATGTGAAAAAGTGTGTATTTGAAAGATAAAATTATGTGTACCAGTAATTCAGTGCTTATGTATTACTGAAAAGCAACAACATTGCTGCATTGGTTACCTCCACCAGCCTGATAATAAGCCAAACAGTGCAAGCAGAGATATTAGAAGTTAGAAAGTCAGCGTAGTATTATGGTAAATTACAACTAGACTACTGTAAGAAGCATCTCCAAGTGATGGTTTTCCCTCAGTGTCAACAAAATCATCAAAATGATCAGCTTCATTCAAAAATACTATTATTTTTTATCAAAATAACTGATCTTAAATACTGGTCTTTTGCTTTCGGATTTGTGTGGCACGGCTTCAGTACTTCTAGCTCACCAGGCTAACGGATGCTGGTTGCACGGTGGAAGCTGGCATCCTTTACCTGAGATCACAGATCTTATTAGGAGATATGAAGTTATAAGAAAAAAATGGAAAAGAAAACAAAGCAGCAGAAGCACCAATGTGAAGGAGTAGAACTCTTTCCCTGCACCTGCTCTAAAACTTAAAACCAGTAAGGGGGAAGAAGGCTTTTCTAAATATGTAGGGCCTAAAACTTGATCCAGCTAACTGTGCTTGATACAGGTATGCCAACTATACAGCTCCCTGATCATAGGCTCAACTAGAGGTCAATATGTCCCCTGGTGCATGTTTGAGTAGGCTTAAAGTCAGGGATACAGCCAGGGATCACTATGTTTCTGAGGCACTTCCCCTCTTACAAGAGGTGAGCCTTTCCCCCTCTCTTTGTACACCCATGCAGAGGGTGTCAGGAATGCTAGTGCTTCTCCTGCCTGAGCATGAGGAGTTGAGAATGGCTAGCACATGTGGCACTGCTGCATAATCCCAGAGTGATGGCCAGGAGGATTGTTCAGAGGTGTAGGAATTGCCTTGGGGTGCTCTCCTTTTTAGCAACCCTGTAGGCCTTCTGTCTAGTTCAGCATTCTGTAGGCAGAGTGCCTCCAGCAACTGTTGCTCTGGTGCTCCACCTAAACAGGTGGAGCACCAGAGCAACAGTTGCTGGAGGCAACTTATAACCCACTTCTTATAACCCACTCTCCCCGATCCCTAGACCAGTTCTCCCCGTGAAAGCCAGAACAAAACCAATTCCTAAGTATATTTTACTTTTGGTTATAACTCAATGTTTAATGACTTTCACTAACATCAGCAAAGTGTCTGTCCTATCTTTCTCATAACAAGAGGACAATAACTTTAAAATAGATCATGTAGGGAAACCGTGTGAGTTTTCTTGCTGGTGTGAACAAACAAAATCAAACTCAAATTAGAAGGCAGTAAAACACTTTACATAGATAATACTGATGAACAGCAGTGCTGATTCTGTCCATGTGCAGGTAATCAATTTTACGAAGCTAATTTCTTCATTCATTTATCCAGGTGCTCATACAGGTCTCGGGGGGAAAGGAGGGGATGGATAATAAATACTTTTTGAGTATTTTACATTGTTGTCTAGCTCCTTCCCCAAGGTATGGCTCAAGCCTCCTCCCTGGTTCTTGCTACTTTAAGTGGTTTCTTCCCTCTACTTGCAAGGGCTGGGTCCTGACTTCTTTTTTGTGCTGCCTGGTGTCTCCACCCCAGGCGACTCTTCCTTGTGCCCAAGACACAAAGCGTGCTGTCCTTTGGGAAAATGAATAATGCTACCACTGCTGGCAAGGAGTATAAAACCCAGTACACCAACAACAACAAAAATCAACACAAACCCCAGCAAAGAAATAACACCCCTCTCCCAAATAACAATATAACAATGGGGGACTTTACTGGGAGCAGAAAAATAGTATTTGGGGAAGAAAAGTGCTAGGTTAACTCATAAATACTAGTATCAGAGGGGTAGCCATTTTAGTCTGGATCTGTGGAAGCGACAAAGGGTCCTGTGGCACCTTATAGACTAACAGACGTATTGGAGCATAAGCTTTCGTGGGTGAATACCCACTTCGTCGGACGCATGCAGTGGAAAATCCATCCGACGAAGTGGGTATTCACCCACGAAAGCTTATGCTCCAATACGTCTATTAGTCTATAAGGTGCCACAGGACTCTTTGTCGCTTCTAAAAAATACTAACACATCCAAAAATCAACAAATTTCCCACCTCCGAATACTCCCAACTCTTTCCAACCCCCAGATCCCTCCCTGGCACCTTCCCTGGCAGATGGTACGCTGAAGGTGAGCCCAGAGATGAGTGTTGCAGTGCTGCGAATGTTGGCCACCTTAAACAAACAAAGGGTCTTCTTACAGTGTCTTCACTCCTGGGTGGAGCAGGTTCCTCTCCTGGCTCCCTCGTCTGAGAATCCTATGGAGGGCTCAGTTGGCTCTCAGAAGTCAGGTTGGATCTCTGTCGCTCTGGACACTGGTCTCTGCAGGGCTGGAACTTCCTAACTCATACACTTGATCCCAAAGCAGTTCAAAGACTCCCTTTGTGGGGTCAGTGGCGTAGCCAGGTTTAGAGCACAGGGGGAGCGGCGCTATAAAAAGGCGCCTCCCGGCTCCCCCTGTACTCACCCCAGCAGCGCTTTAAAGGGCCCGGGGCTCCAGCCGCTGCAGAGCCCCCGGGCCTTTTAAATCCCCACCGGAGCCCGGCTCCGGCAGCGGGGCTGACGGGGGGACACTTTAAAAAGCCCACAGCTCCCAGCAGCGGCAGGAGCAGCGGGCCTTTTAAAGCGCCCCCCCCCCCCCCCAGACCAGGTCTGGCAGCGGGACTGGGGGGGCGCTTTAAAGGGCCCATGGCTCCCGCAGCAGCAGGAGCCGCCGGCCTTTTAAAGCGCCTCCGAGCCCGGCTCGTGCAGCAGGGCTCGGGCGGTGCTTTAGCGCCGCTTCTCCTCACAGGGGGAGCGACTGCTCCCCCTGCTCCTCCCCGGCTATGCTACTGTGTGGGGTGGTTGAGTTAATCAGAGGGTCCCTGAGCTGTTTTGCTTCTCTCTCTTCCCAAAAGCTCAAAAAAAACCCAACTAAGCCTAATCTCTTTGTCTCTGAGTCAGGCTGTCCCCTTTGACCGAAGGGCTGAGCAGCCCTGGCTCATCTTTGGCCCAGCAAACTACTTGTCCATATCACCCCATGCAGAAAGCACCCTACTGGCCTCAGCAGGAGTTTCTAGTCCATTCCTGACTCCAAGTATTCTGAGAAATGGTGACAGAGGGCTCTGGTAGCTGGTATTGTTGTAATCCATAGGACAGGACCACCTAAAGGGTCAGTCTAGGGTTTTGGGAACTGGCAAACTCCAAATGTAGATTGTATGAATAGTAGTAACATTAATGCAAAGTGGAGAGTAAGAACAATTTTTAGAACCAAAATGCCTGGTTGCTATGTTACAACACAGAGATATGGGTGGTATTTAATGAAAGAGAATATTTATGAAACTAACTGCTTGCATCTCATGCAGCATGGACAACTCGAATGAGAAGGCACCGTGGGGGAACAAGCAGCCTCCACTTCTGCAGGTGGGAGAGATCCTTCTGGCAATGGTACCACAGGGTGGAGGACAGAACTGAGAGGTTGATGGGCTGTGCATCCCTTGTGCTGCACAGATCCAAGCTCCCTGACGAATCTCTGTGTGGCAGTGTGTAAGGCAAGGGTGAGGTGGGGCTAGAGAGCATGCCCACCTCTGAGCTTCCTATCAATGAGTTAGAGTCCTTTTGCTGATGTAGCCTCCATAGAGTGGTTCTGCAGCTGCTCCGCTGCTTGCAGGGAGGAAGCACGGGGAAAGGATTCCTTTCTGTCTGCAGAGGCACCCAGCACACAACTAAAGCTAAGTGCTGGGTTCTGGGATTCTGCCATATGTAAACTGCAGTGCATTATCATTAACCACTCATGGAATTAAATAGCCCGCTTTGTCAGCACATTCACCAAGTACACTATTTTACATTTAGGCAGCAGAGCTTTAGTGGCATTATTCTTTTAAGAAAAGAACCTGTGACAACAGTCCTCAAAGTGAGGTCTGCAAACTAGTTGCTGGTCTTCTGTGCAGAGCTGGCTATGCTGGGATGGTGTTCAGTCACCTGTGGGAGATAAGGATATCTGCACACATGGGAGAAGGAGATGGCCCACCCCTATTTAAATGTGATTCAAGCTATGGAAAAGATTGGGAAGCCCAGATATAGACTAAGACTAAAGGCAAAGACTAAACTCAACATATAATGGAGAGCTCTAAACTTCGGAGATGAGTGGACAGCCTACAGCAGTGGTCTCCAACCTTTTTACGCACAAGATCACTTTTTAAATTTAAGGGCAACCCAGGATCTACCCCGCCCCTTCCCTGAGGTCATGCCCCTTCCCTGAAGCCCTGCCCTACTCACTCCACCACCACCACCCTCTTTCCGTTGCTCACTCTCTCCCACCATCACTCATTTTCACTGGGCTGGGGCAAGGGGTTGGGGTTTGAGAGAGGGTGCGGGCTCTGGTCTGGGGCTGAGGGGTTCAGAGTGTGGGAGGGGATTCTGGGCTGAGCCTGGGGCAGAGGGTTTGGGTGCCGGAGGGGGCTCCAGGCTGGGGCAGAGTGTTGGAGTGCAGGAGGGGATTTGGGGTGCAGGAGGAGGTATGGGGTGCTGGCTCTGGGAGGGGGCTCAGGGCTGAGGATTGGGGTGCGGGCTCCCACCAGGCGGCACTTGCCTCGGGCGGCTCCTGGGTGTCGGTGAAGTGGGTCTAAGGCAGGCTCCCCACATGCTGCCCCTCTCTGCAGGCACCTCCCCCGCAGCTCCCATTGGCCACAGTTCCCCATTCCTGGCCAATGGGAGCTGCAGAGGCAGTGCTTGCAGGCAGGAGCAGCGCTCAGGGACCCCTGTCCTCCCCCGCCCCCCCCCCCCCGGGCTGCAGAGGCATGCTGGCCACTTCCGGGAGTGGCATGGGGCCGGGGCAAGCAAGGAGCCTGCCTTAGAGGCAGCCCCCTACACCACTGAACTTTTAATGGCTGGAGATCGCGATCGACTGCAAGAGTCTCCAGGATCGACCAGTCAGTCGCGATCTGCGGGTTGGTGACCACTGACCTACAGCATTGTCCAATAAAAGCCTTTCATTTTTACTCATGCACATAATGTCATTAACTCCAGGTAGTAGTGACTGCTTACAAAAGCACATTTGCAGAATTAGGCCCTTACCAAGTAAGAAGTGTTTGCGTCATCCAGATACAATTACAATTAAAATGTGAACAGAACTGTACATTAGATCACAGAAAGCCCTTGGAAGTGGCATAGAGGTGATAAGTACATGATGACAATGTTTTAGTGTAGGATAGGGAAAAGAAAAAGTTTCCAAATTAGTCTGCTAAGGTCAAAAACAGTAACTGGTTCGGTAATGAAACAGGAACTTGTGTGGAATCTTTTTAGAGATACTTTTCTGTTACAGCAGGGTCATCCATGTGTGGGTTTTGGAATGCAAAGTGCAGCACTTACCCAAATAATCAATGTAGGAAGCTTTAGCATGTGCTTCAGTAGTCTGCCTTAACCCTGGTACCTAGGCCACATGCGGAAGTGGATTGTGTTTGCAGTTTCTTTTCTACAGACTTCCTTCCTATTGTGCTAAATTATGAGAGGTAATTTTATGCTGTCAACTATTTCCTAATTCAGATTGAGAAGTGACTGCCAAAGTCTCCATTAGGTCAGGAAGTCACATAAACTAAGACCATGAATTTATCAAGCAGTGGTATTATTTTAGAAGACTTTTTGTTTTCTTTTTGAGCTACATGGAAAAGACTTCCTCTCTACAGATGACCATTCCTGCCATTGCTATAATTCTTGAGAGAGGGGGTGGAAAGGGTAATCAAAATTATTTTACTATCTTTGTTTTTGAAGAAGTTGACCTTTTTATAAGAATGACACCTAGGCAGACATTTTTTATTCATTGGAATCAAGCCAGCATAGTTTATTTTGACACCAGTTCGTATACTTTCTATGGAGTGAATAGATGAAATTCCACCCTCCTGAAATGGATTACAGAATCTTTCCCGATCATGTTTGAGTTTTAATAAAAATTAGACACTGCTTTTATAGCTACTAATTTAATTCCTTTTGTTCTCCCCAAACTGAAGGAACTCCAGTTCATTGTAATATTCTGCAAGTAACTGAAATTCCCCTATGACAAGTTAAATGCTAATGGTATTCATGCACACCTTTTTATATCTTTGTCTTGACCAGGATTCTGTTGCTCTTTCAAAGCTAATCTCGAGAATCATACCTTATAGTGGAATCAACACCAGCTATTTTAGCTGGGGTTACAAAATAGTTTCCATTCTAATCTGTTCTTGGCTGCTCATAACTGCAGACAAGTTAGCTTTGTAGTTAACTGCCCCATCCCCTGAGTTTTGCACCTAAGGTAGGTTTTATTTTTGATTAAAAATGAATTGCATATTGCATGGCTGCTGACTACATTATTAAATTATATGGCACAGAGATTAGAGAAATTGCCATATAAAAATCCGAGTCAAGAATGAGAGGAGACTAAAGGAGTTTGGCTTGTTTAGTCTAGCAAAACAAAGGCTGAATATGGCTGTGATTGCTCTCTATAAATACATCAGAGGATAAACATCATAAAGGTAGGGGAGCTATTTAAACTAAAGGAAAATGTTGACACAAGAACAAATGGGTATATACTGGCCATGAATAAATGTAGTCTGAAAAATAGAAGATTTCTAATAGTCATGGAGTGAGCATCAGGTACAGCCTTCCAATATGAGTAGTGGGGGCAAACAACCTAATTAGTTTTAAGATGGCAGCTTATATTCATTCATTTATAAATGGGCTTATATGATGGAGTTGCCTGCAGTATTAGTGGACTGGACTTGGTGACCCAGGAGATCCCTTCCAGTCGGAAATTCCTATGTTGAATCTCTGTGACAAGGAGAAAAAGAAAAAAGAATGAAAACAAATACAAGATACACAACATGTGTGCCCCATAGACTGTACAACAATGTATTACGTTAAATTGTATGATCTAAAAACAGTTGTGTGATCATATAATTAAAGTCTATCTCATAATTCAAATGCACATGAAGGCAGAATTAAGGTTCTTCTTCGAGAGATGTCCCGGTGGGTGCTCCATTTTAGGTCAAGGTGCGTCCCAGCGCCTTCAATCGGAGATTTCTACAGCAGTACCCCTACGGGCTGCACACGCGCTGTGCCTGCCTCTCGAGCTGTCAGTGTTAGAATAGCGCGTGCACAGCCTGGGCTCCTCAGTGACTTCTCTACTGTCCCTGGCTAGAGACGGAGTTCAACAGTGCTCTCTGAGTTTAGCTAGTCATTCTCAGTGTGTACGCTGTTTGGGGAAGTCTCATGTACCCCAAAAATGCGTCCACTGTGCCAAACTGAAAGCGCGGACCCGCAAGGACAGGGAGCTCAGACTTAAAATACTCCTCCTGCAAAACTCTCTCAGACCTGCGTCTGACCTTGGCCACACTCCGATCCTTAGGCATCCAACCACCTGCCTCATAGAAGAGACAATATAGATATCAGCCATGCCAACGACCACGTTACCATACCTTTGCCCAACATCCACCTTTAAGATAATATGATACACAACAACAACGACATAGACCAAGGAACAAATGACATCGCCCTCCGCAAACAACAGTGACGCACCCTCCTAACCCAAATAAACAAATTTGAAGTCTTGGTCGAGGGTATAGAAAACGTCGCACCCTCTCCAGCGCCAACTCCAGCCAACCATTTCTTTGGACACCGTTAGCGTCCGCTCCTGACCAACTGGAAAACCATCACTACGGGCAGATGGGTCTTGGAAATTATCAGATCGGGTTATGTCATCCCCTTCCTCTCCTTACCTCCCACCCACCCTCCCACACTGTCCCTCTTCAGGGACCCCTCTCACGAACAATTGCTCCATCAGGAGGTACAACACCTTATGCATCTCGGAGCAATAGAGGAGGTACCCCCTCAACACAGAGGGAAAGGGTTTTACTCCCACTACTTGACAGAAAAGAAAAACGGCGATTGGTGCCCTATCCTTGATCTTCGACGTTTGAACAAGTTTGTCAAGAAACAGAAATTCCGGATGGTTACTCTCCCAATGATAATTCTGATACTGGAGCAAGGAGATTGTTTTTCAACCCTCGACCTCCAAGACACATATTTCCATGTCTCTATCCACCCTGCCCATGTACGTTTCCTCAGGTTTGCCGTGGGAGCGCAACACTACCAATACAGAGTCCTCCCATTTAGCCTCTCCACCGCACCACGTATCTTCTCGAAGGTGCTAGCAGTTGTAATAGCACAGCTCAGAAAAAAAGGGATTCTCATATTTCCTTACCTGGATGTCTGTCTCCTCAAGTCCCACACTCAGAAGCAAACAACGCAACTCTTGCAACCCTTCACTGCTTCCACACCTTGGGCCTGCAGATAAACAAAAATAAATCTACCTTACAACATACCCAACAAATTGACTTCATTGGCGCCCACCTCGATTCCACCACTGATCTTGCATCTCTTCCCCAGGACAGATTCCACACAATGGGCACCCTTATTACCCAGATACATGCCAGCCCATAGACTACAGTCCGAGACTCCCTACAGCTCTTAGGACACATGGCCACTTGCACATTTGTGGTCGCAAATGCTCACCTGTATATGCGATGCCTTCAGGGTTGGCTAGCCATGGTATACAAACCAAACATGCACAGGCTAAACAAGTTTCTAACTATTCCAGAGAAAGTCAAGGACTCACTTCTGTGGTGGACCTCTCCCATCAACCTCTGTACCAGGATTCTCTTCCGACAAGATCTCCCTTCAATTATCATCACTATAGATGCATCGCTCACAGGATGGAGAGCACACATGGGTCACCTCACCACTCAGGACCTCTGACCGCTTCGGGAACCAAGCTTCACATAAATTTGCTAGAGCTCAGGCCTGTACGCAATGCCTGCCTCTATTTCCTTCCCGTCATCCAAAACCACCAAATTTGAATTGTGACCGACAACATCGTGTGTATGTTTTATGTCAACAGACTGGGGGAGCCTGGTCCCACTCCCTCTGCACAGAGGCAGTAAAACGTTGGAACTGGTGCCTTCAACACAATATCCATCTCTCCACCTCATACTTGCCACGTTCTCAGAATACCACCGCAGGCGAGCTCAGCTGATCGTTCCCCAAACAGCACGAGTGGGAACTCTATGACACCATTCTTTCCAACATTTTCCAGACCTAGGGTTATCCCCAACTAGATCTATTTGCCACAGCAACAAACAAAAAATGCCCAACAGAGCAGGCCTGGGGAAACACTCACGGGGAGACACCTTTATGCTCCCATGGACCAAAACTCTCATGTATGCGTTCCTACCAATGCCTCTATTGAATAGAGTAATTCAGAAGATACGAACAGACAGAGCCAACATCATTCTCATAGCTCCAGCGTGGCCCAGACCACCATGGTACACCTTCCTCCTGTGCATGTCAGTCAAACCTCCCATTCCCCTACCCCCACTCAGCAACCTCCTATCACAACACTGGGGACAACTATTTGACCCCGACGTACAATGTCTCCACCTCAGAGCCTGGCTATCAATGGTTCTCTAATGAGGAGTTAACATGTTCATATAGGGTGACCAGATGTCCCGATTTTATAGGGACAGTCCCGATTTTGGGGTCTTTTTCTCATATAGACTCCTATTACCCCCCACCCCCGTCTCGATTTTTCACATTTGCTGTCTGGTCACCCTATGTTCATACCAATTGCGCACTATCCTGCTACACAGCAGAACACACAACACGCGCACTACCTACCTGCATAAATGGAAACGGTTCACATCTTGGTGTGCTGACAAACAGACCTCTCCAGTTTCTGCTTCACTCCCACTGATACTGGATTACTTGTTACACCTTAAAACATCTGGCCTCTCCACAAGCTCACTCAAGGTCCACCTCGCAGCAATCACAACCTTTCACCATATGATTGACAACGTTACGGTCTTTGCCCATCCAATCACCAAAAGGTTCCTGAAGGGTATCCAGATGTTATACTCGGACGTGAAACTGCCTGGTGCACCTTGGGACCTACACCTAGTCCTCAAAGCCCTGATGGATAAACTCCTTGAACCAATGGCTACCTGATCCCTTCTCCACCTATCCATGAAGACCGCCTTCCTCATAGCAATCACGTCTGCCAGACGAGTAGGAGAAATGGGAGCGCTTATGGTGGACCCTCCATATAACACGTTCTTCCGTGATAAGGTCACACTCTGCACACATCCAAAGTTCCTACCTAAGATACACTCTTCCTTTCACCTCAATGAGCTTATACACCTCCCAACATTTTTCCCAAAACCTTACGCTAAAGCTTTTGCAACAGCAATGCACATTCTTGATTTTCACAGAGCATTATCCTTTTACCTGGATAGAACAAAACCATTTAGAAAAAAACCCAGACTCTACTACTCAGCGCTCACAGGGAAACGCTATCTCTACACAGAGACTTTCCAAATGGATTGCTGACTGCATACGCCTTTGTTACCAACGGAGGCAAATACACCCTCCTACATCAGTTAGGACACATTCTACCAGAGCTGTCTCCACCTCCACAGCCTTTCTCCATAATGTCCCACTGTCTGGCATATGCAAGGCAGCTACCTGGGCATCAAACCTTACCTTCGCCAATCGCTACACTCTCCTCCACACTGCAGCGTCCGACACCAGAATGGGTAGAGCTGTTTTGTCAACAGCCTTCTTGCCTGATCCGAAGTCCCAACCATCCTAAGGGATACTGCTTTTCAGTCACTTGAAGTGGAGCATCCACAGGGACATCTCTCGAAGAAGAAGAAGAAGAAGAGAAGGTTACTCACCCTGTGCAGTAACTGACGTTCTTCAAGATGAGTGTCCCTATGGATGCTCCACTACCTGCCCTCCTCCTCTCTACTTCGGAATTCGTAACGCGCTCCATTGTAGAGAAGGAACTGAGGCGCCCGGGCTGTGCATGCACTATTCTAACACCGACAGCTTGAGCGGCAGGCACAGCACGTGCGCGGCCCACAGGGGTACTGCTGTAGAAATCTCCGATTGAAGGCAGTGGGATGCACCTTGACCTGAAGTGGAGCACCCACAGGGACACTCATCTCGAAGCACGTCAGTTACTGCACAGGGTGCATAACCTCCTCTTATGCTTAGAAATTTAACTTGGTGATTTTCTAAATTTTTTGTGTTTAAACATGCAACCTTAATATACTCTTAGAGTGAGACTGTCTCTTATCCAGTGTGCCTGTGCAAGGGATAAGTGAGTGTAATGAGCCCCTTTTCTTCCCTGTGCAGGCTACACATATCACAGGTGGCAGCATCCGAGAATGAACAGCCTTTCCCGGGTTGTTACACCCTACACTGGGGACTGGATGGGGCTTTGGCTCCACCCCTTGCTCTTAAATGCACTGTCCAGCACAGCTGAGCTGACCCAAAGAGGGGAGCAGTTTGTGCCAGGCTGGCATAGATCACTTCTCCCGCTTGGAGGAGGGGAGCTAGAGAGTAGATTATGAATCTGAGTCACAATCTGATCTCTGGTCTGCTTCTGGAACAATGCAGTTGCCCTCTACCCCTTACACAGGGCTTGTGACACTACCACAATTCATCCATTAATATAGTTTTTAACAGATCTTTTATATGAGTCTATCTCAGTTGTGTTGAAAGGATCCACCATTCAAATTAACAAATTGTAATACGAACTATAATAATGATTATGCGAAGAATCTTAAATCATTGGGCTCTGTTCCAAGTTACAATAAGTAGTGGAAGAGAATGAAAATTCCAACAGAGCTACAACTAAGAAACAATGATGCATTAGGTAGATGCTACTGCAGTTAAATCCATGAAGGTTTTAGTGAGTTTAGAGTCAGCTAAGTGATGCCAGATGGGGCAGTATCTCGCTGGAGGCAAAGATGCTGCTAAAAAGCTGTTCTGACCTCAAATTGCTATATTTCAATCACTTCCTTTCTTATTTGGAATCTCAGGTAAATGTAAAACAAAAACAAACAAAAAGCCCAAACAAATATAACATTCTCCACTAAAATATGAATGGATTTAAGAGGATGCAGCTGTCTTTAGAGATTAGACTATTCCAAACAGTGGAGTCATTTACTGTCTACAAAGATAAATCTTGCACTCTCAAATGAGCTGCTTAATGCTTCATGTACTGAATCTGTACCAATGCATGTCATAAATCCTTGACGGGTTAGTAACCCACTTCTAGCTAACACTGGCTGCCACAGCATATCTTTTCTCCTATGTGGTCAGCTTCAGGGAATTAAGGCAAATTTACATTGCTGAATAACTACCTGTTTCTAATTAGCCATCAAGAGTAACATCCCAGAAGACTTGCCATGGTGTTCTCAGCTCCATTGCAACTGGGAATCTAATGTAAGTGGAATAATGAACTCAGTGGTGAGGAGTGCAGTTATGTTACTAACAAGAAATGGGTTGGCATATGTCAAGAATTTCTGCTCTGAACCAATGCACGTTCCCTCCCTTTAGGATGTGTTTATAACACAGCTAAGTTCAGTAAATCACCTAGGCCACATGGGGTTCACCTGAGGTTTCCGAGGAAACTAAAATATGAGATGGTCTGAGCTAAAGATAATATGCAGAAAATAATGCCTCTCTCTAAAATATGGTTGTCCAAATTCAGATCTTGAGTGAGCAAGCGCAATTCCTTTAAAAATGAAGCTTCAATTTGTCCCAGTATGTATATCCCTAAAACAGCTATTGTTTCTGAAGAAAGGAAAATAGACAACTAACAGAGTATGGGATGAAATACTGTTATGTATTAAAATCTGACTAAGCAATAGGAAACAAAGAGCCCATAAAATGAATGTCAACTCCACAAAGTAGCTCATGGATCAGAGTTCTTCAATATATTTAAGTGTTGGAAAATGAAACGGACAGTGAGGTGGGAAAATGTAACAGTAATACAATGGGCTCAGAAAGCTTGGGTTTAGGTTTTGGCAAAACATCAGTCAACACCTTATTTGAGTAGAGTTGTTTGAGGATTTATGCCATTCACGTGGTAAACTCCAGCCAGTTCTAAATTCTGGTGTGAGACAGCAAATGAATGAAAGAAGTGAAATAATCTATTAGAAAACGCTGAAACATACCTTTGAAGTCATTGACGCAGACGCGACAATGAAAGTGAATGACACTCAGTGTAACGTGGCTGAGTTTAGTTAGGTTTTATGCAAAAGATATCCACAGACCCTGATAAACATTTACCCCAAGGCTGGAAGAGTGAGCCAGAAACTCTGAAACTACACTCTGCCTGCCATCTACTGATGCAGAAGGCCGTGATGTGACCTAGAGACCTCAGTTTATGTATATAATCTCTACATCCCAGAACCACAACCCCAAATGGATGAGATTTATGCTTTCTTCTACAGGTTTGGCATAGGGAAGAAGTTGCAAAAAAAACAGCATACACAAATCCCAGACCTCAACCATTAATTGAAAAATTGTTACAAAAGAGCATGTTTAAAATACCGGCTCTCCCTAGAGAAATACAGGATTCCCTGGATAAGAAAGAACATCTGTGTCCTAATTCAGCTGCCAGATTTCTTTGGCTACAAACAGGATTCTTTCAGTAACAGCAAGGCTTATTGGTTTGGTTTGGTTTGGTTTTTTGCTACTGATAACTTTTTCCACAGCTACTACAGTACACTGTGCTGTGCACTTAATCAGTTCTACCAGGTTTATTTACTGATTTGTCACAGAAATGGTATTGCCTTAGTTAAATAGCTACCAGTTAAAGAGGTAAAGAAAATGTCTGCTATGCGTAACTTGGGCCCTCATCTGCCAGCTTTGCAAACTTTAGTACTATTGTTCTGATTGCAAAAGAATAACCCTTGTTAGAAAAGCACATTGAAGCAAAATTCTGTTCTCGCTCACACTGGTGTAAATCTAGAGACATTCCCTTGATGGTCCTGATGTTAGAACAGAATTTGACCCTCTTTGATATCAGCCAAGGCTACCAGACCTCCAGCCCCCTGGTTCTCACACAAAAACAATGATGCCTGGAACAATTATTGCTGAATCCCCAAGGACAAACATGGAAGTGGCATAAGCAGTGATAGTGCTGAAGGTGCTCAAAGGAGTACAAAAGGTTAGTATGGTAAGGAGTATGACTCTGTCATCTCCTAACCTAGTAGTATCTCATTTGTAACACTGATCATAGATTTGTCATCATGTACATATTATTTTGGTATCCTCCCAAGATCCTGAAAAAGCTTATATAGTCCCCTTTGGTAAACACAAGTTTTGAGGAAAGCCTACTGAAAGCCTCCTTTTGAGCTAAAGTTTGCACTATAACTGCATAAATTTAGATTAGGATTTAAGGGAACTCTGCTGTGTTCCCTTCTTCCAAGGACACATTGTAATATCTTAAAACAGAAGAACAGCCCAGAAAAATGATCTGCTGTGAAAAGTTCATTACAACTAGAGTTTGGAAATAAGCATTATTTGTGCCTTCCATTACTTTCTGTAGCAGAGATAAATCTATAGAGATGAGGGGGTGTAAAACTTGGAAATCTATGTGCTCAGAATTAAAACCAAACTAATTTGAGCCAAACTCCTGAAGGAGCCAGTGACAAACAGAATGTCCATTCACAGTGCAATCGTTTCAAACAGCCCTTATTGGCATTTATGTCAATATGCTGTCATATGGAACCCCAATGAAATAACAGTGAAACAGCACACAGAATTTGATTCTGTGGATTATTGCAGAGTTTCGGTTTTGTTTCCAATGAGATCTGTTTACTGGAAATGTCCATACTCTTACACAAAACAAATGGAGCAGCCCAAGTAAACAAAAAACAAAAAAAGGTATGCCCAACATTCAAAGTGAGACTGAATGATTAATTCTAGTTCTAGAGCAGTGGTTCTCAAACTTTTGTACTGGTGACCCCTTTCACATAGCAAGCCTCTGGGTGTGACCCCTCCTTATAAATTAAAAACACATTTTTTTATATTTAACACCATTATAAATGCTGGAGGCAAAGCGGGGTTTGGGGTGGAGGCTGACAGCTCGTGACCACCCCACCACCCCCATGTAATAACCTCGTGACCCCCTGAGGGGTCCTGACTCCCAGTTTGAGAACCCCTGTTCTATAGAGAGACCAGTTTTAGCTGTAGTCTCTATTTTAAGTAGAGGGAATATTGTTGGAGCCAGTAATATATCTAGTCTGGAATGAATATTTTAAGCACGCCCACTGTACGTGCTTATGTCGCATACTGTCTCTCTTTTCTACTTCGGTTGTTTTCATCCCATGGAAATGAGAAATGACTTTGGAGGGGAAAGGAGTCAGGTACTGGAATAATACTAGTCAAATAAGTCATCCCTGGTCTGAATGGGAAAGATGTGTTTAAAATACTTTATAGGTTGCCTTTCACACCTGAGGTTCTTCCATGCTGCTCCTTAACCTTATCCATATTGTTCTGTGTTGACATGATGACCCAACGATGATGGTAGATTCAAGCTTATCTTCTCTTTTCAGTTTAGGTTCAATGTGTTTGTTGCATCCAGGACTGTACTGTAATTTTAAACATAGAAGGGAAAAAATGTGAGTTCTGAATTCAGCCTGCAAGACTATTACGTTATTTCAAATGGAAAGCTGTGAGTTTAACTGGATTTTCATCTCTACTGCTTAATCAAAGTCTCTATTTTTATGGAAAAGATTTCTTTTAATCTCAGCCTATTTATATGGACCAGCGAGGGTGGTATGGGTGTAAGTGAAGGCAGAATTTGACCCCATATTTTTGTGAGAAAAGTAATTAAGAGACAATATGAACATGATAGGTTTCAGTGTAGTAGCCGTGTTAGTCTGTGTCAGCAAAACAAAAATAAGAAAGAAAAACTTGTAGCACCTTAGAGACTAACAAATTTATTTCAGCATAAGCTTTCGTGGGTTAGAACCCACTTCATCGGATGCATGGAATGAAACACACAGCAGACAGATATTTATACAGTCAGAGAAACATGATAAGGTGGAAGTGCATAGACCAACCTTAAGAGGCTAATTAATTGAGAGGAACCATAACAGCAGGGGAAGGAAAACCTTTGAAATGATAAACAAGATGGCCACACAGGTGTGAATGAGGATTGTTAACTTAAGGGAAATAGATTCAATTAACGTAATGGCTAAGCCATTCCAAGTCTCTATTTAATCCTGAGTTGATGCTATCTAGTTTGCATATCAATTCGAGTTCAACAGCTTCTCTTTGTAGCCTGTTTTTGGAGTGAATCTGTTGCAAAATTGCGACCCTCAAGTCTGTCACTGAGTGGTTAGGGAGGTTGAAATGTTCTCCTACTGGTTTTTGAATGTTATGATTCCTGATGTCAGATTTATGTCCATTTATTCTTTTGCGTAGAGACTGTCCGGTTTGGCCATTGTACATGGCAGAGGGGCATTGCTGGCACATGATGGCATATATCACATTGGTAGATGTGCAGGTGAATGAGCCCCTGATGGCGTGGCGGATGTGATTAGGTCCTGTGATGGTATCACTTGAATCGATATGTGGACAGAGTTGGCATCGGGCTTTGTTGCAAGGATAGGTTCCTGAGTTTTTGTTGTATGGTGTGTGGTTGCTGGTGAGTATTTGCTTCAGGTTGGGGGGCTGTCTGTAAGCGAGGATTGGTCTGTCCCCCAAGATCTGTGAGAGTGAAGGATCATCTTTTAGGTACTCTTTTGGCCCTGTCAATCTGTTTTTTTACTTCAGAAGGTGGGTATTGTAGTTTTAAGAATGCTTGATAGAGATCTTGTAGGTGTTTGTCTCTGTTTGAGGGATTGGAGCAAATGCGGTTGTATCTTAGAGCTTGGCTGTAAACAATGGATCGTGTGGTGTGTCCAGGATGGAAGCTGGAAGCATGTAGGTAAGTATAGCGGTCAGTAGGTTTCCGGTATAGGGTGGTGTTTATGTGACCATCGCTTATTAGCACAGTAGTGTCTAGGAAATGGACCGCTTGTGTGGACTGGTCTAGGCTGAAGTTGATGGTGGGATGGAAATTGTTGAAATCATGGTGGAATTCCTCAAGGGCTTCTTTTCCATGGGTCCAAATGATGAAGATATCATCAATGTAGCGCAAGTAGAGTAGGGGTGTTAGGCGACGAGAGCTGAGGAAGCGTTGTTCTAAGTCAGCCATAAAAATGTTGGCATACTGTGGGGCCATGCTGGTACCCATAGCAGTGCCACTGACTTGAAGGTATATATTGTCCCCAAATGTGAAATAGTTGTGGGTGAGGACAAAATCACAAAGTTCGGCCACCAGGTTAGCCGTGGTAGTATCAGGGATACTGTTCCTGACAGCTTGTAGTCCATCTTTGTGTGGAATGTTAGTGTAGAGGGCTTCTACATCCATAGTGGCCAGGATGGTGTTGTCTGGAAGATCACCGATGGATTGTAGTTTCCTCAGGAAGTCAGTGGTGTCGCGAAGATAGCTGGGAGTGCTGGTAGCATAGGGCCTGAGGAGAGAGTCCACATAGCCAGACAATCCTGCTGTTAGGGTGCCAATGCCTGAGATGATGGGGCGTCCAGGATTTCCAGGTTTATGGATCTTGGGTAGCAGATAGAATACCCCTGGTCGGGGTTCTAGGCACGTGTCTGTACAAATTTGTTCTTGTGCTTTACCAGGGAGTTTCTGAAGCAGATGGTGTAGTTTCTTTTGGTATTCCACAGTGGGATCAGAGGATAATGGCCTGTAGAATGTGGAGTTACAGAGCTGCCTGGCAGCTTCTTGTTCATATTCCAACTTATTCATGATGACGACAGCTCCTCCTTTGTCAGCCTTTTTGATTATGATGTTAGAGTTGTTCCTGAGGCTGTGGATGGCATTGTGTTCTGCACGGCTGAGGTTATGGGGCAAGTGATTTTGCTTTTCTACAATTTCAGCTCGAGCACGGCGACGGAAGCAGTCTATGTAGAAGTCCAATTTGTTGTTTCGACCTTCAGGAGGAGTCCACGCAGAATCCTTCTTTTTGTAGTTTTGGTAGGAAGGATTCTGTGGGTTAGTATGTTGTACAGAGGTCTGTTGGAAATATTCTTTGAGTCGGAGGCGTCGAAAGTAGGATTCTAGGTCACCGCAGAACTGTATCATGTTCGTGGGTCTGGAGGGACAAAAGGAGAGGCCCCGAGAAAGGACAGATTCTTCTGCTGGGCTGAGAGTATAGCTGGAAAGATTAACAATATTGTTGGGTGGGGTAAGGGAACTACTATTGTGGTTCCTTGTGGCATGCAGCAGTTTAGATGGTTTAGTGTCCTTTTTCTTTTGTAAAGAAGCAAAGCTTGTGTTGTAAATGGCTTGTCTAGTTTTTGTAAAGTCAGTCCATGAAGAAGTTTGTGTGGAAGGTTGGTTTTCCATAAGAGTATCAAGTTTTGAGAGCTCAGTCTTAATCTTTCCCTGTTTGCTGTATAGGATGTTGATCAGGTGGTTTCGCAGTTTCTTTGAAAGCGTGTGGCATAATCTCTCAGCATAGTCTGTGTGATAAGTAGATTGTAAAGGATTTTTTACCTTTAGTCCTTTTGGTATGATGTCCATCTGTTTGCAGTTGGAAAGGAAGATGATGTCTGTCTGTATCTGTGCGAGTTTTTTCATGAAGTTGATGGATTTCCACTCCATACGGCTGAATGCAGTGCCTTGCATAATGATAGGTTTCAGTGTAGTAGCCGTGTTAGTCTTTGTCAGCAAAACGAAAATAAGAAATATGAACATGATGTGTCTGTCTGTTTGTTATACCAGATAATGCTTATTTTCTAATAATAATGTAGGGTAATCTTAGTGGGAAATTGCTGGTTTTGCATACAGGGTCCTCTGTTTACAGCTTGGATGAGATTACAGAAGCCAGCTGCTTCTTTGCCATTAAACAAATGAAATGTCCAACAACTGTGACACAGTGACAATCCTAGTGCTTCATTACCGTGCTTGACTTCTTTCATTTGATACTGTTGGATATATATTCAAAACATCTCTGGCTTGGGAACAAGGAAAACATGGCCTATCAGTAATGTAGAACAAAAACCTGCCCACCTCTGAGCCAACTCCTAATTGGCAGCTTGGAAACAGGCTTGCAAAAGAGATAAAATCATATAATATTTGGATTCCATTCAAGGTTTTACATTTAATTGCACTTCAGGCAGAACCATGTGTATGAATTACTGAAAAGAACAGAGTGCGAATTTTGTGTATGGGCAGTTTGCACGCACTTTCCCCCCCAAACTTTACAATCTTCTTTTTCTGTTAACTTTTGAAATGTATACTATGCAAGAAATGAATATAAACAAGCATGATAAATGTTAGGCTAGTCAGTAGAAAAAGACACTTGTCATACCATCAGATTATTACAGAGAATGTATATTCATGAGAAGCCTATAGTACCACATTGCAGTAAAATACTGAATAGAAGTAAATTGTTACACGCTGTCTGGTTTTTGCATGTGCCAAAAATACTAAAATAACAAATTTTCAGACTAAAAGATACAAACTCATCAATTTCCCAAAGAACATCCAAACTTTAATGTAGCTGGTCCATCATTATTCTGTACAGTCCTTCATTTCAAAATCTGCTTGCTCATCCCATATTCCAGTCTTTTATACTTATGAGCAAGTATCTTCACGCTCTTCCCAATTACCTGACTCTCCCCCTGAATGTCTGATCATAAACCAGTGCCTGATTTCACTTAAATATGTTTTGTTGTTAAGGCATATGGTCAAGATGTGAAGTTCAGATCAACTTCAAGGTTTGAGTTCCAAGGTGTGCATCTGGAGTTTTGGTTTGACCCACTGTAACGATAGGGGTCATTTGCACAATTTGTACCCAAATTCAGCTCTGGATTTGAACACCAGAAAATTGTGTGTGGAGGTGGGTCACATCCACAGTTTTCATTCACAACCGTTTCTAGAATCCACCTGTGTAATCTTATTCGGCACCCAAGCAGTGTGCACTGACTTCAAAATATAATCTTATTACAAGCAGACTGTCGTTATGACCTCTTCCTTTGTGGGTTCCTCATGCCCACAAAAAACCAAGATGAATTTGTGAGGTTTATTAGTAGCTAATATTACACTACTTTTATTAATTCTGCACTGACAGTATGTGATTTTTGAAAGCCCACAGCATGAATAAATGGCTCCATATTATTCCATACGTAGCATATCTTAAATCTTCCAGTATATTGCTAAAGTTAGCTTAATGTCATATTATGGAGTCAATTTCTTAGCTTATAACTCAGTTTTTATTCACTTCTTACTAAAGTAAACCTCTCACTGAAAGAGTCAAGGAGAATTTTACATAAGAATTGTGTAAAAACTGAATGACAACTAGAGCTGGGCAAATAACTGATATTTTGGTTTGCTGCCTGTTATGGAAAAAAATTGGAGTTCAGGTCAAACCAAAAACAACATTTTTCTGAATTTTTGATTAATTAAAGAAGTTGGAAAAGATTTGTTTCAGATCAGGCAAGGTGTTTTGTTTGACCCAGACTGACTTCTATTTTGAGGCACATTTCATCTTTATAAAAGCAAAGGAAATGAAAGGCTAGATGTACAAAACTGAGAAGGAGGAAGCGGTGGGGGTGCCTGTTGTATTCCCAGTATCCCATTCCACTTGTATAAAATTCTTGAATAGTACTCATTTCAATATTTCCCTTTTTTTTTCTTTTTTCTTTTTGACTGAAACAATTCACTGAAGTCAACATGAGTTTGAGAAATGCTTCAGTCGACCCAACTCTGCATTTTTCAGCAAAAAAGGTTTCAAACAAAATATTTTGCCTAGATCTAATGATGACTTCAGGATTTGTTCCAGGGTGCATTTTCATAATTGCCACATTTCAGGGAAACTTGGGGGCTATTATGTAGCATGAAGAATTCCATAATGATAGGTAGAAAGAATAGCTGAGGTTTGAAAGCCATTGAATGTTACATTTTTTAAAGCAGTGCCAGTTTGATCAAGTACAATAAACTGAACCAGAAGCACGTGGGATCCTGGAAGCTATCATCAGAAGAAGTTTAATTACTCTATGGAGAGACTGAAAAATAATTGAATTTTCAACCTTGTTTGTAAATGCCACTTTTATAATGATTAATCAAGGAACAGGATAATGGGTAGTAGGGAGCCCAACAGATAAGAAACAATTGAATTAACCCTGTGTGTTCAACCAAATCCCTATGCATTGTCCAAGGCCTAACTTAAACTTGAAGGGTTTGATTCTTCCAAGTCCTCGTGCAATGCACAAAAGGGAGTACAGACTTGTTGCCGTCCAGTGCCTCTCCCTGGTTTCTATACAAGGTATAAAAAAAAAAGTGAGGTTTTTGTGAGGTGAAGTGGCCTTAGGCATGATCATCATTATGTAAATGAGGTGCTTTGTTATGGGCTGCCCTCACTGGCTGCAAAGCAGGTGTAAAGTGGTGTCAGCCAGCAGTGCTTTCATTAATGCAGGATTGGAGTCCCTTGTGCTTCTTTTGTTCAGTTCATCACTGTTTTCCTGTGCATGGATGTGGAACACTCCACATCTGTGCAGGATCTAGCTAGAAGAGGCTTTCTCAACCATTGATGTGGTCAGAATTTTTGACCCAGTTGTTGTTTTTATGGTAAAATGACCTTTTCTTGAAAAGTTTGCAAAAAAAAAGTTGCTTTTTTTAATTTCCTTTTTCATTCATTTTACTATGTTTTAAATTTAAATCTTTATTGAAGACATTATTGAAACTCATCAAAATGGTTGTAAATTGTTTGATAATGGTCTTGATAACAATTTTGCTGCAAAAATTAAAAATTTCGAAAAAATGAAAAACGCATCAGTTTCAAACCCTGCAAAATAGAAACAACTTTGACATTTCAATTTTCAGTGTGATTTTTAATAAAAAATGTTGTGACTACCTCTACATAAAGCTTAGTTAGCCAGTTAGAGTGGATAACTAAAAGAAAGCCATTCCCCACCATATACTGTTAAAAAGGGGCATTTAACCTTAGCAGAAGTGAAAGCAAAATCAAATTGTGAGGAAATAGGCCTGATTCTTCATTAAGGGGGCAGTGGTGAAAATAGAACTATCTTTCCTACTTCTGAGACTCCAAATGGACTTCATTCTTCTCTCCAGTATAAAACAGGAGAGAACGCCACTGAGTTACACTGAGATAAGTTAGAGAAGAATAAGGTATAATATCTACCTTTTATTTGTTTTAGATCACATTTAATCTTATTTCAGTAACATGAGTGGCCCAGATTTGCCCTCTGAAACCCAGCAGATAGGGAGACTTCTCTTCTTTGCCAAATGTGCCCAGATCTCAGTCCTAAGGCAGACTAGGCCCACTGCTAGATTAGGGGTACCAGAAATGACAGGTGGCAGAGGTCACATGGAGCGATTCAGACCTAGGGAAAGTTGGACTGAGGAGATAAAAAAGAAAAGGCAACATTTCCAAGTCCATAGCTGGGCTAACCAACCCTGCAAGGCAAGGGTTTAGGAAAGAAGGAAAGCACATGGTAGTATCCAGTGTCTTAGGGCTAGTCTACACTACCCGCCTGATTCGGCGGGTAGTGATTGATGTTCTGGGATCGATTTATCGCGTCTCGTCTAGACGCAATAAATCGATCCCAGAACCGCTCCCCGTCGACACCGGAACTCCAGCTCCGCGAGCGGCGGAAGCGCTGTCGACGGGGGAGCCTGCCTGCTGCGGTGTGGACCGGGGTAAGTACTTTTGAAAATTGATGTAAGATATTCGACTTCAGCTACGTTATTCACGTAGCTGAAGTTGCGTATCTTAGATCGATCCCACCCCCTAATGTGGACCAGCCCTTAGAGGCCTTTCATTTCTAACTTGCCTGCAGCATCTTGAGCTAAGACTATCCAACTACTATAGGGTGCAGACTCAGGTAAGCACACCTTGCCTATTAATTTACAAGCTAAGGGTTTCAAATATTCACAGACCTCATGAGGCAGCCCCTCTGATGACACTAGCAGAAGTTCTTTCCATCTAATTGCCATACTTGTTGCCAACAAAACAAAAATTTGGGTTGAAATGAGGGAAAGGGTAAACACCCACAAAAAGTCCTACAGTATGTGCCAGAATGGCTAAAATTGTATTTCAACATCATTCCAGGGTAAAGGGTCCCTCCTTTACTAATAAGTCTACAGAACTATACCTGTCTGACATAAAAGGAGATAAGAGAGAGCTTAGGGCTTTCTGCCTTAGAATTAATGCCAAGCAGAAACTCTCAGAGGGGCTGAATATGTCTCATTTGTATTCCCCAAGGTCACTGGAGGATTCTATCCAGTTTTGAACCTAAAACCCTTAAATGCCAAGTCATTTAATCAGGACAGCCTCAAAGACTTTAAAGTCATGGAGTGAAATCCTGGCCCCATTGAAGTCAAGGGGAGTTTTGCCATTGACTGTAATGGAACCATGACTTGACCCAAGGTTTACAAAGGGAATTTTCTAGGAAAAACAGATCTAAGTAAAACTTTTCTCAATTTTCTCAGCTTTCCCATGTCTCCCAACTACAGGAAACTTGTAAACTTTTCCTGAAAAGCAGCACTATGTTAAGGAGTCAGATCAGCTACTCACCCCGTAAAATCCAGAGAAGTGAAAAAATGTATTTACTTAGACAATAATTTAATTGCATCAGTCAGAAGAGCTCCTAAGACTTGTATAATGGCCACAGTCCTCTTTGAAGGGAATTTGGGTTTCTTGAAAATATAGAAAAGTCTACGTTAATCACATCTCCCATTTAGGCTTTCTGTGATTCGTGGGATTTCCTTCATCAAAAATTGATCCATAATGAATAAGTACCAGGAGTTAATGGCATCTCCCTCCATCTCCCAGAGGCAATTAGCAAAGCTACTCCAACAGCTCCACTCCCTGCCTTCCCTCTGGGCATTCTCTGTTAAATATGTATCCATAGGCGCTTTCTGGTTGCAAGGCTAAGGGTAAAAAACTGAGAAGTGTTTCCATTTTGCAGGCCTCCAGCATCACGGAAGGGGAACTCAGGGTTTTTAAAACTCCACTCTTTTCTAAGCCCACATTGCACAGATCCTCAAGAGTCATGTCTCTAAGTCGTGGCTTCATGTTTCTCATCACAGGGTCAGTGGGCCATGGAACTTGTCAGAGGCCCCTCTTTGCAGCTTATTGCTACTATTAGCGGGGCCGGCTCCAGGCACTAGCCTACCAAGCATGTGCTTGGGGCGGCACCTGGAGGGGGGGCGGCACTCAGGGTTTTTTGTTTGTTTGTTTGTTTTTTAAACATACTGCACCCCGTGGCACTCTGGGAGATCAGGGCAGCACCCGGGCTCTCCGCCCTCTCTCCAGCCGGCAGGGAGAGCGGGGCCGCGGCCGGGCTCGCCACCCTCCTCGCGGCACTCCCCACCAGTGCCCGGGCTGGGGCAGCGGGGCCGTGGGCGCCCCACACTCCCCACGGCCCTGCTCTCCCCACCGGCGCCCAGGCCGGGTGTGCCGTCCTCCTCGCCGGCGCTCCAGGTAGGAGCAGGAGGGGTTGTTTTGGTGGGCATTGGGGGGGTTGGTTTGGCGGGCATTGTGGGAGGGGTTTGTTTGGGGGGGCAGCGTTTGGGGGTTGTTGTTTTTTTGCTTGGGGCGGCAAAAACGTTAGAGCCCCCCCCTGACTATTAGCACAAATTGTGCACATTAACACAGATTATAGCTACTTTGTATTCTGGAAAAGTCTCAGGGCTTCCGTATACATGTTTTGTCAGAGATCAGTGCGGTGGTGTCCTATATCCCAAAATTAGGGGGAACCGATTGAACAACGTGGAAGTTCTGCCAGAACATAAGACTCTTCAACGGCTAAACACATTAGATGGACATAGAATACAGGGCCAGTGCTTTGTTCATGGGGACAGATGACGTGGACATATTTCTTAAATTGTGTTTACTGTTTGGAGAGGGTAGGGAGCATGGGGCACTGGATCTGACATTCTTGAGATTGCCATACATAGCTGCAGAGGGAAGAGATGCTCTCTTGGTTCCCCCAGAGAAACCCACAATTTCTCATATTTGTTTTCCCTTTTCCTCCATACTTTACAAAGATCTGTCAGAGGTGATAAATGATGGCCCAGACTGATGCCTCTTGATCTGCTCACTGGGTGAAGTTCACCCCATGGCTTCACTCCGAAGCCCCCATAATCCTAGAGACGTTAAGCAGAGTGACCCAGGAGTAGAAGGCCAGCTCTTCAGTCAAAGACTCTCTGCTGATTGCATATCTGCTTGCAGTGATTCCTTGCAAACTTCAGAATTTATGGAGCACACTGTTAAATTCCTGCTTTCAAGTTGGTAGGGACTTTGTTGTGTAGGCAGAAATCAAATGCAGGGGATTAATATTCCTTTTCAGGATTCAGGTCTCTAATCAATGACTATTGAGGACTCTGGTATGCCCTTTAGGCACATGCTAGTAATACAGGTCCCAGGGAGTTCAAGCTACTGTGGTGCTCCTTAAGATGTGGGACTCTAGACACCTCTAAAGAGTCCTGCTTTGTGCACTAATGACTGCTAGATAGATGCCTACACAGCAGTGTGTGCATGTTAATCAGACATTTGTGTCTGTTCAATGGAGGCATATATTTCCATACACATCTTACTGAAAATCAGGCCTTGAAGGAACACAAGTTTCTTCTGTTGAGGACAACCAAAACTGACTGTAATCCTACTCCGCTTTGTCTGGTGAGAGATTGGCAGAAGTTAGTATATCCTCCTGCTTATATAAATACAGCGAAAAGGCTATGGACATTGTTACTACAAACACTGGGCCTGAAACTCCTCCAACAGAGGTTAATTTGGACACTGCAAAATCGAGAGCTTTAATGTTTTTTTCAGAAGCAGAATAGAATAAGCTCCTATCTCTGCTTTGATAGCGAGGCAGACCCAGCTAACCTACCTGCAGTTGTGTGACCGGTCCTCTAGTCTCCTGTGCACATGCAGCAGGCATTCAGTGGTCTACTGTTTTCAATGAGCCCTCCAAAGACTGTTGCACCCTGACCATTCTGGGCTACTCCACAGTGCCTCACAGACTCTCTTCTCATCTGTTACTGTCCACACCCTCCATTGCACAATTGGAAACTGATTTTCACACACACACTTAAAGTCAAATATCACTACTAGTATCCTGTCTCTGTTTTCTCCTTAGAAGGATTTTAAGGAATTTATCAGTAAGCATTAGTACTGAGGGCAAATGAACCTCTGCAAAATATGAACTGAGGGCATTTTACACAGAACTGAAAGAAAAGGATTTGACTGTTTTTTCCCCAGGGCAATAGCTCTTCTCTTTCACACTGCACTGATGTGCTTATGGATAATATCACCAAAAGATGTGCTCAGCTTGATCTTCTTTCCAGATTAATACAACCGATAATGAAGATGGTCATCAGGAGGCGGAGGAGGAAGAGGATGGAATTTATGTGGCCATGCTGAGCTCAGGCCCTCACATTACCTCTCGTAAGTCATATTGTCTGAAAGGTTTCAGGTACCATGTCCTTAATACTGTGTTGTATTAACTGAGAAATGGTGATATCTAGAGACTGTAGGGGACTGTATACACACACAAGAAGACATAGTTATGGTTAAATGCTCAGCCATAACTTGCAGATTTCCTGACTTTTTAGCGCTTAGCTGTGTGACCTAAGCGCTCAGTCATGCCTTTAAAACACTGGTCTATGGGGGAACGTACCTTTTGCTACACTCTTTCAAGGGGTGCAACCCAGATCTGTAGACTGATGTGGAGAGTGGCAGACCCATTTCTCTCCACCCCTCCCGTGCTTTATCAGAGAGCAGCCCTTGTGCTAGAGGAGGGTAGTGCCTACATTTGTCGTTACATCCTTCACGCGGGAGCACAATTGGGAGGCTCTTTTCAGCTACCTCTTCTCACATCTGTACAAACATTGACCTGGCCCTTAACGTTTCAGTAATGTTGGCTGAGATTTGCAAAGGAACCTAAGGGAGTTAGGGAGGAGCTGCAGGTTTTTTTGCATTTAGCAATGACACTTATGCCACTGATCCATGGTAACTGTAAGAAAGGCCAGCCCATATTTTATTTGTATTTGACTGGATACTTGATATCTTCCCAGTTGTCTCACCTTCTGTATTAGATTGCTGCTCCTTACAGGCTAAATTATGAGCCTCTGCCTCCAACACACCTAGACAGTGGGCAGCCATAATTTGACTTCAAGGGCTAGAAGTCTGGCTAGCACTATTAGTGCTTACTGCCCTAGGTGGACACACAAACATTACCCTGAATGTGGATATAAAAATGATGGTCCAGTTCATAGGCGCCGACTTTAGTTGGCGCCGGTGGGTGCTCGCGCCCATCTCCGCCTCCTCCCCATACCCCTCCCCCAAGGCACCGCCCCTGCGCTTTCCTCCCTCCCTCCTTCCCTCCCAGGCGTGCCACTGCCAATCAGCTGGAGCGCCTGTGAGCTCAAGAAAAGCAGCTTGGCTGCTGCGGCGCCTCGGGAGGCGGAGGTTAGCTGGGCGCGGGGGGGAGGGGGGCTGGCGGGGAGCTGCCGGTGGGTGCTCTGCACCCACCACTTTTTCCCCATGGGTGCTCCAGCCCCGGAGCACTCACGGAGTCAGCGCCTGTGGTCCAGTTAACAAATGAACTGAAGTACTCAGCACTAGGGACAAATCTTCATAACAGATCCTTTACAACTTCTCCTTCTACTTCCCTTGGTGCCTCTGGGGGCTTTCTGTCTTGTAGAGACATAAAGCTTCCTTTCACACCTCTCACATGCTACGGATGTTTTCCCCACCCACCCCATTTCACTGACTCAGGGGACCATAATTTGGCCTTTTTTACAAAGAGAAAAAATAGCGATGGATGGGTTTCTCTATTATATTTAGAAGCAGTCATCTTTCTGCCATGCATGAGGCAATGCAAAGTAGTCAGGTGTTTTGGGGGGGTTCTAGAATTTTTTTTGGACAATACCAGGAATAGAAAAGAAAGAAAGAGGTTTTCCAATAAATTATATCTCAAATGTACCCTAAGTGAAACAGCTTTCTTAAAATATTAACCTATAAATTGTGGGTTAAAATTGAGACAGTTGGCAGAAGAATAGAAACATATGTAAGTTAAATGCTTCTAATATTGGAAATAATGGAGGGTCTTCATAATATTTATTAGATAGTCCAGAAATGGATACAATTAAAAAGGGTATGGAGAGAATAAGTTACATGGTTTCCCATTGTTATTTTAGCTAAATCCTTATGCTGTACATGATGCTGAAAATGTACTGTTATGTATTTCCCCACTATATCCTTATTTTTGGTCCAAAGGCCACTAAAGCCATAAAGCTCACTACAAACCACATATCCCAGGGGGAATATTTATTTCATTTTAAAGAATGTTAAATGATAAGCAGCCAAGCTACAGTATATTAAAAATAAGTGATACAGCTGCATGAGTTCTAGCATATTTTACTAACTCAAGTGTGCTGTGCTGCTTTGAAAATCAGGCAATACAGATTGTGGGGAAAGGGCAGTGCCACTCCACCAATAACTCTGAAAAATCCTAATGTTATTGTATACATGAATATGTTGTGTACTGAGGAAGCAAGATATAATGAAAGCTTCCACTGTTCATTTGGTAAATATTTTAAAAGCCATTCACTGAAGTTATACACTTGACAGCGTTCCACTGTATTAGTTCATAAAAGTTTTATTAGCAGTGCTGGTACTTCTATGGAAATCTGTGAAACCCAAAATGCTTCCAGTTGGCAAATTTTAAATGAAACAATTCATTCTTTAGCATTAACAGACAGACAGAGTGCAGGAGACCAGTGTGAAGTCAGACAGAAAGCCTGGGAGGAATCGGGCAAGAAGGAAGAGGACAAGGAGGAAGAAAAGGAAGAGGAAGCTGAAGAAGTCAAGGGAGTGGAAGAAAAGAAAGACGAAGAAAATAATTTAGAGGAAAAGTCATACAGCTTTGCTTATTACAATGACAATTTGTATGCCAGCATACCTGATGACGATCCTGAAGTGGGTGGACGAGACTCCTTTTTCCTGGACAAGCCACCCCTACCTCCTCGAGATCCATCTACCAATATAAAACAGGATTATATTCACTACTTTTCACAAGGTATAGTCTTACCAAAAAATAATTTTTTCATCATATGTGTAATACTTGTTAAATGCTGCTGTAGAGATTCTATTTGGATGTGGCTAATGGTGGTTGGCTAGTCAGTAAGGCCCTGATTCAGCAAAACAAACAAGTGCTTAATTGCGTTGCTGAGTCAAGGCCTAAATCACTTGTTGGCATCCGTTAGTCTCGAGAGACGATGGATATGCGCCCATGGGGAATGACTGGAGTGTCCTCTCCAGGACTAAGTACTACAGATAGTGTAGTGATGATAGACTGTGGAGCACTGGTTCCAGGCAGAGTTTTCTTCCTCCTACCCATCTCAGAGATCCATAAAATAATACATGGTGCATAGGATTATAAAGAAGGTTTTAGACACAATACTGAATTAAGATGTTAGTTAAGTTACATTTAAATTGTTGCTTGTTTGCGAAGCTTGCAATGCCACAGGTAAAATGAATAGAATTTACTTTATGCATTCTAATAGGGAAAAGTAACCCAATATTGTATTAAGTATCAAGTTCTAACCAGTATTATAGTAGAAATGTAGCCATCTGTTGAATTATAGATTGGACAATGATCTTGGTATTGCTGTTTGTGATGACTGGCTGACATCATGACCATAATGAGCTGACAGGGATGTCACATGGATTTTTTGAAACCTGACTCATGACTCATGGAACAAAAATCTAAAATTAAATTTTGTAGTTTGTATTCCCCCTATGGAAAGGCAAAAAAAAAAAAAGATGATGTGGGGGCACTTCTAGAAGGCTGATAATAGTTTTCCGATTGGAAAAAAATGGGAAAGAGCAAATCCTTAAATGCCAAATGTAGATGTTGAGATAATAACAAAAATCAGCCTGTCCTTTGCAGACACTATCTGTAAGTATCCAGATAAGTCCATTCTGAATTTGCTGAACAAATGTTTGTCTTTAATAGATGATGAAAATCTGAGAACTCTGACCATAATCTCTGGTTCTTCTTTGAGTACGAGTCAGTGTAGATCCCACTGTAGGTGTGCATGCTCCCCAGGCACACAAGAGCAGATTCTTTTTGCTAGCAGTGTCCATTGGGGCTATGCATGAATCCTATGCCTCTTCTTGCTCCCATATGAGGACAGAAAGAGTGGGATGCCCATGACAGTCTCTCAGTTTCCTCTGACCACCCATGGCAATGAGACAGAACCTAGTGGTGCCCTATCTGCTGACAATTCTATTATTATATCTTCATCTAAACTTCTGAAACACTTCAGAGCAGCCTTCAGTCTCTTACAACATCTTGGACTGAATAACCATTGGCTGGATATAAATTCTTCAATCTAACCCCTCCTGTATGAATGAACACACACACACACATACACATACACACACACACACACACACCCCTCCCCTGTAAAAGGACCTTAACTTGGTGGTTTCAAAACCTGTAGGCTTCCAGCTGTGCCCAACCAGTGATGGACTAATTCCACTTAAAGATGGGTACAGCAGGTGCCTTTTCTGCCAGGGTAAATTCCACATTCTGGTTTGCATTTCTTTCGCTGCTTGAACCCAAAAATCGTGAGATGCAAAACTCAAACTCCATCTTTTACAACAATCCATGAACGTGGCATTGGACTCAGAAGATCTGGGCTCAAACTCCCATAGTAGCCAGAACTTCACCCTCTTGTGCTCCATCAAGGAGACAGATGATACCTAAGACTTCAGCAGAGAAGTCGGCACCAAGTGAGGAACCATCACCAACACTGACCACAGCACTGATTACATCAGCATTGACCAGAACTGTTGAGGCCATGGACAGCAAAACCTCAGACATCAGAGCAGGTCACTGAAAGAGCCCACCTAGAACACTGAGGCAGGAGCTTGAGGAAGAGCTCAGTGTCCTCTCATGTAGAGACACACAGGAATGCATCAGGGACAAATCCTCAAACTCTCCCAGCACTGAAGATGAGTGAAAAGGAGCAAACTACAGTGCAGCGGAATTTTTTGGTTCTGGACCCACTGCCAACTCCAACCTTGGTATCATGGGGGAACAATTGTGGACTGCAGAATGGTCATCAGCACTGAGATGTTCACTGGTACTGATGGAAGCACCTGCACCCCTAGCCAGTGGCGGCACTATACCCACTGGCACTGCCTATGGAGGACACATACTCATCATCACTGGGGCGCACCTCACCAGTATCGAGCGGGAAGCCGTCCCCCTTATGGTCACTGAACCATAAGAGTCTGAAAAACCAGAAGAGTTCTTCAGAACTCGGCCACTGCATCAGGACTGGTATTAGTCCTGTCGGTAGCCTTCCAACCGCCTGTATTCATACGGGATACCAGTCTGGCCCTTCTTGGGCTAAACGGTCCTCCTTCAGAAGCTTGAAGGAGCCACTCTTCTCCATCAAGAAAGAGAAGTTCTCCCTCTCCAGCAGCCTAACTGGCAAGGCTGCAGACCCCAGAGTACCAGGAGGAGCGGGACCTGTAGGCACAAATCTATCAGCATCTGGCATTGCCCCTCAAAGACCTTTCCTCATCATCAACCAGCAAGGTGGTCACCTCAGCATTGATACCAATGCTGGATGATTTCAAAGCATTCCAAGAGCTCCTGGTCTGGATCGCAAACACACCGGAGATCCAGACTTCAGTCATATCTGAAAAATCTCACAAGCTATTCATTTTCCTATCTTCACCTTCCCCATAAACATGGGATTGCTTGATCCAGCATGAACTCCATGACAACTTCTGGCCACTGTATCACTAACAACAAAACGTATCAAGAAAAGATACCACGTGCCACCTTCTAGGTTCAAGTATTTCTATTCTCATCCTAATCCCAATTGCTAGTGGTCTCAGTCATCCAAGAAAAATTGCATTTGTCCAAGAATATGCATAAAGATCCCAAATGATTGGATCTGCTATCTCTATATCACACCAGTGAGTGGTGGCTAATTGCCAGGCTCTCCTAAACAAATGAGAGTTTCTTACATGGGACAGAGAAATGCTATTTATCAACAAGCTCCCTCGCAAGGCTTGAGAGGAGTTTAAAGACATTGGAAAAGATGGACAATTGGTGGCAAATATGTCCCCGCAATCCACAATGGATGTAGCTAGATCCACAGCCACTGTGGCATTAGCAAGGAGGGCATCCCGTCTCCAAGCTTAGGGAATTCCTCATGAAATGCAAGCCATAACTGAGGATTTGCCATTCTCACTCTGGACATTTCCAGAGCCCTATTTTAATACCTAAAGAGGAGTAAGCCCTTCCAGCGCTCACTGTTTCTTTGTGTATTGAAAGGCGAGGTGATCTCTCCACGGGGACTCTCCAAGTGGATTACACGATGCATTTCCACTTGTTACTAGTTGGTTGGTGAGCCTCACATGTGAATGTCAAGACTCACTTCACCAGAGCTCAAGCAAGTCGGAATTTGTCAGAAATGTGCCAGTCTCACAGATCTGTAAGGTAGCTACATGGACAAACCCACTGACCTTCTTTTAACATTATGCACTTGACATGCAGCCAGGGCAGATGCCAAGTTCCGAAGAGCAGTATTTTATATTCATACCCACTCAGGGGCGCTGGAACAATTTGTATAGTGGGGGTGCTGAGAGCCATTGAAGCAAACTGTAAACCCCGGGATATAGTGGAAACCACTTCAAGCCAGGGAGTACGGCAGCATCCCCAGCACCCTTATTTCCAGTGCCACGGTACCCACTATCCAGAAGAAGATACTGCTTTCCAGTCACATACAGTGGGATTCACACTGACACATGCTCAAAGAAGAAAGAAATGAAGCTTACTTCTTTGAGGGAGACTCTGCATATTCCCATTTGTGGGATCAAGGTGCCTGCACCATAAACTTCTGGAACCTTCTGACAAGCAGTATCCATTGGGGCCCCTCACTCCTCCCTTTTCCTCTGATCTTGGAGGGTTCTGATGATGTAAAAGTGGGGAGTGGCCCCAACCACCTCTCAGCTCCTTCCACTAATTTGGGAATTCTTGCCCTGAGACTCCAAAGAAGCGGGGAAGATGGGCAGGGAGTGTGAACATGCAGAGACTCCTCTTGTAGAACTCCAGTTACAGGTAAGTAACCTTCATTTCCTCTTTGAGTGGTCTCTGCATATTCCCACTTGTGGGAGTTAACAAGCAGGAACCCCCAGGAAAGTGGGCTGAGGAGTTCTAGGTAAACAAGGACTGCAGAACAGCCAGAAAAGCATCAGCTCTGGATGCCAGGTCAAGAGCCAGAGATCCATATGCAGCGTTTTTTGGGGGGGGGTTTGGTAGCTACAGATCTATGCCCTGTTGTGGATCCACTCAGGGTTTTGTGGCTCTCAGGTCCATGATTAGCTGACGGATCAGAATCCAGGTTTTGCAGCTCCTGGATCCATGTATGGCTGCCAGATCTGGATTTGGGTTTTGCAGCCTCAGATTCATGTTTTGCTGCTAGATCCAGATCTGTGTTTTGCAGCACCAGATCCATGGTTGGCCCCCAGGTCTGGATCTAGTTTGAGGATCCAGAGCTTTTGGAAACTGGATCCAGTGGCCAGAGAGCCACTTTAGGCATATATAGTTAGGTCTCCTAGGCCAGGGACTTTGACAATGGCCAACCTGAGATACCTACCCTGTGAGCAGGGATCAGGGAGGCAGACAAATTCACTCCTGTAAGACATTCTTAAAAGCAGGTGCTGGACTTTATTCAGTGCCAGCTTAGTCAACTGGGCCTGAGAAGCCACCCACAACAGTAGGATTGTGTGAGGTGACTCCTGTGGCTTCAGACCAAGTCTGTACCAGATGGGCAGCTCATCTTTTCCTTTAAAAGACAAACCAACAAACTAACTGGAGGGCAGTTGCCAGTGCAACTGTTACTGGTCAGCAGACCCCCACTTAGGCTTAAAAGAGAACACCTGGGCCCTGAATGAGCAGCAGGGAGTTGCAGAGAGCAGAAAGCTCTGTAGACTTTCCCTGGAAAGAGTGGGGAATTGCCCAGAAGCCAGCAGAGAAAGAGAGAGAGTATGAATAAATAAACTCTGGCAAGTCTACATTATGTCTGGTTATTGTATAATACATTTACTAGCTATTGTGCAATAATGTTGGCAGCCATTTTAAGTTTGGCCTAGCTCCTGTCCACTGCCTACATTGCCTCTCACCTCTAATCCTCTGGTTTTACAGATTGCTTACTTCCTAGATCCTTACTTCCTTCACAACTTACACTCCATAGTCTCCCCACCCCACTCTACTGTATAGTCTTTTCTGTCTAATCTATCCCCATATTCATGGTATCTGAGTGGCTACATGTTTTATAGCTTGCTGTTCTCCAGGATGCGGGTTTGTTTTGTTTTGTTTTGTTTTGTTTCAGTGGGATTTCCTCCAGTCCTCTAACGTGAAAGAAAAAAGCTGGTTTCATGCAGGATGCTACAAGTTTATATGCATATATTAAAAAGTAAAGATTACAAATGATAAGCACATCAACTTACCATGAGGTGGTGCACTGCCACCGTGACCCCCAAGACTTCTCTTGCAATACCCCCTTTTCTCAGTAGCTACATACATGAGAGGCGTAGGCTTGGAATAAAGCATTTCTTGGTATAAGTTTGGATTAACCTGCATAACTCATATGTGGCTACACCATGCATGAGTAATGCTTCCATCTCTGTCTCATGCCTATAAAACATAAATATGGACCCGAACAGATAGGTAGATATGGACATACAGAGCACAGACAGTTAACAACCTAGGGATAATATAAGGTTCCTCTGAAACAATTCCTATATGAATTCTTCATTTAAAACGTGCTGTGTTTTCATGAAGTATTAGCTTTGGTTTCATTGTTACAGCTTTCTGGGGAAGGGGAAAAGGAAAATAACATATGAGGATCTTCTCTAAATTAGGATGATAGCTTCTTTTCAAAGAGAAACTGTAATGACTCATCGCTACACATTTTTAGTCAGCCATTTACTGCAGGTATTGCTCAGGAATAGATAAAAGGCATTCTAGTGCTCAGGCCTTTTTCAGAGAGAGGTTTTTGTTGGTGATGGTATAAGAGTGCCCCCTATTGGAGTTCCAAGAATGAAAATGACCACTGAGACAGAAAAATGGAAACAGACTATTTCTCACATTAAGTATAGAATATTGCAGACTTTTTATCCACCACAATAGATGTTTTACAATATATTTTTGTAGATAAGAAACCCAGAGTACATAGTAGATGATAATTATGTAGCCGGTTTACACGAACATAGTATCACTTTTAAAACTTACTTGCTTGATGTAGTCCCGAAGACACACAAAATGTTTCTCACTCTAATCAGCAGCAGAAAGGTTTTAAGCATTAAGAGACACACACAGGACCACAACAACATGAAGGGAACCCCAGTTCACTACTAAAACCTACAAGGGGATCTTCTGTTTGTTTGGGGACAGTAGGTAGACAGCAGTAGGCAAATGTAAACATTCGTCATTTCGGTTGCCTCAGAATCACTCATTAATAAATTGTGCTAAGTATGTTTGTGACATCTGTCCAAGTGTTTTTAAAACCACTGATTTAAAAATGAAATGTCTACCAGCTGCTGTTTTTAATATCACTTTCTCTGCACAAGCTTCTAATATATTGCTGTCTAAAAAATGAAATCTGGGGTATTATTAATTCTGCCTACAGCTTTTTAAGTAGAAAGGGAAAGCTAAAGGTGAATGCAATTATGGGCAGCCAGAAAACACAATACCGGGTATATGGAAGGTGGAAGCAGAGGCTCAGGAAACCATTTTTTTTTTTAAGGCATTAGCATGAATTACGAAAGATGACATACAATGGAACTGTATGTCATGAGCTGTAAAAGTCCATCTGGGGACCCTTTCATCAGAGCTGTCCCGTAGGTACGGCGAATCGGGACAACTGCCCCAGGCCCCGTGCTTTGGGGAGCCCTGCGCTTCGAGAAAATTGTGAGGAGCAGGTGGGGAGATGAGGCGAGTGGCATGCGGGTGAGGAGGACCCTCCCCACCAGAACCTCCCTCTCCCTACAGAGCCTCCTGCTCCCCAGCGGGCCCCACCGATCAGCGCCTCCCCCTCCCTCTCAGCACCTACCACCAGCCGTGGATCAGATGTTTAGCCGCTTTTGCAGCATCAGGAGGCCCTGGTTCTCCTGTTTCAGTCCAGGTGGATGATGACAAAGGCAGGGCGGCACCTGGGGACTATAAGGGTGTGTTCACACTGCAATTAAAAACCTGCAACTGTCCCATGCCAGCTGACTCAGTCTTGTGGGGTTGGGCTGCAGGGCTGTTTCATTGCAGTGTAGACTTCCAGGCTCGGGCTGCAGCCCAGGCTCTGGGACCCTCCCACCTCACAGGGTCCTAGAGCCTGGGCTCCAGCCTGAGCCCGAACATCTACACTTCAATGAAACAGCACCCAAGCCCACAAGCCCAAGTCAGCTGGCACAGGCCAGCCACTTTTATTTGGGCGCCTAAATATGGATTTAGGTGCCCAAATTGACAATCTTGGCATTAGAATGCAGCTTTTGGGAGTCTGAAGACTGAAAACAACTTGTCTATGTTGCAGCAAGGAAATGGGTAGAAGACAAAAAGGAAAGAGACGAGACTTCTGGTCATCTAGAAGTACACGGTGGAGAAGAAGATAAATCTGAGGAGGATGAAGAGGATCCATATACGTTTGCCACGTTGGATGACAGTGTGTATGATATGATACTGGCCTCTGATGAGGAGAAAAGAAAGCAACACGGATCCTTTATTGTAAACCGGCCACCAGCACCTACCCCTCGTCCCTTGTGCTCCCCTAAAGAAGAGAACACTCCCTACATAGTACAAGGTAAGGTTTGTGTAAAGATATTTACTGACAGATAAGTGGTGCTCCGGGTAGAGTTGTCTGTTGTGAATGATTAATATTAATTTTCTAAAGATGATCTTCTACTTGAGGCTTGAATCAACCTATTCTCTCTTTGAAACAAACTGAAAAAGTATCTAAGCTGTTGCTAATTTCAATTTTGCATCTAAGAGGATGCTGCTTTTTTTTAAAAAGCCTAATAAAAATTACTTAAAGTAGTAACACAACATGATGGAAGATTAAAAATTACTAGGCCAAATATTCAGCTGGTATAAATCAGTTGAGCTACACCAGTTTACACCAGCTCAGGATCTGGTCCATTCTGTTCAGTGTGTCCTTCAAGTGGTTAACAAAGGGTGCAATATATTGCCCAAGTAACAATATATAAAAAAATCTTTCCTTTCCCCAACCCCAGCTTCAGAACTTTCTTTACTGAGGTTTTTCCCTTAAATCTCATTATTTTAAAATCCATTCTTTTAAAATGTGTTTCTACAGATAAACAAATTGATACACTGAGTAGTTATCTAAGTTTCATCTCTATTTTTTGGTGGTTTACATAATTCTCAATGAATATGCAATGACAATGGTAGTTGTCTTAAAGTTATTCCCACCTTTTTTTATGGTGCTTGTCCTTCAGTGCTTTCCTTCTGGAATAATAGATTAATAGAATCCAAGGTCAAAAGGAACCATTGTGATTATCTGACCTCCTGTTTAACACAGGCCCAGAACTTCCCCAAAATAATTCCTAGAGCCAATCTTTTAGAAAAAAATCCAACCTTGATTTAAAAATTGTCATTGATGGAGAATCCACGACAACTCTTGGTAAATTACTCCAATGGTTAATAAACCTTACTGTTAAAATGTATGTTTTATTTCCAATGTAAATTTGTCTTGCTTCAACTTCCAGCCATTGCATCATATTATACCTTTGTTTGCTAGATTGAAGAGCCCATTATCAAATATTTGTTCCCAATGTAGATACTTATAGACTACAATCAAGTCACCCTTTAACTTTCTCCATTAAAATGCTGATTGGCTGCTTGCGCCCACTTTAGCAAGTGATCCGTATAGCTCTATATCGGTGACCAATCCTCTTCATTATTTGCCACTCCCCAATTTTTGTATTGTCTGCACACTTTATCAGTGAAGATTTGATGTATTCTTCCAGGTCATTGATAAAAACGTTCAATAATGTGATGCCAAGAACCAATCCCTGTGGGACCCCACTAGAAACCAACCTGCTCAGTGATAATACCCCATTTGGAGTTGCATTTTGAGACTTATAATTTAGCCAGCTTTTAACCCATTTATTGTATGCCCAGTTAATTTTTAATCTAAATGTTGTACAATGCCAAATCAAACACCTTACAAAATTCTATATATATACATTCTTACCTTTATCAACACAACTTGTAAATCATCAATAAAAGACATCGTTAGTTTGACAGGATCAATTTTCTAGAAGCCCATGCTGATTGGTATTAATTACATTATCCTCCTTTAATTCTTTATTATTCAAAAGTCCTGTATCAGCTGCTCCATTGCCTGGGATTGATGTCAGAGTGACAGGCCTATAATTACCCAGGTCATCCCGTTTACCATTTTTAAATATTGGCACAACATTAGCTTTCTTCCTGTCTTCTGGAACTTCCCCAGTGCTCTAAGAGTAATTGAAAATCAACATTAACAGTTCAGCAAGTTCCTCAGCCAGCTTCTTTAAAACTCTTGGAGGCAAGTTATCCGAACCTGCTGATTTAAAATTCTGTCCATTCTTCTTTCATCTATCACAAATCATCAGTAAACCGTGTTGAACTCAGGGGAAGAAGATGTGGAAAAGAGCATTTAGGAACTGCTGTTTCAGTATGTATGATTAAACATTTCTGTATCCTGAGTGCACACAGCATTTCCTTTCCTAGCAATCTGATTGTGGCATTAAATTAGCATTTTGAAATAAAGTATCTTAAAGGTTTTTGTGTACACAAATTGACATTATGATAGCTAATGAGTGAACCTCAAAGATATAGAAGCTCATTTTGGTAGGAATAATTACACATAAATAAGGATGTGTATCTGAACTTTATCAAAGTGATCTGAAAGTCCTGCTTCTGAAAAATTGGGTTGGAAATCTCATGGGAGCAGGCATTCTGGTGAGATGTCTAGTACTTCCTCCTTTTGTTCTGTCAGAAATACCGAAAGAACAGTGTTTCTTCTTCTGTTTGAATTACTTGAAAAAGAAAAAAAATCAGTGAAAAAGTTATCCTGATTTATTTTATTTTTTTAATTAAACAAAAGTCATACCAAGTTCAGTTTGAGTTTTGGGCCAAAGTTTGGGCAGGTTCTTAATTTATCCAGATCAGTTCATCCATCTCTAACTATTATAGAAAACATTATTCCACAATTGAAAAGCTCCTTTCTTCTGTTCAGTTTTATGTAAATAAGGATGATACTGAAATATAATACTTGAGTTTAAACTATGCTGAAGGCAGTGATTTCCCCGGGAATTGAAATTAGGGGGGGGGTCAAATTTACAGGAGGGGTGTCACTAAATTGGCATGTAACTAGTTCACAAAACTGGGGGGGTTGGGGAAATTCAGGGGGGGTGTACACCCCCCTAGGGTGAGTAGGGAAATCACTGGCTGAAGGGATGGAAAAGAAAGAGAAAATGTATACAGTAGTGTGATAGGTATTTGGCTGGGATGGGGGTAAAACTCTGTCTCTAAAAAACAGCGTTACCTCAGGTGTCTCTGCTCATTACAGAAAAAGCCAAATATGGTTGAATGTGGCTGGACTCATTGGAGACTAGTTGACTTATGGGGCTGGCCATAAAAAGAGAGAGAGATTGGTAAGAAGTGGTTTGTCAAATGTGCTGGAAGTGTAGTTTGTTTTGTTTGGGATTTATGATTTGATTATTAATACACAGACATTTTAATTTTACTATGGGTAAGTTTGGCATATGGTATTTTGCTGGCCTTTGAGTGTTTGTCTCCTAACATTTCCACAGAAGTCTTAAGTGCTGTATAAAGAAAAGCCATTTTGCTACACTGAATAGTCTGCATCTGCATCACATTCGCCAGAAGGATCTTTTCTTTTACAAAGCTATTACACATGGTTGTTGGAATCATCAGCATAAGCTATTTCCCTCTAGGTTTCTCAGAATGTATCTGGATGTAAAAGAATTGCACTAATTTCCTAGAAAGTCATCACTTAATTAGAAAACTAATTTTATTCCATCTTGTATTCTCTGAGAGAGGACTTTGAAGATAAGATTCTTTTGGTATGTTTAATTTAAATTCCCCATTCTCTTTATTAAGGACATAACCTTACATTTATCCAATAATGGCAAGAAAACCATAACAAATGTCAGCCTTTCTTAAAGGCAGGACTGGTAAGACCACCTCTTATTAAGGTTATCCAACACTTTCCATTATAAGACCCTGATTTCAGTTGCTTATAACTTGGCCAAACTTTAAAAACTTTAACCATCTGAGATGACCTTTTCTGTGCTGGGTGTCTGCCTCAGGCTGCATGTTTTTTGAAAAATTCAGCCAGAATGGTTCAGCTGTTTTGGAAAATGAGGATAGGGGAAAATACATTGTTTTGCCCATGTTGAAAGAGAGTTCTTTGAAATGCTATAGTGCCCCCATGCTGTGGAGTAGGGACTGACTGACTGGCATCTAGTCAGTGAAGAGAAGGAATTCTGATTCATCTGATTCAAATGCAAAGGGGACAAAAACTGGATCTTTAGGAAGGGAAAGGAGTAGATTGGGACCAGGAGTCTTGTGAGCCTGGGACTGGAGGAGGGAGAGAAATTGTGACTGTGAGTTGGAAGGGGGGAGGATTGGGACTGGCTGGGCAAGGAGAATGCGAGCATAGTGGGGAACAACTGCTATCAGTTGCTATAATGGCAGAGGTTTGTGTGACGGAATAAAAGGTTCCAACCTTTTGATGAACAGCAATGTGGGTATCAATATGATGTCACAAGATGGAATTTGTTTCCTCAGTTGTTTTAAAAAAAAACCCTCAAACCTGTGTTAAAAGACCATTATTAATGTTGCAAATTCAAGCACTCAAAATTTAGGAAATGCCAGAATTAAGGTTGTCTGCACAACCTTAATTTGGCCCCCTTGTCCATATGCATCAATTACACAATCACTTTTTTTTCTCCACAGGACCCCTGGGTGATTCAGTCCACAGGCCTATTTGGTCCTGCTCTTGGGATGAATCAGGGTTGTGTAGTGTTGTGCAAAGTTCCATGTTTGCATCATTAGTTGCAGCAAGATGGAAGATCTATACTGAATAAGACATAGGATTGCAGTAATAGAAGGGATGGTCTCATGTTTAACACAGTTGAATGCGGCCCTAAAGAGTTGGATTCTATCCCTGTTTCTGACACAGAGTTTCTGTGTGGTGCTGAGCAAGTCACTTAAACCAGTCTATTCACAGGTGGTCACTAATTGTGTGTTCCTCTTTTTCTAGCCCAACTTGAGATCATGGGGCCTGATCTTCAGAAGTGCTGAGTGCTCACATTTACAACTGAAGTAACTGGGAGCTGTGCTCTGAATGTATGAAGTGCTATGTAATGCTAAGTACTCTGAAAAATCGGCTCCTTATGTCTCAAATTGGCATTCAAAATCAATGGATCATTTTGACCTTAATCTCTGTGCCTCAGTTTCCCATCTGTAAAATGGGAATAACACCATAGTTTACCTCACAGGAGTGTTGCATGGGCAAGTTTAATTACAGCATCTCCTAACTTCTAAGTGCTTGATTTGGAAAGAATAGTAAGTTTGCAATGTATTTTTGTGTGCAATTTACTAGGTAGACCACTTTGGGAAACTTTAGCTAAAAGATGTTATTTAATTGTAAAGTATTATTGCCAAGGCCCTGATCCTGTATTGTGGACTGGACAGGTGTAAGTTAACCCAATGGTGAGTGTGGGTTAGTGGGGGCTTGTCCAGGATTCTGAATTGTTGTGGCCCTCAGATGCTCAGGATGACAGTCCCCTATCAATAGGAAGTAGGTAACCTACTGGTCAGTGTGTGTTGTCCTCATCTATATCCAGAGAGGATACAAGTCCGTTACTGCTACCACTTACAGAGTCTCCTTCTTAAGATCAAGCGGTGGAGATGCATGCTATTAGCTTAGGAGATCCCCTCACGTTCAGTCCTGATGCCAGCCAAGAAGGAAGCCATTCCACAAGTAGATCCTTCTTGAAGTCAGCACCATTCCACGTAGGCAAAGGGTTATTCCCACAGGGCCTACTTGCAGAAGCAGGGCCCAGTGTCTGTTTACGGTGCTCACTCATTGAGAAATGATCAAATAGCATATACTGCCATTTATGGCCCTGCAAGTACAGCCTGGAATCCAGACTTTAAAACTGTCTCATGACACGCTGCCTGCTGGGCACTTTGGCCAGTCTAAAACATGGGGCTTGATTTCCTAGAGTTTCTCATGGCCAGGTTTGAGTTCTTGTGACAGGGTACTATGTGTAGCACCCCAGTCACTTGCTTCAGCGCTGGGAAGAGTGCAGGGTTAATTGAAGCCAAGTATACACTTTCTATTGTGGGATTGTGCATACCTGGTTGATAATCTCTGGGCTAATGAGGTAATTGGATGGAACAGGAAGCAAGGGGCAGCTCAGAAGGGGCACTCAGAGGATGAGCCTGGGCTGAGGAGCGAAGGTGTCATGGAAGCCTCCTCTGGCTGTAAGCCTGCATTACTCTCTGTTACTTTGTAAAAAAGAATAAACACACACCTTGGTGAAAGATAACCTGGTGTGTGTTTGGGCCCATGCGAGCACACAAACTGACCAGGCAGTGAAGTACACCAGGTAGTGACAGAGGCTCCCGGTGACAGCTCTTATGTCAGGAAATACATTAAATTCTGCGACCTTTGGGCTCACAGAAGAACCCATGCTCAAAGTCGCTTGGTCTTCTCCAGCCCTTGCTCACCCCACCCCAGCCTTGGTCCACCGTGTCTCTAGATTTCCTTGTGTAGCTGCCCTGCTCTCATGGGTGCATGGTATTGCTAGTCGTGTGCGACCTCCTGACCAAGATGGCACAATTTGTTTCTTGCCACAAAATCCCTACCGCCCAGGAAGCAGTGTGCCTCTTTTCTAGTTCTACGGACTGCCAACCAGTATCGTGTCAGACCGAGGCCCACACTTCATCTCCCACTTTTGACATGAATTTTTAAGCTCCTTAGCATCAAGCCCCTTATTTCATCGGAAAATCACCCTCAGGCTAACGGGTAGATGGAATGGATCAATCAGGTCCTGGAGCAGTATCCCCATTGTTCCCTGAACTACCAACATGGTGACCTATGAGGACTTTGCTTACAATAATTCAACCCAGGCCTCAACACAATAGAGCCTGTTCTATGTCAGTTATGGCTTCCATCCACACTTTCATTGAGCCTCACCCATAGGTTCTCCCGTGCATGCAGCCATATTAAAAAAGCACGACTTTAGAAGCAGCTGGAAACAAGACCACGACTCACTGAACCAGAGAAATATGTGACTAACCAGATTTCCATAGATCACCAACAAGTGCTCTGCAGAGCACAATTTGGAATTTCTTGATTTAGAGGGAATGAACATAGGACCCTATGGTGCCATTTATGCACAGCCACTTTTCAGAGTAGGACCACGCTTCGAAGGATGATGGTCAGATGCTCAGCTAATGTAAATTGGCATTGTTCCATTGACTTCCATAGAGGTGTGATAATGTATACAAGTTGAGTATCTTGGCCCTGTGTCTCCCAGCAGATGAAAATAAAGAGATCTGTAATTTAATGTTTTTATGACCCTTCAGCTAGGAGACTCCCCTCATTATTTTTAAAATTGTGATGAGTTCTAATAAGGTTTCTCTTAATTTCATGTAATTTTTTGCCAGATTAAACTGAGCATGCAAAGTTCTATACTGAACACTCCACTAAACATACTGCATCTTTAATAAACAGTTGAGTGTATCCCTGCTTGTTGTTTAATGCACACCAGTGTAAATAGTCTGTCTTTATATGAAAAGTTCATCAAAAGATGGAGCTGCAGAGTGGTGCCAAATAGCGCTTTGTCCAGATGGTGCGCATTCCCTGTGTGCTCCCTCTCTGTTCCTTAAATTCTTAGTATTCCTTACCAGGTTATTTCAATATGTTTCCAGCTATGTGCTGTCAAAACAATTGTTAAAAACAAAACCCCCTAGTACATGTATTTATTTTACATTGAAATTGCAGTGCTCATTATAAATGCCAGATTAACAGCCCTGGAACACAATTTTCTCAATTTATCCTCACAACAGATGCAAGCTTTCCCGCAATGCCCAGCAGTGTGCCCCAACTCAGACTTTTGAGGACTGCCTCAAGGGTTGAGGAGATACATTTAGTATCCCTCATTGACCGGTCACTTACCTCCTTGCTGAACCTACCCATCATGGTGCCAATTGTCATCAGTCTTGTTTGTTATGTGGACACCTGGTCCAGCAGGAACTAGAATGAAGCCACAAACTTGTTTCATATGTGTCGTTAAAGAGCTCTCAAGGGGCAAAGGCTTTTACTATTCTGCTTCACCCAACCAGTGACATGCTGTAGTCTATGTCTCATTACATATCCCTGGAGCCATACAGTCCCCGCAAGTACATGAAAACATTTTAGCCTCTAAAAGTGGCTGACCCTGGGACAAATTTCAACCCAAAAAGTCAGTAGTGGAACAATGTTCAAAAATCTGTTCCAGAATAGAGTACAAGTTGCACTCTAGCATCTCATCAAAACCGTATGAATTTGCACCACATGCAGCAACCAGTGGGTGGGTTTTCGGGGGACAGGAATATTCCATATAAGGAATAGGCAGTGTTTACCCAAATGCTGAAAAATCCCTCATTTCCAGCGCCTCAGAGACTCAAGAAACAACAGATTTCTTGTAACAATAGCAATCAATTCCAGTTTGAGAGATCTATATTATACTAAGCAGTGAAATTGTTTAATGCTCTAGTAGTTTTACTGGCTAGAATGGGGATTTTTTTTAATTCTGCTTGTAAACTAAGATTAGATTTTAGATGAGCAAACTTTGGGGCATTAAGAAATCTACTGAAAAGGTGCAATGGGAGGAAATATGTTTAGGATGCACTACTGTGATTGAAAGCTGAGAAAAGGTGCAGTTTCATCAGTCCTCTGGGGGGGAAAATGCTACTTTGTATTAAATAATTAAATATTAATTGGGCTAGAGTGAGAAAGACGCATAACCCTGTGGTTAGGGCACTTGCATGAGAGATGGGAGACTCCTGTTCAAGTCCCTTTGCCTCATCAAGCACAGTGGGGAATGGCCATTTTGGGTAGAGTTTGACATGCTCCGAGTACCCCTAGTAGAATGAGTCCCAGAAGTGAGATAGGCAAGGGGAAGGCCTATCTTGATGGGCTTTGAAGATCGCGCTGGCACTTAGGTGTGAGGATAAATATTCAGACGTCTGCCTCAGGCAGTAGAGTGCATGCCCAGAGGTGAAAACTTATGTGCCCAGGGAACTTTTACAGTGGAAATGTAGGCACTCAGTAAATTTGTGCATGTACAGAGTTAGGACAGCAGACAAGAGGGAGTTTTGTACATTGCAGTAGCATCTAAATTGGGGACATAGGCACCTAAATCTGGGGGTGCAAGTTCCTAAGTCCTTTTGTGGATCTGGGACTAAGAGATCCACATCCCAAATAAACACATAATTTTGTTTTCTTTCTGATCCATCTGCAAGCACTGTATGCCTTTAACTATCTCTCAGCAGAAGTGACCACATGCTAGCAATAATATTTGTAGAGAGGACTAGGAGTAATTTGAAACTAGGAATTGCTGAAACTTCCCATTTTCTCACTTTTTGAACTGCTTTGGAGGGTGTGATGTGGTGTCTACTCCACACAGGCTCTGAAGGGGTTAATGTGAGGCTGAGAGGCCAAATAACATAGCTGGCAGCACCTGAGAGAGAGAGAGAGAGGGAGGCTTAATGGATGACCAAAGCCCCACTGGGATGGGCTGAGTAGTGATTATAAAGCTAGGAAGTTTGTAGCACAAACAGGCTCAGGGGATTTGAATAGATATGGCTGGTTCTCTTGCTGGGGCTGAAGTGGAAAGCTGGTCAGGCTAAACTGCTGGTTGGGGGGAGATGGAAGTGATAACAAATGATACTCAAACCAGGCTAGAAAATGTGGATAGGGAAAGCATTGAGAAAGACTGGATGAAAACAAGGAAAAAGAAAAGGATAGATTCTTTAGAACCAGCAGAAAGAACAGCAAGTGGGAAGGCAGGAATGGGACAAGGTGGGAAATTATCTAACAGTAAAATCCCTAGCTAAAGCTAAAGATAGGGTATGTCAGCCACCTGATGATTGCTGAATGGTTCAAAAAAAGGTGTTGGAGATGGAGTAAAAGCTGGGAAACTACCTGGTGGAGTCTTGTTAGTGGAATGCAAAAACAAAGAACAAGTAGGGCAGTTCCTTAAGACAAAGGTGCTAAGGAAGCTAAAAATGAACTGTTAGCTACCTGGATTCCTAACTGAAACAAACAGGGTAGACTACAGGTGTCAAAGGTTTGGTCACTTAGCAAATAATTGCAAAGGGAAATTAATGTGCAGCAAGTGTGGAGGAGACCATTCGTATGATAATTATGAGGAAGGGACAGAACAAAAATGTAACTGTGAAGGAAAACACAACTCAGCATATGGAGAATGTACCGAGGCAAAGCAAGCTAAAGGAATATAAAAAACCAAAATCATTAATATCTCATATGCAGAAGCTGCTAGGAGACACCTGGAGGGAAAAATAATACCCAGTTGGGGGCAGGGATTACCAAGCAACAAAATACTGAGAAGAAAGTAATGAGTGACATTGGGGCAAAAGGAGATGATATATTACTTATGGAAAAAGAAATTGCATCTGTGACTGAAGGCATACATTGTACTTCTTTCAGACAGGAGAGAAAATGAGACTTATAGTTTAAAGCTGCTGAAAAGTACCTATGAACTAGCAATCTATCAGAGGAACATCTCCATACTTTCCTAAGTGAAGGAAGTATTGAAGGTTACAAGAATGGGGGTGACTATTTTTATCTGGAATGCACATAGTCTTATCGCACATGGGCAGGAATTAAAGAAATGTTATTGATATGAAAACAAAGCCTGATGTACTATGCATAAAAGAGACTTCGCTAATACAAAAACTAGACTAAAAAAATCCAAGATATGGCATATATAGACATGCTAGAGAAATAGGAAATGGTGGGGGTGGCTGCACCTTTGTTAAGGAGAATCTAAACAGAGTTAAGAAGTTAAATATCAAGTTATAATGCTGTTGAGATACTGATACAAAACAGCTCTAAATCTCTTAAACTACATAATGTTTATAACCCCTGCAGAAAACTAGAGACTATAGAACTGAAAGAATTAACTGTGGATGTTACATGCCCATACATTATCTGCAGTGATCTGAGCCATCACAACAGATTGTGGGGAAGTTGGAAAAATAAGAATGGAAAATGTCCTAGAGCAATTTTTTTAAGATAATAATTTAGTAATATCACTTGATGGAAGACCTACCAGGTTCATTGCAGCAGACTGAAGCCTTTCTCGCCAAGACCTGGGAATAGTTTCTGGTAACATAGCAAGCGAATGCATCTAGGACATTTACAGAGAGGAGGGAATGCATAGTGACCAATTCCTGACATTCATTACCTAGCAAGGAAAAGGAAATACAAAGACAAGACTAATACCCACACTTGGAACCTAAAAAAATCAAATTGGAAACTCTTCTTAACGTAAGGAACATGTGGGCAAGCAGGGTATAAGTGAGGATACTGAGGAATTCTGTAGTAATATTACTAAGAAAATTATAAAGACAGCCAGCCTAGCTATTCCTAGGATACCACCAACCTTTATAAAAGATAGAAAAGCGTACTGTGGTGGAACAAGGAATGTTTCCAGTTAATTAAGGAAAGGAACAAGGCATATAAGAAGCAAAAACTACACTAAATGGTGAGGACTTAATGACGTATTAAAAAAAATAAGCCACTTGCAAATAGCGCTATAAAAAGGGCGAAAAGAGAAAGCTGGAGGAAATACTGTGGGAAAGAAAGTAAGTAAAGATACACAAACAATTTCAGAAAATGAATGGAATAAGAGCAACACAATACAAAGCCGTGCAGTGGAAGGCCATAGAGTAATAAGCTCCAACAAAGCAGAAATTTTGGGCACCATATTTCAAAAAGTCAGTAATGATAAGGCTCAGGGGATAAATATTAAGGAAAGGAAAAGAATGTTCCTTAATGATGATTATGAGATAATGAATAGGTGGGAGGAAGATGTTGATCATATTTTAAATGAAAATTCAGTATTGAGGAACTCCAAAAAGTAGTGATAAGGAGCAAAGGCACCACACGAGCCAAGGACAAAATAAGCTTTGAAATGCTCAAATACTTCATACTAGGTGGTGATAGCCTGAGGATAATACTAGAATTAAACAATAGCATATAGAGGAAAGAGAAAATATCTAGGGACTAGAAACGTGATTATTGTCCCAGTGAAGAAACCAAGCAACATGCGCTCTGGGCCTGAGGCATACAGACCAATTGCCCTTGCATCATATTTAGGTAAAACTATGGAAAAAATGATGACAGACAGCTTAGTAAAATGCTTAGAAAGAAATAGGCTCATAGATGGAACACAAAAGTCAGAGTGTGACTGACCACATTGTTCTGATAGAGACAGAAGCACATAAAAGCTTGAAAACCAATGAGTACATTGGAACCTTCTTGGACATAGAAAAAGCTACAATGAAGAGAGGGACGTTTGTAAAAAGTGTCAACTATGGGTATTGTAGGAAGAATGTATAGACAGATAAGAGATTTTTCTAAGCAAAAGACCTATAAAAGTCCTGATAGGGATGGCCTTTCCCACCATAGTCCATTACAAATGGAACTCAACAGGGGAGTGTCATTAGCCTAACCCTTATTAAAATCGTAATAAATGACCTTTCAGAGGAGATGAGTGCAGGAATAGGGGTATTACATTATTTGCTGAGGACTGTGCCATATGGATCAAAGCAGAAGTCTTGAAAATGCCACCAAAAGAATCAACGATGCACTTCAGAGTAGTTGAGAATGGGGAAACAGGTGGGGTTTCAAGTTCTCCATTGATAAAACTAAAGGAATGATCTTCACTACTTGGAAGATTCAAAAAGAGGTAACATTATATTATATATATGACCAGCAGATAAGTATAGCGGAAAAATTTCTTAGGTGTGATATTTGATAGGGACCATATTGCAAATATTATAGATCAGTCCAAAGGGGAGAATCAATTTACTTAAAAGTATATCTGGAACCTCCAGGGGAGCAGATTTAAAAAAAACAGTGATAGTGCTATACAGAGTGCTAAACAGACCTAATATTGAGTGTGGCTGCCAGGCCTTCAGGTCAGCATCAAAAACAAATCTGAGAAAACTAGTCAGTATCCAACCACAGGCGTTGCATATAGCATGTGGTGCCTTCATTACTACACTTGTGTAACAGCCAGAGAAATGCCTATCACTCTCATAGAATGAAGCTCCTAGACTTAAGCTTTTGGTCCAAAGTATTAGATGATAGTGAAGATAATTCTACACTAATATATACTGTTGGGGATTAACTGGAGACTGGGAAGGACAAAAACTCAAAATTCCTCATGTAAGTAGTGTAAAGAAGTGGGTAAAGGATGTCAGTGAAAAGAGAGGCCAAAATATATAGCGCTGGGAAAATACCCTGTCACTGGAAATCCATCTCCCCTGAGATAGAAATAGAATTATATAATCAAAGGAAAACACTGATAAATGTACACGATTTAGCAAATCAGTGTATCTGTGATACGTGGAGACACTATTGTCAAATGTATACTGACAGCTCCAAAGAAGAAGGAATGGGTAGAGCAGGAACAGCTTTCTGTGTGCCTGAATTTGGAGTCAAGAAAGAGGTAAGGCTAGCTAATTTCATCTCTTTCTTTATGGCTGAGCTAACAGTGAATGGCAGTCAGAGACTCAGGAAGTGAGTCTGCTGCACCACAAACTCAAGAAAGAAGTAGTAGTAAGGGCTAAAGGAGAGCGTCTGCAGTCTCTCTTGGAGAGAGAGAAAAATTAAGATGTGGTCCAGAGAGACAGAAGGACTCTGAGGGAGTAGCTTGGCTGCTAGCTACAGGGTCCTTGAACAGAAACCCAGAGTAGAGGTTCTCCTACCAGTCATCAAGGAAGGTGGGGTGAAACCCCCAGAGGTAAGGGGTGTAATGACCATGGAGCCCAGAGACAGGCAGACCTGCTCTATGGTCATTGGATTAATGATGGGTTGGACTCTGTTACCCCAGAGCGGATTGACTACAGCATGACCTGGCCAGAGGACCAAGTTGCGAAAAGAGAGACCACCAAAGTGACCATTGGCAGGGGGGTGCCATATGGGAAGACAGCCACTACACCACTTATGGCCACAAGGAGGTGCTCCTGCAGTGAGTGAACTCCTTTACAGAGGGGAACATAAGATCTGATCATCCCTCAGTGAAATGAGTGAAAAGACTCCCATTGACTTCAACAGACTTTAGTTCAAGTCCATACTGCGTAAGGGATTTTGCCCTTTTGGAGTGCCACACTCACTTTTTCTGCAGCACGCACAGAAGATGAGCATGGTGTGGACATCACGTTATGCATGCACACACACAAATACTTTATTCATGACAGGAGAATGAGACTTTTATTTTGCTAAAATTTATTTTGTTAATATATATGTTTTGCAGAAGATTAGATGTAATTTTCTCCCATTGTGTCAACAATGTTCCATGCACCAGACAGGAGATTTCAGCCCACTGTGTTTTATTGCAAGACTGCAGTTTTTCAGACACTTGCAATGAAGAAACTATAGATGTAGATATACATAGAATAATGTTCAAAGCAAATTCATATAGTATCACTTCTCTCTCTGCAACAAAAATGGGACTCCAAAGCCTAATAAAGGTATCCAAAGTTTTAGACTTAGTTAATTGTTCCATTTTCATAATGAACCTAATATTCCTCAGATGCACTGTGAGAGGTCTTCCAACTTCTAACTATCATATGTTTACCTACTAATAGAAGCTGCAGAGCAAGAATTCATGGGGTGGTCTCTTGCCTAGCAAGTAATTAGTACCCAGCAATTTAATGTCACGTTCTATTGACTGTTTTCCCCAGTATTCTCTTATTGCTGGAAAACCCGATAAGCTATTATAAGGTTCTGGTATTAGTTTACAACCAAATTTGTCATCTTATATCTGACAGATTCTGACAGAGTATGATAGCAAATTGGAAATAGAATTTCTAGTGAGTTTCAGATTAATGTTTTCACATTGTCATTATTCAGTGATATACCTTTTTAATGTTTTTTATGCTTTTGATCTGAGAAAAACTAAGGATGCTCTTGACTAATTACATAGTTACTTGAGACAAAGGATGACAATCTGTGTAAATTGAGATGAACAGTTGAAGATGTCTTTTTAGTTGCTTGAAATTATGTTAATAAGTGGTTGCTAGACCAGTATTTATGATCTGTTTGTTTATTTTAAAGAAATTGCTTATTTTTGTTGTGGATTCATCTAGGACTAGATTGTGTCTTTAGGCACAGTGCATACCAGCAGCAAATTACATCCTCCCCAACCTGCTCAGCTGTGTTAACTAATTTCTTAGTTTTCTTGGTGACTTATTCCTGTGCACTTGGATCCAAGGTCCAGGTAGCCTATGCAGGACTATGAGGGGGGGATGCTGAGTACCCTTTATTTCTGTGGATGGGCGAGTCGCCCAAGCAACAGTCTAGCCCACACTATTCATAACTTTTCATTCATCCTAGTTGATTTCACTTTGTGAACCCCAAGATCTTTTAAAATTTTATTTTAATATTTTAAATGCAAATTTTCCCACTGGGCTTGTGAATGTTAGAGACCTTATGCAAAATTCATTTATTTTTGTTAGCCTTCCACTGATTACCTCTACCCTAGCTTTCATTCCAAGGCAGTGCTCCAAATGTTAATAACAAACTAAATATATGAGAGAACAAAACAAAAGAAACCAAAAATATCTAACAAGATGTGAACATAACAGTCAGTATAACTCATGACCCCTAACTGTGTCAACCCTCATTCTTCCATATTCCCTGCTTGCTGTCCTCTGTTTAATGACATCCCTGGCTGTATTTTGTCTAATTTAGATTTTAATCTCCCCCAGGTAAGAGACTTGTCATTTTTATTTTTCTAAATGCTATGCACACCTGGGATGATCTTTAAGTAAGAAAATAATTACACTTAAAGCTAGAAATAATTCCGTACATATGTCTATCAATGCACCATAACTCTGATTTGAAACCTACCCCTACCATTTCATTTTTGGCCTTCTCTTGATCAGATGCAGTCATTGTAGTTAGTTGTGTGATTGTTTTATGATGTGACCAGATATTCAGTAAGGATAAGTTCGAAACTAACAAACTTATTCTGATTGGTGACCTAGTTAAGATGTGAACATTGATATTAAGAAGTAAAATCCTGATGCATAACACTATCATTTAGCCCTGTATCCCAGTGTAGAATTTTTTTCAAATTTTGTGATTTAGTAATTGTCAATGTTTCCTAAGCAATGCAGTTCTTGTTATAGGTAGCCTGCTAAGAACAGACTCAGTGAAGTTGACAAATAAATGTGATATCCACCATTTTGTCGCCTTCTGCTGCTTCATGTGTGTATTTTACTGAAAGCGTTAAATAGGTGACATTATACTGATTTTCTGACTCAGTCATATTCATCCTCAAGAGCACAATTTCATGAAAGTTGCTTCATTCATATTAATAATGGATTATTTTAAAAATTAACACAAATTGTGTATGTTATCAGTAATTTTTTTTGTTGTCTTTAGACGTAGTGTTGCTAACACAACAAATCAGTAATTTTTCCTGTCTTATCCGCCTGTTTTAGACAGCTAAAGAGGAAAATAAGATTAGAGACATTTAACTAAATTCATCAACGTTTACATCTCTCATAATGGAGCTTTTTTCTCTTTGGTGACTATATTGTTAATCATACCATAATTTTATTGTTTTCAAGATGTCTTCACTGAGTAAATTTTTGATCTTTCAAAGTTCAAATGTAGTTGCCTATGTCAATCCCTTATTTCAGTTTTGCATTAGAAACTCAGTAAATCTTAGGGAGCCAAATTCCAACTCTTCTTTCAGTCGCAGCCACTGTGCAAACAGAATACAATAACCAGGGCCCTGTGTACATGCTGCAACTCCTATTGGCCAAAGAATTTGCTGTGGAAAGTCCTCTTTGCCATAGAATTGTGCTCCAGAATCTCAGATTTCATTTTTAACAGTATTTTCTAGTCTGTAGGGTTGTAGAGAGATGCTTGGTTCAAGTTTTCAAGGTTGAAATAGTGTAATATTTCCTGACTGCATCTGCAGAGCCTGAAACAATAACTCTAACATGTGTGAACTGCCCCTTTCATCTCAATCAGGGTCCTGTGGATTCTGTAATTCTGCAGCCCTGTCATTTGGTATTTTTCCAAGGTGTCACTGCAGTCATGCTTTCAAGTATTTGTTTTCTGTTTCCCTTCCCTGCTGGAATCTGCCTACATCTGCTTTTTGCTTTCCAGCTTTCCTTACATAACAGAGTTAATTGGATTATAGTACATGCTTAAAAGAATTCCAGACATGTTATGGAAATGCAGCTAGGGCATCTAAAAAATTTTTAACTGTCTTGTAGTGACACCTGGGAGCGGGGGAGTTACAAAATATGTTTCTTTAGAGATCAGTGTAATCTAATCTGAGATTACAAACTCTGAAATGTTTTAATCATAAACATATGGTTAATGTATAATGTGACTATAGGGCAGAGTTAAGGTTATTTAGGTACACTACCTGTGCATTTTCATACTTACTACGTTCATATCTCTTTTTAAATTGAACCTGGAAAACTGAATTTTCAGGGTTTATAATGCTTTGGGGGAGGGGGCGATTATAACATTCCTGTAATGCATTGTACCCTAAACTAGTGACGGGTACTCTCCAATCTTAACTCCATTTTCACCTAGTTTTTTCTCTGGGATATATGTATCTATGTATTGTATGTAAAGTGTATTGGTTTTTTATTTATAGTTTAAATTGGATTTCTGTTTTTTGACATATATGCACCACACACATGCCTTAATCAGCCATAATATGAATATAAATTGAAAAGGCCATCTTTTTAGTATCTTGGAGATTATTGTAGGTACAGGTTGGCTAAATAAGTGTAATGGAAATGCATAGCTTCTTACTTGAATTACCTGAAGCAGAGAGGCTCAGGAAATAGACACCCTGCCTTGGATGGAAATAAATTATATCTTGGCCATCAAAATTAGGGTTTGCTTTACTGATGCCCTTTGCACCTTTTTATTCTTCTTTATGTGGGAAAGGATGGAATAATCTCCCTCTGTCACACAAGCAAGCTATTCCCCATATAGTACTTCAACTGTATACCAGAGGTTACTACAGGTGTGGGCAAACTACGGCCCGAGGGCCACATCCAGCCCTCCAGATGTTTAATCCAGCCCTCGAGCTCCCACTGGGGAGCGGGGCGGGGGCTTGTCTCCCCTCTGGCTCCTAGGTGAAGGGGCAGCTGGGGGGCTCTGCATGCTACCCCGCCTCAAGTGCAGCCCCTATACCTAGGAGCAGGGGCAGCACCTGCGGACAGGGCAGCATGCAGGGCTGTCTGGCCACGCCTCTGCGTAGGAGCCAGAGGGGGACATGCCTCTGCTTCTGGGTGCTGCTTGAGGTAAGCAGCGCCCAGAGCCTGCACCCCTCCCGCGCCCCAACCCCCTGCCCCAGCCCTGATCCCCCTCCCGTCCTCTGAACCCCTCTGTCCCAGCCCGGAGCACCCTCCTGCACCCCCCAGAGCCTGCACCCCCAGCCAGAGGAACACCCCCCCCCTCCACACCCCAACCCCCAATTTTGTGAGTATTCATGGCCCACTATACAATTTCCATACCTAGATATCGCCCTCGGGCCAAAACGTTTGCCTACCCTGTGTTACAACATATGGATGGTAGAACAAATTGCTTGATTCATCTCTGTACGTGCCCATTGTATAGCATTATGCTTATACATCTTTTCAGTCATTGCAAAAATTGGACTAATTTGTTTTCACTTACTTCGTCCACACTGAGCGTTTGTTGCCAGCTGAAATCATTTCAGCAAGATACAGAGTGGTTTTAACGATTTTACTTTCAACAGCTGGAAGACTAATTCCATTTCTGATTACTCCAGCATTTCAAAGCTCAGCAGAAATCTCAAAGCCTATCAATTAAAATACTTCCCAATCAGGGATATTGTTGAGAGTACCCATCCTGGACTCACTTCATTTCCCCTATTGATGATTTTGTTAGAAACTCTGCTCTTTATTCTCGACCAGTCTTGTTAAATCAATAGCTTGGGGTGTGAGAATTGAGTACAGATGCCTTTTTATGCAGTAATAATCACAACTTCACCTCTGTGTTGTGGTTACTCTATTGTTGCCTACTTTAAAAAGGAAAAATCCTTTAAACACCAATAAACCTATACATACAAATGGGAGAAAAAGCCCACAATGGAGAAAATACTGCAGTTGGACTAGGTGGGCTCTATGGAGGTAAAGGTGAGAGAGTCAGCGAGGTGAAATCTAACCACCTAAACTGAAGCTAGGGATGGGTCTCAGTAGGGCCACTTCTAGGATGGGCAAGCAGGGCAGTCACCCTGAGTGCCAACGTTCAGAGGGCTCCATACTACTCAGCTGGGGGTTTTGTTTTGTTTGTCTCTGCTGGTCATTTTGGTTCATTTGTTTTTTACTCAGCTGCTTGTTTTGGGGATGGCACCAAAATCCATTTTCTATCCTGGCCGGCAAAACCCCTAGGGCCATTCCTGGGCATTGGAAAAGCCCGTCTGTTGGTCCAGGTTTTTAGTGTATTCACAACACTTGTGCAGTGTGTTGGAATTACATTCCCCAAAGCATGGAGCTTGTGGCCACTCCTTTGGCTGGCTTCCATCAGCACCTTCCTTGCCATTCTGTGCAAGGTCGATCTGAAGACCTATCCTGCAGTACAGAGGCACTCCCTTCATGACTTCCACTCCACACACATGTGCAAAGCCTGAGTCCTGAGCTTAAATGGCCATGAGGCCGCTACACTGTAAGTAAATGTCCCTATAGGAATAGATGCCTCTTAAATAATTCCATATGTTTGGTAACATAAAGATAACCCCACAGTGAAACTTCGGGGACAAATTCTATCCCAAAATGCACATGCAGAGTTTCTGTTTTCATCTATGGAAATAGTACGCTTAATGCAAGGACATAATTTGTCATTTTTATTTGGACAAAGATAACTCCCTCTCCTCTGGTCCCTCCCCACACTTTATCCTTAATCTCATTCACAAAAGAGGAATTGACATTTTGATCCTCACAGGGCAAACCTGACAGCAGCAGCAAGAAACTCCAATAATTGCATTATTAGTGGGTAAGTCAGAATGTAACTCATGAATGTAATGATCAAACATACTCAAGAGCATGTTAACTTAAACAGATTAAAATATTATCCAATAAAGTTCACAAAACAAACATATTAAAGGTTAATGCTAGGAAAAGCCATGTTTTATTCGTCTTTGGTATAAGATACCTGAAAAAATAATAACAAAAGAAAGATAAATCAAGATGATATATAGCAAATACAGTTAAACTAGGATACCCAAAAATCTTTACAAAAAAACTTTAAAATCTATTGGACAAATATATTTGTATTATATTTTTGAATATTACCTCCCTTCTGGAAAAATTACAAGAAGCAAATTATGAGCCTTTACTGAAAAGATTTTTCAGATATGTAATGGCAGAAATGACCATTCTCCCTAAAGTTTGGTTCTTCTTTCAAATGCTTCCAATAGAAATCCCCATAAAGATATTAGAAGTATTGCAATTTTCTATTTTACAATATATTTAGTGTAATAAGATCATCAGGGTTAATTAAAGAAAATGATATAGTGCTGGCGGTATATGTAATGGGCCTTGATAAGATTGTAAGATGGGGGCAGTCGTGAACACCAGATGAAGGTTGTGAAAGTTCCTTCACTGGAGGTTTTCAAAAGGAGGCTGGATAGCCATCTGTCTTGGATGGTTTAGATACAACAAATCATGCATCTTGGCAGGGGGTTAGACTAGATGACCCTTGTGGTCCCTTCTAATCCTATGACTCTGAGATGAAGCAGGAAGATTTCAGTAACCTTTTACTATATATAATGTTCTTATTATAAAACACCTGAAACTTGCTGAAAAGGGTCCCCATCAATTTTAAAATTCTGGGACTAGATAAAGATTCTTCTCTAACAGCAATTCCCCCCCAGGAGATACTCATCCCATGTTTAACAAATGAGAAAAAATTACCCTGTAAAACAGTCAACCTGTAAAGAGATTGGGAAGTAATTAGAGGGGAGAAAATAATAGACACAGAGACATTATAAAGAGTTTTCAATACAGATATGATACTAGTATCTAACTGTACACAATTAAAACATTTTATTTCAAATTCTTGACAGAGGTAGGCTTTAGGAGACCACTCACCGAGATGTAAAAGGGTATAGCCTCCCAGGGCACAATTTCAAAACTATATAATGAACTTTTATTAACTTGCTATTGGGTTAATTAAGAAAATAAAAGAATTAAAGTTAGTTTTTTCATTAAGAAAATAATATATTTGCTTTATTATTTGTCGCTAGTAAGGAAAAGGTCCCAATCAGTAAGTAAAAGAAGGTTGTGAGAATAACAAGATGTATAAACTGGCTATTGCTTGTCATGTGGGAAAGGTGTATGGTTCAAAAAGTAACTAATAAAATAAAGAGCTGCAGTAACAAGACAAAGAAAAACCGCCTTAAAAGAAACAAGCACAACCCTTCCCACTGTTCTGCTGGTGAGCAAGGAAGGGTGAGGAGATAAAAAAGGAAGACCGTAGAGGAAGGAAGTTGGGTTTTTGCTAAAGTCAGCAAGCTAACTGCAGGTACAAAGAGAGCCATGAATCTGAAGGTTTTGTCAGATCCTACCTGATCATGCTGGAGTTCACCAGGATGAGATGGTTTTCCCTAGCTCTGGCCTATTTGTAAGTATACTGATTGCATGCTTATGAATACTTTGTTACTGTATTGGGTGTAGTGACCGCTTATTTTTAAGATGTTAGGCATGCCTGTAGCAATTGCATAAAATACCATTTGGCCTTTGGCTTTAATAAAGGAATTCATGGTTAAATTAGTCAGGTGCTCTCTGATATTAATATTAATAATTTCAAATATTTATTATTCCAACACTTGCCATTGAAGACAAATGTAATTATATTAAGTGGGAAAAGTTTTTTAGATAAGAAAATTTCCCTGCAGTCTTGATTCAAAGCCTACTGATGCCAATGATAATCTTTCCTTTGTCTTTATTGGTCTTTGGATCTGGCTCCTAGAGCTGTGGTCTCTTATTTGCCATACAGCAGCTCCTCCTTTTCGTATGTGTAACTATAAAAGAAAATAATCATAAGTGCTATTAAAGTGGTACCTGACAACCTCTCCTTTAAAGGAAATCTGCAGAGCTGTGTCAGACAACTCATGCCTTAAGCTATATTTGGTAGAAAAATTTCTAATCACAGGAATATTAGTCAATTATCTTAAACTTCATCGTAGACAGAACAAAAGAGAAATTACCTGGGGATCTATTAGTAAAACTTGGGAGGCTTACAAATAAAAAGATCTATCCACTCCATAATAAAAAATTGCTCACACCTTGTGATAGCATCGGATCTGCGTTTTGGCAGTGCTTTGGATGAGAAAGGAGTCCCCTGACAATATACTGTGTCTTAGAAGAGTATGGGATAGTCTCATAATGGGATAGCTTAGTGGTTTGAGCATTGGCCTGCTAAACCCAGGGTTGTAAATTCAATCCTTGAGGGGGCCATTTAGGGATCTAGGGCAAAAATCTGTCAGGGGACAGTACTTGGTCCTGCTAGTGAAGGCAGGGGAACTGGACTCAATGACCTTTCCTTCCAGTTCTATGAGATAAGCATGCTCCAAAAAATTGGGCTCTGTGTATTGTGCAGATATCATATGTAAATTGTGGTATTCATTTACTGTATCTTAATTTTGTTTCTGATTAAGAAACCAACTACATTGTAATTGCTGGTAATTAGAAAAGGACAAACAACCATTAGCAATTGCTATTAATTCACGTTCATTTAGATTGCTTTCTTCTGTTTACTATTATGAATAATAGTACATAGACAACGTTTATGTTAGTGCTATCTCCAAAATACTTTAAAAACATGGTTTAATTAATCATCTCAGTTCCCCATATGAGGCAGCCAACAATTATGCCCTATTTTACAGGTTGGAAAGCTAAGGCAGAAACGTTAAACGACCTGTCCAGTTCAATAAACAGAATGTGTGCCAGAGATGGAATTAAAATTCAGGAGTTCCTTGGTTTCAGACAAGTTTTAATGCTGCACTATAGCTTTCACTCTTGGGTCCAATGTTAACTCTATTGACTTCAGTGGAGTAATTCCATTCTCATCATGGAACTCAATATGTGCACCAGTTTAACTGAGCTCAAAAACAGGCCCATGATGTTTAGCAATTATTTGTAAACATTGTAATACAAATTATATGTCACTAAAGTGATAATGTGTCTATTTATTATTATTATTTTCTAACATACCCTTCACCATAATATGTGGGCACTCTGTGGCTGACTAAAATCATGTTTCTCTATGCAACAAAACAACTTTGCAAATTAGTAGTAAAATGACATAACTACAAAAAAGGGTTAAAAGAAAAATCATGATTAAATATAGACATGTACAAAAAGTTTTTCTTCTCCACAGAGTTTCATAGGAAAGATCTGGGTATTTTTGTAGTCAGTAGCTGTGTTGTCCAGGAGAGCTGCAGTAGCTAAGAGCTTGTGCACTCTTAATAATTCTTGTGACAGATTAACTAGTGGTGGTGCTAAGGTTCTCAGGTTGCAATATTACTGCAGTCTTAAAGAGGACAAATAACCCCTTCTCAATGCTTTACAAAAGCTATCTTCCTTCCAGCAAAGGCTAATGAAGGAATCCATAGGCGTTTTGGTTTTTTTGTCATAACAAGCACTGTTACTACACATCTATGGACATTCTTCATTAGTCATCCTCTCCTTACTCTGGTCACAATTAAAAGATTTCTTGCAAATTTCTGTTCAGGGGGGTCTGCTTTTCAAAAGCTTTTAACAGACTGTTATGATCTGGAATCATTTCATTATAAACAGGCTTCCTGTTCCTTTTGTGATTTTTGTGCAACTTTTTCCACCATGAAGAACTACCTTTTCTTTTCTGGTCTCTCTGATTGACCCTGAATGGAAGGCAGAATACATGTTTCTTCCTGGTACTGTCTTTTCTCTCTGTTACTGGCAAAGCACTTCCAGACATTCTCCAATCGAATTTTTTTTTCCCCCCTGTGTGTTTTGCTCTTCACTTGCACTGAATCTCTGCACGTTTTCACAACTTTTTAGTCTTCTCTTTCGTAAATATCTGAATTTGTTCCTGCGCTGCCTTGTGCTTGCAAAAGAGTTAATTCTTTGGACTTCAACTACTTGAAGTTGATTCTGCTTTGTCATTGAGTCTTCCAACTACTCTATATTACTTTGGCATTCAATTTCCTTTCCATGGCATCCCTTTTTGTGCATTCTTTCACATGAGCAAATTCCAGAAATACTTTTAGTATACATCGAGAGAGAGATTTTTTTTTTCTCTTCCAGCTTACTTTCAGTGGTCCAAAATTACCTTGCAAGACACTGAAGTTCTGATAAGCATTGAGCTATCTCCTAATTGTGACTAACTTCCTAACATTTTTTATTTTGTTGCAGTGTTTCAGCACAAGACCACCAGAACACAGAGTGATAACGAGAAAATGTACTATGCTTTCAGGAAGCAAGGTGTGGAACCTCATTTTGCTATTTTAACTGTCTTGATGTTCCTTAATAGGACTATGAGAGTTTTTTGCTCTGGCTTGATTTTTTTTCTTGGATTTAATTTTTTTTTCCCCCTACCACGATGACCTCAATCCCCCAATAGTTCTTCAGCTTTTAAAAATCAATTCAAATAAATAAAAAGTTATTATTTTAACAAGGCGAATCAGTGAGGGGCCTTATAAAAGCTTTTTGGAAAGATATGAAAAAGCAAAAATGACTTTGCACTTTTCTGTCAGCTTTCACTATAATGATTAAAACTAAAAAAGGGGGAACTGGGTGGCTCATATGTATGCTGTGCACCAGTTCTAACCTGCCTGAGTCAATAGCAAGTGACCAAAGCTTATCTCATGGCTGCTTTGTGGCCCATGTAAAATGAGTTGCTGGTCCCAGCCTAACTGCTATTTGAGAAGAGTCCATATCACTAAATTACCACCGCAACTGGCATCAATTGGTATCCTAGCATAACTAGCATTGTTATTGTTAAATGAATGAACATGGAGTTGAGACTGAATTATCCTTCCAGGAAATAGCTGCCGTAGGTCAGGATTAGGGCGTATTAGTTGAAGCAGAGTAGGGAAGCTGCATTGCAGTTGTCAGGTCAGTGAATAAACAGAGAACACCACTTGCCAGTGCTCTCAGTGTCACTTTTTGCAAGCACTAAATTAGTTTAAAAACATAAGTGTTGAAATATAGGAAGTTTCTGGGTAATTATTAAATAACTGCAACATTTAGTAATGGAGCATTGCTAGTGTATGCCTACAAAGGTTATTCCCCTAAAAAGTTTTAGGTTAGATTTTTCTACTGCCTGGCATCTGGTATAGTCATTTGCACTCTCTTAACACAAATGTAAATTATCAGAGATGCAAAGTGGTGGAGATTCATGGCCAACGTATGCTGCTACTTAATCTTGAAAAAGAGCAGAATGGGACTCAGTGACTTTTTTTCTCTTCATCAAGGTATATTTCCCTTTGCACAGCTGGTCATCCCTCGTGTAGAATAAAGGGATGTCATGCATGGCCCAGTAAGGAATCAGACATAATCAATTAAAAGCTCACGTGTAGGTAAAGGCAAGTACTATGGCTCCAATTCTGAGATTCAGCCTAGCTGCACTCTGTGTAGTAGCTGAGGAGTGGGGAGCAGCAGTGGCTTTATGCCACCTTTTCTAGTTTGCTGATTCTGGGGCTGACAGAGAGCTGTTTCAGTATCCCTCAAAAAATCAGAGCAGCCTCTGGGCTGCTTTAACCTACTCCCACCTGCTTTTGCCCCCAGCAGCCATTCCAATAGCTGAGAATACTAAGAACATATGGGCTAAACTGTGAGGGTGGCAGCATAGAGCTCCATATTACTTCTCTTCAACTGCACACCTGCATAGGGATTAGTTAGAATGGCTACATAGAAATTATAAAATACCTTTTTGACCCTGCATATTTTCAAATCATTATAGTTGAGTAAATTATATGAAAATTCAAAACCGGTTCTAACCTACTCTCAGCACAAGCTATTGGGAAATATGATATGTAAATTTGTGGGGAGAGGAAAATGGATATTGATGATGGGAATTTGGGGAGTGAAGAAAATGGATATTAATGGGAATTTGGGATTTTCCACGCCTATCCCCAAGTAATGTCATGGTTTATAAAGCCAATAACTTGGCACTGATATAATATGTCTACATAGGATATAAATGGCTCTTAGCCATGATGGTCAGGGATACAACCCCATGCTCAGGGTGACCCTAAACCTCTGACCGCCAGAAGCCAGGAATGGAATACAGGGGTGGATCACTCCGTAATTCCCTTCTTCTGTACACTCCCCTTGAAGCTCTTGTACAGGCTAGAGGCTACAATTGGAGATGGGATACTGGGCAAAATGGATCATCGTCTGACCCAATATGGCAGCTCTTATGTCAGGACTCCCTTTTGAATTCTGTGGAATTTCATAATTAATGATACAGTTAGGGTGACCAGATGTCCTGATTTTATAGGGACAGTCCTGATTTTGGGGTCTTTTTTTCTTATATAGACCCCTATTACCCCCCCCCCCACTCCCGTCCCAATTTTTTCCCATTTACTGTCTGGTCACCCTAGGTCCAGCACTATCTCAAAAGAGGAGCTGCTACATAAACTTAATTTAATGAAGAGTGAACCAATCAGGCAAATGGCAATGAGTTTGAAAGTTTTGTTCACCAGGACACACTACTTCAAAAGAACACTAGCCAGTAACTCAAACATTTTTCTCTATAGAGCTTGGCTGTAAACATGGATAAGATGGTAAAGATTAATTGCCACCTCCTTACAGATATGCTGCTCCCATGCTCTTGCTCAAAATGAGCTTTCATTGAAAAGAAAAACAGTTTTAAAAATGAATTAACTGTCTGTGCCTTTTTTTTCTTTAACTCTTTTTACACTTGATAACTACAGACAGAGTTCGAACTGACACTTCCACCTATACCACTTTGAGACACAGCATCCCTTCTGGACAGGAAGAACTGATCCTTTTGCAGGAACAGGTGAAGAAGGGAACAATTACTGTGGATGAAGCGCTTGAGAAATTTAAACAGTGGCAGAATGAAAAAAGCAGTTTAGAAGTCACACAGCAGGTATACTTCTGAAGGATTATGTTTGCTTATTGCATCTTGTCCAAAAGTTTCAAAAATAGGTACCTAAATTTGGAGTCCTAAATCCATACTTGGGCATCCAAATAAGTGTATATCTATACTGCAGCTGTGATTCCCAGCACGGGCAGACAGACTTGCACGAGCTCGAGCTAGTGCACTAACAATGGCCGCGTGGATGTTGCAGCGCCGATGCGACTTGGGCTAGCCACACAAGTTCAGACCCAGGAGTTCAGCAGGCACAGACTCAGACAGCTAACCTCAGCCCCCACCTATGCTGCAACCGCCACACTGCTATTTTTGGCATACTAGCACAAGTCTGCCTGTCCACACTGGGAATCTGGCCACCCAGCTGTGGTATAGATATACCATGGGGCCCTGATTTTCAAAAGTGTCGTGCACCCAGCAGCTTATTTCAGTGAGAACAAGTGGGTTCTCAGCATTTCATTTTGGTTGAGTATTTTGGTACCTAACTATGGATTTAGAACAGAGCTTTTGCACCATTTTGTTGATGTTTTGTTTTGTTTTTTAAGTATTGTTCTTATTGTTCACCTATGAAATTTGTGTAACATCTATGAAAAAGGATTCTTTGAATTCTTCACCATAAGCCTTCTCTCACTGAATGCGCAAAAGCCTTCTCAATTCCACGCAGGAGGGGAACCAGCTCCCAAAATGAATAGAGTCAGCTAATGGAAGTTTTACCATTTCAGATGTAGAGGACATTGTATATACATTGAATAGGTTTTACACAGGTTTCAAACAGCTTGCATGCAGAATTACGTGCTACAGTCTAGTATATACATATAGGGATCATTGTATTCCCACCCACCACTAAAATGGAACCGCTTTTGTATTGCAACAAACAAATCATTATGCTGGCAGTAGCCCCACCAGCAATTATCAGAAGAACAAAGAAGTGAAGTGAAGAATAGGATATCTTCCAGATTCCTTAGACCATAATTCTACTACCATATCAGTGTACATGCTGAATAGTATTTTATTCTGTGAGTAGCCCCATTAAAATGCCTGTTAGTTTGCAGTTCACAAGTAATACACGGGCTAAAATTTGTTCACACTAATCATTTGTTTTAAACAGAAAATAAATATTTAAGAATCAGTATGTCTTTGCAGATAATCAGTGGGATTACTTGCGTAGTAAGATGCTACTTATCATGAATAAGGATGGTAGGATCAGACCCTAAAGATTCTTTCTACTAGCACCTTATTTCTCAATTGGCTAGAAAATGACTACCTCTTATTATGGCTACAAAGACCGATGCAGACTGTCTAAATCTGTGTGGATATGAGTGTAACTGTCATCTAGCCCTGGATACGCTGTAACTTGCTGATGGCTTGGGGATAAATGCTGAAACTAAAAGGCTGCACCTATAGAGCAGCATAACATTCTTCCTAGCCTTATTAAATGATTTTCCTGTGGCGAGAAGCTAAATGTTCAGAATACTAAAAAGCCAACCTTTTCCAGCTATTCATTCATTATTTTTTTACAATCAACCCTAGTTATTGATTTTTATTGTTGTTTGTGTCTTTCTTTTTTAAGGAAAAAGTACGCCAGCTCAGAGATAGCATTATCGGGAACAGACCAGAAGACATTTTGTATGGTAAATTATATCTAAGTAGCATTTCAATACAATGAAGACATGAATTGTGGGATAACTATGCCCTATCTCTGCTAAGGTACCAATCCAAATCCCTGGTTGGCCTTTAGATCAGGCCCTAGTGAGCACGTTGTGTATCTTGGTTTAACTCACAGGTATTATTTTAAATGTAATAAAGACTTGATCAACTTTTAGGGTAAAACCCTGACCCTTCTGAAGTCAGTGGGAGTTTTACCATTGACTTCTGTTGCGGCCAGGATTTCACCCTCAGTGTCTACTTCTCAGCTTTCCTGTAATGCACTGTTTCTTAATAAAGTGTTGGGACTAGAAATGGGCAATCGATTTCCTAATAACAGTTTATGTGGTGAATTTAGTCTTTGTTTTTCTTGTTTGTGACTCATCAGTGAACACACATTGGTTTTTACTAACTTGTTCACTGTTCAAAATGATTCATATTTAGTGCCTATGGATTGCTCTGGAAGTGCTCACTGCAAGAGCTCTTTCACATAATTAGTATTCATTATTCATTAGGTGAGCTGTGGGGTTTTTTTCATTATTTAAAGTTATACCATATTGTTTTGTTCCTGATGGGATGGCCTGCACTTTATAAACTACTTGCATTTCTGCCCCAAACAAATTTCATCCTGTCTTGAAACTAAAAGTAAAAAGTCTGCCCTTCATATATAGCTATACCTATAAGGGGAGGGGAGGTGTGAGTGTACAAGCAATACTGTATCTATCTATATTTACACACCTACATATTTATCTAATCCAAAGAGGGAAAACACACACACACACACACACACACACACACACTTGCTCTAATGCCAGAAAGATAGTAAAAACAAATAATGCATTCTAACAATATTTTTTCCTCCTGACAGACAAAATCACCATTGAACATCATCCAAATGGTATGTGATACTAGTTTAATCTTAAAAGTTCACCTTAGCATAGGTACTTTTCAGAGTGCCCCCTCTGGCAAAAACTACTGCACAGAAATTCGAAGTTATATAGCTGGTTCCTTCGAACGGAATAATGCATTTTGGTTAGCTGAGTGGCCTAGTAGTAACCTAGAGGGTTTAGTCTGAAAGTCCCCATGCTGCCAGGAGTTTAGAGCACTGCGCCTGTGAAATGGTTGAATCACTATCAGCTTTCGCAACAGAGCACACAGACTCTGAGCTAGTATTCAGAATCACTCCCTTCCTACAGTTTGGTTTTATTGGTAGTTCACAAACAGTTACTTGATATAAACCTCAAACTAAGCTTTCTCTCTGAGCTTGGTTATCTCCTAATGTTTCCCTCCAGGGCCTCCTGTGTCCTCGTTCTCTCTAGTGGCCTCTCTCCTGAGAGCCACCCTCTCTCTCTCTCTCTCTCTCTTAATGAACCACACCTGCCACCTGACCTTCAAGGTCAACAGGCGAGCCCTGCCATTCTGGGTGAAATTCTATTGTGTGCTTTAAACAGGTTAGACTAGATCCTCAGAATGTTCCCTTCGAGTCTTAACATCTATGAATCCTGCTACAGTGTCTTGTATCGCTCTGAAGTTAGTCTTTCTAGCTGGCATTCAAAATGGGCATAAGACAGAACTTCATCAACCCTTAGAATCATAGAATATCAGGGTTGGAAGGGACCTTAGGAGGTCATCTAGTCCAACCCCCTGCTCAAAGCAGGACCAATCCCCAGTTTTTGCCCCAGATCCCCAAATGGCCCCCTCAAGGATTGAACTCACAACCCTGGGTTTAGCAGGCCAATGCTCAAACCACTGAGCTATCCCTCCCCCTATTCTTGGGTGGGAATGAGAAGGCAGAGACATGAAAGGAGGAGAAACTGGGAAGAACCTGAAGTGATCCCAGATCCTTTTGAAACAGATTTTAACTATTGAGGGACTAATCCTTGAGTTCTTACACAGCTCCCACCTAATATCTGTCCACCCAACAGATGTTAATTCGTAGCTTGAAACAAAAATGACAGTAGCCTATCTTCTCTTTCTTTAGTTTGTGGGGAAAGCCTTCATTTTAGAGACCTGCTGTACACCACACCGTTTGACAAACTGGTACGTATAGATATTTTCATAGCTCCCATGTTTGTTTGTTTGTTTGTTTGAATTCATTTGCAATTTAAATATGGAGATACCAGTTTTCAAACAGACTCCTTAACCGTATCTCCATATCCCACTTTTAGACACTCATCAGATTTGGATGTCCTATTCAATAGCCACATTTGAAGATTAGATTTAGAAGCACACTTATTATTCCATAAACTTATTCAAAGGAAGGAGTTTAGTTATTTTTGTAAATGAGCAGAGGGATAACTGAATTTAGCTTTTTATAGTTATGAAATGTGATTTTGAATTTCTTGATATTGCTGCTGATCTTCCTCCCAATAAATTCAGTGGAAAATGGGTGTGACGGTGCTGCCTGTGGGAGCCTGCTGAGGTCACTCAATCAGGGTGAACTGCAAACAGAACGGGGCAAACAAACCCCAAATGCTGGTGGATATTCCAATACTTAGATTCACCAAGCCAGCACAAAACAGCTTCTATAGTACCACATTAAGAAGTCCAAACAACACAGTTCCCTTAAAGTACCCAGCCTCAGGCCTCCATCCAGACACACACTGTCAGATATGATGATGATGATTACTGAAAATCTTAATTCATCATATATAAGAAAAGGTTCTTCCAATCCCAAAGGATCAGCCCCAAATCCAGGTCAAATAATAACTTACCCCAAATACACGCTTCTAGTCAATTCTTGTTAACTAAACTAAAATTTATTAAAAAAGAAAAGAGAGAGAGTTGGTTAATAGATCAGTATACATACAGACTTGAATTCAATTCTTGAGGTTCAGGTACATAACAGAGATGAGCTTGTAGTTGCCAAAAGTCCTTTTAGAAATAGTCCATAGGTTATAGTCCAATGTCCATATTCAGGGTGACGCCAGTCAGTGACTGGGGATCTCAATCCTTATGGCTCAGGGTTTCCCCCTCTTGAAACCCAAAGCAGATCTGAGATGAAGAAGGATCATGTCCCAGGGTTTTTATACATTTCCAGCAGCCATTTGGCCTGAGAAAACAATAGGCTGAACTGTCCTCCTTCCAAACATCATGGCAATTAGCACAGGATAATTTATCCATTACATAGTTCAGACACAGGTTATCACAATCTTCAAAGAGACATAGACAATAATACTATTTCACTCAAATATCTTCCTAAATGTTAATATTCCTTTTTTGATCTTTGAATCAAAGCTATAGCCATAGACACAGACTTGTTTGCTTACATCACAAGTGCTGAGCAAACATCTACTCTTCTATCTCTAACAATGCAGGCTTGCATTTCAAAGCTCTATTCATTTACATATCTTCCTAACCAGTCTTTACAGTTCGGCCATGGGTCAGGTCAGTCTGTGAGTTCATTAACTCTTTCTGGCCCTGTCACCTTTCAATGAGATATTATATTATACTCATAACATCACAGTGGGCTATAAACTTCAGTTGGAGCAGGGTCAGGCTCAGTCTTCACCTACATTATTTCAGTTCTTCCTATCTTTGGGTCCCCAAGTAATACTTTGTGTGGCTATTAATATATGATTTATTCATAAAAAAATATGAGCAGGAGAGTTTATCTTGACTTTTTTTCTGGAAAGGCAAGTGGGATTGATCTGATTTTAACAACTGCTACTACTAAATAAAGAGTAGGTGTGTGGCATATGAGTGCACATGCTATTTGCGCAAGCCCCGAATATGGACGTAGAAAACACTTCGTTTTTTATAAAGCCGATTCTCTGATCACAATTAAAATGACATTCATTAAGGCATGGATACGATCACATTTTTGTTGCATTCTTATAGAACTGGGGGGGAAATGAACCACCAAAGAAAACCTCCTATGCTAAAGTTTTCAAAAATGCCTAAATGACATAGGAGCTGAAGAGCAATTTTCAAAAGTGACTTAGGCACTTAGAAGTCTAAAAGTCCCACTGAGAGTCAATGAGACTTAGTCTCCTAAGTGCCAGTTTTTTAAAGGTGTTTAGGTGCCTAAAGATACAAAAATGTGCCTTAGATTTTCAAAACATGTAAGTGCCTAATTCTCATTAAAATAAATGGAGTTAGGCTCCTTGGCACTCCTGAAAATCCCACTAGGTATGTATCTGCACCATTATGTACCTAAGTACCTTTGAGAATCTGGCCAAAGGCACTTTTGCAACATTTACCCATTATCACATACAAACTGTCTTGAGTTTTGTGTGCTATTTCCTATAATTTAAAAATCATCCACAATCATGTTCTAAAAAGGAATGAGAGATGATTCAAAGTGATCAGAGGTGATTAACAAAAATACGTGTGATTCATGATTTGAACTGCCTGTAAATTGTTGTCTTCTGATGGCTCTTTGGTAACTTTTGTAGAATGAACTTTTCTCAGTCCAGTTCTGGGTGGACAAGTTTCCACATCATAAAACTTGCCATCACAATTGAAATTAATTAGCAACCTCATTGCCAGGCTTAATGCCAAGGACTGAATGGGCATGTAGTACCATTCTATCACTCAGTAATGCACCTATGTTTTAAACAACAGTAGTCTATTGTGCCCAGACCATCAGTGCTGCCCCAGGTGCTGATGCTGCAAGCCCTGCTGCCAGTGATGTAGGAGATGACCTGAAAGCAACAACTGGGCCAGATAGAGGCTCCGAAACATCTGAAGTTAACATAAATTGTATTTGGCCAGTATTGAGCATTTATTCAGGGGTGGGGGTTATGTATCATCAGTCTGCATAATTGCACTTCGAATGAACATAGGTCTCCGGAAACATGTCAGACTTATACACCTAGAAATTGTAGTCCTTTGATCACAATTCTGCCCCATGAATATGCCTCTCACATATTCTATTGGAGCCACTACCGGGGTGAGATGGTAACTCGGTCTTCATGCCCATTCCAGCCTAGGCATCTTTGAGACCACCAATGTGGGTGGCATGCTGTGGCAATTTTTATGGTTGTTTTGTTATCCTGTGGGTGCTTGTTCACTAGGAACTGGATGGAAGTCATTTTACATAGGCCATTCAATAGCCTACACCTAGTTATGACTTCAGTCACTACTGACTTTTTAAATATGAAAGATGAAAGTGCATGTTAATTTATTCATTTCTCTGTGAGAAAAAGCTTCATCTCCAAGGGATATCTTTATTTCACCATGTGCTGCTATATTAAATATTCTGTCCTCTTAGTGTTATAACTGCTCCAACACAGCTCAACTCCCCAATGTACTGTACCTGGCCAGGTCACCTACTGGAGTAAAGCAATCCTAGAGTATATACTTTTTCAGATTTCACTATCTGAACCTGTGGAAGCCCATGGCAATAAAGCATATATGGTTTAATTACGTTTGCCCAACTGTCTGCCAAAGACCAAATTGCTTCCATAACTTCATCCAAAAAGCCTCCAGAATAGCATTGAGCTTCTTTCACAAACTGTTAGCTTATTGATTATGAGCACTATCTTGATTACCTGGATGCATTTCCCCAGCCCTTCATCTCTCACCAGCATCTTGTTTCTATTCCCACTGCTGGCAGTTATCTCAGTAAACTCACTTGATAATCAGTGGACTCCATTCTGATAGGGAAGGGAATGCATATACAAAAATCCATAAGACAAATAATAAGTAGAGATGGGCCTAAATCATAAAATACACAACTTTTATTTTGAACACATCCACCAATTCAAAGTGTTCATGAAATATGGAGCCAGTTGTTGGATTTCAAATCCTTTGCGTCTCCCTGTTATTGGGAGTGAAATAATTCAAAGTGAATGCCACTCAGTGGAAGAGTGTTTCCTTGGAATTATCCCATTGGCAGAAATGGGAGGAGGCATCACTTTAAACTCCATGGAAGTGGAGCCAAGACCCAAGATGTTAAAGACCATGGCTGGGATGTTCTCAGAGAGGCCCAGTGTCTTTACAATACTCCCCAACTTCTCAATCTCCCTCAGAAGCCACTCCATCCTTGCAGCTGCACATCCCCAAACAAACAGGAGGGGACTCTTGTACAGTCAGAGGCAAGGGTCAGACCCACCCCAGCTCATTCTCCAACAAAAATGACCTATTTCTGTAGAAGTTTCACAGTTTTTTCCCCAAAGCATTTTCCATATTTAACACCTTGGAAGGAAAACATTACTTAAGTGGCTGCCAGAAATATAGAAGGGATATTGGAGAATTTAAAGGAGAATTTTAAAAATTAACATATCACATTCTGTCAAAACAATCACTCACTCTAACTATAGACTTTGACCTTGCTACATTTTTCAACTGTATTGTCCTAAATGCTCATGTGACATTCATGGCTGTTTATAAATTGTATGCATCTTTTTAGTCCCCAACTCGAAGCCCAGCAGAAAAGGAACAGATGCCTAAAGATAATTAAGGTAAGAGCATATATAAATTATTTTTCTATAAAACAATTCCTAATAAAGTGCTTCATATCGGTGATGCATGCTCTTAACCATGCTCTTAACCATAAGTGACATCTCAGCCATAATGCTGGTATCACTACCGCAATAAGCAGAAATGCACATAGTGCTATAGTACGTAGTGTTATGTATTGTATGTTATGGCCCTGATTTTTAGTCAGATTTCAGTGTGCCCTCAGAATTACAACAGCAGATTTGCACTGAGTCAGAAGCACAACTGGCTTGTGTGTGCAATTAAAAAGTGGGTGCAGTTGTAGGTACAACTAATTGCACCAGCAAAAATTAGAGGCTTTGGGGGAATATGTAGCCTGATGTACTGAACATATATATACTATGATACTATACATATACTGTCATAAAGGTATTGAATAAAACCTGTGCTGCATGTAACTAAAAACCATCATAATCCAAATATGAGGTCTCTTTCTGATCTTGCTCACATCTGTGTAAATCAATAGTGATTCCACTGACGTGAATAGAGAATGCATGGATAAGTGGTGCGAGATCAGCATTAGGTGAACAGTGTCCCCAAAAGAGGATTGTGTTTGCTTTTTGCAATGGCAGGTGTGAGCTACCTAGACTGGACAACTGATATATTTTTGTTCATTTCTAGAATCTTTGGAGATTTCTCTAGGTCGCCTGAAAGGGTTTGCATTTTTGTAGTAGGCTTATGAACTGTACATCCTGCAAAGCAGTATCTGGAGGCCTTGAGGCATGGAAAAGGGTATTCACCAGAAATTAGAGACAAACAGTGAAGGCTCGCTATCACTGGGAAAGCTGGGGTACTGCTACCCTGAGAAAATTAGGAAAATCAATGTACCTTTGCCCAATTCACAGCTGATAATTTTATGTATGAGAGAGACAAGGGTGGTGAGGTAATATCTTTTATTGGACCAACTTCTGTTGGTGAGAGAGACAAACTTAGCACTACGAGATGAGGGATTCTTATGCAGCAGTGGCTCTGGGTCCCCTTATTGCAAAATGCACCTTTCAGTATGGGGATTTAAAAGCAGCAGTAGTACTTCATTAACCAGCCTCTCAGCCACAATATAGCACTTTCAAATGTGCCCTTTTTTAGTGAACATATGTAGTGGAATGAAGGGAAGTTAGTATCCTAGCATAAACCTAAAATGCCTCACCAAGGACCATTACTGACATCAAAGCTAGCCACTGAGTTCATACGGGCTCCCTGTGTGCTAGGGACTAAATCATTGTACAGATATATCCTCTAGGACCACAGGTACCTCACTTCTATGGCAGAACTAAATCAATGCTGCAACTTATTTTCATGTAAGGGGGGCTGTTTTAGACTCTAGCTGGGATACTGTGAGAGATGAAAGCTGTCCAAGGAATGCACTCAATCAAGCATTTTCTAGGTGTTCTGGACTCGCCCTATCTCTGGCTAGCCTTGCACACTTGTGGGTTACACCTGCACTTCCAGCCCCTTGCCAGAACAGGGTGGGTTCAGGTTGCTTGCACATCTTTATCCTAATTTAGATGCTCACAGCCTGTGTCTTGTCATCAGAGGTTGCCAAAACCCAAGGAGTGACCCAAGCCGAAAGTCACTCACTAACAGCGAAATATACAAATGTGTAGAAGGAAGTATGAAGCACATGGGAGATATCTGAAATGTTTTTATTGATATGCTGTGTACCTCTTCTATTTGCACCAATGTATTAGACAGTATGATACTAAAGAGTTAACTCAGTCTTGGGTGGTTTTACACATCTGCAGAAAGGCAGACAATGATCGTAAATCCTTGATTCTTGACAAAAATATGGGTGTCAAAAGATTGTTCCTCTTTTGTCACTATCCAAGGGGAGCACTATCCCTAGCTTATGGCAGAACCAGGGCCCTGCAGAGAGAAAATTTGAAGAAAGAATTTGGAAATTGTTAAAAGCTTCGGCCCTGAAACTGAAGGCAGAGGCAGGTCTGCAAAAAAGATTGTAACCCAGTCCCTAGGAGAGTGGGTATAAGGGCTAAATTGGACCTAACTAAGGCTTGAAGGAAATGCTATGCTTAGATAAGATGCCATGTGTGTAGACCTTTTTGTTCTCACCCTTGCCTCGCTGATTGCTTTAGTCCTATGTGTGAATACATAATTTGTTTTGAAAAAACTGATCAGGGTCACTGCCTTTTTCATCTAATCACAGATTCCTGATTGGAAGCCTGTAGCAGAGGCCAAATATAGTTGGCTCTGCTGGGGAAGCACAGTTGGTAAACAGGGGTTCTGTAACCTGGAAACCCAATCCATAAGTGGGATGAATCACAAGATTCCACTCTGAGAAGTGTTGGACCTGGTTCTGGCACTGGGAAGGCTACCCGTGAAGAGACTGAGAGAGCTCAGAGGTAGAGCTTATCCTGGAACAATGATAGCAGGGGTACAAGAGAATGGCCCTATTATTTTCAAAGGAATTTCCTTTCACCAGAGAATTTGGAGCTGTCACTGGAAAGTTAACCACTGGGGTTGTTTGCTGTTTCTTTTTACACTATAATCTGTTTGCATGCTGTTTATTTCCAGCACCACAACTGGTTAATAAAGAGATCACTGAGGTAAAACATACAAAAGATATTAATGTAAGGAGGCTGTTCACAGAGAAACACTAATTAGCTATCAGCTATAGCCATTCAGTAATCTGTCATTTAAATGATGAAAGGATTATGTGTATTTACTACTCCCGTTTTCAGTAGCAGCAGAGTTTGCTGATGGGCTTTGTTAATGAATGTGACCTTCCTACTTTGGGCATCTCATTATATCCTGTTGGAATATTAACTGCTCTCTCTAGCAGTTCATTGATATCCTATCCTATTGCATATTGTACCTCAAGGAGTCTGTTTTAATCACCAGTTGCTACCTACACTTTCTTTTCTGTTCTGTATATTGCTTTTAAAACTATTTTAAACATTGTGGAATGATGAGTCATTAAGATTGATTGCTTAGAAGACATAGAGATAGATAAATAGACTATTACTGCATTCATAGTCTTCCTGTCAATGCAGTCTTTGGCCTCTCTTCTGAGATTGCCAACAAGAGTGCCAGACATGATCCACCAAGACCTGAACTGAGACCACCAATTCATTTCACAGAATTTATCAATTACTTTTCCTTCATTCTGGCCCTAAGCTGAATTTGAACCAATTACCTAGAAATGAAAGTTGCTACATCCTGTTGCCAGCCCACTGAAGAACCCAGTCCCTCTGAACAAGTTAACGAGTTATGCAACCTTACACAGAGAAGAATGATCATGTCATGAGAGCACAGGGCTGAGAGTCAGAAGATTAATAGATTTATAGATTCTAGGGCTGGAAGGGACCTCGAGAAGTCATTGAGTCCAGCCCCCTGCCCTCATGGCAGGACCAATTACTGTCTAGACCATCCCTGATAGACATTTATCTAACCTACTCTTAAATATCTCCAGAGATGGAGATTCCACAACCTCCCTGGGCAGTTTATACCAGTGTTTAACCACCCTGACAGTTAGGAACTTTTTCCTAATGTCCAACCTAAACCTCCCTTGCTGCAGTTTAAGCCCATTGCTTCTTGGTCTATCCTCAGAGGCTAAGATGAACAAGTTTTCTCCCTCCTCCTCATAACACCCTTTTAGATACCTGAAGACCGCTATCATGTCCCCTCTCAGTCTTCTCTTTTCCAAACTAAACAAACCCAATTCCTTCAGCCTTCCTTCATAGGTCATGTTCTCTAGACCCTTAATCATTCTTGTTGCTCTTCTCTGGACCCTCTCCAGTTTCTCCACATCTTTCTTGAAATGCGGTGCCCAGAACTGGACACAATACTCCAGTTGAGGCCTAACCAGCACAGAGTAGAGCGGAAGAATGACTTCTCGTGTCTTGCTCACAACACACCTGTTAATGCAGCCCAGAATCATGTTTGCTTTTTTTGCAACAGCATCACACTGTTGACTCATATTTAGCTTGTGGTCCACTAGAACCCCTAGATCTGCATGCTGTTCCTGAAACTGCCACAGTCCTCCTTCAACAAGTCACCTATGGCCTGATTTCATGCATGCTGAGCACCAGCAGCTCCTGTTGATGTCAGTGGGAGTTGAGTGTATTCAAAAGCTCTGAAAACTGGAGTTTCTTGTGCCTCAGTCTCCCATCTTCAAAACGGGCTAATAATACCTACCTGACAACGATGGTCAGACTTCACTTTAAAATGTTTAAGTTATAGAAGTGAAAAGTATTGCTATATTTACTGATATATGATATAATGATACATTAATTGCAGAATTATGTTATAATGAGGAGATAACATACTCCTTTAACTAAAACTAATATTGCATCTGTCTCCCGAAAGAGGCTATTGTAGCCACTATTATAAAGCTCAACTTTAGCCAACAATTACCTTGCAGTGCTATGTGAGTTACTCTGCTAAGCAAGGGGGAACACTGCAGTATACTATTAGTACCACTGTTTGGTAATGGGTGGCATGACCTATTTTCAACACTTTAAAAGTAATCTTAATATGAAGCACTCTGAAACTTGCTGTCCTTCACTTAAATGAAGGAGGGTGGAGTGTTAGTGTTCCTGTTTTGTTTCCCGTTAGTGTCAGTGAAACTGATTGATTTCCTGCTCTCTAAAGTGCAATATTCAGGTTCTTCCAAGATTGGACTGTCAGTCAGTTTCATGAACACTCGGCCCCTGCTGCTGCTACAGCACATACGGCAGGGAAGTAACACAGGAGGTGGAAGGGAGACCACCATACGGAGAATAAACGAACAATAGGGGAGACATTCAACATATGGAAGAGAGATGGAAAAGAGACGTTACAAGAAAATAGATCTTCCTCATGAGACTAGGTTTCGATCACATTCTAATCTCTTCTCCTCTGCGGCGGTGTCACTGCTCCCTCTTTCCTGATAAGAAGGGGATGGTTAAAACATCAATACTTTCTGGGGCATGAGGACAGAGGCAATCATTATTCTATCACGTTCTTTTCACTCATTTCCAGTGTGTACGTGGGGAGCGAGGTTGGAGAACTGGTTTGCCAGGAAGAATCTACATACCTTACAGGGTTAAAGTTGCTGACAGTTAATGTTGGTTGAAGCAATATTTGCTTCTGCTCCTTGCTCTGTGAACCCCCTTAGAAAGATCACAGACTGTAACCATGAAATGGCCAGACAATGTATTGTGCTGCCGTTGCTGGTGTGCCGGGAGACTGATGATGATGATACAAGAAAGGGGGTTTTTGTGTGCTGCTGACGGAGATCCATAAGCTTGGGGCATTATTGTTCTGTGTCCTCTTGCCCTCTGCTTATATATGCAGCACTTCTGCCTTTGTACACCTCATGGGAAAGAAAGCAGTTCCTCAATGAACACAGCAAAACACCAAAGTTTTTACATTAGTTCGTTCCCTTCCATACCATTTTGCCTGGGTGGAATGTACCCAGGCAAAATGTACAATTTTTTGTACAGAATGTACAATATGAGCCAATGTCTATAACAATGCCGTTTATTCCCTTTGTTTAGGCTTTTTGAGCCCACATTTCTAAAACTCAGCTCTGTGCTTCATCAATACTGTAGTTTAAAATATGACTTCTTCTTTTTTTTTTACTCACTGCAGCTATTGCTTTTAGCTGCACTTTATCCTGTTTTATTGTTACTTCTATAATCAAACAGAGTGTTTATGTGCCTTTTGGGATTGAATGAGCCCTCTGTATTGTCTGGCCACTTCAGTTTATCATGCATTACTCAGCCTGTCTCCATCCAGCTGGCTTCGTTTCAGTGTCACCCTTTCTTATCCAGATCAGTGCCTTCACTTCCACGCACCATCATTGCACCGAGAGACTTCTGAAGGCATTCATTGCTCTATCATGCAGTTGCCAGCTGGATGAGACTTTAAAGATGGGTGCTGAATATGCTGTTTTCTACCTCCCTTTGTCCCCAGCTCTTGGGCAGATCAATGGAATCCATAAGTGTTCACTCTGAGCGCAGGAGCTTGGCCTATGGAGTCAATATTAAATTCATTCAGTCTTTATAGCTGATAAAACATTGGCATTTAACAGGTTTGTGCAGAGTTAAAGGGCCAAGGTTAAACCATTCAGCTGTAAAAAGCAGTGACAGAAACAAATTTAAACACTGTCCCCTATGTAGATATCACATTGTGGGGTGCAATCCAAACCAGTCAGGGTTGTTTCACTACCTTGCCTGCAACGTGGGTGCCTCATAATGCCTTGCTGTTGTAGCTTCCAACCTGGGCCTCTCACAAACAGCCTAACAGCATGCAGGTCACACCCTGAGTGTCTGTGTATAGCTGCAGTCCTGGTCCAGCCACTCTGACGGTTTCCAGCAACCGTGGTTACTACTGCTTGGGTGCCCCCACCAAATTCCCAGTCCAGGATTTTCCGTAAAAACGTGTGTTCCCCACTATACAGTCCTCTCTTGGACAGTTCAGATATTAGAGGTCCATTGCCCCTATAAATGGGTCAATGTATGACTGCTTGCTACTTTAATTGGCATTACCAAACAATTCAGTTTAAACACAACACAGGATTAGTTTTTATTAAAGAATAAAATAAGTTTATCAACAAAGAGATTTTAAGTGAATACAAGTATAAGGTATTAAACTCAGAACTGGTTACAAGAGAAATAAAGATAGCTACTAGGAAGCGTTCTAAGACTTAAGATACTAGACTTGGTTCAAGGTAAAATCCTTACCACAGGCTCCCATCATCATTTCTGATCAAATCTTCAAGTCAGGATCTCTCACAAAGTCCAAAGGCTGGTTCCTTTGTCATCTTGGATGAAAGAGAGGAGTTTTTGCCTCTGACTTTTATAGTCCAGTCAACCTTTGAAATGCATTTTTCTGAGAGTTACCCGTAGATAAAGTACCTTCCAGCTGCAAGGCATGAAGTCTTGCGGTGAAAGGGGTTCCATGTTGTTTGTTGAAATGCAAATTGATCTGTTCCTGACCCCCTTCGCTGACAAAGAATGGGCACTTGAGCAGTGATCGCCCATCAACTTTGGCCTTTGGCTAGAGGCATCAGCTTGTCTTCCGTCTTTGAGGAACAGGTTGATCCCCTTCTAGTACTTGTCTGGTAAACATATTTCAGTCATAATTTCAGCTTCTGTTAAAACCTGTACATATAATTAGAGCCCTACCAAATTCACGGCCATGAAAAACACATCATGGACTGTGAAATCCGGTCTCCCCCGTGAAATCTGGTCTTGTGTGTGCTTTTACCTTATACTATACAGATTTCACACCGGAGACCAGCATTTCTCAAATTAGGGGTCCTGACCCAAAAGGGAGTTGCAGGGGGGATCACAAAGTTATTTTGGGGTGTCGCGGTATTACTGCCCTTCTTTCTGTGCTTCTTTCAGAGCTGGCTGGCCAGAGAGCGGTGGCTGGTGGCCGGGTGCCCAGTTCTGAAGGCAGCGCTCTGCCAGCAGCAGCACAGAAGTAATGGTGGCAATACCAGACCATGTATCAGAGGGGTATTCACCCACGAAAGCTTATGCTCCAATACCTCTGTTAGTCTATAAGGTGCCACAGGACCCTTTGTCGCTAATACCAAACCATCCCACTCTTACTTCTGCATTGCTGCCTTCAGAGCTAGGTGGCTGAAGAGCAACGGCTGCTGACGGAGGGCCCAGCTCTGCAGGCAGCAGCACAGAAGTAAGGGTGGCAATACCATACCATGCCATCCTTCCTTCTGCGCTGCTGCTGGCAATGGCTCTGCCTTCAGAGCAGGGCTCCCAGCCAACAGCTGCTGCTCTCCAGCTGCCCAGCTCTGAAGGCAATGCCGTGGCCAACAGCAGCGCAGAAGTAAGGGTAGCAGTACCGCAACCACCCCTAGAAAAACCTTGTGACACTCCACCCCCCCTCCACAACTCCCTTTTGGGTCAGGACCCCTACAATTACAACACTGAAATTTCAGATTTATATAGCTGAAATTATGAAATGTATGATATTTAAAATCCTATCACCATGAAATTGACCAAAATGGACTGTGAATTTGGTAGGGCCCTACATATCGTGCTGCTACCCACATTTAATCATGATACTATTGACCAGCAAGTTATTAGTTTTCAAATGATACCTTACACAGTATATTTTGTACAAATATTACCACAGTGGTGGATAGGGTGTGAATATAGGGTGCATTTGGTCACAGAAGGTCCATTTCTAGCCTAAGTCTGTGACGTTAAAACAAATTACAGAAAAATCCTGAGCAAAAAGTTCTCTCCTAGAAGAGATACTCTAGGCCTCATTCTCCTGGGACTCATTCTCCTCTCACTGATGCCAGTTTTACAGCACTGACTCCAGTCCTGATTTATGCGGATATGAAAGGATAAACAGGCTTCAGGATTTATTGCTCCTCACAGCATGTCTGGATAGTAGTCAGCTTTTAGATTAGACAAAGATTCCCTCCCCACCCTCTAACACACTTATTAAGCTCCTTCCTCAAACTCCCTGATACAGACAGTTATAGCCCCACCCCTGAAGTGTGGCTTAAGCCTCCTCCCTTTTCTCTCTGTGGTGCTTGTGATCACCAGTATTTGGAGCATTTTCTGCCCTATCCTCATGTGGTCTGGGACCTGGGTTCTTTTCTGGCATCTGGTGCCTCCATTCAAAGTGACTCCTCACTTTGCCATATACCCAGGCCTTCTGACCCTTGAGAAAATCAATTATAATACTGCTAGCTTGCAAGGACTGTAAAGCTCATTACACAAGGAACAATAAGGTAAATAAAACAAATCCCTGCAAAGGAATGACACACCAGAAATAACAGCATAACAAAGGGGGACTTTACTGGGAATGGGAAAATAGGATCCGGAGGATGGAAGGGTTGAGGTTCATTAATTATTAATGAATATTAAAAATAAAGGAATTCCCCACCTCCCAACACTGGCAAACCCCAGTTCCTCCCTGGCACCTCCCTGAGGCAGATGGTACAGCTGAGGTTCAATGTCCTGAGATGGAGTGTTGTAGCACTGTGGCATTGGCTGGCTTAAATAAAAGTCACCTTACTTTTTCTTCACCCCTGGGTAGGGCAGGGTCCTCTCCTGACTCCAGCTGGGATCACTGGTTTCTGGTTCTGAAATCCTCCTGGGGTTTCAGCTGGCTCTCAGTAGCCAGTGCTGGATCAGATCTCGCTCTCTCGATGTGGGTTGCTGCAGTGCCAAAACTGCCTGGTTTATGCAGCTAGCATCTCAGACCACCGCGAAACTCGCTTCGGGGGAAGTAGGCGCTTAACAGGGATCCTCAGGTGGTGTGAATGGGCATAGATCCATTGATTTCAGCGGAGCTATGGCAACTTATACCAACTAAGTATCCAGACGCTTATCCTTACTGAAGGTAGGGTGACCAGACATCAAGTGTGAAAAATCTGGACACGGGGAGAAGGGTAATAGGGGGAGACTATATAAAAAAAAGGCCCAAAATTTGGGACTGTCCCTATAAAATCAGGACATCTGGTCACCCTAACTGAAGGAACTACAGCTGGAGAAAACCATTAAGATGAAAAAGTTTGTTAAAACAATAGGTAAACTGAAGATTGCTAAAATGAGCTGAATCATGCAGCTGGAGAACTCAGGGTACATCCACACTACCTGCCCGATTCGGCGGGTAGCGATCGATGTTCTGGGATCGATTTATCGCGTCTCATGTAGACGCGATAAATCGATCCCAGAAGCGCTCCCTGTCAACTCCGGAACTCTAGCTCGGCGCAAGGAGTAAGCGGAGTCGACGGGGGAGCCTGCCTGCACCGCGTGGACCCGAGGTAAGTACTTTGTAATTCGAGCTAAGGGCTGGTCTACACTAGCCCCGAAATTCGAACTAAGATACGCGACTTCAGCTACGTGAATAACGTAGCTGAAGTTGAACTATCTTAGTTCGAATGAAAAAGCACTTACCTGGGGTCCACACGCGGCCCGCCGGCTCCCCCATCGACTCCGCCTACTCCGTTCGTCGAGCTGGATTACCAGCGTCGACGGCGGAGCACTTCCTGGTTCGATTTATCGCGTCTAGACAAGACGCGATAAATCGAACCCAGAACATCGATCCCGCGCCTCCGACCGGACGCGTAAGTATAGACGTACCCTAAGATACTTCCACTTCAGCTACGCTATTCACGTAGCTGAAGTTGCGTATCTTAGATCTATCCCACCCCCTAGTGTGGACCAGCCCTCAGGATTAGCAAGTGGTGATCTCTGTCACTTTTAGAAAATTGCTACATCAGTGAGAGAGGAAAGGTAAGGGGAGAATAACTTGCGAGATAAAATGTATTCAGCAATTTTTGCCCATGTTGTTGTTTATGACAGAATAGATTGTCATGAACAAAATAGATTGTCCCTCTCCTTCAAAAAAATGATTTAGTCAGACCCCTTCTGGTCTCGTCTGTGACAAAACTTGAGTTGGAGCCCTAGCTCAAAGGAATACAATACCACACTGGTAGTGGCATGTGTTTTTGAAAAGCAGGACATGCTCATCCAGAGGCACATATGCCTGCTGCATAAAATAATAAGAGTACTGCTGTGATGGGTTGGGATCACAGAGACCTGCTTGGTGCTGCCACTTGGTGTGCCAAGGCTACTTCTGCCCCTGCTTTCAAGCCTTCTCCAGCTTGGGACTCCTGAATCCTGTCTGTTTTGAGTCAGATTCCCCTGATCTGCTGCAAACACAGACTCAGGTCCGAACCAAGTCCACTCACAGCTGTAAGGCTCCTGGAAGCTCTCTTGCCTTTGACACCAAGGTGCCCAACTCCCAAGGAGGTTCAAACCCTTGATAAATCCATTTTACCCTGTATAAAGCTTATACAGGGTAAACTCATAAATCGTTCACCTTCTATTTCAAAGATAGAAAGATATGCACAGCTGTTCCCCCACCCCCCACCCCCAGGTACCAACTCGTACACCAGGAAACTTAATGAGTAAAAAGTGATTTTAATAAGTACAGAAAGTAGGATTTGGGTGATTCCAAGTAGTGACAGACAGAACAAAGTGAATTACTAAGTAAAATAAAATAAAACACGCAGTTCTATGTCTAATCACCCTGTGTACAGATAACCTCACTAGGTCCAGTAAACAGGCTATCTTCCTCTTAGCCTGGGTCCAGCAATCACTCACCCCCCTATTGTCTTTGTCATTTGTTCAGTCTCTTTCAGGTGTGTCCTTGGGGGGTGGAGCGTCTCTCTCTTTAGCCAGCTGAAGACAAAATGGAAGGGTCTCCCAATGGCTTTTATAGCCTTTTCCCACTCCCTGTGTAACCTTGTTACCATGGAGTTTTGGGATCACATGGGCAAGACACATGTCCATGCACCACTCAGTAACCAGCCTAGCCAGTCGCATTCCTGTCCCTGCTCAGATGTGGATTGAGGTCTGCACCTTCTTTTGTCTGTTAAGTGCTTGCCTTTAACTTGCACATTCTTTTCTCCAGACCTGATCCCATGCTCTTATAAAGGCTATGTATAAAACCAGCAAATATAAAACCCATATTCATAACTTCAACTACAACAATGATACATGCATACAAACAGGAGGAATAGATTCAGTAGATCATAACTTTCCCAGAGATATGCTACATGGCACATGTAGCATAAAACATATTCCAGTTACATATATACATTTATAAGCATCTCCCCATAAAGCTTTATGGTGTACACCGTCACAACTGCTACCTGTTGTGCAAAAGTGGAATGGCACTAACAAGAGTGACAGAGGAGTGTGCTACAACTTCTTCCTTTTACATCACCTCTGGCCTTGCCAAGTTAACAGCAAGATAGAAACAGTGTTGGAAATGGAATATATTTTACATGCACCACAGAAGAGAAAATGCATTTACGGGGTGAAATTCTCAAATCTTTTATAAAAACTGGATGGCCGAGCTTTTTGTTACTGATTTAAAACCTATTTAAGTCAATGGAAAGATTCCCATTTTTTTCAACAGGCTTTCAGCCATGCCCTATATGCATATCTGACCTGAAACCAAAGTGATGAAATACATTTATTGGTAGCAGTCAGAGGAATCCTAAACAGGATTGTGTGTTTTTTGTTTAACTTTGACAAATCAGGCCACTAATGCAATAGCATCGTGAAAGGAATTGGGGGACATAGGCCTGTACCACTTAAGTCAATAGATATTTATCACTGTCTTCAAGGACAGGCTCATCCCCTGCATCCCTGAAATAACTCCTGCTACTTTTTCTAACATCAGACCAGCAGCCTTCAAAGTGGGGACAACCCTAAAAGAGATGTAAATAATTCCTTATACCATGACCACCTTCCCAGCATTTTGCTATGAATTTTGAAGCAGATCCTCAGCAGGAGCAAACGTGCATAGCTACACTGAAGTCAGTGGCTCCATTCCTATATAAACTAGCAGAGGATTTGAGCCTTTTCAGTATGTTGTCTTGCAAGACAGGTGTGTGAAAACATGGCTTCATAATTTTACAGACATTCTGCTATTGCATTTTTCCTAGGGCATGGACAGAGAGACATATTTGAGTGTAAATCACAAAATACATGCACTATTGAAAAGCGAATTAGCAAGGCTCCTCGCACAAATAAACATTCAAAAGTAAGCTTCTCTGGCTAATTATCTTCTGTCTTCAGCGCTGCCGCTTTGATGAGGTGTTCGCTCCTTTATCAAATTGAGTTCTATGCATGTAGAAAGAGCAGAGTTGAAATCCTGGATGTGGATCTGAGAGCAGAATTAATACTCTTGATGCTTTATCTAAACCTTCAAGAAATGTTGCATTTGATCATGTACCCACCCATTGCTAAAAGTTTATTCAATAATCTGCATTTTTATTATTCCCCGCAGTGCACTTCTTCATTCTGTCTTGCATCAGCTGCCTCTGTTCAGCATCCCACACACGTATCCAATCTACATCTTGACTTACGCTCAATCTACTGCACATATTGCTAAGAAAATGACCATGCTCTCATCACTGCGGTTTCTGCACCTTGGAATCATATGGTTCGGGCGATCCTGGCAAAAGTCCAGCATTGCTGAAGAAAGCAGTAATAAAAATTTCTTGTCAAGTCAGCACTAAATTTTACACTCTTTCCTTGCTGTTTATTTCAGTTGATTCTCTAAATGAGAGGCTAAGAAAAAAACTGTGCCTTGTTTTGTGTACCGTATTTTATACTCATTTCAACTTTGCTACAAAACTGTTAGAGAAGTGCAGCTAAAAAGTGCCACTAAAAAGCTGAATAAGATGCTTGAATTAAATGGACTCACATGCACACAACTGGTGAAGTTATAAATACAGAGAAGTTGTATGTTTTTCTTTCTGTTGTTTAAAAACATTTTTATACAAATTTGTAATGTCTGTTTATACAATAAACTTGCCTCTTTTGCCAGGAGGAATGTCTGTAATCTAATTAGAGCTACTTTCTAACGGCCATCAAACTATATCTTTGTATATTAAGTTTGGATGTAAATCAGCATGAGTTATCTGCAGCTATAAGCATGATTACAAAAAATAATGTTTACAAGGCCGGTTTGTGTTTGTGTATGTATAATAGCGTGGCTAGGGTAAACGATAAACACAGAGCCAGGCTCTAACCTCTGTTAAACCCACGCAACCCCAGTAAAACATATGCAGTGATAGGCATAACCAAGCAGAATTTTACTCAAATTGTGGTCTGCATTCACATAGCAGCATACTCTGATATTCAAATGAGCACCCTCAGTTGTGCAGGAAAACTTACAAGATTTGAAGAAATGACCCCTCATATCCACACAAGGGAAATGTACAGGTATGTATATGCCATTTACACTCTAGCCCGTACTGGATCCTGTACATATAGGGTGACCAGATGAAACCAACAAAATATCGGGACACACAGGGAAAGCAACGAAAAAAAAAAAAAAAGCGGCTGGAGCGATGTTGCCAAAGCAAAAAAATAAATAAAACCGCCGGAGCGAAGTTGCCGAAGCGGTGGGGGAGGGCGGGGGGGGAAGCGGCCGTAGCAGCCGAAGCCGCAATATCGGGACGCAGGACAAATAACTAAAAATCAGGACAGTCCCGATTTTATCGGGATGTCTGGTCACCCTATGTACATAGCACTCACACAATGCTAGAACTGACTGAAGTGTTTGTTGCCAGCAATTCAGTTATTGGATTTTCTATTTGAGAACAATTTTTGCAGATCATGAATTTTACCAATTTTTTGGTTATTCATTACTGATTGGCAAATTTTCCTCAACACATTTAGGCCTGTGCATTGTTCATGCACTGTTCATAGTGGGCCATATCAGACATTCAGAATTCTCAATCTGCCCTTTCAGCTATGTAATTAGGCAACTAAGTCACCTGATATGGTTTGTGTTCCCTGACTGGATGATCTAATGTAAGCATTTCCAGTGTGAATAGTCTTGTTAATGCACAAGCACCTGAATATATTTGAATAAAAGTTCCTCCCTGAACAAAATATCAATGTCTAGGGAAAAGGAAAAAGAAAGGGCTCTGAACATAGTCAGATTGGGGCACAATTCAGGTGAGTGAACATGTTCACTAAGACTTTTTCCTGCTATTTTCCCTGATTTATCAAAGAGTTATTTATGACAAGAAAGTGAACTGTTACAAACAGAGATGATCTGAAGAGCCAGTGTTTGGATCTGGCTTAGATTTAAAGTAGAGTTCAGGTCTGGATTTGACACCAACAGAATCTTACGCGGTATTCTCATGAAGTTGTCTTCTACACCTGTGTATAATTTTAAGGTGATTAGGGCTGGTTGAAAATTTTCTGTTGAAACTGTTTCACCATAGAAAATAGGGGTTTTGACTAAATGTAATTTTTTGTGAAAAGTGTCTGCTTTCTGTAGCAAATTTCTCATTTTCATTAAAATCCAAAACCTGAAAACTTGGTTTTGGCTGGAAATGTTTGTTTTTACTAGGAAAAATCAGAATGTTCTGTAACAAATGAAGACGAAACACATTTTTTCCACAGGGGGAAAAAAAAAACATTTTTCCACCCGCTCTAGTTTGGACTGAAGATTTTGATTCCGGCCTGTTTCTAGTTCTGCTCTTACTCCTAATCTCTGCTACCCCTCTTAATTCCCCCCCACACACACACCATGGTTACCTCAAGTAATTAGCTTGCCTGGTGACATTAAGACAGACTGTGTGGTTTGCCAGGATCTCCCTGAAGGAAGAGAGGCCTGTGGCATGTTTGGGCCTGTTTTTCTTTTCTCCTGAACCCCGGAATGGGTGACCTCCAGCGGACCTGAGCCAGAAGGCTGACTTTCCATCTCCAGACCTGGACAGTGGACCACCTGGATGATGAGGGGCTGGGTGAGTACAGCACCAAGTCACATCCTAAGAGACAGCACTGGGGAAAGACTAAGCCTTAATAGGCACACTGAGCTCAAGAGGAATCTGTTCTCGGAGAACAATGTTCTACAATGATCAGCGAAAACTCTTGAAAATAATATATCTTAGTCACCAGTTTTGTTTTTCTTCTGTTCAACTTGCTATTGCATGTCTCTTCCGTTCTTCCATGATTTATGTGAGGCTGTTACTTTTGATGACAAAAATATCATGAGGGCACAGATTCAGCTTGACATTGTCTCTGACTGGCCAAATTTTGTAAAAATATAGGCATTAATTCTTCAATCTTAACACAGGCACCAGACTGGTACAAATGAGCATCAATTTTCTATTGATTATTAGGTATGTGCTATATGACATAGTGTTTGCTCTGCGGGGCATACAGTATAAATTGAGATGGTGCAAATCAGATGATGATTCTCTGGTGTTAATTAGAGTATTTTCTCTAGTTTCCTTCAGTCTGCTCAGACTACTGGTTGGTTTTTGTGAATATGTAGATCTTGGGTTCTCAGCACGGATGTTGCAACCTCCAACAAATGACAAGAGATCACAACCACCCTGCCATTCCCATATTGCTAGGGGGGAGGGGCGTGTATGTATATTAGCTAGACTAAGGAGTCCCATATTTAAGAATTTTAGAAAGTTTTGCAAAAGTAACAGCACAAGTCAGAAGAACAACAAGAGGGAATTATAGCAAGAAAACCACTCCAAAGGATTACATTTCAATTTGATGAACTTTGGTTATTAGTAACTATAAAATGCAACCAGAATTGCTTCCACCATTACATATTTTCTGGATGTTACTATCTTCAGTATTTTGTTATTTTTCCATTGATTTTTTTCAATCCAGTTTTAAATGAGTAGTTTAGTGTATGGAAAGATAAATTTGGTATTTTCAGTGCTCTTTGCTTATCGGTAAATCTTGTAGCACCTTCATGGGTGTATTTTGTACACTCTTACTACATGCTATGTGTGTGTACAGTGCCTAGAAAAATGGTCTTTAGATGAACTTCTAAATTAATGAATTAAATAACAATACTAATAACTATTATTTTCTTACATATCCTTTTAATGATACTCACTTAGCCAAAATGAATTGAAAGCCTTATTCTATAATAACTTATTTGTTTATAGCTTATATGAGAATTAATGGCACACCCTAGAGGTACATATGGAAATATTGCAGCAGACAGTAAAACAAGAGGATTATAATAGTGCATTGCATACAAAAGAGAAGAAAGGCAGACATTTTTGCTTTTGGCCTTATGGTTATCTTCTCTTTTCCACAGTCCTGAATTAGATCGAAATATCTGTGGCTTAGAAGCCACCAAAACCCTGAGGCATTATTCTCTTCGGGGAGAAGGGGTACTCATTAGTGTCCATGGAGTATGGGAAATGGTGTGGCCTCTTAAACACATGGAACCTGAGAATCCTGCAGGGAATCTTACTCCCAGCCCTATGGATTTTGGGGTATCTTTTCTCTTTACCACATGTCCAATGGGCTTGGTCTAAACAAAGCCTACTAAAGTCAATGGCAGTCTTTCTATTGACTTTCAGTGGGCTCTGGATCAGACGCTAATTTTGTTTCTTATAAGGAGAAATACTGAACCCCCATTTGCTGCAAGGCAAAACACAGAGAGAGACTTCTGAGAAAAGAAGGAAGAGATGTGACATCATTGCTATAATGTAGACATGTCAGCAAGAAAAGCAGCACTAAAAACTCCATCAAATTCAGCTCTCATATAGTTGCACACAACTCCCAGTGAAGTAAATAGAATTTGTAGGCACAAATCCTACGACATAATCATTCTAATTCAGGAATGCAAAAAAGAGAAGATAACCATGGAGCCAGATTTTGTGTACTTTATGTAACTAATATAATTGACTTAATTCAGACAATTCACAAGCAGGATTTGGCCACTAAAGTCTTTGAAAGATGCTGATCGAACCATCTAATAAACCCAGTTTATCCACAGAATTCTTAGATGTGGCATCTGTTTATTTCATATAGAAAACCCATTGTGCTTGACGGATAGTGTCTTACTGTTACATAATGGAAGACATAAAGTAAGAGTAAATATTTTAAACAGCTGTAACTGTCACTGAAATAGCTTTAAACACAAGCCCTGTTGCGGGTGATATGCCAAAGGCAAAACAGTGCTCTGATTTTTCTGCCAGAAGAACACTGATATTTTTCCTACTGTCACTGACACTGTGCTGTCCTACAAATAATTGTCTCCAGAGGAATCGCTCACATTTTTAATGACTTAATGAGCAACTTGCATTGCCTGTCCACAGAAACTCCCCGGTGATACCATGTGCAGCCAAACCCTGCTTGCCTTTTTTCATCCAAAACTTCCACTGAAGCAGGATTTGACTTGAACTGTCCAATATTCTCTCCATGCTCCCCTGTGCTTTAATCTGGAATGACATGTCCTATCAATGTCATGCGCACTTTTTTGTCCCAGCTCATCTCTAACGTCCCAGCTCACTTTTGTGAGTGCCAAAATTCATATCTTATCAGCCACACATAGTCCTTAATAATGTAGACTTTGTGGAATGGAATCTTACAGTGCTCTGCCAACAAGCTGAGAACAGGAACCTCTATCTTGTTTATATTTGACATGCTCTGCGAAGCCAATAGCCAAAGTACCCTTTTTTTTTTTTTTTGGTCAGCACAATGCTTTAGACAGTCTCCAGTGGGTATTCCTAGAAGTCTTTGTACTTCAGCACATGATGAATGTGTGAGTTAGCAGTGAAATCATTCTCCTTTCTGCTGTCAACAAAAGCAAAATTGTGTCTTTCTCATTTGTCATGTGCACTGCAATATGGTAATCCTCTTGCATTACTGTCTGCTGCAGCATTTCTATGTGCACCACTAATTCCTGTATAAAGCTATAAACAAATAAGTTATTAGAGAATAAGGCTTTCAATTTCTGTTGGCTAAGTATCTTTCATTAAAAATATGAAAAAAAAGAATTAAGTAAGAATACTACTACTAACAACAATTAACTTCTTTACAGTATCACATAGAGGTGCAATTAGGATCAGAGCTCCATTGTTCTATGCCCTGTACAAACACAGAGCACGTAAGAGGGAGTGAAAAACACAGCTAAGAAAGCACACCTGGCAAGTGAAGAGCACTGAAAATACCAGTTCTATCCTTCCATACACTAAAGTGTACTCCATTAAAACTGGATTGAAAAATAACAAAATACTGAAGACAGTAACATACAGGAAAAAATATAATGGTGGAAGTGAGCCTGGTTTTATTCTATCGTTACCAATAACCAAAGCTCACCAAACTGGAATGCCACCTTCTGTGATGGTTCTGTTATAATTGCTGCTCTCTGTAGCTCTGACTCATGGAGTTCCCTTTGCAAAATTTCTAAAATTCTCAAACACCTCACATGAGACCTTCCAATCAGTCTCCCACACCATCTACATAGACTATCATTTTCACTGCATTGCAAGTGCTAAGGAATTTTTCCATTTAAAAAGCCTTCTACAATCTCAGATATAACTCTCAGTTCTTTAAGGTGAAGAGTGCCAGTGCTGGAGGGCCAAACTATGAAGTCCAGTAGCAGCTACTGAACTCCTATTTCCCTGTTGGTTTCCATGTTGTCTTTTTTTCTTTCTTTTTTCATGCTGGTCAATGGTGCATCTTTTGTAGAACTGAACAGAAGAGACTTTATGTTTTGGATGTGGATCTGGTTTAACTTCAGGCTACATTCAGTGTTCAGATCTGAGGGAGAATCGGGGGTAGAGTTTGGATTGAACAGTGATGAAATCTTGTGGGAAAACATGCCTTTTCCAGTTCTGGTTCTCACTTGGAGCCAAATCCACCAGGCAGTTCAAATCCAGTTTCAAACCTAAAGGAACTTCAACCTCCCAAAATAAACAATGGTTCAGATTTTAGGCTCACTTTTTCATTCACCTGTTGTCTTTTTTTCCAACTTGACAGTGGTTAGCTTTATATCCTTTTAATCATTCTGACTTTCAACTTTATAGCTGTCCAACAGCAATGAATCAACTCAATCCATTTGTTGACTATTTGTCCAGATTCCAACATCAATTTAGTACATGTAGCAGACCTGAAGGCAGTTGGCCTATCCAATGTATCTTCACTAGTTAGGAAGGGTTATATTGTCAAGTGGCTCTACCAACCATGAATCACATGGACATATTCCATTCATTATCCCTATGCTGTGTGTATAATGTGCCAGATTTATTTTATTAGTGGGGCTAGGACCCTGAGTATAAAATGTCAGTGCTGCTGAAGATTGATTTCAAATAGGAAATCTCTATCATTACAGGAATAATGGCCTGATGACGAGAATTTTACTAACAATCCTCGGGGAGGGGCACTAATAATGAATGGGAGAACCATGGTCACATAGACTGATTGACTGCCCATTTAATATATTGTGACCAACACTCATTTTGAAAAACTTCAAAGTTACTTTTCAATAGAGCTTCACTGAATAGATCCAGAAATAGGCTAGGAAAGAGGCAAACTTTTTCTCCATCCACCCACTGCAGATAGTTTGGGTACCAGGTAGTCTTGCCATTTTTATCCTGCAGACTGCAGTTACTGAGACTCTAAAACAAGAACTATACCGGGAAAGCAGCGTTAGTTTAATGGGAAGGAAAAGTGGTCTAAGGGAAGGAACAATGGTTTTGTGCTCCTGGCTCAGGACAAGGAATCTGTAGACCTATTCCAACTCCATGTCCAGCTCTGCAAAAGACTTGTCAATCTCTCTGTTCCTTGGTTTTCCCAACTGGGTAAAAGCACCTAGCCCTCAGACTAAATTAATCAAACATGTGTAAAGCTCTTTGGGAGCCTTAGGAGGAATGTGCTAGATAGGTGTGAAGTGTCATCATGATTCTAATAGAGAGTGCCAATTATGGCCACTTCATTGGTGTGGTATTTCCATAAATCCCACTTAAAGGTGCAAATCCAGCCTGTGCCAAGTGTTTACATTATTTTTAAAATGTTTACACTGCAATGGTATGAAGGGGCAACTGATATCAGATGTTGCACTCAGGAATCAGCTTCTGAGATGTCTGCATCTCATTAATTGCTCCCACAGACTGTTTTTGTTTTTGTTTTTTTATTTTTTTGCAACCTGAAAATTACAGGTACAGAACGGAAAAATTACAAGGGCAGAGAGAGCCCCATTATAACCCAGAGCATAAAAGCTTATGAAAATCAGGTCAAATAAAGATGAAATACACCAAGTAACATTTTTAGACAGCACAGTATTTCAATTGATAGATTCAGATAGACTTTAAGGTGTGGAGAGTCCATTATGATACTATAATCTGACCTCCTGCCTAACACAGGCCATAACATTTTACCCAGTGATTCCTGCATCATGCCCATAACTTCTGGATGAGTTATAGCATATCTTTTTAGAAAGACATCTAATCTTGATTTTAAAGATTTCAGGCGATGGAGAATCCACTACATCACTAGATAAATTGTTGAAATGGCTAATTAACCTTTCTGTAATTATTTTGCACTTCTAGCTTGAATTTGTTTAGCTCCAGCTTCATCCATTGGACCTTGTTATGACTTCTTCTGTTAGATTAAAGAACCCTCTGCTACCAGAAAACTTCCCCCTATCCATGTAGATATTTATGATCAAATTCATTGCACTTTAAAAAAAACTTAATTGGGATGACAAACACATCCCAATTTTCCTACTTATTGTGAAGTTTACTGTAGTATGAAAAGATACAGTAGAACAATTCCATTTACAAGATCCACCACTCCATATTTGCATCCTTCTGAGTTGTGGTTTGTAGTGTAGAAATATTTAGAGGGCCCAACTGGGAATTAGACTGTGCACACACAGTACAAAAATAGCCTGCTCCAGAGTTTACAGTCCAAACATATGAGTGACAACAGGTGCATACAACAAATGGCAGAAGACAAGGTGACAGTGGATAGCATAATAAGCAACATGATTATGGAGATGTCCATGTCTTGATTAAGAGTGAGAGGAGCTATAAGTATGGTGTATAATTTTAAAACAGCAGGGTGGATTTCATTAGTCTCATGCCAGGCTTTAGTTAACAATATGTCTGAGAAATCTGAAGGAAAAAGAGACACTAAAAGTGCCTATGGTTTATTTGTATTTAAAAAGGGGTGATGGGGGTGTAAATCAGCTGTGCAAAGGGCTTTTCTGGCACTCCTGGTAAAATTTCTTTTACCATAAAGCTTTGGGGAAACAAGGGCCAGGGTGGGAGACCTGAATTTTGGCACATTGCTTACTGGTGGCCAGGGCACTATCTTAGGACTTGAGACTTGGGTTCTCCAGATCCCTGCTCCACCACAGATTTCCTGTGTGATGCTGGGGAAGTTACTTAGCCTCTGTGCCTCAGTTCCCCTCTGTAAAATGGGGAGAATAGCACTGCCTCGCCTCACAGGGGTATCGTGAAGATAAATAGAATATAGATTGAGTCGATCAGCTGTGGTAGTAATGGAGGCTATATAAGCACTATAGTTCTATTTAGGGTCAATAGCAGGCAAGGTCCCCACCACCAACTAACATACCCAACTTTGCATCACATGGTTTTATATTCTGTGGAGGGTTCTCTCATTTGACGGCCTCATTTCTTCCATCCCCTTGCCACAGGCTGATGGGCTACAGAGGGATCTCTCCTTGTTCCATTTAGCAGATTTCAAATAATCTACGCCCTATATAATGCTGACTTTAACTTCCCTAGAAAACTAAAAGGAGCCAAAACAAAAATATGATCTACCTCTTGCAGACAAAATCCAGTTGATTTAGGAAGAACGATTTTTTTTCTGCATTAAAGAACAGAGGGTGAAAATGCCTTTGTTTATACTATTTCATTGCTGGTTTGAAAAAAGTCAGATAATGTATTGGTTATTCCTGATTGGTAGAAGGGAAAGCTGTGACAAATGGAAGTTGAAATTAATTAGGTTTGGGTGGATTACATCTTTCTGCCCTCAGAAATGTTATAAACCTTACAACTTTCGCTGTTTATACTTAAAAGTTTTCTTAATGGTATGCTGTACACTGAGGATATCTTAATTCATATACTATAGTATATTAGCTATTATTTGTTTCAATCTATTGTGATACAGCAGGACCAGAGAGCAGCAGGAGAGTTTTGGTACCTCTCAATTCTCAGTCAGGCAAAGCTCACATTGATTTTAAAAGGGAGTTTTGCTAAAGTGTATGGACTGAAGCACATTACCTACTTTTGGTCAAGTTAAATGACAAACTCTATGTATAAACTATTTACACCTCAAAGGGAAAGGGTTAGGAATTAGAGGGTGAGCCTCTCAACTGCATGGAAAGCCATCCCTATGCTTGCAGTATGATTGACCCCCTGGGTTCTCCCTTACAGCTAGTCCAGTTCAGTGAATGTGTGGTGTCGTTGGGACCCATGGTGCACATGCATTTGAGAAGAAGGTGAAAAAACGCCATAACATATCTTGCCTGCTGTGGAAGAGGTGGAATCCTTCCTGACCCTTGCACTGATCAGCTCATACCATGAAACGTGAGATTTGATTATTCCAATCTGACAGATTCCACTTCTCCAAATCCAGTTTATAAGCAATCCCCCTTTCCTGTTGTTTTGCAGCAGAATTTAGCTAAGGAGCCTGCTGACATCCCTGAGGTGAGTGAAGTGAATTAAGCAAAGAAGAATGTGTGTTTACTCCCGCAGCACTGAAAACATGACACAACAAAAAATTGCTTTTGCAACTGGAGGAGACAGTATAAGGAACGAAAACAATCTTAGTTTAGGTTTCCAAGATAATATTTCAAAGACTAGAGAGCAATAATAAAATCAAGAGTATATTTTTAAAAAAGGAGTTGACAGGGCATCTTTGAAGTGAGTTAGTACTTTCTTCAATATACCAAATTAGATTACGTGAAAATCAAGGCAGTGGTTAGATTAGATTAGACTAGACAGGACTAGACTGAGAAAGTACCCTCAACCCTGGGTCAGTGTACAGGTGCGGTGCCCAATGAGTTGCCACAGGAAGGAATTGTGACTCAGAGAATCTAATAACTTCCTTGTTCCCATGAAGAAATAATGTATTGCATCTCTATGAGGAGTATGTTTTACCATGCCCCCCACTTACTCCTTCCAGCCTGTGCTGACTTAGCTGTGTTGGTTTCCAATTGACTCTAACTCCTGTGATACAGCATGGCCAGAAGGCAGCAGGAGAGTGATTTAGGATGAGGAGAAGTCTTATTCCCTGTAGATTAATTAAAAGCACCTGAAACCAGTCACCTGATAAAATCCCCCTGCTTCAATCAGCCAGAAGAGGAGTTGGAGGAGAGTGAGGAGGAGTTGGAGGAGTTAAAGGAGAGTGATTTGGTGGTGAAGCAGACAGCAGTTTGGAGGAGTTGAATCAGAGTGGTTTGGTGGTGGAGCAGAGAGCAGTTTGGAGGAGTGAAGCAGAGTGGTTTGGTGGTGGTGGAACAAAGAGCAGTTTGGAGGAAAGCGGAGGAGAGTTTTGAGAAGTGCTGCGGTGGGCTAAGAAGACCAAGATCCTAGGTAAAGGGACACCTGGCTTGTGCAGAGGGAAGGCAGGAAGCCCCACAAGCTGAAGGTCAGGAGAGGGAAGTAGCCTAGGGGAAAGAATCACTGGTACAAGTGGTTCACCTGCTATCATAGGGCCCCTGGGCTGGGACCCGGAGTAGAGGGCGGGCCCGGGTCCCTCCCTCTCCACTCCCCTTCCCTGGGATACTAGTAGGATAGCTGTTACCCCAGTTCAGGGGCAAGAAATGGCACCCTGAAACCCCCCCACAAGAAGAGAAAGTGCGGGACCCATCATAGTAGTGCCGGCAATTTGCCACACTCCTCAAAGTAGCACCCACACCCCGCCCCATCCCACCCACTTGCTTATTAGTGGCTGCCTGGAGATTGCTTTCCCTGCCCTGGGTAACCCTCTGCATGCACACGGGATTGGTGTCCTGTATGTCCCCTTACTTCCCAGCAAGGCCACATAGGCTCTGTTACAACATAGCCCAGACAGAGAGCTGGCTGAATGTTGGAAAAGAATTCTCATTACATATTTCCTCTAAAAAGACATAAAATTAATCAAATACATTATATGATCAACAGACCAGTGAAATGAATGGATGGACAGATGGATCAACCAAGCAAACAACAGAAATTGTTTTTGTTGACTATGGAATTTTTAGAATGTCACAAGATCCACACACTTAATTATTCAGCCAATCTTATGTGACCAGCTGTTATTACAGAGCAGTTTACCCAGCAGAACAAGACAGAGTGAGAGCTCCATAGCTACCAGCTGCAGTTTATGCATTCAGGACAGGCAAGCATGTTCCTAAGAATATTCACCGCATTCACATCCAAGGTATGTTGCCTGTACCTAAAAGAGAGCATAGAAACAAAAATATCCCCAAGGCAAAGATGAGCTGAAATAAGAGGATGGGGGGAGGGTATGATTCTTTCATCCTCTCCTCCCGCCCCACTTTGTATGTGTCAATTTCAAGAATATTAAGGGAGTGCAGGAGCCAATAGTGAGCCTCTTCTTTCCACCCACAGCCCCTATTGTGTTCACTTCTGTTCAATCATTCTTTCCTTCTCCCTCGGTCCCTCACCCACACATTCCAGCCCAGCGGTACATGTGTTAGGAATTACAGTAACTGCTTTTGCGATTTAACTCGGTATTTTAGAAAAGGAAGGGCGATAATGACCGATTCATTTCTAAAGACCATACAATACTCTCTGTTACGAGTTCAGATTACATATGTGCAGTGTTCAAGCATTATGCGTGTGAAGCCTTTTAGGGAGTTCCAGGCTTGTTCCTCAGAAGCAGCCCCCACAGTGTAAGTAACAATAGTAACCAAACACTGAAGCTGGGATTTTCAAAAGGGTTGAAGGGACTAAAATGTCTAATTGAAATTCAGTGGGAGTGAGGTGCCTAAACACTTAGACCCCTTTGAAAATCCCAGCCTCAGTGTCAACTAAAACAGAAAATGCCCAACACTATTTACCTTCCACATTTCAGTGTCAAGGCACTTTCCCTACCTTAGAGGTCTGGTGTGCAGTGGGACTGCAGGCTGCACCATCTTTTCCAGCAGCCCAGCCAGCTCCCGGGGATACAAGCTGGTATTTGCGGGATTATGGCCTCCACTCCTCCCAACCAACTATCGGGTGCTGCACTGAGAGAGATGCTCTGCTCTCATCTATACTGCTAACTCCGGCTGCTGGCCCCTTTGTTTAGCTGATATAACCAAATCTGGAGAAGTTCTTAGCTGCCTCCGTTGTGCACTGACTCCTGTATCACCTCAGGCCCAGACAGATGAAAATTAAAGGGGAATATCTGTGAGGGAAATGGGCTAACATCTCCCAGGCCACATTATCCATCCTCTCCCAGCTAAGACCTTCACTCAGGTCAGTGCCTTAAATGTAACAGGAGAGGCTTTTTTACCGAGTACTAAAGGAGGTTCCCATCCCCCATTAAGGGCTCAGGCCTTAGTGATCTGCATTATATAAGCAAATTATTCAAACAATTAAATCTTAAAATGAGTGGGGCAAATATAACTTCACTGGTTTCATAGTTATTTGAAAATATTCCATCCAGTGAATCCATCCCACTGTGTGACAGATTCATGCCATGTCTCTCTTCTCTATTAGCTTCTCTTCTCCCTGGGTGAAGAGCAGAGCAGATACTGAGACAGGAGGTTTTTGCCTCCCTGGAGCTACAGTGAATTAGTAAGATTTTTTTTTTCCCAATGAGAGGTGCTTCTTTGTAATGTGTAATCTTCATTTGGTGCAACCACAGTAGTGGTCTTTATGATGGTTAAAATGCCAGCCATATATTTTAGGCTCTTCTCAGCCTGTCTTCTGTTAGCAGAACTGGGTCTAACATGACGTGTTATATACAAATGCAAAGGGAAAATGATATACAGATATTGCATATAACAGCAAGAATGGCATACTTTTCTTACTGTAGCTACACTATTTGACAGTTCACACATATTTAGAAAGATACTTATGATCTCTTATCAGTTGATATGCTTTGCTGATCAGAGACATAATGTTCAGACCCACGGTAAATTCTTGAGCTACCATTCAGTGTCAACACTTGCAATTACAAAATTGAACTGACATTTTGATCTATTTCTCTTTCTTAACTAGGTGTAGAATTCCCATGCATCACTGTATGCCACTCTAATAGAGACAGGATTGTGACCATGCCTGATAACCACAATAAACACCAAAATGCAGAGTGACATATGACAGAGTATTAAAGGGGAAAAAATCAAGGCCAAGTTTTCAAACTTGGATGCCTAAAGTTAGACTCCTAAATCCAAGTTTAGGCACCCAAATAAGTGGTTTGATTTCAAAGATGCTGACCGCTTCTTAGCTGTCTATAATAATAGAGCTCTCATACATAAAACTGGGAGGAAGGATGGTCTTATTGGTTACATCATGATCCTGAAACTCAGCAGATGTGGGTTCAATTTCTGGCTCTGCCACAGGCTTCCTGTATGACTTGGAGCAAGTCACTTAATCTCTCTATGCCTCAGTCCCAATCTATAAAATTCAGACAGTAACACTTCTCCCTCCCTTTGTCTCTTGTCTATTTAGATTGTAAACTGTTTAGGATAGGGAATTTCCTTATGTATTTGTACAGGGGTTACAACAGTGGTCCCTGATCTTAGCTGAGGCCTCTCAGTGCTATTAAAATAGAAATGAATAACAGTAATAGCAATATGTCTGTCTCCTGAGACAATCCCGCTGGATCTTGTGCCAAGAGACAATTTTACTCTAGTTCCTGACTCTTTGCTTACTCAGTATTCCTTAGGCACTTCTCCATTTCGAAGTTGCTGAATTAGTTGTTTGGGTTTCAACTCAGTCATCTGTACTGGCTTTTTTATTTGTTTCTTCTTCTTCTTCTTTACTACTGCATTTACTACTGCAAAAGTTCCATGTCTGTATATATTGGTTTCAAGAAGCAAATTCACAAAATTATTGGAGATTTTCTCTGTTTTGGCTTGTAATCCAAGATGGGCCCTAACTACCAAACTCAAATCTGGATCTGGATTTTGATCTTCCCTCTGCCAAAGTTCAGGGTTTAGTTCTGGCCTACTTCTAGCTGCAATTATTTGGTCAATCGGATTCCTTCAACAGAGCACATGCTTGTGTTCCTACGTCATCTCAGCATGCAGTAAACAAAATGAAAAGCAACCAAGAAGACACCGTCACCGGTGAGTGAGTTTTATGAATTTAAAATTACATTAATTCCTGCATCTAATGGGTTGGGGGAAATGATGATGCAAATGCTAGAGTTATTTTCATTCTGATTAAAGGTACTCTGGGCCCATGTTTTAGCCAGCCACATCTAGGGCCTCTGAGTTGATTCTTGTGAAACACGTGCAGATGCAGAATTGAATGCAATAGTTGATAATTTGATTCTTAGTATACAATTGTAACAAGTTATTTACCTGAAGTTATTTACTCCCGTCGACATAATAAACATACCTAAACAAGCGGCAGTAGCTATGTCAGCGGGAGAAGCTGTGCACACAAGTGCTTATGCAGGCACAATTTACGTTGAATGGGGGGGATTTTTTTCACATCCCTGAGCGACATAAGTTTTGCCAACATAAGTGGTAGTGTAGACATGGCCTAGTTTCTAACTGGGTCTCAAGTATTCATTCATGACTGGTAAGGTACTACTCAGCCTGAGTTACTAAGGGCCATCTTTAAGCATATTGAGTAGTACTTTACTTTACAGATAACCCCCCTGATTTCAATGGGAGTATTTGCAAGATAAGGTGCTATTCATTGTGAGTAAGGGTGGTAGAATCTGGCCTTCAGTAAAGAACTTAGGCTGTTCCAGTAGCCTACGCAGAGCATCATTAAACTGTAGTAAGGAAAACACATACATTTTCATACATGGGATCTGAAGAGACATTATGGCATAATGTTGGTAAATTCCAAAGTGTCCTCCCAATGTCCTTGGCCAGGACAGTGGGCTGCAATGTAGAGTTTGGAAGCTGAGGAGTACTGAGGAGGAAATAGGGGAAGAGTCCTTTTCAATTTCATTTGGATCATTCATTTTTGACCTAAATTAATTGGATGTTGCTGGAGTGCACGAGCTGCATTCCAGTGGTGGATAATGGATTATATTATCTATGTCTAATACAGCGACCTGGAGTCCAGTTCGTCTTTATGAAAGGCACTATGTGAATGTGAGACATATTTTGAGCAGCAGGGGAAGAAAGTAATTGAAAGGAAAGTGCTTTTCAGTTGTGTAAAGGTGGTTAAAGAAATGAGGAGGCTTAAAAACCATTTATTGTGAACCCACTGCTGCCATTGATTAACAAACTCTAAAAGCCGGGACTTGTGTTGTTCTCTGGCTTTTGGGCATATAGAGGAAAATTACATTAACCTTCACTGTGTTTGTTCATATTTCTAAGCTGAGATTTCATAAACTACTTTAGGTACAGGATTCTCTGCAGGTTTGACGTCAATGTGTTTGTTTCTCCAGATGTCCGCAGCCCAAGAAGGACAAGCTTTAACTTATCTTGCCTTAAACCAGGGGCCTTCTCATTGCAATTGCTGCCAAGTGCGAATTAAGTGAGCAAATCAGCAGCTGTGCTAGCAGACTATTTTATAATCTAATCATATTGTCAGGAACCCCAGTTGTGTCCCTCCCTCCCATGTTCAGACAGTCTGGAGTTCTGCAAATCTTAGTTGATTTAATTGGCGAATACTTCAGTGTTGAAGGCCATTTTAATGACTGTACTTAACTCAGACACCATTTGTATTTCATTTACAGAGAATTCAGGCTTATTCTATAATACAAGTATAGTGTATGGAACAATACTCAATTGGTAGGGGCAACAGAATGGACAAGATGACTTAAGTGGCCTTCTCCATCATTAACTTCTATAAAGTCTAGTGAGTATTCAGTTGTAAAGAAGAGGACAGGTGTGAAAAATTGTGACACTTCCTTTTGGGGGGGGCGGTTATAGTTGCATATATAAAACAAAGCCCCTAATATTGGGATGGTCCTGATAATATTGGGACAGCTGGTCACCCTAACAGAGGGTTCCATGCAGTAATATCTGGTGCCATAGGCGCCGACTCCGTGGGTGCTCCGGGGCTGGAGCACCCACGGGGAAAAATTGGTGGGTGCTCAGCACCCACCGGCAGCTCCCCACCGGCCCCGTGCCCATTACCGGAGAATTTACCTTTGCCCCCGACGCCGGCCGACGTTGCGGGGCCCCGCCCCCGACGCACCCAGCAGAGCCGACGGAAGTCGGCTCCTATGTGCATAGGCGCCGACTCCGTGGGTGCTCCGGGGCTGGAGCACCCACGGGGAAAAATTGGTGGGTGCAGAGCACCCACCGGCAGCTCCCCGCCCGCCCCAGACCTGCGGCAAGCTCACCTCAGCACCCGGAGATGTTGCGGGGCCCCACCCCTAATGCTGGGCAACGTGGCGTCGGGGGCGGGGCCCCGCAACGTCACCCGGCGTCGGGGGTGGGGCCCGGCGTCGGGGCGGAGCCCCGCCCCTGACACCGGCCATCAGCCCCCACCAGCGCCACCGGAAGTTGGCGCCTATGAAAGAATGTATTAGAGATATGTATGAATATTAAGAATATCATCTACAGATACATAAGATGGATATAATGGGTGCTTCTAACTGCAGTGGTGCTTCCAATGAGGGCAGGTTGCTGCATAGTTGTCCATTATGGAGGTTTTAAACCTTCCCCTTAAGCATCTGGTACTGGTCAGATTCAAAGAAATAAAACCAGACTGGATAAAAACAGCTATTGGTCCCACTAGTACTGCCTGCACCCGGCCCTTCCTACGTCCTGGGACCTGATGCATCTCTGAATGCACTTGGGAATAGAGAATCCTGGTTCTGTTTAAATTCTATTGTGTTTTGCATTGAACTGCTTAAAAGCAAGGAGAAAAGAGCTTGATTCATATTGTACCTTCAATTAAACACTTCAAAAACAACACTGCATGTCATGATAGGCAGTAAGGTGCATTTCAGTCCCCCTCGGAAATTTATCTGAAAGCAGGAGGTACAGCACTGCTTTGTTGTCAGGCCTCGACAACAGGAATAACATTTTGAGACCAGCCAAGGGAAGCAGGTTATAATCGCCAAGGAGGTTTCTTTCTCTGGTATCATCCCTGCTGGGCAAAGGCTGTGGTGGGAAACTGCTTCTTTGGGAAAAGCTTTTTGCAGAGGGAAGAGCATACAGCTTCAGCTTGCTCTCAGCTAAGCTGTGACTCACCTATGTTGATAAGACTGCTGTACTTTGAAAGAGCAAATCGGCTACTGAACCTCTAGATAAGATCAAGCAGCTGATAGGAAAGCTAAGAAAAGACTGAGCAGAAGCACTCAAACAGCTCCCATTCAAAGCAAACTGCAGAGTTGAAGAGCTGTTTGCCTCCTACACTGACTGTTTTATAGTTTGGAAGATGTTAACATTGTGATTATTTGCTATATAACTTTTTGGGTTTTGTTCCAAAGGCAAGTTAAACCAATTTATGATCACACTATAACTATTTACAGGATAATGCAGTTTGGCTATTTTGCAGAGTTGCAACAGAGTTCCTATTAACTATTAAGGTTCAGCTTCTTTTTTTCTTTATTTTCTACATCCTGTAAATCAGTGGTCCCCAACGTGGTGCCCGTGGGCATCATGGCGCCCGCCGGGGCATTTATGTGCGCCCACCGTCAGGGCCGGCGCCAAGGAAGGAAGAGGAGAGGAGCATCTGCCGGAGAAGCGTCACCACTGAAATGCCGCTGCACAATGCTTCCGGCGGAGAAGCTTCTGCCAAAATGCCGCCAAGGAGCGCTTCCAGCGGAGAAGCTTTCACCAAAATGCCGCCGAGGTGTGCTACCAGCGGAGAACCATCGTCACTGAAATGCCGCCGAGAAGTGTCACTGCCCGCCACACTCTGATGAAGGGATGAATGTGCTCTTGGCCACAGAAAGGTTGAGGACCACTGCTGTAAATGGTATCCTGTTAACCTCTGCCCTTTTCCCCAAAGGTGAGTTATCTCAATGAGCCACCTTCATGCTGTGTCTTAATTAAATGCAATGCAAGGCAACTCGGGGCAAGAGATTTAACATTTACTATGGCTGGATATATTTGTGATACTTGCTTGATTTGCCGTAGATGCCTGATGAATGTTCTGTTTACTTTGGTGCAAGGGCTGGCCTTAGAGGACTTACAGGTTTCCAGACAGCTGGAAACAGGGAGCAAACACAAGCTATGAGTTGCTTCCTTGTCCTCTGCTTCTTCAGAAAGTGATACAGGCCCCGTAAAGGTAGCAGACCCCATTTGGTGTGCTGGGCTCCAAAAGTTATTGCTTCATTTGTGTTTAAGGCTGATTGTAACTGTAACTTGTTTTTTCTTGACTGCTATTAGACCTAACTTATATAAAATCAATCAAAAGAGCGTATGTATGATGTTCATTTGAGATGTAAAAGACATCTACTTGTCAGGCATCTTTTGACGAAGTGGAAAGAGATAAAGTGGTCAGTAACAACAAAAGCTTAGCTAGAGACTTGGGGTAGGTCAACAAATCTTCGTTTCTTAAACCTTATAAATAACATATTTTTAGATTGGGCCTGATTGCAATTTTAAAAATACAGAATTAATGTCCATCCTGTCCCAATATCTTTCAATTAGTTTTCACTAATGCTTTTTCTATAGATTCCCTTATTTGTAATGTTTCATTTATTGTGTAATTGCTTTGTAATCTCAGGGTATGTCTACACTGCAATCAGGAGGGGTGTGTAATTGCAACACCTAGATATACCCAAGCTAGCTGTCATCTAGCTAGCTCGTGTGTCGATAGCAGTGAAGTATGGCACCATGGGCTTCAGTGCAGGCTGTACAAGTCCACGTGGGACCCTGGGTAGCACAGTCGATAGCCCCCACTGAAGTTCATGCTGCCATAGTTGGTACATGAGCTAGCTAGAATACAGGTTGCTCAGGTATATCCACATGCGCTACAATTACACATCCATTCTACCCAGTGTACACGTTCCCTTAGAATCTGTAATCTTCTCAGTAAATCTGGGGTGACCAGGTGTCCAGTTTTCGACCGGAACACCCAGTCGAAAAGGGACCCTGGCGGCTCCGGTCAGCACCACTGACTGAGCCGTTCAAAGTCCGGTCGGTGATGCTGCAGAGCTAAGGCAGGCTAGTCCTTACCTGTCCTGGCTCCACGCTGCGCCCCGGAAGCGGCCAGCAGCAGGTCCGGCTCCTAGGCAGGGGCGGGGGGATCGGGCTCTATGCACTACCCCTGCCCTGAGCACCGGCTCTGCACTCCCATTGGCTGGGAACTGTGGCCAATGGGAGCTGTGGAGGCGATGCCTGCAGGTGAGAGCAGCGCGAAGAGCCGCCTGCCGCACCTCCACCTGGGAGCAGGACCTGCTGCTGGCCGCTTCCAGGGTGCAGTGCAGTCCGGAGCCTGCCTTAGCCCTTCTCCCTGCCCCCCGCCCCGTGTTGCTGACCAGGAGCTGCCAGAGGTAAGCCCGCGGCCCAACCGTCTGCCCCAGCCCTGAACTCCCCGCCCCCAACCCGCAGACCCCTCATGCACCCGAAACCTCTCATCCCCACCCCAGAGACTGCACCCCCAGATGGAGCCCTCACCCCCCTGCACTCCAACCCTCTGCCCCAGCCCAGAGCCCCCTCCCGCACCCTGAACCCCTCATCCCCAGCCCCACCCCAAAGCCCTCACTCCCTCCCACACACCAACTCCTGCCCCATCCCAGAGCTCCCTCTTGCATGCCAACCCCCTGCCCCAGCCCAGAGCCCCCTCCCACACTCTGAACCCCCTGCTCCACCCCCCAGCCTGGAGCCCCCTCCTGCACCCCAAACCCCTCAGCCCTGGCCCCACCCCAGAGCCCACCCCCCCAGATGGAGCCCTCACCCCCTCCCACACCCCAATCCCCTGACCCAGCTCAAAGCCCCCTCCCACACCCTGAACCCATCGTTTCTGGCCCTACCCCAGAGCCCATACCCCCAGTTAGAGCCTTCCTGCACCCCAACCCCCTACCCCAGCACAGTGAAAGTGAGTGAGGGTGGGGGAGAGCAAGCCACTGGGGGAGGGGGAATGTAGTGAATGGGGGGCAGGGCCTTGGGTAAGGTTTTGTGGGATTAGAAAGTTGTCAACCCTAAATGAATCTCTTGGGCCTTAATCCTGCTCGCTCTCTCTCCCCCTCCCCTTCCCCTGCTCCCACACCTCCCAAGGATACATGTAATTCATTACTTGTATCTTGAGGTAGAAGAACAGAACTCCCTAAAAGTTCCATTACCAGCACAAATCCAGGTCTGTCAGTCATTAGCTGGTACAAATAGGAAAATGTGTAATTGCAGCCTTAGGGCTAGAATCTCCTTGCCTGGCACTTTGTGTAGTCATTCAAACCTGTGCAGTGTGGATGTAAAATGCTACCACCTGTGTAAATGAGAGGAGGCTTCTGATTACGTAGCATTTTATATCCCCTTAGCACAGATGTGAATGTCCAACACAAGGCAGTGGATAATCCAGGCCCTTAGTTTTCAGATCAAGACAAAATAGGGATTTTGTCTAGCTTGAACATCAATTACAAGTTTTACAATACATCATAATGTTGAGCTGTGTAGGGAAGTCAGGTTGAAGCATCAGAGAAAGGAATCTGTGGAACTATATAAACTGGAAATGCCGTGGGGGCTAAAATGTTGCATATTTGTACCAATAAGCTGGAGATCCAATCCACTTTAATCATCAGAAGAGGGAAATGGAAATCATTATACTACTTCTGATCAACGGTCATGATTTCTAGTTCCCCATATTAGCCTCCTGTTCTATAAATAGTTTGGTTTTGATCTGAATGTAGAAGGACCAAGTTCCTCTCCCTGACAAAAAATAACATCTAGTCACTTCATTTGTTTCATGGGATCTCACTTATGAGTTGAAGCTTTGTAATCATCTTTTGTCATCCACTCCCTTTGCAAAGTCTGGCCCAGAATGCAATCCATGTTTATCTGTAAGTTTTTCTCAGTTCCTTTTCAGGAATAAAATTGAAAACATGTTGAAAAAGGGAGAAAATAATGAAATGCTCTCAAGTAAATAATTTTCAGTTAGCAACCAAATTGCTGTTCCCAACAGTTATCACGTTAGCAGTGTGTTATTCAGCTTTTTTCACATACTGTACAATACATTTTTTTATAACTCTCATAAGTGGCCATTGTGTAGCAAGAAAGCCTCCATTCTCCAATGCCTAAGTGCCTTCCTTGAAGAAGGCACAGATTGCATCGAACGTGAATGAACTGAGTGGTGAACTTACCAAACAGGTCAAATATTATGTTCTCTGAAGATTCCAGAGTGCATTGGGCTAAAGGAAACCCCTGATATCACCTGAAAGTAGAGTTCTCTTTAACCCACTGCAGTCTTGATGTCTCAGAGGCAGACAAAAGGGCCCAGTCTATGCATCAGCATTCCATTCCTACTGCCACTGAAGTACAGAGAGAGAGAGAGACAGGCTGCCCTAAAAGACTGTCATGAGCGAAGAGAAAAATTTTGGAGGGATGGATTGTGTCCCAGACCTGTACATTAGACTGTGAGATTTGGAGGGTTTGTGTATTTTTTTTATTCAAAATTCCTGAATGTTATGACTTCCAGATTTGAATAGTGGCTAATCATAAACCTCTAGTGCTTTAACCAGTAGAATCAGAGACCTCTAAGAAGGTAGGCAGGGGTAGGGTGACAGGGACAGGCAGGACTTTATACACAGGATTAGGCTTTGCTTTTAGTGCAGTTTTAAATTCCTAGTAAGCTCTTGTTTTGTTCTTGGGATCTTTCAATGTTTTAAATGTTTTTACCATCTTTATTTCAGGTTGAAGAGAATAAAATTGAATAATGGGTGTATATGGGTAGACATGGCCCATTAGCTAAGAGTTTTTTTCTTTATACATTGTGACAAAGTTTGAGTAATTGTCTTGGTGGTCATGGAATGCTAGAATGTGTTTAATTACAGAGAGGCCATCAATCATTTTTCCTGGAGTAGTTTTTGGCAGCATGTCATTATATTATAACTATTTCTATATTCATGTGTTTGTAAAGTTTTTTGGTTTCAATTAAGCTTTTCGCTGTGGCCGTGAGATGTGCATACTAATTTTGCTGCTTAGTATGATGTATACTAAGCTACTTATTAATCTTTGACAGTGTATGAAATGTTTCACCTTCCAATGAAGACCATCCTTTTACACCAGATAAATTTTGCAGTGCAAAGGATTATTTAACACTATTAAAGTGAACCACTAATTGGATAGAGGCCTTCTACTTATAATAGTACAAGGTTGGATTCTGCTACCCTGACTCAAGATGAGTTGCACCTTATTTTACTAGTAGTCTCACTGATGTAGTTAAAATAATTTCGACTGGTCGTAGAGTAAGGTACTCTTCACTGAGAATAAGAATTGGACCTGTGGTGAGGAGACAGAGAACAAGATACAGAGTGAGGATGGGATGGAATATGGACAATATTCCATACTGAATTATAATAATCTAAAGGTGTTCAGAACTGGAGCCTATGTGCATTCTAATGCCCTGTCCCATTCATCAACATTTCTGTTTCTGGCAATCACACTTTGGATGACTTATGACAAGGTGGAAGTAGGGACATAAATGTGCACCACTCAGGATCACAGAGGTACTGAGAATGTGTCATCTTTATTCATTCTTTCTCTCCCTTCACTTCCTCATGTCAGTGGTGCTGGAACACTTTTTAGGGTGGGGGTGCTGCACACACCCCCTTACCTCTGTCCTTACCTTACCTTACCCCTGACCTCTGTCGCACACACCCGCTTACCTCCTAGAGCTGGGGCTGGGAGCAGGGCGGTGGCTCTGGGAGAGGGGGACGCAGACGGGTAAGGAGGCCAAGGCTGGGGTCACAACTGGGGGCAGGTGCGGAGCCCCGGGTGCAGGGCCGGCAGCCGGGACCTTGTGTAAAACCGGGGGGTGCTGCTGCACCCCCTGCACCCCTAGTTCCCGTGCCTATGCATCGTGTTAGTGAGATTCCTTTCCCTAATGCAGGCGACTGGAGAGTCCCCAAGGTCTATGAAATGTTAATTATGTCAGACAGAAGAAAAGAACCAGACCATGTTTGATATCTGATTTGGACTTTGTTTGCTTTTGTTTAGTTTTTATAGTTTGTAGTAAAACGATGTGACTGCTGCAACATTGCATACGCTGTAAGACCTTTCGGGATCATGTTATCCCTATAGAGGTCTTCAGGATTCCTGTGTAGAGTCAGATTCTCCCTGGCCTTTGCATGTGTGTATGTGAAAGCACATTCCCTTCCTGGTATGTCTTTCCTAAGCAAGTCACACCAAAAAGCAGAAGGCGCAGAGGGAGGGAGGGAAGATCATGGCCTGAAACACAATCCCTTCTAGAGATCCTGCTGCAGAGATGTAGCTGCCCATAGCCCCCACCATGAGTCTGTGCCTTAAAGGCATAATCTGAACATAACAGTGACCAGACTGGAACAGACCCAAGGACCATCTAGTCCCGTATCCTGTCTCTGACAGTGGCCAACACCAGCTGCTTCACAATAAAGGGAAAAAATGTCTCTAGTGGGCAGTTATGGAAAAATTTCTTCCTAACCCTTATTAATTAGAGGTTGGTTTATGCCCTAAGTAAACTATCAAAGTCATTGTGATGCCATTCTACAAATGACCTAAATGTTTGAAAAATAAATTATTTTTAGTTGTATTACAGAAGGGCCTAGAGCCCCCAATATAGATCAAGGCTCCATTGTGCTAAGCACCGTACTTACACATAGGAAGAGACAGTGCCTGCCCCAACCTTACAGTACAACCAGACAAGACTGGGAGCATGGGAGAAAGGGAGTATTGTTACCCCCATTTTATACATGAGCAACTTCAGTAAAGTGCTAATCAAACCAAAGCTGTTTAATCTTTGCTGAAGTTGTGCGTGTAACCCAAGGGTAAGCAACCTATGGCACGTGTGCCAAAGGCGGCACATGAACTGATTTTCAGTGGCACTCACACTGCCCGGGTCCTGGCCACCGGACTGGGGGGCACTGCATTTTAATTTAATTTTAAATGAAGCTTCTTAAACATTTTAAAAACCTTATTTACTTTACATACAACAATAGTTTAGTTATATATTATAGACTTATAGAAAGAGACCTTCTAAAAATGTTAAAATATATTACTGGCACGCGAAACCTTAAATTAGAGTGAATAAATGAAGACTCGGCACACCTCTTCTGAAAGGTTGCCGACCCCTGATGTAACCAGTTCTTTCTGGTTCAGTTAGACCTGCCCTTACCAGTGTTGTGGGGAGGCTGAACAAAATGATCAAGCTATAATTCTAGCTACTTTTAGATTCTAATGGAGTAAGGCCTGGATCCCCAAAGGGACTTAGGCGTTGCAACACTCAGTGTCACAATGGCTAACTTTTAGGCACTTAGAAAATCACAGGACAACAAGTCCACAAAGCCTGCGTGAGGTAGCCAGGGTCCCTATACAATGAATAGGGAGAGTTAAGCACCTTAGAATGCAGTCCACAACAGCCAGCACGCAGGGTAGGAGCTGCCTAAACTAGCCAATGGGAGACGCTGATAAGAGTAGTGTAGGGGCTAAACCCTGCCCCTTCCACAGAGATAGCACCTCCCTGCAGCCGGGACTTAATGCCTATCTCTGCTTCTGATCCATGAACTGGGGGAAGATCGCGCTCCTTTGCCTAACTCATGTGTGGGGCCTGAGCTGGTAGGTATGCTCAGAGCATGTTTAACTGTACACAAAATACCTGGGGGGGGAGGGGCAGCGAGGAGGAGCTCCCTTATAACCTTCGGCCCAGTGGTTAGGGTACTGCCTTGGGATGTAGGAGACCACTGATTCAAGTCACACTTCTGCCTGATGAAGAGAAGGGATTTCACCACCTCTGAGGCGTGTTCCCTCACCACCAGACTATTGGATATTCTGATCTAGGGCTCCCAATCTCTCCTATTCAAGCTGTTCCACTTTAATTGCATAATTAAATATTAATTGGGCCAAAGAGTGAGACTCACTGTCAATAGCCCTCTCCCCTCCCACTGTGTTGTGTGCAGTTAGGAGGCACCTGAGCATGCCTACCGGCTTGGGCCTCACATGCAAGTTAGGCAGAGGAGTGCCCATCTTCCCACTTCTTGGCTCGCCCTGGGGCTTAGTCAAGAGATAGGCATCCAGGTGCCAAGCAGTGTGCATGCCCACAGGCAGAAACATGGGACCTTTTTACTGCAAAAACATAGGCACCACGTGAGTTTAGGCACCTGATGGACAAGATGTTTGCTTAGGGGGCATTTTGTGGATCACAGTGGAGCCTAAAAATGGGATGTGGACACCCAAGACCCTTTGTGGATCTGGGTCTTACTCCCCAATCCATCTTGAAGCTACATATTATGGATGCTGACAGCCTACATGTTCTTCAAAAATGAGCTCCAGCTGGCCTTCATGTGTAATTTACACTTATTTTGTATACAATTTGTATTAAACAGTATGGAAAAAAAGCTACAAAAATCCTTTGTACTGAAGCAAAATATCTATTTGAATACATACTGATCTCAGGGACCTGGAACATATGATAAAAAGGCATTGTAGTGTCTAAAAGCCAACACAAAAGAATAAAAGTGTTTTCTCTCCTATAAAAACTAATCTCCTTCTGATCAGATATGGAGCCAGACAAGTGTAAATCCACCAGCTTTAACAGAGTCACACCGGTGTAACTGAGATCACAATCTGTCAAAACACTCTGTCTGGAAGCTTGTGGTCAAAATTGTATACAGTTAATACTCTACATGGTTTACTGTTTGAGGGGTTAGTTTTATTTTCTACATATATTTTGTTTTGCAAGTAATTCTGTTTCTTTTTATTTTATAATACTTTGTATTGTTTGTCAGCAAGAATAAAATATTACAGTAATAGTAAAGAATGGAAAGCATATTGAAAAATACCCAATGAGGGGAAATTTAACACTTAGTACGTACTGAGGATGCGATTGGTGCAGAGTCTATATTTATATACCATGATCCAGCATCTCCATTGAACCAAATGAAAAACAAAAGAAGTATAAAATAATATCAATGAAGTCTTTAAGGACCAAAGGTTGGAACCCCTCCGTCTCCCCCTCCCCATCAATTTTCTCTTAGGTGTGGAAGGTACTAAATCCACTACTGTGGATCTCTGCTTCATGTTGCCTATCTTCATGACTGAGCAAAGTGGATCTGGAGACGTAGTGAAGGTAGTCCAGAGAGGGATAGGACAGTGGCTATTGGATCTATTGCTACATAGTTCAAAAAGCCTAAATACCTCTTCAGATGAGGTATGCAGAGACCCCAGTTGCTACGATAGGCCATCAGCTGTCGTTGATGCAGCAATGTGTAACTGCTGCACACCGAGCTGTAAGGTTAGGTAGGAAAGCTTCCTTTCCCAGCAACCCCTCTTTGATCCCCTGCCCAGAGCCTATTTACTCAGACTTTGCACATGAGAGCATTTGGCCCTAATGCCTTTGTGCCACCAAGGGCTCATGGCCCTGATGTTGTTACAGCGCATTGGGATTGGTGGCACTGCAGTTGTCCAATATTTATTAGTCAATTCTGTAACTTCTGTCCATAGATATTATGATAACTAGTTGGTGGATTTAAGTTTTTCCCTTTTCAGCCTGTGCAAGTCTATAAAACAGCCCTTCTCACAATTGGAAGGTTTCTATAGAAGTCACATATTTGTGAATGGAAATGCCATCCCATCTGCAATTGCTCTGTTTTAATCTTGCTGGTCCAAATTCATCCTTGATATAATGCCACTGAATCCACAACCTCCAACACCTACTCCTTGATAACCATCTTATTCCAGAATTCTTGGCTGTCATTATAATCTCAGGTTTCAGAGTAACAACCGTGTCAGCAAAAAGAACAGGAGTACTTGTGGCACCTTAGAGACTAACAAATGTATTTGAGCATAAGCTTTTGTGGGTTACAGTCCACTTCAACGGATGCATAGAATGGAACATACAGTAAGCAGATATTTATACATACAGAGAAACATGAGAAGGTGGAAATACCCATACCAACTGTAAGAGGCTAATTAATTAAGAGGAACTATTATGAGCAGGGGACAAAAACTTTTGAAGTGATAATCAAGATGGCCCATTTCAGACAGTTGACACAAGGGTGTGAGGATACTTAACTAGGGGAAATAGATTCAATTAGTATAATGACCGAGCCACTCCCAGTCTCTGTTCAAACCTAAGTTAATGGTATCTAGTTTGCATATTAATTCAAGTTCAACAGCTTCTCCTTGGTGTCTGTTTTTGAAGCTTTTCTGTTGCAAAATTGCCACCTTTAAGTCTGTCACTGAGTAATTAGAGAGGTTGAAGCGACAAAGGGTCCTGTGGCACCTTATAGACTAACAGAGGTATTGAAGCATAAGCTTTCATGGGTGAATGCATCCGAAGAAGTGGGTATTCACCCACGAAAGCTTATGCTTCAATACCTCTGTTAGGCTATAAGGTGCCACAGGACCCTTTGTCGCTTCTGCAGATCCAGACTAACATGGCTACCCCTCTGATACTAGAGAGGTTGAAGTGTTCTCCTACTAGTTTTTGAATGTTATGATTCTGGATGTCAGATTTGTGTCCGTTTATTCTTTTGCATAGAGACTGTCCGGTTTGGCCAATGTACATGGCAGAGGGGCATTGCTGGCACATGATGGCATATATCACATTGGTAGATGTGCAGATGAACGAGCCCCTGATGGTGTGGCTGATGTGATTAGGTCCTATGATGGTGTCACTTGAATAGATATGCGGACAGATTGGCATCGGGCTTTGTTGCAAGGATAGGTTCCTGGGTTAGTGTTTTTGGTGTGTGGTTGCTGGTGAGTATTTGCTTCAGATTGGGGGGCTGTCTGTAAGCGAGGACTGGTCTGTCTTCCAAGGTCTGTGAGAGTGAGGGATCATCTTTCAGGATAGGTTATAGGTTTTTGATGATGAGCTGGAGAGGTTTTAGTTTGGGGGCTGAAGGTGACGGCTAGTGGCGTTCTGTTATTTTCTTTGTTGGGCCTGTCCTGTAGTAGGTGACTCCTGGGTACTCTTCTGGCTCTGTCAATCTGTTTTTTTCACTTCAGCAGGTGGGTATTGTAGTTTTAAGAATGCTTGATAGAGATCTTGTAGGTGTTGATCTCAGTTGTTAAGTAATGTTCCAAAGTCAACAAGAATATAAACCACCACATCTTTTTTTTTTTTATGGGTGCAGGTGTGGCTTTCCCTTTTTTTTCCCCAGCTGGAGGTGGGTCACAAGCTACAAAATTCTGATCCAGATCAAAGTTTGGGGGCATTCAGATTTAAAGTGCTAGCTCAGCCCCATCTCTAACAGCAATTGTGAACTCTTTCTAAAAAACACAAGCGATCGAATTTTTACATGTCGGAAGTTTTTAAAAAAACATTACTCCTTTAAGTGACTGGTAATTATTTAATTGCTAACACCTTAAAATGCTCTTCAGCAAACTCTGACTTTAAATAAATAATCATGTCAAAATGATTAAGTAATTTTATTACTAGACTTGGTTTGGACTTTGAGTAATTTTTTACCAAGACATACAAGTAATTGTGTAATTAGTAATAAGTGCATCACTCCTGTAAGTGGTTTTCTTAAGAGTAATAAATTACAAGGTTTTCTTCTTTCCTTTTCTTCTGCACTCCCCTCTTTCGTTTTTATTTCTTCCCCAAGTTGTCCCACTTAATTACAACTTTAGGCGCTAGAGAACAAAAGATGTATAGTTACAAGTAAGATCATTGGTCCATTTAGTGAGATGTCCTGACTGCTGCAGCTGCCAGTAGCTGACAGATCATTTCTGAATGCAGCACTGCACTATAAGACAGACTCAACAAGAGACCTGTTTCAGAGACTGAAACAATCACTCTCTTCATTTGCCTGGTTCGATAGTGGATTTGAATTAGAGAAGCCAAAAGTCTATTAGATTATCTACAGTAGTTGTAATATGCGTGAGTGAATAATGTCACCCACTAGTGCCTGCCTTGAGAGACTCTAAGTGACCTGCTACTACTAGCCTCTAAAGGAGTTTTTCTTCATCATTAGTGGGAAAAGATTGTGATTTTGGAGCTGGAAGAACCAGTAATTTGATACAGTAAGTGTATCTTATCCACAGTGCAGGTGTCCCTTACAAAGGCCATCCTCTGCCAATGCAAGATTGTTCCCTGCAGTATATTGTTCAGACCATTCAGGGAGAATAGAAATCAGTGGGCTTGGGCCAGGGCCCAATAACCACAGCAGAAAATGTGGTTCCTTGAGCTTTGTTTTAATAATGAGTGGGCTATCTGTTCAAAGTGCTTTGCAATCATTAACAGATCCTCAACACCAGAGAGAGTTAGGTGGGTGAGAACCCCACAAACAAACCCAGAAATTGGTTTGTTCTACCTGAAACCTCAAACAGACTCAGATTCACATAGCACTTGGTCCAATCTCACTATAAGCTATTTGCACTCATAAAAAGGTTCACAAACTTTCCAGTGTCCCTGGCCAAAGATTCAAGTTTGTAACACTTCTAAACTTGTACCCAATCAAATTTCACTAGCTTTCAGGTTCTCCTACAAAAACTTCCCACAAGAACTTCAGCTTCCTGTGGACCAAGATCATGGCTTACAGTGGTTTCTCCAGGAACTGAAATTAAGGGGGGTGTTTGAATTTATAGGGGGGGTGTCACTAAATTGGCATGTAACTAGTTCACAAAACTGGGGGGGTGTTGGGAAAATTCAGGGGGGGGGGGTGTAGGCAAATCACTGATAGCTTATTCTACAGCATTTGCATTTTGAGGTTCAATTCTGCTCCCACTGACATAAACAAACAAAATGCTTGTTTACCATTTTCTCACTATTTAGCATGTGACATTTTTCACAAGCCTTTTCACTGCAATTTGGCTTCCAGTTTTCTGACCAGCTTGTGGAAGTGGTCAGGATCACATCTTATCCACACAAAGAAGGGTAAAATCTCCAACAGCCCAGTGCCCCCTAGCCTCTTCTCAGAGCAACTCTTCAATATGAAGTTCTTTGACAAAGGGAAATTGGAAAACAGCTGATCAGAACATTTCTGACAGAACAGTGTTTCAGCCTGTCTGAAAAGAACCATTCTGTTCAATATCACTTTCATGGTTGTGGCTGAGACATTAGAGGCAGTCCTAAGGGTCTGAGGCTCCAAAAGCCTCAGGCTAGGAAGCATGTATGCTGTCATAGGGAACAAGAATTACCATATTGGATCAGACCCCAGGCCCACCTGCTCCAGTGTCCTGTCTCAGACGCTAGCCAGTGCCAGGTGCTTCCGATGAAGTTTTAAGAAGTCTGCAGTAGGCAGCTGTCTGTGATTGTGTGTGCAAAACCTACAATGGAGAGGAGGGGGTTAGGAGCTGCTTTGGGCCCAGGCAGCTCCCCTCTGCCACACCTGCAATGCATGCATAGGCTGGGGAAGGAGCTGACAAGGGGAGCAGAGTAACTTTTTGGTAGACAGCCAGTGAAGGTGGATCTCTGTGCTGAAGCTCTGCAAAAGGAGCACTGTAAGTGCCCTGGTGGTGGGGCTGGGCCCTATTGATCTACTCTATCCTACTGAGGGGAAAGGACTCTGGAGCTCTGGCAGGTAGGAAATCTCTTTGCTTTATTTTGTTTGCATGTCTTTGCTTTTTTTCTCTTTTGTGGGGAGGCTAGTAAAAGGCAGCTGCATAGCACTGCAGGATGCAACTGCCTACCTTCAGGCCCTGGATTTGAGTCTGGTGAAGGGAGAGAGTAGGCCTGGATTCCTCTAGTCAGCCCCTGATGGGGTTGGAGGGTTTTTTTTAAAAAAAGAAAGGGAAAAAGCCGGTACCTGATACTAAACACTCAGGACCAGGAGGATCCCACATCCCAGAGAGTTCTGCCTCTGAGACTTTAGCTGGCTGAAGCCACTCACTGAGCGGTAGAAGTAGCCTTTGTTAGACTCTTTATGCACCCCAGAAGGGGTGAATGCAATCTGTGACCTGCCAGAGGGCTGAAGGGGACAGGCTACGAGCAGGGGCGCTGGAACAATTTGTATAGTGGGGGGTGTTAAGAGCTATTGAACCAAACTGCAAACCCGGTACATAATTCAAGCCAGGGGGTGCTGCAGCACCCTTAGTTCAGACACCTATGGGTTGAAGAGGCTATCAAGAGAGGATGCTAAGACAGAGAGTGCTGGTCATACCCTACCCTGACCACTAGGCAGTACCGGGGGGGGGGGGGATCCCTTCACACTACCCCCCACAGGTCTCCTTCTGGTCTCTAACAGTTAGAGATTGGCTTAAACCCTGAAGCACAAGGTTTAATGTGCCTCCCTGAAGTTGTTTGTTTTAATTATGATGATCCTGGATACTCTTGATATCTGTATAAATGTCCAGTCTTTTCTTGAATTGTGTAAATTCATGGGCTGAACAACTTCCAGTAGCAATGAGCTTTGCTGTTCAGGCACGTGCACAGAGTAGCAGAATCAGTCCTTCAGAAAATATGCCACCACCTACTAAATCACCAGTCCTGCAGCACCCTGGATTTTTCTAGTAGATAACTAATCCTAGCACTGACTGCTTAATTTAGCAGTACTGATAAGATCACACCTAAACCAGGCACAGTTCAGACAACCCTTCACTCTCCACTGCAGTCAGGACCCAAAGTTCCATTCATGTCAGTGAGAACCAAATCAGGCCCTAAATTATTTCTCCTGTGCCATTTAAACACTTGTTCTATAAATATCCAGGAATAAGTTCTCCTCTCCTTGTATAGATACATTCTCAATGGTTGCTGAGCTCCTTTAATATAGATGCAATATTTAAAGCATGGGTCTAGAAGATAGTATTATACAAACTATTTTGTTAGGTGATTTATGATAGATTTTACTTAGTAAACCTGTGATTACTATTGCTTTTACTGCCTTCTAAGCGAGGATTACCAAACATAGTAATTAAAGTCCTGCAAACTTGCTATGGGCCTTAATTGCAAATTCTTTGTATCTGAACACAATGAAATAAAAAGTAGCAAGTTATATTCTTTGTGTGAACTAAGTTTGCTGATCAAAATCTTCCACCAGATCTATATTACTATATTTCACCTTAGACTATTATACAGTTCCAATAATAATTACTTTATTGCTATTTTATTATCTTCTTTTAAAAGGAAAGTGGGTGGGGGTCAGAAAATGGATAAAATTGTAAGAAGGTTTCAAATTCTAGGCAGAGGTGGTAGTGCCACATACACTCAGGTTTGCCTGACACTCCTGATTATAAGACCCTGTTTTCAGTTGCTTATAACTTTGTCAGAGTTTTAACTGCATTAACTGAAAAGCCCCTGAGGAAGTTAATAATTCCATATTAAAACCAGAGTTCAGATAGTGTGCAGTAAATGAAGCCTAGGGAGTCATGCTGAACAATGAGGATAAAACAAAATACGGAACAGCTGATTATTCTATCCTGTGCACTGAAAGAGGCAGGAGTCCTATGGGGAAAAAAATAGTATGTGATCATGTCATAAGACTGTATCATCATGCATATGTTCTAGGGGGCTGAATTGAGGTTGCACAGGTGAAATTAGTTCTGGCATTTTCTAACTTTTGACTGACTGTCTCTGACCTTAATGTTCTTGTAACGTAGGTTTTGGTTTGTTTGTCTATTTTGTTTGTGTAGGAATTGGAATAATAAATGGCCTGAATGCAATTCAGTTCTAGTCTCTTTTGGGTGCTGATCTCCCATTAATGTGAATACCGGTTTCTCTTGAGCAATGCTTTGCCTTTAAGACCTTTCTAAAATAGTATATTTACTCATTATTGTGGACCAGCTTCTGCAGAACCATTACAGCTAATAGGAAAATACATGATAATTGCATATTAAAAACTGATATCTTGCTCAACAGTCTTTCATTGCCACCCCTTTGTGTCTAGGCACTGCTGTCGTCTCAGGGTGCAGAATGTTAACTATAATATGTATTGCAGTCAGAGAGATCCCGATACAATAACAGAGTTACATACTCTAAAACGTTTGGGAAGTTCTCATTTGGCTCTAAATGTAATGGCTCAGATTCACCTGTCTTTGCAATTCCTATGCATGATTACTGTGAAATGCAGTGTTGCTGACTCTTCTGGTTTTTAGTGTCTCACAATGTTGTGTTTTTCTTAAAGCCCCTGCTACTGGATTCATGTGATCATGTAACTCAGCTTTCATTTTTTTAAAAGTAAGTTTCTAGCCTTCATTGCTGTAGAGAAGTTTGAAAACATGACCCAAGTACGCTGCAAAGGTTCATACGCCAAAAGGCAAAAAACACAATGTATTTTTTTTAATCTCATGATTTTGTGGGGCCTGATTCATGCTCTCTGAATGCTTGGTTTTGGCAATAGTGCAAAGTTAGGGGTGACATCTTTAATTTTTTTTGTCACAGCTTGTGCTTCATGTAAACTTAGAGGGCTTGATCCTGCACAGTGCTGATGACAAGTGTAGTGCCTATTGGCACGAGGCAAAAACTGGTGAGCAGGGCCAGGGGCACAGGAGAATGTGATCCAACATCAGTGAGTGCTACTGCAGGGACACTAACGTTACTGTTGATTAGTAGCAGGAGAAAGGCCTGAGAGGGGAATATGTAGATATGCCTGCTTAGTATGGTGCTATTCTTGCTAAAGCTCTTGTCTTCTCAAATGCAGATAGACATTCTCCACCTACCCCTCCTCTTTCTTACCCTGTGTACTTCCAAGTAAGGCACTGAAATTGTAGATTTTAATTAGATCAAAACTTTTCCAGACACCATCTGCTAAACTTTCAAAGTTTAGCCACATGATACAAAATGAAGTCAAAGCCACAATGCTTATTCCGCCATGAAAACCTTTGTAGTGTTTAGGATCTAATGGGATAAAGTTAAGAGAATGGATGGCCAGAAACAGATACTCCATTGTATCCAGTACTTAAGAATCTTGTTTTGCATTGCCAGTAGAACTTAGGTTTTTGTCAGTTTCTCCTTCTGAATGCTGCTGCTGTTTTACTGTACTTTAAACAAATGCCACTTCATTTTAAACACAAACTGTGATTTCCTTCTCCTATCACCAGGAGAAAACTACTTCAGCATTGTAAAGTTTTAAAGCTCATTTTCCTGTGTAAATAACAATTTGCATGGGTGTTAACTGCACAAGTGTCCAGGCAGTGGCGAATCAGGTATACAAATTGTAATGTACAGGAGTTATCCTCTTACCTGGCTAGATTGTGTATCTTTATTCATGTTGGAACTCACTCAGTTATGTGAGTAGTCCCATTCACTTAATGGGATAGCTTGTACACCCACATGAGGAAAGGATGGCCACATCCTTCATAATCACTTAATACCTGCATAATTGTTGGTATTTGAAACAAACCAAGAACAATTTCTTAAATTACAGTTGATCTCTAAGTAGGATCCAGAGAGCGTGCATGACTTTGGAGAATGGGGCTCCTGACCAGATGACCATATTTGTAGCCTAGAACTTCTTAGGATTTCTATTCAATGGAGACGACATCCTACAATGATCAGATATTCTACAGTTATTTCAGTGTCTTAATTCCAGTCTTAGCTGGGGTTTGGGAGGAAAATGGTTAGTCACTAGCAAACAGTATACCACACTCATTACATTTTTTTAATGTCTTTTGAATCATACCCTGCTATAAACAAGTGTAATTTGTTCTGTAGGGAGACCCCAGCCTCGGTAGTGAAGCTATGATGGGCTAGGAGATGACTTTGTTGACACTGATAAATGTATGACCACTCAGGCTTTATTTTTTGCCTTGAGAAGAAGCTAAAGTGCCTCTCAGTCCTGTAATTAGTGTCTGTTTTTAACCTTGAGTTCTCCCACATTGGAGAACAGTGGTTTCTCCCAGTATGAAAGGGATTTGATTGATGTGGTGTGGAGTGCTGAATGTGGGTACTTTACCAACTCAGAAGCTGTTTTCCCCTCAGATCTAGCCATGACTTCATTTGCTAGCAATTTGCGGAAACGTTGCAACAGGCAAATTTCATAGACCAGAGTGAATTATGGTGGATAATTTACTTTCATGGATCTCTAAAGTGTGAATTTCAGCAGAGTTTGAGCAAAAGGAGTCGGTGTATGTGATCACAACAAAATTCCCCTTTCTGCATGTAAAATGTAAAAAGATAAATTTGGTCATATGTTTGCCAATGAGAAGGATGAACTAGCCTTTACTTCAGGCAATGGTGCCCTAGAGATAGCAGTACAAGAAAAGTGATGGATAGTGCCAATGTGAACTAGCCAAACTTTTCAGCCTTGGTTTATGACAAACACACAGTTAGGTTAATGACTATAGCCCTACCAAATTCACGGCCATGAAAAACGTGTCACGGACCGTGAAATCTGGTTTCCCCCCCGTGAAATCTGGTCTCTTGTGTGCTTACCCTATACTATACAGATTTCATGGGGGAGATGAGCATTTCTCAAATTGTGGGTCCTGACCCAAAAGGGAGTTGCAGGGGAGTCACAAGGTTATTTTAGGGGGATTGCAGTATTGTCACCCTTACTTCTGTGCTGCCTTCAGAGATGGGTGTCTGGAGACCAGAGCTGTAGGCCGGGCACACAGCTCTGAAGGCAGCACCCCACCAGCAGCAGTGCAGAAGTAAGGATGGCAATACTATACCATACCACCCTTATTTCTGCCCTGCTGCCTTCAGAGCTGGGCGGCCAGAGAGTGGGGGCTGCTGACTGAGGGCCCGGCTCTGCAGCACAGAAGTAAGGGTGGCAATACCATGCCATGCCATCCTTCCTTCTGTGCTGCTGCTGGTGGTGGCTCTGCCTTCAAAGCTGGGCTCCCATCCAGCAGCTGCTGCTCTCCAGCTGCCCAGCTCTGAAGGCAGCACCTTCAGGGTGCCAGGGATAGAAGTATCAAACAGGATAGGTTGAGAAATTAAGTCACCATCTATCCCAGGGGCCAAAGGGCATTTATCTGACCAGTCTGAGGGGACAACTACAGACACTCGCTGCTAACAAAACGGAAAGCTGCTTACCTCAGCCACCAGGTGCAGCTATTTAAGGCTGGGGAAAGGAGGCCTTGAAACAAGGGCTCATTTCCTTCCCATAGCAGTAACTTCTGCCCAGTTATTTCAGAGAGCACCAGATCAAGAGGAAGGAGCTTCATGTAAGTGGGCTGTCTCCCATGAATGGCCTGTGTCTGTTCCCAACCATTGCAGTCCCCAGATGCTATCATCCCAAAGGTGGAGAGGAGGCCCCTATTGCAATCTCCCTCCCAGAAGCAAATGATGTCACCTCCACTACTACGGCCCTGGCCGACAGCAGCTTTCGGGTGAGAGGGGAGGCAAATATAGCTTTGGTTCTTTTTACAGGATGGCTATTAGATTTTATTTGTTGAGTTGGTTTAATTCTATTTTGCTATAATGGTTCTAAAATTATGAGTAAATCATTAGAATCTTTGTAAAGGCAAAGTCTGGTTGTAGCAGGGGAGGGAATATCTCATGGAAATTCACCCATATGCTCAGTTGCATTATTTTTGGGAAATTCTTTAAGTGCATGTGCATCTTCAGATACTACTTAAACATGGTCAAGATGGCGATTGATGCTATGGAGCAGAGATATGATTCCAGGTAAGAACCACTGAGTTCCCAAGACTAAATTAGAGACAAATCTAGTGTCTATGGGGGGTGAGGAATGGATGAAAATCTTCTAGTTCTGGTTATACAATGTTGATTAATCTGATCCTAGTAGCCTACCATTTGTCTCTGCTACGATAAGTAAAGCCAATGCTGAAGGTTATAAATTCTATAAAATCTAGAAGAAGGAGCATTATGATGATATGTCTTTAGGATGTCAATGGTATGTATAAAATGGTAACCAGAATTCAAGGTACTGAACCACTTTAGACCAATTTGATTTTTAAACCTTTCACATGCAATACAATTATAAAAACACTGAAAAATAGAAAGCTCTTGGGTGGAGTAAATCAACTGAATTGGCGTTCTAGTGACTTACTCCTGCTAAAGATCTGCCCTATGATCAGCACAGTTAGCAAAAGTGAACAGACCCATATGGGAAATCCATGGCAAACTTTGTGACACAACTTGCTTCCTCCTTGACCTTCCTTGCAAACTACAAGTAGCTACATTTTTTTTTTAATCATTCTGTTTATTTTTATCGTGCCATGAGGTGGCACTGTTTCCACACTTTGCTTTATCAGATGGAGATTCTAGGGGGTGGGGAAATCTCTTGCACTTTGAAGGAACCAATTTATAGCTTACCAGGAGAAGAATGTAAGGAATCTGAGTGCCTAGTACCCCATTCCCCAGGTAAATTCAAATTTACCTTTTAACGTTCACTACCAGCCTGGCCTCTGTATAGTCCTCCAGGAGCCATTTTTCAGTAGAGATCTTAGGCAGTGGGTTTTCTTCTTTCCCTCCCCACTTCAGTCATATGTGTATTGTGAGAGGAAAGGGAGGTGGCAGATGTAGTGAAGCCTGTTTAGCCCCCTCTCCAGGCCTCTGTTCTCTGCTGTCCCTGCCGCTGCTCCTCCTCCCAAGGTGCTTTCTCTTTAACTCATGTCTCCTCGTTCTCTCTCCCTATTATGCACCCCATTCCTCTCTCTCATTTACAGAAACAAATTGACAGGGTGCCGTTGTCCTTTTTAATGCTGAATGTTGTCTTTTCGTCACTGATGACAACTGTCCATCTGCTAGCCCAGGACTTTCTTTTCTTTTTATGCATGTGTGCTCATGCTTGCGCGCACACTTGTTCCAAGACGCACCATACTGCATTGATTTCATCTCAGACTAACAAATTATTGTCAGTCACATCCACCATGGTTTCACTGGTCACACAGGCTTGACCTGAGAGGTACCACTCATGTGCTTAAAGCTAAGGGGGCATGCAAGTGTTTGAGCAATGAAGACCAAACATTTTTGCCTGGTTATGGTTTAAATGTTGATTTTTTTTTCATCAGACTTCCCCTTCATCAGAAACTCCAACATGCTACATTAAATTCAGCTATAGAGTAAGCAGGTACAGCTCTATTGACTTCAGGGGAGCACTTATTTACACCAAGATTACTTGGCCCATTCACACTAACCACATAGATTCAAACTAACAGGTAAAGAGCCGGTGAAAAGTCTTTTTGTTCAGTTTGCCTGTGGGGGAAACTATCTTGGCTATACAAAAGTGCTGTTCCGTGGCGTCTCTTCACAAGCGTGTCTTCAATGGAAGATTGAAGAAATCAGGCCACTTATTTGAGTCCAAAGATAGATTTTTGGAGCCTATTCTGATTTGGAAAACTGGCTCTTGGTAACTAACTGCTATAGCCGTTCACTTTCCAGGGTTAAGTTAATCAACTGATGTCATAGGAATGAGTTAGAAGGATGGGGAAACTGTCAAAAGCACAAAGTGCTGTTAGGTGTCCAGTTCCTACTGACAGTCAGTGTGAGCTGGGTGCCTCTTGTTTGGGCCTTTTGAAAATTTCCCCACTATGAATATTCACTGAAGCAATTAGAACTGAGAGTCCTAGGTTGTAAGACCAGAAAACTGTTAGAACAGCTAGTCAGATCTCCTGTAACATAGGACATAGAATTTAATACAAATGGACTGCACATCCTCTCGAATTCACTGAGTTAATTATATATCATCTAGCCACATTTATTTAGTGTTATATTCAGTCCTTTTAAAATGAAATAAACATTTTATATTAAGTAAAAAGAACACAGGAACCACCTGACCCGGGTTGCCTTAGACTAAACCAGGTAATTAATTTACATAATCTTGTACATTGATTGTTTACCATCTTGTCAACTTGAATGTTGTAATTTCTAGCCCCAAGTGCTATTTCCAGTTAAGCCAGCCTGGAGAGAGAATGCTGACTGGCTGCTCCTATCATACTAAATGCTGCTCATCTTACTCCTGGGAGTAGTCCCGATGAAGTCAGTGGGAGAGCTCACAAGAGTAAGGAGAGCAGGATTTAGCCTATCATGTACTGTGCTCTGGTGGCACTACTGTACTTTTGAGTGTGAAATGGCAACTTTGCTGTCACTGTATCTGAGAGACAGCTGTGGATGTAAAGTCAGATCCATCGGTTTCAAGCACAGCCCATTTAAATCAATATTGCTGTCTATTGCTATGTGCACTAAAGCAGTGGCTCTCAACCAGAGGTACGCATACCCCTGAGGGTATGCAGAGGTCTTCCAGGGAGTACATCCACTCATTGAGTTATGTGCCTAGTTTTACAACAGGCTACATCAGGGGTGGCCAACCTGAGCCTGAGAAGGAGCCAGAATTTACCAATGTACATTGCCAAAGAGCCACAGTAATACATCAGCTCTGAGCCCCCAACCCAGCTCCCAGCACCTCCAGCCCACCAGCAGCCCCACTGATCAGCACCTCCCCCTCCCTCTCCGCACCTCCCAATCAGCTGTTTTGTGGAATGCAGGAGGCTCTGGGGCAGGGGGAGTGAGGGCACAGAAGGCTCAGGGGAGAGGGTGGGAAGGGATGGAGTCGGGGCAGGGCCTGTGGCAGAGCCAGGGGTTGAGCAGTGAGCACCCCCCCCCCCCCCCGGCACATTGGAAAGTTGGCTCCTGTAGCTCCAGCCCCGGGGTCGGTGCCTATTCAAGGAGCCGCATATTAACTTCTGAAGAGCCGCATGTGGCTCCGGAACCACAGGTTGGCCACCCCTGGGCTACATAAAAAGCACTAGTAAAATCAATACAAACTAAAACTTCATACAGACAGTAATTTGTTTATACTGTTCTATATACTATACACTGAAATGCAAGTACAATAGTTATATTCCGTTGATTTATTTTATAATTATATGGCAAAAATTAGAACATAAGCAATTTTTCAGTAATAGTACACTGTGACACTTGTATTTTTATGTCTAATTTTGTAAACAAGGAGTTTAAACTTGAGGGTACACCAGACAAAAGTGAGGTAAAACTTGAGGGTACACAAGACAAAACACACGCTTGGAAGGGGTACAGTAGTCTGGAAAGGTTGAAAGCCACTGTACAAAAGGAGCAGGGCTGTAATAGCCAGTCACCTGATGAGCTGGTATATCCTCTTCTCTCTGTTTTTCCTCAGCCCATTTTGTTTTCTGTTGGTCTTTTGGCATCTGAGTTTTGTCCTTGTTTTACCACTCCCAAGTCTCCTCTGCAAGGGCTCCATGCCATGTTCCTTATGCTGGTAAACCTCACGGTGATTTGCCTGCAGCAAGAGCATGAAAGTGGGCTGGGTGAGGGTCGCTGGTGTTTTAACTCTGAAGTTCCCAACCACTATTCTTCCCTGATCTATATATTTTTGGGCAAGAGACTGCAAGTAGTTTAGTTGCTGTCATCTGGGTAAAAAATAAAAAAGGCTCCTCAGATATGGATCTTGTTGTGGTGCCTCGGGTCACACATGGATCTTTAAGCAGACTGACACTGACGGCAATTATCTTTGAGTGGTGAGAAAGGCATGGCAATTCTCATTTGTCTGCTGATACTGCTTTTCTGTTTTCAAAGTGCTTCATGAACATTAACTGGTTATGCTTGACAGCACTGTGGGGAGATAGATAAGGAAGGATGTTGTTCCCATTCTGCAGAGGAGAAAATGAAAGCGGTTAAGCAATTAACTGAAGACCACTGCAGCAGCCTGAGCTGAGCTAGAAACTCAGCTGTCCCTATCCCTAGTGCTGTGCTCAGATCACTAGACAATGCCACTGTTTACTTTAGTGTTAAAGCATTTTGAAAGTATGTCACTAGGATAACCGGTCTAACTTTAAAGGATTGGAAAAGGATCAAAGGATTGGAAAATATGCCTTGTAGTAAAACCCAGGAAGCTCATTTATTTAGTTTAACAAAGAGAAGGTTAAGGGGTGACTTGATTTTTTTTTAAATGTACCTATTTGGGGAACAAAAATTTGATAATGGACTCTTTTGCCCTAGCAGACAAAGATGAAACAAGATACAAAGAGTAGAAGTTCTACTTCAGTCTGGAAATATGGTGCAAATTTTGAACAGTGAAGGTAATTAATTAGTGGAATAACTTAACAAGGCTTGTGGTAGATCCTCCATCACTAGCAATTTAAAAATCAAGATTGTATGTTTTTCTAAAAGATGCTCTACTTCAAACAGGAATGAATTCAGGGAAGTTCTATGGCTCATGTAATGCAGGAGGTCAGATTAGATGATCACAGTGGTCCCTCTGGTCTTATCTATGAAAGTATTTCATGATCATTTTAAGCTGTGAATATGTCCTACAGCTTCTTTCCACATATATAACAAATATTTATTGAACACTCCTGCCTTTTCTGCATTGTTACTGACAAAATAGGATTTCTTTTTCTATCTATCTAATCTAAAAATCCTTCTTCTTATCCTTAGGCTATAGCTGTAGATTTATTTTTTTAATGGATACTTTTAGCTCCCTTGATCATGAACCCTGAATGTGAATCCTAGAGACTTGCTTACCAAAAAGCTTAATGGAAAGAATCCAAACTTTAGTAATTTAAATCTCATGATTTTTAGGGCTGACTGATGATTGTTGAGTGCTTTGGGTTGACAATGTAATAAGTATGTGTCATTTGCTTGCTGTCATAATAAATGGGGTCACAGTCCTTGTCAAAATAAAAACAGGTATTTATTAGTAAGAATAACAAGCTCCAAAAAAAACCCACAAAAAAAACCCAACCAAGCTGCCTCCCTACTTTCTGGGAACCTCACATTTTTTTGGACCTGTCAATACAGAACAGAGACTCTAGTGGCTGAACAGCATAACTGCAAGTAAATATCATAGCACCTACATCCTTTACTTATGCAAGTAGTCTTCTTTCATATAGCATTTGAAAAGCAACAGGCTGGAATTATAATTGAATTTTAAGATTCAAAAACCATTCTAATGTCTCTGGGGGAGCTAAGGGTATCCTGTTGCCCCATTCGTGTTTACAGTGATGGTACAAGCGACAAAGGGTCCTGTGGCACCTTATAGACTAACAGAGGTATTGGAGCATAAGCTTTCGTGGGTGAATACCCACTTCTTCGGATGCAAGCAGTGGAAATGTGACTGCTTGCACCCGAAGAAGTGGGTATTCACCCACGAAAGCTTATGCTCCAATATCTCTGTTAGTCTATAAGGAGCCACAGGACCCTTTGTCGCTTCTACAAATCCAGACTAACACGGCTACCCCTCTGATCCTTGAGTGATGGTACAGTTGTCTGTGAGAGTCACATGGTTTGTACCTCACCACAGGCACAATTTGGTGACTCTTTGGGGTTTTATTCCCCCTTTGTGGAAGAATATTCATACCTTGTCCAAACATGGTTGAGTGCAGTCCACTGCCTATGGGAAAGGCAGAATCTCGGGACTTCTTTCATTGGATCTTCAATCAGGTCTTTGTTTGGGACATTATGAGTGGCACACAATTCAAGCCAGCAAGTGCTAGCGTCCTTTCCATTGGCCTGTAGCATTGATGCGTGGATCCAGAAAGGCTTCCTGGATTTGAGTCAGGAGAGTGGCAGTGAATTGAGATCTCTGTATTTTGGCAGGTCTGGAGTGGCCAGGATCTTATTGTACTCCCAGACCACAGCAGTCTTGCCTGATGTTGGCTGGTACAATGTCTGCGCAAACTGGGAGCCATAGTACTGGCATTGATTTGAGAGAGCTGCTAGCAATCCTGAACACAGCATTGATTTCAGTGCCAACGAGATTGTTGTGGGAGCTGTTACACCAAACTGGCACGCGATACTCTGCTGTTGATAAAGCCATGGCGTGTACTGATGTTCGAAGTGTGCATGCATCACATCCCCAGGATGCGCCAGTGAGCTTCTGAATGATGTTTACCTCATTTTTATGTTCTTTTTGATGTTGTCAAAATGTTGGCGATAGCTCAGCATCTGAGGGTAACTTCAAGGTACTGTGGATTGTGGTCATATGATAAAGGCAGACCACAGAAGTCCACTTTCAGAGACACTTCAGCCTCATGATTGTTCAAGTGGAAGGCAGAGAGGAGTGTTCTTTGAAGCACTGTTTTCAGATTTAGAACTGGCTGCAACTGCTGTGACAAGGTGCTGGCCTTAACCAGCTACACAGAATCCGGCTACTACTAAAAATTAAAAAGAGCAGCATCGTTCAGTGACCTTTCTTCCACACACAATGCTGTAAGGTGCACAGGTCTCCTGCAGATTTATCATTAGCTTTACCATGCCAATCAACCATAAGACTTGTCACCGAGATGCCAAGTACACCAGGGTGAATCTGCTAGCAAATCTGAGATTTAACAACTGCCTCCCACAGGGATCCATTTTAGTGCTTGCACTGTTCAATCTCGATATCAGTGGCAGTTCGGTCACATCATCCTGTAAATTCATCTATGCAGCTTATAATGCACTGGCAATGCAACTGCCCTCTCCGAAAGCCACAGAAAAGGTCATGAACCATGACCTCTGGACACTTGAGACGTGTTTCAAAGTTTGATGACTCATTCAAGTAGCATAACTCAAGTATACTGTTTTGTGTTTATTCTGACACATTTCAGTATAGAACGCTCACTGAGAAATAACTGACAACCACAATCAATCAAAGTTTGGTTCTGCCTCTCTTCTTGTCCAGGATAGCATATCTCCTCGTTTCAGAACCCCTATTTCTCTCTTTACCATCTCACATACCCTTTTTTCTGTCCCCTTTCATATATAATTTTCAACATGCATTCCCCAGCTTACCTAAGATCTTCTCTAGTCTGCTTTCCTCTATGGTTTGAAACCTTACCAATATTTCCCTTTGCTGATTTGTTAAGAACATCACAAATGCCTTCCAAATCAGAGAAGTGCTCCATCTAGTCCAGCATCCTATCTCTGACTATAGCTGGTACTAGATGCTTCAGAGAAAGGTACAGAATCTGTTATGGTGGACAATGACATTTCTTCTTTACTGCATCTATTAGCTGTTGACTTACTTCCGGAAGCATACAGTATGCTACAATATGTCTTAACTTACATAACTGTGGATATTCTCATTATTCATATAAATAACCTAATTTTTTTTTTAATCCTTCTATGGTCTCAATTGTATCTTGTGGCAATAAGTGCCCCAGGTTAATTGTGTGGTGTTTTTTTATAAAGAAATCCGTTTTAAATATCTTTCATTGATGTTCCTTTTTGTTCTAGCACATAAGCAAGGGTGGATAGGAATGCCTGATTCAGCTTCTCTTTACTATTGTACACTCCTATGCTGTCTGCTGAGTCTAGTTCTGTATACCTCTGCATTATGTGGCATGCTCCTTCTGTCTTTCCAAAGGTAGCCTTTTTAGACATAAAACCTGCTTGACTAGTGACGGCAATGGAACATGAGCCACAGGCATAAGCAGCAAAACACCGGGCAACAAGTTCTTTATTTCTGATTCTGTGAACAGTAGACTGTCTTTTGGAGTTTTGTTTCTTGGGTACATCTACACTGTGTGGGATTGTTTTTAAATAAAAAATAAGGCAGCAGCACGTGAGAGAACCCAGGTCAACTGATTTGAGCTCAAATTAAAGGGCTAAAAATATCAGTGTAGATCAGGGGTCGGCAACCTTTCACAAGTGGTGTGCCGAGGCCTCATTTATTCACTCTAATTTAAGGCTTCACGTGCCAGTAATACATTTTAACGCTCTGGGGTTCCCGCCGCAGGCTCCTGCCAGCTGGGGTCTCAGCCCACTGCCAGCCTGGGTTTCTTCACCCAGGCCAGCAGCGGGCCCTGGATGGGGCCAGCGGTGGGACCCCGACTGGCAGGAGCCCGCAGCGGGAATCCCAGAGCTACAGCCTGCCGCCGCGTGCCGTCAAAAATCGGCTCGCGTGCCACCTTTGGCGTGAGTGCCGACCCCTGATGTAGATGTTTCCACTCAGGCGGGAGCCTGGGCTCTGGAACATGGTGAGGTGGGAGAATCTTGGAACCTGGCCACTTACACTATTTTTAGACTCGCAGCATGAGTCCAAGTCAGTTGACCTGGGCTCTGAGACTCATTGCTGCAGAACCTTTTTTTTTTTGCAGTGTAGACATAACCTTTTGGTGCTTCAAAATGAGGGATGGGGGTAGGGGACAGCTCCTGTATTCCTTGTTTGCAGTTCATTTATTGCTCCTAGTGCTGTTTGTCAAGCATGGGCATTTTATTAACCGTTCAAGTGAGAACTCTTTGGCTGGGCACATCAGTGGCCCGGTATAGGAACTGATTTGGGCAGTGTCGGAAGCCGCTGTGTGACTATTGAAAGCAAGCTTTGACAGTTCGGGGAGAACTTGTTCTCCAGAGCCTAGAGCGAGTCTAGCTGCTTGCCCCACCATTGGCTTCACTTTTTTGTATTATTTGTTGGCTGGAGAATTTCACTGTAGACGCACCATCGCGGGTGCCTCCCCAGCATCCCAGCCTACAACTGCAGCACATCAGTCAGCCCTTTACAATGCTTCCACTGCGTCGTTCCACACTTGCATGGCTGCTGTGTAGAGCCATGTGCAAAAGGGATTGCAGAGATGCTATTTTCAGGGCTATTTATTTAGTCACAGCGCACAAACTGGAAAAAAACATTAGAGCTTTAGAGTGGGGGTTCTCAAACTGTGGGTCATGAGGTTCTTACATAGGGGTTCGCAAGCTGCCAGCCTCCACCCGAAACCCCGCTTCACCTCCAGCATTTATAATGGTGTTAAATATATTTAAGTGTTTTTAATGTATACGAGGGGGGGGTCGCACTGAGAGGCTTGCTGTGTGAAAGGGGTCACCAGTACAAAAGTTTGAGAATCCCTGCTTTAGACCATACTTCTCAAGAGGAAAAACATCTTTTCTGCTCTTCGTGCAGGAGCTGGGCTTGAGCGGTAATCCTTGAAGAAGGAGAACTCCTTCCTATGGTCTCTTGCAGATCTGTTCCAGAGCTGCCAACCATCATGCATTTTATGTGACCTTTAGTCGTCATGCGTCCATCCACCCGGACGTGAGCATGAGGCACAGTTCCCAGGCCCGTCGCGAGGGGCTGCTTCAGCCAGCATCTCTGGCTCCTATATCTCCGTTGGCTTGTGGGTAGGGAGGGGAAGGCCAGTGAGAGAGGGAGTCTGGAAGGGGGCTGGGAAAGGAGAGAGAATGGGCCTGAAAAGGGACTGAGGGAGAATGGGGCAGTATGGCTCTGATCTGTCATGGCCACAACAGCCCTCCCAGGCACCCCCAAAGCTTTCGAGCTCTATCCTCCCTCTTCCAGATTCTCTCCTCCCAGCAACAGCTTTGCCCCTCTCCCCAAGTGCCCTGCTCTCCCATCAATTATTCTGTTACCCGTGAGTTTCCCTAACAACCACCCTCGGGACTTCTGGTTCCCTGCAAGCCCCGTCGTGTTTCCTTTCTGAAGTGGTCTGGGCCGGCTCTTTCCCATGCCCACCTATACAGGAGAGGAGAAATAAAGGCCCCTCCAAACCTGCTCTTCCTTCTGTGTACACACCATCCATCTAGGTAATCCATGCAAAGGAATGGGAGGGGGGATGCTACTTTCCTGCTTACTCTCCTCTTCGCTGTGGGCTAGCAACCCACATACACATTCAGGGTCCCCAGCAGACACCTAGTGGAGCAGCTATGCTGTGCTGCCACATCTTCACAACTATTGCCACCCATGCTAGCTAGATTAAAGGTAATGCACGTATGCCTCCCCAGGTACAACTGCAGGGGCAGGATCTTGTCTTTAGCTTTTCCTGTTTAGCACTACCACTCCTTTGGGCACCCAAACATATTAAGTAACAACTTGGGGAAGAAGAGGACAACCCCAGGAAAATCACAGCCCGTACGCCTGATTGCACCAGCAGTGCATGCTGACTGCACTTCTGTCCTTCCTTCTGCAGCTGAAAGATGTTGTTTTTCCATCACTATTTCAAGTGTGAAAGTATAGAAGTAATTCCTTAGCCATGTGAGGAGAGGAGTAACTATTCTCAGTGCTAGGGGAAAGCTCTGCTTGAATCATCTTTCTTTTCACAAGCTACAAATCGCAGTGTGTCCAAAATGTTAATTACAGTATTTAGTGCAGAATTTATGTAAATAGAAGTAATTATAATAATTACTGTTACTGTGGTGCAATTATATTGGTAATTGTGTCCTGGGAAATAATGAATTGTCCTGACTTTCGCTTCTGATGATGTTGTCTGTCCCTATATGTCTTTTTGCTCAGAGGGGAGAAGAAAAAGGAAGTTCAATTACTTTAGTCTTAATTCCTTAAACAGTGTTTCACAGCCTATTGCCATCCGCTAATAGCGAAATTGTCGTCTTGGATCTATAAGTATATAAAAACTGGAATGTTAGCGTAAACTTGCTAGGCTGTTTGTTCAGGACACAAACGTTGCAGGCTTATAGACGGCAAGCTAGATATGTTTTTAATATTAATGGACATAGTGGAGAAGACTGTTGTTCCCCATGAATTTCTACCTCAGGCTATGGCTGTGTGGCTCAGGGGACAGGGAGAGAGAGATGTAATCAAGATAGATGAGTGCCTTCCCACCTGTGACCCTAGCATGATGTGTGACAAGCTAAGCATAGCTGAGGCTGTAGTCCAACTGGTGAGAAACATTCTGTGAGAAGTGATGGCTCAATAGGTGGTATTATAAAGTCTATATTAAACCAGTATCACATTATACTGATGTGCCTTATCTTGCAGCGGGCTTTATGAAAGGCACATGGATTTTTTCAGGTGAGACGATGATGAGCACATATATCTTTAGGGACCAATCCTGCATATCCCTGCACCCTCAGAACTCCTGCTGAAGAATAGTTTTGCTGAAGTAAAATTGCAGACTTAGGCCCTTGACTGTTGGCAATATATGGAAAAACTCCTTTCTGCCAGCATATATGGGCTGCTAGGTGATGGTAAAATATGGTAAGACAAACACGCATAGATTTAGTAATCACTGAAAGAGTAAGTGTCACACTGGGACTGCAAACAAAATAACTTCCACAGAGCTGTACTCTTTCAGATTAACTTGATAAAAACCATGTCCCGGGGAAGAATGAACACCTCACTTATTTGGCAATTCAATAGCAGCTATAGCTTTGATTTCATTAACACAAGCAAGGTGAAAAATTATAAAAACTCTGGTGAACATAGCGTGATTACTCTTTTGGCACTGATGAAATAAATATCATCGTGTAAACACTAATCGTGATGGATTCTTTCTCTGCATCTGGTCTGATGCATGTAGTAAGGAGTTTCAGACAAACACACTATATAATTTAGCTTTAATTAATGCTTAGTTATTGTAAAGTGTTACCAGCATTTTACAACCAAAAGGCTAGGCAGCTGTTATTGTACAATAGCTCATTAAAATGGCCCAGAGTACCGATTCCATTAAATTGCAAGAAGTATTTAGAAACTGGGGGCAAGGGGGTTGAAAGCGACCGGGAACTAGTTGGCTCACCCTGAGACTGTTTACATTAATCAAAGGAACTGATTTCAGTAAGTAACCTGAAAAAAGAGTAATACATATCTTTAAATCTCCTTCGCACAAACTAGATAACTACATTTATTTCACTACTTATTCTTTAGGGGTAATTTAACAAACATGAAAAAGAAAGATGACAGATATAGCAGTTACCTGTAATATCACTGAAAAACCACATTGAATTAACCTTACCTATCTCTAGGATCCTTTGTATTAAGTGAATGGCTAATGTATTATTGCGGGCCTGGATAATTCATTTCCTGAATGCTTTGTAGCAGGTTGATGGAGTGAAGGCTAGGTCAGATTTAGGGCCTTTAAGCTTGCCCCCCAAGAGCCTGGAGCTCTAAGCTATTGCTGGAGCATTGGAAGGATGTAAGAGGAAGTTCATGGAAGAAAAAAACAGGGCGAATTTCCAGGAGGATGGGGCTTTGGCTCCAGGGAGTCCTGACCTGCTCCACTCCTCACTTTTGGAGACTGTCTGACCATTCCCCAAATATATACTTCCAACTTGGAGTGGCTTATACAGGACTTGATTTATTAAAGATTTAAAGGAATATAATAAAATTAATATAAATCAATGTGGATTTATGGACAATAGATATTTGAGAAAAATTACAAGTTGAATTGATAAAGGTAACCATTTGATCTAATACTTCTGTAAGGCATTTAAGTTATCAATAAGAATTAAGTTGTTTTAAAAAACTACAATGATATAAAATTAACATGGTACACATTGAATGGATTAAAAACTGGCTAACTGATAGGTCTCAGTGTAATTATGAACAAGGAATCATTGTCAAGCAGGTATGTTTCTAGTGGAGTCCAGGAGGGATTGGATCAGGGCCCTATGCTATTTAACATTTTTATTAATGACCTGGAAGGGGGAAAAAATAATCATTGGATAAAGCTTGCGCATGACACACAAATTAGGGACCAGCCTGATGCTGGCAACTGTGATCTGGAAGCTGATGATGCTATGTGGATAATCACAGGCCTTTTGATTTCAGGACTCATTACTTCAAAGAGCAATTCTGCAGGTGGAATGAAAAAACTGAACCAGTGAATGGCAAATGTCTGAGCGCAATATCTATCATTTTTAAAACACAGGTCAGGGAGTCTACAACTTGCATTTGCATCTCAGACATTCTGCAGCACAAAAACAAATGTGGTATGTGCCATTCATTTCAGCTCAGGATCCTCTTTGAACATGACCACTATCAAACTAAGATTCCAAAATTCAAACACAAATAGAACTGAGGTTCCCCTTGGTCCTGCTAACAGAGGAGCCAAAGCAGGCAGCCTCAGGGCGGAAACTGTGGTTCTGCTGTGTCCGCTCCCTGGCCAGTCTCTGCAGAGGACAGCAGTCAGGGGGTCTGCCTGTGAGTCAGAGGGGCATGTTCAGTGCAGACAAATGGATTTCACATCCATAAATAGCATATAGTCATTGGGCCTACATAGCCCAGAATTAGTGTAGGAACCACACAGGGCCTTAGCGCTATTTTGTAGTTGAAGACTCCACCTCATTGCTCATTTCATCTTGCAGTTCCCCCAGGCACAGCTGTTTTGCTTGGGCTTTGTTCACATAGGACTTAACTGTGGCATTTAGCCACTGATGGGGTGTCTGGGAGAGACTGGCCCGAGTGATGTGGTGAGCAAGCGAACTGTGAAGTCACACTGTACTTTAGGGTACGTAGCTTGTTCCCTGCCCTATACCTTGTCTCTTACGCAGGCTGGTGTAAAAGGACGTGGGATTATTGGGAGACGTTGCACCCACTGGCACTCCGGGGGAAGATGGGGGGTGCAGTTTCTGAGCTCCTTGAGTGCAGAGACTGCAATTGTGACAGGCCCTTGTGCCATCCTGTGGTGAGGGACATGGCCTCTTAGGCTGCTGGGGTGAGGCTCTACCCATGTATAGTCCCGTCTGCCACAATTCAGCCCCTTTTCCAGACTAGCTCTCCACACCAATCTTGACAAAACTGTTGCTGCTTGACAAAACTGTGCTCAACACCTACGTGGGGTTACAAGGGAAGTGGAACTGTTCCTTTTGTTCGCTTCTGTACATTCCACACAGAAAAATACCCATTCTGGATTATGAAATAAAAGCACTAGGAAAGAAAATAAACTTCCTTTTTAGGGGTGTTCATCCCCTAGGTCAGGAAAACCCAGAAGATTACATACAAATGACTTTAAAGTCTGGCATGAAGACTGGGAGGTGCAAATCCTCGGGCCTCAATAGTGTACAGAAAATAGGAATCTGTCTGACAAGCCTGAGCGATTGTTAGCAATGTGGTAGTTAAACTGAGGTTATGTCTACACCAGCAGCTCAGATTACAGCCGTGTGAATTGCAGCACACCCTAGCATGCTGTGCTATAACTCCTCTGTATGGATACCATGGGCATAAATGAAAAGGTACCTAGTGTGCATTAGCATAGTCCTGTTTGCACCAGCAGTGTCCATGTGGAGGAGTTAGAGCACTATGCTAGTGCATGCTGCAATTATACCCTTGTAGTCTGAACTGTACACAAGCCGTGCATTAATTTGGGCAATGAATAAATAGTTCTTGGCTACCTGTAACTGGCATTAAACTAAAGCTGAACTTGGCCTATTCTAACAGTTGATTAACATTTTCAGATTTTGAAATTAATGAGATTTCAAAAATATTTTAAATATTTGGAAAAGTTGACAATAGTCACAATTTCCCCACCCCCTGCTTTTCAACTAACTACGGAGCTGGGTTACAATAAAAAAATAACTCCAGTTTACAGTGATAGTGGTACTGAGAATAAAAACACACAAGTTAGTGGGCCAGCACTGACATTGTTTTCAATGTCTCATTTAGGGAAATGTTCTGTGTACAGATTAATTCTCTGTTCAACTTCTAATTATTGCGCCTACTGTGCAATGGGAACTGCACCAGTGGATTGAAATAAGAGGAGTGAATTTAATGTAGCTTCTGTAGCCTTTGCATAAAGCTTATTTTATAAAACTGCATAAAAACTTCCCTTTGCTATGCTTGATTAATTTCAGAGATCCCCATGATTCTTATAATTGGACTGTTTTTCTCGTGGAAGAACGTCCCTGTTGCATACCTTCCTCCAAGGGCCAGTCCAGGTGGAGATGGCAGAGGATGTCTATGCTTTAAATGACTGGCTGCATATAATTCTGTTCCCAAAGTCTGAGGCACCATGCCATAGCTACCTACTCTGTATTCAGCAAAGCAAAACATCTGGAGTAGTAATCCTTTTTTTTTTTTTTTTAATGAATTTATGGAAAACTCATGTCTTCCCCAAGCCAGTTTTGTAAAATGAGTTGGAATTATCGAACATTGATAGTGTTATGTGATTACTCCTCTGCTGGCAGTGTTCTCCTAGAATTCCTTAGCAATGCTATCAGGGCATCTGATATTCCTTTCCTTCTCCCCAGCCCTTCATAACAGAGTGAGTAGCAAGTCAGACTGGAATGTGTAGCTGCTGCTCAGTCATGAGTGACTGGGTGAAAAAATGCCATCAAAAGATAGACACCAGCACCCAGAAGTTGCAGATTTAAGGAGTTTCCAACCTAAACCAGGAGTCATTCAGAAAGTATACGCTTTCCTATGTATGGAAGGACTGGATTTTATCATTGGAGAATGGCATCTGTCACTCCTGTAAAGCAATGGTATTCGATAGATGTGTGGCTCGCACTGCCATCAGTGATAGTTGCCTGCGTGCAATGGCTGTATTGTTTCAGATTCCAGGAGGTGGCGGGGAGTGCTTTGAGTGAGTAAGATGACTGACACTGGAGAAATGGAGAGTATTTGACCAATATTACTTTTGGAGCTGTTCATCTTCATAAATGGCTTAGCGGGTAGAGCAATTGCGTGCAATCAAGAAACCTGCATTCTGTTTCCCGTCACCTCAGGCAAGTCATTTCACCCTTCTGCTGCCATTCCCCTGCCTGTAAAATGAGGTTAGTGGTACTTACCCTCCTCTCTGTATTTTTTTGTTTAAAGCTTTTAAGATCTATTGATGAAAAGAACTATATATAAAAGAGCTGAGTATTGTCATTGAACAAAATTTTGGTACCATAATTTGTATAAAGTGGATTTTACAAGGACAATCCAAACAAATATTTTACACGTGAAGCATAGGACGGAACCAAATTTGAAAGCAAGTTGGAGATTTTTAACTTGAGTAGGTTGTTACTTCAAAATCAAGCAAGGATATTGGCAAATATCCCTTTCCCCATACAAGACTTGATCACAAGATAAAGAACTGGATACAGATGCCATTATCCAACTAATTACTAACAATAACTAGTTTAAATTCTGAGTATGTTTCCCAGACCTGAAGAAGAGCTCTGTAAGCTCAAAAGCTTGTCTCTCTCCAACAGAAGTTGGTCTGATAAAAAATATTACCTCATGGACCTTGTTGCTCAGTTAAATTTACACAATTGAGTCAATATGTAATTATGCCACATTCTTTATATGGATTGCAATAAGGAGTTTATAGGTATAAGGAGGCAAATGTATTGGGAATGAAATCCCAAACACATTATGTACCCATACTGTGGGCAGATGCTTCATTTGTTGTATCTATCTCTAGCAGCCATGAGGCCTTCTGTCTGCTTTTGATTTCAGCCATGCTCATTTAACTTGTCACACCAATATATACTGAATTGTGAGATAGTGGAGGGAGTTTCCTCTAAACTCTACAGAGAGAATGAGCCTCAGGTACTGCAGGAGTTGATAAGGCAGCCATGCTATTCTGTGAAGCTTGTGGCTATTATAATGGAGCCACAATCTGCCATTAGGTATAAATGTACACAACTCCCATTGAAACCAATAGGGGTGGGTGCGGGACAGAGTATTCATGTAACAAAGAGCTAGATTTGGTCTTCTCATACCATGTAGATTGGTAGCAGTTTGTACACAATCAAAGTTACAGTCTCTCCTCTCAAACTTGCTCCTGTAAATAACATGCTTATCTAGGGCCAAATCTTTCCATTTGTATTCAGTCCTCACTCAGGCAAGACTCCACTGAAATCAATGGGAGCAGGCCAAAGTAAAGAATTCTGAGTAGAATCCTTAGTAAGTGACCAATTAGCATGTTGTCCTGCCACAACACAGGTATTTTGGTGTAAATGGTGGTTATTTGTTGGGCCCAAACAGCTGAGGTTGATCAGCCACATTAAGTAATCATCCTAGACCAGATTACCATTCCACTGTGCAGGGGGCTCCTTTGCCTCTCTCGTTCATGTTATAAATGGCTCGCTGTCTGTTCTGCAGACTTCCTGGATTCCAAGGCAATTCTTGGATTGTTTAAAAAGCTGTTTGACCCTTGTAAGGGACAATTTGAATTCAAAAGGTCTGTTGGATGTTTTAAATCCCAAGTTAATGACCAGCTCTAGCAAACACGTACACAATCATACAATCCCAAATTAAGTTACAGTAGCATATCTGGAGCCAAAATATGCTAGTGCAACCCTATTGACTTCAATGAATTTGCACTTCATGGGGATTTCACAGGTGAGAAACTTGTCCCTTTTCTAAAACTTTTCTCCCTGCTAAGGCCTAGATTTATGAGAATTCACACAACTCAAAATTCATGACCAGGCAAAACTAGAAACGTTTTTAAGAGTGTGAGAGACCTCTACAGATGTAAACCTATTTGTATATCTAAAGATGACACCAGCAGTTTCAATAGGAAAAAACTTTGCTGTCTGAAATGTACATTTGTATTGGTATAAGTGGTATGTAAGAATGAGCTATTAACATACCATGCTTAATCCTCCCCTTACCTGAGTGAGAGAACACGGAGTATACAGATGACCATTCATTCCCCAATTTGTGGTAGCACTGGTCAGGATTCCACAGTTAAGGTGGAGTCAAAAGTTCAGTTTAGCAGATGCATTAAATGAATTGGTACAGAAAAAATAAGTTCAAAAATCTCAGACTGTTTTCACTGGATGGTCACACTTTTTTTTCTTAATACTCTTAGAAGAAATTTGGGACCTGCCTTTTGTCCATATTGTTGCTTCTCACATGCCAGTTGGTGGTGTTTGTCTGCAGAGCCTCTTATAGCTTTTTAGCCATAACTGAACATGGCACCAAGCTGGATCCATACCTGGGGTTGTGCAAACACATCACAAGAGAGAACATGGCTGAGGCCACTGTCAAGGTAGAACATCTTAGATGCATGGATTGTGTGACAGATGTACTGATCTGTTGACATGTGATATACAAGCATATAAGGGCACTGTTAAGGCTTTGCATTAGAGGTCAGGTTTGAAGCTGAGATATATATTGTTTTCGGGTATCAGTTGGACCAAGTGAAAGCTTTAAGGAGCATTGGAGTGTGTTATCGGCAGTGTTGTAGGCAGTATGTGAAAGTGGAAAGGAATGTACAAGTCTCTTCCCTTGATTTATTTCCATGTTTCCAACGTGAGGGTTAAGGGGAAGTGTCCACCCAGTGTCTTAAATTGTCAGCTTTTGTTTGCTAACATGTACCTGATATTCCACATGGAAGTGAAGGACTTGTATGGGGCAGGGACTATATCTTCCTTTGTGTATGGACAAAAATCTGGCATATTTCAGACACTCCTAGAATCCAAATACATACCCTCTTTTTTAAGGGTAGAGGGATAGAAAAACCGAGTATCAAGGGACTAGCCCTGCTATCACACAAAACTCAATTAAATCAAGCAACTTGTCTAAATTGTTATATTTCAGCTGTAGGCAGCAGTGTGGCTCAGTCTATAGGCCATACTTAGAGGAAGGGGGACCCTATCCTAGAAAGCAGTGACCCAAAAAGATGTGGGGGGTCTCAGTGGATAACCACTGAATAAGAGCTCCAGTGCAGTGTTGCAGACCTAATGTAATCCAGACAAATTCAGAGTGGAAATAGGGTGTAAATTTTTAAGCAAGAGTAATTAACCATTGGAACAATTAAGGGTTGTGGTGAATTCTCTCAATTAATGACAACTTCTAAATCAAGATCGTTTTTTTCTAAAATATATGGTCCAACAAAAATGTTTACAGACGTTCTATAGCTTGTGTTATACAGGTCAGACTAAATGATCAATGGTCCCTTCTGGCCTTGGAATCTATGAATCTAGGCTGTAAGTCAGACCTGGGAATCTCTTCCTAGCTCTGCCCCTGACCTGCTGTGTGACTGTGCGCAAGTCATCTGAAATCTGCCCTTCCGTTACCTCACCAGTAACATGGAGACGATACTTTTATCTCCTTTGCAAAGTGTCTTCAGCTCTATGGATGAAAAGAGCTACATGATCATATAATTTGATCAATGGGGAGTGATTACCTGCATAAAAACCATAGCTGTTCCATGGACTAATCACTGTGAAGGCTTGCTCTGTCTTGTTCTCATCACACAGTAGAAGGAAATAAAACCAAAGGAGCCAATAAACAAAATGATTTAAAAAAGAGAGTGAATATTGGGTGATGTCAGGATACCTTTCCTTCCAGAGACCTGAAATTTGGATGGCTGATAAATACAGTTTCTATATAGCAAACTGTACAAAATATTTATATTATATACATATTTAAAATCAAGCCTAACCAGTAACATTTAGCGTTCCCATGCAGTTTGCCTTAAACTTGTTCCATCCTTTAGCATCCTTGAAATGTAACATTTATATAATGTCATTATAAACCAAGATACAATTAAAATATTCAAATCAATTTTATTGCCTCAAAGATAGATTTTTACAAATGGGGAAAAGTCCAATCTCTACAGCTAGGAAGTGAAGTGGGAGACAGTATTTACTTTGAAATGGTAAAGCTGTCCTTGAACAAGGGGAAAACTTAAATATTCACTATAAAACTATATTTTCTTCTCCTTCCAAAGATTAGTGATAAATGAAAAGAAAAACTAGATGCATTTCCTTCCTCTCACTCCAACCCACAATACCAGGCCAGTAGTGGTGTTTGTTTTTTAAAAATGGGTTCTTGCAAGCATGATTTTGGAAAACTGATTCAATAAAAAATAATGCTTTGAGAGTCCAAGGAAAGCAGGATTGGTCCTTCAAAAATGTATGTTTTCCTTGCTACACTGAACTTTTGTACAAGGAAACTACTAGTTACAGAAACCCTTTGATTCCTGACATTAATTTTGTTTTCTTAGTGCCATTTGTCAATGTTGGCAATGAGACCTTACAAAAGCTAAACCAAAAAATGATTTTTCCCCCAGAGTAATATCTATGGAACTTGATATATATCTGAATATAAAAACAAATGTTTCCAGGCAAAGTATTTGTAAAACTTTGAGACGCAATCCTTTTAAAACATTACAGAATTAATAAATTCTCAAGTTTAATACAAAGTTTAACTTTTTTTAAAAATTGTTCTAAAAATAAATCCACACTCTTAGTGCACTTAAAGAGAAAAGATCAAAAGCATTAACTGCTATCTTTCCTTCCAGTGTTAATTAGAATCATGTATATCTATTCTGAAATCGTTTGGGGTTTTTTATACACGTATAGGGAAACTGCAACACAAGTCATGAAAGCAGGCAGTTTCCAAACTGGTTAGTTTCTATCACAGTTAAATGAAGAGTATGAACCTTACCATTTTCTTTTGTACTAATTTCCATCCTGGCGAACTTTTTTTTTTTTAAGTCCAAGTCATATGGAATACATATAGCTGCCTCCTGCTTAATTCCATTGAATAGAACGTCCTCTTTTTACCATTGTGCAGGTATGTCTGGCACGTTCACAAGTGTTTGAATCCATTGCTTGTAATACTCAGAAGTTGATGGCCCATTTTATAGGAGTGATTTGGAGGTCCTAAAAGCAGCAGCTAACTTTCTGTGATTTGCAGAAGAAAACAGTGTCATTGTTTTAAACCAGGTAGATTAATTTAAAGTCCCTTTATGGATTTCAAGAGTTCTTCCATTTCTAATTTACTAATAGCCTTCATTATCAGTGCCATCTTCAGAATCTCATTATTCCAACTCAATGTCTCCTGCATACACGGTAATCAGCAGTATAGCAGCAAATCCTGTTAGTAAACCAGCGTTCTGAATGAGGAAGAAGGTTAAATCTGTTTTCCTTCCAGTCACTTTCTCTCTCAGCATGTCACTCATCTCTGGGAACTAGAAGAGAGAGGTTTATTTTTTAGGTAACTGTTGCCATCTTGTGGTAGAATATGTAATTTAGCATCTTGACTGATTTTTATTTTGTACTTTACAGCTGTTTGTGTATCTTAACCTAGAAAGGAGAGGCAGTGGTAGGGATAGGTCAAAGGGCCCATTTCACCAATGATGGGAAAACTGAAATCGTGTCTCTCCTCTGCTGTAATCAAGAGATGTCATCCAGATCAGAACCACTTCTTTCATATGACATCAGGAATCTATGCAGGTCCATCTACTAGGCCAGATGTTAATACAAGCAGCTGCTGCCATCTTGCCAAGTTACACAATCATAATAAGAAGGATGTTATGATCTGTCATTTCAAACACTGCTGCAGTCAGGAACCTCTCTAGGCTCTTTTAGGGAATGCAAAATAAGGATTCTGGGGGGCACATCTACAAACTAACAGAGTGGAACTGAAAATGCATACATCCTTTCAGAACTGGAACACCTAAGTGAGCTCTTAGGTGCATTGATGAGCTGGTGATGAATCAGGGCAGAAAGAGCAATGACTCTGTGGTGAGATTTATCCCTTCACCTAAGGTACCAATGCACTAAAGGGACAGGCTGTAATAAAGGAAGATTGATGTATTTTTAATCAAACAGTTTCATGTAGCAATAAGAAAGTATGATAGTCTTCTGGTCCAGTGTGTTGAATTGACGCAACATACTGTAGATTTAGTTGAGTTTCCTAGCAGTCAATGACGACACTATCATCAAAGGTGACAGGAGACCTTAACACCCATGTCAACACTCCCTTTCATCTACAACCTAGAGCTCCTCACATGCACTTTATCAACTATAGGCTGCTCTCAGGTTCCACCCACCTGTGGCCACACATAGAACCTTATATTCAATGTGGCTATGTATAAAGCCAACACAAAAATTATATTGCTACCATGGATGGACCACCATCTATTGCTAGTGGTTATCAGAACACTTCCTCTAAGAAAGCTTGGCCTTATGTACGTTTCCACTGCACTCTTACACAGTCAGAGAGTCAAGGCACTGATGACCTAATTAGATGCTATCATCACAAAAATATCCACTGCTAGCGATGTTGGCTTCTAATCAGTACCTCCCTTCCTACACATGCACACTGCCTCCACTGATCTCCCAGGTTCTCAGCCCAACTAATACAGGAACTGTTGAAGGAATGAGACCAAGGAGACACTAGCTAAAACACACCTGAAGATGAAGGTCTCTGGGACAAGAAATTCCTTCTGATTTGTTCCAGTGTCCCATAGAGACTTCCAGTGGTCTGAGACAGCCACTTTCTCATCAGCCATAATTAATACAAAGTGTATGTCCAGCTAAGCTGAGCTAGAGTGTACGTTGTTTGTTTAATCCTGTAGTGTGTTCCAGAACCCCCAACTTCCTCCACAAACTGCTGAAGAATGATCCACCTTCTCTGACCAAGTTGCACTTGTGTGGAAGCAAACAAACAAGCATGGAATAGATAAGGCCATGCCTCCCTTAAGGACCATTCAAACAGCAGGAGATCCTGGACATAGGGAAAGAACTAAGAGCCACTCCCTACAAGTGTGAAACATGCTTCACAGCAGTGAACATTTAGGCTCTCTAACAACACAGGCTATTAACTCTTTCTTTGAAAAGTAGGCTACTCCCTACCTTGAAAAATGTTGTTGTTCTAGAACAGGGGTGGCCAACCTGTGGCTACAGAGCCACATGGGGCTCTTCAGAAGTTAATATGCGGCTCCTTGTATAGTCACCGATTCCAGGGCTGGAGCTACATGCAACAACTGTCCAATGTGCCAGGGGGTGTTCACTGCTCAACCCCTGGCTCTGCCCCCACGCCACCCCTTCCCCTGAGCCTGCCATGCTAATGCGATACAGAGACACTTCTCAGAACTAGACAACACCCTCACTACAGGGTGCCTACCCCACCATGGACAAAAGTATGCAACCTAGAACGTCTCATGTAATTGATACGAGACACCAAAATAACTGAGAAGCTTTTATTTCAACCTGCAATATGCCAGGAGACGATGCCCTATATCCTGTTTGTCCAGATGGCCTTCTATCCTGTCAGACACAAATCTCTAAACACAGTGATCCATTCACTTGTGATCGCCAGGCTCACTTATTGTAACCTAGGTAGTTGGAAATAAAACCAAAACCATTAAACTTCAATGGTGCAGAATGCAGTTCATTTGCTGACAAAGACAGCCCAGCAGCTGCTGCTTCTCATCCCCATCCTCAAATCATGGCACTGACTACCATCAACTGTTGAATCAAGTTTAAAGTTCTAGTCTTGGTTGGTCATGGTGTGTTTTTGTTTGTTTTTTCTGAAAAGCTCTCAGTAGGATGATATTAAGACAGCTCAAACTGCCTCTCCCTTCATGACCTCCCAAGGCATGGGAGGTCCCAATCCCCTCAAACAGGTTAAGACTAGTGGGAGCAGAAGACAGTGGTCTCAGAAGTAAGCTCATCACTGTGCAAGTCCTCCTCCCCACCCCCCACACACTCTCCCACGCTCTCTCATCCACACGTGCAAGTCATTAACAAAAGCTCTGCTCTGCCTGCTCTCAGAACAGGGGAGAGAAGAACAAGAAGAGAAATGAAGTTCTAATTAATCCTACCTGCTTCTAGACAGAGGAGTGTGAAAATCAGGAGAGAAGTGGAAAATCTGTATAGAGCACTGGACCTCTGTATAGAGCACTCGCATAATTTTTTTTCAGATACAATTGTAATGGACCACCTAAAAACAGAAGAGCAGCGGATATGGAGACAGGGTGTTCTCTATATAATGGGTTTAACAACAATTGTTTTAAGTTGAGCTACTCTAAATGTAAGGAAAATTCATAAATTTTTGCATGATATTCATGTTACACGAGTACTTGCATTTATGATCTCATATCAAAGAGCATTTGGAGTGAAATTAAACCATTTCAGGAGTGAAATTGTTCTTGGAGAGGTTACTAAGCTATTGTGGGTTTGAAAGACACTTAGTGTGCTGGTTGACTCTAAAATGGCCTCAAGTGGTAACTGTGCAATCACATTTTGTTGGGCTGTAGCTCGAGGTGGACCAAAATTGTCACCTTGCTCTGAGGCCCTTCAAATTCTGGGAATTTGGAGGAGCTTCAGGTCTGAACTCTGGGCTGTGAACCTGTATGAACAGATGTGATTCAAAACTCAGTTCCATTTCAGGAGAATAGCTGGTCTTGCAAGATTCTAGCCCAAAACAGTAATGTTTATGAATGGTAGTTAACAAAATTGAGAAATCTAATGTTAAAATCTCATCATGAGAAAACCTCACATGACTTTGATGCTGTTGAGTCCAAACTGCAGCTCTCAAACACAAGCCCCAGTCTAAAACGTATCTGTCTCCCCAGCCTTAACACCTTATTTATGAAATAGGTAGGCCTTGGAGCCTATTATGAAGACAAAGGTTAGTACATTTGTACTGAATCAGCAAGTATGAAAGGAGGGTCTTCACTCATGGCTGATGTTTGCTTTTGTGCCATTCTTATTTTTTAGCTGTAGTAGTTACAAATAAGTGGGGTGGAGAACACTTGACTACCAAAGCCCAAACTGAATAAAAAGCACCTCAAAATGCAACAGGTGAAATTACTGACAAGGTTTTTTAATAACTTAAAGCATGATGCTAGAGTTGGAGCAAAAAGTCCCCTGGAAACCTATGTTTGGAAAAGACAAGTTAATGCTGACATCAAAGGTTATTGTTCCTCATAACTTTCCTACTCAACTAACAGTTAATGAAAGATGTAGGATGATATTCAGGATATACATACAAACTTGTACTGAAATATAAAGAATTGTTGAATAGTAAAAAAATAAGGGTTGTGTTAGTTTGTATAGTGACTGAGTTTGGATAGGATCTATGCTAAGGCTTTGACCTAGCTTTTGTCTTGCCAATCTTTCTCTTACCTAGACTTCTTTCAATAATACTTAGAGCTGTCAGGACAAAGGTGGTGGTATGTGTTGGAGGACTTATACTAATTAACTTCCTTTTATCTGACACACACAATATAATGCAAAGTCCCTATATTAGAAAAACATGAGTAAAATAACAGACATGAAAATAGTAGCGAGAACAAAAGTTATGTAAATTGAAGCTTGCGTATGCATATTGTAAAAATTACATAAGACAATGCTTAATGTTGAGTGAAGGAAAGCTAATGAATCTGTAATGTGAAAAGGTACAAGTGAACAAGGCTCAAGTCTCAAAAATATCAGACTGGAGACTTAAGACAACCATCATGAAATGCAAAAGAGCCTCCTGATACCCTGGAACTCAGTAACTTAGTCCCCTACCTATTCCACCTTATCTTTTTTTCTCTGGCATAAATATGATCAAATTATAAGTGACAATAATTCTGTCTGAATATGTATAAATTTGGGTGGACTTGTGACTCAGTTTCCAAGAGGATTTTTTCTTAATACAGATTGCTGCTGGGGTAAGAGAATTTTTCTCCATTCATATAGTGTTGCACAGTTGGCTAGGTGCACTAAGAAGGTTTTCACTTTGATATATTTGCTGTGACATTCTGTGCCCCAGAGCAATATCCTGACACCCCCATATTTTTACCATGGTGATATAATTGATATGTTTTGTGCAAAGTATGCCTTATAAGGTATCATTCTAAAAGTCCTGATCTGTTACAATCCAACAGGATATTAATGTTTATGTGCAGTCATTGTATCTGAAGTTATATTAGTACATAGTCAATATTCATTTCAAATGTGTTTGTTCCTGGAGTGATACCCACAAGCCAGTTTACATCCAGACTAGCCAGCACATTGTAGATGAACCATCCAAGGTTACTGCCCATTAAGAAACACAATGGCCATAAAAGAAGCTTATCTTCACCCCATGGGCTTTCCTGTGGATGCTTCAGCCAGTATGTGAGTAATGGCTGCTATGAGTCATTGAAGCATGCAAGGGCATTTTACTAGATCATGTGATACTGGACTCCATCTTATGCCTGTACTTTTCCACAAACTGGGCTGGGGACTTTTCTTGGAACAAGAGTTCCCCCACATATGAAGGAAGCGACATCACTTGGCCTCACTCCCCTTACAACTGAACACCTGGAAACACCTTAGGAACAAAGACTGAACCAGGGATATGGTCCCAGGCTGAAGGGATTTCTAGCCTGTGTATGGAAAATTGGTGAACTGTTTGTACCATCAGGGTGAGACAGCTTGATTCAAATCCTCTCTAGGGTATAGAACTTAGACTGTGATTTTGTTTTATTTCTTGGGTAACAAACTTTGATCAGTACACTATTCCTTATAATCACTTCAAATCACTCTCTGTACTTAATAAAGATGTTTTATATTTTTTACCTAAAACAATGTGTTTGAAGTGCAAGGGGAAATCTGCTCAAGAACAGGGGCTGGTGCATTGTCCTCTCCACATGGAGGGAGGGGTGGAGTGGGAAATAAACATGCCCTGGTCAAAAGCCTGACCAGTGTAAGAGAGTACAGCTCTGGGCTCCCAGGTTTGGGGGGGACTGGCTGAAGCCTCTCTAGGGTTAGTTCATGAGTGGCTAGGAGAAGCATTCATGTAACTGCAGCTGGGTATGTCTCTGCTTGTGTAGGGCTGTGAAAGTGTAAGACCTGGAGAGAACTGCAGTTTGTCACGACCTCACAGCTTGAGAGGGGGGCCAGGTTAGTGAGAGAGCTCAGCAGTACCCCAGTTCCCAGTTGCATCCCAGGGAAGTCAGTCACATCCCCTATCGTGCTGCTCAGAGTGCAGAATACCAAATTATAGGGGAACGGAATAATGGTTCATTCACTGGGCCTATATTCTTATGCATGCATAAATAAAATGAAGTTGTATCTTACCATATCTGCCAGAGAAATGTACAGGAACATACCGCCAGCTATTGCAAAGATAATGTTAGGAGCAAAGTTGCTGCCCACTAATATCCCAAAAGCCACACCAATGTAGCAGGAACATGCCGAAATAAAGTTGAAAAACAGAGCCTGGTAGGTGCTCATTCCTGCATTTAGCAAAATGACAAAATCCCCTGGGGAAAAAAAAAGGGTGGGAGAGGATGTTAAGTGATTGTCTGAAGGTTTGAAAGGAGATTTGTAACTTGTATGAAAGTTACAACCCAGCCCTCTTTCATATAAATACTGAAGAACATTTTCAGTCAGCATTAACATGACAGACAGGGGAGTTAATGGAAATATCGTACCCAGTTCATGAGGAAACTCCTCACATAAGATCGCTATAGATGTACTAAGTCCCTGAAGCAGAGACAGGGTGAAGGAAGCACCAATAGCCAGACCATCAATGAAGTTGTGCAAGGCATCACTCAGCGTGATCATCCAGGCAATTGTTCCAATCTCGGACAATGTGGGTCCCTTTAAACATTTACATGAGCAGCTTTGGGTTTTCTCTTCCTGCAGAAAAAACGTAGCAATTATGTGAAGCATTAAATAGCTGCAAAGAAGCCAATGGATTTCTTTTTCCCTTTTTTAATGTAGAGCTGCTAAAAGTACTAATTGTCATGGAGACTAAAGTTCTTTGTCCCCAGAGCTGACACTGAACAGGTAGCAGCTGCACGTACTTTCCCACATCACTGAGTTAATATACTTTGACGCAAATGGGGAGGGATCACCACTTTGACTGTGAAATGGCATCTCGATGCCCATTTAGCCCTTGGTTCAGCTGCTGAGACAAACACCAAGGGTGAGAACTGGGGTAGTGGAGTTTACAATTCACACACCCATCCATGCAAAACTAGACAGAATACAAACTTGGGGTTCACATAGGGTACTAAAAAGCCATCACTCACTCTCCACCCCAACCACTTAATTAGAAATGAAAGGGGGCTATCATATTACCAATCCCTGTAATTCTTACTTGGGCACTCAGATACCCTGCTGATGGGCAACTATATAAAACCCTAGATAATCTACAATGCTCCTGGATGGCTATTTCACTTGTAAATTTGGGCCCTGCAAGTCATGTCCTCGGGTTAAAATCAGTTTCTAAGGAGTGCATGTTCAATATCATTGCCCGTAAGTAATTTTCACTGTGCTGCTGAATGGTTCCAAGTTTAAAACAAAAAACAAAAAAACAGCAGAGCTGCGGCGTATGAACATTTAGGACTCACTACTGTATCCCAGAGGTAGAACTAGAAGTCTGGCACAATGTAGCGATGAACCCCTTCAGGCAGAAAAAGCACAAAATGAACTGTCTCCTTGGAAAATGTTGTGGTTTCTTAGATGTTTGCACATACAATTTACAGTAATTGTGCTACTACATTTGTAAACACAACAACATTTGTACATAAAGGCTCTTGGAAATCCATTAACTAGTGCTAGCACTTGAAATTGATAGTTCAATATATATTGAAGTTACAGAAACACCACCCTCTCTCTCTAGCAAACTCTGTGTACATCAATGTAATACCATATTCCTATGATTACAAGAGAACCACAAAAATAGTTTTATGAAGTGTTTAATTCTAAACTATAAAAAAAGGGGTGTGTGGGGGGTTGCTATGTGAAAGATGGAAGCTACTGAACAATTAACATCTGAGCTTAGCAAGCGAGAATATAAAATACTGATTCCTATTTTACCTGTGCTGACATTGCTATAATGTTAGCATTGACTTGGCAGCTAACAAAGAGAGCATCACTGACTCTGCAACCTTGCCAAAATTGCTTTTTTATATTTCTCGAGTCGTGAGCTAGCAGTTTATAAAAGCTTGTTATCTCTTCTTCCTAGATAAGCCTATACAACCAACTGAGAAACAATACACTAAATAAAACAATGTTCATACCTGAGCAGAGACCACACTAACTCTGTCAAAACTGAGGTTTCCATTAGGCTCTATTATGGCTGGATTTGCATAGCACGTCATCCCATTATTAGATTTCAATGGTGTGGGTGGATTACCCTTATCCTGAGGAGGATTCTGTTCATGAGTTTCAAAGTGAGTGTGGCCAGTCTAAATGGGGGGAGAAAAAAAACAAAACAAAAAAAAAACACACAACCATAAAAATACAGCCTGCAAAATAAGAATGTGTCTAAACACACTGTGCAAGAAAAATCAGCTTGTCCATTTGGATGGACATAGAGAGGTCTATGTTTGTGCTTATTATACGGTTAGGCAGAACTTCCCAAACTGGTCAGAGGACCACTGGTGGTCCACAGAGCATTTGCTGATCATTAATGGAAAGTTTGCTCTTCATAAGGCGGTGCTTTTTCCTTCTCAATTCCAGCTGTTACGTTGCACTAAAGACAACTAAAAATACATTAGCAAGTATTGAATGTTCCTGTTCCATGTATGTAATCAGTATAAATTGCCACAGGGATGTTATGCAATTGCATGGACCATCTCCCTGTTGTAATCTTCAACAGCAAGCGAGATGGGGCTAAGGGATCTCCAAGGGGCAAGAGGAGGGACACCAGACAGTTGAGGTGTGATTTAAACTCTGAACAAGTTTGAAACGCCCTGCTCTGAGAGACATCCTGCAGAGTGTATGTGAGCACACAAGACAACAAATACAGTGTGATACGGGGACAAAACTGAGAGCCTGTGCAGAACCCACAATTCCGGTTAAGGTTTCTGCACTGGAACATGGAGGGGATGCGGGAATATTGGCAGTGAGGTTAAAGCACAGTCTGTGTAGAGTCACTAGGCCAAAACCTTCATTGGTGGGAGTGTCTGGTTGTATCCACTTATCCTCCTCACACCCTACAGTATCTGCATGAGTGCCCAAGGGAGGGCTCCAGGGTAGAATGCCCTTTATGTAATTTCCACCAGACAAAACCCATTCGTTCAGGCTTGCTCACAGGATTTGGTCCTTGAGAGTGAATAGAGTGTGGTCTAATGATTAGAGCAGGAGATGGGAACTCGGTTTATGAGTTCTATTCCCAGCTCTGCTTATAATTCTCTGCATGAGCGAGGTTAAGCTACTGAGCCTCAGTTTAACCAAGTATCTCAGAGGGGTGTTGTAAGACTGAGATCCTTGGGAAATAGTGTACAATATTGTATATCATCAAACTACCAACTATCTAATAAAACTGTAACAGCTGTTTCAAACCAAGGCTCATTTTATAATATTAAAAAAGCCTACTGGTAATACAACTTGCTGAAATATATCAAAATACATCAGTCCACTTAGCTACCTGGCCATAGGTCTTCAGTATCATTTTGAGAATCCTTTCCACGAAGAAAAGAATATAGAATCCACCAAACACAGCTACTGCTTTCTCAACATAGTTGTCAGTTTTAGGATCAAATCCAAATGCCTAGAAGAGAATGTAACAATTCAGGTTAGTCAATCTTAACACACTTTCAGGAAAAAAAATACACTAGTTGGACTGGATCCTCGGAAGGACTGAGTGTCTCCTACCACCCATTGGCTTTAATGGGTCCTAAGTTATTACTCAAACCTAAATCTTTTAAGTTAGGCCATCAATAGTTGGGCCGATGTATTGAAATGGTACAATTTACAGGTAGAGTGTAGAAGTCACTCACAAAAGTCTCTCCATTTACTTCAATAGGCTTTGTTCCCAGTAACCAATATTTACTGTCCTAGAACCATTACATATTTGGCAACTATTGTTTTTGTTTTGGACGCTGCATGCATAGAAAATAAATCCTCCCCTTCCAAATAGTAAGTTAGGTACGTGATAGTCATAGGTTAAAATGAAATAATGACAAGTCACTTTAATTACTAGATGGTAGAATGTTGAAACAACAAAAATCCCAAACACAATTAATCCAAATGTGTGGAAAATGATATATAAATGTGTCTGTTTCTATAACCTCTTTCCACAATAGGTAATTTAAATGTATTTCTCTACATGTGCAATTTTGGTATTGGTTTGCCACTATTTGATCTAAGTTTAGTCTCTTGACCCACTAAACCTGAGCCAGGAAGAAACGTCTGTTATTTTAATGGCGGAGAAGGGAGGGCACAAGTCTGCTTGCATGCGGACCTGTCAGGATACAAACTTGAAGGGGAATTTTACCTGTGTAAGGACAAAGTAAGCAGAATTTGACTATAAAGGGCCTAATTTAACCCTCAAAGATGCATGTACAACTCTTGTTGCCACCAATAATAATAGCATGCATTCTGAGGACCAAATTCAGTTATAACACTTTAGCTTGCCAAAGGGATCTGAGGTAAATGCAATAAAGTAAAAATTGCCATGCTGACTTTAATGCCTAAATTACTATTGTCAAAAATCGAATCAAGTGCCTAGGAAAATAAGGCCCAAAGTCTGAGTTTCACTCCTAAGGGCATATGAACTTTTCCATGTGCCTGATTTAGATGCACAAAACTTACTGTGCTGGCATATACACTTGGATATCTAAACCAGGCATACACAAAAGTATCTGTACAGTCTGCAAAATACCTATTGGAAAATTTAGGTCCAATATTTAAAAAACCCAATGGCTGACATTGCATTTTTTAAACTATTGTATAAAATCCCCTGATGCAGATTAACTTTCCACTAATATTTATTCAATGAATTGAAATAAGAACTGCAAGCACTTTGATAAGTGACAGTAAAAGTTACCTGTTTTCCCAGCGAATACCTCTTGGGTCTGAGCCTGCAAACACTAACTTGAGTAGACCCATTACGGTCTGTGGGACTGATTAAATTAACAACAGTTTGTGAGACGAGATTCCATTGTTACTTCTTGCAACGATATTACTACACAGTAAACTACAACAGACATTCCTAAGTCTTCTACCAGTATAGCCACAATACAATACAGAACATGGAACAAATTGATCGCTGTTGTAATTTTGTTAACTTCAGAATTACAGAAAGTATAACTTTGGTCTAATGTATTTTCCCTTTCTCCAGTGATGGAAGCATAGTGTAGTAGAGTGGTCCTCAATCTCTTCCAGGCCATGCCCTCATGTTACAATAAAGTAGGGGGGGTTCCCCACCCATCTAGCCATAAAAACGGATGGTAGTCAGGCCCCCCTGAAATGTGTTCACATTCCCCTAGGGGTCGTGACCCACATGTTGAGGCCCTATGCTATAGTGCACTTCAAAAATGACAACACTTTGGAAATGGATAAGTGCCCCAACCAGAGAATGAATACCCTTCCTTACCTCTGGAATTAGCTGGAAAATCGCATTGGAAAAGAGGGTCCCAATAGCCAAGCCCACAAAATAGGTTAAAATCTTGGGGAAATATGGCTTCTTCAAGAGAGGAGTTAAAACCAATCCGAGGAGTGATGCCAGGTTAATGATAGTGACGGAAAGGAACCCAAACCCCCAAACTGTGAATGAGAGCATAGCAGAAATACCAAGTGTTTTAATATCATGTACAATGTATTTTTAACAGATGAATTGACATGAGTATAAAAAAATTGTTCACAAATCATTTTTGAACTGCAGTTGATAATAGAACTTACAAATAGAGAAATCATAAAAAGTACAGTAACTTTAAAGGAGGTGCCCTGAACCCACAAAAACAAGGAAACCAAAATGCTGGAACTGATTAGTTCCTGTCTGGAACCAGTCACATCAAGGATTGAAAACACACTGGGGTCTGAAGTCCAGGATTTGGTGGGCCAGATTGTCATCTGATACAAATCAGCTTACTCTGAAGTAAATAGAGAATCTAGCCCTGCTATATTTAATCTGGGACTAATGCATTAAAAGCTAAACCAGAGGCCAATATAGTCTTATTCCTATGTCATGACTATCTTGATAGCCACCATGGCTATATTTGAATATCATTTGCCACTGGAGAGCTGAGAAGCAACCAGAACACTTGTAGTTCCCTTCCTCATAGATCTCTAGGGTTGGAAGGCTGCACCGCTTGACTCTTTATATCCCCTAATCCTTTCCCTTGGAAGGAAAGATTTGTAAAATCCCTACTAGTTTTGCGGGTCCTTTCCTCCCTTGACTCTCCCAAGTACCTTTATGGGGCGGGGGGGACGCGGTAGGGGCGGTGAATACAGTAAGATTCTCTGAAATGGCTTGTCTGTCTGTCAAGTCCTCCCTGGAAGTACTATCTAAATATCTCAGAATGAAGCAAATGTATGAACATTTGTATCTCTCTCTCCTACCCACCACACACAGACAATGGAACAGGGCCATGAGGGAGTGGGGTGGACACATTTTTTTTAATTTTTAATATCTTGTGAGTAACCACGTCTCTGTGGTTGATGCCATTCTCTGTAGACATCCAATGTTGTAATAATGAAAAAAATCAAGGAAGATACAGATTCTCACCTGGGGTAAATCAGTATTTGTTTAAATTAACAAGATATGCTAATTTACACCATTTTGGGAATCTGGGCCTGAAAATATTAAATATTTATAATTTACAAAAATCTTGTGCTAAGGCCTTGTATAATGAGAGCAAGTTTTAGTGAACAGCATATTTGCACAGAGAAGGTTTAAACTACTCCTAAAATAGGTTTAATCAAATACTAACATATGTCTGTGTGTGAAGCACTTTGGCCCTATAAATCCATGCCATAAGAATACACCCACGCAAAGGAAATTTACATGGAAAACACCATGTAGTTCATGGTGTGAAGCTTCCAGTGCATTATTCCCTCCTGAAAGGCAATTTGACTTACAGAATGGAAGAAATCTGTGAATCTCGGAGGAATTCATGCAGAGAGCCAGCCCATCTCTTCTCCTCTACAACAGCACAGGACACTTGAGCTAAACACCCCTGAGCAACAGGAGATAGTACCACATATAGAGGCTGCCTCCATAGTATGACTCTGGCCTGATGCCAATCCTGAAACCCACTGAGGCCTCTAACATGCAGTATTTGTGTGGAGAGGCATCTGTGCATTCAGAAAGAGGGGAGATATTTTCAGGTGGACTCTGCTCCCTCCCATCAGCTATTTTGTGGGAAGGGATTTTTCTGACAGAGATTCTGCTTCTCTGACATCCTCAGTGCTATGTAGCTGAATGCTAATGGGGCTCTCTAAACAGAAATGCAACACCTCACATGAAAATGAATAGGTGAAAAGCCAGACAAATCTCAGACATTTTGTATCAGTGAGAAAGTGGCACTAGCAGATGGAAAAGAAGCTGGATCATTAGTGACAGAGAAAGAGAGAACTTCAAATAGTTCAAAAAGTAGTACTAGACTCTTGAAGAATGCAAAAATTGTGCATGAGTAAAATGAGAAGAGCCTCTTATTTTAAAGACCGATAAGGGTAGAATCAAGCTTGGAAAAGCTCAGTCCCATGCACCATGAGCATAATTTCAGGTGACAAAATGCAGTGACATAAATGTTCCAGAATCTGCATTGTAGATTTTGTTATCTGCAATTGAAATTGTCAAGATTGAGGTTTGTCCATGAGTATCATGTGGGTTTCAGAGTAGCCTGTACACCAACTTGACTCTTACCTCACCTTTAAAGAAGTTCTATGGTATAACCACAATCAGTTTTCCATATAAACTACTAATTTTACCATAAAATCATCCACAAACAATAATCACAGTCAACATTATGTTGGAACATATGAGAGCAGCAGGATAATCCAGAAAACTGTACAGTATAGAAGTTGCTTTGTTATCTTTGCACTGCTGGAGTGGTGCAAAGACGACTTAGCGTAGGCCAGGGGTCGGCAACCTTTGGCACGCAGCCCATCAGGGTAATCCACTGGGACGTGCTGGCCGCCGCTTCCCGCAGCTCCCATTGGTTGGGAACAGTGAACTGCGGCCACTAGGAGCTGCGGGGGGCCATGCCTGCGGACGGTCAATGTAAACAAAATGTCTCGCGGCCCGCCAGTGGATTACCCTGATGGGCCGCGTGTCGAAGGTTGCGGACCCCTGGCATAGGCCAAGGGTCATGCCTAATTTTTCTCTGTTACATGACAGTAAACATACGGAGTAGGGTTGCCAAACTATTAAATAAATATATCGCGATTAATCACAGTTTTAATCTCACCATTAAACAATAATTGAATACCAATTTAAATGTATTATAAATATTTTGGATGTTTTTCTACATTTTCAAATATATTGATTTCAATTACAATACAGAATAAAAAGTGTACAGTACTCATTTTTTATTACAAATATTGGCACTGTAAAAAAGATAAACAAAAGATATTCCAATCTACAAGTCAAAGTATGAAAGTGCATATGAATGTTTAGCATATGTGGCACATAAATACCTTGCAATGCCAGCTATAACAGTGCCATGCGAACGCCTGTTCTCACTTTCAGGTGACATTGCAAATAAGAAGCGGGCAGCAATATCTCCCATAAATGTAAACAAATTTGTTTGTCTTACGATTGGCTGAACAAGAAGTAGGACTGAGTGGACATGTAGGCTCTGAAGTTTTACATTGTTTTGGTTTTGAGTACAATTATGTAAAAAACATAATTCTACATTTGTAAATTGCACTTTCACAATAAAAAGATTGCACTACTGTACTTGTATGAAGTGAATTGAAAAATACTATTTTTTATCTTTTTTACAGTGCAAATATTTGTAATCAAAAGTAATATAATAAAGTGAGCGGTGTACACTTTGTATTGTGTTGTAATTGAAATCAATATTTGAAAATGTAGAAAAACATCCAAAACATTTATAATAAATTTAAATTGGTATTCAATTATTAACAGTGCAATTAAAACTGATCAATCGCGATTAATATTTTGAAATGAGTTAATTTGTTTTGAGTGAGTCGCTTGCGTTAACGGTGATTAATTGTCAGCCCTAATACGGAGTCAAATCCCTCACTGCAATGGAGTTGCACCAGGCTGAATTTTGTTTACTTTGCCTGCGTGGTGTCAGTGTCCAGATTTTCATATGGAAAGGAATGTACATGATATGAGAGGAAAGTGAAATGTTGTGCAAACAATTTAAAAGCCTAAATCAATATTAACTAATGCTTTGATTTTTATCTGTACTAAAAATAAAACAAACAAACATTATGTTCTGTAGTTACCACAATCCACACAACTTTTGCTTTTACCATTTAGGATCATTAGAATACTGTGCCTTTTAATTTTGTATATTGTCAGCTCCTCTCCATTATCCTGTGCACTACAAATATTTTAAAGCAGATTTTTAAGAAAATAAATTAAACCTATTTTCAGGTCTCAGAGGTCAAGAACACTGAAAACCTTGATCAAGACACATTAAATTAGGACAAATTTTAAAATTATGATTGTTTTTAATTTAATACTATCCATTTTGACAGCAAGAAACAGGATATATATTAATATCTACAAGTGACTGTAGAAAGACAGCAGAAAATTTGAGGTCAGAAAATATAAGAAGAAAATTAGGTTAATGCCAGATTGCTAGAAATGTGCTTACTGTAGAAGATTCTCTAGTAAGAATGATTATGCATTCATAATGGCACTCTCCCTCTCTCAGAATAACAGAATATACTGGTGTATACAATGTTGTTGTAATACCGGGTTGGTCCCAGGGTAAAAGAGAGATAAGGTGGGTGAGGTAATATTTTATTGCGCTAATCTCTCTTGGTGAGAGAGAATGGTCCCTTCAAATGCGTTATTTATGCTAGACAGTCTGTTCCACTTTGTATTTAGCTGTGACACGCTTGAGTTAGTTTCCCAAAGGAAGAGCTCGAAATCTTGTCTTTCAACAAGAGAATTTGTTGAAAGAAAGAGAGAAGCTGAGTTTCCTCACATAATTACATGATACCAAGAACTGGTGCTTCAAGAAGAATACCAATTACTACAAAACTCGTGATAAAATTGCAAGATTTAGCAACACTGCTGAAAATATTTTGCTTTCATTGTATTTTAGAGCCATATATGTAAAAGTAAATTTATATTTATTACTAGAACTTGATCCAGCTTTAAACTATCTTTGGCCTCTTATGCTACTCAAGCCCTGGAAAATTGCCAGTTCTGGTTTTATACTGTGGCAGGCCATCCTATATAGAGGAAGTCAGTCTATCAGGAGAGCCCCCAAACAAACAGCCCTACAGCACCAAACTTCAGCATTCTTGGAAGGCAAAGTTAGAGAATTCACACAATAATCTCTCCCCCGTGCTCTAACTCCCAATTCTCAGGTCCTTCAACTCTCCAGTTATAGTAACAGTGTATGAGTTGTTCTGACTCCATCCTTTGTGAGTGTGGGTGGCAGCCTGGATAGGATTAGGCCTTTTTCCAGTCACCTTTTTTTTAATTCTGTAGGCCTGGCTCCCTCCATGGCTAACCAATGTATTACTGAAGTCAGTCAAGGAGAGACGTTTATGCCATCTGTTGGCTGCAACCTTCTCTTTGGCATTAGGGGAGATACAGGGCAACAGCTAGACTATCCTGAGCTCCCTGCCTGAAAACATGATCCAACCAGTCAGTGATTCTCAAGCATTTTTTCATTGGCACACCCCTACAAAATTTAAAATGCTGGTGGGGACCCCTTTGGAAATCTTAGCCATACTCTGCAGCCTCCCAGGGGTCTGCGGACCACCGATTGAGAACGACTGAGCTAGGGAAGACAGCAACAAAAATCTTAGGACTTTAAGCTCTTTTATACTTTGCCACCTGACTTTAGTAAGTTTAGAAGGGACTCTTCTCCCTCAAACAAGCAGATGGACCCTCTGCATATCTGGAAAGGCAAATGGTTATCTGTGGTTATCAGCTGGTGCAGAGTGTGCAGATCTGCTTTGAAGAAGCAAGGGAGGGGCGGCATATGATGCTTTATGTTTGCTTTGGACAGGCAGAATGCCTCAGAGCATCACCAGTTGGCTGCTGCAGGTCTGCAGCTGTCCCCCCCCCCCCCCCCCCTCCTCCTCCTCAAAGAGGCAAGAACATGATTTTGCCCATAGTGTATTATCCAATAGCTTTGTGGGCAGTACTATTTATTAAGCATACAACCCATATGGAAAATAGATGTGTATTACATGCTGCCTTTTAGCATTTTCTCTGTTTCTGAAGCAGCATTTTCATTCTTAGTAATTACTGAGTTACGGATTTTGTAATGAATTTTGGAATTTAAAAAATATTTGGGCTTCTAAAATGTTCTGTATTTCAGGCCCCTGCAATACCGAGTAGGGTCAGAGGCCCCTGAAGATTTTCTGTAGTTCTCAGGGGGCCATGCTGCCTCTCTCATCTTGTCACTGGACACTCTTGATGAGTTGGCAGAGTCAACAAAAAATAAGGAGAGACCGAGCGAGATGGTCACAATAGAATAGGTCATCAATTATGGATCAAGCTTTAAATGTACAGGCTACTTAACCCACGGCCCAGTGTGGTGGCGCGTGCCTGTAATCCCAGCTGCTTGGGAGGCTGCGGTTGGCGGATCGCTCAGGAGTTCTAGGCTGCTGTGCGCTATGTCAATTGGGTGTCCGGTGCTACTGACAGCCTGGCCAGCGGGTAGTTGGAGGACTGGCTAGAACAACACATCTGGCGTGTTGTGATCGGCGCTCTCGGTGGGGGCTGATAGACCGATCGATGACGATGACAGTGACTTAACCCACACAGAAAAATAATATACTTCCTCTACTCTCTGTCTAGATACTTTTATGGCCCTCATCAGGATATCTGAGATCCTACTGTATATGGCATATAGTTTTTATTAATTAGTCTTATTAAATAATGCAGTTCAGTAACATTGTCTAACAGCCAGAAAAAGAGGCAACATTTTCGAAGTACAGAAAAAAGCCTGTCCTCAGGCTCTGACAAGTAGAAAAACTTTGACTACATATTTACATTTACCTTTGCCCTTGGTCATGGTAGGAGAAAAAATAATTTGGTTATTATTTCAATAATGCCACTATTTTATGTATATATTTTGTTGATTTGAATTATTCTTTGCTCCAGCTTTGTGTTTATTATTATTTATATTATGGTAGCACCTAGAAGACCTGACCAAGGCTCCCTTGTGCTAGTCATAGTACAAAAAATATCACAAAGATAGTCGCAGCCTCACAGTGCTCACAATCTAGGATTATAGGATGCAATGGGTTTACTTTTTAAAATAAGTGTTAAAAAAATTAATATCCTTTCCATATGAAAAATTAAACTTCTTTTGTTAATTGCATTATAACGAAGACGAAAAGTCATGGTAAATGTAGATCATGGATTTAATGAAGTCCTAAGCAGCATCAGTCAATGTTCATTTTATTTATTTTCTTTTATAGCACCATATAAAGCACCTGTAATTCAGAATTACATATATTTACTAGTATATATATTAACAACATTAATAAATACTGTTATGGGCCTATTGATAAACACTATCATTGGCCTGATCCAGCATTCCTTGCACACTCAGAGATCCCATTGAGCTCACTAGATGTTTTGGGTATGCAAGGAATGCCAGATCAGACTTGATATGGGATTTACAAAAGAACGGCTGGAAAAAAAAAAAAAAACCCTCATGAATTTCAGGAAAAACCAATATGCAGAATTTTGTGCAAAAGGTAATGAAAACCTGAAAATGCGAAGTTCTGCAAAAGTAAATGTTCTTTCTAAAGCAATTAGTTTTCGGTGTAGACAAATGAGCAGCGGTTAAGGGGGCACAAAAAAAACCATTGCATTATTGTTCACTATTTCATGCAGTAAGAAAAATAAATGAAAAGAGTAAGATGAAAGTCAGCAACAGAACCAAAGACCAGCATACATGTTGGGACATGCAATTTCCTACATTAAGGCTGCTATCAGTTCTACCTCATATAAATTAGGTCCAGACTTGGTACTCCTGGCAAGTTGTCAGTGTGGACCTCATCTAAGCAAAGTATGGACACTTTGTAAGCTCTCTTTCAAACTTGGGGGCCTACATCCGCACGTAAGCACCAAAATAAGTGGCCTGATTTTAAGAGATCACAAGAGTAATGGGAATTGTCAGTAATCAGCACCACTGAAAAATAGAAAATTCGTTTAGGTGCTTTCATATGGATTTAGGCACCCAACTTTAAAAGGATTGGCCTTTGTTGGTTTGGTTTTTTGTTTCAACTCACAAGCAATCTGAGCCAAAGAAAGAAACTAACAATGAGCTCTGTGGTTAACAGCACACCTGCCTCTGCCTTGGACTCATAAATTATGATGATTTGATTGGGAAAACCCTCTCATTATAAATTCTGTTTATTAAATGCCATCAAAATTACCATCAGCAATGAGACTAGTGTTCAGCACAGCACAAAAGCTTACAAGAACAAATTACTGTATAGCACTACACATTATTTTGCACTAACACCATGGTAACACCTAGGCCTAGTTGTAAGTTCATTGGCTGCTTAAGAGAAGATGCAATTTTCTTCCCCCACCCCATTCCTGTGTTGCCCCCAAACTGTCTTCAAATCCCCTCATTGGCTATAGAAGTGCAACACAGGAGCTGCCACAGAAACTACTGTGAAAAGGTTCTGGCTTCTCTCTCTATTACTGTTTGTTATTTTTAAGAGATTAGAAGTGTGCTAGGTGCCTCACAAAACAGGATATAGGCGCTCACCCTGAAGACCTTACAGTCTGAATACAACAATGAGGGTTATCAACAGACACAAAGGGAGGAGGAGGGGAAGAGGAAAGATAAGGATAAGAGTAAGATCACACCCTTACTCAGTAAGGCATTTACACATCTCCGCCTCAATTCTGCAGACACGGAGCACCTGCTTTTCAAAGCTACTGAGCACCCAGAGCTCCTGCGCATGGATGTGGAGTTGCAGGTGCTCAGCCCTTTTTAAAGAGGGGCCCTTAAATATTCTGGAAACTTCACATTGATTTTGCTATGTCAGGATCAGGGGCCACATTCCATTACGATAGCTAGTTGTGCACTTATTTCCTTTCCCCTTGCATTTCTATGTATGATAATTATTAATTTCAGAATTTAAAAAAAAAAAGAGGGATTTAAGAACAGGCTTGAGGAGACATTCCATGCACAGTGGACAGCATGGAAGAAGGCACAAAAAGAGGAATGGGAAAGGGACAGGATACCCACTGACTCCCCCAAAATAGCTTTGTTTCCCTAACCCCTATCTGCAAATGCCAATTCAAATGTCGACTCCTTTAAATCTTAAAGGGATTTAAAATGCCCATTTAAAATGCAACACATTTAATATTCACCCTGTAAAGTACGATTTCTCCCTGCAGTCACCAAAGCCATCTTCTTGGTCATTTCAGAGAGTAATTATAAGTGAAACGGCTCTTATGCTTCCGTGCATAAGCCATCCTCTAACAAAGACGATTAGGAAGAACCTTCCCTCTATGTGCGGGTTATTTTGTAACTGCCTACAGGAGGGTTTCTTGCAGTTTCCTCTGAATGTATCCATAAATTAAGCAGAAACAAATGGACACAATTCATCTCACCAAGTCCTACTCCTGTTCTATTATGAATGAAAGACTATTATCTACCTTCTGAAGGAGACGGTTTAGATTTGTTCTTGTGCTTTGACGAACGATCACAAGGGTGAAAAATCAACTGTTGTAAGACTGCCGGACATATTGCAGAGAAGCTGGAATTTGTTATCTGGCTGTTGTTCGGCAGTCCATGAAGTGAAAAGATGTCCTCACCAGACAGGCACTGAAAAAAAATGAATAAAGATTATTAAGATGACATGAAATTAAGAGGTGATAGATGAGAAAAAACACATTAGTGTTATGCAGTGAAAATACAGGGCAGGATTTTCCAAGTAGCATACTTTGCACATTCCTAATTTGTGCATGAAAACACCATGATTGAAAATCCCTCCCAGAATGCATCGGCAAAGTCACCTAGGTGACTTGGGACCACAATTTACATTATAAATCAATGGAACTTGTTTCTAATTCACTTAGGTGATTTTAAAAATCTTGACTTCTGTGTATTTATGACCAGTTAGCTCATAGCTTAAAATAACATTGAAAATACTGGCTCACAGTATATAAAACGAGTCTAACAACTAAATAATTAAATCTAAAAATATTTAGGATACCATTAACATCTCAATGACAACATATCAACAAATGATACTGCAGCAACTAACTGTTATTTACGTAAATGAATATTTCAACCACATGCTGTTTTATTTGTCTCAATAAACTTGAATTAGACTGTCCTAAGTGGTTCTACTGTATGTTGTATCCAATGGTTTTTATCCATTTCATAGCACTGACTGTTACAGAACAAATCAGAATACATTTACTTTTAAAAAAAAAAATCCATTAAAGGCAAGTACCTCTTGCTCATTAGCCTCTTAGCTTAGGACAAGCAAGTAGCTCCTGTGCTAGCATGCATATATTTTACTTTAATATGTCAAGCCAGGATTTTTTTTCAATGTACAGCTAATAGAAATCTTGATTTAAGTTGCACAGGTGTGTAATGAATTGACAGTACACAAATCATTTATAATTCCTTTTTATTCACACATTTTTCTATAATGACCAATACCTGAAGGAGTTCTTCACTTGAGCATACAGATGAAACAAAGTTTTCACATACCAAGGATGAGTCGTGAGACAACAAGTGAAGTCAAGTGTTCTTTCTATGCAATGTCTTGTATAATAGTCAACCTAGAATGTCTCAGTGTTGGGGGCTTAGGGGCATTTTAGGAAATATAAATTAAGGGCCATTCCCCTGCTCCTGTCACATAATTTTGTTTAATTCTCTGCTCAAACCACAACTACTACAGAATCAAATAATGAGTCTTCAGGTTAACATAGCATTGCTAGAATAACTTAAGATAAAGGGACAGATTTTCTGCTGGGGTAAATTGGAGCTGGTCCTAATAATTTACTTCAGTAATGCTGCATTAATTTACACTAGCAAGGCATTTGGCCAATAGTAGTCAAAAGATGAAAGACTTGTACACTCACAATTGGAATGTGACTATTTCTGATTAAACTTGCAGCAATGAAACCCTCAGACCAAATTTAGTCCTGATGAAATTCTCATACTTCAGCAAAGTAACATCCACAATATTTTTGCCTGTCACCCCTAATAGCCCATTTAAGGAAAGCATCCTTACTGAGGACAGAACTTAAGCATGTGAAGTCACTGAGGCTTAAGAACAATCGAACAAATGCTTTAGGTGTTCTCCTCAATGGAGTGGGGGAGGGAGTGACTTAAGGACAGGATTAAGAACTTTCTTGAATTGGGGCCTAAAATTAGTCCTTCTGCCAATGCATTTAAGAGACTGTACTTTAAGAAAGTAAAACAAAGTTTGTTCGTTGTATAGACTTTATTATTACAACAATTTATGTAAATAAATCAAGTATTGCCCCTTGGAAAAAAAATAAACTAACACAAACTATACTTAAAACTATTTATAGTTTTGATCATAATTAGGTCAGGGAATTAGCCTTGGAAACAGGTTTGACTGGGTTGTTGTAGGACAGCAAGATTTCTTCTGTCAGCGTTAACATCCTAGTTCCCATGATTATAATAACCACAATTCAGTGACATTAAAGAGTTCTGCCTTAGCATTTTAATGCCTGGTGTTACTTTTGATGTTCTCACTCATCTCAATGGAATTATTATACATGATCGGACAATATTGTATGTGGTTATTCATAGTATATCTACACAGCCCACAGCAGCAAATCTCAGAGCAGAGGTCAACAGACTTGGGCTCCTGCTCCAGGGCTAAAATCATCTGTATAGATGTTGCAGCTTGGGCTTTGAAACCCACCTCCATCCTCAAGCTTGAGAGCCCACATTCCAGCCCGAGCCTGAACGTCTATACAGCTGTTTGCAGTGCTGTAGCATGATCCCCATGTGCCGAAGTCTATAGACCCAGGCTTGCTGTTTAGATGTCCCTTTCGGGTTCAATCTTTTTAGAGTGAATCTCTCTATTGTCAGGTTTCAGTGTAGTAGCCGTGTTAGTCTGTGTCAGCAAAAAGAAAAGAAGAAAGAAATACTTGTGGCACCTTAGAGACTAACAAATTTATTTCAGAATAAGCTTTCGTGGACTACAGTCCGCTTCGTCGGCTGCATGGAATGGAACAGTCAGTGAGCGGATATTTATACAGTCAGAGAAACATGAAAAGGTGGAAGTAACCATATCAACTGTAAAAGGCTAATTAATTGAAAGGAACTGTTATCAGTAGGAAAGAAACTTTTGAAGTGGTAATCAACATGGCCCATTACAGACAGTTGACACAAAGGATTTAAGGGTATTTAATGTGGGGGAGGGGGGGTAAATTCAATTAACGTAATGACCGAGCCATTCACAGTCAATATTCAGACCTAAGGTAATGGTATCTAGTTTGCATATTAATTCCAGTTCAGCAACTTCGCATTGGAGTCTGTTTTTGACGTTTTTCTGTTGTAAAATTGCTACCTTTAAATCTGTCATTGCGTGATCAGGGAGGTTGAAGTGTTCACCTACTGGCTTTTGAATGTGATGATTCCTGATGTTAGATTTGTGTCCATTTATTCTTTTGCGTAGAGACTGTCCAGTTTGGCCAATGTACATGGCAGAGGGGCATTGCTGGCACATGATGGCATATATCACATTGGTAGATGTGCAGGTGAACGATCCCCTGATGGTGTGGCTGATGTGATTAGGTTCTATGATGGTGTCACTTGAATAGATATGTGGACACAGTTGGCAACGGGCCAACTAACTTTGTTAGAAATACTTGTGGCACCTTAGAGACTTTCTTATTTTCTCTATTGTGTAGTCTGCACTGGTTTCATGTTTCTAGTGTGCATTCCACAGGCTAAAAGAGTGCAAAATATGTGACAGGTATCTACAGTGTGGCAGAGAGAGGAGAGTTTCGGTGTAAAATAGTGGTTCTCAAACTATGGTCTATGGCTCACCAATGGACTACAAAGCCGTTTCTGGAGGTCTGCAGCATGAAGCATTTGTAGAACCAAGCAGGAGAGAACTTGGGTTTGGGAGAGTAGGTGCCCATTAAGAGGAACGCAGAACTAAAATGATGGATAACCACTGGCTTGAAGTACCATAGTGATCTCCACAGAAAGCACATCATGGCACGTTACTTAGGACAGCAAGACTGAAATAGGTGACTCTTTCTAGCACCACAGACTGCTTTAAAGGCATCCTTATAGTAATAGTGAAGCAAAACTACTTAATATCCATTATGAGGTCATGAAGAGGAAACAATTTTAGCAAGAACTTTCCCTAACAAAATGAAAGCTTTCAGATTTCCCGTCAAGGGAAAGTCGCCAATTGAAGCATACTGTTTTTGTCACAGTGACATTGTACCTAAGGGCATTATTAAGTAGATGCTGTAAGTAGTCTTGGCAGGATTAAATTTTTGGTAAACATCAATTTCACCACATAGGCAAAAACAGATGAAAAAAATTTCCATTGATAATTGAAATTTATAGATAGGCACAGTAAGAAACATGTTGCTTGAGAACTGAGTTTGATGCAAGAATATTTACTTTGTGTATTTTGACCATTTTTATTTTATCAGTTATAAAGCTCTAACTTTTTGAATCTCAACATCTACTATCATTTAATTATTATTGTTTCACACACCCCCACACACAATTTCCTACAACAGTGAAAATTTAAATTGATAAAAATTGAAAAAACGCTTAAAAATTAAACATTGATATTATCTGTTGAAATCATGGGGAAAAAAAATCTTCCAAGCCTTGTTATAAATTAGTAAGATTAAGGCTTGGAACTCTGGTTACATGTGATTAAAAAAAAGCAAACAATGCCTTTGGCGAGCAGCTAATTTAAATGTAAGGGGGAGATAAAAAGTAGGAGTTTTTATTTGTTTTTTAAAGAGAAACAAATACCCAGTATAGTTGCTTAGGATTGCTCTATCCCCATCCATCCTGTTTGGTGCCCTATACATCCACTTCACTCTTGTCAATAACTCCTATAGACATCAATGATCTAACATAACTTATACGAGTTCATTTACATAATAAAAAAGGATTAAACCTTCTGGAAACCTTGAAATGGGGCCACTCTTGTTTGCACACTGCAAGACTCCAGATTTGTCTTGGGCGGATAAATATGCTGAGACAACCAAATTATTGTATAACTGTAAGCTGTTGAATTTTGTACAAGTAAGATCCTAGAAAACAGAATTCTAAAAAAAGGTACTTTAGTCTAGTGCTAGGAGAAGGACTGAGTCAGGACACCAGAGTCCTGGATTCGCTCCAAGACCTTGGGTAAGATCTCCTTATATGTGCAAAGTATTATTATTATTAACTACAGTAGAACCTCAGAATTATGAGCATCAGTTACGAACTGACCAGTCAATCACACACCTCATTTGGAACTAGAAGTACACAATCAGGCATCAGCAGAGACAAAACAGAAAGAAAAAAAAGAAAAAGCAAATACAGTACTGTACTGTGTTAAATGTAAACTCTAAAAATACCTCTGTTAGTCTATAAGGTGCCACAGGACCCTTTGTCGCTTCTACAGATCCAGACTAACACGGCTACCCCTCTGATTCTAAAAAAAATTAAGTATTTTTCTTCTGCACAGTAAGGTTTCAAAGCTGTTTTAAGTCAATGTTCACTTGTAAACTTTTGAAAGAACAACCATAACATTTTGTTCAGAGTTACGAACATTTCAGAGTTACAAACAACCTCCATTCCCAAGGTGTTCGTAACTGAGGTTCCACTGTAATTAGAAATAATTCAAGCAGGATTATAAATAAAATATAATTTTGAAAACATGAAAATTTATCAAGGATTCCAAATCCTTCTTGCTGAGCAAATCTCTCAGCCCTAGTGATATTCCATAAGTCATTAAAAAGATGTTGTAGCCTTATCAATGGACTGAAGATATCTCTCCACTATTGAAAATAACAATGTAACACCCAAGTCTTGAAGATGGGATCAAAAGAGTACCATTTAAAGAAATTGTCAGATGGGGGTGGAGGTATCTGTCAACAAACATTTACACCAACTAATCAAAACTTTTTTCTTCTTCATATTCGGGTTCAAGTAATTATGTGAAGGTTGCTTTTTAAGATAGACATTCTATATGTTTCATACCTGAATTCTAAACTACCCTACAAATGTACTTATCAGTAATATACAGCTTTCCATTATGCTTCCGTTTTATATTCTTGGACATCACTTTTTGTATGACTGCATTTAAGAGATTTAGACAAGAGGCAATATTTCCATATCTATTGAACTGGATTTTCTGAAAAAGCCTGTACCTGATCAGAAGCATGTTAGTGAGGACTCTGTCTATACTAACAGATTTATTTGGGCATAAGCTTTTGTGGGTAAAAATCCCCACTTCTTCAGCTACATGGAGTGAAAATTACAAATACAGGCATAAATATACTGGCACATGAAGAGAAGGGAGTTACCTTACAAATGGAGAACCAGTGTTGACAAGGCCAATTCAGTCAGGGTGGATGTGGTCCACTCCCAATAATTGATGAGGTGTCAATACCAAGAATGGGAAAATTGCTTTTGTAGTGAGCCAGCTACTCCCAGTCCCTAGTCAAGCCCAAATTAATGGTGTTAAGTTTGCAAATAAATTGTAGCTCTGCAGTTTCTCGTTGAAGTGGGTTTTAGCCCATGAAAGTTTATGCCCAAATAAATACATTAGTCTAAGGTGAAACAAGTACTCCTCATTCTTTTTACTTTTAAATCTGTTACCGAGTGTCCAGGGAGATTGTTCTCCTGATAGTTTTTGTATGTTACCATTCCTGATGTCTGATTTGTGTCCATTTATTCTTTTACTTAGAGACCGTCCAGTTTGGCCAATGTACATGGCACAGGGGCATTGCTGGCACATGATGGCATATATTACATTAGTAGATGTGCAGGTGAATGAGCCCCTGTTGGTGTGGCTGATGTGGTTGGGTCCTCTGATGGTGTTGCTAGAGTAGATATGGGGACAGAGGAGGCAATGAGGTTTGTTACAGGGATTGGTTCCTGAGTTAGTGTTTCTGTGGTGTGTAGTTGCTGGTGAGTATTTGCTTCAGGTTAGGGGACTGTCTGACCCCTAATTGAATTGGCCTTGTCAACACTGGTTCTCCACTTGTAAGGTAACTCCCTTCTCTTCATGTGCCACTATAGATGCCTGTATCTGTAATTTTCACTCCATGCATCTGAAGTGGGGATTTTTGCCCACGAAAGCTTATGCCCAAATAAATCTGTTAGTCTTTAAGGTGTCACTGGACTTCATTGTTTTTGTGGATACAGACAAACACGGCTACCCCTCTGCTATCTGTCTATTGTGACAGGGTCGGGCCAGATGGCTACAGGAGAGTGATCCTACTGGGAATCCAGGAGGTGGGCGGGCAGAAGCTCGCCCACTGCTAAAGAACCCCCCCTCCCCAGCCTAAGGAGAGGATCCACAGGACCTGGATGCCAAATGATTATGGGAGACAACTACAGGAGAGTGATCGAAGATAGATACATTAGCCCCAGATTAAGCTGGTCCCTTTTCCCTAGGTAAGGTAACGGGGGCGGTTCCAGAACAATCAGGAACTTGCTAGAACCAATTAAGGCAGGCAGGCTAATTAGGACACCTGAAGCCAATTCAGAAACTACTAGAATCAATTAAGACAAGCAGGCAAATCAGGGCACCTGGTTTAAAAAGGACCTCACTTCAGTCAGTAAGGGGTATGCAAGGAGTGGGAAGTGAGAGGACTGAGGAGTACAAACGCTATCTGGCATCAGGAGGAAGATCCTGTGGTGAGGATAAAGAATGGGGGGGGGGGACCATGGGGAAGTAGGCCACGAAGTTGTAGCTGTCATGCAATTATTATAGGAGATGTTGTAGACAGCCGATATCCACAGGGCCCTGGGCTGGAACCCGGAGTAGAGGGCAGGCCTGGGTTCCCCCTATTTGATACAAGAGGAGTTGACCTGGACTGTGAATCCCATCAAAGGGGAAGATCTCTGGCCTGTCCCCTGACCCACTAGATGGGTCAGCAGAGACTGAGGGGTTGTTCTCCTCCCTTTCCCCGTGCTGGCCAGTGATGAGGTTAGCTGAGTGAATGGCAGGTTTGTGCCACTAACAAAGGGAGCCAAACTGAGGACTGCCTTGAACCTCTGAGGCAAGCAAATCCACCAGAAAGCACAAGATCCACCAAGGCAGAGGAGGAACTTGGTCACGCTCTGTTGAATCTATGCTAGCCATGACAGGATTTGCCACAGAGTGGTACTACATGATAACCAAGCCATGCTACACACTATTCTGGGTAGCCTGCAGTATGATTTTATAAAATCTCAAAGTGAGTCAGAAGGGGGTGGATACTATTCCAGCTGGAATACTATTCCAGCACTCCACTGGCAGCCCTAGAAGCTGCTGCGTAATTGAACATTTATTGTGTTTAAAAATTACGGCCAAATTTTTAAAGAGTGCCTACTGATTTTGGGTGCCTTAGTTGCCAAGTGCTGAAAATCCTTTGACCTAATTTTCAGAGGTCCTGGGCACCCACAACTCCAACTGATGTAGCTGAGAGCTGTGCACACCCAACACCTCTGAAAATCAAGTTCTCTCAAACTGAGCTGCCAAGAGAAGGGACTGAAATGAAAGTTACAGCTGAGCTAACAATCAAAATTTCTGTTCAGGAAATTCTGATATTTTGAAATTTTGTTTCCATCCAGAATAGGGATAAAAAGTCAATATATTGACATTTTTCACAAGACAAAGTTCCAGATCAACTTTTTTAAATGTTGAAACAATGACATTCCTGAAGCAAAGTATTTTGTTGAGGTTTGTTGAACCAAATCAAAAATGTTTCTTTTCAACTCAGTTCAACATTCAAATTCACTTCAATGGAAAATTACTAGAGAGAGAGTTCGTTCTTTAGGGCATATGTCTCTTAGAGGATGACCCTTCCATGACTTTCCCACATACCCACATGGAAATTAAAGCAGTTCCTGCTGGGAAGATATAAAGTACTGTAAGCAGGAAGCCTACACCTGTGTATTAAACTTGAATAAACATGTTCCTGTTGTACCTAATCCTGGATCTGCAATGTGTCTGTTTTTCTGCTAACACAAAGAGACACCTTTGAGGGGGGAAATGGCCAGCTTCTAGCCTTTTTGATTGCAAAGAAAACATTTCACATGCAAACCAAATGCAGCCTTGGCTTTCTGAATCTGCTGTCAGACAGGCTGAAACAATAGCTCTAAAGAGAACTGCCCCTATTCACTTCCATAGGCTGTTAGCGCTGAAGACTATAAGTGAATGTCCCCAGGGGCACCACTTAAGGGGTTGGGGGGCTTCTCCCCCTGCCCTCCAAGTTTCATACAGGAAGTTTGCTTGCAGCACACATCCTAGCCCCAGATGAAGCTCTTAACTGCAGCACAGCCTGAGTGTGTGGAATGCGAGTTCTGCAGAAGAGAGGCACTGCTCCCAGCTTATGCCCCTGGAGCACAGAGTCAATATTTTGTTTATAAACAGAGGCAGGATGATTAAGATAAGAAGGGTCTGGTAATTCAAATAAGGATCTGGATGTCCTTAGATGAGTGTGGAAAACAGAAATCCCTCTGTGGAGATGGCGGCGGGGGGAGAGAGTAGGGAATTGAAGACAGAATGTAGGGGACTCAGAACAAATACAGCTAAGGTTACATTCAGCAAAGATACATTCAGTCCACACAAGCGGTCCATTTCCTAGACACCACTGTGCTAATAAGTGATGGTCACATTAACACCACCCTATACCGGAAACCTACTGACCGCTATACTTACCTACATGCTTCCAGCTTCCATCCTGGACACACCACATGATCCATTGTTTACAGCCAAGCTCTAAGATACAACCGCATTTGCTCCAATCCCTCAGACAGAGACAAACACCTACAAGATCTCTATCAAGCATTCTTACAACTACAATACCCACCTGCTGAAGTGAAAAAACAGATTGACAGGCCCAAAAAAGAAAATAACAGACCACCACTAGCCGTCACCTTTAGCCCCCAACTAAAACCTCTCCAGCACATCAAAGATCTACAACCTATCCTAAAAGATGATCCCTCACTCTCACAGATCTTGGAGGACAGACCAATCCTTGCTTACAGACAGCCCCCCAACCTGAAGCAAATACTCACCAGCAACCACACACCATACAACAAAAACACCAACCCAGGAACCTATCCTTGCAACAAAGCCCGATGCCAACACATCGATTCAAGTGATACCATCACAGGGCCTAATCACATCCGCCACGCCATCAGGGGCTCATTCACCTGCACATCTACCAATGTGATATATGCCATCATGTGCCAGCAATGCCCCTCTGCCATGTACATTGGCCAAACCGGACAGTCTCTACGCAAAAGAATAAATGGACATAAATCTGACATCAGGAATCAAAGCATTCAAAAACCAGTAGGAGAACACTTCAACCTCCCTAATCACTCAGTGACAGACTTGAGGATAGCAGTGTTGCGACAGATTAACTCCAAAAGCAGACTTCAAAGAGAAACTATTGAACTCGAATTGATATGCAAACTAGATTGCATTGCCTCCAGATTAAATAGAGATTTGGAATGGCTCGGCCATTACGTTAATTGAATCTATTTCCCTTAAGTTAACGATCCTCATTCACACCTGTGTGACCATCTTGTTTATCACTTCAAAGGTTTTTCTTCCCCTGCTGTTATGGTTCCTCTCAACTAATTAGCCTCTTAAGGTTGGTCTATGCACCTTGACCTTATCATGTTTCTCTGACTGTATAAATATCTGTCTACTGTATATTTCATTCCATGCATCCGATGAAGTGGGTATTAACCCATGAAAGCTTATGCTGAAATAAATTTGTTAGTCTCTAAGGTGCTACAAGTTTTTCTTTCTTATTTTCGTTATTCAGCAAAGAGGGAGCTGTGAAAGGGATAAGTGAAAAGAAGGGGCCAAAACCAAGGGAAGGGATAGCATGTAGCCCCATCACTATTGCACCTGAGTGCCTCACAATGTCTAATCTATTTCTCCTCACAGTCCCTCTGTGAGGTAGAGCAGTGCTGTTATCCCCATTGTACAGACAGGGCACTGAGGCAGAGAGAGACTAAGGGCTGGATTTTGAAAGGTATTCAGGCACCTAGTGAGATTTTTTTCAAAAGCACTTAGAACAGGGGTTCTCAACTGTGGTCCACCGCTTCTTCAGGGAAATCCCCTGGCGCGCCGGGCCAGTTTGTGTACCTGCCGCCTCCGCAGGTTCGGCTGGTCATGGCTCCCACTGGCCACGGTTCACCACTCCAGGCCAATGGAGGCTGCGGGATGCGGCGGACAGCACATCCTCCAGCCTGCACCACGTCCCGCAGCCCCCATTGGCCTGGAGCGGCAAACCGTAGCCAGTGGGAGCCATGACTGGCCGAACGTGCGGATGCAGCAGGTCAACAAACCAGCCCGGCCCGCCAGGGGCTTTCCCTGAAGAAGCGGTGGACCACAGTTGAGAACCACTGCCTAAGAAGGTTAGGTGCTTTGTAAACTCCACTAGCTGCATCTCTGGGTGCCTAAAAACCTTTGAAACTCTGTCCCTAAGGCACTGGCCTGAGGCCATACAGGAAGTCCCTGGGGAAAGTACAACCCAGGTCTCGGAAGGCGCTCTTGCTGCTGCGTGTGGCAAAAAAAGGAGGAGTCTGATAGATGGGAGCAAAATCAGGGCCAGTGCTCTGATACTCCAGCAAATGGTCCCAGGCGACTGGGAAGGATGTCATGATTGACAGCATGAAAAGCAGTGCAGAGTTTCAGACAGGATAGAGAGAGAGAACGAGAGTCAGATGAGAGGAGATCACTTCACTCCCAAGGGGTGGCAGGTTCTACCCCATGATGGCTGCTGTGTAATTTTACATTGTAACTGAAAACCATTTTGTTTTGTCATTTTTTTTTTTCTGAGTTTGAGAACAGAAAGGAATGAGAGTGTTATGAGTATCAGATGTGTTTATGCCTCAAATTCTTAGAGTTTCAGCTGTCCATAAAGTCGACTATTATTATCATGATTTGTATTATTCACTGGGCAACAGAAAAGCTTCAAAAACAGACTCCAAGGAGAAGCTGTTGAACTCGAATTAATATGCAAACTAGATACCATTAACTTAAGTTTGAACAGAGACTGGGAGTGGCTCGGTCATTATACTAATTGAATCTATTTCCCCTAGTTAAGTATCCTCACACCCTTGTGTCAACTGTCTAAAATGGGCCATCTTGATTATCACTTCAAAAGGGGAAAAGTTTTTTCCCCTGCTGATATAGTTCTTCTTAATTAATTAGCCTCTTACAGTTGGTATAGGTACTTCCACTTTTTCATGTTTCTCTGAATGTATAAATATCTGCTTACTGTGTGTTCCATTCCATGCGTCTGATGAAGTGAGCTGTAGCCCACGAAAGCTTATGCTGAAATAAAATGTGTTAGTCTCTAAGGTGCCACAAGTACTCCTGTTCTTTTTGCTGACACAGACTAACACGGCTGCTACTCAAAGACAGTAAAGTTATTCTAACCCAACCTTCAACTTGGTGGCAGTTTTATAACAAGAGGGCTGGCAAGAACCCCAAGATACCCCTTCACCACCTCAATTAAACATACTATTCTGAGATATTAACCATGAAAGTATATAGAAAATTGAAACTAAGGTGACTTTAATGGCAATACTGAGTCTAAGGAGGAAGAGATCTGAGTTGTGTATAGCTAGATTTAGAGGGGGAACAAAGTTATTTTCATAGACCACCACATATATCCCTATGGCATCAAGCCAGAATATTAAGAGATTTATTATTTGATGTAAACAAACAGTTAAGTTCCACTCTGTAATAAAAAAAAGATATGAAGAATTCTGAAAAAGGATCTCTATGTAGTGGATCTTTTAAAATCAAGTAATTTTTTTTCACATGACAACTTCACTGTAAGCCAAATCCCGAAGTTCTACTTACTCAGCTTGGTAGGATTTGATCCTAAAAATACCCATTAACTTTTGTCTGTTGCACCGCTGCTATTATGCAGGAATCTTTCCTGCTTCGGGACTGAGTAAGCAACCTCAGGATTTGAGCCTATATACAGAATATCACAACTTGCATACAGAAATTCACTGATAATAGTCAAGGTTTCAGTCCTTCATTATAAACAGTTTCACTTTAATCTAGTTCCAGTGTATGAATATTTTTTGTAAGTACACTGCATGAAGCAAATGTCAAATAGTGCAACAGACGTTTGGTCTGTCTAGCCCCAAAGCCCAGGCACAGGATATAACCAGACATAATGTCATGGGAAAATACAGCTGCAATGGCTTCAGACAAATAAAACTTTATGTTCTATGGAAGAACTTGTGGCAATTAGTTTGCAAGATGTAGCTAAACAGATTGATGTTAAGGGTCTGTTTTTATAACTTATTACAAAAAAAATTTTAAAAAATCTTTTCCAAATTAAATGGACCCTTTTGGATGGCATCTTATGCACGCCTGTGATATGCAACATGTACACATTTTGGATACTTTATTAATTGCTCGCAAAGCACTTTATAAACCATCTAGATATTTACATCAATATTTTGACCTCTCTCTGTCTTTATATCGGTATCTTATACACCCTAACTCACCTGTCTTTCAGCATTTAGCTAGACAACTGTACCATTTGCCATGCGCGGTTACAACTTTCCTGCCTTGAATTCCCTGAGCAAGAAGAAGTGCACCCTTACGCTGGTCACAGAACCGAGATTTTGATGTTGATTTGATTTCCACCTGACTTTTTGAGGTTAACTGCCTGCCTACATGTACCTGCAAAGAAATAAAATGACTGCGAAATCAGCCGCGTGTGTCGGCGGCCCGACCTGGGTGAATTTTCACGGTGCCTATTTCAGGTCTCCGCATCACCACGGTGCCTAGGCTCCCCCTGAAACACCCTGAGCTCTCCGCAGCGCCTGGGGCCAGGCTGGAGTGGGAGAGCAGCAGCGATGGGGACGGAGGGTTTGCTCCTGCCCAGCTGTGCGGGGGCAGAGGGGTCGCGGGAGGAGAAGCCCCGCAAGGAGGAGTCCCGCTGGCGCGTTACCTCGTTATAGTGCAGCAGGTGGTGCTGTCCTGGCGGCGCTGCCCCCGGCTCCCGCGCGGCTCCCAGCGTCTGCAGCAGGTGGGTGAGCTGGGCGGCCGAGAGGCTGCGGTTCTCCCCGAACAGGCTCAGCACGTCCTCGGCGAAGCCGCCCGGCTGCGGGGCCCGCGCACCCGCGGCCAGCGGGCTGAACGCCGCGGCAGCCGCCAGCGCCAGGGCCGCCACCGCCACCCGGGGCATCTCGGCAGCGCCCGGCCGGGACCGAGGAGCGCGGGGCGCTGCTCGCCGCGTGGCCCCCGGGCTCTGCGCCGCGTCCCCCGCGCTCCGTCCCGGCTCCTCTGGCTTCTGCTCCCGCGGGCAGCTTCCCCACGCTGGCGGCGGCTCCCTCAGCCCCGCCACGGCCCCCGGCGGGACGGGAGGCGGGTAGGGGCCGGCCGGCTGCAGCCGCTGGAAGGAAGAAGCGATGCTGCCGCCCAGCCACTCCTCAGCGCGCCTGAGGAGAGAGCACAGGAGACGGGGCAATAAGGCAGCGCGGAGCAGCCTGCGCGGAGCCCCCCGGGGCCACTGCCCGGCGGCCGGGCACCCCCCGGACTGCGTCGCTCGCCCCAAGGAGCCAGACCCGGGCGAGGCTCCGCTGCCAACCCAGGAGGAGCGCGCGGCGCTTCCCGCGAGCCGCTTCCTCCGCAAAACGACCCGGGGAGGAGGAGGGATGTTTTCAGCCTCCTTAAAAAACTCGCTCCCCGCTCACAGTCCAGTCCAGTCCAGTCCCGTCCCGTCCCGTCCCGCCTCGCCTCGCCCTCACCTGCACGCTCTGCCTCCTTCGCGGCCCTGGCGCTGCCCAGATAAAGGCTAGAGGAGGGGCACGTGTCGCAATTCCACCGCCCCGCACGGGTACGTCGTCCGGCCCTTGCACTGGCTCCGGGGTTAAAAATCGGGCGTGCAGCCCAGCAGCTGTGGCCTCATGTCTCCTCCAGCCAGCGAGCCGCCGCCGACGTGCGCTGGGTTAGAGAATAACCCCAAGCCACCCCACACGCTACCTAGCAACGTGGCTGAACCTTAGCCTGGGAGGGGGAAATAACCGATTTATTGGCTAGGCTTGGCTGGCAAGGAGACGTGGAGCCAGTTCTCCCATCCGAGACCAGCAAACTGCCTCCCCGTCGCGCCTCCGAGGTGTGTCTCCCTCTCTCCCACGCGCCTGGCCGTGGCTTTTTCCAGCTCGGGTGGAAGCTGGCGATAACAGCGGGAACACCAGCGCTGATAAAGCCAAAGGAATGTCGAGGGATGAGTGTGCTAGGGCGTGAGTTCTGTGCCAGTGCGCTGGACACAGCGTGCCAGCTGCCTGCGTTGCATTAGCCCTCCCGAAAAACCCTCCCCTTCCAGTATGTCGTTATGAATAGCGATCAGCGCTTCGCAGCGGGTTTTTAATTGGAGGGAATTCTTTGCCCTTCAATGACTCTTGCTTTAAGCCGTAATTTATTTATTAATGGAGCTGTGACGTTCATGACAAAAACCAGTATTATTGTAAGCGTGCTATCCCCACAATATAGCAAAGGGCTACATTGTGTCACGACCACGCACCCCATAATGAAAGGGGTCTGATTGTTATGCCACCCCGGGAGCACCCCAAGGAAAAATATGACTCATGGGAACCCAGGAAGCCACAACTCCTTCTTTGATTTCCCCCCTTGCTCCAGAGTAGCGGTTCTCAACCAGGGGTACATATACCCCTGGGGGTACACAGAGGTCTCCCATCAACTCATCTAGATATTTGCCTAGTTTTACAACAGGCTACATAAAAAGCACTAGCAAATGTCAACAAGACAAACTAAAATGTCATACAGACACTGACTTGTTTATACTGCTCGATATACTATACACTGAAATGTAAATACACTATTTATATTCCAATTGGTTTATTTTATAATCATATTGTAAACATGAGAAAGTAAGCAATTTTTCAGTAATAGTGTGCTGTGATACTTTTGTGTTTTTACATCTCATTTTGTAAGCAAGTAGTTTTTAAGTGAGTTGACATTTGGGGGTATTCAAGACAAATCAGACTCCTGAAAGGGGTACAGTAGTCTGGAAAGGTTGAAAGCCACTGCTCCAGAGGATAATAATTTGCTACTTGGCTCTGCTAAGTGAAATTACTACACCTCCTCCTCCTCCCATTTCATACTGACTCAGCTCTGCTGGCTGGCATGTTGTGGGTTCTGAACTAAGACTCTGTTCCCTATTCCACCCTCTGTCCACTCCCCACATACCTGTCTTGAGGTCTGAGGAGGTGGGAAGAGGTAAGGAAGTCAGTTCCCAGCAGATTTTTCTTACGTAGCACAGCACTGTAAATGAGGGTTTGTCTGCTCATGGAGTTACTGCAGGATAACTCCATGTGGGGACACTCTTATTTTGGAATAAAAGTGTCTTGTTTCTATTTAGCTTAACCCATGTGGTATCCCCCTTGTTCAAGCAGGAGAGAGTCCTTCAATGTTGATAGCACTTGAGTGTGCTGACACAGCTTTCCAGATATAGTCTCTCTACTACAAAGTACATGTCAAGTTCCTGCCACAGAATGGGTGATCTAATCCATAATGATGGCTGCAATTACAAATAGTGTTCACAAAACCAAATGGAATCAATAATTGGACACAGATATATTCACCCAAACTGTCACATCCATTATTTAGATCAGAGATGTTTAAAAAAAAAAACGTTTAAGGATATAAACCATCATGCTTCAGGACATCCACCAACCACTATGTGCCTCGGGTTAGGAAGAAATTTATCCTATAAATACATTATTCTATAATTGTGCATTATGAGGTTTCTTGTACATTCCTGTGAATCATTTGGTATTGACCACAGTCAGAGGCAGGATACAGGTCTAGATGGTTCACTGGTCTGATCTGGTATGACAGTTCCTATGTGGCAATAAAACCTGTGTATCATCAAGATGTAGGTATTAAGGGGGGACATCACCAACAACCGGGGTAAATCATCGTAGCTCCCTGGAGCTATGTCGCTTAAGCTGAACTGATGATCTGGCCCTGGCTATGTGTTTGGCCCAAAGCTTCCTGTGGCTTGAAACCGAGTTTTACATTATGAGGGCCTTGTAGCCTGGATAACAGAACTGTGATGGAGATGTGGTCAAAGACACTTTATTCACAAATAAAACTTCTTAGTATAAATTCTATAATAACAATTTGAATGCCACAAAGTATCATGAAGCAAAGAAACTGCCAGTAATGTCACTGGCAAGCAGAAAAATACACAGTGAAGTGAACTATACTTATACAAGTTTTACTCTACCCTGCCACTCCCGTGATTAGATGTCCCTTTCCCATTCCTCCCTGCAGTCTACACTGAAGTGGAAGGTGTAGGTGACAGAGAGCTGACTACACTGGCTTTTTGCAACACAAAGTTTCTACTGTGGCAGAAGAAAACCTTGGCTCCCACTTTCTTTAGGGTACTTTCCATCTGCGATGCACTGCTGAGGCAGCAAACAGGAGGCAGAACTGGGGCCTAAGATGCTTTCTGCCTCAATGTATCCATCTATAAGATGGGTGTAGTAATGTCTAGTTAGGTGCTGCAGGTGTTTTGGAATTTAAGATTTGCAAATGCTTTCAGATGAGTGAATGAATGGTGCTAGATAACTACAGATTATTAGTACATTTTTGTCAAAACCATAAATTGATTTAGACTCCCAAAGTTGTGCTGTCTTTGTTTGTTTTTTGTTTTAAATTGCAAAATTGATTACTTTAAAGTCCCCCATTTTCTCAGCAACTGCATGTAAATGATCATAAAAAACAGTATAATTAAATAAACTCTTATTTGCATTAGAGATTCAGCCCATATTTGCGTAATGCTGTGGAGTTCAAGGAATTCCTGGGCAATTCCAGTGGGAATTATTTTCTGTTACCAATCCTCTACAGAATGAAAATCCTCCTCTGCTTGGGGGATAGCCAAAGTTTTTTCCTCATGGAGTGATACATTCTTACTCTTTTGGTTAAAAGAGCTTCTAAGCTGAATGTTATATGAAAAGAACATCAAAGAGCTAGAACAGGGGTGGCCAACCTGTGCCTCCGGAGCCTCATGTGACTCTTCAGAGGTTAATATGTGGCTCCTTACCTAGGCACTGATTCCAGGGCTGGAGCTATAGATGCTAACTTTCCAATGTGCTGGGGGGGTAAGGGGGGAGTGCTCACTGCTCAACCCTCTGCTCTGCCCCAAGCCCTGACCCCACTCCACCTTTTCCCCCAAGGCCCCTGAGCCTGCCATGCCCTCACTCCTCCCCCTACCTGCTCCCATAGCCTCCTGCGTACGTGAAACAGCTGATTGTGGTGGGCGGGGGGACTAGGCGCTGATTGGTGGGGGCTGCCGGCAGGAGGGAGGCGCTGGGTGCTGGGGAGCGGATGCGGGGCTGGTGATGTATTACTATGACTCTTTGGTAATGTACATTGGTAAATTCTGGTTCCTTCTCAGGCCCAGGTTGGCCACCCCTGAGTTAGAAAGTAGTATTAAGTAAGATCAAACGGGTCATATATGTTTAGAACTATTGGTAGAACTGAAGGGTTAATAAAGATTGTGTGTGTGTGTGTGTGTGTGTGTGTGTATAATCTTAAAATATGCCAAATATAGTGTTTGTTCCTTAGATAACCAATCATGGAAGCAGTTTCTCTTCCAATCAAGTCTGGCAACAGATCTAACCAAATCTTGTAGAGTAACTGAGGTGAAAGACAACATACAACATTACTCTTTTGTATTCCATGGTCTGTTTCGGCACTTTCTTGAGTTATTTTCACCTGTACAATGTGAGGGCACATCGGGCAAGGTAATGGAAAATCATGCCTGTAACCAGCAATTCGGTTCTTCATGGAGCACCAAACCCAGCCTTGGTGTGAGTGGGTTAATCTTACTGGTACCCACTTACATCAAAGGTGGATTGGTTTGTAGTGTTTTTTACTATTTATTAGATATCTCAAATTTAGGTTAGTATGAATGAAATAAAGAATCTGACTGAACAAAAATTATTTTCCAGTCTATAGTTTGATGGATAAAATGCATATATCCCTCACACCAACATTTTTTCAAGGATACTTCATTCAAGTAATGTATTCTTAAATGAGATGTGAAAAAGTATTTAGGTGGTAGTAAGTGTAAATTACTTTCCTCTTAAAAACTATATCCTGTAGTTAACCACCCAAGAATAAAGGAATCCATATAAATGCGGTTGGATATTTCAGTGGAAATATGGCTATTGGTATGTAAAAATATTGGGCACACATCTATTGCATCTTCCCTTAATTTTTATTTTCCAAATTGATCTACTCAGTTGCTACTACTGGACTTCCCACAGATTTTTTTAAAGTTAGTTTGAGGGATTCTGGCATTTTTGGAAATACGGTCATGATTGTTCTAGGCTCCACTGCTGGGTAATCATAACATTCAAAGTGATAAACAGTATACCAGCCCAGAGCCTCAGCTGGTGTAAATTGACTTCAATTCAGTGTTGCCAAATCTTGCATTATTTGGTGATTTTCTTAAATCCCTGACTCTTGGAGCATGTAATTAGGTGACAATATCAGGTTTTATTTTTATATTTTTAAAGTAAGTTTGAAGCCCTCATAGTTGCCTAGAAAATCTGGAAAACATGACCCAAGTGTAATCTAAAGACTCAAAAAGTAGAAGGCAAATAAAAGGAATCCATAATTTATTGGTTTTTTAAACCTCAAGATTTTTAAGACAAGCTCATGATTTTGGGGAGCCTGGCTCATGATTTTTGAATGCTTGGAGTTTGCAATATTGCTGTAGAGCTAATTTATCCCATTTGAAGATAACAGATAGGAGGAAAGTTATGGAAATATAAACTGACTGATGTTCTAAGGTATGTTTCTTAGGAACAAAGAATTGCTCTATTTCAATGATCCTACATTTCTTATGTATACAAAACTTTTAATGAAGACAAGGGGGGATTCTGGATTTACAAGAAAACAGAATCAAGCCCCAAATTTTTTAAGAATAAGTGGTTTCTTAGTGACTGTGAAGTGGGTAGGAAGATATTACTGAGGCACAAGAAAAAATTAAAAACAGTAAAGGGGCATTCTGATATCACACAATGTTACATTGGTATAACTGCTTTGAATTCAACTCCTAATTTACTCTGGAGTAAGTGAGATCAGAATCAATCCCACTGTTTGTATATATATACTTTGCAGCTCAGGTAGAAAAATTAATACATGCTAGAAGAAATATTTGGTATTTTGGCTTCCTTTTCATGTCTATCTGGGCAAAAGAATGTATTTGGTATGAGATTGTCACTCTATAACAAATATTTTTATAGTTTGATGTATTGATACATTATGTACTTTTTCTTTAAAAAAGCAGCACGTTACATGTTATGTTTCATCAGAACAGTTTTCTATTTTGCTGTTCTTTATGTATTTTTTCTTGTCTTCTTTTTTAAACTTAATAAACAATTAAAAAGTTAATGAAGGATTCTGTGCTAGATCCTGCTCCTATGGGAGTTAGTGACAAAACTCCCATTAAGTTCCAGGGGAGCAGGATTAAGCTTCTAAAGAATTGTATTCCACTTGTCCCCAATATTTTCCCACTTTACAGATCAAACACAGAGGGTTTCATGTTGTGATGTCTTAGGCAACTAACATGCCAACCTTAGAAAGGCTGCTTCCCCAATGCTGCATTGTCACAGTTTGCAGAATAGTATTGCTGTGGTAATCAATCATAATTTGTATCATCACTGAGGTATTTTGTATTAGCTGTAATATCCCATATGTAGTTTGCTGTACTGAGAACAAGGACTATTGTCTCATGTAAAAAGTTACATTATGCAACAAGTTTAAGCCAGCCATATAGGTGTTATTGGTTCTACAACTCCCTTTTTACAAGTTAAGTACTTCTTTCTCTGGGAAAGTGTAAACTTGTTTATCACAAGAGGCATATGCGATCCTATATACAGTTTGCAGATACCTATCCAATGTGTAAGGAAATATATATTTAAAAGCAATGTCTCCTAGCCAAACAGAGGCTATCTCAGTACTAAAGCACCCAGCCAAGCACATATTCACTGACACTGTTTTCTATATTCACTTGCAACTCTGCAATATATTGTACGTGCACTTTGCCATAAGGTGGATGTAAAAGAAATTTGACTTTTTTGAACAGCCATGAAATAGATGTCATTAAAAATATGTATTTTAATAAAGGATAAGTGTTTACTTTCAAAATATTATCTAAATGGATTTCAACAGATGAAACATGGACAAGTCCTCAAAGCAGTATTTGTCAAGTCTTAGTAAAGATGTGATTGTGGGAGAGAGCGTGACTGAAACATAGCCGCATACCAAGCTCTCTAAAGGGTAACATGGACTACACATTAATTCACTTCTTAACTTTGCCTTTATCCGAAAACTTTCTCCTAGCCTTATTAGACTCACCTGAAACAGTGTAATACAACTGTACATCAGGAAAACTCATGCATGGAAATACAGTGAAACCCCGCTATAACGCGATAATTGGGGTCCAAAAAATCCCATCGCGATAAATGCGGGGTCGCCTTATAGGGGGGTTACAAAAAAATTACCTTTTCAAGCCGGTCTCTTCTCCTCTCGCCAAAGCGGAGAAGTTTCAAGCTGGTCAGTTTCAAGCTGGTCAGTTTCAAGCCGGTCTCTTCTCTTCTGGCCATAGTGGAGAAGTTTGACCAGCTTGAAACTTCTCTGCTTTGGGGAGAAGAGAAGAGAGGGCTTGAAACTGACTGGCTTGAAACTTCTCCGCTTCCGCGAGAGGAGAAGAGACCGGCTTGAAAATGACCAGCTTGAAACTTCTCCGCTTTGGGGAGAAGAGAGAAGAGACTGGCTTGAAACTCAAGCCAGTAACTTTCAAGCTGGTCAGTTTCAAGCCGTCTCTTCTCCTCTCCCCCAAGGGGAGAAGTTTCAAGCCGGTCAGTTTCAAGCCCTCTCTTCTCTTCTCCCCAAAGCGGAGAAGTTTCAAGCTGGTCAGTTTCAAGCTGGTCAAACTTCTCCGCTTTGGCGAGAAGAGAAGAGAGGGCTTGAAACTGACGGGCTTGAAACTTCTCCGCTTTGGGGAGAAGAGAGAAGAGACTGGCTTGAAACTCAAGCCAGTCACTTTCAAGCTGGTCAGTTTCAAGCCCTCTCTTCTCTCTTCTCTTCTCCGCAAAGCAGAAGTTTCAAGCTGGTCAGTTTCAAGCTGATCAAACTTCTCCGCTTTGGGGAGAAGAGAGGGCTTGAAACTGACCGGCTTGAAACTGACTAGCTTGAGTTTCAAGCCGGTCTCTTCCTTTCTTGCCAAAAGGGGAAGCGGAGGCAGGGGGGAAGGGGCGGGGGGAAGGAACAGGGGAGATGGGGAGGAGATGGAGCCAGGGTTGGCTCCAGGCGAGGAAGCACGCTCCGGATGCTGCTTTTTTTTTTTTTGCTTGGGGCAGCGGGAGCCACCTTATGATCGCGTTATAGCCGAATTCGCGTTATGGCGGGGCGCGCTATAGGGGGGTTTCACTGTACTGACCCCTCCTTGTTTATAGAAGACCCATCAATGGGCTTTGGTTCAGATTCTAGAACTGGAACACTTTCTATGTTCTGGGGTGTAGGATTTGGGGGTTCTGCAACTCTATGGGATGCACAGCATAGTGGTGTGGGGGTTCATTGCATACATGGGGGGTTGTGGAAGTAGATTGTGAGAGGGGAGAGGGTGTGGTTTGTGAACCTACAGCTATCCAGGTTGTTATTTTTATGTATTTGTATTACAGTAACGCTTAGGAGCTCCAATAAAGATTCAAGGCTCCACTGGGCTAGACACTATACAGACACACAATAATAGACAGTCCCTGTCCCAAAGAGCTTGGAATTTAAATACACAAGACTTTGAAAGAAGTATTGCCATCTTCATTTTATGGCCATGGAGCTGAGACACAGAAATTAAGTGATTTGCCCAGGGTCACAAAGGAATTCTGTGCCAGAGCTAGCAATTGAATCCACATCTCTTGAATCCCAGTCTAATGGCTTAAGCACAAGACCATCCTTCTTCCATCTGGTTCTACCTTCTTCCCACTACAGAGAGGAACTCTGGACCTACTGTAGCCTTAAGGCCACAGTAGAAGCTCTGGAGTACAATCTAGGGGGAAGAGTCTTTCTATCCATCCTCTCCACCAGCCTGACTACAAATGCTCAATGCACAGCTCATTTATTCAGGCTCTGTGCTGATAGTAGGATTTGATCCTTAATATTAAAATCCCTTTATTTCTATGTTCTCCACTGGTAAAACCAACCTTCTGGTTAAAATTAAGATGTATTTTACTCAGTGTTTGAATCCCATTGTTATTTTGTGAGGTAATGCATCAAACCATTCCCAAAAGGGAATTACTATGTCTTCCTTCCAAAAGAAGAAGAAAAGTGAATGGGGCTTCTGGGCCTATGTGTCTCTAAAAAAAAGGCTATTGGGTCTAGTCCTATCCCAAGAAATTGCCTGAATAGGGTCCAGAAAAGGACTGAGCATAACAAGGGCAGAGACCAAGAGAAAGTCAGCACTGTACTTTTTCCCTCTCCCTCAGAGTTAGGAAGGATGGGGGACAAGCTGGATTGTAACAATAGCTGAACCAAAGGAACCAAGTTATATGCATTCCCTACCCAGAAAGTGATGCCAACAAGGGAAAGAGCTGGATGGTTGCAACAGCAGCAGTCAATGCAATATTTTTAGTACAAAATGACCAAGGCACAAAGTTAGGGTCTGAATCTGAATTTCCTCAAAGTTTCAGGATGTTTAGATCTGGGATTTTGGCTTGGACTTATTTTCACTGGAATATTGCAGAGAGCCATCTGCTATAATGTCTTTTGAATTACAAATACTGTAATACATATAATAGAAAATGTGAATGTTAAAGTTTTTGGAAAATGCTCTACATCATAAAGTAAGAAGGAAAAAATGCTCTGTTGTAATTTAAATGGGCCAAATCCTATGGAACAATTGGAGAGTGTGTGAATAAGGCTAAAGGAAAAATGAAGTGGAAACTGATTAAGAATCTCAGGATTTCATCCTAGGGTATAATGAGAGGGTCATGAAAAGTAGCCAGAAAGAAAAGGATATAGAAATGAATAGAAGAGAGAGTAATGTAGCAGATGAAAGTATACTGAATTACAGAAAGTTGCCTAATTACAGTGTTACCATTAAAAAGCATTTTTTTCCATGGTATCACACTATGGTATCTGAAATCGCACAGTATTGCCCTGTATTTAGAATAAGAAACAGTTTTGCTATTTCAAATACTATGGTGTGGTAAACATTGCCATTTTAATTATGAACACTGTAGATACTGGGCCAGATCTTCAGATGAGGTAAATTGGCATGACTCTGTTGGCTTCAGTGGAGTGAGTCAATTTGCACCAGTTGAGACTCTGGCTCATTATTTCTTTAAATGGGGTTACAGAAGTGGGAGTAGAGAAGGTGAGTGTGAAAAGTAGAGAAGACCATGCTGCAAGATCCTAAAGAGGGCAGATGTTAGTAGCAGGAATAACTGGTTGGAAAAACTTCAGTGGAAGAGTTTTCTGTCAAAAAATGCAGTTCCATTGAAAATGAAACATTTTGCAAAACTGTAAATTATACCAAAAAATTGTTTAAGAGAAAACGAGGGTGAAAAGTTCAAAAAATGCCAAAATGAATTGTTTAAATTTTTCAATTAGAAATACATTTTAATGTCAACATTTTAATTTTTTTAATTATATATGGATTATAGAATAAAAAAAATTTAAAGCAAAACCAGTATGTTTTGATTTTTAGCTAAACAAAATGTTTCAGTCAATCCAAAATTATTTTTTTCTGGGTTTTCTTTTGCGGAGGATTTCAAAATTTCCAAATTGGAACAAAACCAAATTCTGAAATATCAAAATCCTCTGGGAAATGGAATTTCCATTCCTTTCAGAGCTCTAGAAAAAATCATTTTAATCTATGAGCCAGGTAAGAGCTTTAAGACTCTGGGTATGTCTAGACTGCAACATAAGCCTATGTTTGAGCCCAGGCTAAAGCCTAACCCCTCTTGTCTCTGCACTGCAATTGCGCTAACTCAGGGCTCAGATTCAGGGTCCTAGGACCCTGCAGGGCTAGAGGGTCCAAGCTCAAGTTAAGCTGGGACCCAGGGTCTGAGCCCTATTGCTTTGCAGTGTAGATACAGCCCAGCTTGACTGGGGTCCTAGGAGTCACCTAGAAGTATCCCACAATTCCATGGGACAACTTCCTTAGTTCTTTCTATCCCAACAATCTGCAATCCGCTCTACTGCAAATGGAAGCTAAACACACCCCTCCTTTGGGAACAGCAGCAGCTCAGTTCAGCGTTAACCTGTTCTCTTCTGCCAGCACACTATCAGAGAACCGATCAAGCCTTTTGCAAAGTGAACTGCTTCAAATCTCCTATAATGTGTGTAGGGTGGGCAGCAAAGTTTTCCCACAGTGCACCACGATTCTAGGACTACAGCAGCCACATTTCGGGGGGGCGGCACTAGGAACTCTGGGATATGATTACTTTGACACAGATCTGCGCACTGCAATGTGGACACCAAAGCCCTAGGTTCGAGCATGGGGTTAGAAAAGTCGTAACAGAGTTAAAATTCAATGCAGATGCTCAAGCCCACGGTTCCCTAACATGGGTCAGCTGACACGAGTCCCACTAACCCTGGACTTACATTGCAATGCAGACATACCCTTGGTGACGGCTTTAAGCTAGCAGGAACTGTGTAAATATGCAGAGCAAGAGAGAGTTCTGAGAAGAAATAACTGGACTGTGACAACTAAAAGCTCTGGTTAAATTGGATGTATCTGTTGATTATGAGAGAAACAGAAGGAATAGAGTGCTGATATGTCAATATTAGTCTGACTAGCTAGGAATGTTAGTCTCAGAAGGCTTGTTTGATGGACAATATGTTGGCATTGTGTTTTATGGGCTTGATTCTGTAGAGGTGCAGATAAAGGTTGTGAAACAGCAATACTAACCCACCAGCAGAGCTGGGGGAATGATGCTTTGTTAGGCCTTGGCTACACTTGCAGATGTACAGCGCTGTTAGTTAAACCCGTGTTCGTACAGCTGAGTAGGGAAAGTGCTGCAGCCTGTCCACACTGGCAGCCGCCAGCGCAGTAACGAGCACTAACGTGGCTACATTTGCGGCACTTGCAGCGGTTTTGGGAGAGGTGCATTATGGGCAGGTATCCCACAGAACACCTCTTCCAATTCTGGCGCCGTGGGTTGTGGGAAGGGGGCGTGGGGTATGGTGCATTCTGGGTCCCGTCCCAACGCCCTGTGATGCATCGTTTCGCATCCCAGCAATCCCTGTGTTTCCAGCCACAATTTGCGCCATTTTTCAACGGTTTCTTTGTAGCGCGATCTGTGCTCCGTTTTGGTCAGCGGGAAAATGGATCCCGACCTGTTGAGCAAAATACTGACGAGTTTCGCCAGCACGTCACATTTGGCAGTCGAGCTGTTCCTTAAGATCCACAGTGACAGCGAGGAGTCCGACGATGACGATGAAATTGTCATGCAAAACGCGTACGACACTAACTTGCTTGTGGCATTCACGGACATGCTATGCACCGTGGAATGCCGCTTTTGGGCTCGGGAAACCAGCACAGAGTGGTGGGACCACATTCTCATGCACGTCTGGGATGACGAGCAGTGGGTGCAGAACTTTCGAATGAGAAAAGCTACTTTCATGGGACTGTGTGAGGAGCTCGCCCCCGCCCTGCGGCGCAAGGACACGAGATTGAGAGCTGCCCTGACGGTGGAGAAGCGGGTGGCTGTTTCAATCTGGAAGCTCGCAACTCCGGACTGCTATCAATCAGTAGCGAACCAGTTTGGAGTGGGAAAGTCGACCGTTGGAATCGTGCTGATGCAAGTTTGTAAGGCCATTAATCGCATCCTGTTCAGAAGAACCGTGACTCTGGGTAACGTGCAGGACATTGTGGCTGGCTTTGAACAAATGGGTTTCCCTAACTGCGGAGGGGCGATAGATGGGACGCATATTCCTAATCTGGCACCATCCCACCTAGCATCCGAGTACATTAATCGGAAGGGGTATTTCTCCATGGTTCTCCAGGCGCTTGTGGATCACCATGGGCGTTTCATTGACATCAACGCAGGCTGGCCCAGAAAGGTACATGACGCACGCATCTTTCAGAACACTGCCCTGTTCCGGAAGATGCAGTCCGGGACTTTTTTCCCAGACCGGAAGATCACGGTAGGGGAAATTGAAATGCCCACTGTGATCCTTGGAGACCCCGCGTACCCTTTAATGCCATGGCTCATGAAACCCTACACAGGGAGCCTTGACACCAGCAAGGAACGGTTCAACTACAGGCTGAGCCGGTGCAGAATGACTGTGGAGTGTGCTTTTGGCCGTTTGAAGGGCTGCTGGCGATCTCTATATGGGAAGCGGGACTTGGCCGAACACAGCATCCCCGCGGTTATATCCGCGTGCTGTACCCTCCATAATATTTGTGAAGGGAAGGGTGAAATGTTCACTCAGGCGTGGACCTCAGAGGTTCAACACCTGGAGGCTGAATTTGCACAGCCAGAGAGCAGGGCTATTACAGGGGCCCAGCGTGGGGCTGCAAGGATTAGGGATGCCTTGGGGGAGAAATTTGAGGCTGAAAACCACCAGTAATGTGTGCTGCCCTGCACGACCCTGAAGTGAAGTGGTCCCAATGTTATCAGTTATCTGTCTTTGCTAAGCTGATTTGTGTTTGCTCAGCTCACTTGCGTTGCCTGTTTCTTTCCTGGGCTAAGGTATCTTTTTTCCTTATGCAATAATAAAGACTGTTTGCACATCTAAAGAATCTGTTTATTACAGAGAAAATACATGTATTAAAAAGAAACACAACTGCTTGTAAGACAGAAAGGGCAAGGGGGTGGTGGGTGGTGTGGGGGCAGGTTCAATCACAGGGTATGGTATGTCCTGCTTTCATACTCAGGCTTCCTGTCTGGAGTCCTGTGCAGTGAGTGCTGGACTTCAGGATGCCTATAATTTGGGATGGGAGTTGAGTGCAGTGGGTAAGGGTCATAGTTTCCAGGGCTGTCTGGTGAAGCTACAGGTGTTGGGGGCATCTGGCGATAAGAACCTGGATGTTGGGTGAAGTGGGCAGGTGGTGACATGGGGGCACAAGTGTTTTGGGACACTGGCTGCAGGGGGGGGCGGGTGCGGTACTGCTCCGCCTGCATGGCGATGAGCGCCCGAATAGAGTCCGTTTGGCGCGCCATGATGCTAATCAGTTCCTTTGTGCTTTCGTGCCGGAGCTGCATGCTTTGCTGCCGCTGCGCTGCGTTGCGTTTTCCTGGCGGAGCCTGCTTTCACTCTCCCTCCACTCCCGAGCCTTTTGATTCTCTTTAAGAGACTGTTTCATAACTTCCTGCAGCATGTCTTCTTTCGTTCTTCTGGGCCTCTTCCTGAGCCTTTGGAGTTTCTCAGCCGGTGATAAGAAGGATGGCGGAGATCTCAAGGTTGCATCTGGAAGGCAAAATGCAACATTTAACAGAGGCATTATTGTTTTATGCCAGACAGAGCAATGATTCCCCCACACTTAAGGAGGGCACACACAGTCTCCAAAACAGAACAATTTTCCCATCCCAAACAGAGCGCACAGAACCCACGGGAGCCCCAAAATGGTGAGTAAGCACCAGGGCTGGCTCCAGGCACCAGCCTACCAAGACGTGCTTGGGGCGGCACCTTCGGGGGGGCGGCGCTCAGGTTTTTTTTTTTTTTTTTTTTTCCAATTAACATATTGTGGCGGGGCGGGCTGGCTGCTCTGCCCCGCAGCGTTCTGGCCGGGAGAGCGGGGCCAGGCTGGCCGCCCTGCCCCGCAGCGTTCCAGCCGGGAGAGCAGGGCCGGGCTGGCCGCCCTGCCCCGCAGCATTCTGGCCGGGAGAGCGGGGCCGGGGCCAGGCTGGCTGCCCTGCCCTGCAGCATTCCAGCCGGGAGAGCGGGGCCAGGCTGGCCGCCCTGCCCCGCAGCGTTCCAGCCGGGAGAGCGGGGCCAGGCTGGCCGCCCTGCCCCGCAGCATTCCGGCCAGGAGAGCGGGGCCGGGCGGGCCGTCCTGCCCGGCAGCGTTCCAGCCGGGGGAGCGGGGCCGGGGCCGGGCTGGCTGCCCTGCCCCGCCGGCGCTCCGGCCGGGAGAGCGGGGCCGCCGGCGTGCTCCGCTCCTTGCCGGCGCCCCGGCCGGGGCAGCGGGGCCGCCGGCGTGCTCCGCTCCCCGCCGGCGCTCCGGCCGGGGCAGCGGGGCAGCAGGTGTGCTCCGCTCCCCACTGGCAGGGGGAGCGGGCGGCGGGCATGCAGCCCTCCCCGCTGCCCCCCCCCCCCCGCGTTTTGGCAGGGCGGCGTTGTTGGGGGGGGTGTTTTGGCCGGCGTTGCGGGGTGGGGGGCGGCGCTTGTGGGGTGTTTTTTTTTTTTTTGCTTGGGGCGGCCAAAAAGCTAGGGCCGGCCCTGGTAAGCACAGGGTAAAGGGGGACTGATTGTTTCACGGATGTACTGTCAGACGGGTTTCTGTGCCTTGGGGAGAGCCAACAGCTGCAGGGGGAACCTACACTGAACACTATCCCCACATTTTCCACAGGAGTTCGTCCTGGAAGATATCTCGCTGCTGAGGGTGTCCGGGGAAGCAAGGGAGGGTCTTCTACTGCAATGCGGCTTCTGCCCTGGCCCATATGCAGCTTGCCTGTGTGCAGCAATGGTCCCCCTGCCGCTCGCGGCACAGTGGCGCGGACACGTTACCCTGAATGGGACAAGGACCACGGCGGCTCTCCCAATGAACCTGCGCAAGCGCATTGCCCACGTCCTGGCTGAGACTTTCGAAGAGATTACAGTGGCCGATTACTCCGATGTGATAGACCACATCAATGCGCTCTTCCGCATCTAGGCATGCATGCAGCCCAAACCCTCCTCGCCCAAGGACCCCACACCGAAAAACTCCTTCCCGAAAATAAAAGCTGCTTACCGCGAACCTGTTCTTCTCTTTCACTCCCAGCGCGTACCGGCTGCTGCGACTGGCTCCCTTCCTCCTGGTTCGAGAAGAGCTCCTGGCTGCATGCACCCAGGGAGTCAGGGGTGTCTTCCCCAGCCACAGCACCCTCGCTTCTGTTTTCTTCAACCCCCTCCGCCTCCTACTCTTCTCCCTTCTCCTCCTCCTCCTCATCCCGCTCTCCCGTGTCCACGGTGGTGCTCGGAACAGTAGTGGGGTCACCCCCAAGTATTGCATCCAGCTCTTTGTAGAATTGGCAGGTTTTGGGGGGAGCACCAGAGTGGTTGTTTGCCTCGCGGGCTTTGCGGTACGCACTCCGCAGCTCCTTTACTTTTATCCTGCACTGCATTGCGTCCCGGTCATGGCCCCTTTCAATCATGGCCCTTGATATCTGGCCGAAAGTATCAAAATTCCTCCGGCTGGATCGCAGCTGGGACTGGACAACTTCCTCCCCCCAAACAGCGATGAGGTCCAGCAGCTCGCCATTGCTCCATACTGGGGCTCGTCTCGCACGTGGAGGCATGGTTACCTGGAAAGATGCGCTGAGAGCACTCCACGCCTGGCTGAGCAAACAGGAAGGGGATATTTAAAATTCCAAGGGAATTTAAAGGGTCGGAGTGGCGGTTGGTCACCTGAGGCCAGGGCAGTAGAGTGCTAATTGATGACCAGAGTGGCTAGAACAGGCGTTGTGGGATACTTCCGAATACTTCTGGAGGCCAATAACAGCGCATTGGGTGACCACACTGTAGCCGCAGCGCACCAGCAGCAGCGCAACAAACGTTATTCCTCTCGGGGAGGTGGAGTACATGCAGCACTGTACCTGAGGAGATGCAGCGCTGCATGTGCCTTGCGAGTGTAGCCAGTTAGTGAGTTACAGCGCTGCAGGCAGCTTTATTGCGCTGTAACTCGTGCGTGTAGCCAAGGCCTCACTCACAGTCCAGTAAGGTGGAGTAAACTGAAAAGATTGGGTGATACAGGGTTGTTAGGTGGTGAGAACACTGTGTCCAGTTCATATTACAGCCCTGTGTGGGACATTGTTTTCTTGGACACATTTCTGTGTTAATGACCTGCTAATCATGCTTGAGTGAGCCACTAACTACTGGAGCCCCAAGGGTGAAATCCTGACTCCACTGAAGTCAATGGAAGTTCACCTAGGACTTGAGGGACTTGGAAATCTGCATTGGTGATATAATGCAGATCACCTGGGAATAGGAGAACCCAGGTTAAATTTTAAATGTCTGGTGCCAATTTACATACATTGGGAAGGAAAAGAGTGTATTTCTGAAAAATGCTACGTATAGGCTTTGACTGTTGACCTGATTCTTGTTGCACCAGGGTTACACAGCTACACTTCCACCACTTCAGGATACTCTGGCATAAAACTGGTATAGTAGAGACTCAGATCCTATATCTCTAAAATGTCCCTATCTATGTCTGCCTTAAGACAAATATCTGCTGCACGTACACAGTCCTCAGTATTTTAATTTCAGATTAATTTCTAGAAAAAATCCAGTCATGTATGAACGCCTCAGTACTAACAGCATACCAACTTTCCAATTTAAAAGTTCAGCCATTTTTGGTGTTTTCTGAGTAAAAAATGCAAAACGACACTAAAAACACCACAACAACTTTAACAGCACACTCGTTTGTTTCCAGAGCATTTTGTTCATATCATTGGCACGGTGCTAACCAGCCTGAGTCAACAGATAAGATAATTTGATCTGAGGGATGGTCATGTGGAGTCCTATTGTAGAGTACTGTGGAGCTGAGAGGTGGTCATGTGACACAGAATTACCATGTGAGCACACCAGTTGTGTGTGTTGTGGATGAGAGCTTTCACATTACTTGTACTTGTACTTGTGTGGCTTCCTAACTGCACCATTGGCTAGTATTCAAAATCTAGCTCTCCTGTCCTCTGTCTCTCATGGAAAAGAAGAAGAAATTATTTTTCCACACAGTGCATAATTAGCCTGTGGAATTCACTGCCACAAACCATCTTTGAGGCAATGCTCTCCCATCCCCATTGTGCCTCAGTATTATATGATATTTCTCTCTTAGCAAAGACTAAGGGAAAATATGAGATATGAAGTTCTTATGCTTCTCTGAAAATCTAATTTAATGTAGTTTTAATAGACGATAAACTGCATACTTGTGCCAAGGTGTTTCATTGTTTTTTGATGACTTGTCTGGTATGGTAACTGGAAGGCACTATCAGTTGTTGGTATGAAATGTAAATTTGCTTCACTTAGCTTTTACAACTTTTAAAAATTAGTATGGAATGATTTTTCTGGCACTTGCTGACAGGTCTTTATATATTGTACAATTTCTATAGCTGCTGGGTAGTTATTTTCAAATTGTGCATATTTTTATTGGTATAAGTATGAGGAATTTTAGTGAGAAATTACTGTTTTGACTCATGTTTCCCATTTATTGTCGCTATGGTAGAATAGCAGGAAAAAATATATTTGGACACATTTGTTTTGTAAATTTCACTTGGTGTTCCAGTTACAATGGTACCTTTGCATGTGTGACCTTTTCTCGTGCAAAGAGTTTACAATGAGACCCTAAATTAGAATCATAGAAGAATTATAGAAGATTAGGGTTGAAAGAAACCTCAGGAGGTCATCTAGTCCAACCCCCTGCTCAAAACAGACCAACCCCAACTAAATCATCCCAGCCAGGGCTTTGTCAAGCCAGGCCTTAAAAACCTCTAAGGATGGAGATTCCACCCCCTCCCGAGGTAATCCATTCCAGTGCTTCACCACCCTCCTAGTGAAATAGTGTTTCCTAATATCCAACCTAGACCTCCCCCACTGCAACTTGAGACCATTACTCCTTGTTCTGTCATCTGCCACCACTGAGAACAGCTGAGCTCCATCATCTTTGGAACCTCCCTTCAGGTAGTTGAAGGCTACTGTCAAATCCCCCCTCACTCTTCTCTTCTGCAGACTAAATAAGCCCAGTCCTCTCAGTCTCTCCTCATAAGTCATGTGCCTCAGCCCACTAACCATTTTTGTTGCTCTCCACTGCACTCTCTTCAATTTGTCCACATCCTTTCTGTAGTGGGCGGCCCTAAACTGGACACAGTACTCCAGATCTGACCTCACCAGTGCCAAATAGAGGGGAATAATCACTTCTCTCGATCTGCTGGCAATGCTTCTACTAATGCAGCCCAAAAGGCCGTTAGCCTTCTTGGTAACAAAGGCACACTGCTGACTCATATCCAGCTTCTTGTCCACTGTAACCCCTAGGTCCTTTTCTGAAGAATCGCCGCTTAGCTAGTCGGTCCTCAGCCTGTGCATGGGATTATTCCGTTTTAAGTGCAGGACTCTGCACTTGTCCTTGTTGAACCTCATCAGATTTCTTTTGGCCCAATCCTCCAATTTGTCTAGGTCGCTCTGGACCCTATCCCTACCCTCCAGTGTATTTACCATTCCATCAGTATTCAATTGCTTTTTCATTTGGAATTGTATAGTTCCTTTTAGGTTACACCCACCTCAGCTCATTAAACCAGAACAATAGACAACTCAACTGAGATTCTTGGGCACATGTATATGTATACGTATACTTTTTCTGAAATGACTGTTGCCAAGAGTGAAATGACTGGCGCCAACCCCCAGTGAAGTGAATGGGAGTTTTGCCATTGGCTTCAGTAGGGACAGGATTTCACCATACATTTTTAACATAGCCTTAGCAAGGTGTGTGTATGTGTGTATGCGTGTGTGCACGCACTTGCACGTGCGCCATTATTGTACACAAACCAAAAAATTGAAGGTTTTTTTTTCAAATCTGTCCTTAAATGAGTACTTCAGGCTTCAAGAACCCAGAGCAAAATAAATTATACTAAAAGAAAAACATCACCTATATGAATGCATTTTGAGAGGAATTTTCTGACCCTGTGATCAGATAGTAAAAAAATCTTAGTGTCATTATAAAGTACGTGATTTGCTAAAAACAAAACAAGGTAAAACACAAAGACACAGTTTGCCTTAAAGTCTATGACTCTGTGACTACAAAGCTACGAGGGAATGGATGAGATGACCCCAATAATGCACATTTCTTTCAATAAAAGTTTGTAGCCATTCTTGGTAGAGAAGGTGTTAATATGTCTAAAGGGTGTTACAAATAATGCAAACAAAACAAGAAATGGATACAGACAGGAAACTGATTCAGTACCATAAACTCAGAGAAACTGTGATTACAGAAAACGTTGGTGATTATGTTACTTTATTTAAAGACACACAAAGTGGTTCAATTTCACTGTAACCTAAAAGGCCATAAAGTGTTTACTGTTAATTAATTGATGTTTGTGAAACTCTTTGAAGATGAGAAACACTGTAAAAGTGTTATGGATCAAATTATGCACAACAGTTACAGAGTAAACCCAGGCTAAAATTTCCACTGATTTCTGTGTAACCGAGCACAGGATTTGGACGACAATTTAAAGGAAACTTCTTCAACGAGTCATGTAGGCCCAGCAGTCACAGGATCTTCACACCAGAAAAAAAAAAATCAATGGCCAGATTGTTCATGGCTTCTGTGATAGTTGACATGGGAGAGTCTATGTGCACTGTCAAAGGGAGCTTTCCCTTCGTCCTTTCTCCCTAAAGGCTTACCTAAGGAAAATACACCCACTTATGTAATCCACAGCAAAAATGGTGGAGAGGAGCATAAAGGAGGTTGGGTCATGTCACTATCCCACCTTCATATTGATATGTAGAACCATCCAGCTACACTGGCAGGAGCAGGCTGTACCATTTGACCTGCTGATATGAAGCTCCCAGCAATAATCATGCACTGCCTCGTTCTGCTGAAGTCTCCACAGTACCATTGCCGATAGTGGATTCTGTGCCACCTTGCTGGTACATCTTGCAACAGTGGCAGTATGAAACTTGTAGAGAAACTGAACAAAGACTGTCTACATGGAGTGAATAAAAAGAGCTGACAAATTGAAATCTGCAAGCAATTGCTAACAGTGTAACTTCAAATTGTGGAAAGTATTATATATTAGTGGAAAGTATTATGTATTGTATAATTAAAAACCCTACAAAACACGTGTATTTACATTGGCAAATTAACTCTGAATTTTCTCACTTTGCAAAGTTAGAATTATTAGGTCTAAATATTTGTATGTGTGTGTGCATGCACACACCTAAAAATGTATGTGCATTTTTGCACGTGTATGGCGAAGCACATAACTCAGGCATACACACCTTTGAAAATCTTTTAAGGCATTGTGCCAATCCCATGTTTCCAGTCACTGAGAGAAGGTCCTTCCTTCAGAGTCCTTCCAGTGATAAAGGAGGATGCTTTTAGTAAGTTCTACAGCTGTTAACATGGGAAGGGGATGGTGTTAAAGAAAATGTGGAATGAATGTCTAATCTACCTTCACTTATATACTATACTCACGTAATATAGAGGAATCAAAGACTGTAGAGACTACATACTTTTGTCAGCCGAGGTGTGAATATGAATACTTTGTGTATTTGAGGAAGGTATCTGTATCTGATTAAAAATTATTCCACTAAAATATTACTTCCCAAATACACTGTCTTCCAAAACGTTTATAGTGGGAGTCTCTTCTCAGTTTCCCCTTTACTTACTTGGAGATGGGGAGCACTCACTCATATTTAAAAATAAAACAAACAGAAAAGGATTAAAAACAGATTGTTTGTTTGTTTGCATGGAGAGTGAAAACCAAGAGATACAATTTGCCTTTGCAATTGTTATGATTTGCCAAACCCCTAACTAAAGCATGATAACCTCAGGACGCTCTCCTGAAGATGCCAGCAGAGATTGGCCATTCCTGATTTTGTGGGTGTGGTCCCCCACAAGGTAGTCAGAGTTACCAGGAAGTGCAAGGGAATAACAGCAGCTCCTGTGTTGAATTCTGGTCAGAGTTTCCAACTCTTCACTGTTCAGCCAACCAGATAAATTATTTCCAGACTTGAGCCATGCCAGTGACAAAGTCGATTGTTTTCTTCCTTTGAGAGAGGGCTATGATTTTTATTGGACACCAGGGTTTGGGTGGGGAGGTGTTAAGCCTTCTTGTGGAGTAAATTCACAGAAGGAAGTAGTCACAAACTTTGGTTAGAAGGGTCAGAGAACAAGTTAACCTCATGGTTAATATTAGGTTACTTGCAGTCTGTGAACATAACTGCCAATTAGACAAAGCTGTGTTAAGTTACTGCCTCCCCAAGAAATTTGTTCATAGTAAATTCTCATAGGATTGGAAAGCTAAAATAGCAGGTTTGTACATTTCCTAGGGCTTAAAAATGGGGCAGGTGCTCTCATTTCTAAAAGTATTCCACATTCCAAAGGTGAAAACTTTTAAGATTTTAGATAATGCTAATTTGAAACGATTAGAGAGGCTGCTGTAGAAAATCAGTGCAATCACAGAGTTGGAGCTGGTTAGCACCACTGGCAACACTTATCAGATATTCACAATCAAATTGAAACTCACATCTATTTGTAAACAAACATCAAGCAGGCCACATAGGCAGCAGCATCTTGACTGATACATCTCCAGGTCTCGTTGCAGTAACTTTGCTGTTGAATTTTGCAAGACTCATCCAGACCCAACACACGCCAAACCAAACTTTTCTAGGAGGTATAATCCCAATGAGATGATCTTTTGTTGTCCCCTTACTAACATTCAGTGGGGGTGTTTTGGTTGGCTAGCTCCCAGTACCAAAAGGGGAGAGGCCAGTGCTCCAGGTCAGCCTGATTGATGGGGCACTGGCAGGCAGGTTAATCAGGGAGTCAGGAGGCCAGGGTGGGCCCTCGTCCTCCCTGAGCTGGAATTGCCCAGGTCAGAGTGGGGCTGAGCTAAGGAGAGAGCAGGGGCCCAAGCTGAGCTGGGGAACAGAGCTGTGCCAGAGCCAGAGGGGCCAGAAAAGCAGCACAGGAAGCAGATCCTGTCCTGGGAGCAGAACTGCAGCCCCAGAGTCAGAGAGAGCCCAGGGAGAGAGCAGATCTTGTGCTGGGAGCAGAGCTGCAGCCACAGAGCCAGAGGGGCCAGAAAAGCAGCTCACTATATCCAGACCCCAGGAGTACACTCAGAGGACATAGTTCAGAGAGATTTCAACCCAGCCTCCACTGTGCACATACCTACACACTAGCAGCAACACCAGTGTGTGCTGGTGATGCCATCTGTATTTGTAAAATCCATTGGGAGAAAAAATGGCTTTTCACATAAACTGTATCCGTGTGTTAGAATCAATTAACTGTGTGCGCAGATGATAATACAAAAGTGTGTGTGCAGGTGCATGAAGTGGAAGCAGGGGGTCTGCTGATCACAAAATTCAGGTAAGTGTTAGCAGAATATTTCAATCCCCTCTTCTCTGATTAAAACAATCAAATTATTTTCTTAACTAGAGCTGGAAAATATTAGCTGAAGTTCTGGCCTTGTGCCTGGCTGTATAGTTGTTTTTATTGAATCAACCTGTCTACATTGTATGTTTTATAAGAAACATACTGTAAGGGGATAATTTGCAACAACTTCTTTAGCTGTTTGGACAGCTGAAAACTTGGCTGTCCCTGTTATGGCCTTTTCTCCAGAAATACACTGCACCTTCGACAGTGGCAGATTAGCCACTGGGCCAACGCCTATGCCCAGGGGCCCTGGCCAACTGGGGGGGGGGGGGGGGCTGGAAAAATGGGAACCCCCATGCCCTGACCCACTCTACCTGGTGCTCTTGCTGGGAGCTGGGTCAGGGCTTGGGGGGAAGCCCCTGTGCCCTGACCCTGCTCCCTGACAGGAGTGCCGGGCAGGTTAGGAAAGCCCCTGTGACCCGACCCCATTTCCCCAGCAGGAGTGTGGGGGAGGGGGACAGGACTGCAGGCAGGAAGGGGTGAGGCTGGGCCCCATTTGCTCTGGCCCAGGACCCCACAAACCCCCTAATCTGCCTGTGACCTTTGATAGGATAGAACAGGGATACATATTCTAAAGCTTGCAAGGAATTAATAGCTTCTTAATGTGGACACCTTTTATATACTAACCTTATGGCACCCTCGTCCCTGAGAGCATAAAGTTACGTTGTTTGCTCAGAATACTTTACACTCTCAGGGTTTCTGGCAAGGGTGCCATTTCCTCTCCCCTATTAATTCAAATAGAAAAGTTCTAGAGTGTAAGAAATACAGGGCCATATGCAGTTCTCAGCAGCTAAACTGTGACTAAAGTATGCAACTGTCTGTGTCCCAGCTATACCCAAGAGAAGGTGTAGCTTGAGAGACAGGCTTCAGGGGTGAGGGTGTAACTTAATCTAGGTGTAGATCTTTTGTAACTCATGGCGTGTGGGGGAGGTGCTACATTTGCACAGGACACTCACTCAGCATAAACACCTCCAGGATGATCCTCTGTGTACTTTTGATAGCAAGGAAAGGTAGGGAACCAAGGACAGAGTGCATGTGAGGGCATGTTGCAGGGGCCAGATCAGTAAAGAAATGACTTTGGACTTCCCTTGTAAGCTCTCTCCAGAGACAGCATCACGCAGCAAGAAAACCTGCGTTTGGATTAGGTGTCTTGGAACGGTCAGGCTGTGCTCCTTTCCTTGTCTTTGAAAGGGTGTACAGACAGTATCTTGTGTCCTTGCCAATACAGAGCAATTCTTTTATTTTTCTCTGGACACCGTGTACAGTGCAGCCTCAGAGCACAGGATGGTAACTCAGAAAATGAAGTCAGCTGCCTGGTATTGGAAAAAACTAGAGGGTTGATTGAGTTTATGTGTAGGCCAGTTCTGTTTGATCAGTTGACAGCGCAGTTGCTGTTCAAAAGCCTACCAGATCCTTTAAGTGCTCTTTGCAAATGAAGAGGCAAGTAAAAAAAAAAAAAAAAATTTCAGCAGCTAGGAGGTGAGCGAACCTGGTCCATGTTTCTGCAGTACTAAGACTGAATCCAAGGACCAAGACTTCCAGTCCCCTCTGCTATAACCATGCCTGAGAATAGAATCCAGGATTCCTGACTTCCACACTGCCTTGCTGTAACCACTAAATAATATCGCCCCCGCCCCTACCTGGAGACAGGACTAGAATGTCTGTGTGTGAGGGATCCCTGCATGTGTTTGGGGACCTGAAAAGCAATGGACAATGAAGGAGCAGGAACAGTATGAAGCCTTTAGTGCTCCCTGGCCTGTTGCCTGCTGAACCACCACCCTAATACTTTGCCATCCTACCCATCACCTCCTCTTCAAACAAGCAGGGATGCAACTACCTACTTTGCTGCTGAAGAAAGGAACAAAGCACTCTGCAAACCACCTGACTTCCTGTGACACATGCAGTTAGACATTCTGAAAAGTAGGTATGGGGAGGCTTCAGCCTACACTCCCGTATCACAGGAAGAGGGTTGCTGAAAGGCTTTTATTACTATTTTTGTCCTAAAGAGTATTCGATTCCTCAATACAAAAGGGCAACATGGACTAATCTCTTGTACATTCCAATCTGTGAAGTACTGTCATCTTCTAGTGGGTACAGCAAGGGACTAAGATTGAGAACTGCTGAATCTGATTCTTGGATCTGCATTGATTCGCTCTGTGCCTTGGCCACATTGCCCGGGACCTGATTTTCAAAGATCGTGAACATGCACAACTTCAGCTGAAGTCGATAGGAGTTAGGCGTACTCATCGCCTCTGGAAAATCACTTTACAAATGAAGTTTACCATTACATTAGTGGTGCCTCAGTTTTGCCACTAGATTGTTTTTTTATTTTTCCAGAGTGCAAATAAAGCCTATATGTACATTAATGGGACTCTTTAGAGCTGGTGAATGAGGAGTTAAACATACAACTTCAATTAACAGGAACTGCTAGATCTGGGCAAATATTGAGCCTCCCCCACATTTGAAATGAGTTCCTGCAAGACCAGTATTGCTTCACACAATGTAGCAGGGCAACAAGTTCTTAGGGTTCTTGTTAGCTGTGTGCTGGGAAAATTGTTTTCACAGACCATGAAAGTCTCTTTGATGCTTGTTTGGTGATATGACCACCATGAATTTAAAATGAAAGGAGGACCACAAGTGGATGCAAAACCGTGCTAGTAATTGAAATAAAATGCAGTTTTAACTAATTTGTGCTTGCATATGATAATATATGTCTAATACTTTTAGGGAGAGGAAGTTGTTTCCCTGTGGATCCTTGTATAGTATAGTTTCCCTGTGGATCCCAGCATGGTAAAACTTAGTTTAGTTATCAGTAATTCTCTCATAAAATATTTATAATAATATAGATAGGTTTTTGTTTGGGAAGAGGCACCTGCACAAGTAACTTCTAGTTTTGCATATATAATCTTGAAATAACATTGTGAAATTGCATAGATGTTTACAGAAGGAAATTGGAACAAATCCAAACCCTGGGCAATGCTCAAAAAATACCTTGCTTGCAATTGGCATGTGGAGTTTCCACTCTTGCTAATTCTTTACACCTCTTCCACTCCTCTTCGGTTTGCAAAATCCAAAGAGGAGATGACAGATCATTCCTTCCAGTTTTAACTTCCCACATTTCTTTCCATTCCTTAGTAAATGCAGCCTAACAGGTTGGGTGGTGAGCCCTAATTTCTGACATCTCATTTCATCCTCTTCTTCTTCTGTCAGTGACAATGCTAACTTACATTTGAGTTTCCAAAATAAAACAACAAACTTTTATTACACTCATATCGTATAACCTTGAAGGCCTATTTTTAGTCTTCCCTACATACAGGCCCCAGGTTGGGAGATCTGAAAAGGCCATGTTATAAACTTCCTACCTTTCTAAACCATTAGAGCCAGAGACAACTACAGTGTACATACTGCATCTATGCACAAACTTGGTTCTTTCTGCAGTTTTGTCAGAGGGTGCAGTAAATTTTGACTGGTTAATAGTGACTACTGTAATACAACAGTTATTGTTGCTCACAGACTTTTACGTGAATGTATGTTGCAGACTGTAGTGAACTTTAAAAGGATCAATTATTTGATTGCATTTTTTATCCTTTTAGTTCATATGAATGAAAGTACACACTGTACTTGGTTTTGGTTTATTGGTTATTTATTAAATCGTAGTTGTGATTATCATTAAAGTTACTGTAATGTTTTGGTGTTGATTCAGAAAAGCAACTAAAAATGTGCTTTACGTTAAGCATCCATTAGGCCATCACTAGTAAGTAAAGCACCGAAGTGCTTCGCTGAATTGGGGCCTTAGGACAGAGCCTCTCCAACAGGCGTGTTTAGAGTAGGAAGTTTCTTGGATGAATATCTATTGATTCTGACAGGTTTCAGAGTAGCAGCTGTGTTAGTCTGTATCCGCAAAAAGAACAGGAGTACTTGCGGCTCCTTAGAGACTAACAAATTTATTTGAGCATATTGCATACAGACCTCTTGGATGACTAAGTTTTAACTTTAAAAGTTTCATTGACCTATAGGAAGCATGCAAAATCTGAACACTCTAACTTCCTTGCAAGTATATAGCAATACGTATCTTATTTCTCTGTCAGAGAGGATTTAAATAACTTGTGGAAAAGCACCTTTAAGGCTGTGGGTGGTGTTTTAAGCATGCTAGTGCAGTCCAATGCTGCCAGCTGTGCTCCTTCTAATCAACCCACACTGTTTATCCCTATCCTGTTCATTGTATTTGCAATCTCATGCCACTGGAGCTGTATAGACCATATACATGGCACATGAGCACACAGTAATTTGCAGCCCACGACCAGGATCTATTTGAGAGCGTTGAGATTTAGAGAAATTGCCTCTTTTGGAGAGAAGGTGAAAAATAAGTTTTGTGTAGTGTTATCATCCCACTCCAAATGACCTGGCACAACCTCTGTCTTTGTTTCACGCTTGTAGATTTGTGACTGACTTTTCAGGTGCCTCTTGGGAGCTATAATTTCTATATGGTTTGGGGGATTTTTTTCATTATTTCCCTTTTGAATATAGCACTCATAAAAAGTGCTGTATTAACAACTCTGCAGCACGAAGTCTTCTAACTATACCAGCAGCAGTGTGTGAATTTCCTTCTATTGCTTCCACAAGATCTACTTCTCTCTTTGATCAATATTATTTTAGAAAGTCACTAAAGAGCAGAGGGAAGTACCTTTGGTTCTTGATTTGGATTTTGCAATTAGCTTGAATTTCCGCAGAGTAACTGGAAGATCTGTGTTGGAAAAAGGAAACACATTTCTTTAACTGACATTAAAAACCAGCTGTAAAACCTTTTTGTGCCATCTTGATAAAGTTTGCAGCAAATATTTAGGTGACATAAGGATAGTGATGTCACATTATTAATGGATCGGTAGCTCTCAAACACTTTGTCACCTGTATTTCTCAGAAATATGCTTGCAAATATACTTGGGATACTCTGTGACGCTCAAGATAAAAGGGTGAGACTTTGACATCAGTCACTCTAAAGTGTGGTGATGTTACATAGCAGTAAATATCAAGATGAAGAGCACTTCCCAGTGATGAGGATCTGGCTTAGCTCGTCATTAATCCTGGAAAAAATGCCCTGCCTTACACCAGCATAGTAATTACTGTTTTAAAAAAACATTCCTACTTTTGCCACAACATGCACCTTGCATGTGACATTGTCGTACGGCGGCACAGCACTCAAAGGTGCGGCTGCAGCACACGCAGACACCTCCTGAGCTAGCTTTGATCTAGCTCGTTTGAATAACAATAGCAGTGACGCCTTGGCAGCACAGGCTGTACATCCCCTACCGGGCACCCTGGTTATGTACTCCAGCTGGTGCGCATTGTTACTGAACGAGCTAGATCAAAGCGAGCTCGGGAAATATGTCTACAGGTGCTGCAGTCGGACTTCTGCGTCTTGTGCGGACATACCCTCAATCAGCCTCTCTCATTTGAGAGAGCTGCTGCCTCATACATTAGCTGTAGGCTTCTTTTTCTCCTTAGGCACTGCTTCAATATAAATAACTAGGAGTCCTAGACACAGACTAGGACCGCATTGTGCTAGTGCTGTGCAAACACACAACAAAAAGACAGTCCGTACCCCCAAAGAGCTTCCAATGTAAGTACTTTGTATCACTTGATCATTACACTCGCCTTATAAATAATACAGACTAGAATGCAAAACCCTTATTCGCATTGGTAAGCACTTACCCACATCATCCCATGTGACCTCCTGATCCTGGTCTCCTTGATGTAGTCTTTGTGTGTAGATCAGAGGTGCTGGAACTAAAGGTTCTGGGAATGCTGCCATACCACCTGGCTTGAAGTGGTTTCCATTATATGCAGGCTTTACTGTTTGGTTAAATGGCTCTCAGCACCCCCACTATAAAAATTGTTCCAGCGCCCCTGGTAGCAATAAGCTATACCAGGTATATATCAATAGGCTATTGCAAACATCTTGTGACAGGTTAGATGTGACAGGCTGACAATATCCTGGACAAACTTTATGGAATTAAGACAAAGATTTGCATTTGTAATACAATGAGCTCCTAATTCAATAAGATTTAATATAATTCAGTAAAGTTTGTCCTATTGTGAGATTATATGGAATGTCTTTAGTAGAAAAACAAGATTAATGCAATTTCTGGAAGTTCAAAGATCTTTTTTGGAACAATACCTGTGAAGTGGATTTCCTCAGGAAATACCGTGAAGTAAGGGGAATGCAAATTCTCCCCCTCCGAAACCAAGCTTTTGAAGATATGCCCAGGGAGGAGAGACCCTTTATATACTAACTAGCTGCTTCTGGAAACTCCAGATCAAAGCCCCCTGAACTGTATAAAAAGGAAACAACGTATTATGAGTGTGCTTGTTCTGAGCTGAAGCTCTGATTAACTTGTCACAGAAGGATGCCCCTACGGTGGAGTATTAAAAGACTGCACTTGCCAGAGTCATGTGAGAGTTGGGCTGAACTCTGGTATGCTTATTAGGATGAGTGTAGGTTTTTATTGTTTTCAGTACATTTTCTCTGTAATGTTTTTACCTTCAGAATAAAGCAGGTTTATTTAGAAAGAGCTGGGGGGTAACTTATATGTGTAGCAATTACGTTGCTATCCGTGTCTGAAGAGAAAGCAAGCAAGAGTCATAGGCAGTTGCCTCCCCAGGAATTGAAATGGGGGGCATAGGCGCCGACTCCATGGGTGCTCCGGGGCTGGAGCACCCACGAGGAAAAATTGGTGGGTGCTCTGCACCCACCGGCAGCTCCCTGCCATCCCCGGGGCCCGCGCCCACCTCACCACCGGGAGACATTCTGGGGCCCCGACACCGGGCGACGTGGTGTCAGGGGCGGGGCCCTGGAATGTCGCTCGGGGGCAGGGCCCGGCATCGGGGGCGGGGCACCACCATGTCGCCTGGCGTCAGGGGCGGGGCCCGGCGTCAGCCCCCACCGGTGCCGCCGGAAGTTGGCGCCTGTGATGGGGGGGTGTTCGAATTTACGGGGGGGGTCACTAAATTGGCATGTAACTAGTTCACAAAACTGGGGGGGGGGTGTTGGGGAAATTCAGGGGGGGGTGTAAGGAAATCACTGATCATAGGGCAACACATCTGTGCTGGGAATGATACTAAAAGCAAGGGACCAGTCAGAAGGGAGAGTGATGTGGGTCTGCACCAAAGAGAGGCAACAGCTGGGGAACTGAAAGCCAAGAGTGGCTGAACCACTGAGGGGAAATGCAGATGCAGTTGCCCTGAACTGTGACACACCTTAGTCTTTGGCATTGTGCCTGGGGTTGCTCAAGAAGTGCATCAGTAGCATACTAGCGCACCCCCTAGTGTGGCTTTCTGCTATGAGCGTGTGGTACCTTTGGCTTTAAATAAACTGATTTTGGGATGGGGGGAGGGTACAATTTATCCATCAGGTGGTATCTCCTGGCACACTGTTAAGTATAAATAGATTGCTACATGTTGCCTTTACCCAGTAGTGTCTCTTCTGTAACACAGTTAAATTATATATCTTTTGATGCCACACTTTAGGAGTTTCCTAAATGAAGAAATAAATATTTTACATGATTCTGTCTGAAGCTATTTCCTGCTAAGTCTGTGCTAGATTTATCCAGCTAATCACCTCTTACATTTTAGACCTGGAGGAAATCCATGGACTTTCCAGCTATGAACTCACAATCTTGCAACAATTAAAACGATCTCCTAAACATTTTTCCATGCTGAATCATTCTTCAAGGAACAAAAACTGAGATGATCATCCCCAGCCGGATGAGTTTTATTGTCTTTGATGTAGGGGAGCAGGTGCCTGGCACCGGTGGGGCACATCCTCAGCTGGTGTAAATCAGTGTAACGTTGTTGGCACTATGTCCACCAGCTGAGGCTCTGTCTCGGGTTGCCTGGGTAAGCACAATGCCATTATACCTTGTGGGGAACACAGGGAAATTGAAAGGTGCTCTTGGTTTCCCGTTAAAGAGCTGCACCTAGCACAGACGTGTGACACTATCTGGTGTGCAGAGGGCTAATGAACCACAGAGATGAGCACAGCATCAATGCTTAGACAGATCGCCAGCAGCGGGGCCATGTCTCTGTCTCTCCCAGGGCTTGTCCACACTAGCGCTTACTTCGGTATAACTTAACTCACTCAAGGGGGTGGGTGAGAGACGTAAGGTACTGACCCAAGTGCTAGTGTGGCTATCACTATGTCGGTGGGAGATGCTCTCCTGCTGACACAGCTACCACTGCTTGCTAAGAAGGAGTAATTATGCCGATGGGAGAGTTCGCTCGCATCAGCATAGAGCAATCACAGTAGCAGCGGCGCAGGTACATTGGCACAGCTGCAAGCACAGTGGAATTTTGGAATGAAATTATAGCTGCTTTCAGTGTGGATGCACTTCGGGGGAGAAAGGGCTCCTTATGCCCTCCTTCCCTATCTAGTTCACCTAAGCTGGGGAGGCGTAACTGAGTCCTACCTGGACAAGTCATGATAATGCCAACAGTAAGCAGGAAAGCACTACTAACCAGTCATCTACTCTTCTGTAAAAGAAGCCCCCAGAACATAATGTTAATTGTATTAAAAGAAAGGTTAAGATCAGAAGAGAGCATGGGGTGTTAGTGGTGTCAGTGGCAACAAAGGTGACAGCAGCAGTTGTGGTTGTTTGCCTGCAGAAATCCACAGCATATAACAGGCTTCGTACACACATGCTCACATTCTTAAGAAGCTCAGAATTGGAACCGCAAATTGTGTTCTCAGGTGAGATGCAATAGGACAGCTTTGGATGGAAGCTTTGCACGGTGTCAGGCCCATTGGCCAGAATGTGCATAGGATGATAAATTACCAAAATAGTAGACATGTATTGGATGCTTTTATTTGTATTTTGGTAGCTCCTAAAGGTACCAACTGAAGTTGAGACTCCACTGTGCTAGGCACTGTACAAACATGTAGTGAGAGAGAGTCCCCCGGAGCTTGCAATTTAAACAGAGCAGATAAAGAGTAGGAGAGGAAATGTTTGTGTCATTCATTCCATAGCTCCAGAATCGGAGATTGCTAAGAATAAGCGTTTCTCTTACTGGGTGTCAGAGCTTTGAAAGACAATGTCTCCTCTCCAGTGCCACACACAACTAATGACCTTTGGGGCTGGGAATGGAGCCAACATTCCATCTCTAAAACATGAGACACTTTGTTTATCTTTGAGAAATTGTTTTAATTTGTAGCATTCAGAAAGAAAATAAGCTTGAAGCAGATTTTGTTTTTAAAGTAAAACATTGCCAGGAAAGAACACTGTATTGTTAAAAACAAAAAAAATCTATGATATGAAAAAGGCTAGACTATGTCACATCAGTCATGATGCAATTCTCCAGCTAAGGGAGAGACCTCTGTCCATCCATGAAGAATTCACAACGGAAATAATAATCGAAGATAAAATAATAATTACAATTCTGGTCTTAAAACTTGTGGCTTAATAACCTCATGACAAAAAATAGGATGACAAAGAATAACAGGGTGGATGTTAAGCACTTTAGGAAAGTGCAAGATTAAGTTAGTGTGAATGTGCTATTATTAGATTATTGAAATACTCTATTAGTATACAATTAAGCACTCTAATTATCTTTCTATCAGTCACTGTCTGGTGGAGTTTTAAAGAAATTATATTTGAAAGCCTATCATTAATACTTTCCTCTGGATTCTCTTTGTCCAACTTTGGTTTTGTTTTATTTCCCCCCTCCGGGACAATATCTTTGAATGCTAAGCATTTTTTTGTATTTAAAGTGAAATTATTCAGCATCTTACTGGCAGCAGATGGAATGTGAAGGCAAAACTCTAACAGCTGAACAAATATGTTCTTTAGCAGCATGCATTCAGTGAGAATCTTCACATACTGCAACCATAAAACACAAAGATAATACAAGTACACAAACAAATCTTGATATGCCCTCAAGAAATGAGATAAATATAATAAATTAGCTAATTTAAACATTAAAAATGAGAGATCTGCTTGTTTTCTTTGGCTCCCAGAATTGTCATTCAAATTGCCAGCCAAAGAAAACCCTGACATTGTAAAAAAGAATGTAACCTACCTGAGATTTCCCACTTGTACCTGCAACTGCTACCCTCCCCATGAGTGACAGCTACTGAAGCCAGTCACTGGATCTGTGCCTTGCAATGACTCAATCTGGAAGGATAGGCATCTGGATTCATGTTTGTAGAGTTTTTTGGAAGACATGTGAAGCTCACTATAAGAAATGTGAGGACCCTTGAATTCTCTGGATTGAGTCGCAAAGGTTCCAGCAGCTGGATACAACATTAACAATAGATGGTGAACATTTTTCCAACTGAACAATTTTCTATTGCAAAATACCATTTTGTTGGCACTGAAATGTTCCATAGGAATGAGTCAATATAGACAAAATCTCATTTTGGAAGAAAAAAAGTGTAAAAACATTCTGTTTCAATGTTTTTAGAACATTTTTTTTTTTTTTTGCTTTTGAAATGACTTTCAAATGTTATTCTTTTACTAAAAAAAATCAATGTTTTCTTTAATTTCAGTTCATGGGAAATTTAAAAATTCTTTGGTTTTGTTCTAATTTTAAGTGAAACAAAACTTCTAAATTGTGGAATTTCCCATGAAGGAAGAAATTCTGGTTCCCACACAACTCTATTAGACAGCAAGCTGTCATTGGTAGGTAAGTTAGATGCTACAACAATTTTGCTGGAGGTAACACAAAGCCACCTTTGCCCTTTATAAATATTAAAGTTTCTACATCTCAACCCAAACATTTTCTTCTCAGCATAAGTTTTTTCCCCACTATTTCAGAAGTAAATAAAGTACCTTCAGGAGACTGTGTTGACCAAGTCTCTGGATACAAAGAGCCCCAATGTGTTTCCTCCTCATTGCTGGAAGGGCAGTATTCTTTTTACTATTGCTACTCCTACAGATTTTGTTTTGGAACACTTCTCTTTTTATCGTTGTGTATTACCTTAGTTTCTAGAGATCTCAACTGAGATCCAGGTCCTATTGTGCAGGCCAATGTACAAGCATGTAGCAACAGACAGTTTCTAGCCAAAAGATCTTATTAAGTAAATAGACAAGTAAGAGAAATCTAAATAAACCAAACAAAGTACTGTATAGGAGAAAGGAAGTATAATTATCCCTGTTTTACACATGGGGGAAATTGTAGCACTGAGAGCTGAAGTGATTTTCCCAAGCCCTCATAGGAAGTCTTCAGGGGAGCTGGGAATTGTAGCTAAGCTGTCTTTGAGTTCCAGTCCACTGCACTAACCACAAGATCTCATCCTCTTTTAGTTGGCTCTTTATTCACGTTCTATGTTAGAAAATAATTATTTTGCTGCCCAGGGAGGAGAAGTCAGCATGTGGTGTGAGCGTCCATCGCTTACACATCCCTAACTCCCAGTGAGTATGCAGATTTGTGGAATCTAGCATTGGAATGTAATCTCTGATTCAAGTGATTACTCTCTGACCCCAGCGGAAATTCATTTCCACAAGAACAAAACTCTAGTTTGAGATCATAAAACTCACAGCAATAGGTCCCAAATCTACTTAAGACATTGAGCATATTTTTACCATTTGAAAAAAAAACATTATTCTCTGACAATGAACTAGCTCTGAAAACAGCTGTCACAGCAGATCCTATCATCCATAAACAACAACAAATAGTTTCCAACTTCTACATTCAAAATACCAATTTTACAGCCTAAGAACCTAAAAAATGGGCACATAACTAGAGTGTCAGCTTGAACAGATGTCAAAAAACAATTTGGTTGATTTCACAGAAATTTAGTCTGATCTGAGACTTACAGTGAGACTGAGCCCTGGTCTACACTGGGGCTGGGGGTGGGATCGATCTAAGATATGCAACTTCAGCTATGAGAATAACGTAGCTGAAGTTGATGTATCTTAGGTCAACTTACCTCACATCCTCATGGCGCGAGGTTGACTGCTGCCGCTCCCGCATCGACTCCGCTTCCACCTCTCACCTCAGTGGAGTACAGGAGTCGACGGCAGAGCAATTGGGGATTGATTTATCGCGTCTAATCGTGTCTACATGATGCGATAAATCGATCCCTGATAGATCAATCACTACCTGCCGATCCGGCGGGTAATGTAGACGTACCCTTAGACTCCTAAGCACGTATGTCATTTTTGAAAATAGGACTTACGCATTTAGGCCTTTTTGAACATTTTGCCCTGTCTCACTCAAAATCTATGGCACTTAGATTTCTAAGGGCCAAAATCACTTTTGAAAATTTTGTTTATGCGCTTGTGTATAAAGATACAAAGAGCAGCATCAATGAACACATCACTGCTAAGGGTGGGCTGAAAGAAGGAAGCAAAATGTGCCAATAATATGGATGTTGGAATTGTTATTTATGCAGGGTATTACCAAGACACTAATTTAACCATAAATTCCTTTATTGAATCCAAAGGCTGAATGGTATTTATACAATTGCTCTAAACATGCCTAAAAAATAAGCAATTTACTACATCCAAACAGTAACAAAACATTTATAAGCATTTGATCAAGATACAAATGGGCTAAACGCAGGGGCCCTTAGATCCATACTGATCAGCAGCTCCATGGTGGTCAGGGAGGTATTAGAAATGAATCTTTTAAGAGTTTACTTTTGTATACCCTTTAACGAACAAATGATGTCATTACCAATTATTGGACCTTAGCTAAGGTCAGATGAAGCAGTTTCTTGTATGGCCATTTATTTACTGCACCCGGTACCCAGTTAACTGTTTTATTTCTATTACTTCAGCCCAAACCTTAAACAAGATAACACTGGTATTTTGACAGGTCACTTCAATACTGAGACATAGGTGAGAGGATTATTGCAGGAGTGGGTGGGTGAGATTATGTCGAGGTCAGATTAGATTATCATAATGGTCCCTTCTGACCTTAAAGTCTATGAGTCTACGAGTCTATAAGTTTAACACAACCTATCTTTCTCGTGAGCTCATTCGTTTTGGTTACATGCTTGGAGCCTATTACACAGGCGCCAACTTCCGCTGGCGCCCCCGACACCGGGTGACGCTGCGGGGCCCCACCCCCGATGCCACGTCGCCCAGCGTCGGGGGTGGGGCCCCGCAACGTCTCCCGGTGCTGAGGTGAGTTTGCGGTGGGTCCCGGGGCTGGCGGAGAGCTGCCGGTGGGTGCTCTGCACCCACCAATTTTTCCCCGTGGGTGCTCCAGCCCCGGAGCACCCACGGAGTCGGCACCTATGCCTATTATATCCCAACTCAGTTTAAATCCATAATTCCCCCAGATCTAAAGTGGGCCTATATTCCCACAGTGGGTTTCAATGTTTTCTTCTCCTTTGAATTGTTAGCGGGTGGCTTCCCAAAAATAATGCAGTCCAATGACGTGGGGTGAAGGTAGGCCGCATGGACACATGATGCCAACTTACAGAAGGGGAAAAAAGCATCAGTAAGGCCGCAATAAGGCACTCAGCTGAGACTACTGCCTTCACTCCCTACAGCTGGAAGACACTCTACTGAGAATTTCTATTTTATCTAATCTAGTAGATTAGCCCTCACCTCTTGCCCCCTTTTCAGCATCCTGCTCCCTGGTGGGCATCTCCTGGAACACGCCTGCCTGCTCGGAAAGGGCATCTCACAAACTGGGCACTAGTGAGCAGTGTGGCATTGCTATGATTGCTGTGATACCCATAATTTAGAATTTTGTCTATTTCTGATGTCTAGTACACTAATGCAATTCTGTGCATAATGTGGGGAGGAGGGAATGGAACTTTATTAGGGACTCTGGGTATCTTAGATATTTATAAGACATCCATCACCATAGTAAGTAGCACTAATGCCTGGGCAATAAGAGCTGACTAGATATGTCTCTATCAGTTTCTCCCTTCTCCAAAGAGAGATGTATCTTCTATTTCAGGCAGGATCCTAAGGGTACGTCTATACTTACCCGTTGTGTCGGAGGAGTCCAATCGATGTTCTGGGTTCGATTTATCGCGTCTTGTCTAGACGCGATAAATCGAACCAGGAAGTGCTCCCCCGTCGACGCTTGTAATCCTACTCTGCGAACGGAGTAGGCGGAGTCGACGGGGGAGCCTGTGCGCCGCGTGTGGACCCCCGGTAAGTACCTTTTCATTCGAACTAAGATACTTCGACTTCAGCTACGTTATTCACGTAGCTGAAGTTGCGTATCTTAGTTCGAATTGGGGGGTTAGTGTAGACCAGCCCCTAGTGTAATGTGGAACTTGTCAATAATAACGTGTAATGAGTTGATGGCCAGCAGATTAAGGCCAACTATTGGCCAAACCGGACAGTCTCTACGCAAAAGAATAAATGGACACAAATCTAACATCAGGAATTATAACATTCAAAAACTAGTAGAAGAACACTTCAGTCTCTCTGGTCACTCAATAACAGACCTAAAAGTGGCAATTCTTCAACAAAAAAACTTCAAAAACAGACTCCAACGTGAAACTGCAGAACTGGAATTAATTTGCAAACTGGACACCATCACATTAGGCCTGAATAAAGACTGGGAGTGGTTGGGTCATTACAAAACCTAAACCTAATTACCCCCATACTAATTTCCCCCTACTGTTACTCACACCTTCTAGTCAACTGTTTGAAATGGGCCACTCTCATTACCACTACAAAAGTTATTTTTCCTCCCTTGGTATCCTACTGTTAATTGAATTGTCTCATTAGACTGACCTCACACTTGGTAAGACAACTCCCATCTTTTCATTTATTTATACCTGCTCCTGTATTTTCCAATCCATGCATCTGATGAAGTGGGTTCTAGCCCACGAAAGCTTATGCCCAAATAAATGTGTTAGTCTCTAAGGTGCCACAAGGACTCCTCATTGTTTTTGCTGATACAGACTAACATGGCTATCACTCTGAAACCTATACTACTACCGGCATTCTAGTATTTCTTGGTGCTGGATATTTTTGCAACTAAACACTAGATGGCAGTAGTTTTGCAGTTAAGAGGCAAGACAGTGCATGATTGTGCAAGCTCATGCAATGGTTATTATACTCCTGACATAGTTAATCTTTCATTGCGTGAATAAGAGGAGGAGTCAAGGATAGTTAGAACTAAGGAAAAAGGGTAACATTTTTTGTGCTGATAGGATAACAAGGCAGGGAATGAAAATATTTTCCATTGTGGATTTTCACCTCAGGAACTAGATTCCCCCTCGAACTGACAGAGCCTGGACTTGTCACCCTTCAGGGCAGCTTCAAAGATCATCTATTCACTCAGGATTGAGGGATTTGCTGTGGTTCATTGCGGGGTATTATTTATGGTGGTATTTCCACAGTTATAAGGGCTTATTGTGTTATTTAGCTGACTTTGCTGTGAAGCCGGATGGGTGGTGCAGTCCTTTGTTTTGAGGCTATTTATCCTTACGTTGTGTTTTTAAAAATTTGTATCGATGCTAGGAGATTAGATAGGCATTTTAAAGAAAGAAAGATGAAATGTTAAATTGTATATTCAATTACACACGCACATGCACAAATACATTAAAAGAACATTACGTTTGAAAAGTCAAGCACTCAACAGTTAGGAAACGCCAGTATTAAGGTTGCCTGTATAACCTTAATTCGAGCCCCTTGTATATTTGCATTATATTTGTCTTTAATTACATATTCACATACTATGTTTTTCCACAGGATCCTGCATCATTCAGTGCACCAGATGAATGGCAATCAGTGAATGAGCAGTTATTCAATTTTTGTTTTATCCTCATTTTTCAGTGTATACCCCATGTCTTATTTACTGCACACTATTCACATCCTGCTCTGAAGACAGACTTATTAATTCCCTCATTAGATTTTCTATGGTGTTCATCACTACAGTATCATATTTTCTAGCCCTAATGTTTCATGAGGTGTTGGAACTTAAAAACACAAAATTCTGATTATCATCTTTGCATTTTCCTCCCACTGTGTTTCTGATCTGATTTTGGTGGTTGCTTTCTTGGAAACTGTTAGATCTGGGGCCAATGCTACATCTAATCTTAGATCTTGTAGGTCCAACTTTCAAATGATATGGCTCAGTAATCTCCTACTCCAGGGTTTCATTAAATTTTTGGCTGCTAAAACCAGGCTGGAATTAAGGCAGGAGGAAAAGCAAGACAGTAATCAGAATAGGCTGTTCTAAATGCATGGATGACACCTACTTTGCTGGATGAAATTCTATGGCCTATGTTACATTGGAGGTCAGACTGGCTGATTATGGTGGTCCCTTCTGAAATTAAAATCTGTGAATGTACTTTGAAGTTTTTGTATTAATATTTTAATTGTTGTTAATGCTAACTATGTAATGCTGGGTAGTAGTTTAGTACCTTAACAGTAATGCCACACTCCATCATGAGTAGTCCTGTTAAAATAAATGGGGCTGTTTGCGAGTAGGTGCTAGTCAGCAAAAGTTGGGGTAGAGAGCAGAATCTCACCCATAATACATTCGGTGCTACCATGGTTTAAGCAATTAGAGCTCTGCTCTCACCCAGTTTCACTTCCCACTGACAACCCAGACTGTCACTTCACTACAAGTTTGTTTACTAGTAATGGAAGTTTGTTGGAAAAACCCATCTTTGTGAGGGGGAAAAAATGTAGTCACTTGATCCTACAGTGATCTAATTGGACAGTTTAGGATCTCTGTGTTCACTTATGAATGCCATTTGATTTTATTAATGTTGTTTTATTACAGTCTTCAGCGTGGATTAAAACTTCCCTTCTATGGCAGAAGACAGAAGTCGGTGACTCCTAACCTGGGCTCTCAAGGGGCTTCAACAGTTGAATAGCTTTACCCAGATGGTACCATGGGCACAACAGGCTGAGCAGTTCCATGGGGATGACAGATTGAGCCATGACTTTTAAAGACTGTCTGACAGCAACCCTACTTGAGGGTAGGGAGAATGGAAAAGTTTGGCATGAGAAGAGAAACAGGAATAAGGGACAAACACTGCTTTTAAAAACAGTCTCTCTGATTGTAATCACCAGAGCCAGAAGACTGAGCAGGGGCAGTGGCAGGCTAGAGGGAACTGGACCTCCTCACAGACACTGACTAAACTGCAAAGGACCCCGAACAGTGGTGAGGACTCTGAGGGAGAGAATTGTGTTCAAGGTGTCTGTTATTTTTCCATAGCCCTGTAAATCTCTTCTGACATCTACAAGTAAAGTGTGTGTGTAAAACATTCATTTGCAAAGCCTGTGTACACCTTGCTTTAACTGTCACGTGGTCCCCAAAGAGTTAAACTATACTGTACACCAGAATGCCAATGACGGATCTCTAGGGAGAGTCTGCATTAGCTACGAAGGAGACTTGAGGGTGTGCTAGACAGGGGGTCTGCACCCTGGAAGTATGTGTGAGAGGCCAGAGGTAGAGACAGTGTCTGGAAGCTGCCCAGACCTAACGGACTTGGAAGCCTGTGGGATCCAAAGGTTGGGTCCCATAAAGTAGACTGGTGACTCAGCCAGGGGACTGTAACATAGCTCCAATAATAAACAATTATGGTTGGAACAAAAGAAGAGTCTAATATAAAGTCTTAAGTGTACCTCTGTTTCCAAAAGTACCTAATTTTCGCAGGCTGCATACTCAGGGTACGTCTATACTTACCTCCGGGTTCGGCGGTAAGCAATCAATCTTCTGAGATCGATTTATCGCGTCTTGTCTAGACGCGATAAATCGATCCCAGAAGTGCATGCCGTCGACACCGGTACTCCTGCTCGCCGCGAGGAGTAAGCGCTATCGACGGGGGAGCCTGCCTGCCGCGTGTGGACCCGCGGTAAGTGCTTTGAAGATCGAACTAAGATACTTCGACTTCAGCTACGTTATTAACGTAGCTGAAGTTGCGTATCTTAGTTCGACACGGGGGGTTAGTGTGGACCAGCCCTCAGTGTAGGTGATAAGCACAGGCCACTCCACAGTTTCCTGTACACTTCGTGCTTGTTTTGGATATATGGGTTAGAGTCTATAGCATGTGATGGATTAGATAGAAAGCTACTGGGGCTTTTCTTATCTTATGTCAAATTTTGTTCCATTGTTGTGTGATCAAGACAAATCCCGATACTTCTTCACTCTGAAGCACCGTGGTACTTTTTTCTGGTGGCCTTCATTAAACAAGTTTATATTGATGCAGCAGGTCTGGCATGCTGCCCAATTTTTCATGCATATTTTAGCAAGTCTGGAGATTTCAGAGCTGCTGTTGCAATGGCACAAAACTGTTTGACTAATAAATGTTTATTTTGTCGGTATTGCCAAATTTGGAATTTTTGGAGGCCAAATTCTTGCTTCAAAGCCTCAGTTCCCTTGAAAGCTAGAAAGATGTATTCTGTTCATATTTCATCTATCCATTTCTTCCATGGTGCTGAACCTTTATGGATGGAATTTTAATTTGACTGCTATGATTAGACCAGATTCTCTGTTAGCACCAGCCTCTCATATATTTTATTTTCTTTGTTTCAGTGCAATCTTGGTCCTTCCAAAACAAGGTTCCAAGCAAATTATTTGAATTAATTTGAAACTTAAAGCAAATGTGAGCTTTAGTTTCCACAACGGGACCTGCAAGTAGAACTTACACAAGAATTCTGTTGATTTTTACATGATCTAGAAAGAATCCAGCTCAGGTCCTTAAAACTGTATTGGTTCTGAAGAAGATGTAAATAAGCTGTCAGAACGCCTGATATTTTTGTTGCTAATGTTAAGCACTACTGAATACATGCACGGAGCAGATAGGTAAGAAGGTGACTCTTTACATAGACACTTATATGTTTTAATGTCAAATACACCAAATCTAGATACATCTGTTAAAAAGCAGGTGTGCCTGTCAAAAGGCAAGGTGATAGAATAGTATATCAGCAAAGCGCTGAAGCATGTGCTTCGGCATTTTGCTGATTTGAGCCTCTATTCTTAAAGTTCTTATCTAATCTATATTTTGCCTGAGTTGTACTGATGCAATCTCCGTAATGTCAGCATATACTGTATTTCCATGAAAAATTTATCTGCACCATTCTCTACACCTGGAAATGAGAATGTGTCCCAATTTCCAATGGTCTGCTCATTTTATGACATTAGGCTATTTTGTCACAGCAAAAAATTATGTCTGCATTTCATATGAGCATAGAGGAACATAAATGATTATAGCAGGGGTCTCAAACACACGGCCCGTGGGCCACATGCGGCCCGCGGAGTTATTTCCTGCGGCCCACCATAGGCGCCAACTCCACTGGCAGCCAAGCTCCAAACATTACTGAGTGTTTATATTAAAACCCCTCTTTGCATTACAGTTTTTAAAAAGTTAATACATTGACTTTTAATAGAATACTATATTACTCTTCATTTTTTTCATTTTTGACTATACTTTTGTATCGTATGAAAAAGTTTCAGTGATGCGGCCCTCGGGCCAATTTACTAGTTCTCATGTGGCCCTCGTGGTGATTTGCGTTTGAGATCCCTGGATTATAGAGAGAGCTTTCCATTTAACATACAGTGAGGATGCTAAAAATACTTAAATTTTGCCAACTTCAAGGCAGCAGAAAATTGCCTTAGATATAATGACAGTTTCAGATCATATTGGAAGAAAGCTGGTATGCACAGAAGTGATTTATTTATCTAGGTCAGGGTGATGAAAGATGTCGGTGTTTTATGTCTCAGCAGTCCAGCTCCCAGGTTTATTCTCTTGCTAAAAGCATCTGTTTCAACTTGCATTGTTCATAAGCTGAACATCTTCTTTCTAGCATATATCCGGGAGTGCCTGGCTCCATATGCAAGAAGCTCTATTTTTCAAAGCTCTATTTTTCAATCAAGGCTGTTGTTTTGTCTCAGAAAATTTTGACAAAAAGTGAAGAATGAGTCATAGCCAATTTTGATTAAATTTGGCTGTCTATTCTGATTTCAGGCTTCTTTGAGACTCATGCAGAGCTCCTGAGTGAAAACAGTGCTTCAAGGCTAGACTTTTGATTGCTAGCAGCTTAATCTGTTTGGGTTTTTTCCCCCCAAACTGACAGACCACTTGGTGATGGCAGCAGTTCAGTTTTAACAACTGATGCCATGCGTATTTCAAGCAGCCGAAAGATCACTTTGGTTTTTTGTATGTCAGAATAGGAGCAAGATGATGAGAGTTTTGCAGAAATTGGAGCTTTGTGGCTTGCAGGGCTTGCTTATCTGCATGCAGGCTAGAAAGGAAGAAAAAGGTTACAAGCCACATTAAGAACACAGTCCCTGGCTGCTCCTCTTATACAGCAGCTGTAAGTAAGCGATTGTCTGTCATAGGATGGGAGGAAAGGAGAGAGAGATTACAGGGTGAAACCACTTACTGGTAGTTGTAATTCATTCCTCTTGCCCCAGCTTCTACCCTGTCACCTTGCTGGCTTTTGTTCGATGCTTTAGGATGTTGTTCACCTGTTTACAAATGGGTTAAGCAGTTTCTTATGTTGTAGGAATGATTCAAAATCTTTTTATGACTCCTGCTTGCCAGCAGGTGGAGTTATAAGAGCTCAGAGTAAGAGAACTCTGTTGTAGGATGGGGGAAGATGACTGCGAGAGGCACAATTATTAGTACGTAATAATTCCATTTTCTCTACACACTAGTGTTCCATATTGCTCATTCCCTGTATACTAACGATACTGTCAAGGATGAGAGAACCTGAAAATAGTCTGATCCTTATTTCCAGTGTCCAGATTCTAGCTAGTATTCTGAGTGGTTAATAAATTGTACTTTATAATTACATAGCAACTTCTTTCTAAGGATTTTAAAGCATTGTACAAGCCTTAAATAAGCCTCACAGGAGGTAAATATTACCATTTTATAGATGGGAAACTCAGGTAACTAAGTCATTTCCTCAAGGTTATACAGGAAGTCTGTGTCAGAGCTGGGAACAGTACCCAGATTTCCTCATTTGGAGTCCTATGTGTCAGCCACAAGACAATCCTTCTGCAGTAAAGTGGTCATCATGGGGTTGACTGTGTTACCCCTCCCCGTATTATGGGACAGAGCCATTCTTCAACCTTCCCTTACTTCTAGTTTAGTCAGTGGGAGTCCTGTCTCCACCCCACAAACTCTGTTGTGATGCAATTAAATAAAGCAGCAAGTTCCCAGCCTGCAGTTCTGTGAGTAGACTTGTATTTGTTGCACTAAATGATCCCTTTACAAATCTTTATAAATTGGTGGGGCTGCGTGACTAAGTGCTAGCTGTCGTACCCAGGTCCCTGAGGGTGCTGTAACACAGAGAATGCTGCAAGCTTAATTGTTACTAGCGCTTACTAATACTTGGTGGTAACTGTTGGGCTAATGAAGTAATTGGCTTAATAATGGGGAGGATATATAATTGGGAGGAAGAGGAAATAAAAGAGAAATCTCAGAGGCTGAGCGAAAGAAACTGGTATACCTGTGCTATGTCCTGTCATGTTTGGAAACTGAGGATTAAAAGGTACACGTGGTGAAAAAGAAACAGACTGTGTGTATTTGTCACTTGGAAACCCCATATATGGCTTAGGCACAGGGTAGCTTGAGAAGGACCCCATGATGGGCTGTTAACACTGATTATTGGTGAAGTTGCATGATGCCTCCTATTGTAAGATGATGTTTTCATTTGCTTATAACTTTTACAGACTTTAACCACTTGAGCTGAAACCTTCCAGGCTGTCTATCTCAGACTGGCTTGTTTTTTTTAAATTTTAGCCAAAACAGTTTGTCTCTGTCTGAGATACAGCTCGGGGAAAAATAGGCTGGATCTGTTCATCTGGGGATGAACTAGACTTTGGTAGTGAAGGAGGCTCTGGATGTAGGAGCCGTTTCATTTTGTTGCAGGAGTTGGGTACTATTTGTATTCCTGGGTCAGAGGTTCTAGGCCTACCCACAACTAAAACTCTCCCCCCTCCATCAGCTAAGAGAGAGCAACCACTGAGCCCAGGCTATAAATGACTTCTGGAGACAACACATGAAAAAACAGGAGTGGGAATGAACTAAGAGTTAAAGAATAAGGGCTCTAAATAGGGACTCTGAGCAGAGAACCCCGGACAACACCCACTCCTCCTTAAACACATCCAAGAAGGGATTCAAAACAGGCACCAGAGTTGCAGAGCTGTCCCCCCTCCCTCATCTAACCTCCTCCTTCTGGAGTGATGGATGGCTACTGTTGAAGGTGGTTATGGAAGAGGCAGAGGATTGTAGAAAGAGAAAGGATGGTCTCATGGGGAAGTCGGTTCAGTACTGCCCTGGAGAATGGGATTCTATTTCTGCCTCTCCCACAGAGTTCCTGTGTATTCATAGGCAAGTTACTTAAACCCAACATTCTACAGGTGGTCACTAATTATGTGTTCCTCATTTTCTGGGTGCCTGACTTAAGATCCTGTGGTCTGATTTGCAGAAGTGCTGAATGCTCACAGCTGCAACTGAACTCTATGGGAGCTATGCTTTAAACAGAAAGTGCAATGGAATATATACTCTGGAAATTTAGATCCTAGGCATCTCAAACTGGGCACTCAAAATTAGTGGAAACATTTGACCTTACTCTCTCTCTGGCTCAGTTCACCATCTGTAATGGCGAACTGCTGTGCTTGGAAAATAAAATTAATCAGTATCTGTGAAGTCCACTAATATCCTATTGCTGAGCTCCAGAGAAAAGCCCATGAGGAAGTTAATAATTCTCTCTTCAGAGCAGGGTTTGAATAGTGTGCAGTAAATAAAGTCTGGAGCCACACACTGCACAGCAAGGAAAAAATAAAATATCTAATAGCTGCTTGCCATCATTCCTGTGCATGGAATGAGGCAGAGGTCCTATGGAAAGAGTAGTATATGAGCATGTAATTAGTCTGTATTATATTGCATAGTACAAGAGGGTTATACTAAGGTTGCACTGGCAACCTGAATTCTGGCATTTTCTAACTTTTGAGTGCTTGACTTTGCAACCTTAATACTTTTAGAATCATGTAACTAGTTGAGAATCCCAGCTTCCATTAAAAAACAAAAACCCTCATGCTTGCAGGGAAAGCCTTTAGGATCCACTCCGGTCTCATTTTCAAGACTTCAAAACCAAAAGGCAAATAAAGAGAATCCAGTTTGTTAAATCTCATGGATTTTAAAGCCGACCTCAAACTTTTGGTGGGTCTGACTCATAATCTTTTAACACTTGAGGCTTGGCAATATTGCTACTTGGCTACAGCAATTCCCACAGCCCCAGTGCATTACCCACTCCTCATCAGTGGTAGCACTAAAAAACCTGTGCAAGCTTCTCTAACTTTGTTCTGACCCCTCTTCCTTCCCTCCTGCATGCACAGAATCCCCTCCAGATTGCAAAATTAAGGGTGGTGCAGGGAACATATCCCCTGTGAATTTTCCCAAAAGCTGCCTGCTCTTTGTATGTTAGAACCACATGAAATCCACTGTCACAGATTACTCTCAAGGTGCAGAGAAGGCAGCAAGATTTTCTCCCAATGCTCAGTCCTATGCCTATTTAAATTAACAGAAGTTTGCTGTTGATCTGAGTAGAAGCAGAAGTGAGCCCTTGCTGTGAAATCCAAAAATTGGGGAGTGTCTTTGGGGGCAGCTAACTGCTAAAAATTGTGATGATGTCTTAATAGTGGTAAATGTGCACAGAATTAAAACAATTCTCATTATTTGTGCTAAAATCAACTTTTCATTCTCACCAGGGAAGAAGGAAATGCAAAAACTGAGAAGGAAAAGTAAAACAAACAACCTCCACCAATCCCAGCCACCAGCTCTCCTTCACAAATGGTCAGTGACCTGAAACACTGACTTGTGGCGGTCTCCCGCGTCTTGGTAGGGGGTTAGACTAGATGACCCTTGCAGTCCCTTTGAACTCCATGGTTCTATGATTCTATGCCTGTGGGCAGGATACCTAGGCCTGAACCCACAAAGGGATCTAGGTGCCCAGAAAAATGACAGTAACAGTGATCCACAAAGCCTGAGTTTCACACCTAAGCTCCCTATAGAATGAATGTGAGGGGAGGCATTTTGTGGGAATGCAATCCACAAAAGCTAGCATGCTAGGCTGGGAGACACACAAGTTAATGTATCTCAGATCCTGACGAGAAGAGTGTGTCAAGCCCTGCCCCTCTCACAGAGATAGGTGCCTGAGTTCAGGCTGCAGGGAGATGCCTATTTCTGCTAACGATTCACAAATGAGAAACCCTTTCTGGCAGTCAGGTGGTTTAGGTGCATAAGTTTGTTTTTTGTGGGAATGAGTTAGGTGCCTGCCCTGCTCCATAAAAAACAGGAGGAGGAGGAGGTGGTGTTACTTTCTGCTGCTTCCCACCTTATAACTTTTATCCTGGGGTTTGCAGTTCTCAGTTGGGAGACCCAAGTTCAAGAAAGGATTTGAATGGGGTCTTCCACCTCTCAGGAGAGTGCCTGAGCTCTGAAATATTCTGATGTGGGGCTCCTTCGGTGTCTTCTGTTGGAAGCTGTTCCACTGTGGATATGTAATTAGAGAGTGATTGGAACATGAGGACTGGAACCTGGGTCTCTCCTTCCAGTTGAGTGCCCTGCCCACTAGACTATGGAGTCATTCTTGTTCAGCTTTTAATGGTCTGAGTCACACAAAGATGAAAAGTGGGCTGCTCAGGATGGGCCGTAGCTTGCAAAGATGCAAGCGAGGGTTGAGAGACAGTAGCCTTGAGCTACACTAGTAGGGCTGCTGAACATGGTGCATTACTAATCATGATCCAATCAGGTGAAGTACTGAAGTGAGTGGGTGTAGCAGGCTAGTGGACTGACAAAAACCTGCTTTCAATGAAGTCAATGACAAAAAATTCCTTTGATTTCAGTGGTTGTGGGATTAAGTAGTAAATTGATCAACAGCAAAAAATGAATCATAGTCTGGACTAACCTCTGTATTTATTCCCATGCTCCTTGTGACACTACTTGCTTTATCAATGGCCTCTGCTTAAGATATTTGCTTGTGATGTCATTCACACTATTTTAGATATACTGTTTTTCCATCATTACACTTTTCTATGTATAAAACAATTGTGTATGTTATGAGGAAATGTGCCACTGAACACTTTGAGATCATACTGTAAATTTATATTATATGGAGGAACATCCAGGGTTGGATTGTAAAGTGAAAGCAGCCCAGGCTGTTTCTTCTCAATAATCTCTATCTTTTACATGGCACATTTGCTGGGCCCCACAGGGAGACAGTCAAGGGAGTTGAACTCCCTCACAGAGTTCTAGTTAAATCTGCAACGAGAATGAATACATGTACTGTACATCTGTGCAACGTAACATTATTTACAGCGGACTATTTTTTAAGTTGCAGGGTGAGTGGGAGACTTGGGAATATATCATCATGTCCATCAGCATTAAAAAAAAATCTTAGGACCCAGCAATAGAAATGCTAGAAATTACAATACGCAGCACTGAAATTAGTTTCACCTCCACCAGAATCTCACACCATTATAGCAAGAAAAACAAACATGACCTGCCAAACTAGTTACCCCTCTTTGTCCTGTGCATCATCAGAAAAAGTCCGCCATTGCGTAAAACAATGTGGGCTCTTTCACACTGCTCTTCGAATTGATCAGTTTAGCGCAGATTGCCAGCAATGCTATAGTTAAAGTTCCATGAGGTTTTTTGTGGGGGGCGGGGGTGTGTGTCAGGATGCTCTTATTTTCTTTTTTGCTCATCTCACCTGTTTTCCTCAAGTCCTCCCCTCTCCATCACTTGTTCTGTCCCTCAGCTAGGCTCACTACTTCAATCCTATTTGGCCCCTCTTTCTTTCACACCACACACAGGCTGCCATCTCTTTATAAACTCTTTAAAATCCATAGTTTCCTCTCCATTAAAACTCTCATCCATATATTGGTCATCTCTTACCTTCAGTATTGAAACCTCCTCTCTGGTCCTTCTGCTGCTTTTCTTGCTCCTTTTCAGTCCATCCAAAAAGCTATTGCTATCATTCTTATTATTTGTATTATCATAACGTCACGGATAGGTGACCAGGCTCCAAGTGTTCTGGCAGCTGTACAAGCACAGAACAAAAAGATAGCTGCTAAAAATAGTTTCCTTTTTCCACTATTCTCTTACCACTCTATGTGCTACTATCATATTCAGATTCATTCACTGGCTCCCATTTGCCTTGGCATCATGTTTTGAAAAAACAACAACAAACAACAAACTAGGACCTGATTCTTCACTGCCTTACACCTTATGTAGCCATTTGCAACTGTGTAAAGCACTTCCAAATGAAAATGGTCATGTGTTACACCCACTATGCCCAGATGTAAATGGCTACAGAAAGTCAAAGGGAGGGGATAACCAGTCCTTAGCCTTCACACTCAATCTTCTACAGAACTCCATCCCCCTCTCCATGTACATTTCTACCCACCACTTGGGTTGCCAACCCCTCCAGGATTATCATGGAGTCTCCAGGAATTAAAGAATAATCTTTAATTAAAGATTGTCATGCGATGAAACCTCCAAGAATATGTCCAACCAAAACTGGCAACCGTACTCACCATTTTACTCTCTTTTTTTCCCCCTGCTTCAGTTCCTGCTCACTTTTCTCTGCACAAGCTTCCAGACTGACCATTTATATTGTACCACGAGCCAAATGTACAACTCCACAAGGTTGCTAAAGATCTCCTTGGTATCCTGTCTGGCCTCAGTGCTGCAAGGAAACTGGCAATCTTGAGGGGAATTGAAATTTGCTTGTTTTGAGTACTCAGTCCTGAGTCAGCTTTCACTGAGGTAAGAAGTTTCTTCTCTCCAACATCCCAAATTTATCTCCAATTCCAGTAACTTTTATAAAAATCAGATTTTACTAATGCTAGTCAGAAATAGAAAGCATAGCTGATTAAAATATAAACATAGCTAGTTTACTACTATGCAAAGGCTAGCTGACCAGGCATAATGAATATGCTACAAAGTATTGGATAATATGCCTAAAACACTTAGACAGTAGAAATTATCTGGTCTTACCTAGAAGAGAAATCCATGGACAAGATTCTTTGGCCTCAATATGGTCCTTCTGTGCCACTCTTTTAGTGCAAAAGGGCGGGAAGCCTGGCCCAAACCAAAGAACTAAGTGTTCCTCCTACATGATTTTTTAGGTGGTATAGAGCTAGCTATGTTACTTCCACTGGAACAGGAGACTCTAGGATAAGGAGGCATGGCCTAACTACTCCCACAATCCTTGACTGTCCTAACAGCCTCTTAGTAGCCATTATCTGCTGGTGAAAATTAGAGCATCCATGATCTCATTTGAGGGAAATTGAGTTTTCAGCAAGAGAGAATGTAGGTTGCTGAAAATTCAATCAGTATTTTTAAATGTATTTATTCATTGACTATTTGTTGAGTACTTAAAATGTGTTCAGTGCTTTATAGAATGTGGAGTACACAACACCCTTCCCCAAAGTGCTTACAGTCCAAGGCCCTGATCCTTCACAGTGATCTACCTACCCAGAGCCTTACTGCCATGCAGAAGATCCCTTTGTAAGTGTGGGGCCTTAGGGCATGATATTGCTTCTCTTGAAAGATAATTACAAAACTTCCATTGACTTCAATGATGGAGGATTGGGTCTTAACAGAATTAAAATTGTATTTTTTTTTTTTAAGATTAGATCTAGGGATGGTGGACAGGATTTAATTTGGAACCTAAATGTTGGGTCCTAAACCCGTTAACAATGTCCCTTTAAAATCATTCCACAATGTCTGTTTTAACTTTTGTAGCCATTCAGGTTGCCCACTTTCCCAGTACCCACTTGTTCACACAAGTCTTGCTGCTGAGCATGTCTGTGTGACTAGCTGTGACATGGCACCTTTCCTTTTCAAGTGACGCTCTCTCTCTGAAACACTTCCCACATTTTAGATCTATATTGAGCTCCATCCCACAGAGCCTTGGGGCCCAATTCTCCTCCCTTGGTAGCTTTGGTGTATTATTTATTATTATTAAACATAGGTCAGCCAACCTGGGGCCTTGTTGCTGTAGGTGCTGCACACACATATAGAAAAGGAGGGTGGATGCCTCAAGAGCTTTGCTTATGCTCCAGTGGCTGTTTTTGAAGTGGGTATTCACCCACGAAAGCTTATGCTCCAGTACCTCTGTTAGTCTATAAGGTGCCACAGGACCCTTTGTCGCTTCTACAGATCCAGACTAACATGGCTATCCCTCTGATACTTGATTTAAACCATCGGCTTTTAACTGATATGGTATAAAGACTGGTGCTGAAAAACCCATGTTAATAACAGTGGGAATTTTCTGTGTAAATTCCCTAGTGTAGACAAGGCTCGTGTATTCAAATATCTCCCTCTAGGCTGGAAGATTTTTCTCTGTGTGTGCGGTTTCTGCTTCCATGGAGGAAAGATCTTGTTCGATACGGATTTATTACAAGCTTCATCCTCTCTAGGGCAGGAGGGTTGTGGGGGAAGGGAGAAGGGCAGTTTCTCTCTAGCACACAGGGCTGGTACTAGGGGGTATCAAGCAGGGCAATTGTCCAGGGGCCCTGAGAAGTTATGGGTGGCGGGGCTCAGGGTGGGGGCCCACTCCTTAGTTTGTGCCCTGAGCCCCAGCGAGCCAGCGCTGGGGGCAGCGCGCAGAAATTCCTTGAATGCCCCTTGCCTACGGCCCGCAGGGGCTCATTGGTGAGCCGGCGCTTGCAGCTCCAGGCTTGGGGGAGCACTGAGGCTCGGGGACCCGTGTGTTGCCCGCAGCGCGGAGACTTGCCGTGGGCCAGATGAAAAAAATCAGCGGCCCACATCTGGCCCGTGGGGCCCCCACTTAGCCCAATACTGCAGTCCCTAAAGCCCCTGCATTAATCGGGCCCTGGGTGGGAGAGGATTTGCTCTGTGTGTGGGGTGTGTGTGTTACAGTCCCTTTTCTCTCTGGGGTGGGAGAGGATTTGCTGTGTGTGTGTGTGTGTGTGTGTGTTACAGCCCCTTTTTTTCTCTGGGGTGGGAGAGGATTTGCTGTGTGTTACAGTCCCTTTTCTCTCTGAGGTGGGAGAGGATTTCGCTGTGTGTGTTACAGTCCCTTTTCTCTCTGGGGTGGGAGAGGATTTCGCTGTGTGTATTTCACTAAGGGATAGGGTGAGCTCTTCAGGGGTGGGACTGCCCCTCCCTAGTGTGTATGTCCTGGCTACAGCCCCATGGGCCACTGACCTGACTGGGGATCTCTGGCTGCTACTACTGAGGGTTTTTTGACTCTTCCCCAACTCGGATCCTGGCCCCAGCGGGTCCCAGAGCAGGGCCCTGCCCGGGGATGGTGGCGGCCCTGCCCTGCGCTCCCCTCTGCCCCCGCAGGCGTCCCGGGAGCCGCTCAGCCGCTGGAGCGGCTCTCTCGTGCGAACCTCCCCGCCCTTCCGCGGCCACTTCTCTCTCGCTCTCGAAACGTCAGTGGGAATTTCCAGCCAGGAAGGAAGTGAGAGCGGCGGCAGCGGAGGGAGGAGAGGGGCGGTAACTCGCTGCGAAAGGGCAGCTGCTGCGGACCGGGCTGTGGGACGGAGCCGCCCGGGCCGCTCTCCAACCCAAGGGGGAAAATCCCCGCCCCGCTGCGACTGCAGAGGAGGAGGACGAGGAGGCGGCTGCTCCCGCCGGCCGCGCCGCTTCTCGCTCAGCCTGGTTTACATGGCGCCGCGCTGACTCCGGCAAGCGCGCTAGTGCCAGGCTGAGCGGCTGCCCGGAGCGGGGCTCACCCCCGGCCGAAGCGCCGGGGAAGGACGGGGCCGAGCCGGGATACGCCGCCGCGCCAGGGTGAGCACATAACTCGCTGTCGGGTCGTTGTCCGCCTGCTCTGGTGCCTTTGTAAACCTTCACCAGCTGCTTCACTTCCTCATTCCTGTTCGGGCTGCTCGGCCGGCCTGCGTGTGAAGCGGGATGAGCTTCACGCCAGGCAGCTGCTGCCCGGAGCGGCCCAGTGCTCCTCGCCTTTTAACCGGCGCCACGGCGGAGTGACTCCGGATTGACGCTGGTGCAACGGGCAGCAGGTTTTGGCCTGGCGGGACTTGTAATGTAAAGGAAACTGATCCGGAGTGGTGGGGAGGAGAAGAATGTTTTATATTTTAAATATCAACTTTCTTCTTGAAAGCGCCTCAGGCATTGTGCTGTGTCTCTGCTGCCATGACGTTCAGCTGTCTCTTAGCGGGAGGGTGGTAGCCAGGTATAAAGTACAGTGTGATGTCAGGCAGAGGGGAATGTTGGCAAAGGGCAGCCAGGCAGGCCCCACTTCTTCTGACCCTTGTCATGGGATCTTTAATAACAATAACACCCAACTCTTGTGTAGCTGCCAACGGAGAACTAACAGAACATAATTTTGCAAGTTCTCATCCAAACGACTGATATACAGTAAGCGGCGTAGAGCTATTTATCTAGGGTATATCCAGATTCGTTAGTATTAGCTTTAAAAGCAAACAAAGGAGAGAAAATGAGGAATTATTATTAAAATAATCTGAGCAGGTCCAAAGCAATAGGTGTCCAGCAGGTGCTGCCTGCTAGGAGCACGTATGGCTTGGGACACTGTACAGTAATGTAGTGTACTGAATCCTAGGTGAGTTTACAAAATGAGAGTTTGTGTGGTGTGTTTCTCATTCTGAAAACCTCATTGCTTCTAAGTGCGGGTGTCTTCCCTATATATGGGAACCTGTCAATATGATTGATTTACCCCCTCCCCTATCTCCATCCTCCATCAATTTATGGAGTCATTGGACCAGAAATGAAGTGTTACTGGTCACTTAACTAGTCGTTCAGTAAATGAATGACTTATTGTGAATGACTTTGTGTTGTGGATTTTCCTTAAAGGGTGACTGTCCACTTGATTTTTTTTTTCAATTATGCAAATTCAAAAATTCCAGTTTCTGTGAGTGCACACTTTAAATTTCATGCTGTGATATTTCTTGGTAAAGAATACTGCAAATAAGAAATGTATATGGCTTTTTCTACTCTTTTGTTAATGTTTGTAAGCTAGGGAGAAACTCACTCTACATAAAGTGAGTCCACAAAACAAACAAAAACTGAAAAAGGAAGGGGGAAGAATTATTTTTTAACTTTGTAGGGGTTACTAGTAACTAGAGGAGGCACAGAATTTCAGTCTGAAAATACAGTGATTTTTTTCAAATGTCCCTTTGATTTCACATGTGAAATTCCTACTTCATCTGAAAGAAAAATCAGGGTTTCTACTACATTGCATTGTTTGGGTTCCCTTAAAAACTAGTCACTTACCAATATGACTGGTGTAAGCATTATTTCTGATATTTTCAATAATTCCATTCTAAGTATAGGGAATACTGCAGCTAATTTAAATAATTTCAAAAGCAGTAAATGGGATCTGCAGTACTAAATAATGAAAATGAAATTATCATGGGTGGAAAATAATAGCTAATTGTTTTGTTACATTCGGCCCTAAAAATAAGAGGATTCAACTCTCCATTATTTTTCATTTGAGTGGCATTTGTTGACATGAATGAATGAGCATTATTAAGTTACTCACTTCACGAGAACCAAAAATAGGATATAGTTTCTGACACTTACATGCAAAATGGAGTCTGCATTAAGATGAATTACGTTATGTGGCCCTGATCCCCCAAATGCTTCTGCATATGAGCAACTTTATGCAGACAAGTGAAATTAAGTATGCATGTAAGAGTTTGCAGGATTGGGGTTTTATGGATTAAGCATTGCTATTGGTTTAACAATACTTTTCAGTTAAAAATGGTAAATTTTAAAAGGCAGTAGTCTTTGCAAAAACTTATACACATTTGCTAAAATGAAAAGTTTGAGAGGAAAATATAGATAACATAAATTGACAAATTTAAGTCCTTTCTTTCCACTTTTTTTCTTCCGAAGAAGAAAAATCAAAGCAGATACTAAAGGGTTTGATGCTCCACTCCAACACTCCAGATTTGCAACAGTATTACTCCATAAAACTGATGTAATGGGTGAAGAATGTGACCAACTGTTTTGTTTTGAATTCTGGAGTTTATTTGCAGTTTACTGTGAATTTGTTTACTTTTCTAAATATTCTGCTAGCCAAAAAAGGATTTTTTTTTCTGGTTTAGAGCCACACTTCTGTCATTTGAAGAAAGGAAACTATTGCTGATTTGGGGGGGCGGGGGGGGGGAGTTGCAGTATTTTGTTGTCTATATCAATAGATGAGCAATAATTGAGTTGCTAAAATACAAAAACAATACACTATTTAAAGACTCAAATGTGGTTCTTCAGATGGTGTATATTGTCATAGTTATGTGATTCATTGACATTCAAGCTATGGGGCGAAGGGGGGGCAGTGCCTCGCCCCTGACCTTAGTTTGCCCCTGACCCAGACTTTTCATAGGTCTATATGCTCCATTATGTCTTCTACTGCCCCTCCCCCTCCCCTGACTTTTCAGGCTATAATATAACAACATATAATGTTATATATACTGAAACACAACTTCCTCCCCTCCCCCCAATATTTCTGAAATGGCGCCCCAGAGCTATGATATGCACACTAGCAAAGAATCTGCCCCCACTTGAATACACTTGAATTTTTATTTAGCCTTCTAAGGACTAGCTTTGGTAAAGTGTCTGCAAGAATTGTGAATAATTTCATACTGCAGTATTGATTTTAACAGGGGGAAAGCTTTTCTTTCCCTTTCCTGCCCAGACCTTCCCTTCCCCCTGCCCCCCTATCCCTTCTAATGGAAGAAATTTACATCAACATCAACAAAAAAAGTCATCACAAAATTAAATTAGTTTCACTAATAACTAGTCAATAGATGCTGGAGAGAGTTTAGATTATGAAACTGAGAATGATTTGGTTTCATTTTGGTGTGGAGTTGTGTAGGTCTAAAAAATACTGACTTCCTCAGTGAAGTAATTTTGTGGCAGCCCAATCTCAATCCTTTGGTGAATTTTGAAGCTATTTTGCACAGTAAAAAATGCCCTGGAAAAAAGTACTTGTGATAGAAAAGGAAAATGAGGAAGGAATGGGGGGTGGGGGGGGGGGGGAGGGAATGGAGAGCACTGGTTAATTTAGTACCACCTTTTAAACATTTCCTACTTACAATTACTTATATATATGTAGTTTCACAATTATTTTAGGTATTTTTCTTTAAGCTTGATTTATTACTCGTATTTGTCTGGGACTATGTGATTTCAGTAATGCTTAGCAATAGATATCTATAGGGAAGCATCATTACATCACAAACTCAACACTTGGTAAATATTGGAATTTTCATGAAAAATCAAGTTCCCCTTTCTAATCGGTGTTGCTTTGTCCTTTTTACTTCCTGTATGCTGCTACATATATAATGATCCATGAGCTAACCCAGAAAATGTCCTTCAATAGTAGGACCCCACGTATGGTGTTTCTTATATACAGTGGACCTGTTCTAGGAGCATAGGAACCAAACTGGAAGCCATTTCTGTGTATGAGGGTTATGGAGTATAAGTATTAAAATTCATAGGCTAATTTATGGAACCAAATTTTCCCTTGTAGTTACACACATCCTACCCCACTGACACAGAGGTTGAAAAGATGTAACTGAGAACCGAATGTTTTATTCATTTATTGTTTGCTTTTTGTGCCAAGAGAAACTATTGCTCAGAAACCTGTGTGGTCTTTGGACACACTGTTTTATCAGATGAGCATGTGTCATGAGAGACCACTTGAGGATAGAAATTAATCTGAACTAATTCATAATCTAAGTCATAATTCAAAATGATCTGGACAAATTGGGTAATAAGCAGGAAGAACTGGAAGTGCTAATAAATAAATTCAACTATGACATTGTTGGCATCACCGAAACTTGGTGGGGTAATACACATGATTGGAATGTTGGTATGGATGGGTACAGCTTGCTCAGGAAGGACAGATGGGAAAAAGGGAGGAGGTGTTGCCTTATATATTAATATATATAACATTATATATATATATGTTGAGAGTCTCTGGGTTAGGCTAAAAGGGGTAAAAACAAGGGTGATGTCATGCTAGGAGTCTACTACAGGCCACCTAACCAGGTGGAAGAGGTGGATGAGGCTTTTTTTAAACAACTAACAAAATCATCCAAAGCCCAAGATTTGGTGGTGATGGGGGACTTCAACTATCCAGATATATGTTGGGAAAATAACACGGCGGGGCACAGACTATCCAATAAGTTCTTGGACTGCATTGCAGATAACTTTTTATTTCAGAAGGTTGAGAAAGCTACTAGGGGGGAAGCTGTTCTAGATTTGATTTTAACAAATAGGGAGGAACTCGTTGAGAACTTGAAAGTAGAAGGCAGCTTGGGCGAAAGTGATCATGAAATCCTAGCGTTCACAATTCTAAGGAAGGGTAGAAGGGAGTACAGCAAAATAGAGACAATGGATTTCAGGAAAGCGGATTTTGGTAAACTCAGAGAGCTGATAGGTAAGGTCCCATGGGAATCAAGACTGAGGGGAAAAACAACTGAGGAGAGCTGGCAGTATTTGAAAGGGACACTATTAAGGGCCCAAAAGCAAACTATTCTGCTGGGTAGGAAAGATAGAAAAAGTGGCAAAAGACCACCTTGGCTTAACCATGAGATCTTGCAAGATCTAAAAAATAAAAGGAGTCATATAAAAAATGGAAAGTAGGACAAATTACAAAGGATGAACATAGGCAAACAACACGGGAATGCAGGGGCAAGATTAGAAAGGCAAAGGCACAAAATGAGCTCAAACTAGCTGCAGGAATAAAGGGAAACAAGAAAACTTTTTATCAATACATTAGAAGCAAGAGGAAGACCAAGTACAGGGTAGGCCCACTACTCAGTGAGGAGGGAGAAACAGTAACAGGCAACTTGGAAATGGCAGAGATGCTTAATGACTTCTTTGTTTCGGTCTTCACCGAGAAGTCTGAGGGAAGGCCTAACATAGTGAATGCAAATGGGATGGGGGAAGGTTTAGAAGATAAAATAAAAAAAGAACAAGTTAAAAATCACTTAGATAAGTTAGATGCCTGCAAGTCACCAGGACCTGATGAAATGCATCCTAGAATACTCAAGGAGCTAATAGAGGAGGTATCTGAGCCTCTAGCGATTATCTTTGGTAAATCATGGGAGACAGTAGAGATTCCAGAAGACTGGAAAAGGGCAAATATAGTGCCCATCTATAAAAAGGGAAATAAAAACAACCCAGGAAACTACAGACCAGTTAGTTTAACTTCTGTGCCAGGGAAAATAATGGAGCAAGTAATTAAGGAAATCATCTGCAAACACTTGGAAGGTGGTAAGGTGATAGGGAATAACCAGCATGGATTTGTAAAGAACAAATCATGTCAAACCAATCTGATAGCTTTCTTTGATAGGATAACGAGTCTTGTGGATAAGGAAGAAGCGGTGGATGTGGTATACTTAGACTTTAGTAAGGCATTTGATACGGTCTCGCATGATATTCTTATCAATAAACTAGGGAAATACAACTTAGATCGGGCTACTATGAGGTGGGTGCGCAACTGGCTGGATAACCGTACTCAGAGAGTAGTTATTAATGGTTCCCAATCCTGCTGGAAAGGTATAACGAGTGGGGTTCCGCAAGGGTCTGTTTTGGGACCGGCTCTGTTCAATATCTTCATCAACAACTTGGATATTGGCATAGAAAGTACGCTTATTAAGTTTGCAGATGATACCAAACTGGGAGGGATTGCAACTGCTTTGGAGGATAGGGTCATAATTCAAAATGATCTGGACAAATTGGAGAAATGGTCAGAGGTAAACAGGATGAAGTTTAATAAGGACAAATGCAAAGTGCTCCACTTAGGTAGGAACAATCAGTTTCACACATACAGAATGGGAGGAGATTGTCTAGGAAGGAGTACGGCAGAAAGGGATCTAGGGTTTATAGTGGACCACAAGCTAAATATGAGTCAACAGTGTGATGCTGTTGCAAAAAAAGCAAACATGATTCTGGGCTGCATTAACAGGTGTGTTGTGAGCAAGACACGAGAAGTCATTCTTCCACTCTACTCTGCGCTGGTTAGGCCTCAACTGGAGTATTGTGTCCAGTTCTGGGCACCGCATTTCAAGAAAGATGTGGAGAAATTGGAGAGGGTCCAGAGAAGAGCAACAAGAATGATTAAGGGTCTAGAGAACATGACCTATGAAGGAAGGCTGAAGGAATTGGGTTTGTTTAAAGAGAAGACTGAGAGGGGACATGATAACGGTCTTCAGGTATCTAAAAGGGTGTCATAAGGAGGAGGGAGAAAACTTGTTCATCTTAGCATCTGAGGCTAGACCAAGAAGCAATGGGCTTAAATTGCAGCAAGGGAGGTTTAGGTTGGACATTAGGAAAAAGTTCCTAACTGTCAGGGTGGTTAAACACTGGAATAAACTGCCCAGGGAGGTTGTGGAATCTCCATCTCTGGAGATATTTAAGATTAGGTTAGATAAAGGTCTATCAGGGATGGTCTAGACAGTAATTGGTCCTGCCATGAGGGCAGGGGGCTGGACTTGATGACCTCTCGAGGTCCCTTCCAGCCCTAGAATCTATAAAACATTCCTGCCTTGTAGACCGCTGTTGTTTCCCAGTTATAATTTTAAATGTAAATGTATTTTTATGGGAGAGAGAATCTTGTTTACTCAATAGCAAGCAAGAACGTTTCTAAACAACTTTCTTTCAATTTACTGATGGATTTATCCTGCAGAGGATTCCTGCTCCAAAAATGAAAATAGTGGAGTTAATTATGTAAAAAAATGGAAAAAGAGTTCTAGACATTCAGCTCTAGACCAGACAAGTTGTGTCTTAAAGTTCCCATATGATAGCCACTATGTGAACTGTGATAGGCTTAGAAAAATTTCTGCCTTGCCAAAATCATAATCACAACTGTCACTAATTATGAAGTTAGTCCAATGTTGGACTTACTTATTGTCTCAGTAATTATGTCCTCATTTCCAAAAGGTACTTAAGCACGTGCCTAGCTTTAAGCACATGAGTAGTTCCATTGAAATCCATGGGACCACCCCTATCTTTATGTTAAGCATGTGGTTAAGTACCTTGCTAAATCAGGGTCTGTGTTTGTTGACAATTTCATCTGAGAGGCCAAGGACTAAATAGGCGAGTTTCTGAATTATTCTGTCTCTGTCCCCTTTTATAAGTAAAATCTCTAGATTAGTTATTGAGCTACACTGGCAGACTGAGCACCAGTGAAATCCAGCACCAAATTAATTACATTCTTCCTGTTGTAAGGCCCAAAATTAGTTAAGGTAAAACACTATGGGCTAGACTAACAAAGAAATTTACATGTGGTAAGGCTGAGCATTACCATGCCTAATTTTTAGGCACCTAGAAAATCACTGGGTTAGGCACTGAGGGTCCCTGTACAATGAATGGGGAGAGATGGGTGCCTCAGAATGGGATTATGCAAAACCAGTACGCTGGGTGGCTCGTTGCCTAATTTAGCTAGTGGGAGATGCCACGTCAAGGGGTGTGTGCTAAGCCCTCCCCCTCTCTTGGAGATGTGTGCCTAAAACCAGGCTGCTGGCATGTTTCTCCCTCTCATTGGGATTCCCAGCTCCCAATCTTGTCCTCAGGTTAGGCTCCTATGCTGTTTTAGCAAGATGCCAGGGACCAGAGAGGGAGACCTCCCTTATAATCTTTAGACCAGTGGATAGGGTACTCTCCCAAGATGTAGAAGACTTTCCTCCCTATTTCAGATCCCTTGCCCTGATGGGGAGAAAAGTGGCAAATCTCTCTTCAGACCCTCTCTCAAGCGAAAGCTCTAACCACTGGGCAAAGGGATATTCTGATGTGGGTCTCCCTTAGTCTCTCTCTCCTGTTGACGCTGTCCCACTTTGGATTAAATAATGAAAGAATCATTGGGCAAGAGAGAGTGTGGAAACACGGGAAGGACTGTAACCTGGTGATTAGAGCACTCACCTGGGAGAGCCAGGATCCAGTCCCCCTGCTGCAGTGACTTTTTGTATTATTCACAATGGAATAGCTTCAACAAGAGAGGTTGAGCCCTCCCCTCCCTCCATAACTCAGAATATCCTGTAGCTCAGTGATCATGGCACTTACTTGAGGGTGGCAAAGCCCAGTTCAAATCTCTTCTCCCCTCATGTGGAGTGTGGACTTGAACTGTGGATCTCCCACATCCCAGGTGAGTATCCTAACCACTGGGCTAAAAGTTATGAGGGTGGTCCTCTTTCTTCCCCTGCCCCATTTTGTGTGAGTTCACCTATTGGAGTCTGATCCAGTAGACAAGGTCTGAACACATTCACTGGATGGGGCCCTGCAGGCGAGTTAGGTGGAGGAATGCCTATCTTCACCCAGTTTGTGAATCAGTCCGGGCCTTAGCCCTCCATAACCTGGCGTGGAGCTGCAGTGTGCATGCCCAGAGGCTGAAACATAGTTTCCCTGGAAACTTTTACTGCACAAATGTAGGCGGAGAGTGATTTTTTTTTTTTTTTTTTTAAGCACCAACAAGGTGTGGGAGGCAGCTGAGTGGGGGTTTTGTGAATCCCAATGGAGCCTGATTCTGGGATTTAGGCACCTACCATGGCAGTTAGGGATACATTCACAAAAGGACTTAGTCACCTATCCGCTTCAATCCAGCGAGTGACTTCTATTGGTATTTCAAAGGGTGAAGAACAGGTGAGCCCCTACGTATGATGTTCTTTAAAATCAGATTTCTTACCTCTCACAGATTGATGGACAGTTTGAGGCACGTTAATAAAATAAGCAATAGAGGTACTCCCATGATTTTCTAATTTTACTAGTGATGTTTTGAAATATTTTATGTTGTATAATATGAATTATACTGCATACAATTGAGGCCTGAGCGATTGTTGTCATTTGTTTTGTTTTATATGGATTAAATCCCAAACAGCCTGAGTTCTACCTCCCAAATCTCATTTTGAAAATAGGGTTCAGCCTCCTCAAAACCCAGACTTTTAAAAGCTCACGTTGTTGTCCTCAGTCTTACCTATATTATTTGCTGATTGACATTGCACCACCGACCAGTCAGAAGGTCAGCACTTCCAATTTTCAGTGTCGGCTTGCAAAGAAAGGGTCATTGAGAATCCCTGGCCACCACCTCCACCATGAAAAAGAACTGATGGAGCTCTTGCTACCTCCAGAGCCCCCTCTCTCCACAGTGTATGTCAATGTTCTTGTTTAAATGGGGAACCCACCCTGCCTGTATTACACTCTAAAGCCTGCGCTGGAAGTAAAACTGATGGTGTATGACAATGTGTTGGAGCTACAAATATGAAATTGTGGTTGGGGGGGGGGGTTGTTTGTTTGTTCATTTTTAGTTACTTGAGAAATTATTCATTTGCCGTAAATGATCAGGTTCTACTCTGGATACTCATGTGCAATTCTCCTTTAGAAGAAGGGGACGTGTGTATGCTTCCTGGGTTACAATTTGACTGGTTTTACATAAAACTTGAATATAATACAATTACAAACAGGGCCGGCCTTAGGAAAAATGGCGCCCTGGGCAAACTTGTATTTTGGTGCCCCTGGCCCCCACTGCGTGTCCCCTCCCTCCCCCCCATTGCCCTCATGCTCGGTTGCCTCCCTAGGCTACCCCCCCAGCCACCCATAGATCACCTCTGGCCCCCAACCCCCTCTGCCTTCCTGGACTCCCCCATCTACCCCCCGTTGCCCCTGTGCCCTGCTGCCTCCCTCCCATTGTCCCAAGTTCCCTTCTGCAGCCTTGCACCATAGACCTGCCCCCCTCCTTGCCTCTTGACCATGGATCCCCATGACCACAATGCTGTAGGCAGTCGCACACCCATAAGGCCGGCCTTGATTACAAACATAAAATTTAAGGGTTTTTTAAAAGCCACTCCAAAATTTATTGTTTCTTTATTTCTTCTGATATTTTTAAACCTGAGTTTAACAAAAAATGGATCGTCCAAAATCCTGGTGGCTCATACAGAGTCCTCACTCCGATTACTTACTTTTTAAAGACAGTTCACTACCGTCCATTTCTATCTGTGGATATACAGCTGTTGAACCTGAATAGTTTTGTCATCATATTCTATTTGTATTTTGAGAACATAGTTTGTAGCAAGTGTGAGAACTGTTTAATTTTTCAGTTTCATTCATCTGTATTTGTTTAACAAAAACATTCAAACATTTCCAAGAAATGCACATTGGAAACATAATCCCCAACTATACATATAAAATGATGGGGCCTAAATTATCTGTTACCACTCAAGAAAGAGATCTTGGAGCCACTGTGGATAGTTCTCTGAGAACATCCACTCAATGTGCAGCGGCAGTCAAAAAAGTGAACAATGTTGGGAATCGTTAGGAAAGGGATAGATATAAGACAGATAATATCATATTGCCTCTATATAAATCCATAGTACACCCACATCTTGAATACTGCATGCAGATTTGGTCACCCATCTCAAAAACGATATATTGGAATTGGAAAAGGTACAGAAAAGGGCAACAAAAATGATTAGGGGTATGGAACAGCTTCCATATGAGGAAAAATTAATAAGACTGGGATTTTTCAGCTTGGAAAAGAGACAACTAAGGAGCAATATGCTAGAGCAGGGGTGGCCAACCTGTGGCTCCAGAGCCGCATGCGGCTCTCTCCAGAAGTTAATATGCGGCTCCTTGTATAGGTACTGATACCGGGGCTGGAGCTACAGGCACCAACTTTCCAATGTGCCGGGTGGTGCTCACTGCTCAACCCCTGACTCTGCCACAGGCCCTGCCCCTACTTCACCACATCCCCCAAAGCCCCTGCTCCTTTCTGCCCCCTTCCCTGAGCCTGCCTCACCCTCGCTCCTTCCCCTCCCCCCAGAGCCTCCTACATGCCTGTAACGATGCTGGTTCTGGCAGGACCCAACTGAAAGTGCCAGTTCAGGACAAATTGCTTCAAGCGGGGCAATTACAGCCCAAGGCTGGGGTTTTTCCACCTCTAAAGCAAACCAAACCAGCCAGACAGAGGAGACTTTGGTTTTACCCCACTGGCTAACCACAAGTCATCCCAATCAACCCCCTAAGACACTCCAGTTTCCCAGTCTCACCACCAGTGCCACTCGTTATGGGGACAAATGGTCATGAAAACCAATGCCCCAGTAAAAGAAAAAAGGTTCTCCGGATCCCAACAGATCAAACCTCAGAGCCAGGTCAATATACAACTCAGATCTTACCCACAAATCACGCTGTTGCCAATCCTTTAGAATCTAAAATCTAAAGGTTTATTCAGAAAAGGAAAAAGGTATAGGTGAGAGCTAGAATTGGTTAAAAGGAATCAATTACATACAGTAATGGCAAAGTTCATGGTTCAGGCTTGCAGTAGAGATGAAATACTGCAGGTTCAAATCAAGTCTCTGGATTACATCCACAGCTGGGATGGGTCCTTCAGTCCTTTGTTCAAAGCTTCCATTTGTAGCAACATCCCTCCAGAGGTAAGAAGCAGGAAAGAAGACAAAATGGAGATGAGGCAGCCGCCTTTTATACTTTCTTCCAGGTGTAAAGGCACCTCTTTGTCCTAACTGTGAAAAATCACAGCAAAATGGAGGCTGGAGTCACATGGGCAGGTCCCTGCATACCTTGCTGAATCATAAGGTGTGTCTGCTTCCTCTCAATGGGCCAATTGTATAGTCGATGGTCCTTAATGGGCCATCAAGCAGTCCTGGCAGAGCTGATAGCTTGTCTGGGATCCCAGAAGCACAGCCCCAGTTTGAAATACAGACAGTATAAAGCCAATATTCATAACTTCAACTACAAAACTGATACATACATATAAATGGCGTAATCATAACCAGCCAAGCATAACCCGGTCTTAGACACCTCATTTGACCCCCTTTATATAAGATTTGGTGCCACTACAGGACCTTTGTTGCAACAATGATTTTATACGGTCCCAGTTATTGTCAATAACGTCACAATGCCACTGGAGGCATAGGGAAGGGGGAGGCGCTGATTAGCAGGGCTGCTGACAGGCGGTGGAAAGCTGATGGGAGGCTGCTGATGTATTACTGTGGCTCTTTGGCAATGTGCATAGGTAAATTCTGGCTCCTTCTCAAGCGCAGGTTCGCCACCCCTGTGCTAGAGGTCTATAAAATCATGACGGGTGTGGAGAAAGTAAATAAGGAAGTATTATTTATTCCTCATAACACAAGAATTAGGGGTCACAAAATGAAATTAAAGGGCTGCAGGTTTAAAACAAACAAAAGGAAGTATTTCTTCACACAACGCACAGTGAACATAGAACTCCTTGCCGGAAAATGTTGTTGTGACGGCCAAGACTATAATAGAGTTCAAAAAAGAACTAGATAAGTTCATGAAGGATAGGCCTCTCAATGGCTATCAGCCAGGATGGGCAGGGATGTTTTCCCTAGCTTGTTTGTCAGAAACTGGGAATGGGTGACAGGGGATGGATCACTTGATGATTACCTGTTCTATTCATTCCCTCTAAAGCACCTGGCATTGGCTACTGTCAGAAGACACCTACTGGGCTAGATCGACCTTTGGTGGTGAACAGTGTGGCTGTTCTTATTCCTGTTTTACTCAGGATTAATATGCTTGAAGCACAATTTATGTGTAGAGCAAATGTTAACATATCACCGTCTATCATTAGGTCACTACTTCATTTTTTATTCTTTCCCTAAATAGTCATAATCTAGAAGTCCCCTTAGTAAGGAAAGTCATTAGGTTTCCAGGGATGCTCAGTGAAGTAAGATTAATGAGGGAACACTGCCCATTTTGCAGGAACAAAGCAAAATACAGGTGTAAGTTACAAGAACTACATATTCCTCACTGATTTTCACATTACATTTAGTGCCAATTATTATTTACAAATTTTATCTTAAACTGTTGGCATCAGTAGCACAGTATCGGGGTAATTAACCTTATTAGGCTCAATGGTGGAGCATATTCTGCAACTCTTATGGAGATTATTCCCAACCTGTCTTAACCCTTCTTAAAGGCAGCAAAATTTTTTGGTTATATTGTATGTGGATTAATTATACAAATAAGACAGCTGTTCCCCAGTATTATTACTGTTTGTCTGATAAACTTGCCCATGCTATCAAATGTTTAGCTCAATAAACATCCCTCCCCTCCAAGCTCAGTGGTTTGAGCATTGGCCTGCTAAACCCAGGGTTGTGAGCTCAATCCTTGAGGGAGCCATTTAGGGATCTGGGGCAAAAAGTGGGGGTTGGTCCTGCTTTGAGCAGGGGGTTGGACTAGATGATCTCCTAAGGTTCCTTCCAACCCTGATATTCTATGATTCTATGATAAAATAATTTGTTTCTTGTAGAAAATCTATGGCCATATTTTCAAAAGAGCTCAGTCAGAACCCAGTAGCTCCCATTTAGATTTTTAAATAAGGGTCTACATTTTCATAAGATTTCAGCTCCCACTTAAGGTACAACATTAAGTGGACATATTTTCAAAAGTGCTCAGCATCCAGCAACTTCTGTTGAGAGTAGTTGTGGGTGTTGAGCACATTTGAAAATGTGGCCCCTAGTCTTTGTTAATCATTTTATTGTCACAAGCAATTACAGACTTTCTGTAGGCTATAATTCTATGCAGATTCTGTGGGTAGACATCCTTGATGGCTGGTAATGCATCCTTTGATGAAAGAATTTTTAAGATGGAGTGTACAATTATTGTTTAAAAAGAACTAAGATATTATTTAAGATCCTAAATCAAGAGGAAAAATAATTTCCATCTGAAATAGTATCAGTTTTAAGATACACAAGGCCAAAACCTCCTGAGTCCCATCAAACAGAAAACCATAACTAGCCATAGCAAATAATAAAGATTGTGTTAGTAGAAAAACCAGCGTACGATGTCATCATTCTAGGTTGACGTAGAAAAATTAGACGATCTACAGATTTGTAAGTGGCTGGAGAAATGTAGCAATTTAAATTCTGCACCCCCTTAACAGCACTGGAGAAGGCTGCTTCTCTGTGATACATTAAAAATAGTTGCATATTACTGTATCTTCTTTTCAATAGCATGTCTAAAACTGTACGTTCTGTATAAAACTTTCAAAAATCTCTAACAAAACCAGTACTGAAGTCACAGAGGGGGGAAAAGGACATTAGTAATATGTAAAAAAGGAAAGGATCTGCTAAGAGGTTAAAAGGATGATGTCAAGTTGAGATTAATCAGTTTCTGTAATGTAGTTTCACATGTTTCAGCTGCCTCAGAGACCCCCGTCAATTTTTGTGATTTTTACAAACACCTTTCATGTTTTTTAAAATGTTCTTTCACTTCTTGCTGTGTGAAAGATCCAGTCATACAATGAGTGTAACAGTGAATGTATACAATTGTATACAAAATGACGTTAAGAGCAAACAAACCTAAAAATTGAGGAAAATAATTTTGTGTCTAATCTCTCAGTTATAATAATTTAGGGGGTCTCACCTGTAACAGTAGCAGTTAGGTGTACATATAAAATGTGTAATTATGCATGCAACTTTCAAATTCCCAGTATTTCCAAAGCCATTCCTCAGAACAATATTTTAACTTAATGATCACATCATATTCTGCCATTACCTAGGTATTAGGGAATACTGCCATGTATTAGAACTAATACAAACAAAATAGGTAGTGGGATAGCTGTGGAAACAAAATGACTGCTACGGCTAAACCTTCTCTGCAAAAGACTCTCTTTTTTTTTTTCCTGAATAATTTCCCGTTGGTGCAGCTCCACCCGTGGTAGCAATGCTGGGAGTGCAAGACACAGGTAGCTGCCAGCGATTCTACCCCTTTGTTGTATATACCTGCTTTAAACAGGTTTAGACAACATGGTCTTTAAAATGCTAGCGACTGCCTGGAGCTCTGCCTACGCTAGTGTTTCCACTGGTGCTCCCACTGATGGAGCTGCACCAGTGTTAGCAAAGGAATTTTTTTCAGAAAAAAGCCTTGTGTAGATACAGTCTAAAAGTTTTACAGTGAGCTAAAGGCCAGACGTGGTTAAAACTACAAAAAGCAGGTTCCTTGTGTAGCTGTTGTACATTATGTTGATGACTTATCTTGCCCTATGTGTATCCTCTCCAGGAGTTTAGAAGGCCTGAGGCTTTGTGCATGTAATAATATATTGTGCTTCTCATCAGTAGATCATAAAGCACTTTACAAAGAAGTTTCGTATATTTATCCCTGTTTTACAGATGGGCAAACTGTGGCGCAGAGCAGTAAAGTGACTTGCTTAAGGTCACCCAATCTGCCAGAGGCAGAGCTGGGAATAGAACCCAGGTTTCCTACACTCTCAGCTCTACAGTGAGATAAAACAGTTTACTCTGTACAGACATGGATTATGTATCAGTAGAGAAAAATTAGGACTAAGGATGATTCTGAGGTTACAGAGAGTAGGGGCAAATAGGAGGGAGGAGGAAGAGATACAGGTTGAAGTATTGTGTGAGGATTATGTAGTACAGGCATCAGCAACTTTTGGCACGCGGCTTGCCAGGGTAAGCCCCCTGGCGGGCCGGGGTAGTTTGTTTACTTGCCGTGTCCGCAGGTTCGGCCGATCGCGGCTCCCACTGACTGCAGTTCACCGTCCCAGGCCAATGGGGCTGCGGGAAGTGGCAAGTAAACAAACCGGCCCGGCCTACCAGGGGGCTTACCCTGGTGAGCTGCATGCCAAAGGTTGCCGATGCCTAATGTAGTACAACAATTATCATTTGTATCTGCAGAATTCACCACTAGAATTTCTAAGCACTCAACAGCAATGGGCATATCTCGAAAAGCAGAGTCATCTATAAGCAAACAGAAAGCCTGCCATATTTTATAGCTGTGATTAGTACAACATGATATATATTTCTGGTATCATTCCTGTGAAATATGACTTCAGTTCAACTCCCCATTCCCTGTTTTTCCTTATTTTGAGTAAGCAAAAGAAATCTGCTAACAGGATTAGTAATCATGGTTTATCTGCAGCAGCTGTTGGTTTACACATTTTTATTTAGAAAACCTTCTTTTTTATATGTAAATACTAGGGAAGGGCAAACAAATTTGAATATAAAATAGAATTGACACGTGTATGTGAGAGCATCCCTGGCTAGAAAACTTGTAGCAGGGACTGTTCTTTCAGGATTTCCAGCCAGTTGAGGATGGGAGTTGTTTGTCATTGCGCTGTATTTACTTTCTAGATTCCCCTTTCTGGAAAAAGAGGGTGTTCTTATACACACCAATATCAGGAGAGAAAAACAAGCTGTTTTGTAAAAGTCTTCGGGGATTTAATAGAGGCAGATATCCTTCCTATAGAACTTTTAATAGACCACATCTGAATAATTCTATTGCAGAGGTATAATCTTTTAAAAAGTCTGTATGAAGGAGACATTCTCTATTCAGTTACATACATTTTCAGAGTAACCTCTATAGAATTTTACTTAATTTCTAGAGATCCCTGTTAGTTTAATCTCTATTAAATTCTATAGGACATATCTATTGGACTGAATTTAAATATCTTGGCCTAGGAGTTGGCAAAATGGGTTTCTAAAAAAAAATAGCAATAAACCCTTGTAAACAGGGAGGGTTGGCATGTATGTTCTCTGAAGAGGCTGTCAGCATCATGTTAGCTTGTAATTGACTGCTTTAATGTAGTTTAGGTGGCATAGAAAATTTGAGGAGAGAGATCAGTAGCTGCTTAAAATGTTTTCCCCAACTATCACTCTTCACGTGACTAGGCTTTAGATGTAAAAGCCCTAGAAGGTGTTACATGGATGTTATTGGCACTGTTTTTCCTTGATCTTTCAAAACTGAGTTCTCAAGAACACTTAGACCATTTGTACTCAAACTGCATAGACTAAAAGCAGAGACCTTTCGACCATATCCCTTCTTGCAGGGTGGGATAAAAGAAGCATATGTTGTAAGGGTTTTTTTCTGTGGTTTCAGGCCCCATTGAAGTTTGAGTCTTACTCATAATTACTCTTCGAAACATGAATAGGTAGATCTCTGGGAATAAATCTAAAATTATTTTTTGTTTTCACTTTTATAAATAACTTTTGGATCATACTTTTTTCCCAATGTCTTTACTTCCTGCTTGGATTTCCCAGTTCATTAGTACATGTTTTCTATATACATGTTTCCAGCAAGACCAGTGTCATGCGACCAAAGCTAATAAGTAAACATAAAGTTTTTTTTAAAAAAAAAGGGAATTTTGAAAAGCCCCAGTAGCTGCTTGAGGAGAAGACCTTTGTAAATGTTTGCTGAAATGACTGGTAAACCAGCATCTACATCAGGCCTGCACGACATATGGCCCGCGGGTCACATGCGGCCCGCGCATGCTTACTGTGCGGCCCGCGGTGGGGGTTGAGTGAATCAGCATGCCCCGCTCTCCCCCGGCCGGAGGAGCACTGGCGGGGGGGCCCCGCTCTCCCCCGGCGGGAGGAGCGGGTGGGCAGTGGTGGAGGGGAAGGAGCGGGCAGGGGTGGGGGGATGGCCGAGTGGGCGGGCAGTGGTTGGGGGGCAGGCAGGGCGAGCAGTGAGCCATCAGAGGTTCTAGGGGCGGGCATGGGGGTTTCTGGTAGGGCAGGAAGGAGGTGAAAGGAGGCGAGTGGTGGGTGGGGTACTGACTAGGAGGGATGCAGCAAGCCAGTGGGGGGCTAGGGGGTGAAGAGGGGTGTGATGGTGGGGCCAAGTGGGGAGGGGGCAGGCAGGGAAGGGGCCAAGCGGGGAGGGGGCGGCGCTGGGGGTGTTTCCGCGGGGCCGGAGGGTTTCGGCTGTCAGCTGTTTTCTTTGGGGTAATATGGCCCTCGCTGCTTTATGAGATGTGCAGGCCTGATCTACATCCTCATTAAGTCTGATTCGTCCCAGACTAAGAAGTCAATATCGGGTTCTTCTTGTTCTCAAAAGGGTGAATATTTTTTAAAAATCCAATCCTGGTCAGTTTCTCTTGTGTATGCTAGTATGGCTAGTAATGTAGAGGAGAGAAATGTCTTTGCTCACCTTTTAAAATCCAAACCTAATCATGAGCCAGCAACAGTAGCTGGGAGGATTGACCACCAAGAAAGCAAAAGGCATAATGAAAACAGTAAAAGCACTTGCTGGCATTGTCTGGAAAGGCATGTCTTGTTTTGTTTTTTAAAAGGCTACATCATGTCACATATAGTCATCAAATGCAGAGAGATATCTAAAATACACTGAATGAGCTACAGCAGCATTCCTCAGGTTTTGGTTATTCTTATTGGCTCTTACTCAAGCGTTAGTTCCAAGCCTTAACACCAAGTAATAGTTGACATTATATTCCATACTCTGCCCTCAGTTAGATCCATCAGTCCCGTTAGCTTCAGTGTATATTGTAGAAATAGATATTTGTTACTTTATTATTTAATACCAACAAAACTGTAAATGACTTTTCCCTGTGAACTTCCCTGAAAGTGTCTAACCCTTTCCTCTTTCCCAGTCCCCTTTTCCTACATCTAAAAATAACACTAAAGTGCAACATTTTCCCCTCTGCTTCTATGAAATCCTGCAGTAGCCAACTTGCTGTGGGGACAAGGATGTAAAGCAGAGATGCGAAATTCAGCATGGATCTCAGCAGATCAGGGGCCTCCTGCCCGGGTAAATGCTGTTCCTCCATCCTCCCAGGGAGCAGTCAGAGGAAAATTCCATGAGTTCAGAACTCGTCCCCTATATGGGAATAACCCAGAAATGATTTTCCCCAAATTGAAAGAGTTTAAATTGTGCAGACTCTCTCTTATACATCAAGCCCATTCATCTGCTCTCTACACTGGCTTCCCATAGAATATTGAGTCAAGTTCAAGGTCTCAGTCCCTATCCTCAAGGCACTCAGTGGCCTGGGCTTAGGATATCCAAAAGATCACCTGAGGTTCCAGGATGAGGACTGTGGTTGACAACTCTTCTCCTCAGGCATATTGGAATTTTCTACCACAAAGTTAAGGCTCGTCTGTGCAGGAGACAGAGCTTTCTTAGGGGCCAGTCCCAAACTGTGGAACTGTCCCACAGGAACTGAGGACCATTACAAATTTCAGCATCTTCCACACCGAGTGCGAGACACAGTTCTGTGACCAGGCTTCTCTAATATAAAAACGTAGCAGCATATACGTTTACAGACAAATTCCCCAAACAAAAACACTATACTGCACATATAGTTTTCTTTCTAGGGAGAAGTTGAGAGAGTGAATGAATCACACATGACAGATGTTAGTCATCTTACTTAATATACATATGGAAAGTGCTCAGATACTACAGTGAGGAAGGCAGTATAAGAATTAATTGGGGAGGAGTTGTTATTCTCAAAGTCTCCTATTTTTGGTGATGTTATTGGGTTTGCCCCAATTTCCTGAATATATAGAAAACCTAAGAGATGGGTTAGAATTTATTTAGAGAACAAAAGATCTTGTATTCTGGGGAAATGTTCTAAGGGCATTTTCAACATTACTTTGCTTTGAAGATGGATGAAATGCTTTTAGTTTGAAACTGAGAGTATATTAGTCATTTGGAGGGACTGTTTTTCACTTCTTGGGGGTTAATTTTTAGCTAGTCCATGAAAAAGCACCCCATCTATTTACATACATAAAGCAGAATGTTTGCATGCCCAAGTCAGCATGTGTATGTACCACACTGCCTGTGTGTGTGTGAGAAAGAGAGCGAGCGATCATGTTGCCTTTTACTGCTACTGAGTGCAAAAGAGCTTGAGTGAGAGGCACCTGTGTAGTTGGTGCCAAAGAACTTCTGTTTGTTGCCTCCTTATGACCATGGCATCTGTGTGTGTGTGTGTGTGTGTAGCTAGCCACAGTGTATTCCATGTGCAGTTTGTTCTTGTTAAGCAAAATCTGTATTTTTTTAAAATTACTTGTCTTCTTGGCATCATGTCAGGCTCCAAATAGCTACTCTTTAGTTCTAATGATAAAGCTATCCATTGCATCATTTCAGGACATCTTTTAATTTTTAATAGCAAAGTACAATAAATGGTAGCTATTTGGAAAATACACTATATTGTCCCGGTCTGATAAAAGTTCTGAATATAGATTCTACATGAAAAACATATTACCATGAATCAGAAAAAGGAACATGAAATAACCACATTTCCCACATAAATTTCTCTTGTGAGAATAAGTGAGTGAGAATTTATTTTACTGGACCAACTTCTGTTGGTGACAGAGACAAGCTGCTTTGTGTTGAACCAGCAGGAGCTTATGTGTGGCCTTTGTAAGCCCCAGGTAGCGAATGATGCTGGAATCAAATCTGCAGGTGATAATGCATGGAGCTTGTACATCATAGCTCGATCATCCTCCAGCAGCAATGAGCTCAATCACCTAGTTAACCATACTTGGAAGGAGGCATTACGTGTCTTTCCACTGTTTCTATGTACATGTTTAGGAGTAGTGATGAGTGCAACAGGACCCAGAGACTACACACTACCTTAACAATTGGCAAGCAAACACCATCGATAGAGAGAGAGGTTCACATTCTAGCTATCCCCTCAAAGTGTTTCCTTCTTCCTATCAACATTATTTCTATTTTGCTTGGCCTTGAAGGACATTTTGATCATCGCTTTGCTTAGAAGACTCATGGAATCATAACTGGATTGAGAACAAGGAGAACTTGTGCCACCTTAGAGACTAACAAATGTATTTGGGCATAAGCTTTTGTGGGCTAAAACCCACTTCATCAGATGCATAGAGTGGAACATACAATATGTGTATATATACTCACATATACAGAGAACATGAAAAGATGGAAGTTGCTATACCAACTCTAAAAGATTAATAAGTATTTGCTTCAGGTTCGGGGGGCTGTCTGTAAGTGAGGACTGGTCTGTCTCCCAAGATCTGTGAAAGTGAGGGATCGTTCTTCAGGATAGGTTGTAGATCTTTGATGATGCGTTGGAGAGGTTTTAGTTGGGGGGCTGAAGGTGACGGCTAATGGCGTTCTGTTACTTTCTTTGTTGGGGCTGTCCTGTAGTAGGTGACTTCAGAGTACTCTTCTGGCTCTGTCAATCTGTTTCTTCACTTCAGCAGGTGGGTATTGTAGTTTTAAGAATGTTTGATAGAGATCTTGTAGGTGTTTGTCTCTGTCTGAGGGATTGGAGCAAATGCGGTTGTATCTTAGAACTTGGCTGTAGACAATGGATCGTGTGACCTGAAGGAAATACTCACCAGCAATCACACACCAAAAACACTAACCCAGGAACCTATCCTTGCAACAAAGCCCAGTGGCAACTCTGTCCACATATCTATTCAAGTGACACCATCATAGGACCTAATCACATCAGCTACGCCATGAGGGGCTTGTTCACCTGCACATCTACCAATGTGATATATGCCATCATGTGCTAACAATGCCCCTCTGCCATGTACATTGGCCATACCAGACAGTCTCTACGCAAAAGAATAAATGGACACAAATCTGACTTCAGGAATCATAACATTCAAAAACCAGTAAGAGAACACTTCAATCTTTCTGGTCACTCAGTAACAGACCTAAAAGTGGCAATTCTTCAACAAAAAAACTTCAAAAACAGACTCCAATGAGAAACTGCTGAACTGGAATTAATTTGCAAACTGAATACCATTAAATTAGGCTTGAATAAAGACTGGGAGTGGCTGGGTCATTATACAAATTGAAATCTATTTCCCCATGCTAGTTACTCACCCCTTCTTGTCAACTGTTTGTAATGGGCCATCCTGATTATCACTTCAAAAGTTTTTTTTTCTCCTGCTGATAATAGCTCACCTTAATTGATTAGTCTCTTAGAGTTGGTATGGCAACTCCCATCTTTTCATGTTCTCTGTGTGTGTGTGTATGTATGTATGTATGTATGTGTGTGTGTATATATATATATATATATATATATACACATATACATATACATATACATACATCTTCCTGCTGTATGTTCCACTCTATGAATCTGATGAAGTGGGCTTTAGCCCACAAAAGTTTATGCCCAAATAAATTTGTTAGTCTCTAAGGTGCCACAAGTACTCCTAGTTCTTTTTGCGAATACAGACTAACACGGCTACCACTCTGAAAATAATTGGATTGAGTTAAGTATTCTTCGGCCAAATGGGGAAAAATGGTTTTAGACTCTCGGAATTTTCATTTCACTTCTGTGAGTGGAATCTGGCATTTGTATGTACGGTTACCCGCTTTGGGACATAAGTAATTATGCAGATGCATTTGTGCTGGCTTCCTGAAAATTTGGCCTTTTGTGCTCTTCCAGTTTCCACTTTCCATAACTTCTTAGTATCTAAATAGGAAGTAATTACATGGCAAATGAAATATTTATTTTTAGTAAGTATTTAGTCAGTAGGGTTATATTCCTCTATAATCCAGAACTGTAAAAAACAAAACAAAGCCTACTTAGAATGCCTCATTGTCTGAAGTAGCTGTACTAATTTTAAACACATTTGTTGGCATTATTAATGGTATAAATAAATAAAGTTTATTACACAGAAGGATGTTGCGTACAGAGAGGCTGGCTACAGATGCTCTATCTGCCAGGCTTTCTTCATAAAGGGTTATAATGTCAATAGCAAATTATAAAACATAATAGGAAAGACAATGCTTAACCTTCTGAGTTTTGTAAGGTTATATAGTTGACTAACGGTGCTTTGATTACTGACATTTTGCTGTAATAATTGATCAAATATAATTTATTATTATATCCACTATTCATCTTTGACTGAATACCATTTCCAGTTATTTGATGTATGACCAATACTGCAACTAGACATTAGGTACACTCCCACTTTAAAAAAATCTCTCTTCAAGGTTGAAGTTAGGGGAAAAGCAAGTTGGTACTTGCTGTTCTAAGATGTCGTTTTACCTTCAGGAACTCCTGTTTTCCCAAAGAAGGCTTCTGTTTTTCCCTTTTTGATTTTTCTCTCCCTTTTACAATGGTGCTGGAAGGCTGAGCCACATCTCCTTTGGACCCTGTCAACACACCAGGTTTAGTTTCTGCCCAAAGAAAGTACGTGGATGTTCCAATTTTTCTTTTCAATGCCTGCCTCTCTAGTCATAAAAAGGTCACTCGGTGACTCAGTTTTCCTTACAGATTCTTATTCATTTCCCACATTTTTGCATGACAATAGATTTTCATAATTGGTTTTTAGCTCACTGGAAAATATTGTTAATAATCTTTGTGATGAAAGATGAGAGGAATTGACTCCTGCCTAGCTTTGTAAAGTTATTGTCCTTTATTGACAACATGTGTTTGCATGTTACAGTCAAATGACTCTTTTAGAGTTAATACATTTCATTAGCTACATTATACTGTCTACTCATACATTTCCCTGAGAAGTTTTTTTTGAATATTTTAACATTATAAAGGAAAATTTAACTACATTTAACAAAGTTAAAGTAAAAAAGCAGTCTTTTGTCACAATTAGACTAGAGAACTAGGAGCCAGGATTCCGAGATTCATTTCTTAGCTCATTTCCTAGTGACTTGCTCTATGTTCCTGGGAAAATCACTTAGACCCAAATTTCCGAAGTGTCCACCAATTTTGGGTGCCTCTCTTTGGGAGTGCTCACATTACGACATCTGGGAAGTTAATTGTTAGAGGTGCTGAGCACCTGCAGCTCTTATTGGCTCTGCTTGCAGTTGTGGGTACTCCGCAAAAGTGGTAGGCGGGCCACAGCTGTCTCACATTGGGCATCCAGAATCAAAGGCATCCAAAATGAGTCAACACTTTTTTGAAAATTTGTACTGTACCTTCTTTGGTCCTCAGTTACACTGTGCAGGGTTTCTGTGAGACTTAATTCATGAATGTTTGTAAAAAGTTTTGAGATCTTTGGAAAATAGATTCTATAGATGCACAGTATGTGTTTATTATTGCTTAAAATATGCTAATAGCTTTGCTTAAACTGCCAAAGCCCAGAAGATTCAGAGTAAAAACCAGGGTAAATTGATTTAAATCTCCAAACAGAAAGCCTTGATTTAACTTGGTGATTTTAATCAGCTTTTTGTGCTTCAGTTATTTTTATAAAGAAAGATGCATTCTCATTGGTTGATATAACCATTAAAACATGTTTATTTACAACTCAATAGAACCTTTATATTAATCTTTTTGCTACGTAGGAGGGTACACGATATCTGCATACATATTTTAAAGCAATTATATAGCTTAATATTTTCAGATTCTTATTAATTAATCATACATTTTTAGTATGTTGGAAAATGGTGAATGATATATTGCTTATTTACTAGATAATTAACTTTTTGCTCTTGATTTGCATCAAGTTGAATTAGGATAATAACTAGAATTTAATTAAAGACACAAAAGAGCATATTTATTTTTCATTTACATATTTTAAGAGAGTACAATACATTTGGATCTTAACATATTTTATATTAAATTCAGATTTCATTTTAAACAGGTTTATTTTTAATAAGAAAAATTTATAATTTAAATAATCAAAAATCTGATTTTTAAAAAAAATTCAATTTACATTAAAAAATTGATTTTTATCCACCCTGGTAAAAACAGAGAAACAAATATGTTCCTGGTTTTAATGGCGTTACAAGGGGAGATGAATTTTGACCCTAATACTTTGTCTGGGATTTTCAATTCAATGGGAGTTGAAAGCAGGAAACCCCAGTCTTTGTTCTGAGTCCCACCCTTTGGAGGTGCCGATCAATTTTAAAGGTATCTGGGCAGTGGATGATGTTACTATTACAGTTGGATAATTCAGAGATGGGTTGTAGGGGCTTTAACAATGTATGCATGTGACTTTTCATTTGAAAGCAGACTAATGTTATTTTGATACAGGTATTATTATTATTATTATTGCATACTGAAAAAAATACGGCGTCAGTGAACAATGATCCTCTTTGTGCTTTCATCATTTCAGCTCTTAAAATGGCAGAAGAAGATGCCTATATCATGGGAGTATCTGATCATCAAGTAAGTATTAACACACAGTTTATATATGCTCTCAATGTGTCAATGCATGAGAGTTTATTCTGTCTGGCTAGCTTAGCTATTTGTCATGTGCCCATTCCCATAGTATCTAAACTTTCTATAGTCTGACATCAAAGAGAAAAATATCAGAATAAACCGGTCTCAATAAGAACCCCATATCAGTAAAATGTAAATTCCTCCCACTGTAGAGCCTACCCTTTGACATTGCATGACCGGTGTAAATGTGGCTTTAGAAGAATTTCCTACATTTGTTTTTATTCCCTAACTGCCTGATCCAAACTTACACTGAAATTAATTCAGTGATGGCCATGACTGAAGTTAAAATAATATATGAAAATGCTCCTTTGTGTAATTATCTGCTAAACCCAGGGTTGTGAGTTCAATCCTTGAGGGGGCCATTTAGGGATCTGGGGCAAAAATTGGAGATTGGTCCTGCTTTGAGCAGGGGGTTGGACTAGATGACCTCCTAAGGTCCCTTCCAACCCTGAGATTCTATGATATGATATTGACAGCAGTGTTCCTTCATTCACAGCCATTTTGGTGGGACTACAGAACTCCCAAACGCTTCACTGACCCAAAATGACTTTAGGTCACTTTGCTTATAATTAATTCAAGTAATGAGAACTGTGCTTGATTCAAAGGCGCCAATTAAAAAATATGTTAATCTCCTAAGGCTTAATGTATGTAAATACATGTTAAATGGATTACATTTGATGTTTGGATCTGGCTTTGTCCAGGGCAAGAATACAGTATTGCCAGTCCCAAATTTTCAAAAATCATGAGATTGATTTAAAAATAATGAGATTAAAAAATTACATTTGATGTTTTTTATTTGCCTTCTGGTTTTGGAACTATCAGGGTGCATGGGTCTGGGGTTACATTTTTAAGCTTTTCTCCCTAGTCATGAGATCTAGAAACATACTTTTTAAAAATAAAAGCTCAGATTCTTACCTATTCACCTGACTCCAGAGATTTAAGAATAACCACCAAATATGGTGAAATTCGCAATAAAATCACTAGAGTTGGTAATACTGAGAATAGGACTAACTTTTCTTAGAGTACATAAAAAAAGAAACGTGAAATCCTGGCCCAATTAAAGTCAACAGCAAAACTCAATGAGTTCAGTGGGCCGGGGTTTCACTATTCAGGTCTGTTTTCCCCTTGAAATACTCATGTAACCCATCATGAGTGGCAGTGAGGGATATACGTACATATAGGAAGGGAGAAGAGATCTTAAATTAGAGTTTAATTCTAAAATCATAAATGCACCCCCCTGGCGAAACCAGTGTGACTGAAGTCTCTTGTCTTCATTAATGGGCAGTCACCTTCCTTTAAGAAGAAAGTGAAAGCCTTCACCTTATCATGGGAAGGGCACTCCCTAGTCTTTGTTGACCACAGCTGAGAAGGATGAGGAAACAGTCACTGACTTGCGATTACAATGCAGTTGACTCCAATGTTTTCCCCTGCCAAGGTCAGTGGCTCTGGACACTGCTGTGGGGGAGAGGAGAGAGAGGAAGGAGAGAAGAAAAGCAGGGAAGGACTGTTGAAAATTCCCAAACCCTGTCCTTAGAGCCAATAGCGGCGCCAGGGTTTTTGCCGCCTTAGGTGGCAGCGCTCCTCCGCCGTAATCGGCGGCGCTTCCATGGCAGCTCCTCTGAATCTGCGTTCTTGGTGGCATTTCAGCGGCCACTTTTCTTGCCACCGAATTGCCACCGGGAAATGAGTCGCTGCCGAAATGCTGCCCCCCCCAAATCCTGCCGCCCTAGGCGACCGTCTAGGGTCACCTAGTGGAAGCGTCGGCCCTGCCTAGAGCGCAGAGCAGAGCTTGCACAGAGGGAGCAGACTGGAGCTGTGATTCAGTCACTAGACTTTTGAAGGGAGATCTGTGTATTCACCACCGGTGAGCTGTCCCCGTGGTCCAGTGCTGGCAGAGTCAACCCAACAATTTGTTCCATACTAGTGGATTAATTGTGATGAAAATAGAATAAGACTTGCTGCTTGTATGTTAATTGCTAGACCAATAACAAGTACCATATCATCCAGTCCAGGCAGATTCTCTCTTTTGTCATATTAAATACCTTCAGAAGCAAATTTCTAGGTTTATAAAGGGGTTTTGTTTATTCATTTTTATTTCACAGAGACTTTTTTGTTTTGTGCTTATCCTCCAATTTGAAAAGCGATGAGTTTAGATGTGGTACTAGTTACAGTAGATCAAAAAGGCTGTTCTTAACTATATTTTTTTAGTATTCAATGAGAACTTTTTAAGTTGAGCCCACAGAAGCTGCTCGATTGGTAGTGTCATTTTAACATGGTGTGTCCCTTGTGAATATGTTTTAAACAAACATGGTTGCTAGATGATGGTTAGATAAAGGGATTGAGAGCTGGAACTTTTTAGCTCTGTCATTGGCTCTAAGTATGACCTTGGGCAAGTCACCTGGAGCTAGATTTTCAAGTGCTCAGTGGCCACTATTGGGGCCAGATTTTCAAGAGTTCAGCTTCGAAGCGCTTTTGAATATTTGGGCTGTGGTGCATGCACACTAGCACTTTGCACTGCTCAGCAACCCCTTTCCATGCTTGCTACGGAGCTACAGGTTACACTGGTCAAAATGTTGAACCCTGTCTACACTACCAGGTCCACAGGAGTTAGCACTAGTGGAGTTGCACCATTACAAGATGCATCAAGGAGGGTTAGTGTGGACAAGTCTTTAAACTCTCTGAGCTTTGATTTATCCCACCAGTGAAACGGGAGTGAGAATGTGTACCTATCTCAGAGGTATATTGGAAGTCCTTATTAATATTTGCAAAGTGCCTTGAAATCCTTCGTTGAAAGATACTGTATGTGTAAAAGTATTTTTGTGTATTAATAATCATTAACTCTGTTTCAATACAGATGTTTGCAATGGATCAGTTCATGGGAGTGAATGCACTATTTAATAATACAGGTTTCATTAACTCAGAGTTACCACTACGAACAGGTAAGAGCCACTGCTATTTGGTCATGGTGATTTATCTTCCTAGTGTTTCTTCCGGGGTGTGTGTGTGTGTGTGTGTGTGTGTGAAAGAGAGAGAGAGAGAGAGGTGTGTCTTTCAACGAGGACTGTTTGTTTATATTTATTATGTTCTATTATGAAACATCTTGACGTTTTTAACCTTACTTCCTCATATTGTTGTTTAAGAATCCCCCCAACTCACTTCACCTGTGAGACGAATCTGTGACTGTTCTACTACCAAGGATACTTTTATGCCTAAATATAGAAACTGAATGTTTTAGCCAGTTAAATGTTCTAATTGACCAAACGTCAATAAATGATGTGTTGAATTTTTAAAGGGACAATAGCATTTGTAGATTGCGCCAGTTGTTGTATTGCCTGCATAGTGTAACAGATACAGCACAAGATAGCATGCAAAAAAATGTGTTTCACTTGTAGTTTTTAAGGAGATATGTTTCTCACCAATGAAACCTAGAATATATTCAGCTTCCTGTATCATTTGAATCTGTTTTCCTTCTCAGTGACTTCTGTATTTCCTGTAAAGTGTCAAGTTGATATTAAAAGCACCTAACAGTTTCCTGAATGTTGACACAATGTTGAAAATGCAGAGCTAAATTCTGGCACTCCCCCCACCCCCTCAACCTCTGCAAAAAAAAAAATGAATATTTTGAGTCCCTGTGTGGATCAATTATCCCCAGTGTGGGACTGATTTAGAAGTGTTGAAATCTCTTGAGAGATCAGGAGAAGAATAAACATATATTGATTAATATTACCTGGTAATTTGTTCTTGGAGGTTTTTTCAAATGTCATTTATCAATATTACTTATAATTTGAAAGTAGGAGTCCTGAGCCTCCCCTGTCTAGTCTATTGGATTAACAGATTTGGAGAAGAAAAGAACTCTGTGTCCTTATTTATCAATAATGTTGTTAGAATTTTTCTCTGACCGATTGTTAATGTCTTTGCTGCTGATTCTCCACTGCAGTTTACATGCTGTCATGATGTTCTGTTGATGATCCATTTAAATCCACATTCTGTCAGGACATATCTGGTACTTTTGGCATCACAGGTTGCCTTGTATCACAGAAAACAAAAGTACAGTTTGTTGGATGCATTTGCAAATTTGACAGCAATAAAGGGCATAAAAGTAAAATTCTTGTTCAGAGGGCTGTGTAAATCCCATTTAAACTCAATTCTAAGGGCTTAAGTGATGCTTCTCTGCACAGGGGTAAAATTCACCCCAAAAGAATAAAATATACATATTTTTGAGAATGCCATAGAGGTTAGCAATTTGTTGTTGGTTTAGCATGTCCTATTGTAAATCACTCTACTTTTTCCTAGGATGAGTATGAATACATTAGGGTCAGGAATTGCTTACAGTGCAAGTGATATTGTTTCAAGAGAAATTATTTCTCTGAGCAGCAAATCTCTTAACTCGCTAACATTCAATAAATGGACTTTGCCATCAGTTGGTATTGCAAAAATATTTTATTAACACAGAATAGAATTGGCCACTAGGATTCAATTGCAAAGCCTAGAGGCTTGCTACAGAACATACCCCTAGTTTTTTCACCCCCAGTTTCCCCAAGTCTCTGTGGGAGACATCTGCTTACTAGTCTGAAACAGTTTTAAGTAACAGGTCCTAACTCCAGCATGATCGGTGTGACACATACCTCTGGGTCCTTCTGCAGTGATATGCTTGTCACCACAGGTAGCTTTTTAGTTTACCTGATAATCTTCACTGCTGGAGCAGCCAACCTCACTCCATACAGATGAGTTAACACAGCTATTTCAAGATCAGTAAAATGATTTTCAGACATCTGGGCCCTGTCTAGAAAAGGATGTTTTAAAAACCATCTAGACCAGCCTTTCTCAAATGCGGCCAATGTGGCCACATGCAGCCACAGGGGGCTTTTCTTGTGGCCACAGCCTCCTGGGTGGTGATTGGGGCAGCGGGGGAGGGGGGCAAAGCAGCTGCCCATCCCCAGGGCCACCAGCAGGGTCTGGTTCTTGCCCCCTTCTGGAGCCATAAACACTGTAGGAGCAGACAACCAATGTGAGTCCTACCCTCCTGGGGGTGGTGGGGCTCGGGCTTCGGCCCTGGGGTGGTGGGTGGCAGGCTCTGGCCGTGTGGCAGCGGGCCCTATCCCCCAGTCACAGGGCTTCAGGCTCTAGCCCCAGGCTCCCCCCGCCTCCTCCCCCCCACATCACCCCTGGCCCTCCCCGCCTCCCTCCCCATCTAGGGCTTAATTTGTCCCCCAGCTTGCCTGGGCTGAGTAAATCTGCTGTGAAAAGTGATATTAACAAATATACAAATATCACTTTTCACTGTAGCAGATTTATTAGCTAGCAGATATTTTTTAAAAAATCAACCAAAAAAAGCAAAACATGCAAAGCGCCTTGTGTTTCTATTCTGTTTAGGTCCAGTAAAGAATAGAGAATTATTTTTATTATTGAGTCTGCAAAAAAACCCAACCCCTACATAAATAAATTACAGTGATTTGGACATGTATATGTGCATATTTATTTGTTTTTCCTAAAATTAATTAAGTATTTTAGGAAAAATTGTCAGAGCAGCCACCAGCAAGAGTTGGTGGGCACACTCGGAGGCCACCCAAAAATGTGTTGTGAGAACCCGTCATCTAGACAGCTAACATGTTAAAACTACAACTCATCCTCTAACTGCAAGCAGCTTATTTGGTGACTGCCTCCTCCTCTTGCAGTACAGTACTTTTCTTTGTGCTGTCTGTTACTGCAAGATTATTGACAAGTTTGCCGTGCCTACGGCAGGGGACTGATTGGGTATTTATCACAGGCAAACATTTCAACTGAGTTTCAGAAACGCTGTTCACCCACAGCTTCCTCTGACTTTGTCAGAGTCACTCAACTTCTTGAGTAATGTCACCATAACGAATCATGGCACATTAATTTCCTACTGTTCTTTGAATTGTGGTGTTGTCACTGTTGTGAGTCTGCCTTTTAGCCACATTTTAATGTGGTATTGTGAGATGGGGATTGTATTTTAACCATTCAAAACAGGAACTAATACTCTTCTATACTCAGTCGAGATTACTTGCCGTTTTATAGTGGGATTTTCAAAAGTGCTCATCTTTGGTTTAGTTCAGCTCTGATTGAAATCTGTGGGGGGTTTTCAATTTACTTCAGTCAGAGCAGAGTTAAGCCAACACAGAGTGCTTTTGGAAATCCCACCCTATTTCTGTTTGTTTGTGCGTGTGCCCGTCTAAGAAAGCGATCCTCAAACAGGCCTGAGGAGCTTCCCTGGTAGGCTTCAAAATGAAGCACTTTGACAACCAAGTAGGGAGAAATTAAGATGGGAGGTGTCCAAGAGAGAACTTATCTCTCACAAAGTGGTCTGTGGAATGAATGAAGAAGTTGGAGAACCAAGGCAGCTAATATCTGCCACTGATGCAGTTCCAGCACTTAAATCTTTCAGTCAACCGTGGACAATGGCTGAGTTACTGATTTGACAAGGAGCAGGTTTAATGTGTAACTGGGGGTTATAGTGCCTTTTGAGTGTCATTTAAATAGGTAATAAACAACTAGGGTGTTTAGGGACTTTCTGACAAGTCGTGGTGCCTATATTTGTAAATATAATGCAATGATGTACTGCTGTCCCTCCAGTTTCATTATGATGTATGGTATGGCAGGCCCTGTATGAATAATACACTGCACTGGTCCACGGGGAGCATTGGGATGCATTCTGCCTTGGAAACAGTGTCTCCGGGAGTCCGGCAAATCCTTGCTGTTTAGGGAGTAGAGGGAGCACAGGCTATGACACCCCTGTAAGAAGAAGAATTTGCTCACCCAGAGTGGCGAACCACTCCAGTCTAGGGTGGAGTGGAGGGGCAGAGCTGTAGCTCTGTTCGCTCTTACCCCCTTTTTTGGCAAGTTACACCCAGAGTGCAGGGGCTGCAATTGTGGCCGGTTCCCTTACTGCCGCCTCCTCACTGCACAACCATTCGCAATCTTTCCCCCAACATATAGAAAAAAAAATGTGTGCAGCAGTGTAACAGTTCGGGGAATAGGTCTGCGTAAGTTTAGGAAAAGATGTAATTTTATGACCTGTATTTAAGACCGTCATCTTCAGTGCGGATTAAAACTTCCATTGTATGTCACAAGACAGACCATGCCTGCAGATCTGAAGCGGGGCCATTAACAATTAAAGAGCTGCACCCGGCAGCTGCCAAGGACTATTATCTTACTAATGACTCTTACCCACTGAACCCTGCTCTATGCCCAGCAGCCATGGGGTGTGTATATGTGTGCTGGAGAATGGAAAATCCCCAGGAGAAGGACAGAAGGAGAAAGGGGTCACAGACTGATTGTAAAAAGAGAGATGTTCTCGAAGCAAGGAACCCATATCATCACCAGAAAGAGAAGACACGCCGGAGGAGAGGGGAAGGACAAGCTTGCCTTCTCCCAGCAGAATAGCCAAACCCCCAAAGAGTCTCAGGAGTGAGGAGGACTCTGGGGGGGAGAGGGATTGCACTGATGTTTTGTTGTCCTACCTAGACCTATATCTCTTGTGCTCTCTATGAGTAAAGTGTGTGTGTTTTGAAGTACCTTGGCTTTAACTGTCATGTGGTCCCTGAAGAGAGAAACTATAAACCAGAGTGCCCCCAAGGTTAGGCCTCTGGGGAGAGCATTTATAAGCTACAGGGGCAATCTGGAAGGCTGAGGCACTGATTCCAGGGTTTAGGCATCTGGTTGGTGGGGTCCCACTGCCAATGGGGCATCAAACAGGAGGTGCTCACCTGGGAGTGCGCGTGAGTGACCCAGAACTAGAGACCGTGATCAGTCACTGCCCGGACCCAAGGAACTTAGCAGCACATGGAATCCAAAGGTTGGGTTCAGTACTGCAGCCTGGTCACCATACAGAAGTCAGGGCTATCTCAAGGGCTAAAATTAATTGTTTCAGGCATTAACTAGCCAGGCTGTTGGCTAGGAAAATCCACCCGTCCAGCAACTCTGCTAGCCTTGTCTGGGTAGTGCCTGGGTGAAACCCTCCAGTCTCACAAACCCCATTCTCCTTGGCATTTCTGTGGTGGGATGGATTAATGAAGTGGCCCTATCCTAAAGGTTGGTACTTCTCCAGAAAGTGTGTGCAGGAGAAGGCGCTGAGAGAAAAAGGAGTGTGTAGCCGTGAGAGGTGGCAAGAAGCATGAGGTCTGTGACTCAAGTGTGAGAGGAAGGAAGGAGAGTGAAGAAACACAGTTGAAAGAGATGAGGGAAGTAGGCCTATGACTCAGGCAGGAGGGTAGGTAGCGGGACAGAGGTTAGTCTGAATTGAGTGAGGCGAGAGGAAGGAAAAGGAAGCTAGGTAAATAGCTAGGTTCAAAATCAAAATGTTGCCAGTCTGCCCCAAAATGTATCCATGTTAGGTGGATGTTAACTTCAAATACAAAGCCCTCCTGTTTGCAGCAGGAGTGTCAGGCAAATCATGAGGAATTGTGATGTTAGAACTTGGCCTTCTGTGGGAGTGAAATTCATCCCTTTGTAGAGGGCTACATTGGCTGCCTGGGGTGAATTTCATCAAAACAGCATAGAACTCTGGGTAATATACAATAACTATAGGTTATGCATTTTGAAAATGTAGGAGCGCAAACAAAGGTTGAGATGTTTAGTGTTTGATTTTCTGCTGTGCTTTTTTGTGCCCGATTAACATTTATAAAATATTTGTTTGTTAGAATGAAATGTGCAGGAGATAGCTGGAACCAAATTGTCAAAAAAAAAAATCTCTCACGTGAACTGAAGACCATCACAAGTCTACACACCTTCTGCTCCAGCACACCTCTTCAATGTGCCTATATTCTCAAAGCAGCTTCTCCGTATTAAAATAATCAAAACTCAAAAACTCGTCCCTAAACAAAACACTCCACTGCACACATTCTCTCCCCCGAGGGAGAACATGAGAGAGAATGACCCACACAGGACAAATGTTAGCCACATTGTTTGATGCATTTCTGGAAGTAGTTCAGACATTACAGTGATGAGCATGGTTTAAGAACCTGTATAGAATAGAATATAATCCTTTCTAGCATTCAAAATAAAATGACTAGGGCATTACAGTTTGAAAGTCAATTAACATGCATGCTCTTTATTTTTAAATAACATTAACAATAACTACATCAGAATGACTTATTTCTGCAGGGTTTTTTTTCAGTCAATCAGGTTCAACAATCTAATTTTTACTGGTGGTAGGAAGGTGCAACTCCAGGCTTACTTTGTTTAAATAAAGCTATGATTCATGTTATCTGACTAGCCATTCTGCCAACCTTTCTACATTTCCAATAGCTTTTTCTTTTTGCTTTCTCTCAGTATTAATATGTGAGGCGTCCAAAGTCATGTTCTGCCTTGGTATTTTTTGTCTACTACTATTATAACGTAGTTCAAAGGGGACCCACTGTTACAGACAAAGAGAATAAGCAAAATGGTATATCTGTATCTATTAAAACTTTTAGTAAACAAAATGTTCAGTTGTGTTCTAGAATGCCAGCAAAATGTTTAATTGCATAGGATGAATATAAACCCAATTTCCATATTTGTTATTTTGGCCAACTTAAATATTAGTTTGTTTTATAGTTAATTGTGTGTAAAAGGAGCTTTAGATTCAAGATGGTCATTGCTGACCTTTGTAATATATCTTTGACAGGAAGGCAATTGCTGAGTCAACTGATTTTGACAGATAAGCAATGAGGGCTCCTAATATATCTGCCAGTTAAAGTATTTACCAAGATTTCCTTTTTTTATTTTGAGAAGATTGTGTGATATCTTTATGTAAGGAATAAAATGCTATTTTACTAACATTGAATGGTCTCAGTGCCTGGGTAAGACATAACACAATCACACTACTACAGATAAATGAATCCTATAGTATTTCAACCAGTCAGTGAATGTCAGGTTGCAAAAAGATTAATGGTACTCTTCTAAGATTCCCACACTGGAGATGTCAAAACAACATGTCACTTGTGGTGGATTGTGCAGTTGTTCAGAATATGGTCATGCATGCTCTGATGAGCTCCTGGATCTTGTCATCATCTCAGTGGGGTATGGAAATGTCCATAGTCTCTGCTAGATTACTGTGCTTACATTTCTGGCATTGGGCAAGTGCGCAGCCACCTAATCCCTGACACCACCGAGCCGCTTGGCACCTAGCTCACACTCCATAAACTAGGCATTACCCAGCCTATCTTGCCTACGGGATCTGTTCTGGTGGACTATATCAGACGCTGCTTTAGAGCACAGGATCAGGCTCGGGGCACACAAAACACAGCCCTAGGAGGAGGTAGTAAAGTATGAAATACTAAAATAGTCATTAGAGCAGAGACTGGAACTTACGTCTCCTACCTCCCAGGAGAGTGCCCTGTTAGTCAATCTCTCATTTTCTCTGGTGCAATGAATATTTAATTATTTCATACCAAACAGAGTGGCTTCAACAGGAGAGACTGAGAGAGCCTCACCATCGGATGCCCAATAGCCTAGTGGCTAGGACACTCACTTTGTGGGTGAGCGACCTGGTTTTAAATCTCTGCTCCACGTTAGGCAGAAGGGGGAATTGAACTGGGGTCTCCCGCATCCGTAGTGAGTGCTCTAACCTGTAGGCTAAAGTTTACGAGTAGCCGCCTCTGTTTTTCTTGAAAAATATTTGATCTAGAATATGTGCCTGACTCCAGGAAAGGGTTCACAGCTGTTAATCCCAAATCCAGGGAGGTGCCACCCTTTATTTATCGGCCCGGAGTTGGGATCCTTCGGGGGGTGGGGCTTTGGCCACCCACCTCTCTTTGACATTTCCTGCTAGCCTGCTTAAGCAGCTTCCTGCTCAGCTTGCTGCCTTCTGTGAATCTCTTTTTAGGCACCTAGCTCTCCCCGCGGCATTGTGTATGGAGCCTGGGTGCCTAGCTCAGGATTGTGAATTCCACTTGGTGGCAGGATGCTAAAACATTGCAGGTCTCAGCCTTAGTTCCCTTTGTGAATCCCTCCCTTCAAAGCCTAAGGCGATGTCTGCATTGCACACCTAACAACGGCACGGCTGTGCTGCTGCAACCGCACCATGGTAAGGTGCGCTGTGTAGCTGCTCTTTATCCCCGGGAGAGAGCTCTCCCAGTGACAAAATAAAACCACCTTCAACAAGGGGCGGTAGCTTCGTCGATGGGAGCACAGTTCCCACCGACGAAGTGCTGTCCACACCGGCACTTTTCATCGTTAAAACTTTTGTCATTCGGGGGGTGTTTTTTTCACACCCCTGAGTGACAAAAGTTTTGAAAGTGCCAGTATAGACAAAGCCTCAGTCTCATCGAAAGTCAATGAGATGTCAGCTCCCAAGTGCCCAAATCACTTTTCAAAATAAAACTCAGGTTCTTAGGCATATTTTAAAATTTTACCCCATGTCTTTTTAGGACATCTAATTTAGCCCTCTGACTTCTTATATTTGATGCTGATGTAAAGCAGATGTGCATTATTATTTTTCTTTTTTTTTTATTAGCAGATGGACCATATCTTCAAATCATAGAACAGCCTAAACAGGTAAGAGGAATACTGCGTTTTGAAAATCTTTTGGGTAGTTGTTGTGGCAGCATATTGTGTGAGTACAGCTGTAATCCAAGATGGAGGGATGCTGAATAAATTTTCCCTCTGTTGATATTCACCTCTTCTTGTCAACTGTTGGGAATGGGCCACGTCCACCCTAATTGAATTGGCCTCGTTAGCACTGACCCCCCACTTGGTAAGGCAACTCCCATCTTTTCATGTGCTGTATATTTATACCTGCTTACTGTATTTTTCACTCCATGCATCTAATGAAGTGGGGTATAGCCCACGAAAACTTATGCCCAACTAAATTTGTTAGTCTCTAAAGTGCCACAAGGACTCCTCGTTGTTTTCGAATAATGTATCTCATTGTAAAGCATTTTGAACTAATAAGAAGTGTGGTGCATTATTAGCGGGTTCTGTTCTGTTTTTTATGCTTTTATAGCAAGGTTGTTTCCTGTTTTGTTCTGTTCTTATCTCTAGTCATCTGTCTGGAAGTGTCACAGGACAAAAAAAATCTTAGGATTATATTAAATGTAGTTTACTAAAGGTAGAAAACAGTTCCATCTAGGAATGAGCCTTAAAATAGATTATGATAGGAAAATATCTCAATGTTTGAAACAAATATAAGTCAATGAAATATTTCTGGAAAATGTGTAGGGTTTTTTTTCATACTTCTTGCTAAAATAAAAATAACAAATATAATGGCCCTTTTCCGCACTCTTTCCAAAACCCTGGCAGAAAATTTTAACTCATGATTTGTATAGCCCTGTGGGATTCCTTTTGTCACATGCTTGGTAATGCTGAATACCCCAAGACTAAATTAAGGTAATTTTGGGATGCAATTTTTGTCCAAGTGTAACACCGACAGACCCCAGTCGTCACCAGGTGGGATCAAACCTGGGACCTCTAGGCTTGACCTAGAAGCCACATGGCTCTTAGCTAAGGCCGTAGTAGAGTCATTCATCTCTAAGTGGTCTCAGTGCCACTAGAAGGGACAGAACACCCCACCCAGGAGGTGTGTGGGTTACGCAAGCACAGAACAGCATTACTTTTCACTCCTCTGTCAGTATGATTTTCATCTCACTGCACTGCTTCATGCAGGTAAAGTGTATGGGAGTTGCTGGGGATGGAAACCACCATCCCACCCAGGGCAAAGGTGCAGAGTGCTCGTGACTGATACTCCAGCCTCTCTGTTGGAACTGTGGCTTCAGCCCTTCTAAGGCATTTGCACATAATCCTACATCCAGTGATTCCTCCCTTGGCCAATACAATACTGAGACCCTTTTCCCACCCCTCCCACACAGTCACATACAAGGCCAGATAGTGATGCTCTTGTGTGGGTGCATAGAGAGATGGAAGTGACCAAAGATTGCCCCACCCCGGGCATACCCCATGTAAAGGCCTGTCACGAGACAATCTGTGCACTCGGGAATGCAGTGACTGCTCACTCCATGCACATCTAGAGACATACATCAGCCCAAAGGAAGTTGGGGGGAAGTGGGTCCCTGACCCCACCCCTAGCTTTGCACCGGGCTGGCCTGGCACACCAGGGGGATGCATGCTGCACTCAGTGAAGTGTGCATGTTTCATGCACCAGGAGCTCTGGGAGCAATTCTGCTTCTCATGTGGTTCTGAATTATCCCAAACGCCAGGCTTAAATACGTGATTGGGTCTACAGTGTGCAATGAGTGTAAAATGGCCACCCCACCCATGGCTCCCATTGTAGAGAGGCCCCAAGGCGCTCCAGACAATTTAAGGTTTGTAGTGCGGCTGTGTGGGGTGAGCCATGGACAGAGCACTGTGCAGGCCGTCTCATCACTGGCCCCGCACAGGTCAGTCATGGGGGCAGGACAATGCCAGGTAGGGAAGGTTATACAGGCAGTATGGATCCAGCGGCCTTGGCAGTTTGCAGTGGCTTCGGTGTGGCTGTTCTGCAGCCTAGCCCTAGGTTCAGGAATGAATTTCAGTCCTGGTTGCCACAAGCCCAACCCCCACCCCCACTTGGGCACTTCACAGGCAGAAAGCCCTATTGCTCTGCCTTAATGTTGAAGTAAATTTTAACTTAGTGTTTCCTGATTATCAGTCTGTGGGTATGTGAGTGAAAGTCAAACATTGTGTGAGGCACAAGTATTTAAACAGCAAAGTCTTTAGCAGGATAGATATTACGGAGGCCTTGAGGTTGATTACTCATTTTAAGAGCAATTGTGTGAGTATTGTGAATAACTGTGGGCTGACAAACACTTACATTCAGAGGAACCTGGTGTCAGATGTCTGCAGCCTGATGCAAATGTTGTCTGATTAAGGCTACAACCCAATAGTTGACGCTACTTGGCAGGCTGCTGCACTTCCTAGAATCACACTAAACTCAAAAGAGCTCTGTCAATCGCAGGATTGGGGCCTAAGAGGGGAAACCTTCCTGACTGAAAGTATAAGAGAGTTAATGCCATTTGTAATACTACAGTGAAAGGTGTGTTAACATTTCTTTGTAGTAGAGATCCTATTGAATACTACTCTCTCCCAAATCTCCCCTCCCAGGTGGCTTTCATTTTCAGTAGTTTTTTCCGTCCCTGGTATGTCAATGACTATAGCAATTACTTAGAACCATCTTCTTTAAATTTCACTTTGATAAAGTTTTCAAAGGATTTATTCTATGTTTATTTACTTCACTGAGGTTATGCTGATTTATACATTCTGAGGATCTGACCCATGTGGATACTCTTAACTTTAGAATCGCAGATAAATTATGTTATCTCAGATACAATATTGTAGTTATTGTTGGTAAAGGCTGAGTTTCCAGTGGCAATCACTGTATGCTGGCAAATATTTTCAGTGTCCGCTCATGTTTTATGTCCAGTGCAAAAGTAATCTAATCATAAAAGTGAATTATTTTGTGCAGCTTTCTTAACCTGGACACTTCCTACTCCTTTCCCCCCACTTACAGAAATAAATAATGGGGGAAATAAAGGGAAAGTGTTAATAAATACAGCACGCCGAATCTTATGGATTTCAGTTCACCAGAACTTTCTGTATTTTTGAATTTGCTTTTGTTCCTATATGGAACAAATTTCTTGGCGAACTGAAGATCCCTGGAAAACTTGTTTTAGAAATACCAAAATGTGATGTTCCTGAAATGAAATGTGAAATTGACATTCTTGTTGGTTTTATGGCTGCTATTCTGTGAAAGGGAGAAGAGCTCTTTCTTCCCCCGCCCCCTTCATCTTCCCTGCACTGTTGGGGCTCCTAGTCTATCACTCCCCATCATCTCCTGACTGCTACCATGATGAAGAGAGCCAGAGAATGTCTTCACTGTTCTAAATCCTTCATCCACCTTTTGACTGGTTTCTGGGGTGCAAAGGGATCTCTGCACCTAAGTCCATTTAGTATAATCACATTAGCATTGGGAGAAGAGATTCCTACTGCCGCTGTGTGTGTGAATGAGAATAAAACTGTTTGCCACCCATGTAGAAGTATCCAGAGTGTGTTTCAGGAATTAGCAGCCATAACATTTCAATTTGTCAATGGATAGTTGTTTTAAAATGATGATTTTCAAAGTGTTTTGTTTTTTGTTTAAATCTCCACAGCGGGGGTTTCGTTTCAGATATGTGTGTGAAGGGCCATCACATGGTGGACTTCCAGGTGCTTCTAGTGAAAAGAACAAAAAATCATACCCTCAGGTCAAAGTAAGTTAATAAATTATTTTATTTAACAATATGATTGTGAGTGCCATACAAGAAATCCTTACATAGGATTCGTTTGTACATCACCATAAATCTATTTGAAGTTATTGAGATGAACTGTGTATTTCAATGCCAGCTTTTAAATTGAGACACTGTAGTGCACATAAATAAGGCCCTATGTTTTTTTGGTTTTGGCAATGAAAATCCATTCTGTGAATTAAAAAGAATCTGAATGTCTCTGGTTCTTCACAATCCAAGCTTGTGTGTTTGAACTGCTAAGTTTTTAAGAACAGAAATTAGTGCAGGGCTTCTGAAACTACTTTTTTTCCCCTTAAAAGAAGAGGTAGGTAGTCTTTCCAGATGTTTGCTTGTGCTCAGTGTTGTGTTAGTGGTTGAAAGCACATAATGCAGCTAGTGCCCCTGGGCCCAGGTTTTTAAAAAATATCTGCCTAGAGTTAAGCTCAGTGCAAAGACAGATTGACTTTAACAGGAGTTGGATCAGGCTTGTAATGCAGTATTTCCTAAGCAGCTTTGTCTTTATTATTAAAAGCCATCAACCAAAGAAAAATACCTATGCTAATGCAATGTTAGGGTTGAGATTATAACAGCACTAAAGTTAGGAAACCTCCAAGCTTAAGGCTCCTTCAGCAATCACGTTCTCCTTGCACTGCAGGAGAAGGATATACTATATTTTATTTGAGCTTTTTGAGCTCATGAATTAAGAACCATTGAGTTTCGTGAAGAAAGCATTAATTTGCTCTTCACGAGCTAATATCTAATGCAGTGGTTCCCAAAGTACCCATAGCAGTACCACTCACAAAAGTCTGTATCAATATGGCAGTGTGTACTTTCTGAATTGTTCCATTAGAGATTTCCCCATTAAGAGCGAGAATTAATAGCTTTTAATTCATGAATTCTTTCTCCCTTCCTACTCCTTACTATGCTAAAGGTGAGCTTCTGTGCTGAACCTTGCTCACCATCCATTCAGGTGCATGTGCTCTGTTCTTCTGTGAATCTTGGGAGAGACTAGGGTTTGGAACAACTATATCTCCACCACGAGTTAGAATGAGCATCACTCAATGTAATCAGCTCTGCCTGTTATAGCCTCAGATGTTAGTCTGGTAAATTAGAAATCATAGATTTAATGTAGCCTTGCAAAGCTATTCTGAAAAGTTACCAACCCTGGCAAAGAATCTACTCACTTTCCCTTTCACATGATGATGGTGATGAGACAATGAACAAGGTTTCATTTGCAGGGTTTAAATATAAAATTACTTATCTCAGTAGTGGGATCTTTGAAGGCTGATCCAATATATCTTGATAATTGATAAGATTTAAATTGGTGAATTACATAGTAATATTGGAGCTTGGATAGTAGTAGTATATGCAATGGGAAGCAATGTGTGGAAAGGATTTAGTCAGAAAACAAACTAAAAGACAAAATATCAAGTAATTCAGTCTTTCCCATTGGTCCCATCTGTGTGGTTTTTTTCCTGGTACAAGTCACCACCCAGCAATACCTTGTGGGAGAGGCTGGCAAAGGAACGAAGTAAGTTCCTCCAGGCCACTGCCTGTTAGTGCCTGTTTTTGATTCAAGTTGTGCCAGGAGGAACTTGTTTCACTCCTTTTCCCATAAGCCTCCCTTGTGTTTTGTCAGAGGCTCCTTTCCTCTTCACAACTGAGCTGATCTCGATGAACCCAATTGAATATTCAGGAACAATAGTCTATAAAAAATGAAGAGGGCGTTCCAGAACCTTGGGTGTGCTGCTGCGGTAGATGTGAATCACTTCTGATGTGCACAGCTGTCTTAAAGCATTTGCAAGAGCCTTGGCCAGCTCAGTACTGGTCCAGCTGCAATAATCTATGCTGACTAGCAATAGCCCCTACAAGCCATTCTGGCAGCCAGAAATTGCCAAGACTTAGGGAAATCCCTGCAATACCCCCATTTGTAGAGTCATAAAATAGTAGATTTTAAGGCCAGAAGAAGGAGCCTTACGTTGACATAATCTGACCTCCTGCATAACATAGACCACAGATTTCACCCAGTTATTCCTATATCAAGTGCAAAACTTCCAGCTGAGCTGGAGCATATCTCTTGGTATATGTCTACACTGCAAAATTAACTTTGGTTAGCTAACCCCCATTAGCTAACTCGGGTTAAAATAGCTGTGAAGACATAGTGACTTGGTTTTTAACTCTGGTTAATGGCTCAGGTTAAAGTCCATTGGTGTGCCTGGGGTTGAACTAGAACTGTTAACTGAGTTAAAAGCCAAGTTGCCCTGTTTTCACTGATTTTTTTTTTACGTAAGTTAGCAACCAGGGATCTGGCACTTTAAGTCTATAAGAAATAGAAATCAGTAATATTTATATTGTAAGACAAAAACTCGTGTGTGTGTGTGTGTGTGTGTGTAGCCTTACAGTGTATGGCATTATATTTTTATGTGTACTATTAGTTTTAACAACAATAATAATAATAGCACTTATAGAGCATATTACATTTTCAAAGCACAATATAGTTTATTATTTAATATTCGTGTGTGTATACAGTGTAGGATATGAATATTAAACATATTGAAGTAAAGTTAGATTTCAGAGCTACCTAAAGCTACACTGGAGAGCTAATATAATCTAAAAATCTACAGTAATTTTAACTTGTGTCTGCTTAATACAAAGAATTTAACGTAGGGAAACTATGATATATAGAACTCTACTGCTGTCATCCAAAAGCTGTTGAGCTTCATATTCATGATTACAGTTTTGTCACATGGAGAAAAAAGGAAAGAATACATACTATGCTGATCACTGAGTGTAAGGGGCTATGCACACCCTGCAAGGTGTTCTTACAAAGAAATGGTAACCACCACAAGAATGAAACTTGATTGGCTTGTATCAGGACACCTGATTGGCCTATGTTATCATCAGTTCATTGATACATCTGAATAGCGTTATTCATAATTTTTCTTTACATACTTTATACATTTGGAAGGAAAGACTTCACAAGAATAGTCTATACAAAATATCCTTCTACCTTCTTACATGTTTATTGCTCAGGGAGATCCATGCAGATGGACCTGTAAGTTCATGTGGACCTGTGTGTTATTCTCTGAAGAGCCTAACCCAGTTGGGGGTGCTGAAAAGATAATGTGCTGAAAAGTGAAAATACTAGAAAGCTTTCTAAATTTTAGTCGTCTGGGATTATTGTAATTTACAGCCCGATTCAGGAAAGTGTTCCTTTTGAAATCAGTGGGATTTTAGCATGTACTTAATTTTAAGTCTTAGTAGGTAGTTTCCATGGGAATTCACACAACAATAAAGTTACTCAGGTAATGTGCTTCCCTGATGAGGAAAGGAAAAATATATGGATTTTCTTTTGGTAGAAATTAAATTCTAGAATGATTGATTACTGATTAATATTGAGAACACGTGTTAAAAAATAATTAAAGTTACTCTTTATTCCCCAATTGCTTTTAAATGAAATGATCAATATTCAGGCATGAACAGAGCTTGTTATAATAAGCCTTTGCTTTCTTTAAAGCAAAATGCATTGGACCAAATTCATCCAAGGCCGAAATCAATGAGAGTTGCATCCCTTATTGCCAGGTCTGAATTTGAGCCATTGACTTCCTTTAGGCCAAAATTGCCAAACTTGGTTTCTTCTTCGAGTGCTTGCTCATGTCAATTCCATTCTAGGTTTGTGCACGCCCATGTACATAGTCGGAGATTTTTGCCTTAGGGTCGGCTATAGTGCCCTCTTGAGTGCCATGTTCATGCGCTGGTATATTAGGTGCTGCCAAACCTACGCCCTCTCAGTTCCTTCTTACCACCCATGATGGTTGGTTGGAGCACCTTGTCTTGCATCACAAGAGCATTAGCGGTTCTTACAGTCCATTGTTCTGTCTCCTTTGTTGTTAGTTGATAGGTATTTAGTTAGACCTTTAAGTTAAGTGTTAGAGTAGTTGTTTAGGAGTTAGTGATTGGACTCCCTAGTCCAGCCAGGGACCCACCTCCGACTCCTGGGAGCAGCCGTTGGTTCCGGTGCCTTGTAGGGTCATCTGTGCCCAAAGCAGGCCCGGTGGTCAAAGGCCGACCGGCACTGTAGACACCAAGCCAGGCAACGGACCCGGCCAAGGCTCCGGCATCTAAGGACAAGCCAGTTATGGGACCGCCTCCTAAAACAGCAGAGCATCCCCAATCCCTGGACTGCAGGTGTTGGTCCCCATCACTGCAGCCTTGGTCCCCGGTTAGAAGACACAGGTCCCTGATGTCAAGGTCTCCGCCTGCAAGGCACGGGACACCTGAGTCACTACGCCAATCCCTGTACCCATGGTACTGTCGGGCATCCTGCCAGAGTTCGCCACTGCGCGGATCTCCGTCGTCTAGGCAGTCTCCCAGGCGTCGATCACCCTCGGTGTGGGATCGTTCTCGGTCATGACACCCGTCTCCAGCTCCCCGGTACCACTCTTCGGGCAGCATTGGTCCTCAAGGGAGGGAGGAGAAGCCGAGGGGCGGCACGCTCAGGGGAGCAGGCGGAGGCGGAATGGAGGCAAGCTGAGGGAGCGGGGGCACTTTTTCCCCATGCCAAGGAGTCGGCGCCTATGATGGCTGGCGCCGGAATGCCACCCCTAGAAGTGTGCCACCCCAAGCACCTGCTTGTTTTGCTGGTGCTTAGAGCCAGCCCTGCCCAAAAGCAAAATGGGGCCTCAGACCCATTTTGGACCTGCGCCGCCTCAACAAGTCTCTCAAGAATTTAAAGTTTCACACAGTCTCTCTGGCCTTCATTATTCCCTCCCTGGATCCGAGAGACTGGTATGCTGCCCTCGACTTAAAGGATTCATATTTCCATTTTCCTGGGGCACAGGCATTTCTTCCATTTTGTGTTGGGCCACTGCCATTTTCAATTCACAGCACTGCCCTTTGGTCTCTCATCAGCCCCGAAAGTGTTTACAAAGTGCATAGCGCCAGTGGCTGCTTATCTGAGGTGCTGAGGGGTGCAAATGTATCCATTCCTCAACGACTGGCTAATAAAGGGCTGGCATCTCAATCTGGTTTGCTCCACCTGTCGTGACCTGTAAACAAGAAAAAATCAACCTTGATGCCTGTACAACGCATAGAGTTTATTGGAGTGGTCCTTGACTCTACTCAGGTGAGTAGAGTCTTCCTCCCCGAAGCTCAGTTCCAAGCCATGGCGGACTTGATCTCGTGCATGCAAGCTCACCCTCTAACTACCGCTCAGACGTGCCTACGATTGTTGGGCCACATGGCTGCCTGCACTTATGTGGTCCGGCACACGCAGCTCCACCTAGGCCCCTACTGGCATGGCTGGCGTCGGTCTGTCCCCAACAGACAGCCTGGACGGTGTGGTCAGGGTCCCAGTCCACGTATTATTGTCACTCACATGGTGGCGAAATCCTGCATCGGGGTTGGAGGGGGCCGCACACCTCCCCATGGCCAGGAACGCTTTGGCAGAATGCCCTCAGCAGGACCTTCTCATCCCACCACGACTGGTTCCTTCATCCGGAAGTGGCCAGCTTCATCTTCCAGAGGTGGAGAACTTCCCAGGTGGACCTGTTCGTTTCCAGGAAGAACAGGAAATGCCACGTTTTCTGCTCAATTTGGGGGCTCGACAGAGGCTCCGAGCCTGTTGGACACTTTTCTGCTCCCATGGTCGGGGGCTCTGTTGTTTGCTTTCCCTCCAGTGTCACTGATTCACACAGTCCTCATGAAAATCAAGCAGGAGAGGCTGAAGGTAATTCTCATAGCGCTGGCTAGACCGCGCCAGCATTGATTCAGCACGCTGATGGACCGCTTAGTGGCTGTTCTATTATGGCTGCCACTCAGGCTGGACCTGCTGTCCCAAAACCACGGCAGTCTTCTGCATCTGAACTTGGTGGCACTGCACCTGGTGGGCGGCTGCTACATAGTTAAATGTGGAGGAGCAGGAGTGCTTGGCTTCTGTCCAACAGGTCTTGTTGAGCAGCAGAAAGCTCTCCACCAGAGCGACTTACCTGGCCAAATGGAAGCGGTTCACTTATTGGACCTCGGAAAAAGGTATTCGGCCCAAGTGGCCTCACTGCAGTTAATCCTGGACTACCTTCTGCATCTCAAGCTCCAAGGCTTTCATCTCTCAAGATCCACTTGTCCGCTCTTTCGGCCTTCCGTCTGTCGCTCAAGGGTTGGTTTGTTTTCGCCCAGGACATAACTGCCAAGTTCCTTCAGTGCCTTCAGCGCCTCTACTTGCACATCAGGGACCCCATTTCACCATGGGACCTGAATCTTGTGCTGTCATGGCTCACAGGACCCCCCTTTGAGCCTCTGGCTTTCTGCTCTCTTCTTCTCTTGTCCTGGAAGGTCACGTTCCTAGTTGCAATAACATCCACCCACTGGGTCTCTGAGATTAGGGCGCTTACCTCGGAACCACCCTAAACGGTCTTCTGCAAAGACAAGGTCCAGCGGCGGCCACACCCGGCTTTCCTGTCCACAGTGGTCTCGCAGTTTCATACGAGCTAGGACATTTACTTGCCTGTCTTTTCCAAAGCCACATAAGGAGAGGGAGCGTCAGCAGCATTACCTAGACATCAGAAGGGCACTAGCCTTTTACACTGAAAGGACCAAGTCACTCTGCAAGTTGACGCAATTGTTCATCGCAGTGGCCAACAGGATGAGAAATCATCCAGTGTCCACTCAAATAATTTCTTCTTGGATCACTACCTATATTAACTGCTGCTACGATCAGGCAAAGGTGCCACCTCCGGCAATTGTCACCACCCACTCAACCAGGGCACAAGCCATCCACACGTTCATGGCCCATTGCGCACTTACTCAGCAGACCAGGGATGATGCAGAGCAGTACTGCAAGCCGCTAAACTGTGGACTTCGAGCCCACTTCCAAAGACACTGCTTGTGAGTCACCTAGAATGGAATCGACACGAACAAGCACTCGAAGAAGAAAAAACGGTTACCTACCTTTTTGTAACTGTTGTTCTTCGAGATGTGTCGCTCATGTCCATTCTATTACCTGCCCTCCTACCCCACTGTCGGAGCTGCCGGCAAGAAGAAAGTGAGAGAGTGTAGGATCGGCAGCGCCTAATATACCGGCGCTTGAGCGCGGCATTCAAGAGGGCGCTACAGCCGACCCTACGGGTACCACTAAGGCAAAAATCTCCAACAACTGTGCACCTGGGCGTGCACACACCCAATGGAATGAACATGAGTAACACATCTCGAAGAACAACAGTTACGAAAAGGTAGGTAACCGTTTTTTGTTGTTTTTTTTAAAACTGAGCACCTCTGTAATTTGACAACCAAATAAGTTGCCTGATTTTCAGAGGAGCTGAAGACCTGCAGCTCCCATTGACTTCAATCAGATCAGGAAGTCATTTATATTTAGGTGCAGAAGTATGTACTCAGTTGTCTAAATTTTAGGCACCCAAATTTTAGGGACACTGTCAACTGAAAATATCACACTGTGGCCTAAAAATGTTTTACTTCTAAGTAACAGCTAAGGCTGTGCAAATCCTGCAAACACCTACACATGTGAGTAACTTTACACCCAGAAATAATGGAATTACTCATGTGTGTAAAGTTACTCACATTTTGAAGTGTTTGCAGAACTTGGGCCAAATGCTGCTATAACTGAGAGAAATTAGAAAGAAGGGGCAGATTCTCAATTTTTAGTTTGTTGACTTCATGCATTCCATAGGACTTTGTATAGTTAGTTTCGCTGTTTGCTCTCTCTGATCAGTCAGTCGGTTTCACTTGCTTGTATGAGGTACAGAAAAACATCTTTAAAATAGGAAAATGTGATTTGTAAACCATGAAAACTACTGAGCAGACTCGGGGAGCTGTGAAGCAGTTGAAACTACTTTCAACTCATATTACGAAATTCACTAGCTCTTAAGATGTCCCTTTAATCTCTAAAACAAATCTGTCTCTTAAACAGAAACATCAGATAAATGTGACTATGCAGCATTTTTAATTTTATCAGATTAGGTAAACTGAACACTGCTTCCATATGGTGAATGCACAGCAAATACTGCAACTATACTCTTCCTGGGACTCCTTGTTTTCTTTTTCTCTGTCTTTGATGGTAACTGACTCCTTAGAAACCAAATACTTAGTAATTTCCTTGTTAAACAATAGGCTTATTTTTTTTAACTGTACAATAAAGTGACCTGTAGATATTCTTGTAACAGCTGATCATTTCCTTCTTGCCACATTTTATTTTATCTATCTTGTTATGTTGGCACCAATCACTGTAGTATCTGAATGCCTCTAGATGTTCAGCACTGATACATTTTGTATAACTTTCTAGAAATAATGTACTTGTCGGTAATTAATGTCTGTGTTTTTGGAGTTCTTTGGAAAAAATTTGACAAGTTCATATGCAAGTGACCTATTACCAGATTAAATTTAGAATTAATTGTGAAATATTGTGACTGGTCTCCACAATTCAAGAAGGATGTTGAAAAATTGGAGAGAGTTCAGAGTGGAGCCATGGGAATGGTTGAAGGCTCAGAAACCATGCCTTAAAATGAGAAACTCAAGGAGCTCAAGCTTTTTATTTTATGAAAGAGAAGATAATAGAGTGATCTGTTTATTTGATCAAAGAGAAGATTATAGGGTGACTTGCATCAAACTCTGTAAGTAGCTACATAGGGAACAAAACTTTGATAATGGGCTCTTCAGTCTAGCAGACAAAGGTATAATATGAGCCAATGGCTGGAAGTTAAAGGTAGACAAATTCAGACTTGAAATATGGCACACATTTTTACCATTGAGGGTAAATAACCATGGGAGCAGCTTACTCTAAGGCTTGTGATGGATTCTCCATCATTGGAAATTTTTAAATCAAGAGTGGATGTGTTTCTAAAATACATGTTCTAGTTCAAACAGGAATTAATTTGGGGAAGTCTATCGCCTGTCTTATGCCGGAGGTCAGACCAGATGATCATATTGCTCCCTTCTGGCTTAATGATCTAACAATCTATATACAAGTTACGTTTTGGAGAACTCTGGCTTCTCTCCCTGTGCAGATTACAAAGACTGTGTTGAGCTGAGTAAACCATTTGAAGATTACAATCTTGATACCACAGTAGTTAAATGTTCTGCTTTCAGATGTTTTGGAAAGTCCTTAAAACCCAGCAGCGCTAGATACAGTTTCACTGTGGTTTGAACAGCTGATACAGAACTGTCTTGAGCTATTCTGACACAAATATGGAACATACACGTTATTTATAATTTATAATTTATATAGCAATGGCACTTCATAACAGTGAAAATGCATATGTCAAAACCAGGAAATAATGTGTCCTAGAGAGTTAGTAATCATTATCATCATCATCATACTTGGGACATAAGTAGCAATTTTCATTCTCAAATCATTTTGTAAATGTTAATTAATCATCATCATACCTCTTTGAGGTTGACAAGTAAGTATTATCACACCCATTTAACAAATGAGGAAGATGAGGCAGTGACTTGACCAAGGCTATAGGTTGATTCACTGTCAGAGCTGGGATTAGTTCATATGTGCTAGTCATATGTTTAGACCACATCACGCTCTCAAACTAGAAGCATTTTTATTGTACGGTACAGGTAAAACAAGCAGCAGACAAGTAGGTTATGAGAGGATTTTCACAGACATATGCTTCCTGGAACTGGTTAGCTTTTAGTAGTGAGTAGGAGGGAGTTGTGTGGGAGGGCACTTGGCAAATGTTGAGACTGTTCCAAGTGTAATGGAGTGGAATCAAGAAGGGCTTAAAGGAAACAAAAAAAGTAAGCAACACATGTTAGAGTAGTGAAATAATGGTGAGTTCTGTTTATCAGTCTTATCAGTACAAGAAGCTGAAGTAATTTAGTCATCACTCTTACTGTACAGTATAACCTCCATTTACAAACTCATTGAGGATTGAGGAATTCATAAAATCAAAAAGTTCATAAAATTGAAAATACCAAAAATACAGTAGGTGCCGAGCGTAAACTGCAGCATGGTTCACTGTCTTCTTGTCTTTTCCAACCACTGCAAAGTGATTTCCAGTGCATTTCAGGCCTGATAATGTGATGGGATGTCAATTTGTTCTTCATCAACCTCACTTTCGTTATATGATTGTTATTTTTTCCTTCAGAAAGAATGGTTTGTGTAACTGGTTGTTTGTCTGACTGGTTTAGTAAAATTGAGGTTCTACTGCATTTGTGTATGCTTATCCTTCAGTATCCTGGTTGATTAAATCTACAAGTTTCTGTAATGCAAATGACTTCACCTGGGGCTAAATGTGAGAAAAGCCTCCTTGATAAACTGGTTAGTTAATTGTGGGAAGGACGTTTAAGAAACAATGGGTCTGGGTTTGAAGATTTTACACTAAGTATAATTTAAAAGATGTAAATAACTGATAATCGGCTGATGAACACAGCTTGTGAGAGAAGCTAGTCAGAGATGTGAATATCATGGATAAAATAAAGCCCTTATAAAATTGCTATTTGAGCAGTGCTTTTTAATTTGTACAATTTCTGTGGCATCACTTGTTTTTATAACCATAATGCATATGGGTTTTTTAACATTGTGTCCAAAAAGAAAAGGTGTTGTGAGAAGATAGGAGACAGAGTTCTATACAATTCTGCACCAGTGGTCCTATGCACTCAGTTTACCATGATCCCAAACCCGCAAAAACTTACGCATGTGCTTATCTTTTTTTCTCATGTGTAGTTCAGTGGGACTATGCACGTGAGTAAAAAAACCCAACCATGTACATTAGTATTTTCAGGACCGGGCCTCGTGTGTGAAGTGGAATATGGTCCGATTATTAGGGTGCTATCCTGAAACCCAGATTCAGTTCCCTGTTCTGCCACAGATTTCCTCTGTGATCGTTGGGGAGTCTCTTTGCCCCTCAGTTCCCAGTCTGTAAAAATGGGGACAGTACTTCCTTGTCTTACAGGGGTGTTGGAAGAATAAATGTGTTGATTGTGAGTACTAAGATATTATGGTAATGGAGACTATTTACATGCCTAAGATAGATGCAGTTTTTTGAGCCAATGTAGAATACTTTCTTATGAACATAGAATGAATTCCATGCCAAATGTCTCTCAGTAAAAACTCTGCCAAAGGGGATTATTAGAATGAGAACACAGCATTGTAAGGAAAATGCAGTAATCTATGTAATATTTCAATCTTAACTTTTTGAGAGCATTTTACATTCAGCAAAACAATGCATTTTCTCAATGCTAAACACATACCATTTCGTTGAACTTTTTAATATGTTTTAATGTCTACTGAGAATGCAATCCACTGAATGGAATTTAACCTACTTAGCGCAAAAGGCCAAAGTGAAATATTTACTTATTTGTTTTCTGAAAAATGGGTATAAGTGCCTCTCTTGAACTGTTTTTCTCATTATTTTTGTTTTCACTCCTGCTATTTGTATGTTGAGTTTAATTTATTTTTGTTGTATTTAATTTGAAAAAAAAAAACAGTAAATGAATTGATAAGACTCTCTTCTTTGGTGATATGGGACAATCATTTTATCTTGTTTGTATTTCATGAAGGAAGGAATGAAAACACACGTGCTATTTGCAAATTTGTTTGTGCTCAGATATCAAAGTGACAGAAAATACCTACTTAGATTAATGGTGATAATGTTCTGGTTTTTTAAATATTTGTTATGCTTGTTTACAGATCTTCAATTATGTTGGGCCTGCAAAAGTAATTGTCCAGTTAGTCACTAATGGAAAAAGCGAACACCTACATGCCCACAGCTTGGTGGGTAAATATTGTGAGGAAGGAGTATGCACAGTTAATGCAGGACCTAAGGATATGGTAGTAGGGTGAGTATACTGATATATCTGGCAAAGCCAGTCGGCAGAGAATTGAGTATAAAAATTGTAACTGATGAGACAAAAATTGTAAAGGTAAACCATTAAATGGAGCATTAGTCCTTCACTTTCTGCTCTGTACTTTGGTCAGACCTTAAAATGGAAAAATAAATGTGGTCTCCGTTTATCCCTATTTAGAAGACACTGACGTAGGAGATACAGGGTATATTTTGGAATTATTAGAATCTGGAAAAGTTAAAGAGATTTAAGCAAATAATTTTTAATATGATTTTTGGAGAGCTGCAAACAGGCACCTACCAGGTGCAATCCAGATTTATATTGAAAGTTTATTCAAAAAGGTATTTAGAACTGGTCAGAAAATGGGTATGGCAGAATTGTAAAACTTTTTCTTGACCTTTTGTTACAGTTTTCATCAGTGTTCCATTTTCATTGAAATTTGCCAGTCATCTCTTATAGGAATCCATCAGAGCAGAAAAATAATTAAGAAAATAGAAGTTAGTAAAATGGAAATTAAAACAAGACAAGTATAAACATAAGAACATTAAATAACTAAAACTGTTTAATCACTAGAGATTATACTAAAATAACAGTCTTGGTTTAAAAGAGAGTAAATGTGAGTATACGATACTCAGGCTAATACCTGATTTCAGGTGTGGATCAGGTTTCAAGGTGGCTCTTAGTTGTGAGTATTACTCCCATGATCTCCTGAATGTCTTTCTTGGTGAAGATGATGAAGTCTAAAAAGTAGAGGGGGAGTGAGACTTCTTTTAAATGCTGTAACTTTTTGATATTAAAGAGCAGTGTGCTAACTTGACTTCATTGTAGCAGTTTAAATAGTTTTATGTGAAATAATCCTTTGGCATGTTTCCTATTAAACTACTGTGTAGTTTCTCATCTGATATTTAGGGCTTGTCTACACTTACATTTTATAGCGCTCTGACTTGCTGGCTTGGGTGTGAAAAATCACACCCCTGAGCGCAGCAAGTCTGAGCACTTTAAAGCGCTAGTATAGACAGGCTCCGAACGCTGGGAGCTGTGCTCCCAGCACTCGGAGCTAATCCCCTCGTGGAGGTGGATTACCAGGAGCACTGGGAGAGCTCTCTCCCAGCACTCGCGCGTGACCACACTCACACTGCAAAGCGCTGCTGCAGGAGCGTTCCCGCGGCAGCGCTTTGAAGTTTCCAGTGTAGACATACCCTTAGAAACCGCCTTTCTGTCCTCAACTGACCCGTATGAAAATTGGAATATTGACTTCATTCCGTGCTAGTTCCAGAACTAATTGATCGTTTTTAAATGTGCCAACAGCTTTTTTGAAACATAGGTCTTATATTTTGGACATTTTCACTCAACTTGGTATCTGCAAAAACAACGAGGAGTCCTTATGGCATCTTAGAGACTAACACATTTATTTGGGCATAAGCTTTCGTGGGATTCATTTATACCTGCTTACTGTATTTTCCACTCCATGCATCTGATGAAGTGGGTTATATCCCATGAAAGCTTATGCCCAAATAAGTTTGTTAGTCTCTAAGGTGCCACAAGGAGTCCTCATTGTTTTTACTGATACAGACTAACACAGGTACCCCTCTGAAACTTGGTATCTGCAGTGTCTCAGTGAATGCCCAATAAAAACCATACTAGTAAATTTCTTATCCTTTGGAAACCATTGCACTGTTTTAGCTTGCTCCCAAAATACTCTAGGACTCTGATTTAGCTTCTCTGAATAGGATTTTTGCACAGTAGTTAAAAAATATAGAAGACCACTAGTTTTAAAATCCAACTCTTCTCCCTACAGAATTCATGAGTTTGAACATCTCTGGTTATGGCATTACTAAGATAGAGCAAGCATAGATAATGAGAGCCAAATTTTCAAATATTGTTTCCTCAGTTTCATCCACAACATGAACACATGCACAAAATCAGTAACTGCTCGTGCAAACTTGTGTGTCAGGTTACCTGTTTTTTGCACCCACATGACCACTGGCACACGGTGATTTAGGTTTTTCATATGCAGTGGGTGCCCACACATTTTGTAAGTGCTGCTCGATCACCCACATTTGAAAATTTAATCTTTCCATTGACTTCAGTGGACTTTGGATCAACCCCAAGTGGTTATGGTTACAAAGGGAGACTGTGGGCAACTTCTGCATAAGGGATTAAGAAAATATTTCTCCGATCATATTGTGTAGGTTTCCAAACCTCGGGATACTTCATGTCACAAAGAAGAAAGTGTTTGAAACTCTGGAAGCACGTATGACAGATGCCTGTAAAAAAGGATACAATCCTGGGCTAGTGCATCCTGAACTCAACTATATACAAGCAGAAGGTGGTGGAGAGAGACAACTAACAGGTCGGTGGGATGTTATCCATTTGATTGTCATGGATCTTGAGAATATGTGTTGTTGATGTTAGATTTTGCTCCAAGAAACACAGATTCTCAGCCAGGATGATGTCTAAGTAGGCTCCCTAGGTAGGCCGTCCCCAGCTGTGTGTTTTGAGAGGTCCTTTGCTTTTGGGATCTCCATTTCATCATGCATGCAGAACCAAACAACCCTCTCCTAGATTTCTACAACACATGCACGAGTTCCACCAACAATGCTGCCATCTTCAACCCTTGTTTAGTAGGCTGAGAAACTGAGTCACTTTGTATTATCGTGGAGAGCTATTGGATCCTTTAAGTGGTTGTAGGCAGAATGGAGATCCCTCTGGGGAAAGATCATCCCTCCAATCCCTGCTTTACACATGTACCTGGAAAACCTTGAGCCAGCATTGCTCCCAGAGAGTTGATGAAGAACCAAAGGGCCAATCCAGCTCTGACTACGGCACAGCCAGAAGTTAGAGAATACTTACTTATTTTACTGCTGGTTAGTGCCAGCTTCTAAATGTGAACTTTGCTTAAATAGCTGCAGTGTCTTATCATTGTCCTCCTTTATCATATTTCCACCCATTGTAAACTCCGCAGGGCCGGCACTGTGCCTTTTTTTGTATGTTTGCAAGGTGCCTGGCACAATTTTGGGTGCAGTATAAATAATAATATGCAGGCAACAAATTGCATGTCACTCCATTTATTATAAGTGCAGAATGCAGTGAATTACCCCTTTACTATTTTCCAAATAAAAATAAGAATTGAAGCTCATGGTTTAAAAAAAAAAAAGCAGCTTTTATCAGTGCTTTTTGGGGGTAGAATTATTTTTCCCCTTGTTGTGTCAATTTATCTCTGCTATTGATTGGTTCTAGAGCGGGAAAGAGACATCATCCGTCAGGCAGCCCTTCAGCAGACTAAAGAGATGGACCTCAGCGTGGTGCGACTCATGTTCACAGCCTTCCTCCCCGACAGCACTGGCAGCTTCACAAGAAGACTTGATCCTGTCGTATCAGATGCAATATATGACAGCAGTAAGTACATTTGGCTTTCATGTCCCTTTTCACAGGCATGGTCTTACTTTCCCTTTCTAGGAACATAGGCCGTAGGAATCGCCAGACTGGATCAGACCCAAGTCTCTGACAGTAGCCAGTGCCACATGCTTGAGGAAGGTGTAAGAACCCCACTTTAGGCTGATGTGGGATAATCTGCCCCTCACATTGGGTGTCATCCAGGTCTCTAGTAGTAAGAGAGTGGCCTAAGCCCTGAAGCATGCGGTTAAATATCCTGTACTGGGGTCCTTGGTGGGCCGAGGGGCCTAACGGTTAGTATCCACTCAGTTGTAGGGCAGTGGTAGGGGAGCCCAGGCTCACCCATTCCACTGAGCTCCAACCCAGGGCCCATGGAAGATCAGCAGTGTTTGGCCTCTGGGAGGAGCCGTCTGAGTGACCTTTCCTGGGTTGCTTACTACCACTGTTTCCTTCCCTCAGCTTCTGTCCCCAGATAAGGAGAAAAGAACAAGGAAAAAGGAAGCCCCAGCTGGGCTCCGCATACCGTCCTTTTTCTTCAAGGAGGCTTCTCCAGCCCCTTTTGGCAGGAGTCTTCAGGATAGGTGTGCACTCCTCCCCATCCTCCCCTTTCTGAGCTGGGTTCCTCCCTTTTCAACCCTGTCTCTAATTGGAGCATGCTCCGCAGGGTTGGAGGGGCAGGGCTACCTGGACCCAGTATAGTCCTTTAACCCCTTCTTTCCCAGTGAGGGGTTTGTATACCCCATCATATATCCCTTCCAAAACATTTACTATTATGACAATCTTTGTTATTCTTATTATTCATATAAATGTCCAGTTCCTTTCTGAATCTTGATAAATTCTTGACCTCAACAACTTCCTGTGGCAAAGAGTTCCACAATGTAATGGGTATCCCTAGCTTCTGTTTGCAAGAAGCTGGGAATGAGTGACAGGGGATGGATCACTTGATGATTACCTGTTCTGTTCATTCCCTCTGAAGCACCTGGCACAGGCCACTGTTGGAAGACAGGACACTGGGTTAGATGGACCTTTGGTCTGACCCAATATGGCTGTTCTTATGTTCTAGTTGTACATTCTGTGAAAAAGTATTTTCTTGCAGCCCTTTTGAATTTGCCATTTTATAATTTAATTGAATGTCTCCTTGTCCTTGTGTTATGAGATGGACATAACAGAAGTTCTTGATCTACCATCTCTAGACCATTCATTATTTTATATACTTTTATCATGTCCACTCTGCTCATCTCCTTTCTGCGGTAAACAATCCCAATCTTTTCAATCTCCTATGCCATTGCCCTTCTCTGAACCCCCTCTAATTCTGCAATTCTCCTACCTGCTACTGATGGCTACCAATTTAGCAATATTCATGCAATAATAATCCAGACAAAGTATATACATTTTTTTGCATTATATTACTTACGTTTTCTGGAAGAGTAAAAGCCCCAGGCTCTTCATCTGGAGGGTGATGTGAACTACCAAGTGGTGTCTTTGAGGAATGTTGTTGGTTTACTTTAGTATCTATTATAATTCCAATATGCTTTCATTACGGTAACACAGACCTGAGTATGGATACAATAAGCAGAGGGGGAAAGTTACAATACAAACTGAGGTATAGTGTATGCCAAGCGACATTGAAAGGAAGTTGATATTGGCTTTTTGTTGTTGTTTTTAAGTCTGAGCATCAAAGTCTATTTTCCATTTGTGGGGAAGGTGGAGGAAATAGATGCACCTATCTCTCTCACTGTCTAGGTTTTCATGCCGCTGCCAGTGACCAGAGTATCTGAGAGCACCAACTGAATTCATTTATTTCAAAAGAAACAGGGATTTTTTTTTCTTTTAATTTGTTTTTGAGTGAATCTAGTGCACCGCAGTACGGGTGCAGAATGTGGCAGTGCAAGCTTCTGCCGTGCTGTCCTGCCGTTGTGTCTCACACCTCACCGGAACTATTATTTGTAATGGAGTGAGGACAGTTCTGTGTCCAGGGCCCTTTTAACTCTTGACATATCTACTGAGACTGCAAATAATTGCCCGTTTTGATGGTGGCGATGCAGACCCTAGTCCACTGTGAACTGGATAGGGACTAACAAACTCTTTTTAGGTAGGCCACAGAGCAGTAAAGAAACAGGAGATTTAAAAATATATAGCGATGTGTACACACACCCACACTATATCAAGCAGTTAGTGGGACAAAGGAAGAGAGTCTGCCTGGTGTCACACTGACAGTTTTCAAGAGAGCAAGGGAGAAAATGTGATGCAGTTCTCACATAGCTTTTTTTGTTTTTTACCTAATTAGTAACAATGGAGAGTCTTGAGTCCTGATTCCCCACTGCATTACTTGACTGGTATGGTGCTCATACACGACTAACACAGTAGTGAATGGAGCCCTTATTTGTAGTCCATAGTCAGGCAAAATTTCTATAGAAGTCAACGGGAGTTTTGCCTGCATAAGGAGTACAAAATCAGGCCCTTAAGATGAAAACTAAGTGGTTCATCCTTCACTTTCACAAGATAAGGTATCCAGACAGTACCATGTGATTCTTGTTTGAGGTTTTCCTTTTATCCCATTTCTGTGCTTTCTTGTTCGCTAGGTTTGACAGAATTTGATATTTTTTTCTAATTTTGGCGGTTTTTCTCCATTTTTATTTTTAAGATTTTATTTTCTGTTTTTGACTGTGTTTATGTTTACAGTTGGGATGGTAGGGTTGGGGGGGGTTAGAGTCAGGGCAGTGCTGACAGTGGAGCTACCGGTGGCTCTCTGTGCAGCTGACGGGCCAAAGACACCAGAGTGCAAGGTGGGGGGGGAGGCTATGGTCGGCCTGGCCCCGTGAAGCAGAGAACCCCCTGGCCAGGACTACCAGGAGGACAAGCCCTTGTCCGCAGGGTGCTGCTGAACATGGGCTGCCTGGGGACAGCTCCCACACTCCTGGCTGGTGTGCAAATCGGGCCATGATGGCGGAGCTGCGTAGGGCTCCCTGCACAGCTGCAGGGCTGGTGACATCCATCCCTGCAGGCATGCCGACCGTTACCAATTGATAGGTTTTTCATCGATTTCAGTGCATCAGCCAAAAGTGATGTTTACTGACTGTTATGGATTAAAACCAAACCCTGACAAACCTTTTTTAAGCCTATAGCTGTCAGCAGCATCGATACTGCTGTCAGCAGAATAACATCTTGTTTCAACTCGTCCCTTTTGACAGAAGCCCCCAATGCATCCAATTTAAAGATTGTAAGAATGGACAGAACAGCAGGATGTGTGACAGGAGGAGAGGAGATTTACCTTCTTTGTGATAAGGTTCAGAAAGGTAAGAGCCCCAAACTGTCTGGTGTTCTGAATCGGCCCCTTGGATTGGGATTATAAAGTAGCGTTGCTGTGTTTCTCATGGACTGTATGCTTAAGGCCTGCAGTGGTGGCCTAGCATTCATAGGTCCTGTGCCAACTCTGCTCCGATTAACTTCAGCGGCATTTGTGAGTTCTCAGCATTTCTGAAAATCAGGCCAGCAGTGATTAGGGCAGCGATTAGTGATCTTACACAGCCCACCTGCAAGTAATTTGTATGGGGAACAGCCTGGAGAGTTGGGGGGAAAGAAATTCCCTCTCCCTCAACCAGCAGACAGTGGCCAGGACACCACCCTAGCCCCTCTGAAGTTTCTGTTCTAGCCCCCCAGGCTGCCAGGGTTTGTGAACACGGGATATGTGCAATCGTGGACCTGTGACCACACTCCCCTTGTATAATGTGTAGTGGGCGGTGCAGGTGCTCAGCACTGCCAATAATCAGGCCATATTGATGTAGATGCCAAAAGGAATCATAGAATCCTAGAATATCAGGGTTGGAAGGGACCTTAGGAGATCATCTAGTCGAACCCTCTGCTCAAAGCAGGACCAATCCCCAATTTTTGTCCCAGATCCCTAAATGGCCCCCTCAAGGATTGAACTCACAACCCTGGGTTTAGCAGGCCAATGCTCAAACCACTGAGCTATCCCTCCTATAAATAGTTACTACAGTACCGGGTGTCAGGCTTGTGCAACGTGAGGCATCCTGTGGACTCACAGTTGTAAACATTTATTCCTGGAATGAAGTGTTTGCAGAATCAGGCTCTAAATATGGATTTGGATGCTTAATTTAAGATGCTCAAATTTGAACATATTGGCCTTTGTTTACAATATTCTGGCTTCCTGTTCATAGATGGAAGTAAACAGAAAAGAAAAACGGGGCTTGGGGTGTTTCAATCTGTAGATTAAAACAAGGACCCACAGATCTACTTTATCTCTACAATAGCATGCACGGTTCTCTACCTGACTGTAGAATAGAGTTATTAAATGATTCAGGCATTTTCTGTTATTCCACACTGCATCAGAGAAGGGTGTGGGAGAAGACAGCATACCATGTAGTTCTGTAGGGAAGAGAGAAACTGGTGGAGTTTGGGGAAATGTTTTTTTCTCCTTAACACTGTAAAATCCACGGCCTTTCCAGGGGATTAAGTAAAATGTAATATTTTTTTTAAAGTCTGAATAAATGGAAACTCCAAAGTGGGGTTTCCCCTTGGACTGAGTGGGGTTTCCCCTGACTCCGTCACTCTCTGAAACCTCTGTGCCCTAGGAAACTTGAATGCACACGGCAGCAGCGTTGGAAGGAGTGTTTCTAAATCTGAATGCTGCCAGATTGGGGATCAGGAGGAAGCAGTCCACCTACCCCAAGACCCTTTCCCATCGCTTAGGAAGTTAAAGAGCTCCTTGCAATTAGCCAAAGACAAAAAATGGGCTTTTCATATCTCTCCTCCCCAGGATGCTGAGGAAAGAGTCCTCAGGGTGGCCTGTTTTCTCCACCTCTCCAAAGAGATCTATGCAGAGGGCCCCCAGCCCAACAGAAACGTCTGTACTCCTCGCACTGCTTTGTGAAGGGGAGAGGAAATGCATTGCTGGAGAGCTCTTAGCTCAGGACAGCTGCTGAAAGTAGCTGCTGTCACTCTTAGCAGTAGCTGAGAAGTGGCTTTTTGCCAGCAGTAAATAGAACTTGAACCTGAACAGTTCAAGTTCAGAATTCAGACTGGTGGGGAGGGGAGTCCTATATTTCACACCATAAGTTATCCCATCCCTACAGTTATTCTGTATCGAGCTACTGCACTAATCCTGTTTAACCATAGAACAGGAAGCAGCAGTGAACCTGATTCTCCACTCACACCGGTTTAAAACAAGAGTAACTTCACTGAAGTCACAAGAAATAAATCAGCGTAAAACTGGTGGAAATAAAATCTGAATTGGACCCCAAATAATGTTTACATAAATCTTCCTAAACTTATTCTACTTGAGAGGGATAAAGTTCTTGATGTTTAATGTATTCTTCTAAATGCAACACATTACCAGAGAAAACAAATACTGGGTGAAATTCAACATTAGAGAGAATTATTTTCCTTTACCAAAAATAATTTATTGTTGTTTATAGTATACAGTATGAATTAGTGCTAGGAAAAATATAATCTCCCAAAATCCACTGTTAGAACTGCCATCCACCATATTATTTTTATTAGAAATTGATGTAACCAAAAGCTTAAAAAAACCCTAGAGGAATTAACACCCTCACGCTGTTTGCAGATGATATTCAAATTCGTTTTTATGAAGAGGATGAAAATGGTGGCGTATGGGAAGGCTTTGGAGATTTTTCTCCTACAGATGTACATAGGCAGGTAAGTGATCAAACAGCTCTCATTTGCTAATGGCTTTCAATTCTTTAGCTAGTAGGGCCCCATTTGAACCAATGGCTTGGTAGGGAAAGGCTCTAAATCCCAATACCAATTTTCGTAGTCACCATCTTCCCTCTGTTACTTCAAAAGAATAAATATGGACCGGATTTATTTTAAACCGTAAATCATAGTGCCGATGAAAGTTAGAAACACACTAAAAGGAAATTTGAAAACTATGGTGCGAAAGTAATGGTAAGGGAGAGATGTAAGGCACATCTATGGAAAAATAGTACAGGGTAAAATGTCTCCAGAGCTCCTACAGGAATACTAAGGACGCCATGGAAAAAAGAAAAAGCAAGAGAGAAAAATATAATACAGTGTATTATATATTCATGTATCATGTGACAATTCTGAGTTTTTAAAAGACATTTAAACTGTAATTAGCTCCAAACTAGAAGTGAAAAATAAAATGGGAATTTATAGTTGTGGTAGCCTTCATGCGAGTGAGATTTTCCTCTCAGCTTTAACTAACTAAAATCCCCCCAAATACAAAAAGTTAGATGTAAAGCAATATCTTATTTCAGAAAACTCTATTCCTGACAACCTGCTGATCAATGTTTTTCACAGTTTGCTATTGTGTTCAAAACCCCGAAGTACAGAGATGTCAATATCACAAAACCAGCATCTGTGTTTGTCCAACTACGGCGGAAATCTGATCTGGAAACAAGTGAGCCAAAGCCGTTTCTGTACTACCCTGAAATCAAAGGTAATTCATTTAACCTGTTCCATGCATTACAAAGGGGAAATATCCTGTTTGTGGAACAGCAGTCCTCATGTATTTCCTAATGTTGGATAATGTCCTTGTTCTATGGTTTTTTGCCTCTAGAAAATACTATACTTGACTGCTCATATTGGGCAGAACTAATGGAAAAACTAGTCAGGGCAGAATGTGTTTACTTCGATATTTTATGTTGGACTGTTGTGCAGTAAACACACAGGTCCCTACAAGGGATTAGTGCCAACAGGTGTCTAATATACACATAGAATGTATATATGCAGTAAGTGGTGCTTTCCCCCCCGATTCACTTCTGAAACAATACTAGAGGTTATTGTACTGCAGGTGCTGCCTTTCAGATGAAACATAAAACTAGGGTCCTGACTAGAGCTGGTGAGAAAATAGAAAATATATTTTGCATTTCTCTTTCATTGACATTTTAGGAATGTTCTGACCAGCTCTAGTCCTGAGCACTTGTGTTCATCAAATAACCCCTGGCACCTTTTGCAAGAGGAAGGGTGGTGTGATTGGTGTGGTTTTTTCCCCATGACAATATTGTAAATCTTTTAGGTGAAGTGTAATAGTTGGAATCAGACCTGGTGACTATGTTGTTCAATGTCAGGAAGCTTACCCAGTCGATCAATACTTTTTAAAGACTCGCATGCTGTGAATTAATCTGACTGAATTATAAGGTTGTTCTTCATGTTCATGTTAGCATTAATAATAAATAGTAATAAAAATATTTGTATTATGGCAGAGCTCAGGGGTCCCAATCGGGGATCAGGGCCCCGTTCTGCTCAGCACCCTATTTATGCAGATGTAATAAAAAGACAGTAGCTTACGATCTTAAGCCCTGATCCAGTAGCATATGCACGTGTGCTTAACTTTAAGCACATGAGTAGTCTCGTTGAAGTCAGTGACTACTTGTGCTTTAAAGCATATACATAAACATTTGCAGAATTGAGGATTTAGCTCGTGACAAGAGAAAACAGGTGGACAAAACAGAGACGTGGGAGGGGAAAGCGAGTTATTTATAGTTTGGTATAATAAGCAGCAAAAAGTGATGTTTGCTGAGAAATTTTCATGTTCACTGGTGGATATTTGAATTTAGGTGAACACGCTATTTTTAGCATCTCGGAACTCCTTGCCCAAATTGTATAGAAACATTTCACAGTGCTCCAGATCTAGCCCACCAATTTTGAGGCTGACTTTTTTGTGGTTTTTAGAGGGGTGAAAATAATTGAATGATGATTTCTGTAAATGCCTTTTCATAAACTCTATCCAACATATTATGAAGGCTGGCATTTAGGGATGGTATTCTAGCAACTGTATTGTGCTATTTCCCTATTGAATAGTGCTCACATGAGCTCAGAAATGTGTGTGTTTTTTGTTTCCTGGGCCAGATTCATTAGCTGCTTTTTAGGGTTTTCTCTCTTCCTGGGTGTGAGTATGTTTGATGCAGGTACACTTATCTACGTACTGTACATGTCTGTAAATTGTGCATTCATATATAGACTATTCATTATATTGGTTCATATGTTCAACACTTAGGTTTGATGCATTGATTGATACTGTTCTGCATGCATTTTCCTTATCATGTTTGGCATATGACTGTCAGGAATTATTACATTGTTTGTTGGGGGATATTTTGTTCTTTCCTCAACAGTGTTGCTGGGCTTCCTCTTTGCTAGAATTTTTATGTCACTTTTTGATAGCTCCTCTTTTCATGACTGTTTCATTTTCTGTATGTTTAACTTTAGAGTGCTGGTTTTTTCCCCCAGAGTCTTTGGGATATTTTTGATGGCGCTGGGGACTCTGTTCTACATTGATTTGTTGTACTTTGTGTAAGGCTGGTTCTCCTGCTACTGACCTGCATGGGTTTTTTATGTCTTGCTTTAAACTCATTTTTCTTTATGGCCTTTCTGGTACTAAAGTATGCTTCATTTCAGTTGGGCCCTTATTCATAGTTTTTGAGCACCCCCATCCCCAAAACATGTGGCCTCTTTCTAAAGTGCATTTGCTTGGGAGAGAAAATTGCCCTTTTGTTTCCAATGGGTAAAAGTCCCATTTTCAAAAGTGATTTAGGCACTTAGGTATGTCTGCCATGTCCTGTCCCATTCATCTTTATTTGGGTATTGTGGCAGTATTCGAGAAGCCGTATGGACCTATGTGCATGATTGTGTCTTTGGTTCTGTGGTCTGTCTGAGAATGTTACTTGGTTTGTTACTTACTGGAATGTTTCACCAATTTTTGCTGTAAAAAAATGATTTGTTGTTTGGAGCTGAAAAAGTTTACCCTACTTACAGCACTTCTGATTTCCCCTTAAACTATTGTTTTTCAGTAATACATTCAGTACCAATGCTCTTTTCTGTTCCCAGCTGGTGATAGAAGTGACTCATCCTCTCCTTTTGCTGTTTCTCTTTCATTCTCTTCCTCACCCCAAAACACAGATAAAGAAGAAGTTCAGAGGAAGCGACAGAAGCTCATGCCTAATTTTTCTGATGGCTATGGTGGAGGCAGTGGTGCCGGAGGTGGAGGGGGTGGAATGTATGGAGGCGGAGGAAGTGGTGCTGGCTCAGGTAAAAAGAAAAGATAATTGAACTGCAGCATAAGCTTTAAACTGTAATGTGTGTGGCTTGTCCCTCTAGGTCAGTGGTGCTCAACTGTGGGATGGGGCTGGACATGAGGGGTTTGGGGTACAGGAGGAACTCTGGGTTGAGGGGGGGGCTCAGGGCTGGGGCACGGGTTTGGAGTGCAGGAGGGGGTCGGGGCTCTGGGCTGGGAGTGCAGGCTCTGGAGTGGGGTTGGGGATGAGGAGTTTGGGGTGCAGGAAGGGGTTTCCAGTGCTGGGAAGGGGTGCAGGAAGGGGAAGCCAGTGCTCGGGATGGGGGCAGTGAACGGAGCCCCATGGTCCCCCTGCCTAGAAGCCAAACCCACTGCTGCCTGCTTCCAGGCTGCAGCGCAGTGTTGGATCAGGTAGGCACTAGCCTGCCTTAGCTGGGCAGCTCCGCCAACAGGACTTTTAACGTCCCGGTCGGCGGTGCTGACCAGAGCGACCCAGTGCCTGACATGCCGCAACCCAGTACTAAGTTGCGACCTGAAGTTTGAAAAACGCTGGTCTAAAGCACGTTATCAGAATAAAAATCCAGTATAACTACACTAATTACAATTATTCAGGCACCATGCCACGCCCTTTGTTGAGCAGTAGAAGTGGTATGCTACCTCTTAAATTCTGAGAACTGCAGAGATAGAGGATGCTGCTAGCCAGGCCTCTAGACTTTCCTTTGATTGACACAGGTGGGAGGTGGGGCTTTCATCCGGAACATGTTATTTTAGTAGGGTGGAAAATCCAAAGGACAAAATACTAAAGGAGCTGCACATGAAATAGTGCTTTTGTCTGAGCATTTCATTTTCATTGTATTGCTTGTTTTTGTTCTGGAGAATAATTCCAGTGATTCTTTTTCCTTTTACATTGCTGTTGTTTTTAGGGTACGGTTACCCCTCCTATGGGTATTCTACTTATGGAGGCATGCCTTTCCACCCAGGTACCACAAAGTCTAGTGCTGGAATGAAACATGGTAAGAAACAAAATCGCGTGGTTGCAACAGTAATCTTTAGTTTACCATCTTCGCTTCACTAATCAGCAATTACTGTTAATGACTACCAGAGTGATGGAAATTGGTCGCTCTAAACTGGACTCAGGATTAAAATATGTGTGTAAACACTCGCATGTGTTTACAGTGATCACTAAACGTCAGCATTAGCCAACAGGACCCTTCACTGCTGTCCCAAATACCACGGTTGCCCTCTATGATTAGAATAGCAATAATTAGATGGCAAATGCTGACATCTTAATGGTGAACTATATATGCTATTGACTGCATTTAATATTTATAAGCAGCAAAAACTATTTTCCCCAAGGACTTAAAAATTGGCCAATGGACTGTGGCTTTTGTCATTATAGCCCACTGGGGGCCACTTTTTTAACTTGCGGAACATTCATTCCCCCTGAAAATGAAAAATTCCAGTCTTCTGAAAAACTCTATTATGTGATATCACATGATGTACATATTACATGAGTACCAATGCACAGCAAGACATATTTGTACATTGGGTAAGCTCAGTCAGTGGTGTAGATGGTGTTAAAGTGACAGCACCCCAGAGAAAGCACTGAGAAGCATCCTGTTTCTGTGAAGCAAAATGCCTCTCAGAGGTGCCTTATTGCTCTGCGGGGAGAGTGATCTGAAAAAGTTATTTAAAAGATACTGCATGATCCTTGCTCTTCCCCTTCCCTTTCCAGTGAGTTGCTTCCAGCTGGCCCTTCCTCTCCCTATTGTCTGGCTGGGTTAAGGGAGAGTCACAATCTGGCCCAACGTGATAAACACGCATGGCCACCTGACAAATTAGACAGATGGGGCCATTTATTTCCAACATCTGTGGGATAAACTGTACGGTCAGTTACACCAATGTCAGTCTGGAATAATCCTGTTGGCTTTGGTGGAGATGCTGCAGACTTGTAACATTGCACCTGAGATCAGAATTCATCCCTACATTTATTGTTAGACAATTGGTTTGTTTAATTTTATCCTTTAACATGGGAGTTGGTAAAGTGAAAATCATAAATAACTTCAAGAACAAGTTACATTTCTCTATGTGTAATGAACTTGAGTGCAGTCTGAGCCATGAGGAAGTTTGTGTGGAAGGTTGGTTTTTGATGAGAGTATCCATTTTGAGAGCTCAGTCTTAATTTTTCCCAGTTTGCTGTATAGGACGTTGATCAGGTAGTTCCACAGTTTCTTTGAGAGCGTGTGGCATAACCATTAAATTAGGCTTGAATAAAGACTGGGAGTGGCTGGGTCATTACACAAACTGAAATCTACTTCCCCGTGCTAAGTTTCCCCCTGCTGTTGCTCACACCTTCTTGTCAAGTGTTTGAAATGGGCTATCCTGATTATCACTACAAAAGTTTTTTTTTCTCCTGCTGATAATAGCTCACCTTAACTGATTACTCTGGCAACCCCCATCTTTTCATGTTCTCTGTATGTTCCACTCTAAGCATCTGAGGAAGTGGATTCTAGCCCATGAAAGCTTATGCCCAAATAAATTTGTTAGTCTCTAAGGTGCCACAAGTACTCCTTGTTCTTTTGACTCTGTAGCATTTAATGATATAGGTCCTGATCCAGTGCCAATTGAAGTAAATGGGCATCTTTCCATTGATTTCATTGGGGTGTGAATGAGACCCACAGAGCATTATCATTTGTACAAAAGAATCACAGTATCAAAACACTAATGCTTTTCATTTATGTTGTAAGGAATTTCAGATGATATGGCTGAACAGGATGGGGAAAACTGCAATAAGCACGATGACAAACCAGATATGAAACATAACAAGAAAGTGGAAATCACAGAAAGGAGTGAGTCCAGAGTTTGTAGCGGTGATAATAAGGAGGAGGATGTTACTTTGTCATGTACAGCTGAAGCAGATTGTAGGTTACAGGGTAAGTGAACAAATCAGTTTATTTAGAGCCATTCATAGGGCCAATCTTGTACATGGGAGAAGTCTGTGTTAAGGACTGGAAATGTCACAAGTTCCCGCTCACAGAGTTTCCATCTTTGCAAGGACAGTTTAAATTTGCTCCTACTTGGAAATGGCAGGAGATCAGTCTCCTAAACCTGGGATCTCCCAAGATATATGTATGCCACTTCTTTCTATGCCTTTGTGCCTCTGCATGCCCCCCAGTGACTCTGTGATCCCATTGAAGTCCGTAGAATTACACAGGTTGTAAATCAGCAAAAGGTTTGGTCCTTAATATGTAACGGGTTTCATTATATGTGTGGAAAGGTGTTATTTCCTGGTATGTAATTGTTGCATCATTGTTCCATGCAAATCTATTTCTAAATTGCACGCGGAGCATGTTATTGAATGTTAAATTTAATATAAACTGCATCCATTGCCAAATAAAGAATAAATTAAACAATCAAATCAGCATTGCTTCATAGCAAAGTCTTTATACAAAAAAAAACAGAAGAGAGAGGGAATGGTTGAAGGAAGTCTTTTTGTACTAGGATATTAGCCCTCTGGAGATTACAAATTTACGCCTTTGCCTTGTCAAGCTTCCTTTTGCTGACTGTCTGATCAGTCCATATTTTGCAGGTTAGATAGCCAGATTTTTAGAGGTCTTGAGTGCCCATAACTCCCATCACAGTCAACATCTATGAAAACCAGGCCATATGTGTCTTGGATCATTCCCTAGAGACATGCTGTTGGCTGTTATAATAGAAATGACAGATAAGGAACTTGCTTTCCCTGTCTCATGTATAATACATTATGTAGCTCTGTCATGGAGAATGCTCCTCCTTTCTGGAATGGAGAAAGGGACATACTATGTTGTGTGCTGGTTTCATTTTGTGTCATTTACTATAACAATTAGACAGGCATTGGATTGGGAAAACAAGTTCACACAGTAATAGGGTTTCAGTATTGAAGCCTTCCGTAAGTGGTGCCCTAGAGAGAAATTGCTGCTTGCTGGCTCTGTCAACTCCTGGATTAGTGCAGGAAACAAAACTAGTAATCTATGGCTGTGCACATGTGAGAAAGCATGATGTTGTCTGTCTATCTGTTTCCAATTAAAGGAAGGGTTTGGATTGTTGAATCCAATGGTTGGGTACTAGACAGCACATCAGGAAGTTGACAATTATTTCTTTAGCAATTATACAAAAAGAAAAAGGAGAGAAACAGGGACTCCAATTTATGTGAAGAATATATGCAGAAGAATTGGGTCTGTGAAGTGAAATCTTACTTTGGAACGGTTAGGAACATAGACTGTCTGGTACAATTGACAGTGCTCTCCAGAATGGTAAATGTGGTTTGAAACTTTGTCTCGCCTCATCCTCTTCACCATATTCCCATTCATTTGAAGCTGTGGTTTTTATTTGGTCAGCAGTTTGTGGCTTGGTTCCACCGATGACATACGCAAATCTTTCTTTCCTTTTTTCCCCTGTAGTGTATCTGGTAATTGAAATTGCTGTGGGTATGTTGCTTTGACACTAATCTGAAGCGGTTGTTTAATTTAAAAATTCTCTTTGATGTATTTATGAGAGGAGGAAAGATGGTATAATCTTGCGGTTAAGGTACAGGACTGGCCGTTGAGACCTGAGCTCGATTCTTGGCTCTACCACAGATTTGCTGTGTGACTTTTGACATCAGTTAACCTTCCTTTACCTCAGTTTTCTCATCTGTAAACTACAAAGGTGATATATCATGAGGCTACATTTATTAATGTTTGTAGAGCACTTTGAGATGCTGAGAATGAACCATAGAAACATGAAGTATTTCAGAGTTCTGTGAGCAGGCTCTCTTCCCAAACTGCTCTCAAATGTAATCCACTATTATGCATAGTCCAAATTTACCCGCTTCACAGAATGCAGCTGAAGTCTTCTCCCTAGATGTGGTTGCTCCTCGGAGTCCTCTCCCCTGACTATTCAGCCCATACACTAGTTCATCTTTCTAGAGAGCCACTACCTCCATCTTAACATCTGTATGTGGTAATTAGCTGTAGTAGCCTCTGTGAGGCAGCAGAATGTACTTAACAGTAGGCGCTTAACATTCCCCAGGCAGAATCAACACCTGCTGAATGGTGTGAAGTGCTTCAGGAAAACACTGCCAGCCTGCTACAAGCCCCACACCTGTTGTGTTATATCTGGACATTGCACTGAGATAATTTGTAACTCTGATGAACACAATGATTGTGTTGCAGATGGTCTATTCCTGGAGAAGGCAATGCAGCTTGCTAAACGGCATGCCAATGCTCTTTTTGACTATGCTGTAACTGGTGATGTGAAGATGCTACTAGCTGTTCAGCGACATCTTACTGCCGTCCAGGATGAAAATGGTGACAAGTAAGTCACGATTGGGTGAGGCCTGGATTTATTGAGTTGACCATTTCTGTCCCTGATTCCACAGGAGTGTGATCAGCTCATTCTTGTCATCAGCTGTTTGGGGTCAGTCATGGATCATTGCGGTAGGAGTTTACTAATCAGATAAATATTTTTCACCATCACATCCCTACCTGCCCACAGCCTCACCTTTTAGAGTCTTCCCTCGTTACATCCGCAAGAACATAAGAACATAAGAATGGCCGTACTGGGTCAGACCAAAGGTCCATCCAGCCCGGTATCCTGTCCACCGACAGTGGCCAATGCCAGGTGACCCGGAGTGAGTGGACCTAACAGGTGATCAAGTGATCTCTCTCCTGCCATCCATCACCCCCCTCTGACAAACAGAGGCTAAGGACACCATTCCTTACCCATTCTGGCTAATAGCCATTAATGGACTTAACCTCCATGAATTTATCCAGTTCTCTTTTAAACCCTGTTATAGTCCTAGCCTTCACAGCCTCCTCAGGCAAGGAGTTCCACAGGTTGACTGTGCACTGTGTGAAGAACTTCCTTTTATTTGTTTTAAACCTGCTGCCCACTAATTTCATTGGGTGGCCCCTAGCTCTTTTATTATGAGAACAAGGATGTCATTCATTACAATAAATTCATGTAGCGCAGGGGTATTCATTATTACCAATCCAGTTAATTCATGTTTGTAAAGCACCTTGAGATTCTTGGCTTTAAACTACTAAGGCACAAAGGACTATTCTTATTATGCACAACCCTTCACTGAGGGTGAAATCCAGCTCAGTGCAGAGGGCCCACACAACACCCTGCACTCCATTTAATCCCATATACTAAGCGTAAGGTGCAGTTTGTTGTACAATGAAAAGTGACTTTGTAGAAATAATATCATGGGGTTCCATGCTGATTGTCTCTCAGTAAGACCACACACAATTTGCTCAGTTTATTCCCCTGATCACCATCAAAAATTCTGTAGACCTAAATTTTGCCCTCCCTTATACTCATACAATCCCATTGCCTCCAGCGGTTGCACAGATGTAAGTGGCATCAGAAGCTGTCTCTGTAGTCAGAACTTATTTAGCAATCCTGTTTGATCATGTGTGAGCCAAAGCAGAATCCAACTCACTCCTCCTCAGTTGCATTGACTCCGCAGTGCTAAAAGGAATAAAATGTTGCGCGAAACCTACTTTTTCAAAACTGAATCCAGCAAATGCAACTCTGAATACAGTCCATGAGCAAAGCTATTGAATAAGAAGTTACCATGTTTCCACTGCACCTTTTGAAAGGATGACTGTGTAAATGGCATGGAGGGTTTGGGCTGGTGATTTCCTCTAAATTGAAGCATAACATACTGTAGATGCTGTTCAGAGCTGGCAGTCTGTAGCTGCCACATGAGAAATTACACATGACTAATACATACTATCAAGTGTTTTGATAACCTAGTGGGAGGCTGCTATTTTTGTTCCAGTTTCAGTGGAAATGGATTTCCGATTACAGAAAAAGCAAGGAAGTGGCAACTTTAACATTAAGTGTTTCAAAATAATAGCTAATTTATTATTAGAGACAGTGGTTATTTTAAAGCACTTTGCTTGCCCAATTTTGGGCAATCCAATGTCTGTTTTGAACACAACAGGAATAAGAATGAGCAGGAACCAGCAATAAAATTGTTAGAACTTCTGGTGATGAATTTTCTGGGTGAAATGAGTTGTTAGTCTCAGTCCAGTTCCCTGTTAACTTATTAACAGTTTCAGCAAAGGCAAAGAACTGAATGATCCATGGAAAATAAATTACCTAGACGCAGTCCTTCTGGATCAAGGTTGTGACCCATGGTGTGGAAGCTTACACTGCTGCCCCCATGCTGTAGCTGCCATGGGGATAAATAGTAGATTTCAGTCTCTGGGATCCTGAGACCTAGTTCCTTTTACTGAGCGCTCAGTTCATATACACACTGCAGAAATACCAAATAAAATAGCAAACTCTTGATGATTGTGGCAGCCAGCTTTCCTGCAAGAGTTGCTTTACCACACAGAACTACAGACTCTAGGATCAATGCCCATAGTTTTTCTACTAAAATCTACTGTTAACAAATCTGATTGCCTTTAAGAAAAATGTGTAACCTATGAAAGTATCTTTAAATGACCCTATATTTTGAATTTGAATTCTGAGATAAAAATAAAAACAGCTTATTTAATAAATTCAGTAACATGCTTCAGGAAAGACAATTGTACTGGATACCCACAATTCCCTGAATATCTGGCGGCCTTGTGGACCTTGTGCTTCGCACTGTAGTGCCAAAAGATAGGTTGTTAAAGCTGCCCACCTCAGTAGACCATTCGATGAATTAATGGATTTTTCATGGAATGTATATTCAGCAATTCTTTACAGAGTTAAATACAGTTACAGGGTAGAATAATAATATTAGGAGAAGGAAAGAGAACTAAGGAATGAAGGGCAAAGGAGAAGCAGCATGTTTGAGATATGAATATAGGCAGACTGTCAGTGTTATAAGAAGTCTGTTCCATTTGGCAAGAGCTGCAGAGGAGGCAGCTCTTCTATATGAGTGCTGAGACTGTAAGAGGAGGCCAGTGCTAGACAAGTGGAGAAAGAAAGGGAAGAAGTAGCACAGTAGTGCCAAGCTCAAATGTTCAGAATTAATGAGCCAGTCCTCCCCCCCGCCCCGCCCCACCCTCCAAAATCATGAGATTGGCTTTAAATAGGGTGACCAGACAGCAAGTTTGAAAAATCAGGCCAGGGAGTGGGGGATAATAGGAGCCTATATAAGAAAAAGACCCCAAAATCGGGACTGTCCCTATAAAATCGGGACATCTGGTCACCCTAGCTTTAAATAGTACATCTGGGGAGGGAGTGTTTACCTCTGGTTTCTGAATTTTTTGGGTACACTACAATCACTATTTCAAGCTTTTCTCCACAACCATGAGGGCGAGAAACTTTGTTTTTTATTTAAAGCTCAGATTTGCCCTGATTAGAATGACTCCAGGAGCTGGGGGCTTAAGAAATATTATATATTTCAAGAGACACAGTAAAACCTGAGTCAGCCACAGAAGAGAGGTTCAGAAATTAGACCAGAGCAAGTCCAGGCAGAGTTTCGAAACAAGGAGGACAGTTTTGAACTGAATCTGGAAATGAACGGAGGGGCTATTAAGGTATTTTACGGTTTGCGTGATAGGATTATACTTCTTTGATGCTGTTACAATGTTGAGAGAGCTGAGACTTGAAAGTAGAAAATGGAGTTATAATAGTCTGAGTGGTCTTGCCTTGTGTGGTCACTTACATATTAAAGGGTTTTTCCCTTGGGCGTGACATCTCCAGCTAACTTTGAGTCTGGGGGTCCGTAGTCACCTTGTTTATGAAAAAGATGACAAGAAAAAATGACAAAGTTGGGGAAATCCCCATGGGAAAATCTGCTTTAGTTACACAGAATCCTGTGGAAATTCTGTATGAAAGTTCTGAAAGTGTGAAACTTTTCATGTGCTTTATGCTTCTAAAATGGTGGTGGGCAACCTCCGGCCCATGAGCCACAGGTTGCCCACCACTGTTCTAAAATATTCCATGCCATCACATTCCCACCCACTGGTTCTGTGCTAATTTTGATTTTAAATGAACAGCTAGGTTATTGATTGAAAAGTTTAAAGAGGAAGGGAATAATCTTCTTTATACACCAGGGGTCTCAAACACGCGGCCCGCGGGCCACATGCGGCCCGCAGAGTTATTTCCTGCGGCACAGGCGCCGACTTCCTGTGGCGCCGGTGGGAGCTCACGCCCAGCGTCGGGGGCGGGGCCCCGCTCCCGACGCCGGGCCCCGCCCCCGACGCCGGGTGACGTTGCGGGACCCCGCCCCCGACGCCAGGCTCCGACGCCGGGTGACGTTGCGGGGCCCCGCCCCCGACGCCGGGTGACGTTGCGGGGCCCCGCCCCCGACGCCGACACAACGTCGCCCAGCGTCGGGGGCAGGGCCCCGCAACGTCTCCCGGTGCTAAGGTAAGATGGCGGCGGGCCCCGGGGTTGGCGGGGAGCTGGCCGCGGGTCCCGGGGCGGGCGGGGAGCTGCCGGTGGGTGCGGACCACCCACCAATTTTTCCCCGTGGGTGCTCCAGCCCCGGAGCACCCACGAAGTCGGCACCTATGTCCTGCGGCCCGCCATAGGCACCGACTCCACTGGTAGCCAAGCTCCAAACATTACTGAGTGTTTATATTTTATTAAAACCCCTCTTTGCATTACAGTTTTTAAAAAGTTAATACATTGACTTTTAATAGAATACTATATTACTCTTCATTTTTTTCATTTTTGACTATACTTTTGTATCATTGTATGAAAAGGTTTCAGTGATGCGGCCCTCGGGCCAATTTACTAGTTCTCATGCGGCCCTCGTGGTGATTTGAGTTTGAGATCCCTGAAATACACTGTCTTTTTAATACCATGCTATTTTGTGCGCTAAAGCAGGTATTTAAGCCTTGGATTTCAGATGTGAAACCTCATTTTCACTTAAATCAATGGGAATTAGGTACCTAAATACCTTTGAGGATCTGGACCTTAGAGCCCAATTGAGCTGTCATGACAATAAATGAAAAAACACCTGTTGTTGTCAATGGGAATTGGATCCAAACCTTATTGAAAAGTGTTTGATTTTTGCAGTTAAAGTGAACTTGGTTTTGTTTGGTTTCGTTTCAGTGTCCTTCACTTAGCAATTATCCACCTTCATTCTGAGCTGGTGAGAAACCTCATAGAAGTGGTGCTGGATTTTAATTCTGATGACATCATCAATATGAGAAATGACCTTTATCAGGTATGCCAGAATACAGTGATAAGTGATGTTAATCATTCAACTGGTAACAGAAATTTTCTGCAACTTATTTTTTCCTTTTATCCATCACTCAAAACCCAAGTAAAACTATAACGCAAGCAGTTCAGAAATTCGTAGATGGTGGGACACAATGACAGATTGAAAGGTGGTAACAGAGGGTGCACATATGTGTAACTTCAATCATTGTTACGGAATATGTGTTTGTTGTAAAACAGAACTCATATTTTATACAGTTTATCTTGTTTTCTGTTCAGTCGTTTTTTACCAGGCTTCTCTGTTACTAAACTAGTGATATCAATTGCAGTGTGCCAACCTTGTCAACATTTTTTGAGCTTTCAAATGTCATCCTCCTTCAGGCTGGCAGATCAGTTGCTGGGTCACATATAGGCAGAAGGGGGCATGTGTAACAAATGATGCACTTTATAGTAGCCATTTCAAGTCAGTATCAGCACCCAGAAATTGAGCTCAAAGATTCCCCTTTCCTTTCGTCGTTCACATGTGCAAAAAAAAGAGATGATTAACCCTATACTCACTTCATTTAGAGAAAAATTGTTAGGTCCTGGAAGCATGAGCCTGAGATTTTCACATCCCCAACCCAGACATGTTCTAGAAAGAACTGCAAATCCTCCTATGAAGTGTCTCTTTCCATATCCCCTACTATAAACACAAAAGGTCTAGGCCTGCCAGGAAAAACACATAATACTCCCCTGATAGAGGTGCACCAATGGTAGCAAGAAAGAAAAGCAGACATGGCTCAGGCAATGTTACTGTTTTATCTAACTCTGCTCAGAGCTGCACCAGTAAAGCATTTCAGGTCTGATTTTTCCCTGTGTAGATAAGCCCAAAGGGCTTGATTTTTTCACTGTCTTGCACCTTTTGTAGTTATTTTCACTGGTGTAAATTGAATCGAACGGTGTAAATGAGTGAAGAATTCTGGCTTTACACCCACTCCCTTTCTACAGGTAGAATGGCTATACAAGGAACAAGGCAGTAGTAGGTATCAGGTTCTCTGCATCTACTACAATCCCTATGTAAGCCTTCAAAGTGTCCTTAGAGAGGGTATTTTGTCAATCAAAGGCTGGAGAGGGTGTAATACTTTAAATCTACAGTATGGGCTGGGACTTCATGACAAATATAGTGGAAACGGACTTACACATGTGCTCCAAAAATAATTAACAACTCCAGGCATGTTTTTGTACTTATGAGTCTGGTGACATTCACAAACAACTATAGCCTCACCCCCGTAGTTTACATTATCACTAGACTCTTGGGATGGAATTAATAATTTTTTATGTATAGTTGAGTCTACACTATTCCTTAATATAGTAATCAGGACATGAAGTTGGATTTGGGCTTGATTTTGCTTTGCTATTATATTATATTATATTATATTATATTATATTATATATTTTTAAAGGCTAAGAATCTGATTTCCCTCATAGTAAGAAGGCTCGCTGTACAAATACAGTAATATTTGTAAAAAAGGTTCAGTATGATGCTATTTACCCACCAGAATGTCACTGCTGCAGTATACAGTCCCTCCTGTTGAAGTATGAACACAAATCTTAGTTAGAGGCAGTAAAAGCCTTGAAGTCTAATGTTGGTGTTGCAGCTGATAGCATTGTCATGCTAATGGAGAACATGCAAATTACATCACCTACCTAGACAGACATTATATAAATGCAACATTCTTCTGTGCTTTGTCAGTTTTTAAAAAGAGAACAGCAGAGTTACATTTAATGTGCCTAGTCATTTTAAAGGATTTAGGGGACATAGCCATGGAGTTTTTCCTAGGAATGGAATCAGCAGAGTAGTTCAGCTGCAGATGGGAAGGCTGGATTTGGGTTTATACTCCCTGTGTGACACAGAACTCAGGTCCTTTTGGGTCCAGGCAAGCACAGGGATTGGTTTTAGGCCAGAGAATCCGCTTCCACGTGGATCCTTTCTCTTCCTCAGTCCTTCACCCTGTTCAACTCCCTAAAAGCTCGACTACTTGGTCTGGACGATAGGGCATGGATTTGCCTCTTAGAACCCAGTCCTTGTACACCCAAAGCTCCCATTGAGTTCACTGGGAGTTTTGAGAGCCTGAGGAGAGATCAGGCCCTTAATCTGAATGCTGGTACTGGGCTATGGGGATTTTATGGCCTTTAAATACAAGTATAATATATGGAGATATGCCTATCTCATAGACCTGGAAGGACCTTGAAAGGTCATTGAGTCCAGTCCCCTGCCTTTACTAGCAGGACCAAGTACTGTCCCCTGACAGATTTTTGCCCCAGATCCCAGATTGAACTCACAACCCTGGGTTTAGCAGGCCAATGCTCAAACCACTGAGCTATCCCTCCCCCCTTCCGCTGAACTGTGAACAAATATGAATCATGTTCACAGTTCAGTGGAAGGAAATGTATACTAGTTTGCATCTAGCATTTCAATTATCGTAGTACCTTTTTTGTGTAAGAATAAAACATTAAAATTGTGGATCACTGTGAGTAATTTTTAAGAGGCTTCTGTGAAAATGACATATATGTTGCTCACTTTCTTGTGGTTACTTCTCCCTGCCTTTTCTAGACACCATTGCACTTGGCAGTTATCACAAAGCAGGCAGATGTGGTAGAGGACTTGCTGAGGGCTGGAGCTGATGTCAGCCTTCTGGATCGACATGGCAATTCTATCTTGCATCTAGCTGCCAAAGAAGGAGATGACACGATTTTAAATATACTCCTTAAGCATAAGAAGACATCTCCAATGATCAACCATTCAAATGGGGAAGGTATGGAAGGATCACAGAGATTTTTCATATTATTTCTTGGACAAGCATATTAATTATGCTTCCAGTTCCACATGCAGGGCCAGTTAGACAGACAGAATTTCAGGGTCTCAATGTTTGGGGCGATGATGGTGTTTGGAGGAGGGATTTACGTTTAGTAGGAACTGGAGAACCTTTTGGGAAAGAAGGAGCCTATATAGAAAGGATGGGCTCCACCTAAACCAAAACAGCACCAGATTGCTGGCATGTAAAATTTAAAAAGTCATAGAGAAGTTTTTAAACTAAGGGCTGGGGGAAAGCCGACAGGTATGAAGGAGCACACAGTTGAGACAGACACATCCCTTAGGGAAGGATTTATTAAAGAGGATACTCTGAATCCTAGTAAAGAGGAGATGATAGAAGTTGATAAAGTACAAGTAGGAACTGAAGAGAAACAGTCAAACAAAAAAAAGTCCCATTCAATTACATCACATGAAGGCAGAAAATTAAATGTTGACAAATTTTAGAAGTTCTTCTATACAAATTCAAGAAGTCTAAATAGTAAAATGGGTGAACTTGAATGCTTGTTATTAAATGAGGATATTTATATAATAGGCATCACAGAAAGTTGGTAGAATGAAGATAATCAATTGGACATAGTAATACCAGGGTACAAACTAAATAGGAATGACAGAGTAGGTTGCACTGGTAGGGGGATGGGGCACTCTGTGTGAAAGAAAGCATAGTCAAAAATAGTAAAAATCTTAAATAAATCAAACTCTACCGTAGAATCTCTATGGATAGAAATTCCATGTTTGAATAATAAGAGTATAGCAGTAGAAATATACTACCAACCATCTGACCAGAATGGTGACTGTGATTGTAAAATGCTTAGGGAGAACAAAGAGGTTACAAAAACAGAAAACCTAGTAATAATGGTGGATTTCAACTATCCCCATATTGACTTGGAACATTTAACCTCAGGATGGGATGTAGATATAATATTTCTAGACACCATTAATGATTGCTTCTTGGAACAGCTAGTTTTGGAACCCATAAGTGGAGAGAGACAATTCTCTCTAAAAGAGCACTCAAGGAAGACAAGGCCATTACGGAGGAGCTAAATGAATTCTTTGCATCAGTCTTCACTGCAGAGGATGTGATGGAGATTCCCACACCTGAGCCGTTCTTTTTTTAGGTGACATATCTAAAGAACTGCCCAAGATTGAGATGTCAATACAGGAGGTTTTGGAACAAATTGGTAAATTAAACAGTAGTAAATCACCAGGACCGGATGGTATTCACCCAAGAGTTCTGAAGGAACTCAAATATGCAATTACAGAACTACTACCTGTGGTATATAACCTATCGCTTAAATCACTCTTTGTACCAGATGACTGGAGGATAGCTAATGTAATGCCGATTAAAAAAAAAAAGTCTCTAGAGGCAATCCTGGCAATTACAGGCTGGTAAACCTAATTTCAGAACCAGACAGATTATTTGAAGCTATAGTAAAGAAAAGAACTATCAGACCCATAGATGAACATGGTATGTGGAGAAGAGTCAACATGGCTTTGGTATAGGGAAATCATGCAACATCAATCTATTAGAATTATTTGAGGGGGTCACTAAAGGTGTGGAGAAGGGTGATTGAGTGTATAGTGTGCTTGGACTTTCAGAAAGCCTTTGACAAAGTTCCTCACCAAAGGCTCTTAAGCAAAGTAGGCAGCCATGAAATAACAGGGAAGGTACTCTGATGGATCAGCAACTGGTTAAAAGATAGGAAACATCGGGTAAGAATAAACAGTCAGTTTTCCTGGTGGAGAGAGGTAAATAGTGGGGATCCCCCAAAGGTCTGTACTGGAACCAGGACTATTCAACATATTCATAAATGATCTGGAAAAAGGGGTAAACAGTGAAGTGCCAAATATTGTTGATGATACAAAATTACTCAAGATAGTTAAGTCCAAAGCAGACTGTGACGAGATACAAAGGGATCTCACAAAGCTGGGTGACTGGACAACAAAATGGCAGATGAAATTCAGAGTTGATAAATGCAAAGTAATGTACATTAGAAAACGTAATCCCAAGTAAACATATAAAATTATGACGTCTAAATTAGCTGTTACCGCTCAAGAAAGAGATCTTGGAGTCATTTTGGATAGTTCTCTAAAAACATCTGCTTAGCTAACCGAATGTTAGGAACCATTAGGAAAGAGAGAGATAGTAAGACAGCAGATATCATAATGGCACAAAATAAATCCATGATACGTCCACGCCTTGAATACTGCATGCAATTCTAGTCACCTCATGTCTAAAAAGATTTATTAGAATTGCAAGAAGTGCAGAAAGGGACAATAAAAATGATTAGGGGTATGGAACAACTTCCATGTGAGGAGAGATTAATAAGACTGGGACTTTTCAGCTTGGAAAAGAGACAACTAAGAGGGGATATGATAGAGGTCTATAAAATCGTGACGGGTGTAGAGAAAGTGAATAAGGAAGTGTTGTTTACTCCTTCACATAGCACAGGAACAAGAGTCACCCAATGAAATTAATAGGCAGCAGGTTTAAAATGAACAAAAGGAAGTATTTCTTCACACAGCGCACAGTCAACCTGTGGAATTCCTTGCCATGGGATGTTATGAAGGCCAAAAGTGTAACTGGGTTAAAAAAAGAAGTAGATAAGTTCATGGAGGATAGTTCTATCAGTGGCTATAAGCCAAGATGGTCTGACACACAACCCCATGCTATGGGTGTCCCTAAACCTCTGATTGCCAGAAGTGGGGGCTGGATTACAGGGGATGGATCACTCGATAAATTGCCCTGAGAGAGAAAATAACAAAACATATTTCATATATATTCATTTTATATATATTCAGATGAACTGTTATAAAAACTTATTACCACAATGTTTCCATATTTGTCAGTGTTCATGTGTATTTTGTTCTGTAGGTCTCAATGTGATTCACATGGCAGTGATGGCAAATAGCATACCTTGTCTCAGACAGATGATTGCTGCTGGAGCTGACGTCAATGCTCAGGAACAAAAGTCCGGGCGAACTGCGTTGCATCTGGCTGTCGAACAAGAAAACATCTCTTTGGCGGGCTCCCTTCTCCTTGAGGTGAGTGCCCGTGTGGGCATAATTTTTTTTTTTTTGTAGTTCATTTCTCTTTGCTATTTAAGAAAGCTTTATGATAAATTTCTAAGAGCTTCATGATTTTGTTGCTTACCCTGGTTGGTAGAATGGCAAACAAATGCTGTAATAATGAACAATAATAGTATAATACACCGCACCCTCGCTAGAGTGCGGGCTTTGGGAGCCATGCGCGTTAACGCGGGGACCGCATTATAGCGGGGGAGGGGGCGTTACCATGGATCCCAATGTAAATAATTTATTTTGGGATCCATGGTCAGCCCCGCACTAATACCGAATTTGCGCTATGTTGATGCGCGTTCTAGTGGGAGTCTCCTGTAGTTTATTTGTTTAGCACGGATAGTGAGCTTGGTGCAGTGCCTGAGGAATTTACAGTCCAAGACCCTGATCCTGCAGAGACATGTGCACATGCTTAACGTGTACTGTGAATAATCCTATTGAATCTAATGGAATTACTCACTAGTGTAAAGTTAAGCACATCACCTTTGTAGGGTTGGGGCATAAGCAGACAAACAAGACCGAGAACGTACTTTGTGTGTGTGCATGTACACCCATGCACATGTACTCAATCATATCCTCCTCCCATTCAAGAGCAAAATTCCAGTTGATTTCAGTGGACGCTGGTTTGAACCCATAATAGAAATATCATAGAAGATTAGGGTTGGAAGGGACCTCAGGAGGTCATCTAGTCCAACCCCCTGCTCAAAGCAGGATGCACCCGAACTAAATCATCCCAGCCAGGGCTTTGTCAAGCTGGGCCTTAAAAACCTCTAAGGATGGAGATCCCACCACCTCCCTAGGTAACCCATTCCAGTGCTTCACCACTAATATCACATTGGGTGCAAAGTTTAGGCTTTTTAATAACCTATAATATCTATCTGATTCTTCTTGGATTATATACTGTGCCTAATATCTGAGTACATAAACACCATCTCTTCATGTATACAGAGAAGTAATTTGTTCATTATATTTTTCCAACTCCTTTTGTTCAGGGCATAATTAAAGGTTTTATGTGCATAGGGATAGAGGTGCTTATTTGCATGGTTACAGTGTTTATGCAGACGTGAGGCTCCAGCTGTATTCTCTACCCAGGTAGAGTTACTTTTTTATTTCCTCCCTCAATAAAATTTTAGGGTGATGCAGATGTTGACAGTACTACATACGATGGAACAACGCCACTTCACATAGCAGCTGGAAGGGGGTCTACAAAATTGACAGCTCTTCTCAAAGCAGCAGGTATGAGGGGTTGGAAATATGGTGGAAAGTACATTTCTACTTGAATGAAAATGTCACTTATTGCTAATTGAGAATTTAGATTTGAAGCTAGGAGCCTTCTCTGTTGTGCACAAGGGACTCATTGTGCACTGAGTGACCCCCCCTCCTACCCTTTCAGCCAGTAGAAATCCAATGTGTTAGAGATATGAGGAACTAATTCTATGGGGTAGAAGGGGAGTTGTTGTTAACTGTGTGGCTCTTTACCTCTTATCTACTGGCTAAATTATGATGATGTTAGTATGTGGAATTGGAAATGGGCTGAATCTCACAAGCAAATAATCTCAAATGAAGTTCTAAGCTGTGTTTTGTTTGTAGCTTCCTGTATCTGAGGAGACTTTTCCCTGAATGGTTCAGTGTTACATTAGTTTGCTGCTGGAATGCTTTAAGAAAAAAAGAGAGCGATCACTGAAATCTCACCATTATCTCTTATCCTCCGAACAGTCTGGAGAATAGCACACTTTTGGTGATGAGGATTTTTATCCAGTTTTGATGTTTGCACCTTTCATCTTAAACTATGACGTTCAGTGGGACATTGTTTAGTTTTCTCTGCCTCACCTCAGATCTCTAGCAAGGCTAGTGTTTCAGCTGTATCTGTCTTTTGGAATAAAAATCCAAACCTCCCTATTAATTCAAGAGCAAGACAGCACCCACTGCCTACCATCCTTTGATTTTTCTGTCTGATAGTCCATAGTGCAGGGGTGGGCAAATTGTCAGGGCTTTGGATCCAGCCCGCGGGATTGCCACCCCCGTGGCTCCATGGGCCCTGCACCGCTCCCGGAAGCTGCCGGCACCACGTCCCTGCAGCCCCTGGTGCAGGGGAGGAGGGGCAGAGGGCTCTGTGTGCTGCCTCACCTGCAGGCACTGCCCCCCGCAGCTCCCAATGGCTGGGAAAAGGGAACCGTGGCCAGTGGGAGCTTCGGGGGACGTACCCACAGGCGAGGGCAGCACGCGGAGCCCTCTGCCCCCTTTCCCCCAGGGGCCACAGGGACCTGGTGCCATCCACTTCCAGGAGCGGCGCGGGGCCGGGGCAGACAGGGAGCTTGCCTTAGCCCCACTGTGCACCACTGCCACCCCGGAGCTGCTCCAGGTAAGCCGCGTCAGGCTGGAGCCCGCATCCTGAACCCTCTTGCACTCCAACCCCATGCCCTGAGCCCCCAACCCCCTGCCCTAAGCCCACACCCCTCCTGCACCCCAACCCCCTGCCCTGAGCCCCCTGCTGCACCCTCCTGCACTCCCTCCCGCACCACAACCCTCTGCCCCTACATTCATGGCCCTGCGTGCAATTTCCCCATCCAGATTTGGCCCTCAGGCCAAAAAGTTTGCCCACCCCTCCTATAGTGAGGCATCCCATATCACAATTCACCATAGACACATTTATTTTTCATGATCTGAGCTCATGATTTGGAAGCCAGCAACTCCCAAGTTCCTATCCTACTTTTGATGTGTTCATGACGACTCCTGTGGCCTTGGACAAAGTGTTTAACCTTTCTGTCTCCATTTTTCCCCTCTGTATAGCGGGGATAATTCTTACCTCACAAGTATGTTGTGAGGCTTAACCTTTTAGCTCGTATTTGCAAAAGCATTTTGAAGGTGAAAAATGTTCTTTGGTGTTATATGCTTGTATAAAATATATTTATTTATTTTACTTATAGTTCATCAACAGTGTATGAAATAGCACATTTTCTATTTAAAATCTGGAGACATATTGTTTAAGTAAAATGAATCCATGCTAATGCCTTTTGTACAAGGATGTGTAATGAGACTTCTTTCCTCCCTCCCCCAAATAAGACATAAGCTGGCATAGCTGAGTATGATCCAATGTAGTGAAGTCTTTGGAAAGCCTTTAGTTGTTATAACTGTGCTCTCTAATTCTCCAGGTGCAGATCCTCACATTGAGAACTTTGAGCCATTGTTTGACCTAGAAGACGTGAGAGACAAAGACAGTGAAGATGAAGGAATCGTACCTGGAACAACACCTTTGGATATGGCCTCCAGTTGGGAGGCAAGTGATCTGTGTGGTTTATCAGTTATTTAGACAAACACAAAAAACCCACAAACCCTTTATTTTAGTTTAGTGCAAGGATCTCAAACTCAAATCACCACGAGGGCCACATGAGAACTAGTAAATTGGCCCGAGGGCCGCATCACTGAAACCTTTTCATACAAGGATACAAAAGTATAGTCAAAAATGAAAAAAATGAAGAGTAATATAGTATTCTATTAAAAGTCAATGTATTAACTTTTTAAAAACTGTAATGCAAAGAGGGGTTTTAATAAAACATAAACACTCAGTAATGTTTGGAGCTTGGCTGCCAGTGGAGTCGGTGCCTATGGCATGCCACAGGAAATAACCGCGTGTTTGAGACCCCTGGTTTAGTGTGAAGAGGAAGGTACATGATTGACAGCCGGTGGCACATGTCTGCAGTCGTTCATTCATAGTTCATGTTCACTATGAAAATCCAAGGAACTACACTGTTTTCACAAATCACAGCTCTTGGCACAACTCACTGACTGCATCCACCGCTGCAATGCTTTTGGTTCTGTGTTTTGAAGAGCATTGCTTCATGAGGAGTCTCGGGTACCTTGTCACTGCTGAACTGATGCAGGCGGCGCTGCGGTCACTGTGGCTGAAGCGATCTCTGTTGTCTTGGAAGAGGTTAGGAAAAGGACAAATTAGGTTAAGTGGGCTTCAACCAGTAAGAATACTAGTAGACTGCAAACTCTTAAAATGTCACGCTTGAGACTTCAGGATGAAAAACAGAATGTAGAGTTTGGCTGAAAGGATTGTGCATTCCAATTCAACATGAATCCTTTTCAGGGCATCAGTCCATCAGGATCCATCCCTAATATCTGTGTGGGGCACCTTTCATGGGTATTTTTGTCATGAGTTCTTCATGCTCCCACTTTATAGTATCCCATTTAAAAACTTTAGATAACCCCCAGATTTTCAAACTTGGCTCCCTTAAATTAGATCCCTAAATCTGTATCTTGTCAACTGCATGAATGGGCCTTCTTTTTCAGATGTGATGAACACCTGTAGTTCTCTTTGGGTGTTCCTACAGCACAATCGGAGGGTGTGATTGTATACCATGCAGTCATACGTCCTGATTGGAATTAGACAGACCCTGTGACCTCAGTGAGAGGTGTAGATACTGAGCACCTCTGATAATCTAGCCACCTTGTTCAGGTGCTTAAATATGGGTTTAGGAGCCTAACTTTAGGCAGCCACGTTTGAAAATTTGATGCACAATTTTTGTTTTAAATTATTAGTTTTCTCGGGTGCAGGTTACTGTGCTTGGAGGATTTTCCATCTCCTTTAAAGAATCTCTGTAGCTTGGAAAGAGTTGGTATTTGCCAGATGAGTTACTTAAAGGGCAACTGAAGGCGATCTCTCTCCATTTCCCACTTGGGCAGAGGCACCGCTCCTCTGCAGCACTTTTAGTTCTGCTGACCCGACAGCAAGAAAGAAATGTGGCTGCTGATCTATTAATACAGAAAGTATGGAGAATATAGAGCAGTGTAAACATTAGGGTTGGATTTAATGAGATGCAGGATAAAGACCAAGTTTCTTCCAAACATTGATATTAATGGCTAATTCTTTTCTCACACTACAGGTATTTGACATATTAAATGGCAAACCCTATGAATCAAAGTTGGCTTCCGATGACTTACTGATGCAAGGTAGAGTATTTAAAAAAGAAAAGCTCCAATAATACCCATTTATTAATTGATGAGTACGGACAATATGCTCGGAACATAGAGGAGAACCAGCTTGCAATGTAAATAATAGAACAGAGATAGCCATGTCATGCTGTCTGGAGTGGCTGACGACCTTGAGTGCCAACCTCAGGGCAGACTGTCAAGAAGCAGGGCAGAGACTCCAAACTGGCTGCATGTTCTAGAATTAGATTTCACCAACCTAGTGATAAATGTAAACTCCTGATGCACTATAACAGTCTTACCAGGCAAGCTGGACTTAGTGATAGTTGGTTGCTATATACTGAAGATCACAAAATATTCAGGTGGCTTACAGTTGCAAGAGACCTGTCACTTACCTGTCACTTTGACCCTGTCAAATTGTACCTTAGATCTCTCACCAAAGGCAATGCTTGTAGCCAATCCTGTGACAAATTAACTAAAGATTTATTAATTAGGAAAAAGAAATGAGAGAGTTATTGCAAGGTTAAAAAAGGCAAGTGTATACACACAAATGAGTTAGTCTATGGTTTTAAAAGATGATGGAGTTGTAGTAATCTGTCAGCTCTGAATGTCTTTCAGGGCTAACCCAGGTTGACCCTGGGGATCTCTGCTTTTGTTTCATAGCTCCAGCTCTGTGAGAGTCCAAACAGCAAAAGACAGATGAAAATTTTTCTTGTCAGCTATTTTTATTTCCTTCTTCCAGAATTCAAGCTGATGGGATGAGTCCTTTTGTACGTACCCTTTTCTTGGGTGAGAAGGGGCAATTAACAAAGTCTTTGTATTGTGATGTCCCACAATGGCCCATATAGTTTTGATAGGCCTTCTTGATGGTTAGAAGACAGTCCCTCCTGACTGGATTCATAGTTCCAGAGCAAACATTTTTTACAGTCAAAAAGCTAAAAATTAAATATTACTTTGTAGCATGTGGTAAGGATGTTATAAGTGAGATTAATGCATTCAGCAATTTACAGGCAATTCATAAAATCTAAGCACATTCTTATAAGTGCAATACCCATCTTAACCATACTAACACAAAGGTGAAGCAGACTTGTTTCCAGTGCTCAGCTGATGCCTAAACCTCTGGCAAGAGCTGGCACCTGGTCTGCCAGCGTCACAAGCCATACATCGGAAGTGCCACTGTTAGTAGATTAAATATGGTTTTTTATAGTTGTATGTTATTTCTGACTTTGGAATTATGACAAGACATAGTCCACATGCTCACTGTTATGCTACAGTGCGAGTAAATATGTTGAGTACATACTTTCATGTCTACCAATCACTTTTCAATTAAACGGTTTGCCTCTGCTTAGGGGCAAAAATGTGACTGTGATTGAATAAATAGGTGCATGGTTTATGCATATAATAAACTTGGTTTATTTCTTTGTTACACCAGGAGATATGAAAAAATTGAATGAAGACTCCAAGCAGCAGCTTTACAAGTTACTAGAAGTACCAGATCCAAACAAAAACTGGTGTACACTGGCACAAAAATTGGGTCTGGGAATACTTAGTAATGCCTTCAGGTTGAGTCCTACCCCAGCCAAAACTCTGCTGGATAACTATGAGGTAACTCTTTTTTTAAAAAGATGTTCTAAAGGAGCAAGGGAACACAAGGTCATATGTGACACATGCAACTTCCCTTGATAATGTTCTCCTCCTACATGGATAGATGGTGCCACCCTTTATTGTGTAACAAATCTGCCACAGTGATATGTTTATTATTTTCCTTTCTGTTTTGTCGTAGGTTTCTGGTGGTACGGTGAAAGAGTTGGTCGATGCCTTGAGACTAATGGATTACACAGAAGCAATTGAAATCATTCAGAAAGTGCTCTCCATCCCATTAAACCAGTCTAGCAATGAGGATAATGCTGTGAAGGCTCCGCCATCATCACCATCTGCCTTCTCCATCAAAGAAGAGACAGGTAAAATAGACAGGCATAGATAATGTGTTTTGAAAAGTGTTTTCCAGCAAGTTTCATGTGATTCTGATACATTTCAGTCCAGCTGCCTTTGCACAGAACAGCCCTGCTCAGTTGCCTGTCTGGGAAGTACTAAAATATGTAAAGGTTTCTCATTTTACACTTGCCAGGCCTAATAGTGAGGGCAGATGAATGGAAGTTGAGCACATAGCAATGACTCAGGGCAAGAGTTATATTAGTCTGTTTTTTAAAAATAGATATTTGCCATGTCATAGGTATTAATTCATCCTTGCCAGCAGCAAGGGACTAGTCAATCTCATTTCCCCATGATTGAACATCCGCTCTGTCACATCATTGTCCAGCCTCCCCTGGGTTTGTACAAAACCCCTCCGTTTTCTTTTACTAGTTTTTTCCCATGATCTTGATTGGACTTAAGTGTTTTGGCCTCATTAACTGCTCATCAAAGTAGCTAGGCTATACAGCTTGATATTACAATTAAAACAGTTGCCAATTCTACAGCACTTGTCATCTACAGATTTCAAATACTATATAGAGGTGGGTAATGCCGTTTAGCCCCATCTTCTCAATAGGGAAACAGAGGCATGGCGGTAAAATGAATTGTCTATGGTCACATAGTGAATCCGTTTCAGAACAAGGAATAAAACCCAAGTTTTCTGACACCCAGTCTAGTGCCTTATTCATTGACCAACACTGCCTCCATAGCCCACATACAGTATATACTGAGACACAAGATAAACCAGTCAGGTTTCACTTCCATCACCTTTGCTAGTTAAAATTGTATAGTGCCATTCAGTTTAGACTGCATACCTATGTATATGCTATATAAGAGCTAGGTATATTCTCTCTATGTTCCTGAAGAATACAATATCAAATCTAAATTGGCAGCACCACCAGTGAAAGAGCTTTGCCACTTAGCCACATTAATAAGCAACTCCTAATTCATTGATTTGAAAATGTGTTTTAAAGAGTTAGTCATTTAAGATCTTAAAAATTCCAAAATGTGCTGAATGGTCTGTTTCAATCGCATCAAGCCCTTTGTTGCCAGCTTTATAATGATGATGGGTCTCTGTGCCATAAGCGCCTTCAACTGAGGAGACATAACTCGTATAACAATCAGTTATTCCTATGTAGATCTTGCACGTATGGCAACTGTCGCTGAACTTTTCAGATTTCATACTCACCTTAACTAGATGCAAATTATTTAAGTACTTTGACAATCCATCCTTTGTTCTTTCATGTAAAGATGTCTTAATAGCAAAGAGGCCTCAACCTGGACACTATAGTTCAGCAACAGTTTATACATCTAAGATCCAGAATGCTTTTATCCCGGTACTGAGCACACTCCTTTGGGCAGTACCAGTGTGAGGATAGTAGTAACTTTTATGGATCGATATGGCTGCTAGTTATTCTGCATAAGGTCACGCTTAAATACCAGGCGTCTAACCCTATCCATCCTCCCACCATTGATACCCATTTTTGGCCACTAAACAACCCTGCAGACTCAATCAGCACAGTGTGATAGAAGGGCATCAAAGTAAGTAGACTTTGGTCAGTTCCTGAGCAAAAACAACCAACACCTTCCTACTGCAGTACTGAACCCAAAAATTGCAGTATTTAAATTGTGCTTTACAAGTGCCTTTGTCTATTGGACTGTATTTCTCATGGCTCTTGAGGACATTAAACTAGCTTATAATGTTTTTAGTGCAGGATGAAAAACAAATGTGTATTCTTTTCTGTTTTCTTTCTCAGGTGAACTTTATAATGTAAAATTACAAGACAATGAAAGCATGTGCGATAGCGGCGTGGAGACCTCCTTCCGCAGACTTAGCTTCACTTATTCTGAGTCCCTTAACAGCAAGTCATCGATAACGCTTAGCAAAATGGCCCTTGGATATGGACAAGAAGGCTCAGTTCAAGGCAAAATATAACCAGTTAGCAACATGCAATTATATGAACCAAAATGACAGTTAAAATTATGCCTGTATAATTCTCTCCAGCAGAAGTGATCTTACAACCAAAAGTGCACTGGAAAATACTTGTCTGAAGTGTTCAAGATTTGAAAACATGACTCATGAACATTGCTTCTTTCTTTGTTTCTTAAGTATCTTTAGTTTTGTTCATTTACAAGCAGTATAGTGTTACCAGAACCAGTAACCAGTGCCGCATAGTGCATAGAACTGGATGATGTGACTGATTGAGCTTTTCTGGTTGCCAGAATTTTCTGTATGGATGGACATTGCTACTTCTTGATAATGTTGAACACCAACTCACCTTTCATAAAAGATGTACTGCACACAGAGCAATCAGAGGATGCATCTTCTAGCAACCCATTCCCCAGTTTTACAGCACAGCCACATGGAAAGTGGAGCTCATAAAACTGTTGAAAGGATTCTCCTGATGCTAAAGACAAATTGTGGTTTTCTCAAAGTACTCGTTGCAATTTAAAAAAAAAAATACAAAAAAGAGATCATGTATATTTCAGTGAATGTATTTAAATTTAACTCTGGTGCCTATAATCATTCAAAGCTTTAAAAAGTTTGGCATTTTACTATTGTAAATATTCTTTTTAGATCAATTCCTTTTACAGAGGAAATTTGTGCTTTTTAAATGCTTATTTTTATTTTACTTTTATAATAAAAACAAAATTAAATTAAATCCTTCATCTTCATTGACCATTTTGACTTCCCTTTGTAGAGTTTTAGGAAGATTTGTGTCTTTTTATTTTTTTCCTCTGTTCGCCATTTCAATTATAGGATCTGAGAGCAGATAATACAAGATTAATGTGATTTTTATTTTTATTTTTTTGCATTAAAAATACCTATGAGGCTGAAAACAATTCCTCTTCAAGCATTGCCCATTTTTACTTGAGAAGTCAGGGGCCGGACGTATAGCTGAGCAGAGGTGCCGTGTGCAGGCTGTGGTTTGTGGTTTTGGAACTATGGCCTCTAATGCTAATCCTCTTTTCTCCCATTTGTGTGTCTGTCCTGTTGATTAATAACAGTGAAAGAGTGTGCTCCACAGGAGGATGTGCACACACACTGCAAAGTAGTGCTCGCATCTGCACAGAGCCGTGCCTCATGCTTTGAATGAGGGGGGTATAGGGAGGCGCAAGCCTGCAGTCACTCAGTTCCATCTGGGCTGCAAAGCCAGAGACTCCACAGCAGAAGAGAAGGAAATGGGGAGGTAGAGCCCCAGTAGGGACAAAACATAGAATTGTAGAATATCAGGGTTTGAAGGGACCCCAGGAGTCCAACCCCCTGCTCAAAGCAGGACCAACCCCAACTAAATCATCCCAGCCAGGGCTTTGTCAAGCCGGGCCTTAAAAACCTCTAATGGCGGAGATTCCACCACCTCCCGAGGTAACCCATTACGGTGCTTCACCACCCTCCCAGTGAAATAGTTTTTTCTAATATCCAACCCTGTCCTCCCGCACTGCAACTTGTGACCATTGCTTCTTGTTCTGTCATCTGCCACCACTGAGAACAGGCTAGCTCCATCCTTTTTGGAATCCCCCTTCAGGTAGTTGAAGGCAGCTAATCAAATCCCCCCTCACTCTTCTCTTCTGCAGACTAAATAAGCCCAGTTCCCTCAGCCTCTCCTCGTAAGTCATATGCCCAAGCCCTCTAATCATGTTCGTTGCCCTCTGCTGGACTCTCTCCAATTTGTCCACATCCTTTCTATAGTTGGGGGCCCAAAACTGGACACAATACTCCAGATGTGTCCTCGCCAGTGCCGAATAAAGGGGAATAATCACTTCCCTCAATCTGCTGGCAATGCTTCTACTAATGCAGCCCAATATGCCATTAGCCTTCTTGGCAACAAGGGCACACTGCTGACTCATATCCAGCTTCTTGTTCACTGTCCTTTTCTGCAGAGCTGCTGCTTAGCCAGTCGGTCCCCAGCCTGTAGCAGTGCATGGGATTCTTCCTTCCTAAGTGCAGGACTCTGCACTTGTCCTTGTTGAACCTCATCAGATTTCTTTTGGCCCAATCCTCCAATTTGTCTAGGTCACTCTGTACCCTATCCCTAACCTCCAGTTTATCTACCTCTCCCCCCAGCTTAGTGTCATCCACCTACTTCCTGAGGGTGTAAACCATCCTATCATCCAGATCATTAATGAAGATGTTAAACAAAACTAGTCCCAGGACCGACCCCTGAGGCACTCCGCTTGATACCGGCTGCCAACTAGACATCAAGCCATTGATCACTACCCATTGAGCCTGACGATCTAGCCAGCTTTATATCCACCTTATAGTCCATTCATCCAATCCATACTTCTTTAATTTGCTGGCAAGCATACTGTGGGAGACTGTATCAAAAGCTTTGCTAAAGTCAAGATATATCACATCCACCACTTTCCCCATATCCACAGAGCCAGTTATCTCATCACAGAAGGCAATCAGGTTGGTCAGACATGACTTGCCCTTGGTGAATCTATGTTGACTGTTCCTGAACACCTTCCTCTCCTCCAAGTGCCTCAAAATGGATTCCTTGAAGACTTGCTTCATGATTTTTTCAGGGACTAACAAAGAGTTACAGGGATAAAACTCCTACCCCCAGGTGACAGCACATTCCACCAGATTTTTTAATTTAAATTGGATTTTTATTTAAATTAAATGCATTTTCCTTTTTAAAAATAAACCTATTTAAAAGTACATTTGAACCTGTCGCAACATATGTAAAATAATTTACATTAAATAAATTAATACTGAGCAGTACATGTTTGCTGTTGAAGTTTCAAAGTCAAACCAATGAAATGGTGCAAGTCACTGGCTAAGCATCTACAACCAGAATGTTTTGAACTGCTAACCCAGTTTTTGACAGCAGTAACCTCTTCTGCAGGTGCAAGGATTATATATATTTCATGTGAGTTTATTCAGCTAATTCAGTTCAATGACTAGTTCGTTCAAAGTTAAGAAATGAGTGAGGAGTTGAAAAAGCAGAAAAGTTTATTTTCCTCTTCCTATCTATGAATAAAAACTCGGCGTGAGAGGATGAGATTCTACTAGTCCTAAAATCTTGAAGGACATGGTGACTAGAAAGAATCACTTCAATTCATTAACTGTAGATCATACTTTCTTAGTTTAATAAATCAGTTTTAAATGCAAAATGTGTTCGGATAACTTTTTTTCTTATGTACCCAGAACATTGAAGTAATAAAAAAATTAAATGCTGTTTCTGCACATTTCTATTTTGAATTCCAGTTTCCATCCAAACAGAGCTTGACACAAATCACAAGTAAAAAAAAATTAATCATCCAACAAATAAGAAATACATCATTCACCATTTTCTAACATAAAAATTTTAAAATTAAGAATTTAACCAAAGTATGTTAAGCTAAATGAATGAGTATAGCTTTAGTGTATCCTCCTGGTTAGCAAAAAGTAGTACCAAATTTAGTGTAAAGGCTCTATTTAGTTGCAAATCAATTTGTTTTAATGTTTACCAACCACTGAGTATCAACTACTGTTTAGCAAAATAACAAAAAAGTACAAATGAAAACAAGATTAAAATTCATTATTTCAATCAAGGTTTCCTGCTTGCTCATTTAAATCATAATTAAAATCCTTGATTTAAATCATTTTGCTTGAAATGGTATGGAAACACTGGTGCTGCTGGCCTCAGTAGCAAGAATTTTGGAAATAAAACACAGAGGGTCAAACTAAGTCCTCATACTCAGTCCCGTGAGCTCATGACAGGTCCCAGATTTGAGCCCAACATGCCAATGCACTACACTTCCTTGTAAAGTAGAATTAATTCTTATTTTAAACACATCTGCAGCTAAACCCATCTTCATCCTATAAACTTGATTTTTCTTCCCCTTCCATCTTCTCAAATGGATATCATGCATGTCACATTGTACAAAATTTTCTCTTGTTTACATTGCCATTTGATATACGGATAGGGCACTGGTTGTTTTTATTATTTTTATTTTAAAGGGTGAAAGTTGAAAAACTCTGTCCAAGCTGGTGTCTGATTACATGAACAGGAAAAGTAATGCAAATGCATTAATAACCCACACTTTGCCTTTTGATAAAATCAATTAAGGATTTGAACTGCAGCGGGGATGAAGAGGTGAGATATTTTATTTATTCATCTGAATAATGTCGTGACTCAGTCTGATGTAGGAATTTTCAGAGAAAGATTCTGCCATTACTTCACCAGTTTTTGTACTAGACAAGAGATGGATTCGAAATGGAAACTGGGCCAGGCCCCTTTTTTCCACAAACTTTCAGAATGTCTGGATCTGAACACTGAACTTGTCTCTGTCTCTATAAGGAGTTTAAACAAGAATCCTGAATCCAATCACTCCTGAAACTTGAAGAAACCTGAGATCAAGAGCTGAAGCTCATGACTCAGGTCTATCTGTCATATATAGGGCCCTACCAAATTCACGGCTATGAAAAATGCATCATGGAGAGTGAAATCTGGTCTTCTGTGTGCTTTTACCCTATACTATACAGATTTCACACGGGAGACCAGCCTTTCTCAAATTGGGGGTCCTGACTCAAAAGGGAGTTGTCACAAGGTTATTTTAGGGGGGGTCACGGTATTGCCACTCTTACTTCTGCGCTGCTTTTAGAGCTGGGTGGCCAGAGAGTAACAGCGCCCCACCAACAGCAGCGCAGAAGTAAGCATGGCAATACCATACCATGCCACCCTTATTTCTGTGCTGCTGCCTTCAGAGCTGGGCGGCCAGAGAGTGGCAGCTGCTGACTGAGGGCCCAGCTCTGCGGGCAGCAGCACAGAAGTAAGGGTGGCAATACCATGCCAGGCCATCCTTCCTTCTGCGCTGCTGCTGGTGGCGGCTCTGCCTTCAGAGCTGGGCTCCCGGCCTGCAGCCGCTGCTCTCCAGCTGCCCAGCTCTGAAGGCCGTACCACCGCCACCAGCAGCAGTGCAGAAGTAAGGGTAGCAGTACCGCAACCCCCACTACAACAACCCCCCCCACAACTCCTTTTTGAGTTAGAACCCCTACAATTACAACACTCTGCAATTTCAGATTTAAATAGTTGAAATCATGAAATTTACAATTTTTAAAATCCTATGACCGTGAAATTGACAAAAATGGACCGTGAATTTGGTAAGACCCTAGTCATATAAATGAGATAAATAGAAAGACAGTGGCCTGTCACTGTGAGAATTATGAGTGCTTGGAAATTCTGAAAATCAGACCACTTAAGAATCTAAATACTTAATTTAGGTGCCCAGCTTTAGGTAAATTTAGCAATGCAGCTCACATGAAAATTTAGGAGAAATGATCCTTATTCTCTGGACAAGGGTTACTTCTCTGTCTCTGCGGTCAGTTTACATGTTGCATAGTCAACAGAGTGGAATTGTGAAAATAACTGAAGGAGGAGAATGGGAGCTTGTTGTAATAGATATCCAATGTCAGCGCATGGACGATTGTTCTCTCTGGATATATAGGGCATGATTTCTGTGTACGAAGTACATCTTGATCTGCATGGAGCATTGCTTGGCAAATGTTAATTCTTCCATTTTCTGTTTCAGTATTCGCAGCATCCTGTTATTTTAAGCCCCTGAGCGATGAGGAGTCGGGTGTGAGCAGCACAGCGTTTCTCCAGAATCACCCGTCTCACTCACCCTTCCCCTTAGTCAAAATTGTATTCATATGTTTTTGCAATCTTTGCTTCTAGAGCTGCGTAAATTGGGCCTATCTGAACCTGGAAACATCTGAATATATTTAGGAATCATTTTTGTTTTGGACTAAGAATTCAAACCTCCGGCCATAGCTTTGAGGTGTGTGAAAGAGAGCAGAGCATGTAGGAAGGAGGTTATCCAGGAGATGGCTCCACTTCCAAGTTATTCGGAATTAAACTAAATTAACCATTCCATCAAGTAATTGCAATAGCTCTCGTGCAACCTCTCCCAATATGCTCCTCCACTCCATTGTCTGCCTTCTTGTAGTTGCTTTTTAATCAAGGCTCCTCTGCCTGTTTCTGGAATCCACAATTTGGTCAAGAGCAAGTACCAACCAAGCTGTAACCAACAGCACATAACTGGAGTGAGATACACAGAGGGGTTCCACTGAAACAAAGATGTAATCTGAGAAGACATTTATCAGCTGAAAAGAGTAACACTTTGTTAGCATGGATTTCCCATTCAAACTGAATAATGACCTTCTGTTACTGTAACATTTCATTAAATGTATGTAGTTTTCCAATTGCTTCTTGCTTTGCATGTTCTCTTGTGATATCTACTGCAAAGTTTGTGTAAATGTATCAGGCTCTAAAGTAAAGTTAACTACTTTAAACTTTGTTTTTTTCCCTCCAAAACAGGTGGAGAGATCATAAATATCGATCTCTACTTGCTTAGGTCAGGGTGTACTGATACTACTGTAAGCTGACCATCTACTCAGAAGGAGCACCACCTCCTTTTGCCTGTTGACATAGTTACTATTCGCTCTCAGCATACATCTAGTCTCTAGTTTCAGATGTAGACCCCCTCCTCATGTGTCCTAATCTGCCCTTCCTGTATAGACTATACCCAGGTCTGATGGGATCCCATTGATCAGTGTCATCGCACCATAGTTCAGCGATGTATGTTTATAGAGTCATAGTCATAGAAATGTAGGGCTGGAAGGCACTCAGCAGGTAACCTAGTCCAGCCCCTGAGCCCTGACAGGAGGTTGGCAGGGTGGGGTGCAGGTGCTTTGCTCTTTCTGTTTAGAAGCTGTTGTCAGCCAGGGGGCTGAGCATCTCCAGTGACCCTTTTCCCCACTTGGCCTCCCAAGAAGCAAGCCATAGTGGGGTTGAAAGCTGCTCGGCTCTGGCCCTTGTTCGCCGTGCAACAGCGGACGCTGGCTGAGAGTCTGGGGAAGTAGATACAGTGGCTGAATGCTCACATTACATGTGAGTGCAGCAGGATGGAGGCCTGCATTTTCCAGCCTGCTCTGTTGCAGCAGGGGGATTGATGTCTGTGCCCTCCAGATAGTGGGGCAAGGCCTTTCCCCGAGTCCCTCCAAGGTAGCCAGCCCCCATCCTTCCCTTTTTTTGCACCCTTTCCCCATAGCAGTCAGATAAAAGAGCAAAAGCCACCCTCCCCAGGCTCACAGTCACCAAGTTACCACCATGGGGAGTCAAACCCACAACACAGGCATTATTAGCACCACACTCTAGTCAACACACAAGACGCATGCTCCCCCTGAATGTTTGGGAAGGAGCAACAGGCTGCCAAGGGAACTTTGTGGCCTACGGCATGATATGGGTGTGGCGGGGACAGTCTCCGGTCAGGAGTCTGAGTCCAAATGATAGAGCCATTGCCTTCCATGCAAAAAGTAGTGTGATCAATGCCTGCATTCTTCAGTCACCCTGTCTCACGTTGCCTTTTTTGCCCCCCTGGCTATGGCAGCGAGGGAACAGAGCAAGTCCCTTGAAGAGCCTCAACTAAGGGAGCCTCCAGTGGAATCAAACCCACCATCTCAGGAGCTGGAGTAGGCACTTGTGATTCGGTCGCCTCACTAGCCTGTTTTTGGTTACCATGCACGGATTATGATGGCAGGTCAAGCGGCAATAGGCTATGCAGGAGTAAGGGCGGAAGAGTCTAGAGGCAAAGGGGGCCATAGAAGGGTGAGTCTGGAGTTAATTGTGTCATGCAAGGGAAATAGGGAGGCTGTCAGGATCACACAGGGATCAAGGAAAGCAAGTCTGGGGGAAACGGAGACAGACAGGGATCACTGATGAAAAGCTAGGTAGGAGATGGGGTTCAATCAGGTAATACTGAGGGTGGGGGGTCATGGAGAAAAAGGCTCAAGGTCGAGAGGGTCATGCAGCGATCAATGAGGATAGATGTATAGGCATTGGGGGAAATGATGCCAAAGCAAGCAGGACTGGCGGTAGTGGGATGCGTTCGAGAGCTCACTCAGGATAATCTCGGAGGCAGTGGGGTCACAAGGAGGAAATGCTGGAGCCAATGGGGGCTGACACAGAGGACACTAAGGATCATTTTAGACTCCGTGGGGACACATGACAGAAAAGGGTAGTATATAGTGGGGTTTATATAGAGGTCAATGAAGCCCAAATGGGATGCAGAGGAGACACACAAACACACAGAGCCCAAGGTTAGGGTCATGGAGCGTGGACAGAGGCTCAATCTGAAGACACAAGGATCACATAAGGGCACAGACAGCAGAGCTGGAGGTAGTTTGGGGTAAAACAAGTCAATGAGGATCAATTTTGATGCAGCGGGGGTCAAATGAGGACACAGACACAAAGGCTGGAGTCATTGAGGGTTTACACGAGGTCACACACAGAAGGGCTGGAGAAACTGGGGGGGGTCATGCGGAGGTCAATGAGGACAAATTTGGATACTGAGGGGTCAAATGAGGACACAGAGGCAAAGGCTGGGGTCACGGAGAATTCAAAATGCTTTCATTTGAAGACAATGGGTTCACAGGAGGTCACAGTGTGCAAGGCTCCAGGAACTATAGGGTGACACAGAGCTCATTCAGGATCAATTTGAATACAGAGGGATCAAATGAGGACACAGAGAGCAAGGTTGGGGGAATGGAGAGATCAAGAGGTTTTTTTAAGGCAGAGGGATCACCTGAGATCACACAGAGCGGGGGTTGAGGTAGTCTGGGGTTGTGGAGAGGTCAATGAGGATCAATTAAGATGCAGAGGGGTCAAATGAGGAGCGAGAGAGCAAGGCTAAGGTCAAGGAGAGTTCACAGAGGCTTAATTTAAGAGACAGGGTTCTCATGAGGCTACAGAGAGCAGATCTGCAGGTAGTTTGGGGTCACACAGAGGTCAATGAGGATCAATTACAATGCACAGGGGTCAAATGAGGACACAGAGAGGAAGACTGGGGACATAGAAAGTTCACAGAGGTTCAGTTAGTAGACAGGGCTCACACGAGGTCATAGCAGGGCTGGAGCCACTGGCGGGGTCACAGAGAGGTCAATAGGGATATATTTGGATGCAGGGGGTCAAATTAGGACACAGAGCCCAAGTCTGGGGTCATGGAGAGTTCAAGAGCTTCAATTAGAAGGCAGAGGGTTCTTCTGAGGACACACAGAGCATGGCTGCAGGTAGTTTGGGGTCACACAGAGGTCAATGAGGATCAATTAAGATGCAGAGGGGTCAAATGAGGACACAGAGACCAAGACTGGGGTCATAGAAAGTTCACAGAGGTTCAATTAGTAGCCAGAGGGGTCACACGAGGTCACAACAGTGCTGGAGCCATGGGCGGCGTCACAGATAGGTCAATGGGGATATATTTGGATGCAGGGGGTCAAGTGAGGACACAGAGACCAAGTCTGAGGGGGTCATGCAGAGTTCAAGAGCTTCAATTTCAAGGCAGAGGGTTCACCTGAGGTCACACAGAGCAGGGATGCAGGTAGTTTGGGGGGGGTCACACAGACGGCAATGAGGATCAATTAAGCTTCTGAGGGGTCAAATGAGGACACAAAAACCAAGGCTGGGGTCATAGAGAGTTCAAGAGCTTCAATTTGAAGGCAGAGGGTTCACACGAGGTCACAGCAGGGCTGGGGCCATTGGCAGGGTCAATGGGGGTATAGTTGATTGCAGCGGGTCAAGTGAGGACACAGAGACGAAGGCTGAGGTCATGGAGCGTTCAAGAGGTTCAATTTGAAGGCAGAGGGTTCACCTGAGGCCACACAGAACAGGGCTGAAGCCTGTGGGTGTCATGGTGAGGTTAACGAGGATCAAGTAAGATGCAGAGGGGTCAAATGAGGCCACAGAGACCAAGACTGGGGTCATAGAAAGTTCACAGAGGTTCAATTAGTAGACAGAGGGCTCGCACCAGTTCACAGCAGGGCTGGAGCCACTGGCGGGGTCACAGAGACGTCAACGGGGATGTATTTGGATGCAGGGGGTCAAGAGAAGACACAGAGACCAAGGCTGGGGTCACAGCGGGTTCACACGCGGTCACAGCAGGGCTGAAAGCACTGTCAGGGTCACAGAGAGGTCAATCGGGATATATTTGCATGCCGGGGGTCAAGTGAGGACACAGAGACCAAGGTTGGGGTCATGGAGAGTTCAAGAGGTTCAATTTGAAGGCAGAGGGTTCACACGAGGTCACAGCAGGGCTAAAAGCACAGTCAGGGTCGCAGAGAGGTCAATTGGGATATATTTGGATGCAGGGGGTCAAATGAGGACACAGAGACCAAGGCTGGGGTCATGGAGAGTTCACAGCAGCTTAATTTAAGACAGAGGGTTCATCTGAGGTCACACAGAGCAGGGCTGAAAACTGTGGGGGGTCATGGAGAGGTCACTGAGGAGCAATTTAGATGCAATGGGGGTCAAATGAGGACATGGAGACCAAGGCTGGGGTCATGGAAAGTTCAAGAGGTTCAATTTGAAGGCAGAGGGTTCACACCAGGTCACAGCAGGGCTGAAGGCACTGTCAGGGTCACAGAGAGGTCAATCGGGATATATTTGGATGCAGGGGATCAAGTGAGGACACATAGACCATGGTTGGGGGGCCATGTAGAGTTCACAGAGGCTTAATTTGAGACACAGGGTTCACAAGAGGCCACAGATAGCAGAGCCGCAGGAAGTTTGGGGTCACACAGACGTTAATGAGGATCAATTAACATGCAGAGCAGTCAAATGAGGACACAGAGACCACGATGGGGTCATAGAAAGTTCACAGATGTTCATTTAGAAAACAGAGGGTTCACACGATGTCACAGCTGGTCTGGAGCCACTGGCGGGGTCACAGCGAGGTTAATGGGGATATATTTGTATGCAGGGGGGTCAAATGAGGCCACAGAGAGCAAGGCTGGGGTCATGGAGAGTTCAATGGGTTCAATTTGAAGGCAGAGGGTTCACCTGAGGTCACACAGAGCAGGGCTGAAGACTGTGGGGGTCATGGAGAGGTCAGTGATTATGAATTTCAAGGCAATGGGGTCAAACGAGGACACAGACACAAAGGCTGGGCTCATGGAGAGTTCAAGCGGTTCAATTGGAAGGCAGAGGGTTCACACGAGGTCACTGCAAGGCTGAAGGCACTGTCAGGGTCACAGAGAGGTCACTCGGGATATATTTTGATGCAGGGGGTCAAGTGAGGACATGGAGAACAAATCTGGGGTCATGGAGAGTTCACAGAGGCTTAATTTAAGACAGAGGGTTCACCTGAGGGCACACAGAGCATGGCTGAAGACAGTGGGTGGTCATGGAGAGGTCAATAAGGATACATTTAGAGGCAATGGGGTCAAATGAGGACACAGAGATCAAGGCTGGGGTCATGAAAAGTTCAAGAGGTTCAATTTGAAGGCAGAGGGTTCACTTGAGGTCACACAGAACAGGGCTGAAGCCTGTGGGGGTCATGGTGACGTCAATGAGGATCAATTTAGATGCAGAGGGGGTCAAATGAGGACACAGAGACCAAGGCTGGGGTCATGGAGAGTTCACAGAGGCTTAATTTAAGACAGAGGGTTCATGTGAGGGTACAGAAGGGCTGGAGCCATTGGTGGGGTCACAGAGAGGTCAATGGGGTTATATTTGGATGCAGGGGGTCAAGTGAGGACATGGAGAACAAATCTGGGGTCATGGCGAGTTCACAGAGGCTTAATTTAAGACAGAGGGTTCACATGAGGGCACAGACAGAAGAACCGCAGGTAGTTTGGAGTCACACAAATGTCAATGAGGATAAATTAAGATGCAGGGGGTCAAATGAGGACACAGAGACCTACACAGGGGTCATAGAAAGTTCACAGATGTTCAATTAGTAGACAGAGGGTTCACACCATGTCACTGCAGGTCTGGAGCCACTGGCGAGGTCACAGAGAGGTCAATAGTGATATATTTGGATGCAGGGGGTCAAATGAGGACATAGAGACCAAGGCTGGGGTCATGGGGGGTTCAAGAGGTTCAATTTGAAGGCAGAGGGTTCACCTGAGGACACACAGAGCAGGGCTGAAGACAGTGGGTGGTCATGGAGAGGTCAATGAGGATCAATTTAGATGCAATGGGGTCAAATGAGGACATGGAGACCAAGGCTGGCGTCATGAAAAGTTCAAGAGGTTCAAGTTGAAGGCAGAGGGTTCACTTGAGGTCACACATAACAGGGCTGAAGCCTGTGGGGGTCATGGTGAGGTCAATGAGGACCAATTTAGATGCAGAGGGGTCAAATGAGGACACAGAGACCAAGGCTGGGGTCATGGAGAGTTCAAGATGTTCAGTTTGAAGGCAGAGGGTACACACAAGGTCACAGCAGGGCTGGAGCCACTTACGGGATCACAGAGGGTCAATGGGGATCTATTTGGATGCAGGGGGTCAAATGAGGACACAGAGACCAAGGCTAGGGTCATGGAGAGTTCACAGAGGCTTAATTTAAGACACAGGGTTTACATGAGGGCACAGACAGCAGAGGTGCAGGTATTTTGGGGTCACACAGATGTCAGTGAGGATCAATTAAGATGCAGAGGGGTCAAATGAGGACACAGAGACCAAGATTGGGGTCATAGAAAGTTCACAGCGGTTCAATTAGTAGACAGACGGTTCACACGACGTCACAGCAGGGCTGGAGCCGCTGGCAGGGTCACGGAGAGGTCAATGGGGATATATTTGGATGCAGGGGGTCAAGTGAGGACACAGAGAAAAAGTCTGGGGTCATGGAGAGTTCAAGGGGTTCAATTTGAAAGCAGAGGGGTCACCTGAGGTCACAGAGCAGGGCTGAAGACTGTGGTTGGTCTTGGCGAGGTCACTGAGGATCAATTTCAGTGCGATGGGGTCAAATGAGGCCACAGAGACCAAGGCTGGGGTCATGGAGAGTTGAAGAGGTTCAATTTGAAGGCAGAGGGTTCAAACGAGGTCACAGCAGGGCTGGTGGCACTGTCAGGGTCACGGAGAGGTCAATGGGGATATATTTGTATGCAGGGGGGTCAAATAAGGACACAGAGACCAATGCTGGGGTCATAGAAAGTTCACAGAGGTTCAATTAGTAGACAGAGGGTTCGCACAAGGTCACAGCAGGGCTGGAGCCACTGGCGGGGTAACAGAGAAGTCAATGGGGATATATTTGAATGCAGGGGGTCAAGTGAGGACACAGAGAGCAAGGCTGGAGTCATGGAGAGTTCAAGAGGTTCAATTTGAAGGTAGAGGGTTCACACGAGGTTATACAGAACAGGGCTGAAGCCTGTGGGGGTCATGGTGAGGTCAATGAGGATCAATTTAGATGCAGAGGGGTCAAATGAGGACACAGAGACCAAGACCGGGGTCATAGAAAGTTCACAGAGGTTCAATTAGTAGACAGAGGGTTCACACCAGGTCACAGCAGGGCTGGAGCCACTGGCGGGGTAACAGAGAGGTCAGTGGGGATATATTTGGATGCAGAGGGTCAAATGAGGACACAGAGACCAAATCTGGAGTCATGGAGAGTTCAATAGGTTTTCTTTGAAGGCAGAGGGTTCACCTGAGGATACACACAGCAGGGCTGGAGGCAGTGTGGGGTCATGGAGAGGTCAATGAGGATCAATTTGAATGCAGGTTGGTCAAATGAGGTGACAGAGAGCAAGGCTGAGGTCCTGGAGAGTTCACAGGGGGGTTAAATGGGGACACAGAGCCCAAGGCTTGGGTCTCAGGTTTAATTCTGTGTATTCACCACTAACATTGAAAAGAAGAATGTTCTGTTCGTGGTAAAGCACCCCCCACCTCAGGAATGTCTGTAACGAGTTATAACCACCAAAGTTGTAAAGTAGAGACACCCAGGCTCTGGGAAATTTTAGGCACGATTCAGAGATTCAACAAATGGTAATATAAGCTCTGACCAAGGAATTTATGCTGACCATCTGCACAAACAGGCGGCCACAAATAAATTACAATTTGGGCATGAAAGAGAATATTAAAAAAAACACTTGGGCAGAAAGAACACATATGTGCCAATGTGTGATTCGTTAAATTGTTTGTTACTTAGGGGTGTGGGATAATGTGCTAGGTTTAGTAAATTTGAAGGAGGTAGTTACTTTTACCTATATCATGTAAACGGAAAATAAAGCTTTTTGGGAATCAATTCCGGACTGCAGTGCAACAACAAGTTGCAAAACATCACACCCCCTGCATAATCGTGATGTGTACGGGCCCCAGGAAGCCCCAGAGAAGTGGATCCATGATTGCCCATCGGGTGAAATTTGTCTTTATATTGGGAGTGGTGAGCATAATAGATTTGCTTGGCATATGTATTGTGTGTGTGTTGCTAATAAATAGATATTTAGAGCACAGCTATGTAAGGCTCTTTCACTGGGAAAAAGTCCTGCAGACTCGTAGAGCTCCGAGTCCCATGGGTAAGGGCTGGTAATTAAATTGAACAGGTTGCTCTCTGAGTCCTGTGGGTTAGGGTAGGTGCCTTTCACCGCAAGCCCTCGGAAGGGAAAGGGTGGAGGTGCCTCAATTGACCAGGTCATGCCTAGAGTACTCATTAGGGCATAGATGGGGTGCCCTAGAGTGTACAGGTAACACTGGCCCATTGTAATGCTCCTTGCTGAATGACCAGTGTAAGGAGGTTTGGATCTGCTTTCCCATGCTTCTTCAGTCACTTTGGTGACTGGTCACTTTGACATGCCCGGCAAAAATGATTGCCTTGTGAACAGGGTCTTCTCCCTCTCAATCTTAAATTAGTGGGGGTCTTTTGGTGCCATGGTTAGAGGCAGGATACCAGACTGATACAGAAGAGTAATGCTTATGTTGTTAAAGGTTCAAAATTTCACATTTGATGCTGGGCTGTATGGTTCTTTAATAAAACGGTAAATCTTATCTTAGCGTCAACATACGTGCGGTCTTTTTTTTTTAAACAAACAAATAGCAAAATAAACATCCATGTAAATTTTGACACAATTTTCAAGACCGCAGAGCTGAGTTAAATCAAACTCACTCATGTGCCTTTTAAGTGTCTTTTCTGAATAAAATGTGTCTCCCGAAATATCAATTTTATTTTGCATTACAACATTTTTCAACATCTCAGAACCACCAACTCTTTCCTTTTCCACTGCTTGGTTTCCTCACTCCCAGCACTACAACCCAAGACTTTAACCCACCCTCCCTTCCTCCTGGCATGCTCTCTTCTTCCAGATCGAGCCATGACTCGTGTTGCTTGGTATTGTGCAGCAATAGCCCATGCATCTGACAGACCCTTAAAGTAGTTTGTTTCTGCACCTAATGGAAATGGGACCTTGATTTCTTTGGCACTCATATGCCTTGCAGTAATACCTAATGACCACTCTGAATCTATACCCCGCAGTAGCACAGATTTATTGACAGATCACAAATACAGTTTTGCTCTGAAACAGCCCGGGAGTTCTTGTGAGCATTTTCTGATATTCCCAAGATGGAGTCTGAGGCAAAAATCTTTTTATTAGTATAAACATTGGAAGAAGATAAGTAAGAACATTACAATTAACAAACATGTTGGTTTGTAAAAACCTCTTCAGCCTCTCTACGCCTTACCAACCAGATCAGTAGTTCTCCATCATTTCTGCTGTGTGACCAGCAAAATACACAGAAAATCATCCTGAGACTTACTATATTCTGCAATCCTTTGGTGATAGAAAAGCTCGTGGGATTTGGGTCACCGGAAGAAACAATGGGAAGTTTTGGGGTACTGTAGGGTAGGTGAGAGGTGGCTGGGTCTGGGTAATGTAGAGGATTGGCTGGCAGGGATCTAGGTGTGAGGCTGGTTCTGGATTTGTAGCTAACACCTCCAGTGCACCCACCACAGTTCAGCTTCAGGGTAGTGTCAGGTTTTACCTTAGCATATGGTATCAACACAGACTATAATCTCTGGATATAAAATCAGAGAGCAAAAGAAAAGATGCCATCTCTCTACTCATATCCATGTGGGTGCGATCAGTTACAAATTCAAGGTGTTTCACAGTTCCCAAGTGTTGGAGATTCTGGCTATTGTAATGTTCATCTGCATACATGATTTGGATAGCTGGAGGTAAAAAACGGTAGGAGTGGAGTAAGGGGGATCAAGCTCATTTAAGGTTACATGACAAGACACAGATCCACCCTTTCACAGCCCTTGAGGCTACAGGATACATTTTAAAACATTCTTTACCCCCAAATCTACTTCTTTATTAACCTACAAATCTTTTCAGCTTTCATCAGATCCATTTTTCACAGCTCTCGATGTCAGAATCACCCAAAGCCTTTCACAGCTCTCTTCATGTTACCCTAATAAAAAGAGAGATCACTGAAGAGTAGATACTGGATATGAAGTGTTGAGATGTTAAGACCCACATATCTCCCGTTGCTCTGAACCTTAAGAGAACGATACTGCCAACACTGAAATATAAAACAAAATAGTTACAAATGCTGACATAGACTCATAGACTCATAGACTTTTAGGTCAGAAGGGACCATTATGATCATCTAGTCTGACCTCCTGCACAATGCAGGCCACAGAATCCCACCCACCCACTCCTGGAATAATCCTCTCACCTATGTCTCAGCCATTGAAGTCCTCAAATCATGGTCTAAAGACTTCAAGATGCAGAGAATCCTCCGGTAAGTGACCCGTGCCCCATGCTGCAGAGGAAGGCAAAAAAACCTCCAGGGCCTCTGCCAATCTACCCTGGAGGAAAATTCCTTCCCGACCCCAAATATGGCGATCAGCTGAACCCCGAGCATGTGGGCAAGACTCACCAGCCAGACACCCAGGAAAAAGTTCTCTGTAGTAACTTCTAACATCCCATCATTGACCATTGGTCCTATTTACCACTGATGGCAATTAATTGACCTTTGACTAAGATCATGTTATCCCATCAAACCATCCCCTCCATAAACGTATCTAGCTTAATCTTGAAGCCAGTTAGGTCTTTTGCCCCCACTGCTTCCCTTGGAAGGCTGTTCCAGAACTTCACTCCTCTGATGGTTAGAAACCTTCGTCTAATTTCCAGTCTAAACTTCCTGATGGCCAGTTTATATCCATTTGTTCTTGTGTCCACATTGGTACTGAGCTGAAATAATTCCTCTCCCTCCCTGGTATTTATCCCTCTGATATATTTAAAGAGAGCAATCATATCTCCCCTCAGCCTTCTTTTGGTTAAGGTAAACAAACCAAGCTCCTTGAGTCTCCTTTCATACGACAGGTTTTCCATTCCTCGGATCATCCTAGTGGCCCTTCTTTGTACCTGTTCCAGTTTGAATTCATCCTTCTTAAACATGGGAGACCAGAACTGCACACAGTATTCCAAATGAGGTCTCACCAATGCCTTGTATAACGGTACTAACACCTCCTTATCTCTACTAGAAATACCTCGCCTAATGCATCCCAAGACCGCATTAGCGTTTTTCACGGCCACATCACATTGGCGACTCATAGTCATCCTGTGATCAACCAGGACTCCGAGGTCCTTCTCCTCTTCCGTTACTTCCAACTGATGCGTCCCCAGCTTATAACTAAAATTCTTGTTATTAATCCCTAAATGCATAACCTTACACTTCTCACTATTAAATTTCATCCTATTACTATTACTCCAGTTTACAAGGTCATCCAGATCTTCCTGTAGGATATCCCGATCCTTTTCTGAATTGGCAATACCTCCCAACTTTGTGTCATCTGCAAACTTTATTAGCACACTCCCACTCTTGGTGCCGAGGTCAGTAATAAACAGATTAAATAAAATTGGTCCCAAAACTGAACCTTGAGGAACTCCACTAGTAACCTCCCTCCAACCTGACAGTTCACCTTTCAGTATGACCCGCTGTAGTCTCCCCTTTAATCAGTTCCTTATCCACCTCTCAATTTTCATATTGATCCCCATCTTTTCCAATTTAACCGATAATTCCTCATGTGGTACTGTATCAAATGCCTTACTGAAATCAAGGTAGATTAGATCCACTGCGTTTCCTTTATCTAAAAAATCTGTTACTTTCTCAAAGAAGGAGATCAAGTTGGTTTGGCACGATCTACCTTTTGTAAAACCATGTTGTAATTTGTCCCAATTGCCATTGACCTCAAGGTCCTTAACTACTTTCTCCTTCAAAATTTTTTCCAAGACCTTGCATACTACAGATTTTTTTCAACAATCCTATCTTGCTTCTTGTCAAACATATTCCTAACCCAACTCTGTCAGCAATGCAATGCAATGAATGAATCCATGGTACACCCACATCTTGATTCCTCCATGCAGATCTGGACACCCCATCTCAAAAAAGATATATTAGACTTGGAAAAGGTGCAGAAAAGGGCAACAAAAACAGTTAGGGGTATGGACAAGTTTCCATACAAGGAGAGATTAAAAAGACTGGGACTGTTCAGGTTAAAAAAGAGACAGCTAAGCAGGGATATGATAGAGGTCTATAAAATCATGTATGGTGTGGAGAAAGTGAACAGAAAAGTGTTATTTACCGCTTCACATAACACAAGAACTAGGGGTCACACAATGAAATTAAAAGGCAGACAGCTAGAAACAAACAAAAGGAAGTACTTCTTGACAGCACATAGTCAATCTGTGGAACTCATTGGCAGGAGATGTTGTGAAGGCCAAAAGTATAACTGGGTTCAAAAAAAGAATTAGAGAAGTTCATGGAGATTTGGTCCAAAAATGTCTATTAGCCAAAATGCTCAAGGACACAAATGCATGCTCCAGGTGTCCCTAAGCCTCTAACCCTCTAACTTTTGTACTGATGACCCCTTTCACATAGCAAGCATCTGAGTGAGAACCTCCCCTTATAAATTAAAAACACTTTTTTATATATTTAACACCATTATAAATGCTGGAGGCAAAGCAGGGTTTAGGGTGGAGGCTGACAGCTCGCAACCCCTTGAGGGGTGCCAACCCCTAGTTTGAGAACCCCTGCTCTAACCAGAAGCTGGGACTGGATGACAGGGATCACCTGAAATTGTTCTGTGCTGTTAGTTCCCTCTGAAGCATTTCGCCCTGGACACTGTCTGAGACAGGATACTGGGCTAGATGGACCATTGGTCTGATCCAGTATGAGCATTCTTATGAATGAACTGGCTGCCAACTTCACCGAAGAAAATTGTTCAGAAGCATGAAGCAACATGTCTTCTACTACACCTCTTTGCACTCCATCTTCCCCTTTTCTTGTGTGTTCTTGTCATTGTCCCTTTTGGGTATCCTTTGTCATGCATTTGCCTTTACCTGAACTTTCAATAATAGATAGATCCTAAGAAGGATCTTTGTTAGTTTCTGGAACTGGTATGCATTATTATTATACAATGCATGGTTATTATATAATGTAACACCAGCCAAGTTTCATGAAAACTTAGCTGCTGCCTCATAGCAGAAATCTGATGACCACTCACTGAGTAGACACTCATTCTGAACTCTAGCAATAACTGCCATAATAATGGTGCAAAACTGGGTTTTATTTTCTTTTAAGTCTGAGCACCTTGACATAAGACAAAATTCCATTACACGAGTTTTCCACTGCTTTAATCTTTTAAAAATCACAAAATATTGGACTCTACTGAATTTCACATGTATTTGTTATATGTAATACTAATAAGTTAAAAATCTCACCTCTTTGCTGAATGTAACAATTCAAACTCTCCATTGATTTTGTCAAATGGTAATGTGTGTGTTAGTAGCACATCTTGATTACATTTCTTCTCCATATAACTAGACACTAATTTGGGGATAGAATCCTTAGTCTTCCAATCTGGAAAAACAAACAAAAAAAAACCCCATACACAATGCACAGTTGAATAAACACATTTTGAATAAGTAATGGTGAGACTCCTTGTCTCACCCTGAAGCACAGTGAGGACTTAAGGCAGTGAGACAGGTCAGGTGTATGTGTGGAGAGAGGTTCAGTGAGCAAAGGAAGTCAACACACATCCTTCAGCTTGTGGACATCTAGATATGCTAAGGAGCGTTCTGCCATATTCTCCAGTGCACACACAGGAGGTGCTAAAACTCAAAGATTTGCCGGTGTTTGTCCACCCGTCACATCCTGTGCGACACCCAGACTGTAAGCTCGCAGAGGCAGTGGCTCTCTTCTTTGTAATATGTTAATACAGCTACTGGCACAGTGAGGCCTGATCCCTGACTCAGGCTTACCGTCATTACCATAATACAAACAACATTACGTAATACACCAGCAAGCCTGCAAATACAGGCCAAATTTTCAAAAGAGACTAGTGATTTCAGTGCCCAACATAAGCACCCTCCCTCTGAAAACCAGGCCTCTTTAAAGTGTCTCCTCTTGGGCACCTAAAAACGGAGTTAGTAGTTATATTTTTGAAAATCTCAGCAACTGGCACTAAATGCAATTATCTGAATGTCTGATTATTAAAACACAGCTCAATGTCTGTATATTTCCAGATACATTTGTGTCTGCATCTATCTGGTACACTGCATGCTTATGTTAATAAGGAAAACTGCAGAATGCTATTTTTAGTTGTATTTAATTTGATTATTTCTCTTTAAAAGGCATCAGATGACAAGTTGGAAGTTCTGAAACAGACATTTTATGATTAAACAAAGCAAAAAATCACTTTGTAAACAGGAGGTTAGTGAATAATGAATATCAAACAAATAATATTTTTATTAGAGTACATTGGCTCCCATGAAAAGATGGATATTCATGTGGTGTGTGATCTACAACCCACTGAAATCAATGAGCCTCTTGAAGAACAACTATTCCCCAAACATTTGGGTGGGGGAAGAAATCTATTTGCAAAAATGTCCCTATAACAGCAAATAACGGGGGCACAAATAAGGGTGAACAGAGCAGCCATTTGGAGTTTGTACACTGTTTTCATGGTATTTACTAGCACAAATATTCAGATAGATATTTAATACAATCATCTAAGGGAAAATGGAAACGTTTTATGCTGTCCAGTGGGTCTATGTGCATAATATATTTTACAAAATCTGTAGCTGTGAATATGAGCCAGCTTTTCAAGCGTAGGCACATGCAGTTACACATGGACATATCCATATTTATAGGCATAATTGCTTTTTTTCTTCATGCAAACTCGTGTTGTACTCTGGCAGCATCAGAATTACCATTCACTTTTGTATTCCATTATATACAGCAATAAAATAGCCAGGCTGACCACTAAACATTTCACGAGCAACTGAACAAGTTAACTAAGACTGAAATTTTCATCTACTTTTGTTTATCTCCTTGCGCCATTAAAACTCTCTTCCCAGGGATGTCCAGTGAATGGCAGCATAGGGTCAAAGGAAATCTAGCAGATGTGTTCCAATCATCATACAGCTTCCAGAGCCCATCGGGCAGGATGCCAAGGCAGCTGCCTGGTTAAAAAATGAATTAAGACATCATACAGAGGAAGTGTGCAGGTTATGAAACAAAAACCTCCCCTCAGTACTACAGCGTACATTTTGTCTGATGAAATAAATCTAAAGTCTATTATTTGGAGTCTGAAAATATTTTATATATAAAAAATTAGCCCATCAAAAATACATTTTATCCAGCTCTTACTTAGACAGCAAAATGCATCCTCCTCTCTGTATAAAACACAGCCAAGACTTTGCCCTTGTGTCAGGGAGCTCTTCCTTGAACTGGTCTTGCGGTTGGCCTGCAGATAAGGAGGCTCCTTGTTAGGAGTCTTGTGAAGAATACACAAACACCAAGTCCAGCCATCAGATGAAGACTACATTCATTAAGTCTGCTCTAACATTGGGCCACTAATGAGCAAAGAAAATATGTGCCAACCTCACATACCATAATATCTACTCAGCCAGTAACTTCAAAGGAATAGCCCACACCATGGCCAGTCATCTCAACCAGCACCTCCTGAATAGGTTTCTTGAAGTCCTGAGGGTTGATGCATTCGGTGGCTCCTAACTCTCTAGCCTTGGCAAATTTATCTTTGTTGATGTCGATCCCAATGATCCGGGAAGCACCAGCTGCTTTACAGCCAATAACAATGGAGAGGCCAACTCCTCCCAAACCGAAGACGGCACTAGTTGAACCAGGTTTAACCTGCATAACAATAAAACAGAGGAATCTGTAAGAATCCATCCATAAATTGTCCTGGAACATGGGGGGAAAGTTTTCTGCTACATAGAATTCATTAATATGCTAAGAAGGCAATTGTGCCTTTTGTCCTTGAAAAATGTGTGTGCACGGGTATGCACACACACACACAAAAGTACTCACCTTGGGAGTAGTAATGGCAGCCCCATAACCAGTGGAAAATCCACAGCCAACCAGACAGACTTTATCCTGAGGAGCAGCAGCAACAATTCTTGCTAGGGCAGAATCAGGCACAACTGTGTATTCTGAGAAGGTGCTGATGATTCACAGCAAATGGTGAATCTGCTGGTCTTGTGCGGCATGAGGTTCTGTGAATCAGAGAGGCTGCCAAAAGACATCCGAACCTGTCATTCATATAAGGCATGACTAATATTGTCAGAATCACTGAGGGTGAGATTCAGGTAACGGAGAAATTGAAACTCATTGTGTCTTCTGCCAGCAGCTGGTGTTGGGATTCAAATAGGAAACAAAGAGGCACAAGACTTTGCTCCTAGTGAAAAACCAAAACAAAAACGGAACAGATCTTGTCATAAGCATCTTCTGAACCACAGACTATATTAGCCCCCCAGCAAACAAATCTGCTGTCTATTGCAGCTTTCCAATCAAGTTTTCAACAGACAGCATCATACATAGACAATCTGCTTCATTTATCAGCTGGAGATTGAGAAGGAGAGGTTACTTTGTCTCTATGGGTGTGCCACCATAGGATGTGCACACACCCGTGTGCTCTCAACTGGAGACTGCAAAGTTGTATTTGCGGGCTTGCACCTGCCCCCACATGGCGCCTTGTGCTCTAAATGGGGACATATAAGGAGGTGGGAGCCAGCCATCCCTCAGTTCTCTCTCGACCATGAAGCCTCACTCCACAGCAGAGGGGAAGGAGAGTGGGAGATGGAGCATCCATCAGGACAAAACATCTCGAAGAACTCAAGTTACTGTGAGGTAAGTACTCTCTCCTTCTTTGAGTATACATCCCTATGGGTGCTCCACTGGAGGAGTCTCCCAAGCAGTAACTCCATGAGAAGGTAAGTCCAGGACAGTTCGAAAGACTGCATCATCAAAGGCTGCATAATTTCTGGAAGCAAGTAAGATGGCGTAATGCTTGGTAAAAGTCTGGAAAGTATGCAATCCTGCAGATTTCTGTTATGATAATGGTATAGTATCAGTGGATGGTAGCACTCTTTTTCCTGACATCCTATAGAATTGGTTGCCAAAATGGCCCCACAAGTCCTAGTAACCCCACTAGGGAGGGGGATAGAGGAAAGGTCCCCAATGATAGTCATACTTTCTGGACCTCCGATGTCTGGTACGACATGGGATGATCTACTCTTTTTCTTTGTTTCTCTGGTTCTTTCAAGTCTTCACCTCCAGGGTAACAGACAAAGCTGTAACAGTAACTGAAGCAGCCTGTGAGATAGAGGATGATGTGCCAAGGGGGAAAGGGGGGGAGTGGACCCCTCTGAAGTTAGAGCACGTTCCATTAAGGAGCTTTAGTCTAGCCTCCCTCTCTTTTTCGGACCTGCCTTTGAACCAGAAAGACAGACAGACTTTACCCTTTGAGGGGATATGGGAGTCTCCCAAATGCCACACGAAACCTGAGTGTCCATCACTGTGGGGGAAAGATCCGTGACAGGTCTAGCAGGGTTTAAACCCTGGGGTTTTAGGCATAACATTGTGCTCCAGCACAAATGAAAGGTCCGCAACTGGGAGAGGGGAATCCCCTCCCCACCCAAGAGCACAAACGTGCTAAACAAATAACTTGAATAAAATGAAGTTTTTAAAAGGGGTTTTCTACAGTGAGGCAAAAGCAGGGAGCTGAATATGGCACACACAGCGGAAGACTCCGTCTTAGGCTGCAGGCGGCTGAGAAAGAACTGAGAGGTGAGAGGCACACGCCTCCCTATATTCCCTTGTTCAAAGCATGAAGTGTTGCTCTGCACAGGCCTGAGAGCACTACTTTGTAGAGTCCAATCAAAACCATAACCCTTTGGCAGAGCACCCATACCGCCATGTTTTCAAAGAAGAAGAGTTGGTTTCTTGAAGAAATAGCCAATTTTGTACTGCAGAAGGCTGATGAGATGGCTGTGCTTGGATTGACATTCAGATCTAAACTTCTTGAATATCTCCAGTTCCCTAGCAGAGTTTTTCCTCAGATTCTGTTCATTCTATTGAGATGATTGTCTGGCTTATGAATTACAGATTTAAAGAGAATCTAGAATAGCTATCGGATTCCATAAAGAAAATCAATGGGCTGGAATACACTGACCATGATAAACATTGGTTCGTTTCTATAATAAGGACAGGACTATGGCAGCTACCTGCAATCAGCAGGATGCAGCATTGGTGGACTCAGTTCCATGGATGCAGTTCCTGCTGAGGTCAGAACCCAGAGAAAAATTTGCATCCTTATTTTTATCATATCTGAGTCTCTTTATTCAGAATGCAAAATGTGAGCCTTATCTATTGAAGAGCTGTGATTTTATACCCAGATAAAACTCCTGATTCATTTCTATATGAACAGTATGTACAGTGGTACAAATCTCATTCTCTATTATTTTATATCTAAATCTAATGGCCTTTTGTTTTAAGTGTTACGGCACTTGTGGCGCTGTCTGTATAGATACGGTATTAGTTCAATAAACTTATCTGTTATCGGTGTTCCCTTTCCACTCTAGCTGTGATAACCATTTTCTGAATAGTTGGTTAGAAGGGCTTTCCTGTTGCTGGGGTTAGTTCTATTCTGAATTCTGCTGCTGTCTGAGTGAAATGCACCTTCAAGTCTCACAGGATTTTAAGCATAAATCAAAGTGTTGCCAGACTTCTTATCAAGATTTCTATATGTGGCAGTCACCAGGAGCAATTCTGTCATTTGTTAGCACACCTAGTCTGTTAAATCTGATTTGTCTCTGTTTTAAAACCAATAGAAGGCATCTAACTCTGTATTTCCCTAAGCACTTTGTGACCAAGAACTGCATAATAGCTAGCCATCAGGACAATGATAACTCAATGAACAGCAGAGAACCTGTCCTAGGCCCCTGTATTCAGGGACCTGAATGTCAACCATTGTTCTTACCAGTTACTCTGTAGCATGACATGTTTGAACCTGTTTCAGACTATTTAAAAAAATACATTTCATTTCTCTTTGTCTTGGAAATGGAAACATTTTTAGGATTCATACTTCTGTATCTCAATAGCCCAAACTGAACTGTTAAAGGCAAGTTACAAAAAAAAAAATATAAGGGTGGTCTTCCCCATCTCCGTTAACCCTTAGCATCCAGAGCAGTTGCCAGGCACACAACATCCATGACCTAAGGGGTGGATTAAAGTGGGTCCAGACACCCCAGGTAAGGTAGTGGACAATAGACAGAATGGTGTGGTGTAAAAGATGGTAGCTAAAGCGCTGCAATACCCTATTGAGGTATTGCAATATATTAGCTATCTCCTTGTACAGCCTTTTCCCTAATGTAGACATACCCTAAGTGTATGCACTTGAAGCTGGAGTCGGTGATTCCCAGCTCAAAGAGGCATAACACGGGGCTAGCGCTGATCGAGCTACTGTGATAACAATAGAGTGCAGCAGCATGGGCAGCGGGACACGTACCCAGCTGAGATGACAGGCACGTACTCGGGGTGACTAGCCCGGCTCACTGGTTGTGCTGTCTGGGTCTGTCTCCTCCAGCTGGCCATCGGACTCCCAGCTCCAAGCATAGGCCTGCCTGGAGAGGGAGCCCCGTCTCGGAGGCAGAGAAACAAGTGGCAGAGCCAATTGCTGCCTCTTGGCAGGGGCTAGGTTGCCTCCCCTGGTAGGAAGGCAGCATATAGAGGGGATACGTGTCCATCCAGAGAGAGTCTGAGCAGCAGGGACAAGGATTTCCTTCCCTAGAATGGTGTTGTAGAGCCATCCTGTAGATGTATCTACACTCTTAACCGGTGGCATTATACAACTCTACCCAGATGGGTAATCTATAGCAGTATCCCAGCAATGTGTGTGGCCCTTATCATGGTATCTGCCCACTACAACTGTTAGTGGATTTTCTCTTCAGAATACCCCCTGCGTGGTAGGGAAGTATTAATGGGGGCCTGAGACACAGAATACAGAAAGAAACTTGCCCCAAACCCTCATTCCTCAGCTCCCTTATGGGATGCTTTCCTCTACATCCTTTTACAATCCACTTTATCTGATAGCCGTAGCCCTGAGTACCTGCCCTGGACATCTGCTACAAGTTTTACTTCCTATGTGTTGACATTGTAATCTAGTCCCCGCCTCTGCCTTACCCTGCCAGGTCTCAAACCTGCTGGGGGGAAGGTGGGAAAATCCAGCCTGTTTGGCCAACACCAAACCCTTGGGGAAAGGGTGACTAACGTGGTACCCACAGCGGATCATGAAGGAACCCGTCATTTATTAGACACTCTGGATGAGAGGGTGGGTGCTGTCAGCCTGATCCAGGGGCAAGGAGGCCTCTCTGGGACTGCATGGGATATGAACACCTTCCCTTCCAGTCAGCAGAAAGGGCAGTTTCCCCTCACACCGGTGGACCAGCCACTTGCAGCTCATCCCTGCTCTGTACAGGTAAACTTTACCCCTTCCTCCACTGCTGCTACCAGTGCAGGTGGAGCCCTTAAAAGGGCAACAACCCCTTTTCTTCAAGCCAGCCGAACAAGGACCCACCGCAGAAAGTTGAGGTGAGCACATTGAGAGAGAACACGGTCTGTAGGAGCAAAATATTAAAAAGGGACCATCTCTCACCCCCCTTCCACCAAATACATTGGGTGTCTCCAGCCCGATTTATCTTTGTCCCTCTTTTCAGCTCCCACTCTACCCTGCACTCCCAGAAGCCAGGCTCCATCAGACTATGCTCTGCCCACCAGTAGCATCCCTGCATCTAGCCTCTGTTCTTAGTCCATTCTGTTCCCTCCAGGTTACCAATTCTCTATCCTCTCCCTCTACAGACTCCCAATCCCATTGCTGTTACCATCCTTCAGTTTCCTCTAGGACTCCAACCAGTCATCACTTGCCCCCTTGAGATCACCCACTGATCCTATGCTGCACTCTGCACTCTCTTCCCCACAGCAAAGCTGATCTGTGTCCTCCCCCCCTTTTATTTAACTGGGGGGGGGGGTCTTTGCACCAAGGAAGGGCTGACCTCAGACTCAGCAACTGCCACCTTCATTTCTATGGCCGGAAAGACACGAACAATCCTGTTATTGGTGCTCCCCTGCTTCCCCATAGGCAGAGCCAAAACAGAGTAACAATCCTGCTGCAGGTTTCAGTGTAGTAGCCGTGTTAGTCTGTGTCAGCAAAAAGAAAACAAGAAAAATACCTATGGCACCTTAGAGACTAACAAATGTATTAATCCTGCTACAGGCTCCCTAATATGCTTATTGCCTAGCCGAACAGCCAGAGCAGCTCTCCTCCTGCAGTGAGGCAGTAGTGATCAGTGGGGGGATCTGCTCAGCAGCTGTAGCAGTTGAGACAGAGCATAAGAGCGGAGCATTTCGTGGTATATGGGAAGGGGAGGACAGTGACTAAGATCCAGGCCTGGGGGTAAGGTAGGGTTCTAGTCCTACCTCTGCCATAGTCTTCCTGTGTGGTCCTGGGTAAGTCAAGTTGTGGCTTGTCCTATGTTAATATGCAGGATGGAAAGGGAAACAAAGAGCCTTCCCATTCTACCCCCACAGACAGCAGCTCCAATCAGAGTCCTATAAATCCCTGAGCACAAGGACAGCTCCATACTTGTGTTGCTGGTGCAGCAAGCTACCTTAAAGAAGGGGAAGCCATGCCTGAAACCCAGTGTGAACATCCACATGAGAAAATCTGGAACTGGAACCCATGAGCATACTTTTTATGCTACTCAGGTACTTAAGAACATTGAACTCAAATGGTTAAATTAGAAACCACTGGGGTGAGGGAAGCACCTCTTACCTGTGGAATCTGCAAGTTTTTCTGCTCTTCCAGGCAGTCAATTCATCAGAGCAAAGCCAGAAGATTCAGCTAGTTGTTTTAAACAGCTTAAAGATGTACCACAATGCCACAGTAAGGAAAGACTCAGGAAACATAGGACTAAATGCTTTACTCAAAACATCATCATCACCATGTTCCTGTTACTCCTACGCCTCTGGCATTTAGGGCAGTGATGAAGCTTCTCCACTCCTGTCTGTTTCTGGCAAGTCTTTCAATGGTTCCCCAGCTGTGCCCCAGGTATAAATGCATTAACAGACTGAGGTTCTCAGATACTGTGGAATTGCAGGATTGGGAGGCAGAGAAGTACTTAAGATAGATTTAGGCTCCGATTATGCAAGTAACTGAAGCATGTACACTTTACATTAGGCATGTGTTTAAGTGCCTTACTTACCGAATATAGGCCTTAGCTCAGTGGTTTTCAAACTTTTTTTCTGGACACCCAGTTGAAGAAAATTGTTGATGCCTGCGACCCAACAGAGCTGGGAATGAGCGGTTTGGGGTGTGGGAGGGGCTCAGGGTTGGGGCAGAGGGTAGGGGTGCGGGGTGAGGGCTGTGGGGCCAGGGATGAGGGGGTTGGTGTGTGGGAGGGCTCCAGGTTTTGGGGGGGGCTCAGAGCTGGGGCAGGAGGTTGGGCTACAGGAGGGGTCAGGGATTTGGGCTGGGGCCAGGGATGAGGGGTTTAGGGTGCAGGAGGGAGCTCCAGATTTGGGGGGGCTCAGGGCTGGAGCACAGTATTGGGGTGCGGGAGGGGGTCAGAGCTCTGGGCTGGGGATGCAGATGAGGGATTTGGGGTTCAGGAAGGGGCTCCTGGTTTGGGGGGGCTCAAGGCTGGAGATTGGGGCATGGGGTTGGGGTGCGGGTTTACCTTGGGCGGCTCCCAGTCAACGGCGCAGTGCGGGTGCTAAGGCAGGGCTCCTGCCTGTCCTGGCACCGTGGACCGTGCTGCACCCTGGAAGTGGACAGCAGCAGGTCCGGGTCCTACGCAGAGGCATGCAAGTGACTCAGTGCAGCTCTCGCCTGCAGGCACCCCTCCTTCCCCAGCTCCCATTGGCCGGGAACCGGTACTTGGGGTGGGGAGCTGGTGCTTGCGGTGGGGGAAGCGCACGGAGCCCTGTGGTTCCCCCACCTAGGAGCCGGACCTGCTGCTGGCCACAGCGCGATGTCAGAACAGGTAGGGACTAGCCTGCCTTAGCACCACTGCTGGGACTTTTAACTGCCCAGTCGGCAGTGCTGACCAGAGCCGCCGCGACCCAGCGCCTTACATTCCACGACCCAGTACGGGGTTGCGACCTGCAGTTTGAAAACCACTGCCTTAGTTCAGTGGCTGAAAATGTCCTTTTGATCAGTGATTCTGTTATCATCTGGTTACAGTGTAGTAGCCGTGTTAGTCTGTGTCAGCAAAAAGAAAATAAGAAAGAAATAAATACTTGTGGCACCTTAGAGACTAACAAATTTATATTTATTTGGGTTAGATGCATCCGATGAAGTGGGTTCTAACCCACGAAAGCTTATGCTGAAATAAATTTGTTAGTCTCTAAGGTGCCACAAGTATTTATTTCTTTCTTATTTTCTTTTTGTTATCATGTGGGCACTGTGTCCACTCTACTCCATACTGGGTTTGTAAGACAAAAATTTAGAATGGCACTCTCAATTTAAATCTAAAAAGTTTGGGCATTCTTGTGCATACACAGTATTTTACAGACATATAAGCAACAATGGCGGAAACCTCGGGCAACATGGGGATTATTTTATTAAAATATATTAGGAGCTCTTCCTGGGCATAGTGTTACATTTTAGATTTAACTGGAGTGTAATCAAAACCTGGCACAATAACTATTGCAACATTTTGAACAGAAAATACTAACTAGGCCAAGGTAGGTGTCCTGGCAACAGGCAACCGTAGCATGTTATTTTAGCATTTCTAAACATGAATGCTGCTGCAGACAATGTGGGGGTGTTTTTTCTTGCACGTAAAACAATTTCAGGGGTGGAAAAATAGTTGAAAATCACCTGAAAATTTCAAACAGATCTAAGGTGCTGCTTTCATGATTTTTTTTAATAGTGCTGATGTCACTGTTCCCATCTATAGCTGCTGAAAATCTGTGCTTTTCATGGAACAATGACTCCTCAGACTAGTTCGTTAAAGGCTACTTTTTTTCCAGATTATTATTTTCCACAGCTGATCAATAGCTAAATCTGTAACATAAGATAGACCATAGGGAAAAAAGTGACATTTAAATAAAGACCGTAGTGAGCTGTAAGCTTAACGCATCCTTAACCAAATGACATTTACTTTTAAATGAATTACAGGTCAGGACTGAAAACTATATTAATTAGGATTATTTAAAATTTTTAAAACACTAAAATCTGCTCTTCAGATCATTTCAATTTGCAATATTATTTGTTTCCTCTGAATACTGTAGAAACATACAACGGGCTCTTTTGTAAAATACACACACACACACACAACAAAAGCCCTCTGGATTCACAGAGCACAGCACAGATCCTCTCTTCGTTCCAACTCTTCACAAAAGGCGCCTTCATTTTAAAAGACTTCTCAAGAAGTTTCAGTGCCCTTGTCAACTCAGCACTCTGCAGCCAAGTGCATTGCTCACTAGTGTGACATTCTGGAGTCAGGTTGGGGGTGTTCCTTCAAGTCTATAATAAACACCAGGGGGTGCTGCAGTGCTGCATTCTGAACTTGTGGGGCGTGTTTGAGTGGGGCAGGGCAAAGGTACAAAATGGTGTACGAAGAACAGAATAGTGAAAAACTTTAGGAACTTCACATAAAACCATATTTAGATTCCTTGGGGAGGTGAAGGGCTGCTTTGCTATGGCCAAGGGTACTAGAACTAGCTGAAATTTTTCAAATGACGAATTCTGTCATAATAATAAAAAAATGTTCTGTTCAGTTGCCGTCACAGCCTCATCTCCTCCTCATTTTATATTTCTTGTGCCTTTGTCAATAATCTCCTCTTCTCTCACTCCCATGCTGTAGGTCGCAGCATGGAGAGGAAAGGCGGCCTCCCCGGGTCAGGCACAGGTGTAGAGGTAGAGAGACACTGTCTGGCACAGGTGTATAAGTAGAAAGACACTGTCTGGCACAGGAGTATAGGTAGGGGGCAGGTAGTGGTCTGCACTAAGAAAAGGAATCGCACAGGCGACTTCTCCCTTAGATCAGGGGAGAATCAGAGACTGATTGGGACTTTTGAGTCACTGCCTGGTCCGCTCCCAGAGCAGCAGGGTTGTGCTGGTTCTTATCTGGGGCTTGTGAGAAACGCACGAGACATTAATTTGAAATGTTTCGCCTCTCCTGAGCTCCAGAGGATACAAACACAGATGTGAAAAATTAATGCTAGAGAGATATTCAGGACTCTAAAACTATCACAGATCCTACTTGCTTCACTTCCTGGTTACCATGCTGCATCAGAACCCCATGATATATATATTTTCAGTTACCTGAGAAAGTAGCCTCACCCTCGACATGTGTAAATTTTGCTGGTGACATTTTTTCATCAAACCAGAGCTAGGAATGTACAAATGACAGCGTAAACTGACCACAGAATGTGTAGCTTATCTGCTACATCTCTTAAGCTTTAGTTATACTTAAGGCTAAGATTTAGTCACAAGTATTTTTAATAAAAAGACACGGACAGGTCATGGGCAATAAACAAAAATTCATGGCTGTCACCTGTCCATGACTTTTACTATACCCCTGACTACCTGCCTATATCTTGGGGGGTGGAGAGGGTGTCACTGCTGGGGGAGCGCCTGCAGGGGAGCCACTGCTGAGGGTAGGTGTCTGGGGGGCCCCGTTGCTAGCTACGGAGCCACTCCAGCAGCGGCCAGTGTGGCTGTCCCCAGGGCCACCTGAGCAGCTGACCCCGGAGCCAGCTGCTTGGGCAGCCCTGGGGTCAGCCACACTGGCCACCGCAGAAGTCATGGAGGTTGCGGAAAGTCACCAAATCCGTGACTTCCATGTTCTCTGTGACAAATATGGAGCCGTAGTTATACTCCTTTGAAGTTTTCCAGTTTCTATTCTGCTACCACTACAGGAAACATTTCCTATAAAGGACATGAGATTTCCTCAGTAAATGTCCATCAGTGAAGTCAAGCTGAGTGATTTTTCTAGTTCCTCGATGCGGATGGGCTCCCACGGATAAAACACCACAACTTTTCTCTTCTCAGTCATGAGAAAGCCGTTGTCATTAAACCTCCCTGGTATATTCCCTACATCCAGCCAAACAAAAGGAGTGATTGCTGTGGTCTGCAGAGCAAAAGCATACAGGTCACCTTGCTGAGAAATAGTGGCCTGAAAGAGGAAGAAAAATAAAATTAGTATTATTACAGAGGTTTGTGTATGAAAAACAACTGCACCAATCAGTGTAAAAGTTGTAGGCCAGTATAATGAAAGGTATTTTGAAAATACATTTATTAAAATTATTTTTCTCCTCTCCACCTCCTTTATGGAATGTTCTATATAATTTAATAGGGATAAAGCCGATGAGATTCCATACAAAGCATCCCCAAAACCTACAGAACTTAACAGAGATTTATGGCCTTGCTACAGAATACTATAGGCTGGTTTAAAAATTCTATGGAATGTTATCACTATTTACTTTCCATAAGGACAGTTCCTCTAAAAATAATGGAATAAATTCTATACTGACTTACACCCAGTGCAATCCTATCATAGTCACAAGGTGCTAGCTAGATTTGTCCCAGTGGCAACACATTTCTCGCATAACCTATACATTCAGATATTAAGGTTGCTGTCCCTTCTTGCTACATCAGTAATAAAAATCAGTGGAAGTAAAAGAAAAATAAATCAGGGCAATGTAGCTACTGCTACTGTTAGAAAGGAGGATCTTTAAACTGATACATAAGGCATGCTGAGAGCTCAGAAATAGGTTTAACGTTTTACTGTAAAGTTTTCAGTAATAACACTTTGCACAGTCTAAAAACACAACTAGAATACATTTTCACTCAACATTTTTCTTTTACAGAAGCATATCTCTTCTGAACATTAATGGTACATTAAAAATCAGCAAGTTACATATCAAATATGTACTAAATAAATGTTATTACAAAAAAATGGTTTTTTAGTTCGTAAGAGAAACCACATGCTCTGGATTTTTCGGTTTTCAGTTAGATTTGCAGTATATTTTAAATAAGCTTTTGCAGTGAAACCTGTGCCAGAACAAATATACAAAAAGTAGCATTTGTATTAACAAAGATATTTAAAAATGAGATTATGATCAGAAAAGTGACACTGTAAAAAAAAAAAAAAGCCACCCTTTTACTCAACAGATCTTCTACGTACATATACTCTACATCATATTTGCTCACTTTACTGACAAAATTAATGTTATTACGTTTTTCTCCTGCTAGCACTGCAGAGCCAACACAGCTATGGGAGAATGAGCAGAATTTGCATAATCAGGAGAATCAAACTAAATTCTAACTGCAGAGCTTTTATTATTAGCGATGTCAGCTAGAAAGAATCTATCTTTTCAGATTCCTGTGTGAGGGAAAAACACCAAGAAAATAGGCCAATTCTTTTCCTATGTATGTTGGTGTAATGGAGTTACACTGGCGTAAGAGTGATGTGAGAGGAAAATCAGACCCACTTTTTTATTTGTTAACTGAACACATCTGATCTGGAATCACACAGGCAACACAATGTAAACCCATCCTGCCATTTTTAGAGTGTCTTTTCAGTGGCTACTGAGGAAGAGTTTTCGAGTAAGGAGGCACGGAGAGCAGCAGCGACAGCAGTCAGGGTAACAGGGTAGGAAGGGAGTCGGAGAATCTAAGGCTGCAGACAGTTCCGGGGGCAATAGCCAATAAAGTAAATAATTGTACTCATCACTTATGTTGCTTTTCTTGCAGACACAAGGATTGAAATGTTGTACAGATATTGGTAAGTAACTGTAAAGCCATTATGCGAATCAGAACTCCTCAGCTGGAGTGCAGAATTTTGCATAATGCTCAAATAACCATACAAAGTTGCATGTCAGTCATGCCACAGCATCCCTGGGACAGCAGAGGCAATTTTATTGTAATACCATTACCAATAACTGGTATTTTGTGTCGCATTTACCATAGTACTAGCCGTTAACACTGGAAACTGGTACTAATCACAAGTTGGGCCTGTCACAGTGCCATTTGTTAACTGGGGACAAAAAAAAGAAATGAAGAAGGAGACGCTGCATCAAACAAGTGGGTTGTACTCTGATCGACTGAAATGCAGCCTTCATATAAAAGCGGGAAGGGGAAAAAAAGTGATGTTTAGGCGGTTTTTCAGAAACAACCAGTGAAGAAGAAAAAGAAAAACTCACTTTGAACTCTTCTGCACAGAGCTTCAGAAAAGCTACTGCCAAATGACTGAACAGCAAAAGAAATCACATTATAGACACACACCACCCACCCCTCATAACTCCACAGCAGACAAGCTTGGCAGGACTAAAGAAAGTAACTCGGGATGGCTGGTGCTTACACTGAGCTGTGCTTTCTCCAATCCCACCGCATCCTTCAGCGAAGATAGGAAGTGATAGTTGCCAGGACTACGGAGCTCGCCTTTTCCCATAAGGTAAAAGGTGACAACACAGCTTTGCCTGGTACAATTCCCACATCTTTTCAGCAGGTCATTTATGGGCTCCTTGTAAATGGGGGCAGCACTCCCTGCCTTAAGGGTCACACCCTCTTTAGCAAGGGTACACACTGGCTTCATAGAACTCCACTGGTGCACACTGACCTGTGAGAGACATTAAGGGGTCAAACTGTTAACAGAGAAAACAATACTTCTACAAAAATAACCCCACATCCCAGATTTTCCAGCTACTCAGAGAATGAGACATTTTCCTGGAAGCACATGGCACATAGCCTCAAGGTGATTTCTACACCAGACAAGACGAGACTATGCAAAGATTAAAATAACAACGAATATAAGTATTACCCATTTTATTATTTAAACTAAGCAACACTTCTGTCTCAAATAGCCTGAACATGTTGATCTTTATGACATGCTGCAAAGCTCTTCTCTAGCTGACACCAGTGGTGGCTGGATTGGGGTGTATTAGGGACTGGAATTGTTGGGGGTAAAGGTTTATTGCCTCCCCTTCCTTTTCTGGTTCAGGAAATTGCTGGCTGTGCTTATTTAAAGTTGACCTGTATTACCTGAGACATGCTGAGGTGCCTAGAGCTTTTGTATAGAGAATTTTAATATATTTGATCAACAGAAATGACAAGCCGTGATTTTAAGGGGAATCCCTGGAACTGTGTTAACACAATGAAATGCACTTTCCCAGAGGACCTCATTTGTATCAATAGGAACGGCCTCATACAAAAACTGTGATCCATTTAGCATGAGGTAACTGCAAAAGAGCTGATGTGAACGAATCCTAACATCATACAATGCATGAAGAGGCACTCGACCACAACAGGTGCTAACAGCCAGAAACAGATCCTGAAGCTCCTCCTAATCGCTCTTTTTCACAAGTTTAAATTTTTCTTGAACAGCTAATCAACAATCTACATTAGACGTGAATACTAGACATGTCTCTCTAACTACACCAGAGCTTTGGAATTACAGACACAGGCTGAAGCTCAGCCCAGAGACAAGCAACTCCACGTGGCTTTTCAAAAACGGCACTGTGTTTTTCACGTTGATTTTTTTTTTTGCAGCTTACAAGAGTTTTTTGCTGTCATTTGTTTATTTTTAAACTGCCACTCTTGTAAACTGAAAGAGTCTGCAAGGTCTTGTGGACAGGGCAGTGCACTGAGAATCGGGAGACTCAAATTCTATTCCCAGCTCTGCCAGTAACCTGCTGTTTGACCTGGGACAAGTCGCTTCTCCATTCTGTGCCTGCTCACTTTCCCACCCTTTGTCTGTCTTGTCTATTTATCCTGGAGATGTTTCAACTCAGGAACTGTCTCTTGCAATGTATTTCTGTACAGTACTCAAGACAATGGGCCCTAATCTCATTTAGGGCCTGTAGGTGCAACTGTCATACAAATAATAAATAATAATCAACCAACCAACCATGAAATCTGAAAGTTAAACAGGGTTTTTTCTGGCCCATGCATAATATTGCCCTTATATACATGTGCATAATCCTACAACCTTCTATGGGATCATTCAAATGTAGCTTGGGACATCATTTTAAGATAATAGGGTTGCAGAGGAGGCCTGCAATTGAAACTTAGGGCTGGTCTACACTGGGGTGGGGGATCGATCTAGGAAACGCAACTTCAGCTACGAGAATAGCGTAGCTGAAGTCGACGTTTCCTCGATCGAACTAATTTTACTTACTGCGGGTCCACGCGGGCCAGGCAGGCTCCCCTGTCGACAGCGCTTCCTCCTCTCAGCGAGCAGGAGTTCCGCAGTCGACGGGGGAGCGCTTCTGGCATCGATTTATCGCGTCCAGATGAGACGCGATAAATCGATCCCAGAAGATTGATCTCTACCCGCCGAATCGGGCGGGTAATGTGGAACTAGCCTTAGTTACCAGTTCTCTTGATGTTTCACAAGCCACAAAATAATCCAGTGTATTTTCTCAGAGCTGCATTGGTTCAGAAATACTAACAGTAATAATAAATAATAATAAAATAAAATAAAACAACAACAACAACTTTTTTCACTAGGGTCTGCAGACCTAACTCTGAATACACCCAGGGCTTGAATCTGTTGAGTTACAAGATGAAATTTTTTAATTTGTTTTTTATTTAAACTTAATCACCTTTTACATCTGGACCGTATTTTTAGTGGAGTTGTTATTATTTCTTTACCATTTAAAATGTAAGACTCAAGGTTCCTTCCAGCCCTAGGTTTCTATAATCCTATGTACACTGCGGTAGCACCTACAGGTTAGGGCCCAACTGCACTAAGCACTGTACAGAGATATAGTTAGCGACAGTCTCTGCCCCAAAGAACTCTCAGTCTAAAAAACAAGACAAAGGAGGAGGATTAATTGCACCCATTTACACCAGGACTCAGTTTGGCCCACAATGACATTCCGAATAGGCTCTCATAGAAGCTGAAGCACTGGTGCAGGGGAGGGCTGATAGGGCTGGACATGGATTTACCAGATCGCTGTTCCATAACCAAGCGCTTATTTATATTTTTCTATTCTTTTCCCTAGCAGGAGGTGACCTTTTTGACAGACAGAAGGCGGCACTTACTTGGAGCGTCAGCTCACAGTCTGAATGAAGATCCGACACACCGTAGATGTACAGCACGCCGTCATCTTCATATCCCACAGGCAACAGTGGGGCAAAGAAATGCTGGGCAAAGTAATGGAGCATTTTCCACTTGCCCCCATACTCTGAGTATTAAAGAAAGCATGATTCAGACACAATCTGAATTGGCTGTGAACATGTAGGGCATGATCCCGCCCCAGTGCATAGATTATGATACTGCAACTTCCTCTCCCCGTTTCTGGTAGGCCTGGCCCACACCAGGGTCTGGGGGGGAGGAAGGTAGGAGCTATGGTTCTGTCTTCTTCACACCTTTTCTTGCTTCCTTTTATGGGAGGATATGCGACCTTAGGGGCGCCGAGAGGAATCAGCTCCTCACTCCCTCAAGCACAGTAATTGCAACTGTCCCTGGACCTTGTGTAGGGCAAACGCAGAAAGATGGGAGGCACTTTTTGCCCACTCTCTCCCTTTTCTATATACCCAGGACAATCTGGCCTATCGTGTGGTGACCAAGAATTGAATTATTTTACATAGGTTGACAGTAGTAATAACAGGGGCTGACGTGCTGCTCAAACCTTCCCCACTAAATTGACCAGAACAGCAACGTAACCCAGAAAAAATCAATCAGTAATAAACTGGGCCATGTGTGATATTAATGGGTATGAGAAAATCTTGTGGTGTTTCTGGGTTTACAAATCTCTCTGATTCATTTTGAAGTTCACAATACCAGTTTGAGTTCTACAAACCTTTGGTTCCTGTAATTAACATTCCTCTCAGGGTGATTCAATTAAAAAAAAAAAAGCATACCTGCTATACATCGGGATAGAAGAATCACCACTACAAAGGACTGGCACAAATGTGTACCATGTATATAGCATGTATAGTTAGACAAAATCTGCCATCAGTTATGATGTTGCAAATCCAGAGTAACCTCTTGACTTTAGCAGGGTTACTATAGACTTACACCATTGTTAATGAGAGATTAATCTGGCCTTTGCTATTTCATTTTTCATCAGAATCTCCCTCTTCCCATTCTCTTGGTCGGTTTTTGCAATTCCTCCTAAACAAAACATAAACCTGTAAGCCTGAGCCAGACTTTCAAACTCATGAATCCAAGCAGACTCAAAATTAGACCCATCTGTAGAAGTTACCTCTATTGTTTGGGTTTTTTAAAATAAAATACTTAAACATACTGTATGTGCATGTTACTTTGCCAGTTTAGGGGGAGCTGCACTTTATTACGTATTATGCTATCAAAAATTCAGCCATTCACAGATTAGAGAAACCATCAAATGTCGTCTCCTCACAAATACCACCAAAACCCTGGTATAAAGCTCAGCATGTTGGATGAGCCAGCCACAGTGGAGTTTTCCCAGGTGTGATACTTTCAGAAAAGTAGTTTTGTAAGAACACTCATTATGTAGCATTCTGAAAATGTGGATCTTTGTGTCGATGTCCATCTTCTCCCTACTCCTTCATTTCCCATCTAGGTCAATATTTTAATGTTAACATTTTAACTCTGCCCTTGTTGAGCCATATATCCTCGCCACCGGGATATCACTAAAAAGAGGCACCAACTCATCTGCATAACCTTATGATGAAGCTACAGTTTCAGGCTCTCTGCAGACCCAAGCAGACACCAATACATCAGTTACACCTTCTCCATGTTTTAAAGTGTTGTTTTTCTGTAACCAAAGGCCAAATAAATGTTTTTTAAATAATACAAGACAACAGCTTACATGTTGGAGCACAGTTCCACAGCAAGGGATGGATTGTACATTGTAATTTGGCAGCTGAGAATCACAGAATACTTGGAGCCATTACTATGGCTGCTGCAACTGTGAAAGTGACTTTTGGTAGAATTGAGAGATGAGGGGGGAGGGATAGCTCAGTGGTTTGAGCATTGGCCTGCTAAACCCAGGGTTGTGAGTGCAATCCTTGAGGGGGCCATTTAGGGATCTGGGGGAAAAAAATCTGTCTGGGGACAGTACTTGGTCCTGCTAGTGAAGGCAGGGGACTGGACTCGATGACCTTTCAAGGTCGTTCTAGTTCTAGGAGATTGGCATATCTCCTTTTAAAAAAAAAAGCCCTCTTCATGCTGGCTGCAAAGTAGACAGCTCAAGTGTTTAAATCCAGACAGTCAGGCTTACTTAAAACAGGAGACAGATTTCTTGATGTAAAAATGGCAGTGAGAAATCTTGGGAGGGAGCAGCTAGTGTGAAAATTTCTGGCTTTAACCATTCCTGTATGACACGGGGCAAAAGCTATATCAAAGAAACCTGGGACTCGTTTTCTGTGTTTAAATGAACTGTTCATTAAATCTGAGTTCCCAAATCTCTTCCAAATTATGACATACACAACAGGGACTGTTCTTTATATCACAACATCAACGTTCAGAACAAGAGGTGACGACTCACTCTGGAATAAGACATCACTGCCCAGATCTTTCACTGTTCCCTGAAGCCTTTTCATCTAACAGCTAGAAAAAGAGCAAAGAGCTTTCTTCGCTGTAACGGATTCTAAATTAATTGCTCAACGCCATTAAACACAACCTGAGAAACATGCTGCTAAGTTCTTTCCTCACATCCAATCTCACAAATTTAAATCTATTTTTTTAAAGCTTGTGGTTTCAGCTCACTAGACACTAAGTATTGGACCCACACTTCTAACCAATAAAACTCAGCAATCTGTGAAACTCCTGATAGCTGAATCAGATACCTCAAGGTTACATCTGTTTAGGAAGGTGGTGAAATTCCAGCTAACAGCTTAGCATTCTTCACTGAAAACACATCACACAGATGGTAATGCAATCAATGCAGTACAAGTGGCTCCATAACCATAATCGAACATTCAAAATCTGAGGAAACACATTGACTTCTGAAGGGAGGCAGAGAGTCACATGCAGACAAGAGGGCTTCACTGTGTTTTCTTACTTTCCAAGTAAATATTTTTAATATATAAACAAATATTTAATTCTCAATTCTCTCCCCATTTCAAGAAGGAACACACTTCCACTTCATATGGAAAATTATGTAAACTCCTCCATGGCACTCCATTTATGAAAGAACAAATCTAAATAAAGGAAGTATTCATCAGCAATGCCACTGTGCAACCTAAAGAGATGCAGAAGTGTGGTTTTGAAATGCAAAGAAAACTAATTTATTTGAGGTTTTGCATAATTCCAACATTTGCATTTCAAAACTCCCTCTACTGCATCAACTAATTAAATGAAAATTAAATTTTTCCCCTCAATCCACTGACAGAATAAAATGAAACAAAGGGACAGCTGCATCTCTGCTGAGCTTCCTTTCTGAAAATTGACATTAACAAGGTTATGACTAATTAAACTATTTCAGACGTTTGCTGTGATGACGTTCATTGTTCTGCACTTAAAAAAAAATCATGCTTATGTTCATCACATCAGATCATCTGTCAATGCATCTGTACATTGAGACATTTTACTAAGTTTTTTTCCCTCCTCCCTTTTATGGTACTTATTTGATAAGAATGTTTCAATTATAGTGAAATCCAGATAAACAAACATTAAAACATTATGTTTCTACAGCATAAGTTCATGAAGTCCAGGAACCTCAGTGTTAAGGCCGGACTACTGTCTCGGCTGACATCATGAGTCCAAGGTAAAGCAGCGTGTTGTTTAAATACAGTTTCACTATAGTTTGTTTCCTCTGGTTTTTGAGGTGGAGGTATTCCACACAGGAAAAGGGAAGAGAAAAACTTTAAGTAGTAAGAAGAGGTCACTATAAAACAACAAAAATTGGCAGGTGGACCCAGGGGCAGGTGTAGAAAAAAAGCTACATTTACCTCCTTTTCATAAACTGACCATATTCCAAGGTTTCTTTAACTATGAACTTCTTCTCTGCAGCATATATCAGTAAACTAAAACAATAATTAAGAAATAATTGAGGTTGAAATCATAGATAGGGCACTGGACTGGGATTCAGCAGACCTGGATTCAATTCCCAGCTCTACCACTAGTCTGCTGGATGACCTTGGGCAAGTCACTTTTCCTCTAGTTTTCCCATCTGTAAAATGGGGATAATAATACTGCTCTCTTTTGTAAAATGCTTTGAGATGTAAAGATGATAAGCATCATATAACAACTAGGTAAATGTATTATATATTTCCACAAAACAGTCCTTCTACCTTAAAAAACCCCTAAACCTCAAAATACACTCGCCTAGATATGAGCAGTTACGGAATACAGTCACTTCACTCAGACCATGCAGTTTTCCTTCACTTATTATTTATTACCCAAGCAAGTTACACATCTGCACTCAACCTAAACTAAGCCCATTATGCTATGAAATAAAACACATTGTTGGATACATACAGATATATACAGATGTTGGATATATACAGATGACATATTTAATTAGAACTAAAAATTCTTCTACTAATTTAGTCCTAGTGTGTCTTGACATATTGCAAAGTTCCACACACATTGACTGAGAAATTAGATGTTTTTATTACAAAGAAAAAACATCATAATCTTTCAGGTTATTGAATGAATATATGGTTTTTTATATTTATGTAAGTATAGCTAACCCTCATTTATTGGTATTCTTCCCTAAAAACACTGCTCTCCATATGCACTAAAAACAACTCTTCAGATCTTTCTAACCTTTCCCACAATAGTAAAAGGCACTTCTCTGCAGCAACACCAAAACAAAACAAAACTAGTTTGCACAAAAACAAGGAGTCCAGTGGCACCTTAAGGTGCCACAGGACTCCTCGTTGTTTTTGTGGATACAGACTAACACAGCTACCCCTCTGATACTTAAAACTAGTTTGGAGTTTCTAGGCTTCGCCACTCTGGAGATGGAAAAATTTAATTAAAAAAAAAATCTTTGAATTTTACCACCCTTCTCAGAAAAACTATCCTGGATGAGATGTGGCATGTAAGCTTTAAGGAAGATCAACTTCTTTCTGGGGAAGCTAGGGAGATATTGAAAAGTTAGCTCCTCATTATAAACCTAACTTCAGCCTTAACTACAGTGTGGCTACCATTCCATAGTAGTTATGCTTGTTTGTTTTAAATATTGTCTTCTACTCAAAAGACATTAATATTGCTTAAATTAAAAGACATAAAAGTTAAACTAGGGCCTGCATCACTGAAATAATTATAGGGCATCTTCGCTTTGTGTTATAAAGGTTCCTGGATCTACATTTACACTTGGTGGTTACTGTACTCTTAAACGAACACCAGTGAGCGGATACACTGAAAGGTTTGTTTTCCTCATTTTGTTTGTTTTTGCGGTGGATGACATACCAAGACCAACAGCTTTGCATCCCTGCTCAGTTTTAGTATCAGGCTTATCCTGTAAACGAGTGTGCTGAGATGTATTAGTAGATGGTTAGAAATATGTTATCCAGGCAATAATGGTGAGCCTTATTTCTTGAACTGGTATTTCTGATGAAAAAAGTTATAGATAATAAAAAGAAATTTTAAAAGCACAATTAGCGGTTTCACTGATGGCAATTGGAAGACTTACCTAGAGAAGCCCATGAAGGGGCCTGCCAGATATCATTGAGCTGCCAGTAGAGTGATCCCATTGTACGTCCCTCTCCATTGATTATCTCACTTTGACTACGCCGATAGAACTCCGTTTCTGCCTTTATACACTGGGCTTGCATAACCTTGTTCAGCAAATATATTACAAAGAGTAGTATTTTAAATTTGGTTAACTACTCTCAAAACATTGTGTGTGTGTTGGTGTGTGTCAGCGAGAGAAAGGCAGACAGGGCTTTTCATGCTCTCTTTGAGCTAGATTGTACCTAAAGGCTCAACTCTGACCAAGAGACAGTACAGGAGTAGAGCTGTTACAAGGGGACCTCAGCAAGGTGTTGCGTGGCAAGGAGGTACAATCGTTCCCTAGCCTGCTGCAATCAGTCAGTCCAACCTGCTCTGTGGGTCAGTGTAGGGGGTCAAGGCCCAACTTCTTTCTGCCTCTCCCATTTTCTCTGGAGTAATTTATGCTGCATGGAAGAAGTATCCCCTGAGATGATCACTAGTCCTGGTGTGGGAAAAGGGAAACAAAGGCCTGGTCTACACTGGGGGGGGGGGGGGGGGTCGATCTAAAATACGCAACTTCAGCTACGAGAATAGCGTAGCTGAAGTCGACGCATCTTAGATTGAATTAAATTTACTTACTTCGGGTCCACACGGCGCAAGATCGCTCCCCCGTCGACTCCGCTTCCGCCTCTCGCTGTGGTGGAGTTCCGAAGTCGACGGGAGCGCGTTCTGGGAACGATTTATCGTGTCTAGATGAGACGCGATAAATCGATCCCCAATAGCTCGATTACTACCCGCTGATCTGGCGGGTAGTACAGACGTACCCAAAGAGGGGAAATTGGAGAGGCTTTTCGTGCCCCATTTTCTCCCCTGCAAAGGGTCAGGGACATACAAAATTTACCCATACTAAATTATATTGTAAATTCTTCAGGGCAAGGACTATCTCATTATAACATGTCTCTTCAGTGCCTAACATACTGACCAAGATTAGGCCCTCTAGCTTCTAATAACAACGATGGCTGTATTAGATAGAAGTATCTGCCACCAGATTGTGACACACAGTTACCTGAGTGAGGTAAATTGTATCTTTGAACAATTTTAGGGGATCTGTGTTCCAGGGCAGCTTGAAGTGAAGTCCAGCCTGATGAAGCATTTGGTCGTTACCAGCTGCATGGTGCTGTCGATGGAGGGAGAAATTGCTTGTATAAGACCAGTCCTCCGTAGAGGAGACCTTTTGAAAACACAGAGAAGGTTGAAAACAGATCATAAAGAAATGGCAAAACGTGCATGCTCCTGATCTTTGGGACCAGGTACTTAGCGATTGCTGAATGGCAAGAAGGTAAATAATATCCATTTCAGCCCCTTGCCATCACCTAGAGTATTTAAAATAATAGTTTACGTGTGCCTTTCATTTGAGGACCTTTAAGTCCTGAAGCCCACAATACCCGGTGGAGTAGGTGTTATATTCTTTTACAGATGGACAGACCAAGGTACAGAGGGCCAAATTCAGAGCTCTCAGCACACAAGCAAGAGTAGCTCTGTTGGTTTTGTGGAACTTCACTTATTTGGCCCACACAGCTTTCACAGAGTCAGTGGCCAAGGAGAGTGGAAAGGAAGGGAAGAGGGAAACAGCTGCGGGGGGGGGGGCAGGGCGGGGAGGAGCGGGGGGGAGATCATTGTTAGTGGACGAGCCTGGGAGCTTAAATTAATAACTTTGCTAAAAATCATGGACTGACTAGGGACACCAGATTTATCACTTATTACAACAATCTATAAAACACTAACAACCTCCTGCCCAGGAGCTGCCTCCCCCTATTCCTTTCCCTCCTATGACTGGAGGAATGTCAACAGGGCACTTCACCTTGAATGGTCCCCTGAAATGTGTGTTAACTACTTATGCTAAATAACCTATTCCACCTTGTATTTAGCTGTGACACTCTGAGAACATTTCCCAGACCTGAAGATGATCTCTATGTAAGCTCAAAAGCTTGTCTCTCTCACTAACAGAAGCTGGTCCAATAAAATATATTATCTCACCCACCTTGTCTCTCTAATATCCTGGGACTGACACAGCTACAACAACAGTGCATACAATATAAAAGACAAGCTCACTAACCGGCCACTAGCCAGCTTGCTTTTACTACAGCAAGTAACAATGCTCAACATATTTTTGGTTCTGATCCAATGGAGGTGGAAGCTGTGTGTGACAGTTGGTTAATCAAGAGTTATGTTTGTGATGTGAGGAGACAGGATTCAACAATCAGTGTCTTAATACTTCAATCAATACAAGCTCCTGTGTTTAGACAGTGCAAGAATGTGTCACCAATTGTTTAAAACTGGAAAAGTAATTTTAAATACACTGATAGATTATAATAAATTATAGCAATGCTGTGGACTCTGACACAGCAAGAATGGCCTATGGTAATAAATTAGGACTGTAGGTATTTACCTTGGCTACAGTGAGAGGAATCAAGTTTAATGTATTAAAAGGGGAAAGATGTACATCCCACTCTGTCTCTACCCCTCATATTAAACCTAACATTTCCTCTTAATAAGGAATTTGTGTCATTTCAACTACGGACCCAGAGTTTCTTGGCCAGTGATTTACTGTCAAGCCCAAGAGGGAACAGGGAGGGGGAAAGCGATGAAAATGGAAGTTTTGCCTTACCTTTTCCAATGTACTAAAAGAGGGCCAGGACTGAAATCCATACTCGGAGGCAAACCGAGTTTTAGGATACACTGTCCAGTTCCAGCAGTCACTGAGGTAATCATAAAAGTGAGTGTCACCATAATGGGTGTCATAAGGATTTGGGGAGAGCCAGCCTTTTTTCACAGACTCCTTGCCGTTTGTGGGACTAGATGTAATATAAGGACGACTCTTATCCTCCTGGGTAAACAAAACAAAACACACCATAATAAAGTGATTGGTTCTAACATTTCAATATCCAGACCTTACTTTGGGAAGTGAAACCAAAATGCTGTTGCCAAATTGCTGAGTCACTGCCTAGGAAACATTTTGCTTTTGTGCCCTGACATTCATCTCCTCCCTCCCATTTAATCATTTTCAATTCCTGGAATCAGAGGCCCAACAGGATGTACTACTGCTTTCTATTTCTAGGATTCGTCCCCCCCTTCATGGCCATGTAAGTGCTACATGAATCAGACCCTCAGATACCTCAGGTACCAGCCAGATGCTCCCACTGAAGAAGTGGGCAAGGAGAAAACTATGCCAGGGCTCCACTGCCCCCTCCTACCGAAATGAGCAAAACTGGCTGGACACATTTGTGAGGGAGGAATATACTGCACCACGTTGAAGTGGTGTCATAAATTATCTCCTCTCCTCATAGTGCAATAGGAATACCACTAGAGGAACTGTACTTCCTTAAGGCACAATGCCTTGGTGAAATTCTATGGCTTGTGTTTTGCAGGAGTTCAGACAGAAGATCGCAATGGTTTCTTCTAGCCTTAAAAATCTATCTATCTATCTATCTACCTACCTACCTATCTATATGCTTAAAGTGAAACAGATGCTTTAGTGCTTTACTGGATTAAAGACACTGTGCATTCAAATCAGGTGACATAAAATGCCTACCAGAAGCATTTCACTAAGCCATCTGCATGCACAGTAACCCAATTAGTGCACGGGATCATAGAAATGATAGAAACCTAGAAAAAAAAGGTTCCTTACCTTCTCGTAACTGTTGTTCTTCGAGATGTGTTGTTCATGTCCATTCCAATCAGGTGTGTGCACGACAGCCAGAAGATTTTTCCCATAGCAGCCTCTGTCGGGTCGGCCTGGGTGCCCCCTGGAGTTGCACCTTCATGGTGCTCAATATAGAGCTCTGCCGACCCACCACCCCCTCAGTTCCTTCTTGCCAGCTACTCTGACAAGGGGTGGGTATTGGAATGGACATGAACAACACATGAACGACAGTTACGAGACGGTAAGGAACTGTTTTTTCTTCTTTGAGTGCTTGTTCATGTCACTTGCAATCAAGTGACTCTTAAGCCCAAGTTCTGGAGGCGGGGTCGGAGCTGTCCACTGATTGGAGCACTGCTCTACCGAAGGCTGCATCATCTCTGGCCTGCCGGTTAATTGCCTAATGCGCAGTGAAAGTGTGTATGGAGGACCACGCCACCGCTCTGCATATTTCCTAAGTGGGAACCTGCGCCAGGAATGTGGCTGAAGAAGTCTGCGCCCTCGTGGAGTGAGCCATGAGCGGGGGGGGAGGGAAGGGGGCAAGTGCCCCTGCCAAGTTGTAGCACTCCCGGATGCAGGACGTGATCCACAATGAAATTTGTTGAAAGGAGATTGGAAGTCCTTTCATCCTGTCTGTCATGGACACAAACAGTTGAATGGACTTTCAGAACAGTTTCGTTCTCTCGATGTAGAAGGTTAGCGCTCTGCGGACATCCGATGAGTGAAGCCTCTGCTCCCTGCTGCTTGAGTGCGGCTTAGGATAGAACACTGGGAAGAAGACGTCCTGGTTCATGTGAAATTGGGAGACAACCATCAGGAGGAAAGATGGAGGTGGCCTGAGCTGAACCTTGTTCTTACACCCGTGTTCTATAAGGGGGCTCTGATGTTAGGGCCTTGAGCTCAGATACCCTCCTGGCTGAGGTTCTCGCTACCAGGAACACCACCTTATATGAGCAGGGAGCATGTCGCCAGTGGTTCAAAGCGCAGCCCTGTCAGTTTGGAAAGGACCAGATTGAGGTCCCAAGCCAGGACAGGCTGTCGGACATGTGGGTATAGCCCGTCGAGACCTTTGAGGAAACGGCTGACCATAGGGTTGGCAAAGACCGACCGGCTCTCAGCACCTGGATGGAAGGCTGAGATAGCGGCCAAGTAAACCCTTATTGACGACATGGACAGCCCCTGCTGCTTGAGGTGGAGAAGGTAGTCCAATATAAGCAGTAAAGAGGTGAGCACAGGTGACCAATCAGATTGAGAATCTCTTCCACTCGGCAAGGTAGGTAGCCCTGGTGGAGGGCTTTCTACGGCCAAGGAAGACTTATCTGACTGGGTCTGAACAGGAGAGCTCCATCGGGTTCAGCCACGGAGCTTCCATGCCATGAGGTGTAGCGACTCGAGGTTCAGGTGCTGGAGACAACAGTTATCCTGGATCAATAAGTTCGGGAAGAGCGGCAAGGTGACTGGGGCTTCCACAGACATTTCCAGAAGCGATGTGTAGCAGTGCTGGCGAGGCCAAGCTGGAGCTATCAATATCACTGAAGCTTGTTCCCTCTGTATTTTGAGGAGTACCTTGTGAACGAGCAGAACGGGTGGAAACGTGTAAAGGAGATGGTCTCCCCATGGGAGGAGGAATGCATCTGGCTTGGAGCCCGGCCTGTGATTCAGGAAGGAGCTGAACTGCTGACACTTCCTGTTGCATCGTGTGGCAAACAGGTCTATCTGGGGAAATCCCCACTGTTGGAAGACTGAGTTCGCAATGTCTGGGCGTAAGGACCACTTGTGGCCGTGGAACGACCTGCTGAGATAGTCCGCCAGCTCGCTCTGTACCCTGGGGAGGTACGATGCTTGCAGGTGTATTGAATGCTCTACGCAAAAGTCCCACAACATGAGGGCTTCCTGGCACAGGGGAGAGGAGCGTGCACCCCTCTGTTTGTTGATACAGAACGTCACCATGGTGTTGTCGGTCATTACTGATACACATTTCCCTGATAAGTGGGTTCGGAAAGTCTCAGCTCTCTGACATTGATGTGGAGAGCGAGAATTATTTTTGGCCAAGACACTAATCAAGACTATACTGTTCTTGAGTCCATTTTACAATTTAGATTAACATTGACAGTAATTGTAAAACATAGATATGTTAATATATTAGCAATGTTGTCAATACGAACTTGTTAGATTTAAGCTTTAATGCAGAAATTTGTCGAGTATATTACATCAGCCAATTTGGTTTATCAGTATCTTGACCCTTATTGAGCAGTTTCTCTCAAAGCTTCCCCTTTTACCAGTTTCCCCCTCATGATTTTCCTGTACCCTTAAATTTCCAGGACTAGAACAGTCCTACAAGCTCCTTAAAGCCAGTAGCATGCAATCACTAGTGACTTAGATTACACTTTGATTGCCTTGGTTGATGTAGGTAAATTCATGGTGATATGCATCTACTGTAATTTCAGCATAGCTAGTAAAACCAGTTTAGTCCAATATCATTGTATTCTAAAGTAGCCTGTGAGCCATGAAGCAACAGGGATAAGGGAGTAGCGAATGCAGAGTAGAAAATTCATATTTCTTGGTAAAAGAGCACTGTTTTAACTGGCAGAATGTCAGTTTCACTTTGCATATCTCTGTTCTGTATACTGTATATTTTAGCTAACTAGAGAGATCAAAGCATTCATCTGTGGTTCAGGCATTACTTTCTGCTTAGCTATTTGGGAATGAAATGCCACGTGGAGCAACTTATTATTTATCGGTGTCACAGAGGCAACTTTCAGTCCTTTCAGCCTACTCTCTCTCTCAAGTCAAAAACAGTGGAGTTTCATTGCAAGCAGAGAGAGAGCTCTTCACCACAAGTGGTAGAAGGTTCCCTCATACCCCTGCAATTGTAGGGGACACTGCCAGATATCGAGGGGACTTCTCTGGAAGGCCATGCCTTCATTTCAAGAAGGCAATAGGTAAACCAGCTTGACTCCATCTCCTACTGAGAGTTGCTGGAGCAAGACTGGGAGAGAGGAATTCTTACTCATCCTTATCCCTCTAATATGTTTTCTTTTTCACCAGTCTTTTCCCTCATCCTCTCATCAGCCAAAACAAAGGTAAAGTAGGATTTCATCATCCCTTTGGAATGCAGCATTTAATCTGGAATTACTGCAGTGGAACCTGATTAAAATGGAGTGAGTTTCATTACTGTTCATAGAATCATAGAATCATAGAATCTCAGGGTTGGAAGGGACCTCAGGAGGTCATCTAGTCCAACCCCCTGCTCAAAGCAGGACCAACCCCAGCTAAATCATCCCAGCCAGGGTTTTGTCAAGCCTGACCTTAAAAACCTCTAAGGAAGGAGATTCCACCACCTCCCTAGGTAACCCATTCCAGTGTTTCACCACCCTACTAGTGAAAAAGTTTTTCCTAATATCCAACCTAAACCTCCCCCTCTGCAACTTGAGACCATTAGTCCTTGTTCCGTCATCTTCTACCACTGAAAACAGTCTAGATCCATCCTCTTTGGAACCCCCTTTCAGGTAGTTGAAAGCAGCTATTAAATCCCCCCCCATTCTTCTCTTCTGCAGGCTAAACAATCCCAGTTCCCTCAGCCTCTCCTCATAAGTCATGTGCTCCAGCCCCCTAATCATTTTTGTTGCCCTACGCTGGACTCTCTCCAATTTATCTACATCCTTCTTGTAGTGTGGGGCCCAAAACTGGACACAGTACTCCAAATGAGGCCTCACCAGTGCCGAATAGAGGGCAATAATCACATCCCTCGATCTGCTGGAAATGCCCCTACTTATACAGCCCAAAATGCCGTTAGCCTTCTTGGCAACAAGGGCACACTTGACTCATATTCAGCTTTTCGTCCACTGTAACCCTTAGGTCCTTTTCTGCAGAACCGCTGCCCAGCCATTCGGTCCCTAGTCTATAGCAGTGCATGGGATTCTTCCGTCCTAAGTGCAGGACTCTGCACTTGTCCTTGTTGAACCTCATCAGATTTCTTTTGGCCCAATCCTCTAATTTGTCTAGGTCCCTCTGTATCCTATCCCTACCCTCCAGTGTATCAACCACTCCTCCCAGTTTAGTGTCATCTGCAAACTTGCTAAGGGTGCAGTCCACACCATCCTCCAGATCGTTGATGAAGATATTGAACAAAACCGGCCCCAGCACCGACCCTTGGGGCACTCCACTTGATACCGGCTGCCAACTAGACATGGAGCCATTGATCACTACCCGTTGAGCGCGACCATCCAGCCAGTTTTCTATCCACCTTACCGTCCATTCATCCAGCCCATACTTCTTTAACTTGCTGGCAAGAACACTGTGGGAGACTGTATCAAAAGCTTTGCTAAAGTCAAGAAATAGCACATCCACTGCTTTCCCCTCATCCACAGAGCCAGTTATCTCATCATAGAAGGCAATTAGGTTAGTCAGGCATGACTTGCCCTTGGTGAATCCATGCTGACTGTTCCTGATCACCTTCCCCTCCTTTAAGTGGTTCAGAATTGATTCCTTGAGGACCTGTTCCATGATTTTTCCAGGGACTGAGGTGAGACTGACTGGCCTGTAGTTTCCCGGATCTTCCTTCTTCCCTTTTTTAAAGATGGGCACTACATTAGCTTTTTTCCAGTCATCCGGGACCTCCCCCAATTGCCATGATTTGTCAAAGATAATGGCCAATGGCTCTGCAATCACATCAGCCAACTCCTTTAGCACCCTCGGATGCAGTACATCCGGCCCCATGGACTTGTGCTCGTCCAGCTTTTCTAAATAGTCCCGAACTACTTCTTTCTCCACAGAGGGCTGGTCACCTCCTCCCCATACCGTGCTGCGGAGTGCAGCCGCCTGGGAGCTGACCTTGTCTGTGAAGACAGAGGCAAAAAAAGCATTGAGTACACTAGCTTTCTCCACATCCTCGGTCACTAGGTTCCCTCCCTCATTCAGCAAAGGGCCCACACTTTCCTTGACTTTCTTCTTGTTGCTCACATACCTGAAGAAACCCTTCTTGTTACTCCTAACATCTCCGGCTAGCTGCAACTCCAAGTGTGATTTGGCCTTCCTAATTTCACTCCTGCATGCCTGAACAATATTTTTATACTCCTCCCTAGTCATTTGTCCAACCTTCCACTTCTTGTAAGCTGCTTTTTTGTGTTTAAGACGAGCAAGGATTTCACTGTTAAGCCAAGCTGGTCGCCTGCCATATTTACTTTTCTTTCTACACATCCGGATGGTTTCTTTCTGCAACCTCAATAAGGATTCTTTAAAATACAGCCAGCTTTCCTCGACTCCTTTCTCCCTCATGTTATTCTCCCAGGGGACCTTGCCCATCAGTTCCCTGAGGGAGTCAAAGTCTGCTTTTCTGAAGTCCAGGGTCTCTGTTCTACTGCTCTCCTTTCTTCCTTGTGTCAGGATCCTGAACTCGACCATCTCATGGTCACTGCCTCCCAGGTTCCCATCCACTATTGCTTCCTCTACTATTTCTTCCCTGTTTGTGAGCAGCAGGTCAAGAAGAGCTTTTCCCTTAGTTGGTTCCTCCAGCACTTGCACCAGGAAATTGTCCCCTACACTTTCCAAAAACTTCCTGGATTGTCTGTGCACCGCTGTATTGCTCTCCCAGCAGATATCGGGGTGATTAAAGTCACCCATGAGACCCAGGGTCTGTGATCTAGTAACTTCTGTTAGTTGCTGGAAGAAAGCCTCGTCCACCTCATCCCCCTGGTCTGGTGGTCTGTAGCAGACTCCCACCACGACATTACCCTTGTTGCTCCCACTTCTAAATTTAATCCAGAGACTCTCAGGTTTTTCTGCAGTTTCATACTGGAGCTCTGAGCAGTCATACTGCTCTCTTACATACAACGCAACTCCCCCACCTTTTCTGACCTGCCTATCCTTCCTGAACAGTTTATATCCATCCATGACAGTACTCCAATCATGTGAGTTATCCCACCAAGTCTCTGTTATTCCAATTACATCATAATTCCTTGACTGTGCCAGGACTTCCAGTTCTCCCTGCTTGTTCCCCAGGCTTCTTACATTTGTGTATAGGCATTTAAGATAACTCACTGATCGTCCTGCTGTCCCATTATGGGGCAGGAGCCCTCCCCTCTTGCACTCACCTACTTGTGCTTCCTTCCGGTATCCCACTTCCCCACTTACCTCGGGGCTTTGGTCTCCTTCCCCCGGTGAACCTAGTTTAAAGCCCTCCTCACTAGGTTAGCCAGCCTGCTTCCAAAGATGCTCTTCCCTCTCTTCGTCAGGTGGAGCCCGTCTCTGCCTAGCACTCCTTCTTGGAACACCATCCCATGGTCAAAGAATCCAAACCCTTCTCTCCGACACCATCTGCATAGCCATTCGTTGACTTCCACGATTCGACAGTCTCTACCCCGGCCTTTTCCTGCCACAGGGAGGATAGACGAGAACACCACTTGCGCCTCAAACTCCTTTATCCTTCTTCCCAGAGCCACATAGTCTGCAGTAATATGCTCAAGGTCATTCTTGGCAGTATCATTGGTGCCCACATGGAGAAGCAGGAAGGGGTAGCAATCTGAGGGCTTGATGAGTCTCGGCAGTCTCTCCGTCACATGACGAATCCTAGCCCCTGGCAAGCAGCACACCTCTCGGTTTTCCTGGTCAGGGCGGCAGATAGATGACTCAGTCCCCCTGAGGAGAGAGTCCCCGACCACCACCACCCTCCTCCTCCTCTTGGGAGTGGTGGTCGTGGAACCCCCATCCCTAGGACGGTGCATCTCATGCCTTCCAATCGGTGGAGTCTCCTTCTGCTCTGTTCCCTCAGATGTATCATTCACTCCACTCTCTGCACTAGTACCTGTGGAGAGAACATGAAAACGGTTGCTCATCCTAATCAGTGTTTCTGGTACATGGACTTGTCTCGTACTCTTTCCTCTTCTGCAGGTCACATGCCGCCAATTATCCTCACTGGCCTTCTATCCCCGCTGTGTAGCCTGCTCTGAATCTTCAGAACACTGTGCCTGCTGAAGCCTATCCTGACGTCTATCCAGGAACTCCTCATTTTCTCTTATGGAACTCAGGGTTGATACTCGTTTCTCCAGACCTTGAATCTCCTCCTCCAATATGGAGATCAGCTTGCACTTTGTACAAACAAAGTCGCTTCTATCCTGTGGAAGAAAGACAAACATGGCACATCCTGTGCAGGTCACGACAGCGGATCGCTCAGCATCCATAGTCTCTTCCTTCTAAGAGTTTTCTCACTTGTGGCAGAAGCTACTCAGGGAAACCTGCAAGAGGGATGCCGCGGCAGGCTCACTCCAGGCGAACTCCCAGGCAAACTCCTCCTGTTTGCTTCTCTGCTGTTCGCTGCTCAGCTGATTCGCAGCTGACTCCACACTGTGGCATCCACACTGAGAATTTTAGACACGTCTTGCATCGCATGTAACTCTACTGGTGCTAGAAAGACTGTACATGGGCTGCAGGCCTTTTTACCAGCATGTCCTCTAAACCTGCTTGATGTTCCTACCACAGTCAGTGGAGCGGCATCAGTGGGCACTGGTGGCAAATGACAGGTCTCATTTTTGCATTCTGTGTTTATTCATAACCCACAGCAATTTGGGATTTTCAATCCACTCCATTCTAAGCAGAATTTCACTGTAAATAACTTCATTACAAGCAGGTACCACTATATGACAACAAGCGAAGCTCTAAAACTTCCAGAACAAGGAGAAAAGCTGCAAAAACTGCAATGAGAATCTGTAAAACACAATCATAGCAGCCTTCACCAGGGCTTTTACGTATTGTTGTCAGCATGTCCATACTGCTTCTGTAAATCTGTTCCCTTAAACAAATCAAGGAAATTTGGCCCAAATTGCAGAGTTTAAAGCCTTTTGCAAGACAATTTGGGGGTGGGCGCTATGCCCCTGAAAATTTCACTTACAGCAAGAACAATTTCTCGGATGTTCTTCACATAAAGTGTCACATAGTCTTTTAAATAAACTTTCATCTCAACATGTGGTATGGAGAACCAGTTGCCTGCGATTGCTGCCTCATTTTCATTGTTTCCACTCCATAAAATGATGCATGGGTGAGATTTTAATCTCTTTACCTGAAATAGAAGTCACAGTTTCAAAATTAAAAGTCAATTACTTCCCTTTAACTGGATATCTTGTAAAGTTTATGTAAGTTGCACAGAGTTTAAACAATACTAGCTGGTTTCTACACTTGCTGAAGTGATCTCAAGGACAAGAAATATGAAAGATTCCAAAGGATACAATACTATTGCAGTCATGGGAATAAGGAACCAATGCTGCAAATAGACATGTCAGTAACTTTACTCCATGAGTAATCATACAGACTTCAATGAGAATACTCACACGAATAAAGTTACTCATGAGTTTGTAGAACCAAGTCCTAAATTTGCACATCTTTGAAACTACTAGAAATTCACATTTTTGATAAACTATAAAAGAACAAAATATTTAGTGTTTTCATCTTTACTTTTCCAAAAGGCATATAAGATAACACTTTTTTCAACCCGCAAAAAACCAACTTCCCTGCCTGGCCAGAAAAATAAATAAATAAAAAAAACAATGAAATTATACATGGCCCAAACCAGCAAAATATATAATCCCTTCTTCTCCTAAAACATGTGCAACTAGAGGTGAGATGTAGAGTGCTAAACCCAGGGTTGTGAGTTCAATCCTTGAGGGGGCCATTTAGGGATCTGGGGCAAAAATTGGGGATTGGTCCTGCTTTGAGCAGGGGGTTGGACTAGATGACATCCTAAGGTCCCTTCCAACCCTGATATTCTATGATTCTATGACAGGGGGACCTCATGTTACCCCTAGGATGACCTCTACATTCCTCTGCCCACCATGTTTTGCCTTGCTTCTCTACAGGCCTCACTCCATTTTCTTGCTTGTGTGTGTGTTTGTTACTTGAGTGCACAATAGACTGCAGTCTTTAAAGAAACTCATGTCAGACAATGAGTAACAGAAACTAAACAGAACTACACAGTTAGTCAATACAAGCATATGGAAATACGGGTCCTTGACACTATTGAACAACATACCTGATGAGTAACTTCTGCTCGTACTGATTCTAAGTAGTTCTGGTCAGTTGGGTAAAGGGCACACGCAAACATAAAATCCTGCCAAATCTAGAGAGCAATAAAAAGGAAATACAAAACCTGTCAGAAAATATTTTTCTACACTTAAACAATAAATGATTTTCAGTTCACATGGACTTTGGTTCAGATGGAATTATGTGTCTTAAACAGCAGACGAGGTCGAAATTTTTAACTTACTCACTGTACACGAATACTGGAGGTGTCACCAAAACAGCTACATCCCAGATGAGCTCAACTTTCACGTGCACATACACCCCCAGGGTTGATTTCCTCAATTTTAGTGTTTTAAGCCATTTCTTCATCATTATGAGCTAGATTCTTCCACCTTACTTATGGTTTGCAAGTAGCTCCATTGCTTTCAATAAGACTACTTGGAAGCCATATACTACTCAATATGAGAGAAGGTGGAAGACTCTGTCCATAAGTGAACAAAGTTCTTATGGCTTTTATGGTGTGTTTTGCATACACCCATGAGTAGAGCAACAAATCCCCATTGCCTATTAGCAGAAGAAAGTCATTACACTGATGTGTTTATTTTTATTTTTTTTTATGATTTAAAGTACAGCTACTGTAACACTTCAGGCACGCTTCCCAACACAACACATAAAACACAAGATCAACTTAAACTAATACTGAGAGGAAAAAAAGTGATATTCTCCCATCCATCAGAGGAGGAAAAAACCCAGACCCTCCCACAACTCAATGCATCTCTTCAGAGAAAGCCTGGGTAAATAGATATAACTTGCTAGAAACCTCTACGGCCAAGGACAAAAAGTTGAGAAAAGCCTTTATGTCACCTAATCTATCTATATTCCCTCACAACCAGTGCAAGATTATTCCATACAATATATTTTGTAATGTTCTGTCCAGTCCAGTTTCAACTGACTCAACTCATTACTTTTCCTTGACAATCCACTCCACAGATACCGTAATCAGAAACATTTTCCAGATGTTCAAACTAAGTTTTTCTTTGCTTATTTTTAATACAATGAATTCTACCTTCTTGGGCTACCCTAGACAATTTCTCTCCCTCCTTGATGTTTATATCCTACAGATATCTCCATGACAACTTTAAAAAAAAAAAGAAACTCCCTAAACTATTTTAACATCATTTTAATGATTATCAGCAAAAATGAAAATGAACCAGTATCAATTACACATTGATTGAATTAATCACCTGTAATTTCATAGTCTCCTGACCGAAATTAGCTGTTTCATTAGTGTCTCAATAAAAGGAATTCCAAAAAAACTGAACATATTTCGGTCCGATGAGCAAGATATCCATTTCTACCTGTTTTCCTTTTAAAGTTTCCATGATTTTGAGATTCCTAATAGATCTTGTATTTTCATTTTCAGGGTGCTAAGGGAAAGATCTACTGAAGAATGTTGTCACAGAAACATCACTGCTGGAAAAGCCTTGCTCCCTACATGGGGTCTGACCTTTCCAGACAAGATGCCAGGCAGAAAAGCCAGCTAAGCATTTCCTGCAGTGAGAGGATGCCCTTCTATGAATGATTCAGTGGGTCATTCTTAAAAGATCTGAAAACAATTTTTAAAAAATCCGTTAATAAATGCAAAATCACCGAAACTCTACAATGGAAAAAAGTGCAAAAATCAGTGCACAATCAGGCCTTATAAAAAATACAAACCTGTGCAGGCTCCACCGGAGATTGTGTAGAGACAAACATCCTTTATAAAGGCATGTCTCAAAGGTATCTAACATGGTGTTTAGCATACTAGCTCCAGTGAATTGTTACTTCCTTTTTCCTTGAGATATTATCCCATTACATGACTTGACTTTGAATCATTTTCCAACTCTTTATAAGAGCAAGACAGGCAAGTTAAGTAGAAGATTCATATTCATCAATATTAAAAATTTTCTTGATTGATTTTCATAGAAGCCTCTCTTTAAAATCAACGTTCATTTTTTTCAGAATGAGGGCCTAATTTTAGGTACCTAAATCAATATTTAGGCTACTAAATAAGGCCCTGACCTTGCAGTGAGTTCTGCCTGGGCATGGAGCTAAATGGCCTATTTAGGTTAAAAGTACATACACATCAGAGAACTGTAGGTGCTCAGAAGCATTGAAAATCAGGGCCCTGGTTTAGGTGACCAAAATAGATTTAGGTGCTCAATTTTAGGCACCAAGTTCCAATAATTTGGTCTCGGTGTAAGGAATATCTAAAATTTTTCTCTCTTGTATAGGCAAATCTCAGAGAAAATGTCTACGCATGGACATATACGCAAACAGAGGGAAGAAGACCCTTTCATATACAATGCGAATGCAGCGTTTCTCTCGCGAAAATCGTAGTGTTCCGTTTCCCCGTGTGTTATGCTGAATGGTAGATGTGGGCACAGTTCTCAAGATTCTAACACCAAACACAACTCAAGCTCCACTCGCATACTCGGTTTAATCAAAAACCACTGATGTGTATTTACAGCCTTGTAAGTCGGAGCTATGTATTGCAGCAGGTGTTCCCACTACAGTCACATTTACACTGACTTACAGCTTTCCACAAAATATTCCTTTTGGGATGAAATTTTCCATGCTTGGTCTCAGGGCAAAGTTGAAAGTTTCTGGAAAGTTTGAATTAAATCTCTTCAGCTATTTGAGGTTAAGAGGATTTTTTTTTTTTAATACAGAAATAAATGTTTTTACAGAAGGGAAAGCGCAACTACCTTAATTGTTGATGGGATTATTCAAAAATAGCTGAAACTATAATCAGGGTAGTTAATTCTCACTGACTGTGCAGGCAGTGCTCACACTGTTGAGAACTTATTTGTGTACTCCCACAGGTTTCAGTGGTGCTACTCCCACATGAGTAAGTAATCAGAATGAGTGAAAGGTCCCACAATCTCCATGCAGAAGAATAAAAAGCCAAGGTAAGCCCCATTTGAGAGGAGGAAAGGTGAACGCTTTTAGCTATAAATATTTAAAATGGTGTGTTTGTGTAGCCCACTGTTCAATGCATGTTACAAGACATCCTTTGTGCCCAATCCACAGAGAATTCTATTTGAGATAGGTTTTTATATGGCACTCATCTGAGCGTCTTTTCCAGCAGTTCATTAATCAACATGACTAACGTCTGTCACGTGTGGTTTTTTCTCTCTCTCATCTTCTCTTCTGGAGAAAGAATTGCACGAGCAGTGTAGCACTTTGTTTTGGTTAGGTGTTGTTTGAGGAGTTTTGTGACAGCTCTGAGCTTAGTCCTTCACCTCACACTCAAGCGGTTCATGCTTTCAGCTCTGGAGGTCTTACGTTCAATTCCTGCTAACGGGCAAGGTGACAGTTGTTACGTTTGCAACTGTGCTGTTATACACCTTTTTGGTTCATAACAGCAGCAGTTACATTCTGCCCATGGCCTAACGCAGGATAACTGTTAGGAAGGTGCTGTACTTATAAGCGGACATTTACTGCCCATGGCCTATGACCTTCCTCTCTCTTCTTTCCTCTCCACTGTTTTCTTTAAACAAAACAAACAAACAAACAGAAACTAAAGAACAACATGCAAGATAAATTTAATGTTAAGGTCGAGACGTTAGAGTGCACTTGTGCACACATGCACATGCAAAAGGAAATTCAAATGTTAATAGGCTAAGTTTTTAACTTTTGGGTACCCAACTTGCGAGACCTTAATGGACCCTGATTTTCAGAGTACCTGTCCTATGAAAATGAGGCCCTATATTGTTTCAAGGTGAGTATTCAGAAATCACTAGTTCCTTTTGAAAATTTACCCCAGTTTCCTGTACCAGTATTAACTCAGCTGCCTTGCTCATACACCAGTATTTTCTATTTGTTATTTTCTTGTCAATTTGGAATACAGGAGCTGGGTTGTCTTGTTTATTTTTTACCATTATTCCTAGTTCATCGCAGATATCATAGAATTCATCTTGCTCATATACTCCTCCTCCCCATACACGAAGCGCATTCATGTTAGCATCAACTGTGGACTGCAAGATGAGCTTTAACCTGTTCAATACAAAGAGAATTAAATCAGGAGAGCTAACAGTTACATGAAATTACAGCCCCACTAAACTAGATAGCCAGGAGAAAGCTACACAGGCGTGTATCCTTCTTCTTTAAAAAAAACCCCATATGTCCAATTTATGTATATCATTAGCTGACAGGCCAAGACTAGTAACTTTGACAGAAAGACCATTCTGACACCCTAGAAAACTGTATAAATGTTCACTGCACTCCCAAAGCTAAATTCTTGCAAATAAAAGGGCTCAATCCTGCTAACACTTACCAAACAGACCAGTGGGACTACTCGTGGTAGTAGGTATTACACTCAGTAACAGGTGTTTGCAGGATTGGGTCTTAAGGTTCTATCCCAGAAAGAGTCAAACACCCTTCCAAAAAAATATTTTTTAAATTTAAACACCATATCTATCCAAGTAGCTCCTTTGATTTGTTATCTTCTTTTCCCTTAGATTTTACCCTGTTTTATATACATATTAACTTTGAATTTTAATCATTTCCAACCATTTCTGAAACATATCTAGGAGTCTTTTTTCTCTCATACATTCGCATGTTGCGAAAGAATCAAAAAACGAACAGATGCATTCCGGAACCCTGAATGAAATTTTTAAATCATGTTGGGCCCAATTCTGCCAATCTTGTCACTCTGAGTAGACACCTTACCCTACAAGTAGTCCCACTGCTAACAGTCTGAGGGGTAGCAGAATCAGGCTCTGAGGATTACCAATACCACCCAGGCTTCCTGAACTCATCCATCAACAACAACATCAGAATATTACCTTCATGCAAGAGCAAATCTCTTCCCCTTTATTGACCTGATTTCTACTCCTCTTAATCACACTGAATAGCACTCTATACCGAAGATAGTTCCACCGTTTATGTCAATGGGACTGCTCATAGAGTGAGTGCTATTCATCATGAATAAGGAGGGGCAGAAACTGGCCCTTAGTATTCAATATCTAAAGAATACTGATTATTACTTACATATCAGAGGAAACTCTGTCCTGGAAGGAATCTGCTGGAATCCAATTGGATCCCTTAATGAAGATGGGGAGTCCGTTGATCCTGAAGTAGAAACTCAGGCCTGGTGAACCAGGTATAGGGTCCTCAACCAGTTCCACTGTTCGAAAATAAGCCTGTGGAGAATTGAAACTTATGCATTTTTAAAGCAGTCACAGGTATGAAAAATATAAAGAAAGCAATCTAAAAACCTAACATTCACCTTCAGGAATTGTCAGTTACATCTTTCGTTTGTTAGTACACTATCAAGCTATTTCTAAAATAGGTAAAGTATAATAGCATAGGTCTTTCAAATGAAACCATTGTGCACGTTTTGCTAAACCATCTATGCACAATATCAACTTACTTTCATTTTAAGAGGAGCTTGAAATAGAAAATTGCCAGAAGTTTCTGGCTTATTAACAGAGAGAGAGAGAGCGCACACGCATATGTGCACGGACTGCTCTTGCTGCAGCAGACATGCCTATGGCCTGTTTGAGACCAGTGAGAGAAATCCAGAGGCTGCATTAGATTAAACATTAATTGTATTTTACCCACACTTTCTCTTCTTAAGGAAGGAGATTGCAGGAGCCCAGTTGTGGAATTCTTTGCCAGACAAGATGAGACTAGGCCCAAGCCTGACCACTCAGATCAAAATGTGAGACCCATCTCTTTACTGAAGCCCGTTCCCCTGGTAATGACATCTTTCCCATGGCAACTATCCAAAGGAGAGGGGAGCTCCTTTGGACAGCTTAGTTTTATTTGAATAGGTGCAGTTCAGCAGTACGATACCATGGTGACCAGCTCAGACATAATACAGCTAGATTAGATAAAGCTACAGGCAAGGCTGTTCCTGACTGCGGTCATGGAGAATTACTCATCAAAGAGAGGCCCACACGTCCATTACAGCTGCTCTTTCATCCTGACATCTGGTAGATCTGTGCTTGTGGATAGAGCCTTACAAACTATGCAAGCTTTTTTAATCCTTTTCCTGTATGTGGAAGAACAGGATTGGAGCGGGCTGGACTGTTGTGGACTGTTTATTTGGGCTAAGTAAATGCACTGTGCTGAAGAATATTTCATTTGCACTGACAACTGTACAGTAAAGACTTCCGAGGCAATATGGAAGTGAGCAGTTATATAGTTATGTTGCCAGAAGCTGGGAATGGGCGATGGGATGGATCACTTGGTGATTACCTGTTCTGTTCATTCCCTCTGCGGCACACCTCTGGCATTGGCCACTGTCAGAAGACACGATCCTGGGCTAGATGGACCTTTGGTCCAACCCAGTATGGCCGGTCTTATGTTCTTAGCTATGTGACTGAATGAAGAGGTCAGAGTTGTCTCCCTACCCACAGTAGGAGCAGTTGGGAGACAGCTACCATTTTAGGTTCCTGTTCAGCTGCAGAATGTTACTGAATGAGACTACTGTCTCTCTTTCAGGAAGGCTTTATTCTTGTTATTTCTTTGTTGTTTTCCTCACTCTGATACAAGTCATCTAGATTAAAAAGAATATATCCAGTTTGCTCTTTGTGCATGTAACACAAGTATCAGTACAGGTGTTTATTCCTAGTGCTCAGTATAGGAGACAGAGAATTGTGAAACTAATTCAAATGAAGTGAGGGAAAAGTAACTGAGGAACTGCATCCAACAAAACCAAAACAGTGAGTCTATGTCAGAACTTGGGGATTTCTTAGCTCTCGGGGCTAATCTTAAATCACTAAACTGTACCTCCATCAAGATTAAATTATTATTTGCTGTAACATTTTCAAGATATCAGGCTCTAGAAATGTATTGGACATATGTCAGGGGTGAGTATGTATACTAGGAATGTTGCAGTAGGGGTCAACTTAACACAAATAAATACAATTGATACACATACCAACTGGGATAAACATTTTAATTCCACAAATCAAGCATAGGCTGGAGTTCAAAAGGCCACTGAAAATGCCCATAGTTTATTTTGTGAATATACTTTAATCTTACCAATCATACAAATACTGAGGGGGGAAAACAACAATACTTCATATGGTAAGAAAAGAAACAACACACACATTGCGCTACTTGGTTCCTATTTGATGCTTGAGTCAAGTTGTGCAATGATTACATTTTATCCTCATGCAGGCAATGTGTATGACAAACCAAACTTGTGATCACAGATCATCTGTCACAGATTGACCCCTCCTATGTCAAACTAACGACCAAAACGCACACAAGGAAAAACAGAAGCAGAAGCCTGCCCCAAATATTACAGTATGGGGCAGAATCCTGAACGACTGTTTCATATGTATACAAACAGTAAGCTCTTTGGGGCAGGGACAGTCTTTGTTCTGTGTTTGTATAGCACCTAGCATAGTCCAGGTCCATGACTGGGGCTCCTGTACGCTACAACAATACAAATAGACAATAGTAATTATAATATTGTACAGAAGCAGCCATGGATTAAGGCTAAATGGTGCTCAGATCCAGCATGACCAAAGAGTCCCCAGTTATACAAAGGTCCCTCCACACCAAACCAACGTGCTCATGGCACTCTTGACTCCTGACTGCCATTGCTCCTAAGTCTCCAGGATGGATCCTAACACACTCCGGTGGCAGACTCCCACCTCATGGATCCTTGAATCCAAACTCTAGGAATCCATGGGTTCCCTACAAGCCCAGGGTCCGGATCCACAGTTTCTGCCTTAATCCACCTCTGGCTGAACTACATGTCAGCCCCATATCTTCATGTCTTTTGGGGAAGGTCATCTGTCTCTGTGACTCATGAACCCCTCAATGCCAACTGGCCAAGAAGGTTAAAAGTATATTTTGGTTTCCCTAAGAATGTCATATATGATCTTAAGCCAGGATCACACTGGTCATTAATATAGTTGTGAAATGTATGAACAGATACTCTGTAAAGATTAGGTATGTATACTGAAAATGTGTTGTAAGTCTGTATCAAGGCAGAGTTGAAAAACAGGTTTTCTGTCAGACAAGAGATGGTTTTTCACCTGTCTCTCTGTTGGTATTTAAAGTAATCATTGTTAGTCAACACAATGTCTGCACATCTACATACCAAATCAACAGAGGGATGTGAAATCAACAGGGAAGAAGCAGGGACACAGGAAAAAACAAACAATGAGAGCACGCAATGAGAGCAGAGAGGACAGACAATTAACTTGGACAGAAGTAGAAGGCAAGGAGACACCCCTTTATCCTGCACCTAGAAAGTAAACAGGCAGTGCATTTACATTCATGAAAACGAGATCTTAACCCAAGCCTTGGTTAAAACACTGCAGAAGACATTTGGGGTGATATAAACTTATTTAGAATGGAGGTTAGCTGGTTAAAGTTTAGTCTGTTGTAATTTTGTTTCATATGTGACTGTTTTGTTTCCATTATCCTTACTCTCTCTCAAATCTTGAATCTTTGATAATAAATGTATGATTGTCACCACTATACATATATCTCAGTGCTGTGGTATTAAACAAGATGCTGATCCTGAGTTGAATCATACAAGCTAGTGTGTATACTGTTCCCTTGAGGACAGCAGACCTGGTATTTCTGTGAGTGCTCAATGGAAAAGGGGCTGGACTCTATAGGACAGGGGTCTCCAAACTTTAGGAGACGAGGGCCACATTAGATTTTTGAAGGGGCTTCGCGGGCCGGCTTTAGGGAGTGCGGGGCCCAATTTCGACGGGGTCCTGCCGCCGAAATACCGCCGAGGCGGCAGCAGCAATTGGTTGGGGGGCCGGACAAATTGAAGCCGCGGGCCGGATCCAGCCCTCGGGCCGTAATTTGGAGACCTCTGCTATAGGAGAACACTTCAAAGGGGCTCAAGGACTGGGATACACCTATTGTTAACTTTCAAGGTAAAGTAAGGGTTGGCATTGCCCAGAGGAGATTGTTTGGGTGGCTAAGACAGGTGGTGTCAAGGAGCTGACACCCAGTTAAGCACAAGCAAGTCCGCTTCTCAATGGAGGCAAGGGGGTAAAAAGATGACTCTCAGTCCTTGGCCCCTTGAGAACTATCACAGTCTCTCTCTCTCTCGCTCTCTCTGGCTCTCCTTTTATGAGGAACTTAGTCTTAGGATTGACGCATTCTACCCATTCCTGGAATGTATTGTTTCCCACATCTATGCTTCCTGAATACAAAATGATAAACAAAAGTTTCTCTCACACAACTCAGCAGCTCGCATCACCATCAAAATCAATCAGTGACCAGACTATGGGACAAGCTAAAGACTTTTGAGTCTTTCAAGCAAATCAGATCAGCTGGAGGAACCAAAAAAGTCAGGATATGCTGATGTTCTTTTTGGGTGAATAGATTTGGGCATTTAGAGGTGGGAAAGATACAACGGGAGAAGAAGAGGCCCTGAGCTGAAAATCAGGAGAGAGAGCTAGAGCTAGGATACCTAAATAAATGAGCACAAGCTACTATGATGATGTATGTGGTGTAAATGACAAGATGGATTAGGCAGAGTCAGACAGGAAAGATCTGTTGGAGTGATGCTAAAAATCTGGTGGGGGGAAAATACAGGTGGTTAAAAAAAACCAAGTATTAAAAACAGCAGCAGGATGGAGATAAAAAGCTCCGATAATGAGGCAGAAATGAGTGCAAGGAGGGAAAAGAGAAAGATCTCAGAAAACAAACAAACAGGAGGGAGGGCAAGAGGTTTCAATAAAACTAAAGAGAATTAAAGAGGCAAGTAGTTGTTTGATGGAGCCATGGAAGGGGAGAAAGAGGCTATGGATAACCAACAGAGATGGACAAAGGCACTCTCACATTCCAGAAAACACTTACTCTTTATGCTGGCTTTTGGCTAGGATTTTATTCTGCAATCTTCTGAGAAACAAATTCCAACCCAAACAATTTAAATTATAGAAAAGGAAAAATAAGACTCTGAGCCTAGTTCTTGGCCATGTTCTGCGTTGTTTATGCCATACTTGCAGCCTAAAGAGGCTGGAAAGCAGACAGATCCTATCATCCAGGAATTCCTCTGCCTCAGAGGGGTTTCTCCTCAGAGTAGGATTGGTGTGATGACCCTATGCTGCCCCCAGTTCCTGAGTCTCTGGATGAATGTTGCCACTACTCTACTCCTTCCTTCCAGCAGAAATCCCAGCTTGCTGGCATGAGAGCAAATCCTCCTGGGATGTGCTAGAATGGGAAGAGATTATATGGAGCCTTTCCTCCTTGTGCAGCTGTAGGGCTGGATTTTACAGCATGCCAGGGGGGAGGACCAGCTTCCATGTGAGCCAGTACAATACGGCCCAATGTGGGGGCGGCCTGCTGGCTAGGGGCCATATGCTACAGGCCACACCACATCAGGTATTCTGAGGTGCATTTTGCTTCTTAAAAAGGAGCAACAATGTCCTGTGTACTGCAGTCAATCCCAGTGACCACTCTGCCACGCATCAACATGGGGGCTCCTGAACCACCTGCCCAACAGGAATCACTTTGCTTCCCCAATACTATGTGGCTTGCTCACAAGATTATATAGATGTTATTTCCTACACCATGGTTTTCTAAGCCTAAAATCACTTTCCATGCTGAGTTTATCTTGTTGCACATAAAATAAAATTAAAAAAACAACCTACATTTTGAACTATACTGAAAATATTGATCATGAATTATCTTCATTACTCTGAACACAAACTTTGGGCCCGATCCTGTTAACACTTAGCAGGACTGATCACGATGGAAGGCAACTACAACGAGAAGTGATTTCAATAGGACTCCTCACAGTAGTAAGTACTACAATGAACAGCATTTGCAAGAGCATAGCTTCTGGACTAACTTTCAGTGGTGCAAAACATATAAGTATCATCTAGCAAATGTACAGATTTATTTAGTAGTTTCCTTATGCTCATATCATGTAGGACCCAGTCTAATTTTGTCTGAATTTTTGAATAGGTTGAAGATTTGTGAGTGGTTCTTTAATGCCCCAAATCTTCTGAACATCCTAGTAAGTAATGAAAAAGCTTTCTTCTGTAAACACATACTTTATTTTACCCAGTGTAATAGATTCTGTAAAGTACCAAATTGCTACTTAGACATTCAAATTTGAGATACTGCTTTCCTCTGAAAGCTGGGACGCATACAGTTGTGTGTTTTCAATACATACGGTATTCGCTAGTAACTGAAGTTACGTCAGATTTGTGCCTCACAGCACATCCCAAAGGTTTTATACATTGAAATTCCAATAAACTTCTCTTTTTAAAAACAAATTAAATAGAATTATATAAAAGGTTTTTCAATGCGTGTTACCAAACCATCAGTAGTAAATTTCATGCTCATTACATAATATAATGTATCATACCTGAAGATGACAAGCCTTAAAATAGCTCAGTGGTTTGAGCATTGGCCTGCTAAACCCAGGGTTGTGAGTTCAATCTTTGAGGGGGCCATTTAGAGATCTGGGGCAAAAATCTGTCAGGGGACAGTACTTAGTCCTGCTAGTGAAGGCAGGGGACTGGACTCAATGACCTTTCAAGGTCCTTCCAGTTCTAGGAGATTGGCATATCTCCATATATTAAAATCCCACAATGCTTAAACAAAGAGCTTTCTGGTTGGTTGTTTCCTCTAAGTTTGAGAATTTTAAAACAAACAAAACACCTTTTCTTTTTTAAATTTCAAATTAGTTTGCAAGTTGTCCCGTAGTCAGACTGGAAGTGCAGGTTTTGGCACAAGTGAAAGCTGCCAGCATGTCAGTTACCTTATATCTAGGGCTCCAGAAAATCCTGTTTCTAAATAATGGTCTTGTGTCAAAATTACAACCCAGCAGAACATTTTTTAATACTGCTTGAGAGCTACTGAGTTATTGAGTGACGCTTCCTGACATTAACTTCCTACATTCCATATTAATCGAGATGATTTATGTACCTTTGAAAATTTCTCAATCTTGTATCCTGCCCCCATGTTGAAAGTTGTTGTCATGTCATATCCAGTTTGGTTTCCATGGCCACTAGGCCACCAAGTCTGCACTGTAGCACTCTTAAGGAGGGAGGAAACAAAAACAAAAAACAATTAGAAGCTAAGGTCAGAACAACTTGTGTGAAGTTAGGCATGTGTCTCACAATAACAACTGTGCATCCAGTAGATTTTCAAACACATAAACGGCAGTTGGGCCCCAGGGTGGAAGGGGATAAAATGGGATCCAGCCAGGGCCACCCTTCCCCACAGCACCAGAAGTGTACAGGGGAGACCCACCCCATTACAGGGGCACTAGAATCCAGGAAGTTCCTCCCCTTCTTCCCTCCCGCCCCCTCCCCCGCCACCAACACATGGCCTTGAGGGGAAAGTGCAGAGGAGCCAGTCGGAGACTCCAGCTGGTCAGAGCAGCGACTTCGGAAAATTCATAGTTTGGACTGGACTTTCTCTGCTCTATGTTGATCAGATGTTTGCTTCAACCCTCACCCTCTCCCTCCCTCAGTCTGCTTGTGTGTTCTACCCCATCCCGGCTTGTGTGTTCTACCCCGTCCCTCACCCTGTATCTGTCTGGTCTATTTCAATTGTAAGCTCTTCAGTGAAGGGACTGCTTCCTATTCTGTGTTTGTACAGCGCCTAGCACAATGGGGCCCCATTCTTGGCTGGCCCTCAAGCACTATTGTTAATAAATATATCAACTGAATGGGAATGGGAGTTAGGAGCCAATTGCTGTCTGAAAACCTTCGCCCTCATCTATCGTGTGTGAAACTAAATATTTACCTGCAGCCACTTCTTCAATTATCATCCTGGTCATATGTTGGTTGAACTCACTGGTTCAGTTAAATTGAGCTTTTACATAAAAGAAGAGGATCCATCCCCTTCTCAGGCTTTAGGCCTTTGATCTTTTCCTCCATATTATTAGTTTTTATTGACTTAATTTCTGGAAACAAAAAAAGTAACTTCCCCCCTGTGATTTAGTATCATCTTGTTTTCCCAACAGAGATGGAGCAAGGTTAACAGCATCCATTTCATGTAGTTATATCTTCATGCCAACAGCATACTATAGCTGCCCAGTGGATTATGAGCAGCATTCACCGGTTCAGTACACAAACTGGGGAAAGAAAGCAGTAATCTGTGCTCCAAACAAAGGAAGGATCAACAAAGAATATGTTAATGCAAGAAGTGCCAGGATCTTTTTGCATAAAACCAGGCCAAAGAACACCTCAGTAATATGATTTGCTGTAGCCATATCCAGACTCAACCACTTACTTCAGCTTCCATGATCTGGAATTATTTTAAGCAATAGTGTCTGAGTACTAATCTGGACATTCAAGGGATAAAAACTGAAGCATAAAAATCAGATCATGCCTCATCAAATATGGAGTGGCTTTAGAAAGCTAGATACAAATGGAGCTTTCTTATTGGTTGGTAATGATGTCATACCCATATCCATCTATTAGCGGATAAGCAAACAATTTCAGAACAGCAAGAAAACACTGTGCAGTGAATTTCAGGGTGATTATTGTACATCTCAGGTTGTTACAGTCCACTTGAGCAGTCTCGGACCTAGATCTTCATCTGAAGTGAGCTCTCATTGACTAGAAATTCATTTCTTGCCAGGTCTTGCTGTTTGTCACACCATGCAAATCTGTTGCACAGAGTATGGGCTCAGTCTGGCTCATAGATACCTAACAGCACATTGCTGTGTCTCTTGTAAAATCAGCTGCTGTGAACTCATGCAGCAAAAGCCCTTTATATAGAAAGAATAACAACACATCGTTGCCTCTGCTCTGAGGGCACCATTTCCTCACAAACTACACTCGGGCTCATGGTTGTATTTTGTTAACCAATTTCTTCCCTGGGGCAGAGGAGGGGAGAATGCACCAAAGCACAAAATCATGTTCAGTTTCATATCACACTGCATGTAATACTGCAGACTAAACAGGCTCACTAAAGGCTAATATTTGTTTTTAAACAAATCCTCTAGCCTAGATATTTGTACTTCTTCATGTAACCTTTTGCCAGTGGTCAACAATAGTCCCTTTCAAAAGAATTAAGACATCTGAATCAACCTTGGCCACACACACCACTCTCCAGTCCCAGATTCACCTTAATAGGTGTTTCTTCTCCATGCACACAGCACATGGGAGTACTTGGGAATATAAACCAAATACCTTTTAACAGGGAAAAAAAATCTACACATTTAAATTACATAGCAAAATTAAATTAAAGCCAGAAAAATGTATGAAGGGTATGGCAGACCCCCCTAGTCTCAAAGGTTATTAATTGGGTTTGTCAGGAGCCCAGGATTCTTGTTCTCAACAGAGTCCATACCCACAAATCCAATTAGATTCGGTGGTGGTCAAATGGGAGGAGGCTTCCTCAGCTTGTTTGCCCCACTCCAAAGAAGTCAGCCTCACCAGCTCCTGCTCTGGCCAGCTATTGCCAGATCCTGGTTCAGGTCTATTGCTGTCAAGTTCAGTTCTGTAGAGGCATCTCCACTAGGTCCAGATCTCAGGGCAGGAAAGAACCACTACTCCATTTTACTCATCCTGGGCTCATTGCTCAATACAGGCCTGTTACTTCCCAGCAATGGCTGACCCTTTTCTCCAGAGTCTCTCTAATAATTTCATAACTGCATTTACAGGACAAATTTAATCGAATTCCTAAAAACACAAAACACTATGGAGCTACGTGGAAGTGAAATTAGAATTTATGTAAATTAACCCTACTAGTAGCTAGCCTTTCACCCACTGCAAGGTGGGGGGTGGGAAAAGGATCGGAGAGAGACTTGAGAGCTTCTGTTCATTCTAACTCTAGGACCAATACCTATTCGTCCATTTTCAGCTGTGTTTCTCCTCTCCCAAGGAGTGCTTCATTTCTCTGACACTCCACATGTCTTTAAGGAACCCTCAACTCAAGGGACTAAATTCAGAACTAGTGAAAGAGGTGCAACTTCACTAATTTTGCACCCTCCTCCCAGCTAGCTAGAGTGACCAGATGAGAATACCCAAAAATCGGGACTTCCCACCCAAAGCAAAAAAAAACAAAACTGGAAGAGCCTCTACCGCCGGAAGTTGTTGAGAAAAAAAACAACGGAAAAACGGAAGAAGACCGGAAATCGGGACAAAAGGCATCCCGACCGACCATCGATCGGGACGCGGGACAATGATCAAAAATCGGGACAGTCCCGATTTTATCGGGACGTCTGGTCACCCTACAGTTAGCCAAATTCTATACATGACTCGCCTGCCCTTAGTTACCCAGAGGCAGGGCTGGCTCCAGGCACCAGCACAGCAAGCGCGTGCCTGGGGCAGCAAGCCGTAAGGGGGCGGCCGGCCAGTAGCTGCGAGGGTGGAAGTCAGGCAGCCTTCGGTGGCGTTTCTGCAGGAGGTCCACCGGTTCCGCGGCAATTCGGCGGCAGGAACGTCGACAGCACGGGACCGGTGGAGCGCCCGCAGGAACGCCACCGAATCCGCGGGACCGGCGGACCTCCCGCAGAAACGCCACCGACGGCTGCCTGACTGCCATGCTTGGGGCAGCACAAAACATAGAGCCGCCCCGCCCAAAGGTATCATTACTGATTGTATGAGGAATGCTTTTCCCATCTCCTCTAAGGGCCAAACATATTGCATCCTGACTACGACAGTACCTATCTGCCAAGAAAACAATGGTCTGGGACAGGAAATAGTGCTATCATATAGGATCACAGAACTGCCATACTGGAGTAGACCTGAGGTCCATGTAGTCCAATATCCTGTTGGACAGTGGTCAGTACCAGATGCTTCAGAGAAAGGTGAAAGAAACCTACAGTAGGAAGATGTGGAATAATCGGCACAATTTGTACCAACATCAAGAATGGATTTGAGGATTAACACCAGCACAACGATTTCCTGGCCAACAAAAGCAAGAGATGATGTGACCTCTCTCTCGCTCTCTGTCTCTCACGTATTAGGAGTGAAATGCCACATATCCCATTCACACTGCTCTTTGGTGTCCTAATGGAGGAGTCAGTTGTGAGAAGGTAAGAGAGCTGTTTTCCTGCCCTGAAAGGCGTCAGGCACAGTCAACACAGCAGAGATGAGGAAAGTGAATGGGAAAATTAAAACTGAAGGCAAATGCAAGATGTTTCCAGCACAAGCAACCAGAAGGAAACATGTTGTTACTTGGGACTGTTCAGGATTCACCCCCTCACCTTATTGATGTTTACGAGCAGCACAATTCTGCCTTCTCCAGGAGAAAGTTCTGTAGTATATGTTTGCTGTGTTTGCAACTTAGGAATGTTCACTGTCACGAGACCAACAACCGGCTTTGAGCTGACTACATCAAAAACAGATTCTATTTCAAGACTCCACTGCTGAGCACTCTTCACTAGGCAAAGAAAAAAAAATGTCTTTATATTTCTATACATACTAATTCACATGTCCCTAGTCTTATTAAAAATACAATTACACACACACACACACACACACACACACACACAAAATGCAACAATTTTGTTTTAAGTTTGCTTTTGAACAGGACTCACGCTTCACTGTTTAGTGCACTTGACACCTATGTTTATGTTTGCTCATTCAGACGAGGACTATGCGCAGTGTAATGGAAATTTGTAACTCATTTTCCCCCCCATTCCTAAACCACATACAACCTTTGAAAGTTCTGTACAGCACAGAGCATGACCTCTCATTCTTTATCATTAAGAAGGGACTTTTCCCACTCAACTTCCACAGTCATTATGTTTGCTTTGTCATTATTCATATGAGCACAGGTCTCTTCAGGAAAGGTCGCAATCACAAGGCAACATAATCACTTTTGTCTATTGAACAAAACCAGTATTAATAAATGAGCCAAATTCATCCACCATCAATGTTGCCAACTCTCTAATTTTTGAAAACCGGACACTATAGCAGGAGTGTCGGAAGCTCCCACTGCCCCCTGCTCTGCCTCTTCCTCCAGGCCACTGATCTCCCTTTCCTCCTTGCTCGATCCTCTCCACTCCCTCCCGCCCTCCGTTGTGGTGCCTCTGCTCTGGGGCTACAGCCACTGATGTGGAGTTTGCCCGCCCATGAGATGCCGGTAGGTGGTGGCCCAGGCTGAGCAGGAGCTGGTGCAGGTTGATGACCTGGCACCCGCCCCCCTGCCCGCAGCACCCAGACTTTTGGTGTCTGGTACATATGACCGGACACTGTACAGGTCCCGCTTCGACTGGACTTTCTGGTAGACAATCAGATACCTGGCAACCCTACCCCCCATGTCACTAGATAAAATGAACTGAGTTACGCTGGGGATGAATTGGGCCCACTATGTCTGAACCTGATGGGTCCGTATGTTTGTTTCTTTTTTGTCACTGAAGCGTGCTAGAAGAAACATGCTAACGACTTGTCTGCAATCTCTCTGCACTTATGCCAAAGTGTTCTCTTGCTTAAAGAATGATGCATTAACAAGGTAATCTGGTGAAAGGGGTATTTCCAACTAATGTTTGCTGAAACTTCCTGTTAATGTGTTAACTTTGGGCAAGTAAACGATCTATAACCAAAGGCTGGGTAAGCCTTTACTTTGCATAAAACAGCTGAATATGCTTCCTGGGGGTGGGGTTCTCAAGTTTAACCCATGAACATCTATGCAGCCCTTTGGAATCCTGTTAACGAAGTCTGTCTGTCTGTGTGTCTGTGGTTAATTATTCGCCGACTTCCTCACAGGGGTCATCCCCTCTTGGAGTGGGTGTGGGGCAGCAGAGTCTAGTAATGGCAAATGGAGGTACCTGGTAGTGTTCCTGTAGTAGTCTCAGCTGTGGTCCTATATTCCTTACCCTTCTTCTTGTAACAAAGATATTGGCAAAACACAGCTAAATACTGTGCATGCACAAAGGCAAACCAAAACAGTGGAGACTTAGTAATGTTTATTATTAATTATTATTATTATTATTAACAAGAAAATTTGCACTGGTCTAACCAATCTTCCTGCTTGTGTTTCTTCCACTGGTCATTCTGCCTGTGCAATAATATAACAATGTAAGAACCACTGAAAAAACAGGACTATAAAACCCTTTTGTTTAATCTCCATTGTTAACTGCCAATTTCCTCTCTGTTTGTATCATATATCTACGTCCTTTGGATAGTTAAATTGTAGTATCTCCATTTTGATTTGGGATAAAAGAGAAAGTAGTTTCCCTCACAACAAAATTCATCCCTGGTGTAACTTCACTGGCTTAAGAGAATTCATTGGGATGAATTTGGCCCAAAGCTGACATCACGCCTGCACAGAGGGCATGATTTTCAGAAGTGCTGAGCACCCAAAATTCACATTGAAGTCAATGAAAGCTGGGGGTGGTAGGGTGACCAGATGTCCCGATTTTATAGGGACAGTCCCGATTTTGGGGTCTTTTTCTCATATAGGATCCTATTACCTCCCCACTCCCTGTCCCGATTTTTCATACTTTCTGTCTGGTCACCCTAGTGGGTGGGAAAAATCAAGGTTAGAGACACTACATAAAGGTCAAAACCATCAACTTTTCCCCAGATGCACTTTTCCCCCTCCCTTCCCCTGGCATGAGAGGCCTAGTCCATTCCTGAACTCCAGGCACTAGATGGCAAAAAATGGGAACAAGGGCTCCTTTAGAGATCCAGTCAGGAGGCTATGACTCAACAATCTGGCAAGCAACACAAGTGACTGTGCTGTTTCAACACAGCACAAGTTGCTGATTCATTGTTTATTCTTCCAAATTTCAGTCTCTTAATTTTAAATGAGCTCGGTCTCCAGGTTGGATTCCGAAAGCTCTGTCTGCCGAAGGAGAGGGCCCTGCTGCCTTATCCAACAAGCCATCCCCTGGCTGCCAGCAGGTGGAGTTGTGAGGATGTGGGAGGAACCAGGCAGCAGTTATGTATCTGAGCTTCCCAGAAGCTGTACTGAGTCTATGCTGAGGCTTTTCATTGACATTCTGACTAGGTTAATTCTGGCTGAGAGCTGGAGCTATTTTTGGAAGCTATAAAAGCATCCAGGGAGTGATGTCTTCCCCTTTCATTTAGACGCAACATCTTTCTTTGTCTTTCTTTGTAAAGCGTGAAATTCAGCCCAGTGAAGAGGGCGCACACACTACCCACCCGCCCTATGTTAAGTGGGTCTTGTGTGGAGCGGAGAGTAGTGTGGGTGGTTTCTACTGGCATGCATTACACTTGCAGACAGTTGAAACAGAAAATAAACTAATTTTGTTCAGCTTTCCATGATCTTCAATGCAAATGAAAGAAACAAATGGCAGAGCCGGGCAAGGAAACAGGTTAGGTGGCAAACATGCAATGGGAAGTCCTCTCAAACTGCAGCTTGAGAAACACAATCCTTGCCCATCATAGTTGCTTTTCTGTCCCAGTCTCTTCCATGAGCCCTAAAATTTCAGCACTGTTGAAACTGTGCTGACACTGCACTTGTCCACTCAAGACAGAACTACAGCTTCAACAGCAGCACTGTCTGTTTGGGTTTTTTTCAATGAAAGTGTGTGAGTCAGGGGAAAGGAGAGAGAAATGTATATGGGAAGTTTAAGTGAACACACAAGCTGATGCAAAAGTAATGCTCTCAAACAACAGAATGGGGCAGAGATAAATCACTATTATAAACCTAACACACATTTTCTGATGCACTGCTAGTCTCTTTATGAAAAACAGAGTTTGCATTCTGGACTTCTAATAATTTTACCGTTATTATTTATACTTCAGTAGTGAGATCTGGACTCCATTGTACTCAGCACTGTCCATACAAACAACAAAAGAACAGTTCTTATGTTCCTATTCCAATTTACTAAGTAACTGAACTTAGAAGAAGATTGCTGTATTTCTCAAGTGAAACAAGAATAAAGGGCAATATCATCATGACTTACCATAGCTGGGGGTCAAAGTGAAGTAGATCAGGTGACAAAGGTTATAGGCTTCAATTCTAACATCTTTCCAAATTCCTTGAGTGGGAAAAGAGGGACCCCAGTCCCAACTGAATGAACATTGTTCCTGGAATACAGAAAGTATGTGTTTTTCACATAGGGACTATTATTGTTCCAGACAATAAACAGACTCTTTATAAAAATTATCTACTGTATCTAAATAAAATATTCCTATACACCAAATAAAAGGTTCTCCAATTTCCAATAACTCAAGAAGAACGTACAGTGTCTTTTCCTTACTCCTTGGCTAAATTCTGCTGAGAGATAAAACCATACAAAATCAGTGGGAGAGCAAAATCACACCCACCCCTCTCCCTTTAAAAAAAAAGGGGGGGGCAAAAAATTCAATAGCAGCAAACCAGCGGTTACTCTCAAAACAGTTCTGACTTATCCACAGTCTTAAAGTCAACCTTTAGTTTTAAATGTAAGAGACAAAGAAAGGAATAGCACACTGATGAATAAAGGTGTTTACAATAATTTAAAGGGACACTATCAACCTAAATATCACAGGAGTGTGAAAATGTTATGTCTACTATTGTTATCAGTAACACACAGACTAGTGTAACTGAAAGAGATTAGAGATTCAGTGTGTTTGTTTGGTGCATTTTGTGTATAATCAGGTTCACTGTTTCTCGCTTTTGTTTGCAAGGTTCTTTCATACAGCAACAGGAAGACAAAAAAAACGTTTAAAAAATAGGGAAATGTCATTGGGACTACACAAATTGGCAGAATTAAATACTCATGGCCAAGCACAGCACCTGAAACTACCTTTAGTATATTTTTAAAAACTGACCAGATCTTTAGTCAACAGCATTCCTTTAAGACATCTACTGAGCTGACCGCCAAGCTTCACAACGTCCTCCCCCACCCATGCAAATACAATAGATCTTGTTAAAGTCTTGTACAGTGACCTACCACTCTAAATTTAGAGACCAATAATTTACAGCTGAAGCATACTAATTTTGGCAAGCAACATTGTGTTAGTCAAGCCTATTCCCTGCATCACACAGGAGTCAGCTTGCGTGTCTGTCAAGTTGCAAAATCTTCTTCTAGGAAGAAAGCAATGAATCAATGTCAAATTTAACAGCCAGGACAACTAGTTCTTAGAAAACAGTCCTGACTGGGAATAGTCTTTTTCTTTTTAAAAACTGTATCACTGATAGACCGTCAGGTTCATTAATATAATCCTTATATTTCCGCCGGCTATTGTAAAAAGCCACCAGAGCAATATGCTCATCTCGAAGTATTAAAAGGTACATTTTCAGTGTGAAATTAGGCCACAAGACTCCCATAAAGATTTAGATGAGTTTAACATTCTTAATACTGAACCTCATACACATACGCATAGCGTTCCTTTACTTTACAATGGTAAGACTCAAACGAACTTTAAAAATGTTGCGTTTATTTACTTTCAAATGTGGCAGCTCCGCTGTTACACCCATATGTTTGAAGTGAAAGCTATTTTAGGAAACATTCCAAGCAATCTGCAAGTAGAGTAATGCAATTCCTCTGAGGATAAAATCACTAAAGGTACTTTCCACAAGTCTTATGAGTTTAAATATATAGCCCAGCAAAGTATAAAAATCATTCCTAGCAATTTCACCTCTATAAATAGGACTACAGCTGTTCAAGCTCCTTCCCTTCCAGACTGATTTCTAACAAACATAGTGGAAACAACATATGGACTCTGCAGAATTAAACAACTCTCCAAGTTTTAATTAACCTTCATGATAAAAGTGAACCCCGTATACTTCCCCCCACTTAGGTATCAAATTCAACCATAGCAAGGATCATCAGGGTTGACCCAGAGATTAGTGCTTAGTTCTGCTATGGTTCTAATTGCAATCCGTAGGGATTGTAATGGTTGCGAAAGCAATGTCTTCCTCAGCCCCAAGGAGAGAAGGGAACAGAGTGCTTTGGGGAACAAGGCACCAAGCCCTCTGTTGACTGGTTCCAGAGGAATTACATTCAATCATAGGTCAAAAGGATTCTGGGCATGTTGTTTGAGGTAATTGAAAATGGAGGATCTGTGGGTCTCTGTTGAGAATACAGGGGTCACTTAGCAGGGAAGGCATTTAAACTGTGACAAACCAGCAAAAGAAAGACAATTCTGAAACTTGTTATTTTCTCAATTGTGCCTCGTTACTGCAAGGCTCTTTCAGAACAGCGTGAGATCCTACACAGAAGATATTCTGCCATACGTAGTTATAACAGTATGAACTAAAGACTTACAGTTTCCCATCTTTGGTAGTTTTGAGCTAGTCTGTAATTTTAACTTAATACATATTTATATATATCACACTTCACAACACCTTAAGATGAAAGTGGGCTTTCCGTTAGATAACTCTTGTTGGTACATGCCAGAGCGGCAAAGTATAAATAGCACAGCACATGAGCAATGGCAAACACGCACAAAGCTGCTTGGCTGAGATTTTCCACAGCCTTGGCAATAAACTCTGGCACTCAGAACAGCTAACTATTGTCATTATTCCTTGCTAAACTCACCCAGTGGATAGATTGATAGTGACTACACAATCTGCCCCCCACAGAAACACCCTTCTGGCTGTCAGTCTGCTTGCTGACATCTTGACAAAGATAACCTTTTAAAAATTCTTGTCACACAGATAGCTACCCTGGCCTTTTTATGCCTCTTACAGATTAGATCTATATTTTGGATTATGGGATTTTTTGCATATGAAAAATATGCGCTAGTTATGAAATTACACTACAGGTTTCAGAATGCATCTATTATTTATTTAGTACATTGTGCATTCCTGCATCCAAGCCTCTAGTCACATATACACACATGATCTTGCTCTTACCTTTCTGATGAAATTAACATGACACTCCCCTTTCTGCACAGGTGGAGGGCACTGTGGAGGCACACTGTATGCGCTGTGAGATCTGCTCTGCTCTGCTGCATATGAAATGGCTGATAAGAAACGGACCTCAATAAAATTGACCTCCTTGATCACACTGGTAATATCGAAGCTCTGCACCAGGAAAAAACAAAAACAAAACAGTATACCACTGAAGTTTAGCTGTGAGCTTTATAAAGATTGGCATATTCCTTTTAAACCATATAGATATTATTTGAATATGTTTGTGAACTAGTCTTTACAGGTTGCAGGACTGAAGGAAAAGAGAATTAGAATACTTCCCAAACTAAGAGAAAAGGCACACTAAGTCCTACATGTAGCTCTTTCCGGGCAAACCCCTCGGCCCCATTGCAGTCAATGGGAGTCTATGGGTATGTCTATACAGCCCGCAGAAGCGAGCCTCCCAGCCCAGGTTGACAGATGTGAGCTAGCAGGCTCACACTAGCACTCTAAAAATAGCTATGCAGACAACACTTTGAAGATGTAGCTTGGGCTGTGAAGCATGAGGAGGGTGGGTGAGCTTCAGAGCCTGATCTTAGGTAGACTGAGTACTGAGCTGCACCTTATACAATCCTTGGCTGCAGGGGCATAGTATGGTTCCCCGTTCCTCCACTCTCTTCTCTAAAATATATACACACTGGCATCTCTGCACTGAGCAAAGAACTCTCTGTAGGACTTATTTATTGACTTGTTAGACCAGGGGTGGGAAAACTATGGCCCAGGGGGCACATCTGGCCGTCCAGGCGTTTGAATCCGGCCCTCAAGCTCCTGTTGGGGAGCAAGGTCGGGGGCTTGCCCCAATCCGCGCGGTTCCCAGAAGCAGTAGCATGTCCCCCCTCTGGCTCCTATGCGGAGGGGCATTCAGGGGGCTCCGCATGCTGCCCCTGCCCCAAGTGCCTCCCCCACCACTCTCATTGACCTGGAACCACAGCCAATGGGAGCTGCAAGGGCGGCGCCTGCATACAGGGCAGCGCGCAAAGCCACCTGGCTGTGCCTCCGCGTAGGAGCTGGAGGGGGAACATGCCGCTGTTTCTGGGAGCTGCTTGAGGTAAGTGCCGCCCACAGCCTGCCCCCCTGACCTCCTCCAGGGTCCCTTCCCCAGCCCTGATCCCTCCCTGTCCTCCAAACCCCTCGTCCCAACCCAGAGCACCCTCCTGCACCCCCAAGCCCTCATCACCAGCCCCACCCCAGAGCCTGTACCCACAGCCAGAACCCTCCCACCCCCCCAAGCCCCAATTTTGTGAGCATTCATAGCCCGCCATACAATTTCCATACCCAAACGTGGCCCTCGGGCCAAAAAGTTTGCCCATCGCTGTGTTAGACCCCCCTCTATTTGTGGATGGACAGAAAGGTATGTATTTAGTTTTTAAACTCTTATGCTCTCACCACTATACCCACCCCTCAATTTAATTTCACCTGGTAAAAAAGAAGATTTCAATTGGTTGATGTTAGTGTTTTCTCCACACCATTAGTTTGCGGCATGCCTGATATTTGTTCTTGAATTTCTACCAAGCGGAAGTGCCCCTTTCCCCTCGCCACAATCAGTAGCCACTGTCCTTGGCCAGGCAGCAGACCACCACACAGCAAATGACAACATAAGCAGCTTCCACAAAATAGATTTACCACTAAAGTGTTTTACAAATGGAGCCATTGAATAGAGTAACTGCCAGAGTCATGCAATCCCTTGGCTCTGTCCTAGTCAGTTCAATTCTACTTTATGCAGTCACTCCACAAAGCAGGTGCTACTAGTGGCCTACCAAAATGAAGATCCAGAAATAAATACTGAATAATAATACTTTGCAATTCCACAGCATCTTCCATCTGTAAACTGTTTTGACACCTTCCAACATTAACTAAAACTTCACGACACCCCTGTGAAAGAGAGAAGAATGAATATTCCTATTTCACAGGAGGGGAACCGAGGCACAAAAAGGCTATTTGATTTGTTCCAGGTCATGCAGGTCTGGGGCAAAGCCAGGAACAGAATCCAGATCTCCTGAGTCCCAGTTCTGTGCCTCAGCCATAAGACCCTCTTTTCTCTAAAGCCATAAGGGTAAATGTTGAGACATGAAGAAACGAAGGATCTCTGTGTGGCTCAGTTCCCCACCTATAAAATGGAGATGGGCTTTCCTTTCTCATTCTTTGTCTGTTTTGTCTATTTATACTGTAAGCTCTTTGGAGCAGGGACTGTATTTTACTAAGTCTTTGTATAGAACGTAGCACAATCTTCTAATTGAAATCTACAAAATGATTTTGTATGATTATGGTGATCCTAAAATGGGACTGTGACTATTCAGTACCTGATCCTATCAAACTGATACAGACTAGGACCAAAGAGACAACACAATGACATCAAAAGGCCTGGGAAATAGATACTCTATTAGAATGAAAGAACGAAAGAAAGAAACTGCATACAAACATTTATAAGTAAGCTTTACACTGCATGCATTTACACTTCAGCATTCACATGTAAAGCAGAAGCACTCTAATACCAATTAGTAAGCAGATTTACAGCTAATATAACTGATTTAAGCTTCAGTTTTCTTAGAGCTGTGACAGTTCCCAAGAAGCAAGACTCATGTTATTAGGTAAACGGTTCCTCTTGCCATCCTTCTAGATTACAACATGAAATGTTCTTCTCTAGGCCTGATCCTGCTCCCACTGGGAAGCCAATGCACCTCCCTTTCCCAGCAATGAGGTGTCTTTCTGTATGGCTCTCAGATAAAGACATTTCAAACCCTATGACATATTATCAAGTCTACTCCATTACATTTTACTCTGGACTGAACACATTGGGGGTATTATTGTGTACTTGTCTAGGTACGAACTGCTTGGCAGAAAAGTGCTTTGAGACAACTGTAGAATTGCCTTTAGAAATACCAGCATTACTCACATATCTGTTGAACATGTTGTCCGTCCTCCCAACAGTGACATTATTGATCAGGATTTGCGCTACTGTATCTACTCCCTCGAAAACCAAATTCACTTTCTGCCATTTGCTATGAATGATGACACAGGAACGTAAAATTATTAGGGTACTTTGAATCAACTACACATGGAGAGAGTCAATACTGAAATCTATGTCCCCAATATCCTGAATAGCAGCTGTTTCAACGGGTTACAAAAATACTTTCCTCCGTGTAGCCATCTTTATCATTTCAAATTAAAATGACAGCTGATATGGATCAGACTCACAATACAGCACAACATCCCATGTCCAATAGATATCAGATGTGTGGCTGCTTGCTTCCTAGCAGCTTTATTATTGCCCTTCAGCGGTTGGCAATTTGTACACCAGTTTTTGTCAATGGGGAAAAAAAAATCTTGAAGAAGAAACCCACTAAGTGACTTTTAGCAACAGGCTGCTTGAAGCTTATATCCCATTGCAGAATTTGGTTTATTACATCTGAAAGTAATAGGTGGATTTGGGGCTGACTGCTTAACAACAAGCATTTCTGCATGGAAGATAGCATAAAACTATTCTTATTGCATACCTGACATCAAAAGGGGCTTTGAATGTCCTGCTGTAAGTCCAGTTATCCAAGGAGATCCATCTGTAGGCCAGGTCATTAAATCTATAGTAAGGATCCTATTGATAGACGAACAAAAAACATTGCAGCGTTACACAAATAAAATGAATACTGTTATCTAGGAGGTGAGTCATTTTCTTTCAGATATTCTGCAAGTGCACAATCCAATTATCTTATTTTGCTTAGCTTTAGGAGCTCAGATATTTCTTCCACTTCTGAAGTGATATGTGAAAGCAACAGCTTTAGAACATTTTGACATTAACTATACAATCTTGCTTGCTGTACTCATGTTTAGCAGTAAGGGGAGCAGGATTTGGCCCTTATAATGCTGGGCTGGAAACAGAAAGAATTCAACAGAGATAGCAATTCAAAAGGAGAGAGAGCAGCAGAACCACCACCACAATGACAGAGGATAGAGAACAGACAAGATCATAAGGGCTAGGGAAATAGATTCTTCAAACCTCTAGAAACTATAGTGAACAAACCTGTATGGTTTTAAATAACAGCAACACCGCCAGAAATCCACACCAATCACTCCTGATATGATAGGAATATATTACATTGTTATATTAGGGGAGGGAAAAGTAGAAACACATTTTGGTTGGTTGAGTAAAATTAAAATGTCTACCTATGTTCTTCCCCCCCCCTCAACAGACAGTTATGAGAGAACCTCACTGTAATTATAACAAATGTGCTATTTTCCTTTTAGTCATACCGCTCACTCAAGAATTATAAGCACATTCCTTACAACTCATCCCCACTCCCTTTTCCTTGATGTTCCTTTCCTTATGTTGGGTCACTTTGTACCTCCCCTAGTCTGCAAACAACTCAGGGCAGGTGTATGGACCTGATACTCCACTGCCTTGCACCTTGTGCAGCCACTTACACCTGGAAAAAGTGAGCGTCAGTGAGGAAGTCTGACTCTTTGGTAGCATTTTACCCCCACTTTGCACAGATGCAGATGGTAGTGAAGAGCAAGGTGCCTGGTCCTCTACTTGTCAGTAAAACACTACTCACAACAATGGCTCTGTAGAAATAATAGTAATAATGATCTACTAAGGGCCTGATCCTGCAACCTTTATTCCTGCAAGTGGCCCCACTTAAGTCTGTGGGACTACCCACATGAACTAGTATAAGAGTTGCAAGCGTGGAACCCAGCTAATAAAAAGTCTCACTGTGGTGTCTGAACATGAGAAAGATGTTTATGTCAGACAGTTCAGTGTGTATATCAGAGGCACCTGCTGAGACAGCATCTCATCTTTCTCCAGCAATTTCTCAGCTGAATTGGCTTCCCAAAACAAATAGCTGTAGATTCTGCAGAAGTACTTTACCCAAAGCTTAGCTGGAAAGAGCACAGAGGCATCAAGATTCACTACATAACATCAGAAGCTTTTGAGAATGTTAAGAGTTATTCCTGGAGCCTGAATGCCCAGATTCAAACTGGGAGAAAGAAAATTTGGCGAGTCCTTTTATTTTCCTTGCTGCAACTCAACTTTTCTCATCTCGTAGGTCAGTATCAATATTAATAGTCCTTCTGCACTCAGATTTCTTTGAAGGGGCTCTTCTTGTATCTTAGATTCCTTTTACAACATATAAGGCTAGATTGTGTGATTTACACAGTCTTGTGTAGGGCACAGAAGAGAGTCACAGAGCCTGAAGGAACACCAGGAGAGGATGTATCTCAAGTAATATATTCTCTTCTGGAGCTCCCCAGAAGCACATACGCTACTTCATGGGCCTGTGCAGAGAGTAGGACATGGCCCTGCCTCCTTGCTACACCCTCTCTGGCAATTTGCTTGCCAGGGAGAGTAAGCAGCAACCAGGAACTGCTATTGTAACTGGCCCTCGTGCAGGCTATGCAAGGGTGGAGGCCTTCTCCTGTAGCACATCTCTGATCACAATCTGGCTCAGGCTGAGAAGGATGCCTATTGATGTGCACAAGGGACATGTCTTACTGCTTTCAAATGCGAAAGATCAGCAAGCAAGCTTTTGAGGGAGACTATTAGACCTTAACCACATTTGGAGTGCTCTATTCTGTTATTCATCACTTTGTCATCTTTAAAGGGGCAATACCAAGTTAAAATACTACGACACACAAAACTACCTCCTTACCTGTGCACTGACAACATTTAACATTCTAAAAACATTTCAAAACCCTAGAGTCTAGTCACTTCCTTGAAATAAATGTGCATAGGGAACACCCTCTCCAATATTTGGACCTCAGGCTACTGAAGCAAGACAGGATGGGACAGGGAGTTTGTGCATTACTTTCTTCCCGCAAAGACCTACTTGGCAGCTGAAAAGTGTTATCCAAAAAAGAGATGTAGTTGGTTTGTGGCCCCCACTCCATCCTCTTCATGGCAACTCCAGGAAGAGGAAGTGCTGGCAAAACTGTGCCAGGGGAGCCACACAGATGGGAGTTAGAAGAAGGCAACGGCTTCACAGCTGGTGCAGAAACATCCACATAGATACCCCTGGCCCCCTGAAGATTCTGGGGCTCTGTGGGCTCAGGGACAGATGGCAAATCCTCTTATTTATTAGTGTTTATTTGGGTGGAAGGGAGAAGATCTAGTATTCCCAGAACAGTTTGGCAAAGACTCTTCCCATGGGTATTTCTACAGGAGAGGGTGATCAGACCTTCAAGCTGGTTGTCAATTAAGCAGTTTGTTGTCTTTCTGCACTTCTCAGTTTATTGACTCAAACTAAACTAGTTGATTTTGTTTATTATCAATACAATGCTGCTGACCATGCTGCTCTGCAGGTAGCTCAAAACGTTTTCCCGCAAACATTCCCTCAAATAAAAAACAGTGAATTCAAAATTGTGCCTGTATTCATCACATCTCTTCGTATTCACTTTCCATTGCTATTTTAGTGATGGAGTTTCCTGGCAGGAATGCTCATAGGAACAGAGTTTTAAGCAAAGATCAGAAAACATTTACAAATAAGGTCTGAAAATAATTGGAGTTTTCAAGAACAGGTTGGACAAAAACCTATCAGGGATGGTCTAGGTCAGGGGTAGGCAACCTATGGCACGAGTGCCAAAGGCGGCATGCGAGCTGATTTTCAGTGGCACTCACACTACCTGGGTCCTGGCCACCGGTCTGGGGAGCTTTCCATTTTAATTTAATTTTAAGTGAAGTTTCTTAAACATTTTAAAAACCTTATTTACTTTACATACAACAATAGTTTAGTTATATATTAAAGACTTATAGAAAGAGACCTTCTAAAAACGTTAAAATGTATTACTGGCACGCGAAACCTTAAATTAGAGTGAATAAATGAAGACTCGGCACACCTCTTCTGAAAGGTTGCCGACCCCTGGTCTAGGTTTACTTGGTCCTGCCTCAGCAGAGGGGGCTGGGCTTGATGACCTCTTGAGATCCCTTCCTATGATTTCTATAATTCTATATATAAACACTAGCAATCGCACTCAAAATTTGATCTGTTATGCTCAGCTAACCTGAGTATGGAAAAATACCACATGACCTACACGTCCAATCATAACTAACCAACACATCACATTTTGGATTTCAAATACAGCAAACTGCAAGTGAACAATCTTAAGATCAATAATAATTCATGTAAGCAAATAATTTTAAACAAATACATTCAAAGAAAATTGCAAAAGGCTCACAAACATTTGAGGCTCAATTCAGCACAAATTATGTATTAATTACTCAGATCTAGTTGCAGACACACAAGGGGATGTTTATTGCTGAATAGTCTGGTTTTAATTGTATTTGGTTTACATTTCAGGAAGCTATTTCTATTATTAGCTTTTATAAAACCTTTAACAAAAAATAAAGCTTGGGCCAAAACTACATGGCAATGATCCCTTCAACTGCACAAGCATATGTAGTAACACTGGTGTCCAGACATTTTCATGCAGTTTTAGGCGTACGTGCATGTGTGGTCTGAAGCCTGATGCCATCAATGTCACTTTCTAGACTGTTAAAACATGCTGCAGTTTTGTTCAGTTTTCTGCCCAGAACAGCAATTACTAGCTCAAGATTATTTTATTCATTCATCCAAAACTTCTTTCAATGATCAATCCTGCCCCATTTCTTTGGTTGATTATATCATCACGTCCTAGGCCTGAGAAAACCCACAGTAAGGATCTTGATGGCTCAGGAAATAGAACCCAACAACTCCAGACCAGTAATCTGAACCTAGTTCCACTTGATAGTGACCAAAGATTGGTACCATTGGATGACTGCACAGCATCTTATCTGAAGTGAGTTGGTGTTCCATTTCCTACTGGCTATAGTAATTTTGTTTCCTGGCCTTTGGCTGGAGAGCTCTTTGTGCAATGTCAAAAAGTTCTTTTCATTTGATTCCACCAACCACATCCATATCCAATATATTTCTAGGCTTCCTCGTGTTTCTTAAAGATGTTGTGTGAATTTTCTTTTAAAACTGATTTTGAACCCAGATGATTTTGTGTTCGTTTGAATTTTTGCTACTTGGTTTTTTTGAGAGTGTGGTTTGTTTTGTTTGCGTTACTTTGGAACTAACAGGAATGTTGTCTTGTCTGACAATCTACTGGAGGACGTCCTGGGGGTCTCAGAGCAGGTATATTGTTAGCTCTCACGCATTACTGAAGGAGTGAAGGTGTTCAGTGACACCTTTTCTCCAGAATGTTTAATAGTAAGTGAAGAAGGTGCTCACAAAAATCAAACAGTTTTAAACAGTATGACTAAAAATCCCTTTCCCTTTCAACTGCGCTCAAGTCCTGGAAGGGCATCATTTCACTAACTCTTTAGTCATCATAGAACCTTCCCGGTTAGACAGGATCTGAACTTCAAATGTAACAAAGAAGTAGGAAAAACCCATGGGTTTGCTTTTGGGGGCAGGGGGGAGCAGTGGTGGAAATCAAGCCTTCTTTATACATTATAAAGAATAAAACGTGGCACAAAACCATTTTTTTCCTTTCAGGTCACCTTAAAGTCTAGGAAATAGCCAAAATCTCATAGCTTGTCCTTATTATAGAAGCAGCATAAGGCTCGAATCTTCTGCCCCACTCCCAGTTTTGACAGATCTTTACAATACAGTTGACAGAATAAAACCCACCTTTAAGCATATTTTAAATCATATCTTTCTATTTTTTGTTAAGTGCAAGCCTGATCTAATGCTCTTTGAAGTAAACAGAAGTAGGCTTTGGCTGAGGCCCTAAGTAAGAAAAAATGACTACTATATACTTTCTATTGCTTGTCTCCTCCGGATGGATACACTGATTTTTTACTCTTCCTGTAATACAATTCTTGTATTTCATTAAATATTCCTTGTGATTTAAACATTAATAATAATAAAAAACAGAAGTAGGTGTCTTTTCTATTGCAATAGTTTTGCTGTGATGCAATTTGAAAGTGCTTTGCATGTTCACATTACATAAACCCATTTTGCAATAGTATTTTATGTGGAACACAATAAGAGAATTCCACTGAAGGTTTTCAGAGAACATTACTGTAGGTGAATTGTCACTACATCCAACTTCAAGGTATTTTCATTTTCAATACCTTCTGAAACAATGGAAGTCACATTGCTAGAGTATTTATCTAAACCCAGAGATACTTTAATTTCTGTGAAACTAATGCAGTCAGAACACCTATAAATTTTTCCAAACGCCCATTTTCACATATTTATAGCTTCATGTGAATTTTAACTCATGGTAGTAATGAAGAGATTGTATTCTTGGAATACTAGTTTTATGAATTCACCCTTAAGTCATTCATGTTTTCAGTGCTTATCCAGACAAGACATTAACTGAATATCACCTTATTCATAAGATATGTTTCAGTTGAATATTAAGCCAAAAGCTACTGAATAGAAAGACATGTTTTTACAAGACAAGTTGGGAAACTGACAAAAATATTAATATATGCTGTTGAATATTATTTTTATATTCTATTTTAAAGGCTACCTACACTTCTCTCCATCTACTACAACTCCATATCCATTCACAAGACATTAAATTAAGAGAGGTTGTATAGAGCAGTGATATTTAATCTTTTCATGCCTAAGTACTGTAACCCCCACTTTCCTCCCTGGATTACTCGGGAGCAGGCAACACTGACCTGTGTGCCTGGGCGCCTGATGTTGTGGACATTAAAGGAGATCCTGAGTATCCCAGTGGTGATGTTGGATAGGTGTGAATCCTCTATCCACCCCTCTGCTGCAGGCCCTTTACTCCTAAAGGAATTTAAAATTGGCGGTGCCTCCACCTGGCTGGCCCCTGTACACACTCAATGGCGTGCCTTGGGAGTCTCGGAATAAACCCCTTCAAATACTAATAGTAATCTGTGGCATGGGTCTAATTCAAAAATACCAATTATAAATAGTATACATCCAATATACTTAAATTAGAGTTAATGCACCTTTACTTAACAATTTAAAGAAACAGGGTATAACCGACTAAGATGAAATGTCACTACTAATTTAAATCCACAGGGGGCAGTTGAATAAAATCAATTAACAAATACAGTATACAGTAATAAATGAAACTTATCTAACTGGCATTTACCCCACCCCTGGAGTGTACACTCCTCTGGATTTCAGAGTCCTAGACACTTCGCACTTGGAGATCTGCAGCTGGAGACAGCGCTCTGTTGGTTCTGTGTATCGGTCCAGCCAGGGCAACAAGCTGCACACCCCCTCTGAAGATTGGAGTTGGTCCCACCAAATGTCAGCAGCTCTGGGTCCTGGTTTGATGGGAAAATCACTCTGCCTCTCCTCAGACTCAATCTCTCAGCCGTGCCCCTTCCCTTGCAAGTACTTTCCCAAACAAGAGTGGGGGTTGCTCGCAGTTCCTTCACTGCAGGCCCACCTCAGTCAGCTCTGGGCACAGCAGACTCTCTCCTCTGGCTCCAGTGAAGCCACCAACCATCTCTGAAGCTCCCTGCCCGATCAAAGCCCCTGCAGGCTCTCCGCAGCGGCTTCTGAGCAGCAGCTCCTGGTATGGACAGAGCTCCACACCAGCAATCTGGCTTCTCTCCTGGCTCCCTACACAACCTGGGGGAGTTGTAGTCGCTAAGGCTAGATCTTCCCAACCTGAACACTCCCAATAAAGTTCAGAGGCCCCTCTAGTAAAGGGGGCCTACACTACCAACTAAAATCTATTTGAATGTATAGAGCCTTCAGTACTAGTCAGTTTAACTCTAGCTCCTTAATTTATCAGGACAGTTTCAATCCACACACTGCAGTAAACATCTGAATAGAAAAACTGTACATTTATATTAGCCAATTATTTTCCTCAATGAATGGCATTTAATGCCTAGCAAAATGGGGTCCTGGGCCATGACTAGGGCTCCAAGGCATTACAGTAATATCAATAATCACTAATAATAGAACCACCTGATGGATGACATGGTTGTTCTCTGAGTGGCTCTGAAAAAATATCAGCTATGAGAAAATGTCAAATGCAACAATTTAGACAAACTGGTAATTAAATTCCTGGTAAAAACAGATTTCATTCTCAGAACTGCACAAGCATCACTTGTGACATATAGACACTTGAGCTCAGATATTTACGGAATTCTCTGCACTACAGTGCTCTACAAATCAGCGAAGCAGCTAATATAACAAAACAGAGACCCCATGTGAAGGCAAATGGCTGGTAAGAAAATCTGGCTACAAGAGCCCTGTCCATCAGTGCCAAGAATTCTGTAGGAGTCACCTGCGAGCAGAAATGGCATCATACAATATTTGGAGTACACATAATAGAGGATCACGATTGCTAGCATAAAGCTTTCATGCATAAGTTACATGCTGATACATTTTGCTTGGTTGAATAAGACCTAAAAGATATTTGGCCGACTATTCTCTTTAAGTGTGATGACAGAGAACATCAGCTCTGGGGGAGGAAGGAATAAAAGAGAAAGAAAAATGATCCAAGGCCAAGTATTTTCAAATTTAGGTGCCTAAAGTTAGGCACTTAAGTCCATGTTTAGACACCTTAAAAAAAGGTGCCCTGATTTTTAGAGGTACTAAGCACCAATGAATGTCACTGAAGTGAGCAGCAGGTGGTCAGTACCTCTGAAAAATCACCCCCTTTTTTTTTTCCCTCACACAGCGTCACCCAGACCTTACACATATTTGGAGAACTGCCCCTTGTAACTTTTTTTTTTTTTAATTGCTGGCCACAATGAATAGATCACATCACAAGCAGCTGAGTTCCACTTCTGCCAGGTGGCTCAAAGGTTTCCCCTCTCCCACAACCAAAATAAGTCATTTTAAATGTCCACATAAGGTTTTTCACAAGGTTAACTAAACCCATGCAAATCTGTGAGTAGACAAGCCCTAAGGCTGTAAGCTAACTGACCCTGAAGGCTGACTGAAGTCAAGAGGGCTCCATCCAGGCACAGGGGTTCTGCCCTTCTGCATTAGCTTGGCGTAGGCCCCAAATGCCCGGCTCCCGTTCAAAACTGAAATTATTGGCCCATTTACAGCAATTCAGTTAAATTAGTGACCACACTTCCTTATTTCAAAAAGGACAGATAAACGTTTGAGTCTTCCATTACAACAGTACCTTACATGTATGACTCAACATACTGGTCAGAGTTTCCATTGCCCTTGAAGGACTTATTCACAGCATTACTGCAACACCTGGCTGCATCAGCAGAGATAGAAGTCTATCAATTATACACCCCCATTTGGGTGAAAGAGGCCAGATTAACCCCAAACAAAAAACATGTGGATTGCTAGTGACACTGGGTCTGCTTCTGCTCTGAATGAATGAAAAGGGAGTATTGCCATTGATTTATAGAACAAGAACTGGAACTCATTGTTACAGGAAAGGAGCTCTCCTAAACCTGAAAGCTAAAAGAAGCAGGAAAGGATACAAAAATACAAGTTGCAAAAACTCTGAAAATCTTTTGATATGAACTATTCTCTAAAAGTAGTAAAGTATTTCATGGTACAACATGAAAGCCAGGACTTGCCTCTTCTACAATACTACAAATCTATGCATGCCATCAAAATTCTGCAGTAGTCTACAGTGCCTTGAGGGGGGTCGTTTAGTGGACTATGCATCGGCCTTGAAATCCCCTGACTCCCTGCAAACACAACTCAAATTTCAACAGGGTCAATTCAGGATTTCATCCTTCTGACCTAGACAAATTGAATAAATGTGCACTCCACTGTGTGGGGCTTTAAACACTTCCATTCTGTCTGTACCAAGTGGACATCAAAGGCACTATAAGAGTGGGATGCTTTTCACAAGACAAGAAGTTTGTGCTGGTGTTGTTTGGCCACGTTTTTTGCACTCCCCCAGACTGTACAGGATGCTGTGCAACCAACATCCAATCTGGACTACTGAGAGATGGTTGCATTTCAGTGGTGCTGTATAGCAAGATTTGGCCTCCTTTGATATTAAAGATGTGAAATAAATATTAAATATTGCTACAGGAATAGCCCCAGATACTGCAGGAGACGTGAGCCGGAGCGACATCGTGCTTCGACTACAAGAAAGGGACCAAGAGACTTTGTCTGTTGGACCTACGGTGACCAGATAGCAAATGTGAAAAATTGGGACGGGGGTGGGAGGAAATATAAGAAAAAGTCCTTTATATCAGGACTGTCCCTATAAAATTGGGACATCTGGTCACCCTAGTTAAACCATATGATCTGGAAACATAAACTCCCTGAACTTTAAAACTCACCAAATGAGGGTCAAATCCATCTTCATCATCATATCCACTCATTATACTCCACACCTGAACATAGCCATTATATGAACAACTTACCCTCATAGCTCAATGTCTGAAATTGACCCGTCAACCTTTTACCCCCCATCGGGGATATTGCAGATTATGTATTCCTTATGCCCCCGATCTTAAACCCGTGATAATCTGTACGTTATTCCCCGATAACCAGAAACGTCTACGCTTAAACTCTGTCCCGTTCACTTTTTTTTAAAACATCATCTTAATAACATGTTTCTCAGAGGCAGGGGCTTTAGGGCTCCCTTTCAAGAGCTCCCGGGCGAGGTACCTTTTATTTCATGTTTTTTTACATTTGACAGCACACAACGAGCCCCCAAATCACCCCGTTTTATTCGTTTCTTTTTATGCCCATCCACCAAAACCGCCCGAGCACTGCCCACTCCCGGGCCCCGCGCGCCCCCTAACCCCCGCCGCACTGGGCTAGAGCCGGAACACGAGCGGGAGGGAGACCCACCAGCAGCCTCCTGCCCTCGCCCAGGCCGGTGCTCTCCTCCCAGCAGCCGGGAACCCCGTCTCCGGGGGCAGAGCCGGCGGGGGGTTCCCAGGCGGCGCGGTTCGCTTTAACGCCCGGACAGTACCTGGATGAGGCCCTGGCGGAGTAGGGCCGTGTGAACGCAGCCGGGCACGTCCCCGCTCAGCACCACCGAGCCGTCCCCGTTGCCCAGCCGCCAGCTCCCCCGCAGGCTGTGCCCCGCCGGGCCGGGGGGGCTGCCAGACAACGCCCCCCGCCCCCCACAGGCAGCCAGCAGCAGCAGCAGCAGCCGCCGCAGCATCGCGGGGGCCCGGGCTCGCCGGAGGGGGCGCGGGGCTCTGGAGCTCGCGGGGTGAGGGGCTGAGCGCAGCAGCCACCGCCGGTCTCCGCCTTCTGCCGGCAGCAGGGCGCCTGCGCCGCCCCTGCGCCCGGGGAGCGACACGCGAGAAGCCCCGGCCCCGGCCCCGGCCCGTCTTCCGGGTGCAGAAGAGCCAAGGCCGCTGGCCCCGCGCAGCGCCGGGGGAGGGGAGCGAGGAGACGCCGTCCTGGTCTTTCCTAGCGCTCGTTGGGTCAAGGCACTGGGGGCAGCGGCAGCCCGGCTGCACTCCTCGCCCGCGGCGTGTTTTACTCCGAGACACGCTTGGGGGAGCAAAGCTTGGGCCGGAGTCGGGGGTTACAGCTGGTGGCGCTTGGAAATAGGCCTGGCAACTCATTTCCCTCCCTTCAGGTCCTGCTGCTCACAGGACCCCCCCTGGGAGCGCCTCTCCAGCGCTGATCTGTTTCTAGCCCCCCCCCCCCTTTTCAGCATCGAAGGCGGAGGTGCTGGCAAGTGGGGGTGTTGTTAACGCAGAGTAACGAAGTGGGGAATACACGCGGCAGGGTGTTTGGGGAGAATTTAAGATCAAGAGGCTGAGCGCCATACTATACACTCATTAAAATACTGTAAGACTTAGGGGTAGCAGGTTGGTGAACCTGTGTTGAAATTCAATGTGGATCAGTTTACATAGACTTTATAAGCCATACAAGCCAGTCAACATTACTTTTAGGCCAGGGAGAGTGGTTGAAACAATAATTAGAAATAAATCAATAATGGACAACCCACCCTGGCTTGTCTAAGAGAAAGCCATCTCTCTCATTTACTATAATTCTTTAACACAATAGTTGATATAATTTACATAGACTTTGAAAAGGCCTTTCACAAAGTCCGTCACCATAAACAATGACAGAAACTAAGCCATCATAATGCAAAGTTAGATACAATCATAGAAGTGGAGAAGTTGAAGGGTCCTGGACAGAAATTAACAGAAAATTAAAGTAGGAATAAATTATCAGTTTTTCTCCCTGGGAAAAAACTAACAGCGGTATCTCCCACACTTCCATACTCAGCTCAGTATTGTTCAATACATTTAACAGAAGTTTAGAAAAGGGAGCCAGTCAGGTAGCAAAATTTGCAGAAGACAATTTAAGTTTGTTAAGACTATAGAAAATTATGAGGAATTTGTAAGTTACCAAACGAAGCATGAGAGCTGGGAAACACTATGGCAGGTGAAATTCAATGTGGATCAGTTTACATAGACTTTATAGGGCCTTGAGTTCTCTTCTCCAGGCTGTTTTTGCAAAATTTTGTTCAGCTGGAATATTTTTTCCCCCACGAAGGAGCACATGCCTTTGCCTGATGTTCTCTATCCAGCCTGACTTTTACTTTAAAAGAATTGAAAAAGCTGTGAAATCAAGATAAAGCTCACATTCATGGTGAAGCATAATTAACAGAATGCATTACTTTGTAAAACAAACCATTCTTATTAGATTTATACATTTGTAAAAGGGAAGGAATGGATGATCTTGAGCCAAGAGATCTGGGTCCTATTCTCAGCCCTGTTGTGAGAGCCTGGATAACCTTGGTAACTTACACAGACTTCCTTTGTGATCTTACTGACCCCTGTCTGCATTTTCCCCATTTGAAAATAGGACAAATGGACCAGCACAGGCAGCAACAGGAGGTAAGTTGAGCCTTCCCTTTTTAGGCGCATGTAGCCAGTTTGGCTCCTGAGCCAGGTTATATTAGTCCTAAGGGTTGCTCTAACTTGTGCTCCTGCTTCAGTGGCCCCTGTGGACCACTTCAGGGGCACAGAATTACCAAGGCATACAACCTCCTTTTCTCACCTCTGGCCTGTCCCCGACCCACTGGCCCCTATGGTGGCAATGCAGAGTCCTCCTCTTCCATGGTCCCTTGCATGGTCTTATGGTCCCCGGTGTGGGCAACACCAAACTGGCTTAGAGAGGCCAGAGGCAATTGTGACCCCGAGCCAATAACTTCAGTGGTGCAGAGGGATTTGCACTGGTCCTCTGCACCAGGAAGATTCACATCATGACAAGTGTACTGTGCTCTCTGAGAGCTTCATATGGACAAAGCCACAATAAGTGAAAACTATTTAAATTCCACATAACCCCTTTCAAAGTGTACAAATAAAAGGGATCCTAAAAACTCTATGGTTGGTTGTAATCAGTACTGTCACCTCCAGCTCAGGCTGCTGTATTTCTGTAGTAGCCATGACTCAGACCAAAGCTGCTCAACAGAGATATTAGCAACTTAAAGGAAAACTTTTCTAGTGTATGCACTCAGCTATGAACAGACTAGAAAGCATTTTTTTTTTTTCCAAACTGCCAATTTCTTTGAGCTGACAGTGACTTCCTTCTAAGACACGGCTTATAATGAAATGGAAGGTGCACATTTAGGGTTTCCTGTGCTTTTAAAAATATATTTAGTTGATTAAAATTAGTGTAATTATTTTCCAGTGCCAGAGTACATGTTGATCTGTGGGAGCTTAAATTTGTCCACAAGTTCTATTTTTTTATTCCATAATCACACATTTTGGAGTCTTTATGAGGCTGGCACTTGGCTGCCTCAGGCCTGCCTATTTAAGAAAACACTATGAAGAGCAAGAAGGGAGGTTAGAAGTGTTTAAAAACTAAACATTTTAGCAAGTGCTTTTAATGGAGGCATTTATATGTACACACACCATTTTGAAAACTGTATAATCAGAACAGGAGTTAAATTGTATTTTAAAAAGTTGATGCAGATGCATATAAAGGTGGTTTCATGTACATATATGTGGAACCTACAAGACATGCAAAGACATTCCCCCATTTGAATGACAGATGCTGGAGGTCTCATAGTGCAAGGGGTAAAGCATCCTTGAAATTTCTAAATATTATAGATGAAAATTTCCTAACTCAAAAATGTTGCATCCAAGATGGGGGAGTTCTATATTAGACTTTGTCTTGACCTATAAAGAGGAACTAATCACAGAAATAAAAATTAATGGTAACAAGTACAAGTGATCATGACTTGATCACATTTATAATGTGCAAACAGAATAAAGTCCAGAGCAGTGACATATCTACACCCAGTGCTTTAAAAAGGTCAATTTTACAAACCTGAAAACAATTATGAGTCATATCATCTGTGAGGAAAAATGTAAACAGAAAAATGTGAATGATAATTGGGAATTGTTTAATAACACTTTACTAGATGCCCCAAAAGCCACAATTGAGGAAGGCCATATTGGTTAAAAAAACAAAAACAAAACAAACAGACCTGGTTTAGAGGGATAGTGAAGACAGCAAAATAAAATAAAAATAATAAATGGAAGAAAGGGAAAGCTGATAGTAATGAATATAAATCAGAAGCTAGGACTTGTAGAAAATTGATACGGGAAGCAAAGGGACACAACTCTGCCGGCCACAGATTTAACAACAATAAGGACATTAAGTATATTTTGAACAAAAAGAATCCTAATAATGGTATTGGTCCATTACTAGATGAAAATGGTAAAGTTATCAATAATGAAGAAAAGGCAGACATGTTCAATAAATATTTCTGTTCCGTATTTGGGGGAAAACAGATGATGTAGTCATATCATAGGCTAATACTCTTTCCATTCCACTAGAATCTCACAAAGCTATTAAACCACAGCTACTAAAGTTAGATGTTTTAAAATCAGCAGGTTCCGATAACTTGTATCTAAGTTTTAAAAGAGCTGTCTGGAGAACTCTCTAGACTGTTAAAGATGATTTTCAGTAAGTCTTAGAATATTGGGAGGAAATTCCAGAAGACTGAAAGAAAGCCAATACTGTGGCAGTATTTTAAAAGGGGATGATTTAGGTAATTATAGATCTGTCAGTCTGACATTGATCCTGGACAAGATAATGAAGCAGCTGATATGGGACTAAAATAATAAAGAATTGAAGAAAGGCAAATCATTAATACTAAATCAGTTCATGGAAAATAGATCCTGTGAAACTAAGCTGGTTTTCTTTTATGAGATTACAAGTTTGGCTGCTAAAAGTAATAGTGTTGACATAATAGACGTAGACTTCTATAAGGCATTTGACTTGATACCACATGCCATTTTAAAAAACTAGAATGAGTTAAAATTAACATGGCACACATTAAATGAATTAAAAGCTGTTTAACTGATAGGTCTCGATGTAAATATAAACAGAAAATCATCATTGAGCGGGTGTGTTTCTAGTGGGGTCCCACCGGGATTTGTTCTTGGCTCTACAATAGTTAACATTTTTATCAATGACCTGGCAGAACACAAAATCATCTCAGATTAAGTTTGCAGAGGACACAAAAACTGGGGGAGTGGTACAAAATGAAGACGACAGGTTACTAATATAGAGCGATCTGAACCAATGATAAGCTGGGTGCAAGCAAACAGTATGTATTGTAATATGGCTAAATGTAAATTTAGAAATATCTAGGAGAAAAATGTAGGCCATATTTACAGGAAGGCGACTGTATCCTGAGACACAGTGACTGAAAAAGATTTGGGGGTGGAGGTGGATAATCAGCTGAACACAAGCTCCCAGTATGACACTGTGGCCAAAAGAACTAATGCAATCCTTGGACGCATAAACTGGAATCTCATGTAGGAGTAGAGGGGTTATTTTACCTCTGTATTTGGCACTGGTGTGACTGCTACTGAAATATTGTGTCCAGTTCTGGGATCCACAATTCAAGAAGGATATTGATAAATTGGATAGGGTTCAGAGAAAAGACATGATTTATAATAAGCTAAATAGACTGCGGTCTTTGAGTCTAACAAAGAGAAGGGGTGCTTATTAGAGTCTATGAGTACCTACATGGGGAACAAATAATAAAGAGCTCTTCAATCTAGCAGAGAAAGGTAAAACACGATCCAATGGCTGGAAGTAGAAGCTAGACAAATTCAGACTGGAAGTAAGGCTTACATTTTTTTTAGCTGTGAGAGTAATTGGAAAGTTGTTCCAATGGTTAAGGTTCATGATAGATTCTCCATCACTGACAATTTTAAAATCAAGATTGGATGTTTTTCTAAAAGATATTCTCTGGGAATTATTTTTGGGGGAAGTTCAATGGCCTGTGTTATACAGACTAGATGATCACAATGGTCCCTTCTTGAATTGGAATTTATGAACAGCATGACATTATTTTTGTCCTCCACTCCCACCCCAATATGTGTTTCTCACTCTTGTTTATGGTCTAAAATATAGACTGTAAACTCTTCAGGGAAGAGAACATGTTTTTAAGTCCGTAAATCTCCTAGCATATCTTTGGACACTGAATAGTTAATAAAAATACTAATAATGACTATACATTATAATGCTGTTCTTTATCCTTATGTATTCAAGTCAAGTAAACGCTGAAATGAAGTAAGGCCAGTCTGACTGTCAAGTGACAACATGTTGTTGCAGCTGCTATGCAAGATTATTAAGTTTGAAAGTGAAGTGCAGGTGAGAAAGGGATAGGAACACTATAGAATTCCTTTACCACTCTGCCTTTAACTCAACCAGCTTAGCACATGTTAAAGTGTATGTTACATTGTTTATGCTAGACAGAACATGTTGGAATGCATTAGCAAACATACCTTTACATCTTAGTCTACTGCAGTTTCTCAACCGTTTCAGGTTGGCTCCCCTTTATTGGAAGTCAACAAGTTTTGCAATCCCCTTTCATTTACTGTAAAAATAGGAGAACAAACTATCAGTGATAACCATATATAAATTTATTTGTATGTGTATTTTGAGAGGTCAACAGAGAATACTTGATCTTGAAGGTTATGGGTGCGCAGGAGCAAAATTTCCTTTGCTTTAGATTGTAATAAAATTCTCAATACCTCAAAAGACCCCTGATTGCCTGGGGGATGTCACCCACCAGTTGAGAAATACCAGTCAAAACAAAGCCCCTTATGTCACTTTAAGAACAACCCCCTTCTGGCCAGCCAGTTGTCAAGGGGCTACCCAACATAAGTGAGGGTATCTGAATCAGAGATCTTGTTAGACTATGAGGTACAAGCCATACTGAATCATCTTTAGTTACCATTTTAAGTCACTCCAGCGCTTGAAGGAAATGAACATGTGGATTCAGCCACATCTTAGCAAACATGTGCATTGTGTGTGTTCCCTTGTAAAAAGTATATCAGCTGTGAAATGGTAAGGGACTATGCAGCTCATGGGTTTGGTAATGGGATGTAGAGCTTTTCACCTCTAACCTGCTGTTTCAGATCCAGCCCAGGTCTAAAAGTTACCCTCTAATGGTTATTCAGTGACCTATGTGCAATAATTCTGGTGGTCACAATCCAGTTCCCAGTGCTCAGGAATCCACATGACTGAAAAGGTCAGTGGTTTGAGCATTGGCTTGCTAAACCCAGCGTTGTGAGTTCAATCCTTGAGGGGGCCATTTAGGGATCTGGGGCAAAAATCTGACCGGGGACAGTACTTGGTCCTCCTAGTGAAGGCAGGGGACTGGACTCGATGACCTTTCAAGGTCCTTCCAGTTCTATGAGATAGGCATATCTCCCTATATATAAAGATAAATAGTGAAAGTCAGTCTTCAGCAGTGTTCCCTCTCATTTTTCCCCACACATGTGCACAATGATTTTTGTTATGTGCACCAATATGGAGGTGGTGCGTCACACATCACCTCCATATTGGTGCACATAAAATTCCTGTGGCAGGGGTGGGGCCAAAGGGTTCGGAGTGTAGGAGGGGGCTCAGGGCTGGGACAGAGGGTTGAGGTGCCGGGGGGCAGCTTCAGGACTAATTTTCCCTATGTACTAAATTCACAAACGAATTAAAATATTGAAACAAGACAATGTTGCTTCAAAGAGATCCTACTGGATATTATTTCTACACTGAAGCAGGGTTTACAAGAAACTGAGTTTTGACTCCATTACAGTACAACTGCATGGTTTTTGTTTTGTTTTGAAGTTGTTCAGCAAGTCATGTGGTAGTCGTTCCCGGTAAGAAGGAAATTGCATTTAAAGATGTTTACTGTACTTCCGTGTTTTGTCTTTTTTTTTTTTTTCTTCCTAAAGGCAGGCTAAAGCTGCACAAAGAAAATACACTGCTGTAATTAATTATGCTGAGAACATGCTATTTCCTTGTTCAAGGTTTATAATGAAGTTAAAACATGCCTCCGATTTTTTTCCTTCAAATAGTTTTTACTGTGCCATAAGAGTTTAAAGATAAAACTACAAACTTCTGTACCCATAGAAAGAGGTAATGCAGTTATCTTTGTTTTTTGTTCCCTGCTCCATCCTTTTCTATAATGCCACAAATTTTGGCTTTTAAAATGTCAGTTTTATGAGACTTTAGGTCAACAGATATTCCTCATCAATTCTGAGACAAAGCCCACGGGCAGAGCTCTGCTTTCTGTTGCACTGAAATACATTCAAAATAGCTCCACTGACAATGGATTAACAGCAGAATTTGAGCCAAGATTTTTTTTCCAGAGCAATCTCTATTGTTATCATTAACATGCTGTAGAGTCCTTCCAGATCATGAATGTTAGAAAGTGGTAAAAATTCACCCTGGTACAGGGGGTCCATGCAATACATATTGCAACAGCTAAGGGCTTGTCTACCTTAGAGATCTGTGTATTGCTGTGGCAGTACTGGTGCAAGCTCCCATGATAAATGTGCTGCAGTGCTGTAAAGTGGAACATGCGCTGATTTGACTTAACCCAGTTCCATCATACCAAAGGAAGCCCCATTTTACACCAATGCAGTATATCATCTATACTCCGCCCTGGCGGATTGTGACCTGGGCGTGGCTTCAGTGTTCCCATAGTCCTGAGAGCAATGCAGTCAGGAGTCTTGCATTCCTGGTAGGGTCGCCCAACGCATCAAGGTGAAAGGTGAGGTTCCAGACGAACAGCGATCCAACCCTCCACCCCCCTCAACGGCAGCACAAGAGGATGGAAAGAAGTTCTCTCAATGGTTGTGAAGGCTGCAGCAGGATGGCAGTCTCCCATCATCTTAGTTTCCTTGCCGTTGGATTAAGATCTTCATCCTGTCAAGGACCTCGTGGACCCTGGTATGTAACGGTGTCTCCACGTTAAAAGAAATCATGCACAGGTGTCTTCCATATTCATGACCAAATCCTATGGTGATCGGCAAGTGGCAACGGGAGCAGGCAGTGATGACCAGAAGCTCCTAGAAACGGACTGGCATGCAGGCAGAGGCTGTTAGATAGTTGTTTTTGCATTTGGACAGAGGCAGGAGTGCAACTCGGCAGCTGCAACTGAACTGCCCTTTTTAGGACCCACTGCACATCCCACATGGGGAAGGGGCAACAAAAGGTGCCCCATAGTCTGCCTCGCCTACCCTGACTGGATAACCATGTTCAGAGGGATTATCTAACTGCGCTCAAAACCAAACAATGAAATTTAGAACCTGGAACATTCAAACCCTGATGGACAACTCAAATAGTAACCAGCCAGAGCACAGAACAGTGATTGTGGCCAGAGAACTCAGGATATACGACATCAAAATTGCTGCACTGAGCGAGACCTGACATGTAGGAAAGGGACAGCTAAAGGAACAAGGTGGTGGTGGTTACACCTTTTTCTGGACAGGAGCAGGCGATGATAAAATGACGAATCCACAGTACTGGTTTTACCATCAAAAGCAAAACAACTCTCGGAACTACCAATTAGCAACAATGAATGACTCATGACTCTGCCTTACACTTGCCAAGAACCAGCATGCAACACTCATCAGAGCATCACTCCAATTCTTCAGGCTGATGATGAAACAAAAGTAGTATTCTATGCCAGCCTTGACCAAATTCTCTCCTCCATCTCCAAACACGACAAGTTTATACTCCTTGCTGATTTTAATGCAAGAGTTGGACATGATGTGGAGCTTTGGAATGGCACGATCGGAAAAGAAAGAGCGGGCAAGACCAATTCCAATGGAATTCTTCTCCTGACCAAATGCGCAGAACACTATCTAAATCAGCATGAACACTATGTTCCAAAGAACCAAAAGAACAAGTACAAGACATCATGGGGAAAAAACCCTATCCAAGCATTGGCATCTGATCAACTATGTATTGTCTGTGCTCATGACTGTGAAGATGTCCATGTCACCAAAGCGATGACTTGTGCGGATGATTGTTGGACAGACCATTGCCTCATCTGCTCCATTACTTCCATCAAACTTGCTTCAAAACAATGAATGCAGAAGAAACCAGCCAGACGAAAAATCAATATCAAGAGTCAAGGACCCAACCAAACCTGGCCTTTTTTGGCTGTGCCTCACCAAGAAACTCTGTACATGGCCTTAATCAAACCTCATAAAAGCATTTGACTCCATCAACCATGAGGCTCTGTGGCAAACTCTCCTCAAATTTGAATGCCTGCCAAAATTTGTTACCATCCTCTGATTCCTCCACGACAACATATCCATGATGGTCATCAGTAATGGATCTGAAATGGACCCATTCCTAGTTAAGACAGAAGTAGAACAAGGCCGTGTCATTGCTCCAACCCTCTTCGCCATCTTCTTTGGCGTCACCCTCCTTCTCATTGCTGACAGCTTCCCTCCAGCCTTGACATCCAATACAGATGGCAAGCTCTTTAATCTCAAATCATCTCCAGTCCAAGTCAGACTATTACTAAATCAGTCACTGAACTCCAATATGCAGACAACTGTGCTCTGTGCTCCCAGTTGGAAGAAGAACTTCAAAAAACAGCTGAGGCCTACAACCAACTAGACCTCACACCCAACACCAAGAAAGCTAAAGATCTCCATCAACAGGCTCCAAATCCCCAAGATCCTGCTCCCGCAATCTAGCCCGACAATGTCAAGAATGTCGAGCACTTCTCCTGCCTCAGCAGCTGTTGCCGAAAGTCAACATTGACGAGGAGATTCAACACCGATTCCAATGCACCAGTGTAGCTTTTGGATGCTTGAGAAAATATGTCTGAGGATCATGACATCAAGAACCAAGCCAAGCTTCTCATGTATCTCCTGGCTGTTATCCCTGCTCTCCTGTAGGGTGCTAAAACCTTGGTTGCATGCAGAAGGCATCTCAAGGCTCTTGAACGATACCATCAACTATGCCTCCACAAGATCTTCCGAATCAAGTCAGATGACTGATGCACCAGCATTCTGTGCCAAGCCAAAACTTCCAGCATGGAAGCTATGATCACTTGCCACCAACTCTATTGGGCTGGTCACATTCTTGGATGCCAGACAAATTGATTCCCGAAGCGGGTCATTTTCTCACAGTTGAGCCATGGCCAACAGACGAAGGGAGGGGGGAAAAAAAGCACTTCAATGACACCCTCTAAGCCAACAGCAAGAAGTGCAACATCAATATAAATTTATGGGAAACCCAAGCCTTTGACTGATTAAAATGGAGAAGGACCTTGTGGCAAGGATTCCACCATTTCAAGACCCAAGGGGGAAGACAAGCAACAGAGAAACAGGAAAGGAATGAACGTGCCACAGCCCAACTCAACAGTCCATATCCACCCCTTCCACCAGGAAATGTCTGCCCCAACTGTGATAAGATCTGTGGATTCCAGATGGGTCTCATTAACCACCTGCAGATCCACCGCACACTTAGGTGGTGTTTAGTCATGAGCTAGGTGTTTCTATAGTCATTCTCTCTCTGGGCCAGTGGGTAGGGCACTCAACTGGGATGTGGATGATATCATCATCAGACAAATTCCAAAGGGATGTGATCTCATTGTCGATTGAGCATCATCTGGCTTGATCTCTAGCTAGGTCCTTAAGGTGGACTGGCTGGATGTTCAGTTTATGTCCATCCCTGGCATTCTTATTACACCATGAAAGTTTTTGGCACCTGATAGCTGGTTCTGTAGCAGCATTAGTTGGTACAGATGCTTTGGAATTCATTGGTCTTCCATTCTAATAATAGGTCCATAACCAAGAAAGCCAACAAAACTAAACGACTGAGGATAGAGGTGGTTGCTAGGTTCATCTTTGAATATCCTCATTTCTAATCTTGTCCTGACACTTGGTATGGAGTAGCTGACAAAGACAACAAGAATCCAAAATGTCAATCTGGTGCTCTTCAGCCTTCCTCTGCACCCATGTTTCACTTTCGTACAACAGAGCTGGTATAATCATGGTTCTAGATTTGCAGCTTCATAGCAAATTTGAGGTCACGACATCCCCGCAGAGGCCAGCAAAGGACCAAAACATGGCAGCTGCTATGCAAATATCCACATCTTTTGAGCATCCTCCAGCATTGTCTATAACACTGCCCAAATATTTGACAGCGCCATCTGCTTGATGCCTGCATTAATCTGGTTATTATACTAGGGAAGTTTGTCTACCCTACCGAATTCATTATCATATGTCAATTCCACCAAGACATGACTGATCAAGTACCCTCATATGGTGGCCATTCTAAACCATTTCCCATAACTAATGAGGTGAAACAAGGCTGAGTGCTGCCACTGGCCCTTTTTGGTCTCTCCTTTGCTGTTGTTCTGAATTATGCAATGGACAACCTTCAAAAGAGGGAATATACAAGGTACAGAACTGATGGAAAACTCCTTAATCTCCAAAAGTTTACTGCAAAGACAAAAGTTCTTGAGGAACACACGTGAAGCCCTTTTTGTGGAGGATTTAGTCATAGTGAAAGTGACATACAGCTTATCCTTGACAGGTTCTCAGAAGCAACTAAACAGTTTGGACTCACCATCCGCCTGGAAAAAACTGAAGTCCTCTTCCAACCAGTTCCATCAATGATGAGCCAAGCATCATCAATATTTTTACATACCTTGGCCATACTATCTCAAGTGACAGTTCTGTGGATCAAGAAATATCAAGTAGAATATGAAAGTCAAGCCAGGCCTTCAGAAGACTTTGCCAGTGATCGCTTCACTTTTATATGGATGTAAAATATGAGCAGTTTACCACACACATTAAGCAACTTGAATAATTTCAAGTGATGTGTCTGCTCTGTTCTGAGGTCCACTTGTGAGACAATGTCTCAAAACACTGACATCCTTGAAAAAGCAAAAACAACCAGCATTGAGGAAATGATCATCAAAGCTCAGCTTAGACGGGCAGATTATGTTATCCGAATGGGTGGTGATAGACTCCTGAAGAAAGTGTCGTATGGCGAGCTGAAACTTGGAAAATGCAGGAGTGGTCAACAAAAATGCTTCAAACACTCCCATCAGCAGAATCTTACTTCATGACGCATAAATATTAATAACTTTGAAGACTCAGCCACAGACAGATCTGAACGGAGAGCAATTATCAATAAAGGTTGCAAACACTTTGAGGAAAACAGACACAAAAAACTGATTCAAAAAAGGGTCAAGTGTCATGTCAAGTCTTCAGTGAGAACCTGCACATTCCTGTGTTATATCTGTTCGCAGTCTTGCTCCTTATGGACCAGACTATACAGCCACATGAGAATACACGTGATGTCATGATGTCATTGACTGATATGACAGACAGCCATACTAGTAATTACACCTCAATTTGTGATGTAGACGTACATTTAGTTACCATTAAAGTCCCTGTTACAAATTAGACCAAACTAAAGTCCTGCCTACATTTAAGAAATGTGCACTGGCATAAGTTAGTCTGCTGCAACCCCCTAATGTGTACATAGTGCATCAATGTAGTGTGGTGTTTATACTAGTGAAAGTTAATACAGTAAATTGCATATCACATCAATGTAATTACACTGGTGCAAATTTCTCATATGTAGAAAGGAGCTAAGGGAACAGACTTATTGGCTCTTAGCCATATGTCATTAAACAAAATATTGGTCAAGCTCTTAAAGCCATGATATAGCTAGAATTATGTGTAATGCACTTAGTACATTAATAGCACTACAAAAGACACCCTTTTACATATTCACATGCGTAGGAAAAGACGCAAGTGTGTTGATGTTATAGCATATACAATAATAAAATTTGGGAAGACACTTCCATTCTGAACCTCATTCTGAACCATAAATGGTCTAAAAAGTATTTCCTTTTCAGTTTAAACTCCATGTTTGGGCTCAGGCCAAAAGTTACCGTGTTTGTATATTTCCAATAGGCAAATGTAATTTTTGCAGTCAATTATAAATAATACAATAGAGGAATTTGGAAAGAATCTGGTTTCTTCAAACTTACTCGTCACAAAAGCAATGAGCCTCAACTTAACCTATGAGAAAAAGCTGTGGGACTTTATTTTTTTTATTTAAAAAAAATATTTACAAAGGTATTGCCTCTTGGCCTGCCAGCTAAATTCTGCATCCTCGATGTAGTGGACAGAAACCTTCATTTGCTTAAAATATCTGCAGCTTTGACAATTACTACAGGTGATAATAGTATAAAAGACCACTGTTTCCCCAACGATAGAACAATTAGCTGAAATGGCAACGACTGCCTTAGAGAAACAATAGAAAAAACATTCAACATTAGCCAAGCCTACTGAAGGTGGTGCACAGAATTCTCCCTTTTATTTTAGCACTAAAAACTTGCTCACATTTACATGGCCACTGAACCTCACAGTTTGTTTTAGCCAATTCAGTTCTAACACATTTTGGGCCTGATCCACAGTTGGGCTAAGTTGCCATAGCGACACGGATTTCAGTTAAGCTCTGCTGATGTACTGCAGCTGCATCTGGCCCTTCACATTTAAATTTTGATTATGTGTTTCAGTTTCTGTTCAAATCTCCACTAAACACCAAGATAACTTGAACCAGCTTCAGCCTTAGATTTTTTTAAATTACAATATTTGTAAATATTTGGCCAATATTTCATTTAATTTTATTGCACCTATGAGTATATGTTTACAGAATACACTAATCAAATAGTGAAAAGATAATTAGAAGGATTTACCTCAAAGGACTTCCTCAGTCCTACAGAATTAGCTCATAATCTGAACAGGATATAAACATACATAAAACATAAGGTTATAATTCAAAGAAGTAGACAAAAAGTAGCCCTAAAACATCCCTGTTTTTCCAGTAAAAGTGAAAAGGACCCAACATTCTGGTTACACTGGACCTCTCAATCTTTTGATAAAGATTTACTATGGGTTGCTGTGTTTGCAAATATGGTGTTCCTTAGGTGTCTGGACCTGCCCCTTGAATGGTCCTAGACAGACCCAGATCAGTCAGTGGACCATTTGAATAGAAAGTTTCTGAATTCCCATTTGATTTGATAGGCAGCATTCCCCAAAGGATCCGGCCTATTGAATGCAGTGTTGCAGCTGTGTTGGGTTTACTGAAGTCATTCATAATACCTAGTGACATCAGTTGTAAACATGAGGTAGTTTCCCCAGTACTTTGATGTACAATTGTATATTCCCAAGCTCCATGGACCCTGCAAGTTCTGTCTTGGCCATGAAGGATTGTGCAGATGACAGGAGCATCTGGATCCATCAGCGTTTCTTTCACAGTCCTGTCAGAGCAAACTTTTGCTAATAGATAGAAATTGTCAATTTGTACGCCTGCTTATTCAGAGTCTTAGGGCTTATCATCATGTGCAGCTGTGCCACTTCTGTAGCACTTTAGTGAAGACGCTTCTATGCCAACACGAGAGCTTCTCCGATCAACATAGTTAATCCACTGCCCCGAGAGGTGGTAGCTATGTTGCTGGTAGAAGCTCTCTCCTCACCATAGCACTGTTGACACGGAGAGGTTAGGTCAGTTATAACTACATGGCTCAGGGGTGGTGATTTTTCACACCCTTCAGCGACATAGTTATACCAATATAGGTCTGTAGTACAGACCTGGCTTAAGTCACCTTAAAAATCTTGGTGCTACTTTAACCATGAGCTTTTATAAAAAGACATGTGACACACAGATTGTTTGGTTTGGTTTTGATTATGTAGGCTGAGCCTTTTTTAAAAATCACACATTGACCTCTCAGCACACAAGCTATGATTATTGCAATTACCTCAGCAGAGCTTATCTGCTAGTTGCAGCTTTTTCAGACGGCAGCAACATAGCTGAACACGCCCTGACTTCCTTACACTGCGTATCTATAGAGGCAGAGTGAGTGTAAATCATCATTTCTTTTCAAACCTTCAGTTGGATTACTGTTAATATCCAAGACCTCCTCCTTATCGTGTCCCAATATGTCTGCACTCCTACTGTCAAACCCCAATGTATGGCACTTGCTCTTCATTTCATCTCATTCATCCCTCTTTTTTAAATAAAACCTACAAAAATCATGTCAGCAACCCCAGCCTGCTTCCCTCGAACATAACCTTAGCAGTCCTGTATACATGGTAGTTCCTCTCCTTCACAGAGCCACTCAGACTGAGCCTCAGCAGCATTCCTTCTCAAAGCAGCTGTCTCTTCCTTAAGCAGCCAAGGCTCTCCCTCATTTCCCATCTCCATATAACCATTAGCAGCCCAAGCCATTTCAGTAGCACCCACCCAGAGTACCAGGATTAGCTGCCACTCCAAAACAATCTAGCCAAGACAGCCACCAGGAGCAGTTTCCCAGCCAGCGCCTGGCCCCCAGGACCAATCCAGGAAACAAGTAGTGCGTCTCATTTCTGGTGGTAGAGAAAAGACAAAGGTCAGGGCTGTGACACTAGAGGACAACAAATAGGAAGTGTACTGGAAGAAAAACAAAGCCAGGAGTCGGATAGGTCAAATATGAATGACAGTCTTGTCGCATAGTCTCCTGGCTTGTGATCCAACCAGAGCTGGCCTCACTAGAACTACAGGGGGAATGTCCCTTTCCATCTTATTTTTCCTATATAGTTTAGCTTGGTCTTCCTGTGTTTACACTAGGCTGCAATTACTAAACTGATATATCACTATATTTCTAAGAAAGTCCTTACACAAACTGAGAATGAAAGCGGTACAACTCCATCTGCTGATTTTCATGTCAATATTCAGAATACTTTTCTAGCTCAGTCAGATCAGAGCCTTGTGAAGAATGTGAAATACAGAAGGAAGCTTGCAGATGGACTGCATTTTCTTTAAGAGAATTTACCTGTAATTTTTTGTTCTACATGGTATGTCTAAGTTTTTGCTTCTTTCCCACTTTATCAGACAAGAGCAAAAAGAGTCTCTCTCCCCCAATAGTGGTATCTTCACAAAGCCTTGCTGGGGGAGAGGAGAGACTGTAGTATCTTTATGGAGAGCTCCATTGGTAAGTTTAATGGACCTCCTACTCCAAACCCTGCAATAGAAAAGTAACACAATTGGTGGATTTTAATAAGATCTCCTTTTCTAAAATACCCTTGAATTGTAATTAATCGTTTGTGTCTAGATGTCAGAGCCACGTTCCAATTAAAGCCTGGTCTACACTCAAAACTTACATCAACATAGCTTCAGCACTTCAGGCTGTAAAAACCCCAAACCAGCATGCCACTGCTATGCTCACCTCCACCCTATGTAGGCACAGTTAAGTCGACAGAATAATGCTCCCCTTGACTTAGCTACTGTTTGGGGATGTAGAATTACTGTAACACCAAAAAAAACCCAACCCTGTCACTGTAGTCTGTCTACACTATGGCACTACAGTGGCACAGCTATGGTACGGTAGCTGTGCTGCTATAGCAGACATAGCCCAAGACTTGAGAAATCTGTGTATTTATGGCAACAGAATCCTATAGAGTTGATCTAGATCACCACACCAAGAGTTTTGTTTGCCCACAACATTGGCATGTGTCTTTTCCATTTATTTATTTTTTAAACACAAGTCTGGTAATAGTAAGGAGTGGTAGTCTATACAGAAGATTCTGGGCCCCTGGGATTGATATGGCATCCTGCAGCTGCCTACCTGCAGGAATGGGACTTAAAACAAACTAATGCACTGGGTTTAGAAGTCATGCATATTTTAAAAGCCATGAATGCGGGAAGGGAGTAGAACTCTCAGCCACAGGAAGGTTTCTACATGTTTATTTTTTGTGAGGTGGGCAGCACTAAAGTGTCTCTGGCCAGAGGAAAAACAGATTTGTGAGTTAGAAGTAGGTAAACCTGAGGTTCTTTCTACCTCAGGACAGTTGAGACATGTAACCACATTGTGTGTGTCTGGACTGATAATCATACATCAGAATTCCCCAGGATGAAAATATGACCTGTTATGGCCCTTACTGCTACAAGAGGTACGTAGAATCTTAAATTGATATAAGGCTACTTTCCCTTGCCCATTTCCCCTAGTTGGACTCACATTTTGGTATTAAGTCCAGAAAACAGCCCCCTCTTTTTTCAAGGGAAGACTATCCCACCCCACATAAAGCTATTATGCTGTCCAAGTGGCTCTGGCATCCAGAAGGAATGAATGGAAGCAGAGCTAGAAAGGAGTTGGAGATCTCTATCTCAAGATAACAATATTGAACAGCTGCATTTCCACTAAGACTAAACTGTGCTGTACAATTTTCAGCTCCTAGATAGCTGAATGTATTTTGATCACCTCCAATGTAGGCAATCCCAGAATCTGTCCAAAGTTTAATACCTAGCTGCATGAGATTGTGAGCAGGAGCAAGAAATCTCCTCCCGGACCCAGGATTAAGATATTTAAAGCATGGGTATACTTCTGCTCATCCACAGTAGTCACTTAGAAGGCAGCCCCACACGCTACAGCCAGAGGTGAGCCACTTCAACTGCCATGGCTTGTAAATGAATCTCTAGAACCCATGGGGAGACCATGACTTGGAGATGCAGTCTGACAAGGCACAGCTGTTGAACAAGCAGCATGTATTCAGCATCCCTGAGTCTCCAAGAGTGCTTAAACAATTTCCAATGCAAAGCTGGAATTCGTTTTATGTTAGCAGAAAGCAATAAACTGGTTTAATCTTTTCAAAACCATGATGGATGAGCACCCATTAGCTAAGAAATGGATGAGAGTCTTGATTCATTTCTGGGGAGTAATATCACCTTTATTTTAGAGGACATTATAGTCTATTAGCCAATGATAGCCAAGTGATATTTGGGGGCAGATGGGGCTGTTTGAGGAATTTCTGAAGTTACCACGTGCAACAAATCTTACCCAACAATATAAAGAAGTAAGATTCCACTGCTGTTGAAAAAGAAGCAGGTGGCCTCAATGGACTAAGATTCTGTGTAGCAGATTGGAGCCCTTGCTTCTGACAGCTAATCATTTTGGTCTGTAAAATGTTTTGTTTGTAAAATGACTAACAAAATCTTTGGCCAAACCCCACTTGTGCTGGTCAGTTTGCCCCTTATTTCCTGGTGCAGTTGTGCTCCAAAATCTACTTTTCCATGTTTGAAACAAGTTGGGTTTCTAGCTCTCATGACTGTGAAAATTACACTTGATAATTGTTTTCAAAGTTAGCTGAATCATAAGGCTAGACAGCATGAAAGAATGAGAGGGCTAAATGGGCCTATTCTCTAAGAAGCAACTTGTGAAACCCTAAAAACCACAATTTAAGTTACTTCACCTTAAAGGATGAGTAGCTTCCAAAGTGACATGGCCAAGTAGGATTTTCAGGACTGTATTGGCAGTTAGGTAAACAGAGCCTGAAAATCCCAGCCTTGAGGTTTGGTTTGTACAGAGGATCATTTTGGCTGAAGCTGATTTATATAAAATTTCGCACTCACTGCCTTTATCAGAAGACTTGATCAGCATTCACAACTCACTGAAGTCAAAGTTCAGAAGTTTTGAATACACACCTCTACCTCGATATAATGCTGTCCTCGGGAGCCAAAAAAATCTTACCGTGTTATAGGTGAAACCGCGTTATATCAAACTTGCGCTGATCTGCCGGAGCGCGCAGCCCCGCCCCCCAGAGCATTGCTTTACCATGTTATATCAGAATTTGTGTTATGTCGGATTGCATTCTATCAGGGTAGAGGTGTAGTGCCCAAATTACTTGTCTAAAACACACAGCCAGTGGGCACAAATAGAACAAGTTCTCCTGAGTCCAAAATCCACTCCATCACCTATAAAGACAGTCTTCATGCAGGAATATGCAAGCTTTCAGCCTGCTTGGGATTATGACAAAAAATTACCTCAAACACACTGTGAACATGCACCACCAAAAAACTTTTGTGGTAATCATACTTATAACAAAAAGATTATTCTGGTTTAAAGGTTTATATTGAAAGTGAAAACATTCAGCAGAGCACCCTCCGCTGTCAATACCATCTTTTTAGACTTATGAAAGGAAACTTGTTTTTTTGGTATACTCTGCTTGTGTATTAGCAGTAAAGAATTTGTACTTTAGGAGTTATCTATAACTGGCTGTAGATTGTGACGGATTCCATTCTCGTGCTAATTTATGTAATACATTTACTATCACTCGAAACACTCCTTAGTTCTTTATGTATAGTAAAGATGCAATCAAAGGGGGGGCGGGGGGGGGGAGGAAGGGCTGAAGCTCCCTTAAGGAAGTTCTCGGATAACCTTATGATCACAGCAAAACATCTTCGTTTGCACTCCAATCTCCACCCTGGTCTCCCTTAGCTGTCATTCACTGTATTAAGACAGTTTTTCTTTTGAACCACTTACCACATCCAATGGATCTCTGGAATCAAGTCTTTCAACTATCTGTGATCTTAAGAAATGGTGATTTCTTCAGTACCAGGTTAGATCCACTGTGATTAATTGCCAATGTTGGCAATTGAGTGGGAATAGCAGAGAACATGAGATTTCTAGCTTTGGATGTTCCAACATTAAAATGGGGAGATAGTCTTAAGACTTAATTCAGATACTTTTTCCTCATTACATAAAGACTAGAACATTTTAAAACATGTTTCTAATCACCAGAAAGGTTAAAAAATGATCCTCTAACTTCCCTTGTTTCCTGACAAGCTTTTAAAGACTAAAAGCCTAAGCCACTTGTACTTTTGCTTCTCATATTCAAAATAACTGATATCAAAAACACCTTTGATAATGATAAAGGTTTATAGGATTTGGGACATTGGACTAATATTTGTTTAGAGCCTAATCTAAAACCCACTGAAAGGTGAATGCCCTTTAAAGATTATTTATGCCTATCAAGCAAGTTACTGTATGAGTTTAGCACTAAAACTGAGTTGTCAATTTCTTCCTTCAAGATGTCATAACACTGACAAAATTCTGACCGTACTGATTTGATATTTTCTGTTATGCCATGATGACATAATGGATTAACTGGTAGCTGTATTAGAGAAAGGTAATTTAGAATATTTAAGTCTTAATGTCCTAATTTTTCCTATTCAATTTAAGCCTGTGAATTGTAAATTAGCTTCAGAAAATAGGAGCTACTTCCGTTATTATATGTACCATCCTTGATTTAAATCTTAGAGCTGGCTAGGAAACTCAGTTTCATTTCTGCAAAAAGTTGAGGTTCTGGAAAAAAGCTTCATCCCAATAGACAAAAGCCTAACTCTCAAAAGTTTTATGGAGAAAAGTGAAATTCCACAATATTTAATCTTAGAACCACCACAAAATGTTCCTGCTATGAGAATGTTTCAGAATTTCCAGAACAAAAAAATATGCTCCCTGGTTCTCGTGGAGAAGTTGCCAAGGAGCTAGGCAGGTAAATTGGCAGCGAACAAGGCAGGTTTCCATCCTAAGTTTAGTTGAAATTGACATGCTCCCATGGAAATGCACTGTAAATTCACACTATGAACAAAGTTCAGGCAGAACTGGCGAGCACATCCCATCAGTGGGAATACACTGAACACCTCAACATTTCAATTTCAACGAACTGGTATTGACCATCGGAAAATGTCAGAATGGCTAATATATAGAGCCTATCAGAAGTTATCCTGATTTTGCACAACGCTTCCTCATGCTAACATACCTAATCCATCTTCAATTTGTAGGTGCCTTTGCAGGTGAATTACCTCAGGTAGGTTGAGGACCAAGGCTTTTTTCCCCCCGTGGCAGTAAGAGTGACCTCACTATCTCAACTGGATGCTACTTTTCGATTCCTAATCAGGTCACTTCATAGTCTTCTGGTTTGATTTTCTGCTCAAGTTAGATGGTACTGCTCTTACAGCAATCAAGAGTTTGCTGAACCTCATACAATTAATAGATTATGCATCCTTCTAAATTTAACAAACTAATCTGACCTGCATAACACAAACTACAAACTTCACCCATTAATTCCTGCAACAAGCCCATAGCTTCTTTGAAGAGGAATACATTGTACCTGGGAGAGGGGGTAGTAAATGTATCAAATGGACATAAGCAATAAAGACATCTGAGCAACATCTGTTTCACAGCTTACAAACATTATGTGAGCACATTGTCTTACCTCTCAATCTTAAATTGCAATGTTCAGCTAACATTAAGTTTAATTGTATCTTTAAAAATTCACCTGATCCCAAAAGAACTGATATAGATACAACCTGTAGAAATGGGAAAGAACGCTACAAGAATCCGGTTGCTGAACTAGTAATAGGTCCATGCTTAGTCATGAATGACACCTTTTCTTAAATATGCTTTCTGGAATATTAGGCAAACTAGATGGTATTTGAAATCACAATTGCACCTCTATTTTAAAACCAGAACAAACCATGTACCAAACTACATATTCAAATATTTTATAAAAGTTAAGGTTTAACATTTATTTTACATCTAGCTTTTCATATCCATGTGGAGACAAGGAATTAGAATGCACATAAACTATAAGCAGTGCAAAAAGTGGTGCCAGACAGAAGTCACAGATGCACAAACTGATAGTATAGGACTAGGAAAAAAATGAAGCTATGAACAGTAAAAATGGAGACAAAAAATAAGGAAATCCATGGAGGAAGATGGTAGGAAAGAAAAGAGCAGGATGATTAATAATGCCCTTGTTGCTGCAGAGGAAAGAAACTAATGGCACAAGACAGTGTTTCTTGTCAAATAAAAAAATCCAATAGCAATGACTCTTTATTCATTCACGTTTAGTCACCTGAAATAAATGTCTGTTGTATTAAAATATTCATGAATGTAAATGGCAGCATGGCAGAACAAGTCCTTTTCAATGGATAAACATCCCACATAGTAAAGTCACTTCAACACAGCCTCAGGACAACTCCCACATCAAAACAGTACTTTATTTTGCATTTTTTGCCCCGTTATTACTCCGACATTAAGATCTTTCAGCTATCACATGTACAAGGTGAAGAAAAGCTTCTCGGTCAGCAAACAGGGTGCATCTGGAAATGCCTCCACAATATACCACTTCAGATCTGCTGGGTCCCAAGTCCATCCCTGAACTCTGGGCTCCCAGTACCAAGTATAGCACACTAAGGCTACACTACTAGGTTAGCTTATTAATTCCGCATACATCAGGCTGATCAATGTGTCAACCTGCAACAGACCAAGTATTATAACTGAAAATGGCAAAAGATTCACTCTATTGAACTTTACATCATTATTTGATGTCAAACAATGAGGCAAATCCCAACAGTATATACAAAAACCAGCTTTGCTTTTACAAAAGATTGTTTCCCATATTGATTAATCCAGGCAGCTAACTCATTGGTTTATGCAACTTTATTGAAGAAAATAAATCAGTTACTAGCAGAGCTATTAGTTGATCACTCATCCATTGACAACTTGCTTCATTTATTCAGTGCTATATTAAACAGTGTTCTGGAAGACAGATTAACTAATAGCTCCAAGCCTCCTAACAAAATTTAAATGAATTACAAAAATGTTCTGAGACCCTATTTTGGAATACAAGGGATGTTTGACTTCCAAATTTTCATTCTCTGTAGAACAAGAACTGGTCATTCTTTTATTGACATGCATAAGATACATCACATTTTCTGTTCTGATGCTATAGATTCTGTACCAATTCTTCAGCCATGTCAGTTATGAGCATAAGCATATAATAAAACCTCAAATCTCTAACACTGGAAGGTTTAAAACAGGATGGATGTTGCTACTGCAATGTTACTTCCTTTGATGTGAGAAAACTGAACATCCATCTCCCCTCCCCTCAGGTGATATCTTCAGTATCTGTTAGAGCAGTGAGGAATGGTTTTAGTCTCATAACCAAGTTAGAATGAAGACATTGGCCACATAATACACATGCTCCTTTTAAAAAAATTTCTGAATGTTGGGCAATTGTTCTTGTGTAACTACTTTATAGATTCTAAAAGCAGTTATTGTCCAAAGCTGGAAAAACTAAAGTCTTCTCAGATGAGCATGTGCATGAATGGAAGGAGGTAAACAAAAAATAAAAAAGATGAGGTCTGATAGGGGAGCAGCCGGATAAGAAAATCAAAAAGGAACAGTAATTTAAAGTTTATTCCAGCTATAATGCAGGTTATTCTGACTTTAAGGTATCATCACATGGCATACTTCTGAGTCCATTCTCGAGATATTCTGTTGTATCTGTGAATAAAGGAGGAAACACATTAAACAGGTCCAGTTAAACCACAAAGTGATATTTCATATGCTACTTTTAGAAGAAAGTTTTCAGTAATTTCTTACTGAAGAAATTCACTGCTGCTTCTCTTTCAACTGGCTGTTCCAGTTCTTTCTATACTTTCATATGTGGTCTTTTACTGAAGAAAAACAAGTCTTACTAGAATGTTTTCAATAAACTTAGAACAAAAGCCTACATATTGAGACTATTTGAAACACACTTAGATTGCACAGAAGATAGGTAAGTTGCTAGAAGCATGTTATGAAACAGATTATTGCATTCTTGGCGGTGAGGGGGAGGAGGGGGGCAAGGGGTGAAAATTAAACATTCACTTTTTTGCTAGATATATTAGGTTGTTTGGAGCCTGGTTTTAGAACAAAGTCTAAAGAATACTGCATGCTATGATTAGAAATGATATACTGAACCCTACAGTCAATTATGTCATTGGTGGATTTTCAGTTATGTCCTGACAAAATTCCTATTTCAGTTGGAGAATGATGCAAGACCCCATTTCTCATACCAGCATACTGCCCAGGCACAGAAGTTTTAACTGAAAAATAACGATCATGAATTCCAACCAGTGTTTGCTTTTAGAAAGGTATATTAAAATAGGCCATGAACTTTTTGTACAACACACTAGTCTACAGGAATTGGGCGGATACAATTAGTTTACTTAACAGCATGCTTGTCAGTATTAAGTTAATTTCCAACTATACAAGCATAAAGTTAAAAAAAAAAAAAATAACTCAAAACAGTACTTTTTTAGCACATTACATTTTGCCTGTGCACACAGTCTGAATTTGGACCACCTAGATTTTTATTTATACACGGTGGTTTGACTACACAGACCAGTTCCCTCCATGCCCAGTCTCTACAAAATATGGTTAAATACTTACCAGAACAGAGGTATAAGATATCTCAGAACCTCAACAATTCAAATAAAATCTGTTTCTTACTACCACTATATTTGTTTTGCCATGCAAGAATATTATCTATTTGTGAGATAGTAATTGGCCAATACATTTCACACTAATCACAGATCAAGCTGTTAAATATTCAGGTTCAGTAACTGATAAATCCATTATCTTTGTTAGTTAATCCGGTGCCTTAAAGCATGCAGCACTCAAGTGCTGAGAGTCCCCATTTTGTTAAATGCACCATCAAGTGCAAATATTCTTACCCTACAGCATAGCGTATTTCTCTGTCCACTCTCTTGCTAACCTATTGTACCTAATTGGACAAGTATACTTAATATTAATATACAAACTTCAACAGGTATTTCACTGAGTTCTATCTGAGTACAACTGTAAAAACCATGTTTGAGACAAAACAGTTTCTACACAGATAGATCATAAAGCCTTTATCCAATGGGAAACTCCAAAATGGAAAAAATAGGCAGTTATCAAAAGAAGGCATTACAATATTTACAAGGGTAATTTCTCTCCTTAAACTTTAGAGGCTTTATATGAACTGATACTATTTCAGAGTCTCACGTGACACTGATTAAAGTAAACCAATCATTTTAGATAAACTTTCAAACAGAAATCACTGCAACATTAGTGAAACACCTCCCTGTAACTTCAAAGATACGAAGAAATGTGTGCTATTTGCATGTTTCCATAGGCAAAAAAACCAATTACGTCCTCCTATGCCACAAATTTAGTCTACGATGGAGAGATCACAAGTAACTCATTCATTCCCCACCTTTGTTTTTTAACACAAGAGGAGTATGTTTCACGGTATATTAGTAAATTATCCTTATATAATTCTGTACTTACTTGTCTCTGTCTGTTTTATAGATACGTGCAATCTCTGGCACTAGGGGGTCATCTGGATTTGGATCACATAACAGTGAACAAATGGATAAGAGAACTGTAAAATAACCAAAAAGATTGCTCAACAGTGAAATCTGAACAAAGAATGGAAATACACTTATTTGCTTTGTTAGGACAACCTCAGTATGCTATAAAGAAAAGATTCATTAGTCTTCTATTTATGATGCATGTTGAATAAGTTTAGAGGTAAACTTGGTAGCCCAACTCTAAATGTGTGGCTCACAATCATTAAAATATATTTATAGGGTGTTTAACTAATCCTCTCCCCCCTTTGTTCCTGAGCTCCTCTGACTTTAGCATCTCCCAGTGTCCCACAAATATACACAGAGAAAGGTAATGCTGTCCATGCAACAGAGTGGCAATCTACTGAGCCATGTTATATAGCTGATCAGCTCGTTCACAACTAGAAGTCTGTGATAAACAGATTAGAATCAGATGGGATTTCTTTTCTGCAATAGTAATAATTCAATAATATTTTAGGCTGATCAAACTAGATACATACTGATAAGATAAAACGAAACACTAAAATAAGACTACTATGGAGAAATACTGTTTGAAGCAACTTATTCTTTACGTTCTTCATTTCCCATCAGTGGTTTTTAAAACTGTGTGAAATTCAGAACAAGCAAGCTGGGGGTATAGTGTCAACACAACATGCTATCATGTGGCGGATCCATATTCAGACCCAAGCTTGGTTCTTGCTCCTTGAATAGGCAGGAATCACTAGTTCTGTACATAAAGGAACCCTGCGCTTATTCTGACTAGTGCAACTGTGATCTCAGGGGATCTACCAAACCAAAAAAAGGGAAGTGAGCTCTGGTGAGCTTTTCTTGAAGTCAATTAGTTTCAAGAGTTGAATTCATTAGATTTAATGAGAATATTCACATTTACAGGAAGTAGAAATGAAAAAACCACAAAGCAGTACTGATCACAATCTAAAATATGATTACTAAATTCATATATGGAAATTAATACTCCACGCTAGCAGCTAGCAATTAACTGCAAAGCATTTGACTGATCACAATCTAAAATTAGGAGTTTTCTATGTGCACAGGTGCACCAACTTAAGTTACAATTTTAGACCGACCTACTTAAACCAATGCAAAAGGTTGTGTCGACACTTATTTTGGTTTAAAACCAGGTTTATTTCAGATTATCTTCATTTAGGAATAGGTTAAAACTGAAATAAGACACACTAATATAAGTGTCCATATAGGGTTTCAACTGCACTGGTTCATGTTGGTGAGTAGACAAAGCTTTAGTAATAGCCAAAGTAAAACTGCAGAAAGTTTTTTTTTTTTTTAATAAAAGGTGAAATCAATAAGCATGCGACAATGTAATCATTACCACGTATGCAAGATGCCCTTCTCTTCTCAGGCTAGAGTATAATGGGAGATGAATGGAATCCCAAGAAAAACTAAGCAAAAATATTACAGTATCAAAATGAAAATGGAAATTGTAATGTTTTCTTCACCTTTAGAAATAGTTAAAGCAGGAGACCACTGTGATCTTAGAATATCGAGACAAATGCTGCCATTACTGTTAATATTCGGATGATAGATTCTTGTTGTAAATGCAACCTATAACAAAAAATAGATAAGTATTTGTGTTTCACATATGCTAAATTGTGTAATTAAGAGTTACACATGAGCATAGATAAGGTGCACCAGAAAGACTTACTGAAATATGTATTGTGGTTCTTGAACCACCAAGCATTTGAATCAGATACTCAGCACTTACATGTGACTTTTTCTCATCACTGTACAAACACGAGTTATCAACACTTTATATAGAGAAGTATCATCTCCACTTGTCTGGCAGTGAAGTTAAATGATTTGTTCAAGACAAAAAAGCCCAAGTGAAGCAGGGCTGCTTTTAGAACTCAGATGTTCCTGATTTCTATTCCTATGCTCGGTTCATTAAAGAGCATTAGTCTCACAAAGAAAAGACTACTTGCCTTAGGTGGTTTGAAAGGGTAGTCTGTAGGAAAGTGAATTGTCAAGAAGAATACGCCGCCTTGATATGGACTGTCATTCTGTCGAAGAAACATGCCCACTGTAATTATACTCCCAAATTAACTTTTGTGAGAAGATACACTACTCAATTAGCAAGGCAAATCATTCACTTAAACACAAACAAGATGTTTAATCCACAATGTAAGCACTGAATTTTGATCATACCTGGGCTTAATTTTGGTGGAATGAGATAACTGACTGCAGCAAGTCAAGTTGGTCACTAGCAATGAATTTCCTCCTAAAACAATGGTGTTCTGTAAAGCCTTAGTTTAAAGCAGGGGTTCTCAAACTGGGGGTCGGAACCCCTCAGGTGGTCGCGAGCTGTTAACCTCCACCCCAAACCCTGCTTTGCCTCCAGCATTTATAATGGTGTTAAATATATAAAGTGTCTTTAATTTTTTGGGAGGGAGGGTCGCACTCAGACTTGCTATGTGAAAGGGGTCACCAGTAAAGTTTGAGAGCCACTGGTTTAAAGCAAGTGTGTCACATGCAGGCCAGATCTGGCCCTGACAGCTTCTTCCGCCCTGCAGTTCCCTCTGCAATTTCAAATGTATCCAAACTGCAGCAGCTCAGAGAGTCAGGAGAAAGCTGGAGTGAGAGGAGCTTAGGAGGGAGTAAGTGCCTGACTAGCCACAAGCAACTGAGCCCTACTCCCCCTGCCCTTGTAGCAGGGGTTTGTAGGCCAGCTGCTGTCCTTCCCAGCCTTCTGCACATTCTGTCCCTGCCATAATCACTGCTTAGCCTTCCCGTCCTTTCTCTCACTACGTGCCTGGATCCCTGCCTCTGGGTTGCACATAACCAGGTTCCTGGAAAATGTATTTTCTTCCCCTGCTCAGGGAAAAAGCAATCATGATAACCTCAAGGGGGGAAATTCTCAGGTTCAAGTGGTGGTGGAATTACTGCCCAAAGTAGGGCAACAGAGAATACTCTCAAAAGGTGGAGACTGAGGCAGTGACTTGTTTGGGGGGAGGAAGGGGGGCGGGGGTGAGAGAAGCACATACAAAAGAGGAAGTTTTTGAAAAAGGAAAAGCTTTTATTAAAAAGTATTCTTAAGTGCAATATTTAACTTTGCTGGCTAAAAAAGCCCATTCCGCGATAAGAAAGAACTACAAAATTTGCCTATTTCCTTTTTTTACCACTCACTCTCACTCACTCTTGGCCTCAGGACTGAGCAAAAAAGGGTAATTTGACCCTTGTCACAATGGGTTTCACATACTTGGTTTACAGGAATACTGAAAGTTGACTTTATTCTCTTTATTTTTTAATTATATCCTTTAAGTCCAATCTCTTATTTATATACAGACTAGCCACATCCTATTTCTTCAATTTATATATACTTTAATATCTGCAAATGAAGCAATGTAGTAAAAAGCCAATCGAGAAGTCAAGGGGCAAAAATGTAATGCTAGAGTTGATACTTCAATGAGACAGCTTTGGCAGAGATTAAGCGTATCATGTAGTATTCACTGAAAAACTGCTATATCGGCAAATGAGTAGTTCAAGAACTACTTCAACCCTTTTATTGTATACATGCTGGAGGCAAGTCTTAGTAGTTATTAAAGTGAACTGGTTAGAACAAGTGTAGAAAAAAGAACTATGAAAGCTTCCTAATACCTCTCTGACAATGAGAACTCAATCCTTATTATTAGACTTCTGTGTCAGTAGTGGGTCTCAGATGTGGAATATGTTAAGTCATTGTTTAGTTTGGAAAAGAGAAGACTGAGAGGGGACATGATAGCAGTTTTCAGGTATCTAAAAGGGTGTCATAAGGAGGAGGGAGAAAACTTGTTCATCTTAACCTCTAAGGATAGAACAAGAAGCAATGGGCTTAAACTGAAGCAAGGGAGGTTTAGGTTGGACATTAGGAAAAAGTTCCTAACTGTCAGGGTGGTTAAACACTGGAATAAACTGCCCAGGGAGGTTGTGGAATCTCCATCTCTGGAGATATTTAAGAGTAGGTTAGATAAATGTCTATCAGGGATGGCCTAGACAGTATTTGGTCCTGCCATGAGGGCAGGGGGCTGGACTTGATGACCTCTTGAAGTCCCTTCCAGCCCTAGAATCTATGAATCTATACTACCAATGCCCACCCTGTCATTAAGGTATGAGGCCTACAACACCAGCGGACCACTAAGCTATTATCCTAAAGCTAGGATAATTCTATCTAAAATTCTATGTGCTCATGCTATTCCAAAGGGCATAACTAATGAATGCCTTTTGACTGATATGACATACAATGGAGATCATTCTATACTTTTGGAAGTTTACTTCCAAATTAGAATTAGTATAGCTATTAAGCAAACATTCTGGTCTCTTTGGAGTACATACTTTGTTGCATTCAAAGGGATAACAAGCTATAAGAACAAATCCAGTATTTGAACTCTGAACTGAAGATAAAAGGATTCTTCAGTTTGCCACCCAAAAGACGCTCTGCACTAACTGGTATCAACAGAATACCTAAACCACATTTGGACACATTCGTAAGGTCAAAGTAGTACATTAACACTGATCTGATAATTAAGTTCTACTCTAACGTGAGTAAGGCCCTGTCTACACTTTATTTAGGTCAATATAGCTATGGCCCTCCGGGATGTGACAAATCTACACTCTCGAGCCCAATCGCTATGCCAACCTAACCCCTACTGTAGACCCAGCTAGGCTGATAGAAGAATGCTTCCATAGACCTAGCTGCTGTCACTCAGGTAAGTGGAGTTCCTACAGTGACAGAAAAATCCCTTCTGCCACTGTAGTCTGCATCTAGAACCCAGGGTTACAGCAGCATAGCTATGTCACCTTAGCTATGCCACTGTAGAAGCCAGAATTTAGATAGGCCTAAAAGTGTCACTGAAGGGGTTCCATGTTTATTGGCACTTGACTCTTAAAATTTAAATATCTGAGCAAACTGAATCAAGTCAACTGCCAGCCCTGAGACAGCCTGGAATCTGAAAATGACCTAGTACCTTCTCATACCCCATTAACAGTGACACTGCAGGTGAAACAAGCCTTCAGTTACATATGTGCAACCCCATTAGCCTTCAGTGAGGTTGTACAGGTGTAACCAAGACCTGATTTTGGCCTGCAGAATCTTATTGCTCATTATGCATAACAGAGAGAATCTAATCCAATGTTCAGATCCCAGGCTGAGTACGCACAGCCAGCAATTATATCACTCCACCTGTAAACTGAGCAAGTCTGGAGTTGTTTTAGATATGGAACCTTAATCATGTTAATCTCTTTTTAGAGTAGAAATGCATATTAATATAATTCTCTTCATTATAAAAAAAGCTGCTTCCAGATCCCAAATACAGAACATACACCAGTGTACTAGTTTTACTGAAGGGAGAACTTTATAATAAGGAATCTAGCCAAAGCTTCCTGGAAGACTACTTAGGGTATTTTTTTTAAAATAGCTTTAATCCAAATATGCATGTTTTTGAAAAACTTGATAAAGTTATATTTGGCCATTTGCTATGCGTTAGTATTTCAGTGTGGTTTCCTAGAAGCTTCAACTACTTGGTTAACTGAAGTACTAAGAAGTCTAACTTGTAATGCACTTAATCCTCAATAAGGGCAAGGGGCTTTAGATACTCTTCTTCCTAGTCAAGTTATACAATCACATTAAAAAATGCATAGTAAGCATGCACATTATATTTTCCTCCTGTATGCACTCAGAACACTTTGCACTTCAGAAAACTTTGCTATTTTTACAGAAATGCTTGAAACCATGGTAAGCTCCACCAGTCCAAACCTCAGTTTTCCTCATCTACACAAAGCGTTTGCACCAGGGCAGCTATATTGACAGCTGAAATTCTGCATGCAGACAAGGCCCATGGGGGATCAGAACTACAGAAACTGTTTGGCATACAAACATTCTACGACAAAATGACAAAACCTTGTATTGCTATGCAGGACATTTTAATTCAGGTACATGTCATGTTATGGAAGTGACACGCCAACAATGAGGAATCTGCATAACTGAAAACTCACTCCCCTGCCCCAATCCGTTCTCAAACTGCCATTTTTGGGAGTGTCTACATTAAAAAAAGACTGGAGAAATCTGAAGACAGTTCTTGCTAACTTGAAATCATAATTCTTAGTCAACATTAACATTCACGGGAGTCAGAATACTTACAGGTCCCATAATTGTGGCTTGCCAATGGAACACTAAAAAGGAAAAAGTCAGTGTTATTACTTAGGCACTACATACTTTTTGAATTAAAAATCAGAACAAAACATTGAAATTTAATACTACTTACTATCATCTCCAACTGGACCTGCAGAACACTGTGCTGGAGGGTCACGGGCTAAGTCACTAAGTTCCTAAATAGAAAACATTGTGTTCAGAGAGAGTGGATGAAGTGCCATAGCCACTGTCCAACTGGATGTACAGAAAATCCTTAAATTGTTTTTCCTGGATAGAGAGAATGATTTGGCAAACCTATCAACAGGAGCAGTTGTGGTTGGTATTAGGAATGTCCTCACTAAAGAGTAACAAGACCTGCTAGACCTGGCAATTTAAATAAGTTAGTAAATTGAGTGCTGATACTTAGAGAGTCAACAAGAAGAACAGAATTACTACTTGTAGCTTTTAGATACCCCAATGCAGAAAAAAAAATAGCACGAAGAATTAAATGAAGACCAACAAATTTTTAAGATTGCCTTCCTTAAAAATACTTAACACAAGGGGCAAAGAACACGTAAAATGTCTTTACACTGTGCAAAAGACAATGAATTTATCATTTCTACTCGAGAAACAGCAGCACAGCTGTTTCATGTCCTCTTCACCTCAATGCAAGATAGATCCTACATATGGTAGTGATTTTATATATATATAAAAATAAGAGACCGACCCACCCACCAACAGATCAGTCTTTTCAGTTCACCTTTTAGAGGACAAAGATTACAAAAGGAATACAACATGCTTTTAAAAAATTCAATTAACATTACGTAACAATTTCACTCAAGTATGTTTTTAAAATCCTGAGAAATCTGAACAGCAGGCATGGTTTCTCAAGTGGCTTCACAAAAGGGAATGAAAATAGGGATTTAGAATGAAAGATTTTAGTCCATTTATAGCAGTTGTGAAATCAAACACAGTAAAACCAGAAGTCTCAGTATCAGATTTCTCAGCTAAAATAGCAATTGTCTTGAATTTCATTGAAAAACAAACAGTGTCAACTGCCATTTATGTAGTCAAAAGTAAGTCAGTTTACTTAGTCTTCTTAGTATACTAAAAGATTGCGGAGGGATTTTTAAAAAAAATTCTTCACAGCTAACCTCTAAGACATCAAGAAGTCATGAGTGCAAGGAAAGCAAACTAGCTACCTCTTTCTATAATGGATTAGTGTTAGAAATCACATGTATTTCACTACAAGTTACTAAAACCAAGCACTTTGCTATATGTCAAAGGTTTAAGAAACTTAGACTTGAGTATTGTGATGCAGACATATGGAAATTATGACGATGCAGCTTAACAGCTTTTATAGCCGAAATAGCTTTCACATTCATCTTGGTCTGTGGTGAGCTTACAAACACTTGGAATAAAAACACTTTTGACCAATTATGATTTTAGCAAACTCACCACCTGCTAATACTTTAACAGCAAAGAGAAAAATGCAGGCCAATATGGCATTGAAAGGGATTTAAATTTTCCCGTACCTTCAGTCAAACAAGTGTATCACTCTATCTAGGATAGCAGTTATCGGAAGGCACACAAAAAAGTTAACCTAATTTTCTGTACTGCCTCACCTCTCAAAGTTTCTTCAAAATACTCTTATAAGTAGTAATTTTTTTCTGCTCCATTATAAAGTCCTGACAACATAAACCAGTTCACTTTGTACTTTTTCCTTCAACACTGCGGAAAACTGTCTAGCAAAACAGATATAGCGTGGGAGAGGTAATAACTTTTATTGGACCAACTTCTGCTGGTGGGAGAGACAAGCTTTTGAGCCTCCACAGAGCTCTTCTTTCAGGTCTGGGAAAAGAAGAGCTCTGTGGAAGCTCAAAAGTTTCTCTGGTTCATTAAAATATTTTATTAAGATAATGTTAAAAATAAAAATAACGGTACAGAGTTTAAGCATAGAAGTTTCTGGTTATCAGGGGATAAGGTACAGATTATCAAGGAGAGCGAAGTTCGGTTTTAGGATTGGATGACGTAAGGAATACATAATCTGCAACATCCCCAATTGGGTGTAAAGGCTTAATGGGTCAAAGTACAGAGATTGAGATATGAGGGTAAGTTGTTCATATATAATGGCTATGTTCAGGTGTGCAGTAGAATGAGTGGGTACGATGATGAGGATGGATTTACCCTCATTTGGTGAGATTTAATGTTCAGTGAGTTTATCGTTCCAGTTCATATGGTCCAGTGGGAAAAAGACTCTCGGTCCCTTTCTCATACATGCTGTACGATGTCGTTCCGTCTCACGCCTCCTGGTACTGTCGTTGGCCGGTGATGTGTTCAATGTAGATGTCCCTGGACCATCGGATGGTGTCCGAGACCATGAGGCGCCGCATGAGCCGTGCGTAGCGTCGACCGATCCCGCAGGTCCACAGCACAGGCTCGTTGCAGGGGTCCCAGGCGCCCAGGGCGCGGACGATCAGGGCATCCATCTGCACCTCGTAGCCCTTCGCTCTCAGGGTGTCGGCCAGGGGGGCGTACTTTTCCAGCTTACGAGCTCGGGCTACGTGAAAGGCCAGAGTCCTGTTCTCAAAGGAGACCGTGACGTCAACGAGGATGATCTTTTTCTGGGCCTCGTCGGTGACGACCACGTCAGGTCGCAGCTGGCTGTCGGTACCGGGGATGGCGCAGTTCACAGCGACCTGCCCCAGGCGCAGTGGGATGGCTTTCACCAAGCAGTCCTGGATGGCATTCTGGGGCAGCTGCCAGGCTCTGGAGTGGGGCTTGCAGCTGCACAGGACATGGGACAGGGTTTCGTTGCAGTAGCCACACTGCCTGCAGTGCTTGTCCCTGTTCCCGTGGCGGACGGCTCCGTTGAGCGGGACGCAGTTGAGCTAGGCACAGTGGATGAACCGCCAGTCGACAAAATGGGTGAAGCCGCCTCCGGCGAGGAAGTGGTTGCTGGCGTCTCACTTGCTGGTCAGCTCGAAGGCTTTACCCTGGTCTGGTTTACGCTTCAGGGTTTTCACGTACAGCGAGTGGACAGCTGCCTTCAGGGTCCTCTCCAGCATGCCCCTGGCGCTCGGGGTGACAATGGTGTTGTCGTGGGACCTGATCTGTGGCACGAGGACTCCCAACTCCTGGGGCTCCTCGCACCACTCCCAGCGGCAGCCGATGTGCTTCCCCAGACGACGCGTGGCGTTGCGAGCGCGGGACCACAGCGAAGTGATGTCGCGCCCGTCCCATCCGAATTCGTCATCCAGGGAACTGCTCAGGAAGGTGGTGATGTCTTGGTTGGAGGGGGCTCTGCCGATCCGCTTTATTACACCTCACCCACTTTGTAGCTAATATCTTAGGAGGGATACAGCTACATCAACACTGCATATAGCAAAAGAGGTAACCAAAGTTTACCCGCTTCCCTCCTAAACATTTAGTTTAATCTGAGGTGTTAATGTCAAAGCTTAGGTCAGACCATCCATAGAGCTAATGTAAAGTATAGCAATCAATTGCAGTCTAGGCACTTTAACAAAAACAGCAGCAGGCAAGTTCACTATTTACCACCCCTCTCCATTCTTTTAATAGATTCTCTGACTTCACTCTAAATCAGGATGTGTCATACTGGCTAGACTGGAATATTCTGTTATCCTTTATTTATGGTACGTTGCCATTGTAACTAGAAAGGTAAGTGTGGCATCTCTAAGTCAATCTAAATGGACCTGTATTTCTTTGCTTTTGCAACAAATCACACAAATTATGGATCAACAAGGCCTGAATTTTACAGTTGGAGACTTCAAACATTTTGTATTGAAATGTTTCTCCTGCAGTTCAGTTGGCAGAGTGAAATTAACAGTATTATGGTCAATTTTTCTACTACTATTCTGACATAGGGGCAGCTGTTCTTTCCAAAGAAATCAAGATAAATCCCATGTGAAATGTCTTTAATTACTCAATGTGTGCATTTTTTCTATTAAATGGCAGAGATTCTTCAATTTTAAGAGGTTTTAGGTCTCTGCATCATCTAAAAATACATTTTCTAGTGCATCATAATATTGATAAGATCCCTATGATGTTACAGGGTTGTTCTGTAAGGACATTCCAAACAGGCTAAGAAGTGGTTTCATTGTAATTCTTGAAATGATACTAGGGAAAGGAGAAGGAACGCCCTAGGTTCAATGTGTAGTCTCAATTCCTCTAAAAAGGCATGTGTGGATGAGAAATGTGATTACATCCATGTACACGAGAATGGTCACTTTTCTCAATGTCTAGCTAAAATCTGTTGGGTTCCACTGGAGAACACCTCTAAATACTAAAAGTGTCATAACAGATGACTCATCTACAGTAAGTAGCGGTCATATGATGTTTAAAAACTGAGATACATTTATATTTACACTGTCACCGGGCTATCCAATTTGACCTGGGAGAAGCAACAGATCTGTTGATTGATATGTTGTGCTTTTATCAAAAACTGTCAACAGCACCTAGAGCCCTAAATGGGCTCTTTAGTTTGTAAAAACACACACAAAAATAAGTGAGGTGGTACTGACGGAGGAAAAAATTGAGGCTCGCACTGCAGCTTCACAAAGGTTGTAAGAGGCAAATCCCATGGACCAGAGAGAGTCCAGGAGGTCTTCAGAGCAGTAAGTTCAGATGAAAAAGCAACTGAGACATGAGAGATCTCTTTTAGTGGAAGAGGGATTTTCTAATAAATCTAGTAAAAGAAATGCCAATACTTAAGCTAGGGGTAGAAACACCTGACTACCAGTGAAAGAAATCCCATCTAAAAAAATGAAGCTGAGGACAACAGTTCAAAGCAAAGTGTATATGTAGAAAGATTGTGTGTATATACAGTTTAGCCAATACTAACAGTTTGAAAGTTGTAACATGAGAGTTTCAGGACTCTTTACTCCTCGAGTCACACTCACCACAAGCATTTACTCCAATATGGAGCTACCCACTTTCCCCATTAAGAAAATGGTTTTAGATATTGGTTAAAATGACTTTCCTTGTCAGTGTACAAGTAGCCTCAACAGCCTGAAGGACTATGGTTTTGGCTGGCCTACTGTGATTAGATAAACCATGTCTTGATTTTAAACAGATTTAATGGGTAAAAATTCCAGCGTAGAAAGCATCATATATAGTACATCACATTTCAACTGCTATGCAAACATTAAACTTCAAAAGCCTCAAATACAAGATTAGGTTAACACTCCTGTGCACCTCCATTCCCTCATTTGGAAAGATGCATTTTTCATTCATCTTAGCCTCACTACTTATGTGGCAAGCTAGAACTAAATTTTGCAGCAAGGCCAACTGATTTCAGAAGTGCCCCAGCAAGAACCTGAGAATTCTGCACAAGAGTCAATGTCAACAATTTAAGTTCGTTTTCACATTTAATTACATTTAATATAATCAACCTAGTTGTTAGAATAGAGATATTCAGGCCAGTCTGTAAAGGCCTATGCTTTAAGAACTTAGGTGTATTTTTTAATCACTTGGCTAGTTACAGGGGTATAAAAACAGAATCAAAATCACAGTCCGCCTGTGTATGGGCCTTCTCTCACTAGGATAGTCTGAGGCCTTGTTCTTAGGCTAAGGCCCTTGGCTAAGCAGCAAGAGCAATCGTAAGCTGGGAAGCATAGGGTCACATCCTCACATCCCAAACCCGTCACACTGAAATAAGGTGGTACTGGGCTGTTAGGAAGACAATCCTGTCCTGATAATGCCCATCACCACCAGATAAAGAAACAGATCAAAGGATGAATATTTGCTACTACCACCAAGATCTGCACCTGCGGCGGCTCCACCCGGGCCCGCGCCCTAGGCTTCAAGGCGCACCGCAGCGGCCCTCCTACTCGTCGCAGCGTAGCCCCCGCGGCTCTCATTGCCGGCAGACCCCACCCGTTTACCTCTTAACGGTTTCACGCCCTCTTGAACTCTCTCTTCAAAGTTCTTTTCAACTTTCCCTTACGGTACTTGTTGACTATCGGTCTCGTGCCAGTATTTAGCCTTAGATGGAGTTTACCACCAGCTTTGGGCTGCATTCCCAAGCAACCCGACACCAAGACGACCCTGTCCCGGCGCGCCGGGGGCCACTACCGGCCTCACACCGTCCACGGGCTTCGGCCTTCAAAGTTCTCGTTTGAATATTTGGATGGTTAAAGAATGGATGGTTAAAGATCAAAGGATGGTTAAAGAAAACTTCGTTTGACTGCATCCTGTCTGGCAAGAAATCACTTATCAATGGTGGTTGTTGTAAACCTTCATTTCTATATTGTTTAATCTTTATAGCCCCCACTTTTCTATTGGTAATCTGTCTGGTTCTCCAATTGTTTCTGTCTGCTATATACTTAATTTTGCTAGTTTAAGTTAATTAGGGATATAATTGGTTAGGGAATTATGTTATGTTAGGACTGATTAGTTAAATTTTAGTAAAATGATACATTAAGGTATAGCTGAGAATATTACTATAAAAACTGGGGTCAAACAGGAAGTGGAAGGGAAATTGGAATCATATTTGTTAAGGGGGGAGAAACGGGAACGAGGAACAAGGACCCAGGCAAGGCTCTGCGGCATCAGAGCTGGGAAAGGAACATTAGGGAACAGACTCTCAACATATAGAGATAAGCCCGACTGGTGTGAAAGGCTTCGGAATATGCTTGTGTGACAAAGTGGGAATGTTCTTAATGTTTTCTCTGAATACCGTGTGGGTGTCTCAGTTTCCCCTATGCATTTCTTAAATATCTAGGTGGTGAGATAAGGGTATGAGATTGTTGCAGAGCCCTAGAGGGCAGGTGTGATGCCATCTGCACATAGAATGGCCAACACCTGTCTCCTGGCAACTGATGGCCTGGGCCCCTCCCCTGCAAGGTGCCAACTGAAGGTGTTGGAGAACAAAGAGATCAGGTGGCCTCCTGGCCCGAAAAAGAGAAAAGGCCGGAGGAGGGGCTGGAGGGAGTTTCAGTTTGGAGCTGGCTGGAGAGACAGGGGGAGGCCCAGAATCTGGGTCTGGGCTCCCTACCTCCCAAGATGGACCTGACTGAGGGGTCCTGTTTTCTGTACTTACAAGCTCTGTTTTAGAACGTGCTCCTGTTGTCTAATAAACCTTCTGTTTTACTGGCTGGCTGAGAGTCACGGTGAATTGCAGAAAGTGGGGGGTGTAGGGCCATGACTCCCTCACACTCCGTCATAGCTTGCTTGGAAACTAATCCCAATAAACATCACATTGTCTGCACTTCAAACTTCTGGTCTTCTGCTGCTTGCTGTCTGCGTGACAAGAACCAGGGAAATAGGAGGGTGAAGGAAAGCCCTCTAACACTAGTTTTCCCAACTTTTATAGTAATACTGAATTCTGTGTTATGGTATTCTCAAATTTAATGTGTTACTCATTTATGTTACAGCTACGTTAAAGAAGTTGTCAATGAAGAGAGGCATTTTGTATTTGGGTAGTTGAAGAGTTCCATGCTGGCTCTTAGAGATGCCTATTGCTATTATTGAAGCGCCTCCTCCTACAGACAATTAAAAAAAAAAAAAAAATCATGATGGCATATGGAACCTGGAAAAGTGAGAGACCATTTGGGTTATGGCATTCAAGAAATAATTAAAGTTTTTCACACACGGGAAGGCAAACATCGGATCTTTCCCCATCTCCTTTGAGGCAAGGGCAGGGGGGAAGAGAAGGAGAATGACTGATTTGGGGGGGGGGGGGGGGGGGGGAGAGAAGAAGAGGACAAGGGATAAATTTCCTCCTCAGCTGCCCCAATACCTACCACTGCTTACAACTGTAGTGAGCAAATATTCTGGCAGAACCTTTCAGTCTGTCATGAAATAGTTTCAATATTAGGCTTGAAAGTTAATATTTCATTGAGCTGGATAGGAGCACCTCAGCACTATTTCTGACTAAGGAAGATGATGTTTACATTTGATCCACTTTTTTTTAAGCTTCTCTTTACAATCATAAGGCCTGGCAACTTTTTAAAAATTAAAATTTATTCTGAAGCACCAGAAAACAAGGGGCCCTGTTTACTCCTCTTTCAATATCTTATTTGTGTCACTCTCTGCTTGGTTCCCTCCAGTTTCTGTTCCCTTCGTGTTTCCCTTTAGTCTTAGTCTCCTCTTCCTTTTTTGGAAGGCATATTTAAGGATACTCCATTAGGATTCCTCAGAAAATCCCTAGTGGAGATGTCATTTGATGAGGAATAGACCTGCCTCCATCTTGAGTCAGCTAATGATACCTTTTTTCAGTTTACAGGGACAGTTTTGAGAAACATGAACTGTATTTCCAAGCAGCTGAGAGACTCATCTACAGAGATCTCAGACGCAGCTGGGAATGAATAAATGAATGACCAGTCTTGGTTCAGAACTTGGATGTACTACTACTAGAGGAAAGGATTACTCTTGTGATAAAAGCACAGGACTAAGAGAATCTGGTTCTCTGTCTGGATCTGCCATGAACTTTCCGTGTAGCTTTGGGCAAATCACCTCTGTATCTCAGTTTTCAATATCTATAAACATGTGATAGCCATATTAAGGATTAAATGCACAGCATTTTAAAGCACTAATTAAGGATTAATTACACTCCATTCCTCCTGTTAGAGCACTATGGGGTGCAGTGTACTTAAGTAGCAGTACAAGTAATTTGTCCCAGTAGGGAAAGTTATGAACTTGGCAAGGTAGTTGGGAGAGTGAAAAAAAGAGACACCCTCAGTTATGATCCTCATGGCAGATTTTAAAATACAAAATCAGCATTTACTAAGAGTTCCTGATAAATTTTTGGCCTAGAAGTTTTACAGTAAGTTTGTATTAAGTAGTAATAAGGGAGAAAAGAAATGACAGTACAGAGGCAGCCTTTTCCCCAATATTCCATGTGTATATGAAAGCTACCCAGTGGTTTCAAGATAGGAAACATTTTGCATCGCTGTACTGTAAAAGTTAATTGCTTATTATATTTGTGCAAAATGACCAAGTCATTGTTGATGCCAGAAACCGTATTTCTTGGGTTTTGGATGGAAAATAAACTACAATGTTAATACTAGTTTTTGCTTAATTTCTTTTGTACTACTGTATTTGAGCACAAACATTTATAAGTGTGGATCACTTATAATTTTGAACACTGGACTGTGCTCCAAGTACACACCACTCTACAGAGCATGAATTTTGTAACAAAAAGACTAACTCAACTGAGACTCCTTTTTCAGATGTTATTTAAAAGGTTTGAGAGAAGACATCTGAAGGGAGAGCAAAGACTGCTCAGAGGATCAACGGCACAGCACTTGTGTGCTAATACAGGTCCATACATTAAGTACAGTTAAGAACATTTCAGAAATATAGCAGCTAATGTTTAGAGACCTGATAAATTTAGAATCTTGCAAGACACCTTGCATAACAGGCTATCTGTCCACCCTTCTCTCCCTCACAGTTAGAGTTTACATTCCACGTCATAGCTGCTGCCCCTCCCTGGTCCAAGTTGAAATACTATCTACTAATTCAACACGAATGCCAGCTGACTTCACCCCACGGATTCTAGTGGGTGCCTTTTTTTCTCCTACTGTCATAAAGTGTAATAATCTAATGGGGAGTTTAAGACTTGTTTTTGAAGATTAAATAGTTAAAATAGATTTATTCATTAGAAAAATGCAGTGCAGTCTTCTGGTAACTAGTTAAAAAGGCACAATAGAAGAGGCTGAATTGATCTGCTAAAGTTTCAAAGAAGAATTTGTTTAAACTAAGAATGAGAAATTACAGACCAAAATGTAATTCCAGGAATATTTAAGCACTAGCAAAAAGGCAATTAAAAATGACAGAGCATTCTCATACTACATTAACGTGACACTCAGAACGTCAACACCCAAGAATGCATTATTACATTAATCTTCTCATTGGTTGAGACTTGAGGACTACTCTGTGAAAAGAAGGATTGGAAGTATCTAAAAAGAAGGTTAAGAAAAAAAGAAAATGTAAGTCCATGTTTTAAGATTAAAAGTGGAAGTGTCATCCAGTGACTAAGTTAAATGCCTTTCTCATAACCTCCACTCATAGCAGCCATTAGAGTACTAGAATTAGTTATCATTGGAGCAGAAAACCAGATTAAAAAGGTCATAATAGTTCCAGTGCTACTCATACTTAGATGGTGTCTCAAATGCAAGTATAACTAGCAAAAAATATATACAAAGGGCCAGTTATTTGGAAAGTAATAAAATATAATGGAACAAAATCCATTATACCTATTACAAATATAAAATTAAAAACAAAGGAGTAGACAAATAGGTCACGGCTTATAAGTAACAAATCAGTCACATGGGTTAATATCTACATAAGAAAAAGGCATTAAATTATTTAAAAAGTAAACATGGGCTAAAGTGACCAGAGCAAACAGGCAACGAATAAAGCCATCGTACAAAAACAGGTACAGAAAACACTAAAGACAAGCCCGAGGATAACGGATATATTTTAAAACATCACATTTTCATTCTTATTAGTTTACATTATTATTATATTGCATACCTTTCAGGCACATTCCTGTTTTGTCTTTAGAACCTAAGCTCTTCAGGGCACAAACTAAGTTTATGTAGTGTCTAGCAATATGGTCCTGATATGGGCTGGTGGATGCTATTACAGTATAATTGTTACGTACAAAAAGAAAACCCCCACTTTAAAAGAACATTAAGGTTGTAAGTCAAGTACTCAAAAGTTAGGAAGCATCAGACTTCAGGTGCAACTTTAATTCAGCTACCTTGTACATGTGCATGAATTGTTAGTCTAATTATGATCACAAACTATTTAATTGACCTGCCTCCTTTGTTATAGAAGTTAGAATGGGTACAGAGAATAAGGTGTGGATTACAGGAAGAGAAAGGTCTCATGGTTAAAGCAGTTGAATGACACTCCAGAGACCTGGATTCTACTATTCCCACTTTTCACACATAGTTCCTGATGCTGGGCAAATTACTTAAACCAAACCTCATAGGTGACCACTACCTGTTTTCTGAATGCCTAACTCAAGACACCTTGAGCTTGATTTGTAGAAGTGGTGAGCACTCAGTTGCAACTGAAGTCAGCTGTAGTTGTGCTTTCAACATATCAAGTACTACAAAAAGTCTAAGTAATCTTTTTTTAAAAAATGGCCATATGCATCTCAAATTAGGTACGCAGTATGAACGTATGCTTTCAGGCTTAATCTCTTTGCTTCAACTCACTATCCATAAAACTGGGTTATCCCTCTCTCACAAGAGTGTTGTGAAGACAACTTCATTAATGTTTGAAGCCCTCAGATGCTACGGTAGCAGACACCACAGAAAGCCTATGAGGAAGTTAATAAATCTGTATTCAAATCAGTGCAGTTTGGACAGTGTGCAGAAAATAAGAACTAGTACCACATTTCTTTTTATCCTTATCATTCGGCATATCTAATAGCTACCCATTCAGTTCGTACTGTCCATCCTGTGCATCTAAATCCTGGCATTTCTCCAATTTGAGAAACTTTGCAACATTCACGTACAAGAAAATGCCTATATTCAAAACATTATTTCCAAGGGGGGTTTTGTTTTTTTTTTTAAGTAAAAACCCCCAAACTGTATCATGTGGAACATGATAGACCATCACCTGAGGTAACAGTAAGAGGTTGCAGTAGAAGGCTATTATCCTCTGTGGAGCAGCCACTGTGGGTAATAAGACTCACTTAGCAATGAAACATACTGGCAATTTGCTAGACAGTGGAGAACTGTTCAAACTCAGAAATTCGTGTTTCAATTCTAGTTTCTGGAGGTGGTGTTCTCTACTCATACTCTTCTGTCCCCATCCCCCAAGCCTCCTTGTTTTCCTCTGCTCCTATCCATCTCCCTCCCCTCCCCCACAACTAGCCCAGATCCTATTGTCCCCAACCCTCTGCATTTGAGTCAAGTTCTATCCTCCCTTCCCCATGCTGCTTGGGAGCCAGTAGAGGGAGCATTGACAACACAGGATAGAGTCCCCCATGTTCTCACACTGATGCCCCTGCAATCAGTAAATACAACTGAAACAGAGAATCCTGCTCAGGCCCGTGTCCTGGGCTGGAGGATGCTCAGTGCCAATTAGAGAAATGTTCTGCCAAACTAAACAGACAAATTGTGATTTTTCATATTGGTAGTTCAGCCAAGCTTGGGTAAATTTTCCACAGAGGCAGCAAATTTCAATTCCCTGTAACAAAGCATGGAGACACTACAGCTTCTCAGAATATTCTGAAAATGTTTTATAATGGGCAATGGTAGGCAACATCACTTGCACTTTAGTGAAGACAACCACTATTTAGATTCACACTGAACCTCATGTGAGCATGTCACTTGATTCACTTACCCAGGATTATTTTATTTTAAATTTTAAAGTATTCTAGGTCAATTTTTGAAATTCTTAGTGCAGCTTTTCATTCATGTGAGGCCTAGCTACCACTTAACAAGTGGTTGATTTCTTAAGGACCCTCACTTTTTTATGAATACAAGAATGTGAATGAGAGTTCATGTACATGGGGAAATTTACTAACATAGCTACTACTGCTAGATATACTGCTGTAACTTCCAGCATGTAAATATTCTGGAAGAATGTCCACACAGGAAGTTATACCAGTACACCTGTAGCAATACATATTTTACTAGCATAATTATACTGGTGTATTTCCTTGTGAAGAGAAGCCCTAAATTATTAATTTACCTTGGAGGGAATAAAGATTTTTTTAAGTTTATGGGGCCCCTGATTGGCCCTCTCTTTCTTCATCCCTTTAAGGAGCAAAAGCCCTGCTCTGATCTCAGGTAGGGTTGTACATCACTGGCTGTGGTGTAAGATATAGCACCACCACCTGAGGCAGAAGCTGCCTCCACAGAAGAGACTGTTTATTCATAAAAGTCACTGGAGTGTACCCTCAAAACTATTGGGACAATCCTAGAAATGGTTAATCATCTCCCAAATGTGAAAGAGGCTGACTGGGGGAAGATGAAAAGTACTTGTACTCCACCCACACAAAGGATGGAATAGCACTGAAGGGAGTGATGGAGTGTTCCAAGGGAATGCTCCAGGGAAGCTCAGTCAGCTGAAAGGTATACTGTAGGCTTTATGCAGGACAGCACCTTCACTGACTTCACTAGAAAGCTGAACTTCTGGTTTCCTCTCAAACCTTCCACTTAGACTCACCCCGCTTGGGGGGAAGGGGGAGGGAAGAGGAAAAGAAGAGAAGAATTTGACCACTGCCCAAAACCCTCAACACACACCTATGCTTTTTTCATCTCAGCTGCCTATTGCATCATGCTCCTATTGCCATATATAATGCTTGAAGTAGCAGAAGAGTGAAACTAACCAGGTGTAAGGAGCAAAACCTGTTTCTCTTCTTTCCTCACCTCACCCATAGTAGTCAAAGACAGACTTTATGCCCCTGCTGCTTTTAAGAGAAGTGAAGCACGTGTTGGAGCAGACTGCAACACCAAACCAAGGTGGCTGAGGTAATATCTTTTACTGGACCAACTTCTATTGGTGAGAGAGACTCTTTTGAGCGTACAGAGAGCACTTCAGAGCTGTGAAAGCTCAAAAGCTTGTGTCTCTCATCCACAGAAGTTGGTCCTATAAAAGATACTACCTCACCCAACTTGTGTCTCTAATATCCTGGGACTGACACGGCTACAACAATACTACATACAACAATGTAGGGTACCAAATTTTGCTATTTGAAATGGAAACTCCACAACATGAAGAAAAATGAAGCACAACTTAACAGCGACATCTACTTCCTGAGCAAATGCAAGGAACAAAACAACTCTTGACCTCTACATTCAAAGTTAAATATGCTGAACAGCTCTGCAGACGGACTTCATAAAAACTGAGGATTCACTTACTGCACCTCACATACTCCAGAAATGGTCACCTCAGACAAGAAATCACCACATGTTCCCACATAATGAAGAAAAGAAATCAGGAAAGTCACCTGAAAATCATGCAAGAAATTCAAAATAACTATCAAGAAAAGCTGATGACAGCCATCCAACACAAAAACAAGAAGTGGAACCAACTACTCCACAACCTACAAAACTCCACCTCCAGGAGAAACCATGGGACCAATACCTACTAAATGAACACTACATGATGTGCGAACATCTATCAAGACTACCGCTAATGAACTAAATTAGAACACTCGAAGGGAAAGGCCTTCAGAGCCAAAGGCCAGAAACTTAGTCCAGCCAAAGGCCAGAAGAGGAAGCGGCCAGAAGAAACAGAATCTGGTAATATTGGCAACAACAAACCTGGGGAGGTGCTCACCAACAGGGACCATGCCAAGGGGAGGAAAAGAGGCATTAACACAGCTCTGCTAAAGCTTCTTTCTGCACAGGGCCATTTTCGCCAGCAGGCCGGTGAATCCTAGGCCTCGAGGGCAGGGATTTTAGAGGACACTGCAGGTCTTTTTGAGTAGAAAAGAAAAATGAATTCTCACACCTTAATTCATGAGCAATGGGGCAGGAATATGTGGTAGTTGGGGGGTACAGCTTGAAGGAGTATGGGTCAAGTACATCGTGGCAGCTGCAATGTGGGGTCCTGGCACCAAGGGAGAACAGGCAGAGAAGCATGGGAGAGGTAGGAGAGGAATGAGGCAGGTGGATGGATGATGGACGCAGGAGCAGCAAAGGGGACCTCAGAAAAGCAACTGTCCAAAGACTGGACAGTAGAGGTTGCAGGATTGTGTCTAGATGACCAGATGAGCAGGGGGTTGGACTAGATGACCTCCTGAGGTCCCTTCCAACCCTGAGATTCTATGATCTGCACTCTCTAAGGGTATGTCTAGACTTCAATTGACATCCCACAACTGGCCTGTGCCAACAGACTCAGACTCATTGGGTTTGAGCGAAGGGGCCCTTTAACTGCAGTGTAGACATTTGGGCATCTCTGGGCTTCAGCTGCAGCTCTGAGACCCGCCCAGGCTCCAGCCCGAGCATCTACATCACAATTAAGCGTCTTTAATTGCAGTGTAAACATGCCCTGAGAGACTGAACTTCTGCTTTGCCACAGAACCAGATACCAGAATAAGAGCATGTCTACACTACAATCGACCTACGTAATTACTGCAGTGGCTGGATGTCCACACTACCCTCTTTCTGCCAGTGATGTGCATCCTCACCAGGAGCACTTCCACTGACTGAAGAGGAGCAGTGTGTGTGTGTGTGGGGTGGGGGTGGCGGGGTCTGAGAGCTGGGCTTCTCACCTCCCTGCTCCTAGGCGGGAGCAGGGGGAAGCCGCCAGTGGGGAGATCTGCACCCAGAGTCCAGTCAGCTGCCGACCCCAGGGGACAGCAGGGCTCCCAGAAGGGATGGAAGCCTGGGTGGCAGCCTGGCTTATAGCAGAGACCCAGTAGCAGCATGGCTGGGAGCGCTAGAGAGGCTACTGTGAGAGGCGGTAGCTATGTCAGCGAGAGAAAGTCTCCCGCCGACATAGTGCTGTCTATACCAGTGCTTAGGTCAGTGTAATTTGCTTTGCTCACGTCCGTGGATTATTCACACCCCTGAGCAACATAAATTATACCAAAGTGGTAGCATAGAAAAGCCCCGAGTAAGTTTCCAAGACCTGAAAAAGGACTCTGTGTAAGCTCGAAAGCTTGTCTTTCACCAGCAGAAGTTCACTCAATAAAAAAGTATTACCTCACCCACCTTGTTTCTAATATCCTGGGACTGATACAGCTACAACAACATTGCGTACACCAAAACAATTCATTCTTGGCCTTCACAGTTACTTTCAGAGGCCCACTGTCCTTTAAAATAGGCAAATGGCATTTTTTGTTAATTGTGGCTTTGCAAACAGTTATGTTTAATCTCAAGAAGTATGAATCGATTGTTTGTCACCACCATACTATTCAGCTAGACTCCATTTGCTGAGACCCTAAAAGCCAGCTCAGAGTCTAACAGACTCCAAGTATGAAGCAAGAATGACACATACTGGAGGATCAAAGTGACTGGAAGGCTATCAGTGCGATTTCTAGCAAGCTGAAAAGGTTTAAAATTAGTTGTGTACTGACCATTACTACTTTGTGCAATCTGGACCTTAATTCGCTTTTTAGAAAAATATTTGCAGTTCACTCAACCAGGAACACACTGGCGTCCAAGAATTTTAAAGGTAACCTGCAAAAGTATTTTAAAATATTTTCTTTTTCACATTTTGTTTGTTTGGTGTTTAAAGGTTGCCTGAAAAATGTGTTAGTCCTGGTCTATATTGCAGGGTTCGAGCAACAGAAGCTGCCTTGTGTCAACCTCGCTAAGGAAATGTCTTCCCTTAATTTGGCTCCCACCAATGAAAGCGCCTCTCTATGCCGAGTTAGTACTATACCTCCATGTCCCCAAGCAGCGCAGTCACAGGTGACGCAATTAGGTTAACACAGTGTCAGTGTAAACTCTGTGCTGCTTGCGTCAACTATTACTGGTTTTCAAGAACTGTCCCACAATGCCCCCCACTTACAATACAATCGATATAAGTGCTCCTGGTAAGGATGCACACCACTGACCCAAGCAGCCAAATGTGTACACACACAAGCTATTTAATATCTGTGGTGGCTATATGCCGACATAAATTAGCTCGATATTTGTAGTGTAGACATGGCCTTAATCTTTAAGCTCAAATATCGGAAGTGTCATGGTCTTGCTGGAAAACCTGTGGGAGTTCTCAGGAATATTTATTGTAAGATGTAACACATCAACTGAAGTGGCCAGAGTAACAAAGCCTTCATTTATCCAAAATATTAGCCACTGTAGTTAATGATCTGTTAACAAAAACACTGACAGAAAATCCCTTCCCTTCTTCTTTATCAACTTTCACTCTTTGCTCTTGCGATGCACCATTTTACTATTTCTCCAGGAATAAGCCTTTTCTGAACGGAAGTATTTTACAAAAGAGACATTACCACCAATTCAGCTGAAAATATGGTAACACCAGAGGTAATTTTTTTTGTAAAATCCCTGGTGTACACAATGGCCATAGTCTTCCAGCCTAGATAGGGCTGGAATTTCAAAAGTAATTAATACAGTAACTCCTCACTTAAAGCCATCCCGGTTAACGCTGTTTCATTGCTGATCAATTAGGGAACATGCTCGTTTAAAGTTGTGCAATGCTCCCTTATAACGTCTTTGCAGCCGCCTGCTTTGTCCAGGCAGGAAGAGCAGCCCGTTGGAGGTAGCTGGTGGGGGCTTGGAAGCCGGGTGGACCAGCAGCCCTCCCTATCAGCTCCCCGCTCCCCTAAGTTCCCTGTGCAGCAGGTGCCCAGCAGGCTATCAATTGCCAGCAGTTCAGCTGACCCTCCCCCCACTGCCAGGTGCTGCTCCTGCCCTCGAGATGCTCCCGGGAGCCTCCTGCTTGCTGTGAGAGGGGTGGAACTAATGTCTGGGTGTCCCCCTCCCCGCTGCTTATCCCTTTTCCGAATAGAGCAGGTGGGGACACGGATGGAGAGAGACACAGAGAGCTTGGGGCAGCAGCTGCTGTCTCAACTTCCTGATCAACTTAAAAACACAATGTACTTAAGAGTGGGGTCAGCTTACTTAAACGGGCAATGCGCATCTCTCTCTCTCTCCCACACACAGAGCGTGTGTGTCTCTGTCTGCCATGCTTTCTCCCCTCCCTCCATTCATGCTGCCTTGTAGAGTGTGAGGCTACATTAATAACAACGTGTTAACCCTTGAGGACTCAGCCAAAAACTAGTTCATCATTTAGCAGTAAGATATTCCCTGGGAAATATCCCACCCTCTTCCACCACCACCTCAACCAAGCTTCACAATCATCATCGCTGTGTACAGTATTACATATATAGTTATTTGTCTGATGAAAAAAATTTCCCTGGAACCTAAATCCCCCCCACCCCCACAATTTAGATTAATTCTTATGGTAAGAATTTGCTTAACATCGTTTCGCTTAAAGTCCCATTTTTCAGGAACATAACTACAACATTAAGCGAGGAGTTACTGTAACAAGAAGAGAAAGTCTAAAAACCTTTCAGGCTTCTGTCATAAAGCAGCAAAAAAGAAACAAAGCTCAAAGTTTGTGCTTCAAAGATGACCTACAAAGAGATCTTATTGTTATCAACTGCTTTATCCAGGATCTGTTCTACTGCTTAATACCCATTTTCTTATAACACCACTTATTTGCCCAACCTTTTAACAAGCACAAATTCTCCCAATTCCTGTAACAAGCTCAAAACCTTGCCTCCAAATCACATGATAAAGGCAAACAGAGCAAATCATTGATTAAGATATAAACATCACAACAAGGATTGCTGTATAGTGGCAATTCCCACCTTACTTGGAAGGAAGCCATTTTAAGAAACTTCAGCGACTACTTTTAATACCTCAAATAGCTATATTGGTACTAAATAAATAAAGTGACTAAGAACTGTAGGACTTCTTTTTCGGCTTGACATATTGAACGTGGCATCTCAGTATAATTTTTCTTAGGAGCTCTTACTGAAGAGGAATTCAATAAATGCACAGGAAAGATAGTTTATTGTAAGAATGCACTAGAGGTGGGAAAATCTGTTTAAATTCTGTTGAAACATTTGGTTAATTTAAGGGAACACTTAGTTGCTTCTGTGTTTGAACTGTCACAAAATATAAAGTTACCAAAACTAAAAGATTAGACAAAACTTCTGTTCCGCCCCCCCACCCCCGAATTTGTGTACTCCACATATACGTACACAGTGCTATCAGTCAATTTCACTATTTGCCTTGCATAACCAGTTTTCCTTTATTTGTGTAGGGTTCTCAAAAAGCAATAGAATAAAAACTTAAATTAGGAAAATGATAGTAGAGCGAAAATATTTGTTAGAGGGGCTCTAGAGCAAGACTAATTTTTAAAGCATGATTTCAAGTTACTAACCCTTTATCAGTGGTTAACAGACAACTTGCTTCAACAAATCTGAAAAATATTCTGATACACACACACACAGTCCCTCACTAGTGTCCTCTAGGCATTAAATGCAGTGTACATCCTCCATTTGAATCAGCTTTTTAATCCTGCACTCTCTCCAAAATTTTAGACTGAAGAAAAAAAAACTTTTGCTGCACAATATTATGGAATTTTTGGTCATACAGTGCACAAACAGATTATTAGTATTTTAATTTCCTTATTTTAAGAGTAGTTACCATAAAAATGGTCAGATTCCCATTAGATCGGGGTGGCCAACCAAAGCCTGAGAAGGAGTCAGAATTTACCAATGTACATTGCCAAAGAGCGAAAGTAACACGTCAGCTCCCCCCCACCCACACACACTCCCAAAGCCTCCCCCTCCCTCCCCACACCTCCTGATCAGCTGTGTCCTGGAGTGCAGGAGACTCTGGGAGGAGCGAGGGCATGGCAGGCTATGGGGAGGGGGCAGGAAGAGGTGGTGTGGGGGGCAGCGCCTGTGGCAAAGCCAGGGGTTTAGCAGTGAACACCCCCCAGGCCCATTGGAAAGTTGGCACCTGTCGCTCCAGCCCCGGAGTCGGTACCTATACAAGGAACTGCATGTGGCTCTGGAGCCACAGGTTGGCCACCCCTGCATTAGATCAATACCATCCCACTTCTTTGGGCAGAAACTGACAACATATTTTGCACTGGGAAATAATCTCAAACTGCCACTAAACTGAAAGCTACCTAGCACCAGTACATTGGTAGTAATGTGCTTATATAAATAAGTGTAAAAAGTTAATGCTGTCAGTTAAAACACTTTCATCTATTTCTTCCCCAATACCAAAAGTCAGTATTCTGTTTTAATGTTAATTTAACCCTCAAACAAGAAAACAGTAGCTTCAAGGTTAAAACTGAAGACTCAGTGAATTGAAGATTCTTTCCTAAAAAGTTACCCAAAAATACATAGCCTAATGTTTTCATACATTCTAAAATGCAACTTAAAAATGGTTGATGATGTGCCAATTCAATATTAGATAGCCTTTGTAAATAAATTTTAACTTTTCAGAACTAATTTCTATATGTAGCAAGACCCGAAAGTCAATTTTTACTTACCTGCCAAGCCCCAAGTTTAATGTTTTGGTTCACTTCAAAGAGCATGGTCCATAACAAAGGAATCAAACCAGAAATGAGATTGAAAGAAAATGCCTCTCCTTTGAGTGTTTGTGATGTCATCTGATGAAGACAATGAACTCTGACCTTGGCATATAAAATTTCTAGACTTGCAAGTTAGACTGAATCAGATATATACAATTACAGTGCTCTGAGGTCCTGGACTTGCATTTTGCAGCCCTGGACTAGTGCCAAGCACATACTATAAAGAAGCACGGAGTTTCAAAGTCTGATCTGTTGCACCACAAAAGCTAGAAACCGATGTCTGGATGAGCTTACCATTAAAAAGCTGGGGATCCCAGCTCTTCAGTGATAAAGAAGCCATTTCTAGCTTTAGTGGTTGGGGAGACAGATCTTAAATTCACCTCATTTGTTTATGATCTTTATTTTCTTATGCTTCGATTTTAGCATCAATTCTCCTGAGACACACTTGTATGGGAAAGCATCTCAGAATCCCAAATTACAGATAAAGGATTAATCTAACTATAATTGTCTCAGATGGCAACTGCTGAAAATCAAGTCACAAATGTAAACAGAACAAATTTGGAGGCATATCTTGCAGCCTGGTTTGGCTACACTAGTCAAAAATGGTTACCATTTCCAACCACTAACCCTGGACAAGATAGATTTGAGCCCTTGGACATACTTTTATTATTAGTCACATTTATTATGACAGTGCCTAAAAACTATTCAAGAATACAGCCCCATTTTGTTAGGCACTGTAGACAGTCCCCACACCCCAAAGATCTTACAATCTAAATTGACTTCTTGGTACAAAATTACTTTTAAAAATGTGCTAAGGCTCCAAGTAAGATATCAGGTTAAGTATAAACTATGCATCTGAAAGTGTGTCTTGATTTATACTTGACAAATTCCTCGGACCTACAGAAGTCTGAGTTCAGGATGCATTTCACTTGCATGAGTTGGTGACAAAGCATACCAGGGAGTCTCCCAGCTGCATTTTAATTTAAGTTATATCATCATCCACTGTTACAGTGGAAACAAGTTTTGGTGGAAGGTTTACCAGAAACTATTTTGAACGTGTTTTAAGAGTGTCATTTTAATTCAAATCTACACTTCTACTTATAACAGTTTTGAATTTAAGAGTTGTTATTCTTGAATGTAAGCAATAAATTAAGACACAGGAACCACATTATGCTCCTGTTAGATAACCAAACTAGTAAGTCAAGCCACCAGACCTCCTCCACAGTAAGAGTGTGTCAAGTTACTGTAATATTTAAAAAAATATATATGTGATAAACCCTAATCACTATATCCAAAATTGACATTTTCAGTGTATAATTTAAGGGCACTAGGAGTTTCTGGTTTGTTGGCAAGATGTAAAGTGACAAGGAGAAAAATAATCCATCCAGTCTCAAAATATTTAAAATGCCATAACGTTTGTAAGTACAGATCAACACCAATTTAGAGCTTAACCTATTTATCTTTAATCATGCTTGTCATTAAGACCCCAAGAGTTTGGGAGCTTGGATGCTGCACTATAACACTAAACCTTTGTTCCACAGGAACGTCACAACTGAAATTAAGATTTACAAGTTATCTAAACCCCACCCTCTGCCACTAACCTTCTTCTCGGGAAAGGTTAAACTGCCATCACCCCAACATTTTTTTTGAGTTAGCTGTAAAGTTACTCCACCCTGCTGGATTGTGCAAGGACGAAATTCTCAATACATCACAGTCTTCCGCCCCCAATAAAGCAAGAGATGAGGTAAAAAGCCATTCTTCTACATTATGAAAGCGGTGGGTTTCCAGGGGGAAGTGGAAATCTAGAGGAATAGGAGCAGCTGCTGCAGCTGTGCAGAGAGAGTTGACGGGAGCGTGGACGTGTGTGTGTGTGTGTCATGTTATTGCAGAAAGCAAGAGACCCGGAAAGAGCCTGAACTAGGCAAACCCGCCGCCATCTTACAATGCGGGAAAGAAGTTACACGCCAGGGAACAGAAACCAATCTGGCCGGGAGGCGGATTCCCCCCTCGGGAAGGAGTGACCCAGCACTGACTGTCCGTGCCATGTAAACACAGCCACAGCACAGCCGGGGGGGAATCAGTAACAGCAGCAGCGCAGGAGATGGAGGCGAGAAGCCGACACCACCTCCGCGCCGGGTGACACTGACACTTAGATCCCCGGCCCTGGCCCTCCAGACAGGCCACAGCGTCCCCGCGGGGCCACCGCGACCTTCCCGGGGACTGCGACAACCACGGCTCCCGGGCAACATCACGCGCCCTCCCGCACAGCCAGCCCGGGCCCCGGAAGGAGATCAGCCGCCTCCCTGCCCCACAGGCCCCCTGCGCCTCCCCTCAGACCGGCGGGGAAGGGGAGTCACCCGCCCCGGGCGGAGGCCTCCCTCACTCCCCACCCAGAGCCGGGGGCACCGCGCGCACACACCAGGCAACACTGACCCCCCCCTCCCCCCGTGCGGGACCCCATAACCCCGAGCGACACCGCCCCGGGGACTCGCCCCCGCCGGGGCCTGACGCGCAGCCCCGGCAGGGGGGCAGCAGCGCCGTCTCCCCGGCCCGCCCCTCGCTCACCTTGTTGATGCGTTTGAGCGCCATTGTGTGTGTGGGGGGGTGCGCGCCGCCGCCGCCCGCCGGGCCTGTCTCTGCGCCGCGGTGACTCCGGGCTCCGCTCGCGCTGAAGGGGGGGAAGGGGGGGGGAAGCTGCGTATCTCCTTCCTCCGGAAACAGCCAGGGGCGCCCGCCCGCACGGAGCGCAGCCGCCCACAGCCTCCTCCCGACGGGCGGGTCCGGCCCCTTCTCCGGAGATCGCCGGCTGCCGCCGCCTCGGAGAGGACAGACGATGAGCTGAGCCTCCGCCGCCACGGAACAAATCGAGCTCAGCCCCCTTGCACAGCCGCCGCCGGTGGCGAGGCCGAGGAAGAAAGGAGGGGACAGCAGGCACCGCCCCCCCGCTCCCGGGGGCGGGTCACTGAGGAACGTCGCCTGCACCCCTCTGACTGGAGCGGGGAGGGACGCGCTAACCGCCGCCGCCTGGGAATCCGCGCACGCGCTACCGAGACTGATGGGGGGGGGGGGGCGCTCAGGCTCGTGCAAGTTGCGCGCACGCGCCTTCTAGTGCTGGGGGGGGGGGGAATGAAGAGGTGGGGAAGGTTTGTGGGGCCTCTCTCGCGAGAGTAAGACCGCTCGCGTTCCTGTTCTGGGGCGGGGAAAGAGGCGCCGCGTCTCCAATCAGAAGCTCGTGGTTCCCCCTTCGCAGACAATGTGAAACTGGCGCTTCCGGCGCATTAGGCAGGGCCCAATGTCCGCTTGCGTGGGCGGGTTGTCGGTCGCTCTGCCAGCTACGGAGTAGCCCACAGAGCGAAGGGTCTGGCCGGGCCTTCGAGTCTCCTGCGTCCCCGCCCTGGGGGGGTTCGTCTGTGCGTGTACACAAAATGGCCGTCGCGACCGGAACTGCGTTCGTGTTTGGGATCCTCGTAATGGTATCCCTCCGCTCAGCCGCTGTGGCGAAACAACCCCGGAGGGGCTAGAGGAGGAGGGGCGGGATTGCCCCGCCCCTTCCTGTTTGTCTCTCTGGATCCCGGGTGTGGTTCCATGTCTGTGTACGTTCAGTGTAGACGCAGTAGGTTTGCCCCTTGGTGGAGCCGAGGTCAGGCCTGGCCCCAGCTGGGTTCACCTGTCCCAGTTACACTGGGGTACAGTTGCGCTGCCTTACTTCTGCTAGGACTGCTGGGTGCACAGAGACGTCTTGGGTAGGGTTGCTAACCTTCTAATTGCACAAAACGCAACACCCTTGTTCTGCCCTGAGGTCCTGCCCCTTCCCCAAGGCCCCACCCCCTGCTCACTCCCTGTACCCCATCCTCACTCAATTTTGCCAGGTTGGAATGCGGGGGGGTGAGGCTGAAGAGTTTGGGGTGAATGAAGGGGCTTGGGGCTGAGGGATTTGGTGTGTGGGAGGGTGTTCTGAGCTGGGGTTGGGCTCTGGGATGGGGTGCTGGGTGCAGGCTCCAGGAGGTAGTTTGGGTGTGGACAGGGGCTCAGGGCTGGGGATTTGGGATGCAGGCTCCAGGTGGTGCTTACCTCAGGTGATGTCCGGGAAGTGATCAGCATGTCCCTCTGGCTCCTAGGTGGAGGCGTGGCCAGGTGGCTCCACGCACTGCCCATACCTGCAGGCACTGACCCTGTAGCTTCCATTGGCCGCAGTTCCTGGCCAATGGGAGTTTCTGAGCCAGCGCTCAGGGCGGGGGCAGCACGTGGAGCTCTGGTGGCTGCCCCTATGCCTAGGAGCCAGAGGGACATACCCACCGCTTCCTGGGAGCCGCACAGAGCCAGGTAGGGAGCCTGTCAGCCCCATGCCAACTGGACTTCCATGGCCTTAGTCCTTCAGTGGCTCTCAATTCTATGGACCATGTCTGACCCCTTCCCCATTCCTGCCACTGTGCTCAGCAATTAAAAAGTGAAAGGTGACATATTACACTGTATAATTAGCTCCTGAATGAGAATAGGTGTGGACAAATTGGAGAAAGTCCAGTGAAGAGCAAAAAAAATTAATAAAGGTCTAGAAAACATGACCTATGTGGGAAGATTGAAAAAATTGGGTTTGTTTAGTCTGGTGAAGAGAAGATTGAGAGGGAACATAAGAGTTTTCAAGTACATAAGAGATTGTTACAAAGAGGAGAGAGAAAAAATGTTCTGCTTAACCTCTGAAGATAGGACAAGAAGCAATGGGCTTAAATTGCAGCAAGGGCAGTTGAGGTTCCAGTTTGTCAGGGTATTTAAACACGGCTATAAATTACCTAGGGAGGTTGTGGAATCTCCATAACTCAAGATTTTTAAGAGCAGGTTAGACCTGTCACAGAGGGTCTAGGTAATACTTAGTGCGGCAATGAGTGCAGGGGATTGAACTAGACCTCTCTGGAGGTCCTTCCAGGCCTACAATTCTATGATGGGAGTTGATACATCAGGACTATTATTTCCGGCTGCGTGCAGACCAAGGCAGACAACACTTTTGGAAGGCTACCTTTGTTAACCATGAGGACTAGAAACCTTATTGAAAAAACAGCTTAGATTTGGGAGAATCTGACTCTGCCCCTGCATTCACAAATGTGTCAAATGGGCAATGTGTTTGACACCTCTGCAGTGAGTGACTCTTAAGTAAATATTAAGTCCTGATGTCTCCAAGTAACAAAATAGAGCTTGTTTTATGTGATCGCAATTTATCTTGGGCTCCTGTATGATCTTCAGAGAATGGGGTCAGGAGAAAGTCAAGACTATGGAGAAGGGTAGGTGCATGGTGCACACAGACGCTCATCTGAGAATGGAACATGAGGTCCCTTTAGGGTGACCAGACTCCCAATATTAGGGGCTTCGTCTTATATAAGCAGCTATGCCGCCCGCCAAAAAAAGTGTCCCAATTTTTTGTACTTGCTATCTAGTCACCCTAGGGCCCTTGCAGCAAGAGCCGGGAGGATGCTGGGAATGGAATAAGAAGCCCTCTGTGGGAGGGCAGGTATGATGCTGAGACTTGGCTTATTTATTTTACAAGAACATAATAGTAAAGCCAAAAAATACAATTGTATGTCTGCCTCTTTAAGGGACAGAGCTGTGGCTCACGCAAATATTTAAGAAAGGGTCTTCACTCTTCCAAGATTTTGAAAATGACATCTACTTCAAGCCTTACGTCCATTTCTGTTCTAGGAACGGGGGTGGTACCTGGATCGTCAAGCACTTAAAGCCATTCTCTCTGGAATTAACTTGATTATCACACTGAGATCCATGGACTACTGTAAGTCTCCCAGAACACTTCTAAATGATCCATGGAGCTGCTTCTTTTATCCTGGTGGAGTATCTGGTTAGTCTTAAACAATGATGCTTCCTGTCTAAAGGTTTATAGAGCCTTTTTTTAAATAGGTAGGTAACTCAGAACAAGGCTGCTTTCTAACTTTGTATTAGATGCTTCTATTTGTGTAAATTAAATCATACTTAGATTTTTGAGGCAAGAACCTTACCCTATTTTGGTGAAGTAGCATACATGTAAGAGGACAAAATCAAACTGCAAACTGACCTGGAGAGATTAGAGCAGTGGCGTTTTCAGGAAATTATGGGAGGAAACTATTAACAACTGTGATGTCCAAGGAAAAGAAATAACCAGCATAGATACATAATTGAGGAGCATAACCAAACAATCATATCCATTTCAGTGATTTCTGTTTGTTTTCATTATGTTGTCTTTAGTATTGCTCTATTATTACTTTTGTGTACCCAAGGAGTCTAGTTACTGCAGAAGAGATGTGGGACCAGGAGGGGAAGTGTCCACAAGAAAATCTCAATCTTTAAAAATGTTTCCCCAATATAAAAAAAGTTTGAGAAGAACTGGGTTATAGGGTAAACACATTGAAAATAATATTCTGCCTTATAAAATTAAATGTTTTTTAATATGGGACTGATATGTGGCAATTAGGGCCACACTTGCTAAAATCCCTTAAGAAAAAACTGACGTTTTTCTGTGATACACATTTTATCCATACCTAGCATCTTCTTTGCTCCTACTCCTTTTGTTACCCAGATGCTTGCATCAGCACTATACCATATAATCATTATTACTGTATTCCACAGTCCAAAGATGTCCAAACCACATCTTTCATTAGTGTCGCTACAATGTTTTGGGCCATTACTATAGAATACCTTTCTGTTACTTATAGCTTGTTGTAATCCTGCAAGTGAATAATTTTGGAGAAATCAGTAAAATTCCAACTATCCATTTTTGAAAATATTTCACTAATAGGTTTTTGACACTTTTTTCATGTGGAATATTAAAAAATTATTTTGAAAGCTGAAATCTGATTAGCCATCTTTGAAGATGTCATGGTTTGCTATTTTACAATAAAATGGTTGAGAAATTATAAATGATTGAAAATATTGCATGCATCTGTGTAATTTTTCTTGCTAATTTAACTGCAAGAATGGTGATCCTGGTAAACATCTTATTTTTGTGTGCTATTTTAAAGATCACACATCAAAATAAAAACATTTGAAAGTGTGATCTTATGTACATGTGATAAAATAAAAATAGCTACTGAGAATGGTTTCATGTGTGGTCATTGGTTTGTAATAGATTATAATTTCTGTAAATAAGAATATATTGTCATGTTAGGTGAATATACATGATTAAATAAAAAATAGGTAGTTTGTATGCTCAATAGTTTTTATTTAAAAGCAATTAAATACATAATAGTATGTTAATGTAACACGATACTTGAGATTTTAATTCACAAAAGGCAAGGACATTTAAAGTTTATTTAATATTAAAATATTTATAAAAATATTAATTAATTTTGAGTTATAAAAAATAAAAACAGGGCACTGTTCAAGGTTTTAGCTCCCCTGCCATAAATTACAAAATCATATAACTTAGATCATGTTTTTACTTCACAGTCCCATAGACACAGACAAGGTTTTCATCTCGAGGCCAAAAGACCAAAAACATCAAGACACTTGATCATGGCCTTTGATAGACCAAGAGACTACTTACACATGATCTTAGCTCCAAGGAACCGAGAAGCGAACCACTGGCAGAACAAACTCTCTCCTACCAGTCTGATTTCTCAAATCTTTTAGCAATGCTATATATATTTATCAGCTTTCAAAATTATCATGAATATTCAGTAACTTCATTGATCTCAACAAGAATAATTAGGTTAGTAAAGACTAATTGTGCAAGTAAGGGTTTGCAGCTTCAGGCCCTATTATGAAAGCCTGTGCAGAGCTTTGCAATGCTGACAAAGTAATGAAGATAACATTATATGAAGTAATGGAAAATACTAGTGAGACAAGTTATGATTGCTGTAGGAACAATGAATATGGATTTCCTGATTTACATACATTTAGCATTTCAACCTTCATGTATTTTCCTGTAAATATTAGTATTTTGAATTTGGTTCATTTTATTTTGACTTTTAAGATCAATCCAAAAAAAATGGTGGTGGGATGGTCACGTGTAATTTAGTCAATCCCTGTACAGCTATGATTTTTTCATTTATATACCACCATGATATTTATTTAAAAGTTGCAAAAGAAGTAGTCGGTTTTTTCCTCAGACATTGAAACACTGAGTTCCTGGCCACAATGTCATATTTGTGAATCAGAGTACTCTGACATCATAGCTGTGAGATATGACTTGCTTGTTAAATAGTTGAGTACTTAACTTTATTGTTGTTTATAAATTGTTTTTAAAACAGTGCTGTATTATAAAGACCCACACAGCTCTCATCAGGTATCTTCATAACATCTCAAACACGCTGGAATACTTTACTGCTGTCAAACCTGTATTAAATACTGTGTAGGTTAAATTACATGTATAATATATGAAATATTTATGTAGTGATACAGTAACCATTGTCTACATTTTGCTACTTTATCATCTTCTACAGAGCCACACTAAGGCTATGTCCACGCTACCCGCCCGATTCAGCAGGTAGTGATCGATGTTCTGGGATCGATTTATCGCTTCTCGTCTAGACACGATAAATCGATCCCAGAACCGCTCCCCGTCGACACCGGAACTCCAGCGCGGCGAGCGGAGGAAGCGCTGTCGACGGGGGAGCCTGCCTGCTGCCGTGTGGACCGGGGTAAGTACTTTTGAAAATTGATGTAAGATATTCGACTTCAGCTACGTTATTCACGTTGCTGAAGTTGCGTATCTTAGATCGATTCCCCCTCCCCAGTGTGGATCAGCCCTAAGAGCCAAATTCTTACTCCAGCAAAAGTCTAATTACATGACAAGTTTGAAGTTTTAAATCCAAACAGTTTTTGAGTCATGGAAGGGCATTTGAACAATTTTCTTGAAGTGGGAAAACCTATCATGTTCTCATACCCTACTAACAAAAATTATGGAAGAGATTTTCTTCAAAATTTCTATAGACACAAAAAAACTCCACAATTACATTTCAAGAATACCTTCTCAACCATGACTACAGCCATATCTGGAGCATTGCTACAATAAAACTAGAAGCAATGGCCTAAAGCTAAGAAAGGAAAAGTTTAGACTAGACATTGGAGGGTGGGGAGGTCTTAAAAGTACAAGCTTAGAACAGTAGAACAGATTTACAGTGGAGTTGGTTAGGGTACCCTCAGTTCAAATATTCAAAAACTTGTTATGTAAGATTGCTCAGTATTTGCAATGTGGGGATAAAATTGCTGTATGAGGTGTGGGTCAGATGGGGCAGTTAGTGTTATGGGAGTAGCTGCGACTCCACATTCACATAGATTACAGCATCCAACTGCTTGTTGGACCTCAATTTTCCCTATGTCTGATATTTGTTTTGTTTTCAAATAGGCAAAAACTGGTATTACTGTTAGATCCCACAGTATAATCTATAATCTGAGGACAATGCATCTGCACTTGTCCAAAGACCATTTAAATCTGTAGGAGACATCATGGAAAAAAATATATATACCCATGAAGTAAAGTGGAAAATTTAGTTCTTTGTAGACAGAAATCATACTATTCTTCCATTATATGTGGCACTAGAGAGATAAATTCAATTAGCAAAGGTTTTTGTGATTCGTGAGGTTTAAAATCTTGATAGTATAACAATACTTGACACTTAGACCCAGATTCAGCAAGGCACAAGTAGTACCATGGAAATGGTTAAATGCTTTTCTGAATGGATGTTTTATATAGCATCTTTCATTTGATAATCTCAAAGTACTTTACTAACTTTAATGAGGTAGGTACTCAAAGTATTGTTATCGCAATTTTAGAGACAGAGACTGGAATTACAGAGAAGTTATGTGACTTGCCCACGGTCAAACAGGAAGTCTGTAACAAAACCAGGAATAGAACACAGAATGGTGGTGGGTGCGGGGGGGGGGGGGGGCTCTACTTTGGGAATATACTTCAGGCTGCTCTGGCCCTTCCAAAACTAATATCAGGGATATTAGGGTCCAATTCACAAGTATGTGCTGGACTAAAACTGCAGTTACACTGGTAGAAAACAAATAACACTGGGGGGGAATCAGGTCCTCTAAAGATATTTGAAATGTCTTTAACAACATTATAACATCTCACACTATAAACCTGACATTTTAAAACTGTAATTTTCACCGTTTGTTATTGTTTAAGTATTTCCATTTCATTTGGACACATTTGGCATGGCTCATTTACACTAAGGCTACTTTTTACCTCTCTGGCAGCATAAAGGGACCTTTAACACTCTTAGTGCACATGAGAATTAGTCCTTAAACTTAGATTGGTGAATGTCACTTTTTTCTAGTTGGTTTCATTCTCTAATCTTCTTGCATTTAGAACAGTGCTTTCAGTTTTTGTTTCCAATGCTTCAGGAGAATAAATTTTAAAACTACCTTGTTTTCACTGAAATAAAACTATCATGAAACATTTGTATTCATATCAGGTTTTATAAACCCTGATCCCCTCAGGTAGTACTCAAGTACGTTGCAAAATTGGCTCCTTGAGTGTCTTCTGGTCAGAGAATTTCAGGATTTTATTCTAATTGCATTTACGCGGATTTTATTCCAATATTAAGCCACTGACTTCAGTTGAGTTATTCCTGATTTAAGAACCAGGCCCAATGTGTCCAAAGAGTTCTGTAAAGCTTTCAGGCCAGATTATCCTCTCAGATACACCAGCATAAATCTGGAATAAATCCAATTATTTCAGTGGAGTTACTGATGGTTTACACTAGTGCAACGGAGATCAGAATTTGACCTTGCATTCACACTTGTTTAAATCCAGAATAAACCATTGAAGTGAAGAGAGTTATACAAATGTAAAACCAATGCAAGATCAGAATCAGGCCCTTTGCCTTTATATCCACCAGTTCCAAATCAGCATTCCTCAGCTTGGTACTTGATTCAGTTTTAATGAAGCATTTGTGATATTAGTATCTTGTTCTGCCTTAATCTAGGCTTGTCGCAATTTGCTTTAGCGTGTGAGGATAATTTCATTGGTATTTTATTAAAATGCTTCTTACCAGGTGTCATGGACCCCACCGGCCTAGTGCTCTCAAACAGCTCTGGAACAGCCCCCAGGAGGACCAGCCCCCAGGAGGACCTTCAGGAGGTCAGTCCTCAAGGGTTGCAGTCTTTCTCTGTGGTAAGCCCCGTGGCTTCACTGGCTCTGGGGACTGAACCTCAGAGCTTTCAGCACCCTTCCTTCACACCGTGAGATCCCCTCAGCAAGTCCACCTGAATTGGACACATGGGGGAGAGTTACACACAAAGGGAGCAATGCACCGCCAACTTAATCTGGAGTGACTCTCAGTCAGCATTGTAAAAACAGTTTTTTGGTTTTTTTAAGATATAGGGAACACAGCACAGGGAGCCCTTAGGTTAGCATAGAAAACAGGAAGATACAGCAAAGTCCAACTGGATCTGTCCAGAGCCCAGGGCTCTCTCTCAGCCCACAGTCCATAAGTGTCTCTGCTTCCAGCAGCCCACACTATACAATCCCCCACCTGGCCCCTCCTCAGTCCTTTGTTCTTCTTCCTGGGCAAACCTCTGGTCACCTGGCTATCCACCTTAGTTCTTTGTTCTCCAGCTGGTCCAAATTGGCTAGCTTGCTGAAGAGGCAGTCTATGGTCATTAGTTGATAGGTACCAAATAACTGGGCCTTTGTCTTCTGTGAGATCACAGATGAGTAACAAGGGGGTTAATCCCTTCCTCAGGGGCGGTGCTGCCAGACCCAGCACTGGGAGTGAGAGCCTGAATCAGGAATCTCTAGAGCACTATTAAGCCAACAGCGTAACATAAAATGACTTATCCTGATAGCACAATGCTACTGGTCATACTTATCCAGCAATAACTTTGAACTGCGTTTAGGTGAGTTGTGGAGATCATATACTCAGGCTTCAAAAGGGAAAGCTAATAGTTGCTTGAGCTATTATTAGTCCCTGCCATTCAAATCACACTGCACTGCAGGAACTGGCATTCTCACCATTGATGTCCCATATAATGTCACAATAATTGGCATTTTACTTCACAGGGAACATTAAAATTAAACAATGGTACATATTATTGGTATGGTACAGTAGTTACTAAGGCATTTTATAAACAGAGCACCTACTTTCAAAACATAACAGTTGCATTGTAATAATCCTGGACAACAGCCAAATTAAATAGTAATATAATCTTGCTCAGTTTTTTCAGGTAGGCATTCTTCCCTTATTGTATTCTAAAATAATGTAACAGTAATGTTATAACATGCTACTTAGAATATATCCATTATTTATATTACAAATAATAATGTACAATAGTTTTTTGCTATATCCTCTCAGTTATGGTGTTCAGTAAGGAATATTGGATATTTGCAATAAACATTAGTGGAAGTCACTGGATACAAATCCAATGGGACTCATTTTTTCATTTTATAAAAGTGTCAGAGATTATTTTAATTCATATCATCTTAAAAATATAGGTCTGAAGAACAATTTTTGTTCTGTTATTGGAATAGACCAGTTTGTACTAAATAAACCAGGGGGTTTATCTTTTATTTTCCACAAAATATCCTACGGAGGAACTTTTATAAATGTACCTACGGAAACCATTATCTCCTACTTCAACCTGAACACTCTGCTATCCTAGAACACTGCATTACACTCTCAGTATACTTTCACAGGGTAGGTCTTCAACTGGTGTAATCAGCATAGTTCTAGGATCTATCCCACTTGTAGCCTTTTATTTAAAGTAAATTTAATTATGTTGTATTACAAAATCTGTGGGTTCAGCTCTGGAAGCTACAGTCTCAAGTTCAACAGTTACCTCTGCCTGTTTTAGATTTAGAATTTCCAGGAACACATGAAGGCCAAGGAAAGTAACACATACAATCACAAGGCCTAATATCTTTTATCAATTTTGTTAAAGTTAGCAGGAAAGTTATGAAAATCACAGCATATACAAATCCTAGCTATATCCGTGCACCAATTATAGCTACAGACATACTCACATCCTCCTAGATCGTATTAGGGTCTGATGGGTCTCTCATGGATTGATCATCAGTAGAGGGATGGTTAATGTTGGCATTTTCCTGTAGGAAGCTCAAATTTTCCCATTCTGGGTACCCTGTTTTTATAATGTGATTCTGCCTACCTACATTCTGCACATGTACATGAAAGTGTCAACCCTCTTTTTCTTTATTGGTCTGGTTTCCAAGAAACTTGAGATACCCGATTTTCTATAGGTTATGTATAGTTCATTTTAGTCTCATTAGCACTTACACACAACCTGTATATTTGGTTAAGGCATGTGTTAGACACAAATGTGTCTCTAAAGCATTTTTGTGATTTTAAATTAATCTTCCAACAAATTTTTTGCACTATTATCCCTTGGTACATCTTTTCCTATAATTTTATGGCATCAGGTTATTCTTCAGTCTCTTACTTATGTCAGCATGTCTTATCTCTAAGGCTTAAAATAGTTAAACTAAAATTTTACAGGCCTCAGCCTATAAGTCATGCATTTCAGCCCTCCTTACTTAGACACCTAATTATTAGGGCTCCCGATTAATCACAGTTAACTCACACAAAGAACTAAAAAAAATGAATCGTACTGTTAAACAACAGAATACTAACTGAAATTTATTAAATATTTTGATGTTTTTCTACATTTTCAAATATATTGATTTTAATTACAACACAGCATACAAAGTGTACAGTGCTCACTTTACATTATTTTTGCTTACAAATATTTGCACTTAAAAATAAACAAAAGTAGTATTTTTCAATTCACCTCAGACAAGTACTGTAGTGCAATCTCTTTATCATGAAAGTGCAACTTCAAATGTAGTTTTTTTTTGTTACACAACTGCACTCAAAAACAAAACAATGTAAAACTTTAGAGCCTACAGGTCCACTCAGTCCTACTTCTCATTCAGCCAATTGCGAAAAGAAACAAGTTAGTTTACGTTTACAGGAGATAATGCTGCCCACTTCTTAATTACAATGTCACCTGAAAGTGAGAACAGGCATTTGCATGGCACTGTTGTAGCTGGTGTTGCAAGTTATTTACGTGCCAGATGCGCTAAAGATTCCTATGCCACTTCATGCTTCGGCCATCATTCCAGAGGACGTGCTTCCCTGCTGATGATGCTCATTAAAAAAATAATGCGTTAATTAAATTTGTGACTCAACTCCTTGGGGGAGAATTGTAGGTCTACTGCTCTGTTTTACCTGCATTCTGCCATATATTTCATGTTATAGCTATGTCGGATGATGACTCAGCACATGTTCATTTTCAGAACACTTTCACTGCAAATTTGACAAAATGCAAAGAAGATACCAATGTGAAATTTCTAAAGATAGCTACACCACTGGATCCAAGCTTTAAGAATCTGAAGTGCCTTCCAAAATCTGAGAGGGATGATGTGTGGAGCATGTTTTCAGAAGTCTTAAAAGAGCAACACTCTGATGCAGAAACTACAGAACCCAAACCACCCAAAAAGAAAATCAACCTTCTGCTGGTGGCATCTGACTCAGATGATGAAAATGAACATGCATTGGTCCGCACTGCTTTGGATCGTTATCGAGCAGAACCCGTCATCAGCATGGACACATGTATTCTGGAATGGTGGTTGAAGCATCAAGGGACATATGGATCTTTAGCACATCTGGCATGTAAATATCTTGCAACACTGGCTACAACAGTGCCATGCAAACACCTGTTCTCACTTTCAGGTGTCATTGTAAACAAGAAGCAGGCAGCATTATCTTCTGCAAATGTAAACAAACTTGTTTGTCTGAGCGATTGGCTGAACAAGAAGTAGGACTGATTGGACTCGTAGGGTCTAAAGTTTTAGATTGTTTGATTTTTGAATGCAGGGGTTTTTTGTACATGATTCTACATTTCTAAATTAAACTTTTATGATACAGGTTTCAATAAGTTAATTGAAAAATGCTTTTAGATAATATTTAGATATTTTTAGTTAATTCCAGAATAAGAGTGCCTCTTTCGGGTTTAGCTTATGTCACCTTGAAAGCAGTATAATCTAAACAAGAAAGAAGCACGCTAATTCTTGAAAACCATTCACATGGGAAGTTATACCATTAGAACTATAGCTGTATAATTACAGTGGTATAGTTCTACCGGTAAATTTTTCTTCGTAGGCAAGCCTTAATACTATGAGCCTACAAAGAGCTCCATGCAGGTCCCATTCACTTACGCCAGGCTCTGGGCCTAAATCTTCCCCCCCTAAAGTCAAACAGGAAGTCTTTGGCAGAGCTGGGGATTGAACCCAGATATCCTGAGTCCCAGTTCACTACTTCATTCACAAGACAATCCCTCACCTTCCAACTGACTACAGAAGCCCACTCAGACTTTATTTTCTTTATACATTTTTCCATAATAAGCACGACTCCATGCTTTAAAATAGCAAAACACTCAACACTAATTAGTGTATGTGATGGGTACAGTAACGCCTCACTTAACATTGTAGTTATGTTCCTGAAAAATGCGACTTTTAGGGCTGGTCTACACTAAACCCCCCTGTTGAACTAATTAGATACGCAACTTCAGCTACATTAATAACGTAGCTGAAGTCGAAGTCTCTTCGCTCGAACTTACCTGTGGTCCACACGCGGCGCGTAGGCTCCCCCATCGACTCCGCCTGCTCCGTTCGTGGAGCAGGATTACCAGCGTCGACGGGGGAGCACTTCCTGGTTCGATTTATCGCGTTGAACCCAGAAGATCGATTGGACTCCTCCGACGCGACGGGTGAGTATAGACGTACCCTAAGCAAAACAATGTTAAACAAATCCACACACACACACACACACACACACAATGTAAGTTTTAAACAAACAATTGAATACTGGTACACATTGATGATGATAGTGAAGCTTGGTCACTCCACTGAGCCCTCAAGGGTTAACTCTCTCAGTCTACAAGCCAGCAGGAAAGATGTGTTTCAGAGATAGAGATGCGCATTTCCAATTAGGTATCAAGAGTGGGGTCAGAAGTACACTGCCTTGTTAATTAGCTCAGCAAGCCTCGCAGCTGCAGCTTCTGCCTAAGGCAGCAGCTCCCTCCCTCGTGTGTCCCCCCTGCTCTATGGAAGATGGGGTAAGCAAGGTGCAGGGGGACATTAGCCCCCCTTTTCTTCCCCTCCCTCACTGTTCTCTCTAAGCTGTGCGCGCACACACAGATCCTAAACCCTGCGCACACAGCGAAACACCGTGCACACAAAAATTTGCACAGAAGCACAACAATTTGCACAGAATAATTTTGCGCACACAGCCTGTCAAAAATTAGAGGGAACATTGCCCCCCCACACACACACAGCAAGCACGCACCCTGACATTAGCCCTCCTGTTATTCCCCTCCACCCCAACACAGCAAGCAGGCGGGAGTCTGAGAGCAGCACATGGCAGTGGTGGAAGGGACAGCTGAAATGCTATTGATAGCCTGCAAACGACCTTAGAGGGGAGCATCTCACAACTGTAAATGAGCATGTTCCCTAATTGAGCAGCAATGTAAGAACGTTAACTAGGACGACTTTAAGTGAGGAGTTACTGTATGCTGTTGGCCTTCTTGGCAACAAGGGCACACTGCTGACTCATATCCAGCTTCTCATCCACTGTAATCCCCAGGTCCATTTCTGCAGAACTGCCGCTTAGCCAGTCGGTCCCCAGCCTGTAGCAGTGCATGGGATTCTTCCTTCCTAAGTGTAGGACTCTGCACTTGTCCTTGTTGAACCTCATCTGATTTCTTTTGGCTCAATCCTCCAATTTGTCTAGGTCACTCTGGACCTTATCTACCTCTCCCCGCAGTTTAGTGTCATCCACGAACTTGCTGAGGGTGCAATTAATCCCATCATTCAGATCATTAATAAAGACGCTGAACAAAACCAGTCCCAGAACCGATCCCTGGGGTACTCCGCTTGATACCAGCTGCTAACTAGACATAGAGAAATTGATCACTACCCTTCGAGCCTGACAATCTAGAAGCAGTGAAATGATGATGATGGCAGGTTGGTTTTAATACCATTTTTCTCCATATGTTCGGTTCTTATATTACTGTATCACTGCCCTTAACTATATCTTTACTTTCACCTGTTTTGTAATGTTATAAAATAATGTTATTACCTCGCCTTGCCTGTCCCCTTTCGCCTCTTCTCGCATTTTAACCCCACTTTCCTAACGGAATCTACTTCATTCGCCTTCCAGCCCTTTGCTTATAGTGAACCACCCTCCTGCAATATCTAGTGTTATTGCAATATCCTGCACCAGTGTGCCGATCCAGTTCCGCGATTGGGAAATTGGGATGGCATTTCTGCCCTCCTTCAGCGCCTCCCGCCCCGTCACGCGGCGAGAGCCCCGCTGTCCGCCGCGAGGCCGCTCTCCGGGAGCTCACAGCCGCGCCCAGCCCAGCCCCACGTCGGGCCGCAGTCCGGCTGCAAACGCTTCCCGGGCAGCGCGCAGGCACAACCTCGCTCGTGCGCTTAACGCTCGGCGGATCCCGGCCCGCTAAGTCACCGCAAGACCCTACGGCTCGCGGGGCTCACAGCCAGGCCCCCGGCGCGCGCTGGAGCGAGATAAGCACGCGCCGCCCCTAGCGCTAAGGGCGGGCGCTTCACTTGCCCAGTGCGCGTGCGCACTGGCCTCCAGGCCGCTGGCCTTGACCCGCGCCGTCCGCACATGCTCAGTAGCAGAAAGCCCCTTCCCCCCTCCCCTTGGAGGAAGGGCACCGTTGTGGCATGACAAGGGAGCGGGCGCGGAGGCCGCCGCGTAGCGCCCTTCCCCCCACATCGCCATGCCGCTGGAAAGCTTGGCTCGCATCATCAAAGTGCAGCTGCCTACCTACCTCAAGCGCCTGCCCTTGCCCGAGAGCATCAGCGGCTTCGTCAGGCTGACAGGTACCGCGCACTGGGCCCCTCTGCTAGCCCCGCCGGGATCCGGCCTTCGCCCTTTCCCTCCCCGCGCCCCCTCCTATTCCTGCTCCCCCGCCACCTCTCGGCCTTCCCCTCAGCCTATTCCTCCCCCCACCGCATCCCTCCCCTCCCAGCGCCCCATCCAGTGCCACCCCCCCACCTCTCAGCCTTCCCCCCAGCCTATTCCTTCCCCCTCCCCCCACTTCTCCCGCCTCATCCCTCCCCTCCCAGCTCCCCATCCAGTGCCTCCCCCCCACCTCTCAGCCTTCCCCTCAGCCTATTCCTCCCCCCACCGCATCCCTCCCCACCCAGCTCCCCATCCAGTGCCTCCCCCCCACCTCTCGGCCTTCCCCCCAGCCTCTTCCTTCCCCCTCCCCCCACTTCTCCCGCCTCATCCCTCCCCTCCCAGCTCCCCATCCAGTGCCTCCCCCCGACCTCTCAGCCTTCCCCCCAGCCTATTCCTTCCCCCTCCCCCCACTTCTCCCGCCTCATCCCTCCCCTCCCAGCTCCCCATCCAGTGCCTCCCCCCCACCTCTCAGCCTTCCCCCCAGCCTCTTCCTTCCCCCTCCCCCCACTTCTCCCGCCTCATCCCTCCCCCCCACCTCTCAGCCTTCCCCCCAGCCTATTCCTTCCCCCTCCCCCCACTTCTCCCACCTCATCCCTCCCCTCCCAGCTCCCCATCCAGTGCCTCCCCCCCACCTCTCAGCCTTCCCCCCAGCCTCTTCCTCCCCCCACCGCATCCCTCCCCTCCCAGCTCCCCATCCAGTGCCTCCCCCCCACCTCTCAGCCTTCCCCCCAGCCTATTCCTCCCCCGACCTCATCCCTCCCCTCCCAGCTCCCCATCCAGTGCCTCCCCCCACCTCTCGGCCTTCCCCCCAGCCTATTCCTTCCCCCGCCTCATCCCTCCCCTCCCAGCTCCCCATCCAGTGCCTCCCCCCGACCTCTCAGCCTTCCCCCCAGCCTCTTCCTTCCCCCTCCCCCCACTTCTCCCGCCTCATCCCTCCCCTCCCAGCTCCCCATCCAGTGCCACCCCCCCACCTCTCAGCCTTCCCCCCAGCCTCTTCCTTCCCCCTCCCCCCACTTCTCCCGCCTCATCCCTCCCCCCCACCTCTCAGCCTTCCCCCCCAGCCTATTCCTTCCCCCTCCCCCCACTTCTCCCGCCTCATCCCTCCTCTCCCAGCTCCCCATCCAGTGCCTCCCCCCCACCTCTCAGCCTTCCCCCCAGCCTATTCCTCCCCCGACCTCATCCCTCTCCTCCCAGCTCCCCATCCAGTGCCTCCCCCCGACCTCTCAGCCTTCCCCCCAGCCTCTTCCTTCCCCCTCCCCCCACTTCTCCCGCCTCATCCCTCCCCTCCCAGCTCCCCATCCAGTGCCACCCCCCCACCTCTCAGCCTTCCCCCCAGCCTCTTCCTTCCCCCTCCCCCCACTTCTCCCGCCTCATCCCTCCTCTCCCAGCTCCCCATCCAGTGCCTCCCCCCCACCTCTCAGCCTTCCCCCCAGCCTATTCCTCCCCCACCTCATCCCTCTCCTCCCAGCTCCCCATCCAGTGCCTCCCCCCCACCTCTCAGCCTTCCCCCCAGCCTATTCCTTCCCCCTCCTCCCACTTCTCCCGCCTCATCCCTCCCCTCCCAGCTCCCCATCCAGTGCCTCCCCCCCACCTCTCGGCCTTCCCCCCAGCCTATTCCTCCCCCGACCTCATCCCTCCCCTCCCAGCTCCCCATCCAGTGTCTCTCCCCCCCACCTCTCAGCCTTCCCCCCCAGCCTATTCCTTCCCCCTCCCCCCACTTCTCCCGCCTCATCCCTCCTCTCCCAGCTCCCCATCCAGTGCCTCCCCCCCACCTCTCAGCCTTCCCCCCAGCCTATTCCTCCCCCGACCTCATCCCTCTCCTCCCAGCTCCCCATCCAGTGCCTCCCCCCGACCTCTCAGCCTTCCCCCCAGCCTCTTCCTTCCCCCTCCCCCCACTTCTCCCGCCTCATCCCTCCCCTCCCAGCTCCCCATCCAGTGCCTCTCCCCCCCACCTCTCAGCCTTCCCCCCCAGCCTCTTCCTTCCCCCTCCCCCCACTTCTCCCGCCTCATCCCTCCTCTCCCAGCTCCCCATCCAGTGCCTCCCCCCCACCTCTCAGCCTTCCCCCCAGCCTATTCCTCCCCCACCTCATCCCTCTCCTCCCAGCTCCCCATCCAGTGCCTCCCCCCCACCTCTCAGCCTTCCCCCCAGCCTATTCCTTCCCCCTCCTCCCACTTCTCCCGCCTCATCCCTCCCCTCCCAGCTCCCCATCCAGTGCCTCCCCCCCACCTCTCGGCCTTCCCCCAGCCTATTCCTCCCCCGACCTCATCCCTCCCCTCCCAGCTCCCCATCCAGTGCCTCTCCCCCCACCTCTCAGCCTTCCCCTCAGCCTATTCCTTCCCCCTCCTCCCACTTCCACCACCTCATCCCTCCCCTCACAGCTCCCGCTCCAGTGCCTCCCCCCCACCTCTCAGCCTTCCCCCCAGCCTATTCCTTCCCCCACCTCATCCCTTCCCCTCACAGCTCCCCCTCCAGTGCCTCCCCCCCACCTCTCAGCCTTCCCCCCAGCCTATTCCTTCCCCCACCTCATCCCTTCCCCTCACAGCTCCCCATCGAATACCTCTCCCCGCACTTCTCGGCCTTCCCCCTCCCAGTGCCCCCATCCTATTCCTCGCCCCACCCCCCAGCCTTCCTCCCAGCTCCCCATCCCATTCAGTTCCCCCTCCCTCCCTGATCTTCCCCCTTCCCATTGCTTCCTCCCCATCCCATTGCTTTCCCATCTCACACCTCCCCTGGAGCTCCCCTTTCTTGCCCCTTTGGGTGTCGAGAAGGAGGAAGTGAGCCGGCCAACATAACTGGCAGGAGAGTTGCTGATCTCAGTGCCCTCTCCTGCTGGTGGGTGAAAGTTTGCCCTTGTGTGCCTTAGTTTCCCTCTGCCTAACGGGGTGACTGCACTTCTGCCTTGCGTGCTTCACCGTGGCAGATAGAGAAGCAAGTCTGTGGCTAAAATAAAATAGCTGCCAGGGGTAAAATATTTACTCTTGCAAAATATTACTTCCCCCAGATCTAGTGCGAGTTGTTCCTATCAGTCTTAAGAATGACTGTTGACTGCCAGCCCAGCGCTGCAGCCTCTTTCCTGGATCGAGTTGTGTTCTTTATGCTCTAATATCACCTCCAGCAACAAGATTTTTGCAGTCTGAAAGTGGCTAATAAATCTGAGGATGCCTGTGGCAGAATAGACTCCAGGTTGCTTCTCTATAGCTACATGGATTCTGCCTGGCTCATAGGACAGAAAGCAAGTTTTATCATGAGACATGACTTGAAGACCTGCAGGGAGCAGTTGTTTTGAATAAGAAGGAGATGGATGTTGTTTTACAGGTCTTTTCCAACTGTAACCCTACTTTGAAATCTTACACATCACTTTAGCAGCTCTCCGTCAGTTCAAATTATAATCACAGCTCAGCCTGGACTAATTAACCACTTTGTAATTGTCAAGTATAAGACTTGCACTTTTAACCTAAAAAAACCACATTAGGTTAAAAAAAAGTCAAAAAAAGGCTTAACAAGTTTTTTATCTGTTCCATAATTACCAGGCAAAGATTCTTAAACCAGTGTTAAACGGAACCTACTTTAGCAATATCAACTAACATACTTTGTGCCTGGTTTTCATTTACACTGAGGCCCTTTTACATTTTGACTGATTCTTATTTACCCCTTACCATGAGACTTAGACTAAATTAATATCAGGCTGTTTTTAAGGCTCCATCTGTAGTTCCGTTACAGCCAAGTTAGGGGACCTGGTTAACTTTGTTCTGTAACTAGGCTAACCCAGTTGCCGAACACAGAAAACTTTGTAAAAACATCCAAACAAACAAAAAAAACCTCACCATTATTTTTTAAAAACTGTTTGACAGAGCACCCTTTTAAAAAAAAAAAAAAGTATTTCTCTCAAAATGTTATAGAAAGGATTTTCTGCTCCCCTAGTGACTTTTTTTTTATAAGTGTCTCCTTAGCGAGGAAAAAAACTGACTACATAAGGGAAATAGGGAAAATAACTGTACAAAGTGATGCCAATTGCACAAAGTGAACTAACTAAAAAGAGAGAGATTTTTCCCCTCCTAACTTTGCAGATGTTCTCTGTACCTACTACAATTATGTTTTCCAACAGAATTGTGATTTTTCAGGTTTGTGTCCCATTAAGATCCCAACTATATTACAAATTAGAACTATTTGAACCTGGTTTCTGGAATAGGAATCATATTGTTTTAGCTAGCACGTTTGTTTGGGGACATAAAAAAATTAAATATAAGAATCATTGCTCTGGCAAGGTAAAAGGTTCTTTAAGATGCAGAGTCAGACTCATTTGTCCATACTGCATCACCAAGCTGTACCATTTTCATGAGCGTTGGAAAACAGTTTGTCTACAACTAGGCTTAAGTACTATTTTCCAGCATGTTTATGCTGTGTGTTTACTTAGCATCCCATAATATATCTGTCTGTCCCTGCCAGGCTGGATCCTATTGAGCTCTATGCTTCTCCTCAAAGTTCTCTCGTTTGACTGACATTGGTAATCATTCTGTACCGAAATAAAGGGCTGGATTCAACTCCCATAAAAGTTGAGGGAAAGTCTCCACAGTTTCAGTAAGGGTTGGATCAGGTCCTATATGATCTTAACATTTGATATTTCCTGACTTTAGTGCTTGATCGTGCAACAGTAATATTGCATTAACATAAGAATGATGTTTTTAAATTTAATTCCCTAGGTTGTTTTTAACTTCTTGGATTTAGGCTATGTCTACACTAGCACCTTTTTCAGTATAACTTATGTCGCTCAGGAGTGTGAAAAAAGACACTCCTCCTAGCAACATCATTTACAGCGACAGAAGCACTGGTGTGGACAGCCCTATGTCCAAGGGAAACGCTCTCCTACTGACAGAGGTACTGCTGCTTGTTGGAGGTGGTTTAATTATGTCGATGGGAGAGCTCTCTCCCGTCAGGATAGAGTGGCTACACTAATGATCTTACAGTGGCACAGCTGCTTCGATACAGCTGTGCTGCTATAAGCTCACTAGTGTAGACATGGCCCTAGTCTCCTCCTGCTTCAGCCGTCTGAGCTCATACATTTATGTAACTGAGGAGGTACGAAGTCTACCTGTATATTCATACACACCACATCTACTTACAGCATAATGGAATACACTACTTTTAATGCTCAATCCTGCAGTTTCAAACATTATAACTATTAAACACAAGCTTTTAAAAACTTAGCAAAACTTACTGGTCACTAAGGGCAGTTAGCATACCAACTTTGAAGTTTCAAGCTTCAGTCATATGAGTTATTCTGAAAAAGGTAATCAAAATTTTTTTTGAGATGGGGGAGCTGTTTACTCTCAAATCAAGTAGCTGAAAGGATTTTGTTAATTTATTTTATTCTAAGTTTAATCACCTCTGGGAGGGGCCAGTCATGTAACATTTTAGTCACAAAGGTGAATGTTTCAGAAAGTAATGAACATAGGTAGAAGAGGGGATTAGAATGGAAACGGCTTTGTGATTGCTATAGGAATTCAGTGACAATTTCTTAGCTGAAAAATTCCAGAAGTCCTGTACATTCACTGGCTCTGGTACTTACTGATCTAATGAACACTTGAACAATCAAGCATAGTGAAAGTATGGATGCAGATACAAAATGCAGTCAGAAATACATGGCTACACGGCTAACATTCCAAATCTGGACACAGGATTCATTTTTACAGTATTTAATAGGCTGGCGTCCATTATCACACTTAAATGTCTTTTCTCTAAGATGTAATGTATGCATCATGTTGATAGCACTAAATTGAGAAAAACAGCCAAGAATGCTATAGGTGCAAGGTTGAAGTGTTTCAGTCTTATGGCACACAGAAAACTTAATGTCTTTTTCAAGAGCATCCTCCTTGAAATAATATTCTCTTGGCTCACAGCCCCTTTTTTCTTAGCAGCAGCAGCTTGACATAACAGCACGATTGATAGTATGACATTGCTTGTGACCCCAAAGTTGGATACCATCTAAGATGAAAAGACGTGAAAGTATTCTAGGTTAAAGATGCTGAATCTCTCACCACCTGTCACCACCACCTGTTTGCTTGGGAGCATGCACACTACAGATTGACTGAATTGTGATAAAGGACATTTGAGCAGAGCTTTCTGGGTAGTGTTTTATGGTTGAACTAAGCCTCTTACATTTGCCAACCTACTAGTCTTCAAAGATTTACACTAGCTTTGTATTTTGCAATTATATTCATAGACGTTTTGTACACTTGTGGTAGTGACACAATACTTTGCACTTCACCATAGTACCTTGCCATGGTAGCAACATTGGTGCTGAAACTGAAGAGGTCTGCTGATTTGCCCCTTTGTGATATGTGTAGGCTTCTGTGATATTGGTAATTTAAACTGAAATGATGTTCTCCACCTCCATGTAAGCTCTTCTTTAAGGACAGCATCAGTAGTAAATGCTGGAGCTATGATACCTTCTGTAAGAGATTAGGGAATTCAGTTCCCACTTATGTCAAACTTCATATAAACTTTTACAAATATTTAGCAATTATTTTAGTAACTTACCAATTTTATTTGCAGTCTATCAGGTTTTTTAAACTGAGTATGGTGAGGTTGTACCCACTTACTAGAGAAGGGGAGGAAAAAAAGCTGCCTTTATGCCTCCCCCTAGGAGGAGGGAGTTTGGAAGAGGCGACAAATGGCCACCACCTGAATTTTGCTTTTCCATGGAAAGGGCTCTAATGGGAGTGGACAGTGGAGGGTTTTACCTGTCATCTCTACATTCTAATGGGGTGCCCCAGCTCCTGTGAGAACAGGGCAGCTTGGTGACTTACAGAAAGGCTATTTTAATGCTCCTCTCAAACTGACTCTGAGAAGGTCTAAAGGCACCCTCCACTGAAATGTCAGAGGACTTTGATCCAGGCCTCCAAGAGCACTGATTCTCTTTCTGTAAGTTTCAGAGGGTTTCTTTTTTAAAAACAACGAAGGTTGGAAAATATTTAAACTTTCCTTTTACATCTTTTAACTCAAAAGGGTCTCTAATTTTTTTTATCTTTCTAAATTCTTAAGTCAAAAATCTTAAGTCTTGTTTGCTTAAAAAAAAAAAAAGGCAAACAGCAGGGCCTAAGAAGGGAGCATCTAAATAGGATACCTGGGAGGGAAGAGAGCACTAGGCTCCTCACCAGAGCATTGCATTTAGACCCTGCTCTCTCATGGAGAGAGGACACCTTTAGTATGTTACAAAATGCTTTTGTAAATTAGATGCTTTAAAAGAAAATTAAAGCTATCTGAATGATTGATAGAACATATGGGTACACTAAAACCTCAGTTATGAGCATCTCGGGAATGGAGGTTGTTTGTAACTCTGAAATGTTCATAACTGAACAAAACATTATGGTTCTTTCAAAAGTTTACAACTGAACATTGACTTAATACAGCTTTGAAACTTTACTATGCAGAAGAAGAATGCTGCTTTCCCTTTTTTTTTAGTAGTTACATTTAACATAGGACTGCACTTACTATTTTTTTTCCATCTCTGCTTCTGCCTGATTGTGTACTTCCGGTTCCAAATGAGGTGTGTGGTTGACTGGTCAGTTCATAACTCTGGTGTTCGTAACTGAGGTTCTACTGTTCAGCACTCCAGGGAGTTGTGGGCATGCATATGTGGAATTCAGCACAAAACAAACTCAGTCTGGTAAATGGAAATGGTTGCATATTGAATATGAAACTGAGCACTTAAAAAATTAGACCTTAGAAAGCTACATTAATACAACATACTTACTTGGTTTGCTGACATACTTTTAGTCTTTGGCTCTAATCTGTGCTGGCAGATCCTTTTACCCTTGTAGAGTTACATTCATAGAATCATAGAATATCAGGGTTGGAAGGGACCTTAGGAGATCATCTAGTCCAACCCCCTGCTCAAAGCAGGACTAATCCCCAATTTTTGCCCCAGATCCCTAAATGGCCCCCTCAAGGATTCACTTCAGTGGCACTGCACATGGGCAAAAGGGTCTGCCCGCCCAGATCAAATGGCAGGAACCTTAAGTTATTCAAGCAGCAGCTGTAATGTGGGCATGTTGAATAATCAGTTTTGAAGTACTAAATTTCTACAGCAACACACTCTACTATGTTGCTTTATGGAATCATTTAATGATGGGACATGTTTGCCTGCGTCTTCCAAAAAGTCGCTCAACAAGAATACAGCCAAATCAGGGGTCATATGGTGCCAAAACTGCTCTTGAACTGAGTAATCGGCAGGAATTTTTACTTAATTTTTAGCAGACGCTGCTCTTTGACTAGAGCTCATTTAAAAAGATACCTTCAAAATGTTTCCCTAACTCTTGTAAAAATAACCCCTTGAAATGTGAAACAGACATCTGGTTACTTCTTGAAATATTTCTTCTTTTGTTGCATTTCCCCCCCCTGAAGGGCTGCAGTTGAAGACTAAGGACTTGTCTGCACTAGGAAGCTGTACCACTTTACAATCCAAAAGCAAACCAGAATAAACTCTACAATCCAGGAAACTATATGTTCTGCACGGTGCCTGCTCTAAGCACTGTGGCAGCTGTAATTCAATAAGTTACTGATTAAGATCTAAAAGATTACAATATACGAATACAACCATATTTTGTACAAAGCAGATTAAATATACAAGCATTTTCTAGGACATTTGCTACTCTTTGTATTGTATTACAGTCCGTTTGTTGTTCTCCTGTCCCTAACCTGCCTACTTTTCTGTCTATCCTTAGGTTGTGAGCACCTAGGAGAAGGGTTTGTCCCATCTTGAATGTCTGGGAAGAATGAATGTTCTTTGGCAGCCACAAATGAAAATTTACAAACTTTGATTTAGTTTGTTTCCTGGCTGTGAAAGAAGGAAAGTAATTGAGTAATCTTAAAGTATGATATTCAAAAATATTATTTGTACTGAGTGAGCATATACTTGGCCATCAATCAAGGATCAGGGTCCTGTGCTAGGTACCATACTCACTAAGCACACATTTGTTTGAGTGTCGATCTCGTAGTCTCAAGCAAAAGCAGGCTTGACCCCAGAGTCAGGGTGGACACTAAAATAATATTTGGCTATTAGAACTTTTCTTCTTTTGCATCCCTAAGTTTAATTAGGAAAAACCGTCCCTGCGTGTCTTAAAGCTTTTACCTTATCAATCACAGAGAAATGAGGGGGAAAACACAGGGTGGAGAGCAGCATCTTACATACAGCTTTTGTATTTTAGGCTGATAAAAATCGCGAGCCCCCTCTATGCTAGAAACGAAACCATTTTTTGAGATCTGATGTCAGTCATGGCCTCTCTGACTGCTTATGTTGACAGAGACAAACTATAATCAATGCAGTATACAGAACCACAATTTACACCGAAGGTACAAGCATCAAGGGTTAGCAGGGAGGAAGGGAACAGTTTGGCATTGGGTTTCAGATACTATCTTAGTGTTGTCACACCCTTAGTGTTCAAAAGTCTCCACCTCTCTTACTTTCTTGTTGTGGCTGCCTCTTCCCCCCGCTCTCGTGTGTTTGTTCACAACAGTCATGTTGAAATGTACAGTACTGTCTCATGATTATGCTTTTTATGCTGGCAGTATCAATATACACAATATATAGACAACCTTTATCTGTACATCAAAATGACACGTTCATGAGTGAAGTAAGATAAGCGTCAAATTCCCTGTAGGAATTACGTGCTGATTATACTTTAATTTTTCAGTGGAGGGCCACAGGCACAATTGTTGTGGGCTTTCCATCTAACCTCTATACTAAGGGACGGTTGGTAACCTAAGCAGCATCCCATACAGGAAGAGGTCACTCTTATGAAGCCTCTTTTACAAATGTTTGAGCCATCTCTGTTCAGAATATATGCTCCTGTAGTTGCTGTGAAAGAGTGTGTGGGGTGAAGGGGAGGGGATAAAGAAGACAGGGGCACATTGAGAAGTAGCCTCCACAGACCACTTGAGTGAATCTCTGACCTTGTCATCTTACATAGTAGTGTGACAGGCTGCATGTGGATCTAATAGGGGATTTGGGGTGTCTTAATTTATTATTTAAACTGTGATCCAACACTGACAGGACTGTCTGTTCTTCCTGCCCCACCTAACTTGCTGAGTTATCTAGTGGGAATCTGAAATTAGAGGGTTTTTTGGTGTTTAGAGTGCATGGGAATGAGAACTCATTGACTGAATCTGTAAAAACAGGAAGCAGTACAATCATCTGTTAGAAAAAGCCCCCTGCTAGTTAACTTTGAGGCTAATCGAAAATAAGAAAGAAAAACTTGTAGCACCTTAGAGACTAACAAATTTATTTCAGCATAAGCTTTCGTGGGTTAGTACCCACTTCATCGGGTGCATGGAATGAAACATACAGTAGACAGATATTTATACAGTCAGAGAAACATGATAAGGTCGAGTTGCATAGACCAACCTTAAGAGGCTAATTAGTTGAGAGGACCCATAACAGCAGGGGAAGAAAAACCTTTGAAGTGATAAACAAGATGGTCACACAGGTGTGAATGAGGATCGTTAACTTAAGGGAAATAGATTCTATTAACGTAATGGCCGAGCCATTCCAAATCTCTATTTAATCCGGAGGCAATGCAACCTAGTTTGCATATCAATTCGAGTTCAATAGTTTCTCTTTGAAGTCTGCTTTTGGAGTTAATCTGTCGCAACACTGCTACCCTCAAGACTGTCACTGAGTGATTAGGGAGGTTGAAGTGTTCTACTGGTTTTTGAATGTTATGATTCCTGATGTCAGATTTATGTCCATTTATTCTTTTGCGTAGAGACTGTCCGGTTTGGCCAATGTACATGGCAGAGGGGCATTGCTGGCACATGATGGCATATATCACATTGGTAGATGTGTAGGTGAATGAGCCCCTGATGGCGTGGCGGATGTGATTAGGCCCTGTGATGGTATCATTTGAATCGATATGTTGACAGAGTTGGCATCGGGCTTTGTTGCAAGGATAGGTTCCTGGGTTGGTGTTTTTGTTGTATGGTGTGTGGTTGCTGGTGAGTATTTGCTTCAGGTTGGGGGGCTGTCTGTAAGCAAGGATTGGTCTGTCCTCCAAGATCTGTGAGAGTGAGGGATCATCTTTTAGGATAGGTTGTAGATCTTTGATGATGCGCTGGAGAGGTTTTAGTTGGGGGCTAAAGGTGACGGCTAGTGGTGTTCTGTTATTTTCTTTGGGCCTGTCTTGTAGTAGGTGACTCCTGGGTACTCTTTTAACCTTGTCAATCTGTTTTTTCACTTCAGCAGGTGGGTATTGTAGTTGTAAGAATGCTTGATAGAGATCTTGTAGGTGTTTGTCTCTGTCTGAGGGATTGGAGCAAATGCAGTTGTATCTTAGAGCTTGGCTATAAACAATGGATCGTGTGGTGTGTCCAGGATGGAAGCTGGAAGCGTGTAGGTAAGTATAACGGTCAGTAGGTTTCCGGTATAGGGTGGTGTTTATGTGACCATTACTTATTAGCACAGTGGTGTCTAGGCTAATGTAATTCAGGAAGCAACTTCTGAATTTGCATAGAGCCTGGGGTCATTGAAAATCCTAATGCAATAGCATGTTGCATGCTGAATGGTGGATAGTTCATACACGTTTAGTGTTTTAACTTACTGATGAGCTGCTCTGTAGCCAGTTAGAATAGAAAGTGGTGTAATAATTACAGTAGTAAGTGAGCACCTACTAGCACATACATACTAGCGCATTCATTTAGTTTTTGAAACTGATATTAGAAAGTAATTAAAAAAGGCAACAAAGCTACCTCTACTGCTCAGTTTTTCTATGAACACCAGTTTTTGTACTCAAGAACCACTCTGGCTGACACACTCCTTCCACCTGATTTTTTTTTTCCCCCCCCTTTTCCAAATGAGAGGGAGAGGACAGAATGTCAGCTGCTGGAAGCTTCAATGTACGCTGTGGCCATTCACTTTAGTTAGGCTGTAACTGTCAGGGTTCCCTTTCCGTTCACATCTAATAAAGGTCTTGTTATTGTTAGGGAACTTAAAGTGTGAGTATGAAAAAAAAACGAGTGGACATCTACTTCCCAGAAACTGATAAGGGGAAAAATAGGGAAGGGGGGCAACATTCTGGTAAGAGGCCTATGCCCCAGCTTCTTGGGCGAGAGTTGGGATTCCTGTCAAGTGTTACTCCTAAACACGCCCCAGGGACTCCACTTTTTAGATTGGTCTGTGTGGCTAGCAGAAGTATAAGTTTGAAGACTCACCCCTTTCTGACTGTAGAGGGAGAAGGAAACTCTGGTCTCTTCTTCCTTCCCGTCTCTTGTGTTCTTTGGAGGAACAGAGATTTGTCTTTGTTACTCTACCCCCTTCCCACTCTCTATTTTTGAGTGCCCTCATAAATAGCTCCAGTGATTGGCTCTGATGCTTAGCTTTCCCAAGCAATAACACTGTGAAATTGGCTTGATTCTTACGTTTGTGTTGTCCACAGAATTCTGAATAGCATCAGTGAACAGAATATTGTTAATTTTGTTGCATCTGCTTCAGAAAGTGAGGTGTAGCTACAGTGACAATGGAGCTCTTTGTAGGCGCAGAAAGACATTGCATGAGCTCAAATTTGAAATGTGTTTTGTAAGCATTGGGGCTAGAAACTTGTTTTTAAATGAAAGTGTCTCTCTCTACTCACCAGTAGCATGTCAATTTTTCAAGCCGTATTAAAAAGGGTATCTGTGGCAATATTTTGTATCATGAGTCAATTTTGTTTTGATTCTCTGGAAAGCCTCCAGGTCCCATATAAATATACTGCAGAAGTCATGGTTAGTGAAGCTAAAAACCCTCTGCGTTTTGCTACCACAATACAAATAATAAATAACAGCTTCCTATCCTGGTTGTTACTGGTCTCCTCTCTGTGTGTTTGTACTCAAGTGGGCTGAGACTTTGTTCCTCAGTCATGCCTACTAGATCAGCTAAATGTTCTGTCTTTGAGCTTTGCTTGAGGTTCTCCATGCTATGTTAAGATGCCAATCACTATTCAAAAATCTATTTAATGCCATTTGATTCTAATGGCATTTTTAGATGAGGCCCTTCTTCCTGTGTGTTTACATGTTTTGCTAGTGTGCTCCATATTTTGTAAGTGCTCTACTTTGGTCTGTAGTGCTCCCACGTGTGCATCTTATCTGTCTTGAAGCTCTAAGTAGATCTTACAGATTTGGAGAGGCCAGGAGACTCACCTTCTCTGCTAGTGGGTCTACTGAATGTGTTCTTTGAAAAACTCTTTCAGAGGAGAGAATCTTTTCTTATGCCAATTGCATTCTCACTAACTGTATCTTCAGGAGTTTAAAAAAAGTATTAAAATCCTTTAAGTGGTGGTTTGATTTCCAAATCTTCATGGTCTGGAACAAAAGCTTTCCATACAGCATTTTGTCGTATGCATAACACCTGCTGTGTCAGCACACAACATGGTTAAGGCATAATTCCTATCTGCAAAACCTGACCACAGGATCACTTACTTCCTAAGAAAGTTCTTGAGACCTTATTTTCAGGATACATTGTTTCTGCTATTGGTGATTGAAAGAATAGGTGAGGTTATGCCAGATTATCCTGTAACAGTAGTTGAGTCCACAAGGTACCACTACTTCCTTTAATCAGGTATACTTGAGAGGTTTGCTTCTCCGGCTAGGTCATTGGTTCTTGCCATACATACTCTGAGCCCAGTCCTTTGAAGTTCTGTGCACCCAACTCCCACTGGGTCAGTCAAAATTGAATGCTCAGCAGGATTAGACCTTCTGATGCAATTCAGCTCTGGACAAGCTGACTGGAAAGAGACTTCTCTACTGAAATATTAATGCAGATTTGGATTTTAAACAAAGATTCACTCAGTTCTTCTGCCAATTTCCCTGGCAGAATGAGGGTACTCAAGACTTCACATAGCCATCACATATGCTAATGACAGAACAGACAAACCCAACTGGTGTCTAGCACGTATAATACTCTATACAACACTTACAGATATTACAGTGAATACTTCAGAATTCAGTACTGTGGAGAACTCCAAAGGTTATTTTGGGTGTGGGACAAGGGAAAAGTCAGAGGTAATAGAAACAACTATATAGTATTGCAGAGGCTGATGTTAGCAAATTCTGTGAGAGAGAAAACTAAGGCCTGGTCTACACTAAGTTTATATCGAATTTAGCAGCGTTAAATCGAATTAACCCTGCACCCGTCCACACAACGAAGCCATTTATTTCTATATAAAGGGCTCTTAAAATCGATTTCTGTACTCCTACCCGACGAGGGGATTATCGTTAAAATCGATATGGCCGTTTCGAATTAGGGTTAGTGTGGACGGAATTCGATGCTAATAGCTCCGGGAGCTATCCCACAGTGCACCACTGCCACCTCTGGCCAGCAGTCCCAGCTCAGATGCTCTGGCCAGGTAAAGCCCCGGGAACATTTGAATTTCATTTCCTGTTTGGCCAGCGTGGTGAGCTCAGCAGCACAGGTGACCATGCAATCCCAGAATAGAAAGAGGGCTCCAGCATGGACAGAACGGGAGGTGTTAGACCTGATAGCAGTCTGGGGTGATGAATCTGTGCTAGCAGAGCTACAATCTAAAAGACATAATGCAAAAATCAATGAAAAAATAGCCAAGGCCATGACGAAAAGAGGATACAGCAGGGATGCAACGCAGTGTCGCGTTAAAATTAAGGAGCTGAGACAAGCGTACCGGAAGACCAAAGAGTCAAACGGATGCTCCGGGTCAGATCCCCAGATATGCCGCTTCTACGCTGCGTTGCGTGCCATCCTAGGGTGGGACGCCACCACTACCCCACCCATGTCCGTGGACTCCGAGGATGGGGTATTCTCATCACTCGCTTCCTCTGAGGTTTTTGCGGACAGGGAAGATGATGATGGGGATGATGAGGATGAGGTAGTCGACAGCGCTCTGCAGGGCGATTTCCCCGAAAGCCAGGAACTTTTCCTCACCCTGACAGAGATCTCCTCCCAACCCTCCCAAGGCGGTATCCCGGACCATGAAGCCGGAGAAGGCACATCAGGTGAGTGTATCTTTTCAATTGAAAAGACATGGTTGTAAAGCAATTGGTTTTTAATGGTTACTTTGCCCTGAGGACTTGGGAAGAATTCATGGCCAGTAGAGCTACTGGAAAAGTCTGTTAACATGGCTGGGGATGGAGCGGAAATCCTCCAGGGACATCTCCATGAAGCTCTCCTGTAGGTACTCTATAAGCCTTTGCAGAAGGTATCTGGGGAGAACAGCCTTATTGCGTCCTCCATGGTAGGAAACTTTACCATGCCAGGCCAGTAGCAAGTACTCTGGTATCATTGCACGGCAGAGACTGGCAGAATACAGCCCCAGAGTTTGCTGGCATTCAAGCAACATCTGTTCTTTCTCTGTCTGTGTTATGCTCATCAGAGTGATATTATTCATGGTGACCTGTTTGAAATACGGGAATTTAATTACGGGGACCGTCAGAGGTGGCCGTTTCTACTGGGCTGTTTGCCTGTTCCTGAAAAGAAATCCTCCCTGCAGTTTCCAGCCACGCGGTGGGGGAAGGGAGGGTGATCGTTCAGGCTGGGCTGTTGGCGTTCGGCTAGCAGGGATCTTCCCTGATACCAGCCGCGCTTTTGGGTGATGGCGAAAGCTAGCATCCCAGAGAATGGGATGGCTGGAGTTACTTTGTTTTGAGTTACTTGGCTTTGAGCGTGAAAGGAGGGCGCTGCTGTTAATTAAGGTTTCTGAAGCCGAAAGTCTATGGCTTACCATGGCCACCTGCTAGCCGAATTCCGTTGCCCAGCCCTGTGGTGTGTGATCTGTACACCAAAGCCCCAGGCACGCAATATAAAGATGCAAAATGCAACCTTGTACTGAAAGTATATTTGGTAGGTACTGTGAATGGTGCTGTTCACCGCGAAAGAGTATATGCATTGTTCTGTAAAATGTATCTACTTAAAAAATTCACTCCCTTTTCTTCATCCCACAGCTGCAACTGTCCCTAGGCTTCCCCCGGCATCTCCCTCCCAAAGGCTGTCGCAGATAAGGCGGAGAAAGAAACGCACACGCGACGAGATGTTCTCTGAGCTGATGCAGTGCTCCCGCACTGACATAGCTCAGCAGAATCTGTGGAGGGAGACAATTTCCCAATACAAGCAAGAGGGCAGCGCTCAAGCTGAGAGGTGGCGTCAGGAAGACCAGAGGGTGACAGAGGCGATGCTTGGGCTACTGTGGGAGCAAACCGACACGTTACGGTGTCTGGTGGATGTTCTGCAGGAACGCAGGCAGGATGACAGACCACCGCTGCAGCACATCTGTAACCGCCCTCACCCCTCCCCAAGTCCCATAGCCTCCTCACCCAGAGTCCCCAAAACTCGGGGGGGGGGGGCGGGGGAGGCAACGTGCGAACAACCACTCCACCCCTGCGGATTGCTCAAGCAGCAGAAGGCTGTCATTCCCCAAGTTTTGAAACGGCCTTTCCTTCCCTACTTCCTCCACCCCTCCACCCGCACCCCACCCTGGCCAATGTCCCAGTTCTCTCCCTGTTTTCCTAAATCTTGAATACATATTGTTGTTTGTGAAACAATGGTGCCTTTATTTCCTTTCAAAGCAAGGTGGGCTTGAAGGGGGGGGGGGGGAGGGGGTTGGTAATTGGAGCGCATAGGCAATATAAACAGAGTAAACAAACGGGGGCAGGTTCTCCTCAAGGAGAAACAAACGTAAGAGTCACTGGTTACCCTGGTCAGTGTGGAAGCTAGTTTTCAAAGCTTCGCTGATGCTCACTGCGTCCTGCTGTGCTCTTCTAATCGCCCTGGTGTCTGGCTGCGCGTAAGCTGAGACCAGGCGATTTGCTTCAACCTCCCACCCTGCCATAAACGTCTCCCCCTTACTCTCACAAAGATTGTGGAGCACACAGCAAGCAGCAATAACAATGGGTATATTCGTTTCGCTGAGATCAGAGCAAGTCAGTAAGCTTCTCCAGCGCCCTTTCAAATGTCCAAATGCACACTCCACCACCATTCTGCACTTGCTCAGCCTGTAGTTGAAGAGCTCCTTACTACTGTCCAGGGCGCCCGTGTATGGCTTCATGAGCCAGGGCGTTAAGGGGTAGGCTGGGTCCCCAAGAATCACTATAGGCATCGCCACATCCCCAACTTATTTTCTGGTCCGGGAAGTAAATACCTTCCTGCAGCCGTCTAAACACACCAGAGTTCCTGAAGACGTGCACGTCATGAACCTTGCCCGGCCATCCGACATTGATGTTGGTGAAACGTCCCTTGTGATCCACCAGTGCTTGCAGCACCATTGAAAAGTAGCCCTTTTGGTTAATGTACTGGCTGCCCTGGTGGTCCGGTCCCAAGATAGGGATGTGAGTCCTGTCTATAGCCCCACCACAGTTGGGGAATCCCATCGCAGCGAAGCCATCTACTATCGCCTGCACATTTCCCAGGGTCACTACCTTTGACAGCAGCAGCTCAACGATTGCGTTGGCTACTTGCATCACAGCAACCCCCACTGTAGATTTGCCCACTCCAAATTGATTCGCGACTGTAGCTGTCAGGCGTAGCAAGCTTCCAGAGGGCTATCACCACTCGCTTCTGGACCATCAGGGCTGCTCTCATCCTGGTGTCCTGGCGCTTCAGGGCAGGGGACAGCAAGTCAAAGTTCCAGGAAAGTGCCCTTACACATGCGAAAGTTTCGCAGCCATTGGGATTCATCCCAGACCTGCAGCACTATGCGGTCCCACCAATCTGCTCGTTTCCCGGGCCCAGAGTCGGCATCCCATGGCATGAGCCTGCCCCATTGCCACCAGGATGTCTAATTTGCAGGGTCCCGTTCTCTGACAGAGGTCTGTGTCCATGTCCTCGTCACTCTCCTCACCACGCTGACTACTCTCCTGATTTCTCAAGTTCCGGTTCTGCATAAAGTGGACGATAATGCGCGAGGTGTTGAAAACGGCCATAACTGCTGCGATGATCTCCCCGGGCTCCATGCTCGCCACGCTGTGGTGTCCGCGCTTTCAATCCAGGGAAAAGGGCGCGAAATCATTGTCTGCCGTTGCTTTCCCGGAGGGAGGTGGGAGTGACTGTTGAATGACGACATGTACCTATAACCACCCACTACAAATTTCTTGGCCCATCAGGCATCAGGAGCTCGACCCATAATTCCAATGGGCAGCGGGGACTGCGGGAACTGTGGGATAGCTACCCACAGTGCACCGCTTGGAATGTCGACGCTTGCCCTGATACTGTGGACTCACAACGCCGATTTAATGTACTTAGTATGGACACACATGTTCGACTTCATAATATCGGTTCACAAAAGTCGATTTTGGTAAAATCAAACTACAGTCCGAGTGTAGACATACCCTAAGAGTGACTCTTGCAGTTGGAGTTGCAGAAAGACTGTTCTTCCAGTGAAAATTCTTTACTAAAGTTGGGTACTTTCCCTTTGGCAGTTTATAGTGCCTCTTTCACACAAGCCATGGTGCTTTAAATGCTCATTGTCATTCTCCCAGGTAACATAAGTTAAGGAGGCATTTACTTCAAAGACTAAGGAATGAATAAAGCGTGAATAAATGTCACCATGCAGCTCTTTCATTATGTTACATACTTTCATAACTCAGAATGCCATGCCTCTTTTAAATGAGTTCTGTTTGGGAAAGTGTGTTCTTTTCTTTTCATAATCTGTTCACCACAAATGCAACCCTGTTGTACAGAATAAAAAAACCCTACTGCATCTTTTGGGTTACTTGAAGCTTCTAGGACAAAAAATACTTCTCATCCTCTGTTTGCTATATTACATTTCGCTTGAAACACAAACTGTAGAACACATCTAGCTATATTTTGGCCCTAAGCCCATTTAAAGAGGAACTTGGTTTGAATGCAAACAGCAAGATAATTGGGTACTGTGTCTTCTTTTACAAGGAGCTTATGTAATAGTTTGAGCTCCATTACCAGCCTATTCAAAAATTATCTTTATTTAACAAAATATTTGAAGTGTACTTCCCTCTTTGAGGATGAAAGTGTAACTCCAAATAACAACCAAGAAACAGGAAGAGCTGCTTCTGTGCCATTTGAGTGTAACTGATGCTGAAACAGGTTCACAATCCTAGTGCTTTATATAAGTCTAGTATGTTTTTTAGTTTCAGAATGGCTGCGGTTATTGCCGTTCCTGGGTGTCCTGGCACTACTTGGATATCTGGCTCTTCGTCCATTCCTTCCCAAGAAGAAACAGCAGAAGGATAGCTTGATTAACCTCAAGATCCAGAAGGAAAATCCCAAAGTAGTAAATGAAATAAACATTGAAGATCTGTGCCTCACTAAAGCAGCTTACTGCAGGTGTTGGCGTTCTAAGACGGTAAGGTGCTTTATAACAACGCCATAGGGCTATGGAGTTAACTTTTTATTAGTGTCAGTTCTGCTTTCCATGAATTAGAGCACATTACTCCCACCCTGAGGCTGGACAGATTCATGGGTTCTCTAAGAGTTGTGCAATTCTTTTTCTCTACTCTAAACCTACATATGCAGGAGAGCTTAGAAACCTACCAGTCACTTGACGGTCTGTTCTGTGCACAGTAGGTAGAGCAGCCATCCTTTAGTCTGGTGCAGTGATTCTCAAACTTTTGTACTGGTGACCCCTTTAACATAGCAAGCCCTTAAGTGCGACCCCCTCCTTATAAAATAAAAATACTTAACACCATTATAAATGCTGGAGGCAAAGCAGGGTTTGGGGTGGAGACTGACAGCTCATGACCCCCCACATAATAACTTCACAACCCCCTGGCAGGTCCCGGGACCCCCAGTTTGAGAACCTCTGGTCTGGTGAAAACTAAAGTAAATTTTGCTTTTTCCTTTAAGTATTTTGCTCTATTCCTAGAATAAACCAGGGCTGGACAGAAAACAGTTCCACCTCATGAAAAACTTCCAGAATTTTAAATTCATTTTTGTTCAGAAATTAATTTTTGTTCCACCTCAGAATAAGACCTTTCAATTTTTTTAACCCCAAAGGCGATCTTAACTTGGGACTCACAGGCCAAGTGACTGCCTTCACCACCAGTTTATTCAGAAGTAGATTTCTCTCATTTTGACCATATTTCATCCTGTGAAACCTTCTCAATGAAATGTTAAAACAGATCCTTTTGTACAAAACCTTGAGCTGAAACAGCATTTTCCAATGCAGGGAGGGGGGAAAGATTTAATCAAAACTTGACCAACTCTGGAATGAACCTTAAAGTACAATGAGTGCCTTTGGATTTAGCTGCTCCTCCATTGGGCTATTTTGTCATAGAGAATGTGTTTAAAAAAAAAAAAAAAACTCTTTGTAGTGCTTTATGCTACTGTGTGGAGTTTAATTCCTCAGCAGCAGCGGTCTTCTGAATGACCAGTGCCATATACCTGATGGAAGATAGGGATTGCTAGTATGTTGGAAAAGAACAATAGCAGGAAACTTTAAAAAAAAATATTTTTTCTTTGTAAAATACTCTTAAGCTCCACCCTGATGCAACATGCTGTCTTTGGCACATTTAAATGGGTACGTATACTTCTGTGCAGAAAAAAGGTCTAGTCTAAAGCTGCCCAGACTTTAATACTGAGAGCTACCTTGTCAAATGGCTGGAAGTGAAAGGACTTTTCATTTATCTATTAAATATACAACAGTCAATCTTGTATCCCTATTTTATCTGAGAAATTAATCTTAATTGCTACTTATTTTTCAGAATCAAATCTGCAGCTGTTTTGTCCCTTATCCTTTAGCTTCAGGGAAGGAGTGGTAACCGCTCTAATTTAAGGGATGATGTGTTGCATTTGGTTCTTAAGTTATACTCTGAGCAATTCTGACCTATAGGATTTTTTGTTGTCATTTGAGTTGGCGGGGTCTTGATCTCACTCCAACTATATGGATTATCCTCTACACAAACGACCACCACTCGTCTTAGTTGCTTGCAGAGCTCTTACTAACCACACAAGCTGTACAGTAAATACACTAATCATTCTTGTCTTTTCCAGTTCCCTGTCTGTGATGGCTCTCACAACAAACACAATGAATTGACAGGCGATAATGTGGGTCCACTAATACTCAAGAAGAAAGAAGTATAGAAAATCTCTAATCCATTAAATCATGACTGATGTGAAGTCATTTATACACTTGTAGTTGCAGGACACAATGTTTTATGTACGTTGTGGCGTTTTTAGTCTAATGGTTGCTATAGATTTCCTTTTGGTTTAACCTATAGTTACAGGCAAGTGCTAGATCTGGCTCTGTGATTTGATACTTCGTATGTTCTGAAGAATCATGTCTGGTGTAAAACTGTAAAGTAAACATCTTTGTAAATAAGCCTTTTTATCTGAACACAATGACCACTCCCCATCTTACAATTTAATCTTTTCAGTATGAACGTGATGTAATAAAAACCATACTACTCTTAAAGGGCCAGATGTGTATCTTTCCATTGCTTTGATCATAGGCTGAGATGCTGTTAAGGACGAATGAAGACTGCTTTTCAGGGGGAAAAAAATCCTGTTTTTGTCCTACTTAGTGGGTCAGATCTTCAGCTGGTATAACACAGCTCCATGGACTTCAATTGAGCTACAGTGAAACCCCGCTATAATTGGGGTCCAAAAAATTCCATCATGATAAATGCGGGGTCACGTTATAGCGGAGTTAAGAAAATTTACGTTTCAAGCCAGTCTCTTCTCTTCTCGCCAAAGCGGAGAAGTTTCAAGCTGGTCAGTTTCAAGCTGGTCAAACTTCTCTGCTTTGGCCAGAAGAGAAGAGACCGGCTTGAAACTGACCAGCTGGATACTTCTCTGCTTTGGGGAGAAGAGAAGAGACTGGCTTTAAACTGACCAGCTTGAAACTGATTAGCTTGAGTTTCAAGCCGGTCTCTTCTCGCCAAAAGGGGAAGCGGGGGCAGGGGGGAAGAGGCAAGGGGAGAAGGAACGGGGGGAGATGGAGCCAGGGTCAGCTCGAGGCGAGGAAGCATGCTCTGGACGCTTTTTTTTTTGTTTGGGGCCACGGGAGCCACCTTATGATCGTGTTATAGCCGAATTCGTGTTATCGCGGGGCACGCTATAGGGGGGTTTCACTGTATTTTAATTTACACCAGCTGAGGATTTGGCCAATATGTGTAATTGACTAACTCTTCCTTTTACCATACCAATCCTTCCACCCTGACCTGCTGCACAAAATATATTGTAAGATGTAGCCCTGTCAGAGGAACAAAAAATTGTTCCAAAGAGTATGGAAAATGAAAACGAATAGCCAACATTATAGAAACATAGGCTGTCTGTATTCTGATGGCCGGAGGGAGTGCAAATGCCCACATCAATTGGTTTGTGCAGTAATCCTAGACGGTCTTCAAATCAAGTCACTCTTGAGGTTAGCCAGCAATACTTACAGTACACCTTTATTTCAGGGCTCCAAACTTAGACTTCAGCAGTTGTGAAGCACGGACAGGAGTTTGCCCCTTTCAGATAATTCTTGGCACTCAAGATGCACTTTTACCTGATATGAAAGTCCCAGCTCCAGGGATGGAGTAGGATCCACTGTTTAAATCACAGAACTAGATTCAAGGTGTGATCTTTATTCCTGTCTTTACTAATCCATCACACGGACACCCAGGATAAGTCATAACCTCCCTGGGCCACAGTTTCATCTATCAGTCTTCAATAAATAATTCTTACCTAGCCCACAATGCTTATCAAAAGTTTTGATCTTTCAATGAAAGGCACTATAGGTCAGTTGTTCAAAGCCTAAAGAAAAATCTAACAGATGACAGTGCCACAATCTGTATTCTATAGTTAGACCTTAAGGCCCCCTTTATACTAGTGATTTTTTTCACCATTAACACCAATTTAGCTGAACCAGTGCTAGTAATCTTGGAAGCCCACATGCAGGCAGCCGACTGCCAACACCATCCTCAACCTCATGGCATTTTATAGGACAGTGTTTATAAAATGTCAGGACGCTATAGTGTTAACATACTTGGTCTACCAAACAATGTAATGGAACTGGAATACAGACCTAGTGTAAGGTTTTAATACTTTTCCATGACATAGTTTGGTCTTGTCCTGATAAAGGCAAGGCCAAATTGTGTCAGAGTACTGTATAGTTAGAACATAGAAGATATTTCTAGTGTAGAGGAGCCTTAAGAATACTATGTGTATTGTCTGTCTACTTAGTTAAAAGAATTATTATTGAGTCAATAGTGGAGAATTATAATATAAAAGTAATAAAATAATTTGAACTGAAATCTTTAAGATTGGGCTTGAACTAGACTATAGCTTTTAGAGAGACATCTAAGTTATTGGGCTTGATCAAAGAATTACTGGGTGAAATTCATGGCTGGTGTTGTTTAAATGGTGTTTTCTACCTTAAAATTCACAAGCTATCAAAAGAGGCTGGTTAAGTTATACAAGTCCATTTGCACTTCCAGCTTTTATCTAGTAACTCAGAACTTTTGCATTCAAGTAATTCGATTTACTCATTTGTGAGAAGTACACTGTATGCATCTTCGTAATGAAGATTGAGGTAGAGTACAAGCAGCACAAAAAGTGAGTTGTTTGCCAAAAATCTGTTGGTTTTCCCTCAAAAGGCTCACCTGAAGGAGAACAGCAGTAGAAAACAACATGCACCTTATGCAGTTGCACATTAAAATAACTTAAATACATGACAAAATACTTTTGCCTCTTGGCTGTCAGTTGAGGTTGCTGAAGTATCTTTAATATCTACACCAGTTACAAGTCTGCCCACCGAACACATATAAACTGTTTTTCTTGATTTTTCTTTTTAAAAATAGGGGCAAGACAAGTATTTGACAAGCCACTTCTTTGCTGCTTGCAGCAGCACGAAGCTTTATTCTGCGTATTGCACCTGGAAGACATGCAGTCAGTGCATGTGAAAGCAGCAGTCAGTCTCATTTCTTTTCTGCTTCCTTTTGTGGCTGTTTCTGTTGCCATTTTAATTCAGTAAGATACTAATAAAGTTAAGCTCCGAGGAGACATGACAAATCCGTACATCTTCATGGATTTTGAAATGCAAGAGACTGGTGAAGTTAAAGCTGCCTCATCTGCCCTGGTTCAAATCCCACTGAAATCAATGGGTAGGCTTCAGTAGGTTTTGGATCAAGCTTGTTAGAGAAGAGACCTTCAAGTCAAAAGTATATATGCTTACATGTATTCCTGAACTTGCAAACGTCATTTTGGTTCTGCAAATGCATAGCCAACCAGACAACTACAAATCTAAAATAAGGAGAGTTCACAATATTTGAAGATAGTCTTTAGACAGTTTTGGTGTGAAAACTTGACTTGAAAAACCCAAACCAGGAATGATTTCACATCAGTGCATCAAGTTAACAGAGGGCTTTCTGTTTCAACCTACTACCACCTGGAGGTTGAAATATAAATGCACCAGTGCAACATGAAGGCTAATTGTATCAAATGCATCAGCAGGCTTAGGAAGCCTGTATTGAAGGGGACAACAGTAGCACTGCCCACATTACACCTCTTCTGCTTCTTAGTTTGTTGCAGCTAGATCTCTACAACTCCATCTTTGTCCTATTTCTTCATAAATTAGAACCATTGGTGTTGTCATACCATCTACCCAGCTCCACCTGTTCCTGTACCTGAGCCTGCCTCTTGCAGGGACTAGTACTGGGTTCTTCAGGTGCAGGCAATGTAGAGCATAAAGTACCTTGTTAAAATGCTGTTTCTGGGCAGATGTGGGTTGGGAAAGTCCTTCTTGACCCTTTGACAAACAGTTTGCATCCCCAAGCATGAGACTAGGATGCTCTTATCTTAGCATGAGTAACTACAAGCATTATGAGTTATACATTCTTTAAATTTACCACACACAAGGGCACACATATAAAGACTGTCCAAGCTTTCTTCACAAGGGAACTGATCTTGGACCCCTGAAGTCAATGGGAACGTGACGAGGATCAAAGGTAACAGATCAAATCTGACATCTTACTGCAAAGATAAGAAAAGCCACCTTTCCAATTTCCTGCTAGAATATTAGGTGGTTAGCTCTGTCCATTATTACAGTCATATTTGAACATTATTTGTGTTCTCATCTGCTGGACTTAGATGCCTTACAAATGGACTAAATAAAACAAATAATCCTCATAGTAAAATTCAAATTGGTTATTACGAGCCAAATGCTTTTAATTCTAAACATTAATGTAGTGGCATAGTACATGATATCTTTAAATATTTTAAACAACAAAATACAAAGATTATAAAAATGACTTGTGCTTCTTTGGTAAAACTGTTTAAAACTTTATAAAAGTTTTAAATAAGTTATGCTTTGTAATCTGTTTCTGAAATCAGTCACCCCCAAAAGCTATCAGTCTGACAAAAGAAAAAAACAAGTAATTCATTATATTGATATCACTGCACCAACTACAGAGCTTTGTAAATGCCAGCAGTTCACATAGCGGATTGCTGTTTTCCTGAATTCTGTCCTAATGTAGCCCTGAACACATATCACCCACTGCAGAATATCAAGAGCACACCACTCTGTCAAACATCAGTTTTAGGTGTTTTCTTATTCAGCTTCTATAATTTCACCTGCATATACGTTGCTTTTACACTTTCATATAGTAAATTTGCATCATAAAACTCCATTGTATTTTATTTTAATTGCACATTCATTTTCTTTGCAGGGAACACAAGATAGCATGGTATGCCGTAAAAGGCTTTACTGACCTAAGCTTGCACACGCGTTACGAGTGGCAGAGCAATGAATGAGTTATGCAAATAACCCCCGCAATGTCAAGAAAACCTTGATACCACAACACAGCATTATGTACTCTGTAAACGTGACATACTATAAATAACTATTGTAGAAATATTGAAAGAATTTTTTAAACGATTACTGGGATTATTTCATTAATTCCTTTGTTGGTAAAACCTATAGTTTTAGGTCTGTGCTTGAGGCCAGTTCTGTTCAGCAAAGCACTTAAGCACATACTAAAATTAAGCATGTGCTTAACTGTTTTGCTGAATGGGGGCATTACTTACCATGCGTCCAGCTATACAGGAGTCAGAGGGAAAGGGCAGACTTAGAACATGAGCCTATGTTCCACCTTTTATCTTTCATTTCACTTGACACTACTGCTGGGGGATGCCACAAGAAGGCAGAGACATCCCTCCACAACTCGCCATGACTGACTTTGTGACATGGTTTTGCAGCAGCTGTTCATACACATGTCCACTGCTGCCAGCCCGATGCCAATCTCAGATGATCAGCAGCATGTCAGGGCCAACAGCTATGTCCTTGCAGAGTGGCAGCAACTTTGAGACAGAGAGTCAGGCATCATCTACCTGTTTTCAGCCCCAGATGCAGACACTGGACTAGGCTTAATGGGCTGCTGACTGGAATGGCCAAGGGGCTGACATAGTTCAGAAATTGGGCTTAGCCCACTCTTCACACAGTGTGACTGCGGGGCAGCAATGCAGATGATCAGACATATGGTGAAGGAGTGCACAATCAGAAGATTGGAAAGTGGACTGACTGCAACACCTTGTTGCCCTCAATGATGCAGCAGTTAGATGGCTAAACAATCTAGATATCAACTTGTGACACATCCTAAAGAAGAGGGAAAGTGAAATTGTAACTCCGACATTTAACAACATCTTAAGAAATATCCTAAACAGCCTTTTCCATATTTAAAAAAAATCAGGACTTTGCGGTCCAGTATCTGAACCCTTACTAGGGCTAGTTAAACAAAGGTTATATCCCCTTTGGAAAGCAAGGAATCCCTTCTCCCTCCCACCCATGACAACATTTTAAACTCTAGTTTTGCAAGGTCATGAGATATTTTTATACCTGTCACTAGTCCAGGATTTAATACAGCCATCATGGGTCAGTTTAGTTTTAGGAAAAACTTTCACTTTTTTTCTTTGAGGAGGAGGAAGGGAAAGAAGGAAGAGGAAACATTTAGCTGGCAGTTTAATTTTTATTTAATTTTTTTAAATACACAATATTGGGGCTGACTGTAGCTACCCAGATATTCAGAAGGTTGGAAGTGGACCCCTCCAGAGATAGCTACATTAAGAAAGTGCAGTGAGGTATGTCAAAAGTGCAGGAGATAAATGCAATTTATCACATAGACATCTCCATCTAGGTGATGTGTGCATATTAGAGACTTCAGAAGTGATGTTATGTTAAAGCTAAAGGACTATTTCTTAATTACATTAATTCTCCAAATTTGGCACAGTAACCCTTCTGAGTAAGAACAATTCTATTTGCTACATATCTCTTAAAGTAAAATACTAAGTTGATTTTTCTCTCTCCACTTCCATGTAAGACGTACAACCTTAACGCCGAGTACAGGCATGAACTACTGGGAAAACCACCACATTTCCTCACTAAATAATACATCTACAAACAACTTCCAAATGTGAAAAATAATTATTAAAACTACTGCTATTTAAAAACCAGTCCAGTCCCTCCAATAACAAACACAAACGTAGCCATCAACTACAAATCCACAGCACCAATTCATTATTCCAAACAGTTGGAAAACATCAATTTCTAATCATTTCCATTGTGGTCAGAGTTAAAGGTCACACATTTTGTGCAGAAGAGAAGAGGAAAGTGTTACGAGGTAATATGGAGAAGGTGAACTGAGACTGTAGACTACATAGTTTAAATGAAAACTTGACTAAGTTGTCTGGCTTTCTTATGGTTGTATTTATGTTATCAATCTTAACAGGATTTTACTGAAGTTTTTTGTTGTGTTTGTATGCATGTATGATACACACACGTACATGTACACACACAATGCTATTTCAGAATTGCAAAAAATCTTTTCTTTCAAGAAAATATTTTTTTCCTTTTTAAACTTAGTGTTAACAATGTAAGCGCTGGACATAACATTGATTAAACCCCTACCAATATTAAGGGGATCCCAAAGTCTCTCGGTACATCAAGCGTATACAGTACTATAAAAACCATACAGTATTGTTAGCAAAAGCAGACAGCTGAACACCAGTATGGAGTTCAAATGCCGTGCTCCCTCAATTAAAAAATAATATAGGATGCTCTCTTCCTGAAAGATGCTTTACTGACTCCATACCTCTGATTGGAGTAGGGGAGCAGCTCTCCAGAGAGCTAGTTCGTCTGCCACTCCAAGGTTCTGCTGGAAAAAGGGGCGCTGAGAACAGAGCATCAGGCACTTTTTCACTGCAGCAGGCAATACCACACACCTGATTGAGGGCGTAAGGCTGGTGGCAGGTCCAATGGAAGGAGCAGATTTTGACCTTAATTAGAAAGGACTGGTTGTTGGAGGCTTGCTTCCAACTTGAGAGGTGGGGAGGGAAGATACAATTTGTAACAGGTTATTTTGGAAATTAGATCTGAATTAGATTGTATTCAATGTGTGGGAAAGACTGATGCAGCAGTAAGAAGTCTAGTGTTTGTATTAAGTAAAATGAAGGGAAAAAAACCCCACACGTCTGAGCCTTTTGCTCCCCCGGTGAGATATTTCTGAAGGAGAATCAATCAAGATGTACATTTCCAGGTACATTCTATTTGCTACATATCCATATGTGCACTTCCGATCCATATGGAACCTGCCTTTCTATAAAGATCCATATCACCCCATGCTAACAAACCTTGATAAGTATATACCTCGCTTGTAAAAACTGTGTGGAAGGGAGAGAGACACTCAAATATTTATTTCTTCTCCTTTATCCTCAGGTGTGTAGGGCATCCACCAGTTTCCTCCATTCATTTTGGTCTTGTGCTGGTCTGTTCAGGCTTCTGAGTGCCACGCTGATGGATCTGGCTCCTCTCTCTATTGCTCCATGCAATGTTTCTCCAGGTCACTCTCTTTTTTTCTTTCCATAGTTGGACTTGCCATGGCAGTCACGGAAAGCCCAAGACCCTCCAGCCCGGGGCGCTGGCCAGGAGCCAAGCCCTGCATGTGCCAAAGACCGGCACAACACTGGCACAGGGAAGCCTCTCCGCCCCTCAGCTAAGCTCTGGAGTGGTGTGGGGGAAGGGATTTCCAGGCTCCACAGCAGGCACCCCCCCCTCGGGGCAGGGGCTTAGCACCCTCTTCCCCTTCCCCTCCCCGCCTCCTGCCCCCAGGGAGCATGGGGCTGCTCCATCCCGTAGGCACCCTCCCCTGCTGAGCCACCTCTTTGGCCAGGTTTGCTGAAGTGTCCCAGGACTGAGGTGTGTGTGTGCAGGAGGGAGCAGAAAATGAAACATCCCTAGTAGTAGCCATCCTAACCCTAAACAACCCCTCCAGTCACCCCTGCCGCCGTCCTCCCTACCAGCTCCAACCTCTGCCTTCCAGCAAGTAACTCCCACAAGCACTACCCCAATCCCCAGTGCACCCACTCATCACCCGAACCCGCCTACAGTTTCTTGCTATGACTGAATCACACAATCCTCTGCAGCTACAAAGGACTGCAAGAGACTTGGGTGGATCACAGCTCGAAAACACAGGTTTTGGAGTCCCAGATGGGACAAGGTTGAGAATCACTGTCTTAGGTGCAGGATTGTTCCATACACTGTCCATCAGATGTCAGGTGCATGTTCCTGTCTAACTTAAGTGGCTCCAAGGATGGGGCTCTTATGTCCTTCCCCAATCGCTAATCTCAACATGAGAAAGTTATGCCTGATGTTCACTCTAAATTTTCTTCTGTTCAAATTTAATATCATTACTTCCAGTTATACACCCTGAACAGTTCTTCTTCCGTGGTGTTTACACCCACGCTCGCCAACTAACCATAGACCATTATCCTATCTCATCAGTCATCATCTAGGCAGCCTACATACTGTACATTTATTTATTTTCATCTTTCCGCATAAGGCTCTATCAACAGTTAAAAATATTTAGCAAAACATGGGGGCTGCTGTTTTAGGACCAGTAACTGATTGTTACCTCTTTCAGTTTCCTTCCGAACAATACAGACATTGTGTTTACTAAGTAACTAGTAGCAGAACTGAGAGACCAATATACTATCCACTGTTTCTTTCTTATGCGGGCCCAGGGATCTCTGCTTCTCCTCCTCCTCCAACACCTTCCTCCTCTTCGCCGCTGCTTATTTCAGCCTTCTGCAGAAGTCTGGGCCCTGCCAGGCCAATAACCAATGCTCCAATTGGAGCTGTGATCAGGATTGCCAAGAATGCCACTGTCAACACGTCCATTCCATACTTTTCCAGCTGTTCATCCTGCTGCCCTCTGGCTGTATCTAAGGCAAGGGAACCTATCGCCGCCTACAGAGAAAGAAAAATGTTGTTAAAGAAAACAAACAACTAACCATTTGCATTTAAAGATGTAAATGAAGGGTCTAATCCTACACTTGGAGTTCTGTGTGGGTGCACGTGTGCATGTCCATTGCATTGTTAGCCTGCATACATTCTCATTGCCAGGGGGATGTCTGCTTTTTACTCAAAATGGCAGTCATCTACATTTCTAACACTTCCAACACCATAAGATTTAAGCACCATATACAAGGTTACAGGTTACGTCATAAGAATGGCCTTCATTCTTTGTTCCACTTTAAGCTGCCTTTTCAAGTGGGTTTGCCCTTGGTGATAGTCTTCCATGAGAAACATTGCTGAGCTCGCTGTCATGTTGCTCCATTATGAGGGAAGGGCTAATTAAGCCTACATTTTCAAAAATGACTAGTGACTTTTGAGTGTTACCATTTTTGATGCCCAATTCAACCCTTTTAAAGGGCCTGATTTGTACTTTAACTTGGGCACCCAAAATCACTAGTAATTTTTGAGATTTTCGGCCATGAGTCTTGGAAAAGGCCTTAAAAGGTGCAAAACTCAGGCTTGTCTCATCTCTGGGGATTGCAGGTCTCAGAGGCCAGGGCCTTCCAAAGAGACAGCTTTGCCCTCAGCCCCCTGGAAGCTTCACCTGGGGACTGTCAGCCATGGCATCTCCTGAGGATCACAGCTGCCAGCTTCAATGGTGGATTGTCACAGAGTAGGTTTTAAACAGGTGCAGCCCCTGTACAAAGCACCTGGAAAACACTTTAGCCCCAACAAATTAACCACATTATGCAAGACAGGCCTATTACACTTGAACGGAAATTGAGGCTCCTGACATTTTTGGGGGGTCCAAACTGATATTTGACACACATGATTTTTATAGTTATGTGCTTTTCAGCCTAGGGCCACTGCTGTAAAACAGTTTGTTTTACCACCCACAGTAAGCTTTATAGATGGTTAGACTTTCCTCATGACAACCAAACCTCTCTGGGAGGGATGGAAGGAGAGGTGCATTCCCTTGCTTGATAAATTTGCTTCCTGGCTGCCTAGAAAGCTGCAGTGAAGTCTAAGTTCAGGGCCAGATGCATATTTAGCCTAGCTTTTCTGCTGCTCAAATGATGTCACTATGTACTTTCACTTTAAAGGGCAGATGAAGGAAAGCAAGGGTTGGAAAAGCAGCACTCAGAGGAATCTAATCCTGACTGCTGAGGTACCAAGTGTCTCTGCTCAACTAGGAAACCAGCTATAGGGTGGCAGAATGAAAGAGACAGAAAATGCCTAGCGGATGAAGGAGACAGAAAGGGTCCAAACAACCTACAGAACAACCATTCACCTTACTTTGCCATCTCTCTCCATCTCCTAGATTGTCAGAGGGGACTTCTAGTCGCTGTAATCAGTTTCTTTTTTTAAATGTCCACCTATCTAGTCTGCCAATATCTATTTTTTGCTGTTCTGTTTATTCATTTCTGTTTGAAAATGACCAGGGCACTGAGCCCAGGATCAGTGGCATGAGAGGACAGGAGTGTAGGACCTGTGTGGCAGTACAGGAACAGCCTCTCCAATTAACCCATATCCTTCTTGAGTTATAGGCACCAGAACTGGGCACAGTATCCCAGCAGTGGTCACACAAGTGTCAAATACCAAGTTCAAATAACCCCTCTGCTCCTACATGAGATTCCCCAATGGATAATAGGGCTGCTTGTGCATTTTACAAAGACATACAGCAGCGACCCTAAGTCCACACACTTGAACTTTCAAGTAGTAAAAAGCCCTTGCCGTTGTGTCTAAACTGTGAAATGTACTTTTATTTAATGTGTTATACTGATATAGGTGTCTGCCCTGGAGGATCACATAGCACTTTCCAAACACAATAGCAAATAGTAAATCACCTCCTATTTAGCCATTTCTCTGATTGGCCTGAAAGCACTTAATAAGAATAGCTTCCGGCTGAACTTGATCTTGCAGAACATCATCAAATGCAAGACTTCAGCAGGACCCGAGGCCCCTCAATTGATTTCAATGGGAGTTATGGCATCTTGCAGGAGGTATTTACCCTTCTTAGCTTTGGCCCAGTATCCATGTGATGCAGGTAAGTATTTTACAGATGGGGAAAGTGAGGCACAGGGAGGTTTAGTGATTTGCCCATGGTCACAGAGCAAGACCCTGGCAAAGCTTGACTGCCAGTAGTCCCCAGTTCTAACCACTTGCTCATGCTGCCTCTCCAAAATGAAGCTGAAGAACACAAGTGGAATTTCTGAGCCAACTTGTGGCCTCTGCCCTATTGACAAGAAAGTGATGTTCTCTCTCTAACAATATGTCGAGAGACTGAAAACTCTGTTGCCAGCCTGGGAAGGGAGCCACGGGACACTGGAGAGGAAACTTAAGCTATGTCTACACTGCCCTGGAGCTAAGACCACAGGGGCATGAACAGCAGCATGCACCCCAGTGTTGTGCTGCAACTCCCCTGCCCATTTCAATATGGAAACATTTCAAAGTCCTACACAGATCAGTTAATGGTCCTAACCCTTCTCTCACTTACACCCACACAAATCAGTAATAATTCTACTGTGGCCAATGAATTTCGACTGGTGTAAAACTGGTGTGAGAGGAGAATCAGTCACAGTGTCTTCTATGATCCTATCATTCCTCCTCTTGCATACTCTACCTGGACAGTGGCTTTGGGGATCCATGCCAATGAGACAAATATTTTCTCCTTGAAGTTAAAGCCAGCAAAAGACACCATCAGGAAAGTGGCAATGATTCGTACTACTAAGGCAATACCCAGTGTGGCAACACAAAGCCCTACAGCAGAGAGAAAAACAACTTCTTGAAATGGCGGGCATATTTGAGGAAGAAAGAGTTTTTAAAATTGCAGATTAACATTTTTGCATCACATTTTTTTAAATTAGAAAAACAAGGTTCAGACTATTAGAAATGATTCAATACCATATGTTTGGAGGTATTTTATAAAGCTAGATTTTTAGTGAATCAGTAATAATGTGGTGTCTTGAGATGTGGAGGATACTTCAGACAACAAGGACCAATGCAGCAGATAATGCAAGATAGAGCCACTGTCACTTAAAACCACTTGCATTTATGCAAATGATGTTTTCAATATACAGGGCCCAGTCTGGAACTTCTCACTCAGGCAAAACTACCACGGAAGTCATGTGTTTTGCTGGGGTAAGGCGCTTCAGATTGCCCCATAATGTGGTACTTTGCTTAGAATTAACTCTGCGGTATTGATTGGAAAACTCAGACTTTATTCAGAACTTGAGGAGATGCTCAAATCCTACCTATAACCCACCACCGGCAAACCCTACCAGCTATATCAGTAAGATGCTCACAAGAGCATTTGCTGCAGTATGTCTAGGGCAGCTAAAACAAAGAAAATGAACTTGCGTAGCTATGCCATAACCTATAGGCCATTAGTCACTACAAGCTGTTTTGTAGTGATTCTTTTGGCAGGATAGCTAGCAAAAACTCTAGTCAAAACTATTGATCTTCCAAGTAGTCTTACCGACAGTTTCAGGCCTGAGAGAAAAAACTGATATTTCTGCTCCAATTAAACCAAAGAGAAAGGGTTGAAAGATGTCCCATGCGACTGCAACAATTTTTTCCACAGCCACCTATAAGGAAAGGGGTGCAATCTGTAAAGTTACAAAAATTGGACCTTGTGGCCTCAACATTTGATTTCATCACAACATAAAATGAGATTGACTGAGATATTGTTCTGTGTCCATTTTTGTCTGCATTATATTGCAAAATTAATATTTTAAACAAGAAAAAAATGATGCAGTGGGGTTGCCAAGATGCAGACATAGCCCATTATGATTTTAAGGCAAAATTATTTTGGTAAAGCAATATTGCACTATGCCTGTACAAGTCATAATTCATAGCAATTACCTTCCTTTTACTAAACAGAGGGAGTAAAAGCGTGTTTGTACTACTCAGCCCTTTGCCATGTGCTTTCTTATACAAAGAAGGGCTTTGCAGGTAGAGGAACAGGGAAAAGACTCCGTACCGGAAAGGAATTTGATGTTTCGCTCACGACAGTACATATTGTACCATTAGCAGGATATTGTGCATCTGCAGGAAGAAACACCAAGTCCCCGTTTCCTTATATGTTTACATTTCCAGAGACTTATTTCTTCCACACAGCCAGAGAAGAAATCTCAGCAAGCTTTTCTCTGTGTGTGTATATGTCTCGTATAACTGCATCTAAACGTACATGCACATGTATACAATCACTTTCAAACTGCATATCCCTGAGATGCTGAAGATAAAAACTGCCAGATGGGATCACTATTAAGGCAGATGAGCGTTTACGCCTAATGTCTTTGCTGGTGTGTCCATTCAAGCATGCCAGAGTTATAGCTGAAGGGTGCTACAGGTGTTCTCCATTACTCTCCCATGCATACTGACTAGTGGCAAAAGCAACTATATTTGTTAGGCACCGAAATACTTTATTAAATAAAACTCTTTTTAAATGACCGAAATAAAGGGAAGCCCTCTTTAAGAAATATATCCACCACGCACTAATAAGTTGATTCTAGCTTCTCTCACATGAGGATGGGCATTGCCTTATAGCCAGGTGGCCCTACTCCTGCCCTTAACAGGTTCTGGTCAACACCCTCCAGACACCCAAGATCACAATCTGACCTTGTGTATTTAAAGTGACTTCAGCTGGCTATGAGGCATTGGTATCTAAACATTCACCTTTTCACTGGACCATCCCATGCCTGCAATGAAGGCCAAAACCAGTGTGCAAAGTCCTCCCGATCCTGGGAAACCAAAGTAGAGGCTGCCAAAAACAGCAAACATGGACAGGCCCAACACAAAGTATGCTCTCTTCCATACAAGAGATGCCTAGAACCAGGGAAAGGAATAAACAAAAGGACATTTTTATGTAAAAATAATTGGAAAAAAGCTTATTTAGATTCATTAAAACACCAATAAGAAACTGCACCAAGATGGAGGAACCAGAGTTTCCAGGAATGATGTCAGCTATGAGGATGTTTTGTTTGTTTATTTTCTTTTTTACTTCTATTCCTATGGAACTTTAATTTCAGATGTTCAATATTTCCTTTGTTCTACCCATCAGAAATCATTGTGTGCAAAGGGCTTTTGTACCATAGGAATTCTAAACATGAAGTTCTATACAAACAATCTTACTTAATGGCAACCGTCGAGTTAGCAGCATTTAATCATCTGGTTGTTTCTGTAATGTGTTCTTCATGTTGATAATCAAGAGATAAAGGATGAAATCCTGGTTCCAGTTGAGACAATGAGTATTTTGCGATTGACTTCAACGGGGCAAGGATGTTACCCAATATCTTTGGGGATATTTTAAAATCTTATATTCCTCTAGTCCAAAGGCATTATGCCAACTGTGAACAAATTTCTGTCCACTTAATCTTAGAGCCAACTACAGAGGCCTTATGTGATTTAAAATAATGTAATCTTAATTTTTATTGATGGCAACAAATACACACTCCTCTTGAATGTTAAAATATTATTAAGAGCATAACAAACCAGTTAAACCCAGGAAACTTAGCACTATCATTGTCACTTTGCTCTTAGTTCAGCATATTGTACCCATCGCAGGCAACTCACATAAAAAGGAATGTTCTCATGCACATATGTGAAGCACATCAATCTAATTGATGTTCACATTATTGGCTGAAATCGGGGCCAGATTCTGTTCCGCTGAGCATGAAAACTCCCAGTGACTTCAGAGGGAGTACGATTGGGGGCTAAGGGTCTAAACTCCCAGCACATTGGAGGATTATGAAATCGTACATCATTACCATAACAGCAAACAAACAAATAATAAAATTTCATAGGATTCACAACCGTTGGTGCTAGACACATACCATTCTCTATGAAGTCATATCCACACCTATTCTGAGTTAGGAAATGGATTGTCTAGTTCTCCTGCTAACCAGTTTCTACTCTTAGCAAGATACCTCAGGTGATATCTTTTCAGAAAAGTTTTTGGGTTTTTTTACCTGATCATTACTTGGAAAATATTGAATAAAAACTCCTAGAAGCCCACCAGCTACTATGCCAACTGCAACCTCAAGGACCCCTCGGAGGACATTGTAAAGCGTGGAACCTGTTCGTGAACAGTAAGAGAAGAGGGCTTACACACAAGTATTTACGCACAACCCCTCTCATACAACCCACTAGTCACCATCCCTTCTGCAAGAGAAAATACAGAAAGAAGCGACCAAAATGTTGGACAAGAAATAAGGGGATTAGCGTAGCCCCCAGATTCATGGTAATGTTGTAGTTTTATCAGGGGTGGCCAACCTGTGGCTCCGGAGCCACATGCGGCTCTTCAGAAGTTAATATGTGGCTTCTTGTATAGGTGCCGACTCCAGGGCTGGAGCTACAGGTGCCAACTTTCCAATGTGCTGAGGGTTGCCCACTGCTCAACCCCTGGCTCTGCCACAGGCCCTGCCCCCACTCCACCCCTTCCCATCCCCTCCCCTGAGCCTGCCATGCCCTCGCTCCTCCCCCCCAGAGCCTCCTGCACGCCACGAAACAGCTGATCGGGAGGTGCTGGGAGCAGCGGGGTGGAGCTGATGGGGGGGGCTGCTGACGTATTACTGTGGCTCTTTGGCAATGTACATTGGTAAATTCTGGCTCCTTCTCAGGCTCAGGTTGGCCACCCCTGAACTATATGGTGAGAGCTTCTGCTCTTCTGCACAGAGGCGAGGGAAGGAACAAGAATTCAAGGGCCCAGATGCTATGCATGGGGATGGAAGTATGCTGATTGCATGCTCTCTCTGCAAGATTGCAGATATTCATCTGCATATGGTTGAAACTTTGGTCTTTTCTGTGGAGGTAGATCAACCTCAAGGTAGGGGCACAGCTGAGGAGCAGGAGATGTACATGGGAGGCTGCCCTCAGGCCCCAAGGTGGACATCAGTGTGGGAATTAACAGTGCTCACGAGAGCATTGATTTTCCCTTCTGCTTTCTAAGAAAGAGATTAATGTGCAATCTGAATGGAGAGAATCATCGGCAACATGGCTTCTGAGTGAGCAGTGCTGTCAGGGCAAGGCACAGAGGAGGAGCACCACTCACACGCAAAGACCTCACACAGATCCCCCACAATCTGCCATGATGTCCTCATAAATCCTTGGATACCATATTATTTCTATACGACATAGTCTGCCTCCTGTGTGTGGCTGCAAACCCTTCCCCATGATGGGATGGTATCTGGAGCTCTGAGTTCATACTGGGAAGATTTAGAGACTTTTTCGCCTTGTGGGGTTTTTTTGGGTAGGGAAGAATTTCACATACACAGTATGGAAGTCACATGCATGTCCTAAGAAAGCTAAGTTACTTTGTGAAATACAAAATTACTAAAATATTTAATTTGCAAACACTTTCACCAGATCAGCCATTTGTTGATTTGTAACTACAAATATTGATGATACAATATTTCTTAGGCCATGTCTACACTACAAAATTAAGTCAACCTAACTTACATTGGCATACAGCCGCCACAGTAATTACATCACTTGTGCATCTCTACACTTTGCTCCTTGTGTCGGTGGTGCACGTCCTCACCAGGAGCGCTTGTATCAATTGTACTTTCAGTGTGGGGCATTATGGGACGGCTCCTGAAAGCTAGTAACAGTCGACATAAGTAACACAACGTCTACACATCCACTACATCGACCTATCTACCTCAACTTTGACTCTATGCCACTCATGGAGGTGGAGTTATTAAGTTGGCATAGTGTGGCACTTACATCGGCGGGAGCAAAATTTAAGTGTAGGCACTTCCATAGTTAGGTGGATGTAAGATGCCTTACATCAATCTAACTCTGTATTGTAGACCAGACCTTAATGTTGGCCTACATTTCCCCTTCATCGCTATCCCTCCTCACATGAACAAGTCACTATTCTTGTTGCCACTTAAACAGGCTGCCACTTAGAGATTAGTTCAGTTTACAAAGCACCTAAATTGGATTAATCAAAAGCACGTCGTGCTGACTTAACTCTGCTCCCATGGAAGTGAGAGTTCTACCACTGACTTTGATGGGTGAAGAATTAGGCTAAACTGAGTGCTCGGAAAATCCCACCCCTAAAACATGACTTCAAGTTTGTGCTCTAACTCTGCCTTATTTTCTAGTGAAGATAAACCTTAAGAGACAACCTGGTTTATGACAGTGACCTGCTTAACAGGATTTCTCATGGGATGAGCAACAGGGAGAGAGGGAAATGTACACAATCCTTATAGGGATGAGATGGCCATATAAGCAATCCTTACCCTATCATCAACATTCAGTAGCAGCAAATGATGGCAGGTGGTAGGAAATTTAACATAGTGCGCAGCAAATTAGTGACAGAATTCTCAGTGATAACAATAAGAGCTATCCACTTCCAACACGCCACTCGGAAACTCTTCCCCTAAGACAGTCAGGGAAAGGCTCTTAAGGCACAAAGTTTGCAATAATATCTGGGAAGTTTTCTATTGTTTTAATCAACTGAGACATTTCCCCACCAATATTTGTTTTAGTGAAAACCAGTTATTTAAAACAGATTTGACTTTTTTTGTAAATATCAGAGTTTGTCTAATATCTGCGAAGAAGATGATCCACCCAAATGACTCTCTAACTTTATATGGGCAGCAAGAGGGAGGGAAAATGCTGATGGAATTGCTTGTCACACATACTTGTTCAGAATGATAAATTAATAAAAATAAAAGAAACAGAGAGTCTTAATAACTTCCTGAAGGTCACACAGCGAGCCAGTGGAGGAGCCCGGAACAGAACTCAGGTCTCCCAGGTGCCAGCACATACTAATATGCTTTACTGCATATTTGATTAGCATCAGCCACTTGCTCTGCACATGGGTAATTTCACACATAATTATGATCTGAGTCTCCAGTATATAAAGCGAGCCCCTATAGATTTATCACTAATTGACCATAACAGACTACAGATTCCTCATCATATTTTCGTATTTGCCATCTATGGATTAGGTCGTGTACCTGAAGAGAAAGCCATGCCCAAGCATGTGTTGAAGCCGGTGATGGCCAGGATGTCATCAATGCTGCCAGCAGCCATTAGCAAGGTCGGGACACCCTTTTCAACACCATACCCTCCTGCTTGCAAGATCAGCATAGAGGGGACCACAACAGCAGGAGAGACAGCACCTAGAACAAAACTAAACACACAGAATTTCATTCATCCCTTCTTAAAAATAAAATACTCAACTGGAAAATCCACCACGGCCCTTTTAACTACATGTCCGTGTAAACCTACAGTCCACTTTTGTCACGTGCCCAAATGGGTGATATTAAAATAAGGGGCTTGATGGAACAAGATGAATAAACTCCCCATCCCCACAAAGAGTAGAGGACATATCAGATGCTAACAGAGTGGCTACACTATAGGTGGCTCTTTAAGGAGAAATTCTGAACTCCAGTATTTCTGCATCCTAACAGGATGCCTGCACCAACATCTCTTTTTGCTCCTAAAGGCCCTCTGCATGCGAGACAAAGCACCCCATTGTTCTTTTGTTTATACTAACTCTTCACTCTCAAGGGCCCACCTCACAGCCAGCATCCCTGCCAGTGTAATGCAGTGAGCAGGGCCGGCTCCAGGCACCAGCTTTCCAAGCTGGTGCTTGGGGCGGCATCGAGAATGGGGCGGCAGTCTGAGTCCCGCGGCGGCAATTCGGCGGCAGGTCCGCTCTTCCCACCGCTGAATTGCCACTGCGGGACTCGGATTGATGCCCTATTCTCGCCCGCCGCCGTGGCAATTCGGCGGCAGGTCCGCCGCTCTTCCCTTGCCGCCGCGGGACTCGGACTGCCTGCGTCGGGGGCCTCACAACATCTGCCTGCGTTGGGGGCGGGGCCCCGCTACATCTGCCTGCTTCGGGGGCGGGGCCGCGGCAACTGCTTGGGGCGGCAAAATTGTTAGAGCCGTCCTGGCAGTGAGGCTAGATTCCCTTCCTTGCCTATGAACACCTCCCCCTCAAACCAGCCCCAGGGCATGGCGTAGCTTTCACGGCATTACACCATTGCGAGACACAAAGACAACTAGTACTGAACCCATGTCTTCTGCCTGGCAGTGCACGAATGATGCACTGGGCTAGCTGTGGCATTCTTTAGTTCAAGGGAAGATCCCTAGCAGGGAGATAGGCAGCATCAGCTAGAATTGAGCCATTTTGAATTTTTACAGAGGAGAAAAGAGAGTAAATTACCCTAATATAAATCCCCATTGCCATGGCAAACGCATCAGAAAGTGGGCAAGAACAGCAGCTGCGCATGTCTCAGTGAGGCAGGGCCCGAAAGAAAGCCTTAAACAGACTGCCTTTAGCTTCTTCAGAGCCTGAAATAGAAACATATTTACACATTAACATAACCCTTCAATTCCATAAAGAGCTTAAGATCTGCTCTGGTTTATTACTGAAGTCCCAGTGACATGGTATCATACAGTACAGTCTATTTTAAAAGCTAGGTCTTAGGGCATTTAATGGGTTGAGCCCATTCCATCTTTGATCTAGTCCTCGCTTTGGTCTCCTTTCATCTGAAAATGACCACATCACCGAGGGAAAAGAATTCAAATACTGAACTTGACAGCCCAACTGTGTGTAATGATGTGCTCAAACACAATGTTTAAGAGCCCTCTTGATAAAGAATAGGATGCTACATTGGAAAACAGACATTTTAGAGAGTAACAATAGAAACGTGGCAACCTGCGATTTTCTGGGACTTACTGTAAGTGAGTATCCTCAAGAAAAATCTCATGTCATGTCATGATGGACACTTCCTATCCAGCTTTTACCTTGACTAGGAAAAGTGTCTGAGTTTAGGTAGGCTTAGCTAACGTGTGCTAGTTACGCCTGACATACCCTCTACTTCTGTTCAAGTGTAGGAACAAGGCAACCCCTTATAGCTTGATTTTAGCTGGTCAAGCTGTAAACTAGACAGGAGCCCCTCTTCTTTCCCCCCTCTCTTATTAGCATTGGAGATATCAAGTTTTGTAATGGCTGGGGAAGGATCATAGAAATATCATGGGATCTATTATTTATCAGGACTGATGTCAGCTGTCTTTTCATCTAGGGCAGCTGGACTCTTCTTTACAATTAATATCCTCAGATCAAACAATAAAAAATATTACTTGCAGAAGGCTTCCTTTCACCAGAGTGTCTTATCATAAAGGAGATTATCTTCTCTTCAGTGTCCTGGATCCCTGCATTGTTTATTGAACTTTTTTCTCACTTCAAATGATCTCTTAGCAGGACAATAGACTTTATAGGAAAACTTACTAAACAAATGGTACAATTTACACAACTTGGCAAATCAAGATAAAGTGCATTTAATGAGATAACTGCTCACAAAACAGAAATATTTTTTATGTATTTATTTAGTGGGAAAAAAATCACAAAATGGAATGCTCACCAATCCTATGCATCTGGCTGATAGGGTATAGCTATTCTTAACATTCACTAATATAAGAACAGTATCGTATTGTATTTTAAACCACTTCCAATAGAAACAAGGCTATAAAATGCAAAACTTATGAGATTTAATAGTTCGATATAGTATTGATTTCAAGCAAACAGCTGATCAAATATTTTGATACTGTTAGTGGGTTGTTTGTTTATATGTTTTTACACCAGAAACATTAGATACTGTACCTTTGGATCAAGGCCAAGCCCAGCTCGGACCAAGATAACGGAAAGGGCAATATTTCTCAGCGCTGCAGACCACTTCGGATTTATCTGGACTATGTCACTGATGAATGGGATATTTCGGATGAGAAAACCTGCAAGCAACATCCCTAAAAAGAAAGAAAGCAAGTATTTCTTGATTGAATTGTTATTATTGTATTTCAGTGGTCTAGAGTGAAGTCAGAATCTTTTGTGGAAAACTTCAATGAGAAAATTAGGGTCTGCTATGCTGGGACAGGAACACGTCTCTGAAGAGTTAGTGGCGTACTTGAAACATTAGAGGACAGAAAGCAAAGAAGAAACTGAGTAGGAAAGTAAGAGGTAAAGGTTATTGGAAGTGATGTGGTTTGACTGACCCATACCAAACTGGTGATGGATATAGTGCTATTGGTGAATTGTTGGCTGATATGTCCTATATTAAATGTAAATTTGTCATCGACAGTAAACTAAGTGAAATTTTAGTCAGCACATAAATTTAAGAAGTTCTGTCTGAGGTGGCCATAGCTATATAAATTGATGGCTCTTGCAAAAATGTTTTTTTCTAATTTTTCTAATTTCCAAAGGGAACTAGCAGATCCACTGATCAGCAGTGAGCCTCATGTAGGCCTTTTTTACATTACTGTTATTACTTGCATTACCGTAGTGCCGGGGTCAGCAACCTTTCAGAAGTGGTGTGCTGAGTCTTCATTTATTCACCCTAATTTAAGGTTTCGTGTGCCGGTAATACATTTTAACGTTTTCAGAAGTTTAGTCTTTCTATAAGTCTTTAATATATAACTAAACTATAAGGGTTTTTAAATGTTTAACAAGCTTCATTTAAAATTAAATTAAAATGGAAAGCCCCCCGGACTGGTGGCCAGGACCTGGGCAGTGTGAGTGCCACTGAAAATCAGAGGCGGCACGCGTGCCATAGGTTGCTTACCCTTGCCGTCAGAGCCGGCTTTAAGCCGATTCCCCGGAATCAGGCCCTGCGCCCAACGGGGCCCCGCTCCGGCTTTTTTTTTTTTTCTCCGCTGATCGGCGGCGGGAGGTTTTTTTTGCTCAGCTGATTGGTGGCAGGGCCCCGTCGTCGTTATTCACATGGGGCCCCGCACCCGCTAAAGCCGGTCCTGCCTGCCGTAGTGCTTAGAAGCCTCAACCAACAACTAGCCTTCAGTGTACCAGGTGCTGTACAAACATAAAGGCCTTATTTTCACTAAAGATTTTTGTTGTGCTGTAATTCAACTGATTGCTAAGTAACACAAGTTGGCTAACATCACTAATAATGAAAATGTAGACACTCCACAACCAGCTAGTCATGGTTCATTCCACAGCGCAGCCTAGGATTAGAAGCCACATCTCCTGATTCTCAGTCCAGTGCCCTATACAGTGGATCATACTGCCGCCCTGTCAGTATGAGTTTTATAATCACATCTTATGTCCTGAAATCATGTGATGTGCTTTTATTAATCCTGAAAACAGGATTAATAAAAGCAAAGAAATCTAAAGTCATGCATCAGATGAAATTAAGAAGTGAGATTCACAAAACAATCAGATGGGCAGCAGGAAGAAACATACTGAGGCCTGATTTAAAACCCTGTTTTTCTTAAACAAGCAAACCCACTGAGCACACATGGTTCTGGCGACAGACATCAGAATTAAGACCTGCCATCCAAGTGTAGCCCATTCCAGACTACACAGCCCACCCTAAACGCAGGCAGCTTTATTTAATCTGACCTAAAATATATAGTATGTGCAACAATTAAATCACAGATTTTTAAAATTCTTATGAATGCAACAGTCAATTAGGAGGAACTTCAGTTGTTTGCTCCCATCTTTTGTTTGAGCCACAAGGAAAATTCAACCTTTTGCAAATGCTTGTTTTGCAGTCTCCAGTTAGATGGTTTTGCTACCAGAAGTACTTTGTGAAAAAGGTATTTTTAAACACAAGCCTGCAATGCCCTATCTTAGGGCCTGAACCTGCAAACATTTAATTTTGTGACAGCTTAATATTTATCTTACGAAATATAAAACCATAATAAGATTTTTTTGGGGGGTCAATACTGTGCTCATGTTGCTCACAGACTGCCTGCTGTGCGCTGACAGGCCTTGGCTACAGCTTGTATTTGACCTGGAACACGTCTACCTGATAGCTACTATTTGTTCTTCTTCCCACGCCCTCTAGGAGAAACAAAGGCAGCACCATGATTAATTTGTGTTTCACTGTGACAATTACAGCAGCCTATGGGTTGGAACACTGGCCACAGTTTCTCTGTGTTTCTTTTGCCATGTTAGGGTCACAGGACCTGCATAACTATGGGGTTCATAGCCCCTTCGTAAGACCATCTCTATTGCTTTCCTCTCCTTTAATCTATGCGGGGCTGGCATAAAGACCCCCTTCACAGCACAGAGAGGATCTGCAATATGCCCCCATGTCGCTGATCTGCTGGCAATTGCACCACCCAGCCTCACTGTAAGGGTTAAGCAGTGGGAAGCCATCTGCATTGGACTGAATTCCTTCTAAGGGGATAAATCAAAGGCCAGGATGTCCATGAGTGAATATAGGTTCCCTGTATTTTTACCATCATTTTTCATGTGGAAACAAAGAACATTTCATATTCCCTTCTCCCTCCTTGATTCCTAGATTTTTTCAGATTTTCCTCAACTTCTAGGAACTTTGTCAAAAGCATCTCATCAGGCATGTGCTCTCCTACTTATGCTTCTGGCCTTCAGCATTACCCACCTGACAAGTAGTTTTGCGCCCAAGTCATAACTTTTGAGCAAAAGAGTAGTTTACAAAAAGTAAGAACGATCGATAGGGTCCAAAACAATAGCTCAAACTTGCTTTAAAAATAAAAAGGTTTTGACTTTGCAATTTTCTTTTGCCTTTCTCTTCTCCATTTGAATCTCTTCCTGCTTGTGAATCCAAATGCTTATAAAACAAGTTCACTGTCTAAAGGGTGCTATACCTAATCAGGGCCAGCTGAAGTAACAAAAAAAAGCCCCGCCGGAGCTGCCGAAGCAAAAAAAACAAAACAAAAAAAATGCTGTTAAAATGTGCCACCCCAGGAATGGCCGGAATGCCGCCCCTTCAAATGTGCTGCCCCAAGCACGAGCTTCCTTTGCTGGTGCCTGGAGCCGGCCCTGTACCTAATGCTATATGTCACTTCATACGGCATTGCACTTCAGTAATCCATGTGCAAATTCCAAATCATGGTCAGATCCAATGGGTTTACTTATTATTTTCATAATGTCAGTGGTCCAGATTCTGACCTGTTTCTTCATGGTGCTCTGCAAGCACTCCCATTTTCTTCATGTAAGGGTGGCAAGAGAGCTGATCAGAAAAACATTGACGGCACCATTTTCCAGTGGAAAATGCAGTTCTACTGAAACTGAAACACTTCACGAAATTGTGATGATTTCGCCGACATTTAGGAAAAAAAACAAAACAAAAAAATTCAGACAAAACATCCCATTTCACAACATCTCATTTTTACATTTTTGGAATTAAACTTTTCAATTTTTTGTTTTGAAACCACGTTTTGTTTTGAAGTTTTTGTTATTCTGTATTATATTATATAAAGGAAAAAAGTCCTAATAGAAAGAAAACATTTTGATCAACCCAAAAAGGAATTTTTCTTCCTGGAGAATATTGTTTGGATTTCATTATAATTCGAAACTAAGACACATTTTAAAATCATTTGTGACAGGAGATTGTTGAGTCATAGGTGGGAAAATCTGAGCCCAGGTCAGCAACCATGTTGACAAGCTTGAGTCAAGACAGACAAAGGGGGAAGAAACAGACTGCTTGGGGGGAGGTGGGAAGAGATTCTTAAAGTGCTAGAAACTTCCTTTTGAGATACACATATAACAGCTCAACAGGAACACTCCTTGCATTATGAATTCATTATTATCCTGTAACCCGGTGGCCTAGGGGTATGGATCTCACTCACAGTGCCAGAAATCCTACATTCAAATTCTAGGGTAGCCATAGTGGGAGGAATGAAAGTTAGAGAAGGGATATTAAACCTTGTGCATTATAGGGCTTAAAGCCAATCTTTATTAGAGACCAGGATGAGACCTGTGTGTGGGCAGATTACCTCACACTTGCCTATTATGGGGTTCTTACACCTTCCTTTGAAGCATTTGGTATTGGCTGCTGTCAGAAGCAGGACACTGGACTAAATGGACATTGGGTCTGATCCTGTATTTCAATTCCTATGTTCCTAAGCAAAATTATGCAAGAATAAAAAGAGAAAATATATCACACAATACTTACCGAGGAGAGGAGGTAAAGGAGGCAGTGTTGGTATTCTAATGAGCCCAAAAATTTTACCTCCAATGACAGCAAAAAAAAAGAGAAACAGAATTCCAAATATGTTCCCACCCGGAAGACACTCACTGCCTGTGATGGACCAGACCACAGCCCAGACAAGTATTACTGTTGCAACTAGAAGAAGACAAGAAAAATATATTTAATCATCTCTAAGGAATGGCTTAGTTCACTTTAGATTTACATTTGTAAATGCTTTTTTTGGTGGGGGGGGGAGGAGAGGAGGATCTGCTTAATTTTAGAAATAAAACATATACTTTTAAATGTCAGTTTAGTTACAACAATCTTTGATGTTCTTTGAGCTGGAGGTCTGATTTTGTTGCTGCTAAAATACAACAGTAAGTCACAATAGTGTATGCACTGTATTTAGGGCCCATCATTTTCAGTTTTTATTTTATTTATTTTTTCCTGGGAATTTATCAGTATTTATTTCCACAACAACAAAAAACAGGTGAAAATCAGTGCAAAATTATTAATACTTTTTCTGGGTAAATATCAGAGTTTATTTTGGTGGATGGAAAGACAGGGGAAAAAAGTATTCAGTAGATTAATGCTTTGAATTCCGTTCATCAATGTGGTTTGCTGAAGAACTAAAACAGAACTCAAAACACAATGCCACTTCTGAGTTTAAGAAAACAATACATCTCTAATCCTCAAATAAAACTTGTCATTTGTATAAACATTTTAATGTTGTAGACTTAGAACTATTAGCCTATAAATATTTACACTTAATAATTGAGCCACACCATTTGTAGCACAAACACTCAACTTCATCCTTTTCTCCTGTTTTTTTTTTTTTTAACTTTCGAATATTTCCTTGTGTTCTGAAACATATTCGGAGACAGATTTTCGTTTTCTTCCTGTTTTAGTGAGTTAAATCTTTAGATCGTTATCTGCTAACAGCTTGAAATGTGGAAGTGGTGGGCATGAGATTCATCAGTACGTTCAGAAGCGCACGCACTTCAGAGCTTGCGTGTGTGCCTGTTTGTTTATTGTGTGTATCTTCTAGACTAATACATAACCTTACTGCAACAGGCAGCTTTGCATATACACACAGACTAATGTATTATCTTAATACATACATCTCATGCAGTGTATTGCATTTTCCTAATAAAACAAGTTATTTTTTATATATTTGAATGATACAAAAGTAGGGTGAAAATTGGAAACAACTGAGTAATACCTTTTGTAAAACTTGGGAATTTTTTGGTAAACATCAGTTTAAACTGAAAACGAAGCAACTGCAAGGTGCCGAGTGAGCATCTGCCCCTGATACAGAGAGCACTTAAGCATGTACTTAAATTTTAAGCAGGTGAGTAATCCTATTAAACACACACCTTTGCTGTATTGTGATGTCTTGAGGAATGCAACAGTAATCTCCTACTGTACACTCTGGCATGCTTATTGCTGTTAGTTTTCAAAGTTTCATTTTGAAAGAATAAAAGAAAATTGCAGCTGGGTAGATTTCTGCACTGGATTCTTCCACTATGAAAACAATCCCCAGCAAAGGCGTATGCACAGGGGGTCTCCACACAACCTAACGCAGGGCAGAGAGTTTCCCCTGATACATCAGTCAAGCAGGGGAAAATGCAGATTATTTCATAACCTGAAGGTATCTTGTTCTTCCAGGCTCACAGCTCTGGTCCTGCAATCAGCCAGGGAGAGCAAGCAAGGACGGACACAAACAGAAGATGGAAGAAGAAGAAAAAAATCCCAGAATGATCCACCCCTGCCCTCTTGCACCATCTCCCCACAAGCATACAGGGGAGTTACTGCATTTTAGGGTTGGAGTTTCGTCTGCTTGTGACAAGGCCCAGACGGCCAGGAGAGGAAGGAGGTGGGGTAACAAATGTACTAGCCTGTGAATCCAGAGGGGCAGAGCATAGGATAGAAGGCTCTCACATACATATGAGTGCCTTCACTTCGGAAGCTCTGCAATCCTTGGCCAGTCCAGAACTTTTATCTTGGACTTCCATAACAGGCCAACCTTTCTATTGAATGGGTCAATCTGCCTTGGTGCCAGGATCCTAGGCTTGCAAAATGTTAGGTATGTAGTGCTGGCTGGACTGAGTCCTAAGTAACAGAAGAAGGTTCTTCTGCAAACTAGTGTATTCATGACCTAATTTCAACACAAGCCATTTATTTTGCCAATCTTCTTTACAGTTCATTTGCGGGTGAGAACATTCAAACAGGCTGAGGAGCTCACGCTTCTGATCAAAACAATTTCTAATATGAAGATAAGCCAGCTGATAAGACAGAAGGAGCTGGGGGTGGGGGTGCGGGAAAGGCACTAAAAATGCAAGTCCTTGTTCTACATCACAATTCTTCCATCCGTGCACCTAAAGATTTGCCTGACAGGACAAAAGTAACAGTCCCTTCATGTTTCTTCATTGTTTACAGAAAAGCTGTCAGCTATCACATCTAGAAAACGAAACGTTGGCATGTCTACTCTTATGTCAAAGAATTAACATTTTGCATCACCTGTCCCTTACATACCATTTGTCACTGTTCGGGCAAGGAGGCCTTGAGGAGGGCAAGCAAATATTTGCCTCAGTTTCCTTGGAGACTTTGACTCTGTCAGTGGTTCCTGAAGTTGCCTTGCACAATTGTGCAATAGAGCAGTTTCTTCCGTTTGTGCATTTCCATCTGTACCTTTGCAGTCCAAGACAGTAACCTCCTGAGTTAAAAACAATAGAGCTTTCTCTGAAGCAGCATTGTGTTCATTTGCAATGAGCTACCTGAGGACTACGTTTACTATAACATTGCTAACTGTAGGTCAGGGCTTCTCAATATATTTTTACATAGCGTGGAGCCCAGTTTTAGAGAGATTTGCTTGTGGCCCAGCTGCCCTTCCATTCTGCCACCTGCCAATCCCAGTCACATTCGCATAACATCTCTGTGGCAACTACAGCAATTTACTACATGGAAAAAGAACATTAGGCGTGTATGTCATATTTTCAAGCTGTTTTTTAATGCAATTTAGCAGCTGAAAACAAGTAAGAGGCAGCAGCTGCTGCCCAGTGAACTGCCTGTGGTCCACTGTTTGAGAATTACTGCAGTAATCTTAACTCCATCTGAAAGATTTTTGTGTGGGTGATGGGTCTTTGTAATATTTAAACTAATTCACCTGACACTTTAAGCTGAAGTCACTGATTTCAGGCAGCTAAAGCCACAAAGGAAACACTTTATAGACTATACGGTAAATGTAAGAAAGGCCCAAGTTGAGTGGGTACAAGTTCCCCTGGTAAAACTAATTTCCGTCAATATTTTAATGAAGCTGGAGAAAGGAGAGCTGCCCTGCGTAACCCTGTACAAGGAGAGGCCTGAATACAGATACAAATGTGATTACCTGAGTTTTCTGATTCATGGGAATAGTGCCATTTCCCACCTCTACAGACAGCTCTGGATCTTCACTCTCCTCCACAATATCCTCCTTCACCATGTTGACAAACCTACAATAAAACAACAACAACAAAGATTTTGAAGAATAAGCAGAAGCAAATCAGACCACCTATATTCGCCTGTTTCAAGACTTTTTTTAAGTCATATTTCTTTCTTTCCCCATACAAAAGAGAAAGCTTCATAAACACCAACTGTACATTACATATTAGAAAGTATGTAATGAAGCTTTTGTGTCCACGCACATCTAGTTTATATCTACTTATTCTGTTAAAAAAAAACTACGTTAGAAGAACATTGTTGAAGTTGCAAAGTCAAAAACTCAGAAGTGGAAAGAGTCAGAACTATGTTTGTCTGTGCAACCTTAAGTCATGCCCCTTGTGTGTATGATTCCGATAAGTAATTTTCCCCCTCCTCACAGGAGCAATAGGAGAAAGAGAATCAGATTGTCCTGTGTCCTGTCTGGACTTCTAGTTCTGCATGAATCACGAGCATATGATGCAGGAGGCTCAATGAGTCCTGCAAACACGCGCAGTGCAACTGGAGCTTTCAGAAAGTTAAAATCAAGCCACAAACAATTTTTAATAATGCGCAGATACAAATGGTGCTTTTCCACAGCCTAAAACTTGGCCAAATTTAGGTTGTATTTCAAGGGGGTAGTGAAAGGAACTTCTGCCAACTGCTAAGTTCCCCACCCCAAACCATGTCAGAGCTATCTAACAAAAAAGTCCTTAAGAATGACAGAAACCCATTTGAATTAAGATCTCAAATATCTATTGATCTGTCTGGGTTTTTATACTGTCCTCATCAAATGTGGCATCTGAGCATCTTCGTACAGTAGTTACCTAATTACCAACAAACCAGCCTGCAGGATTCCTTAATTTTCAGCAGCACTCGTTTTATTAAGCGTGTCATCTCATGCACCTCTCGGAAGAGCCACCAGTCAATAGGCTGGCAGAGTTAGCTTTTGTGGGGGGTGGAACATTCCATTAGAATGTTCTCTCCTTCAAAACAAACAACAAAAAGAGGACACTGACTCGGAGAAGCACGACGAGAATTCTCCCCGTGCTTTCAACAAAAACGGACGGTTCAAAATAACCTTGTTCGCGCTCTAAGTCTCTGCTGGTATCTTGATTCCTTTTCCCTGACTCTCAACCCAAGGAGGAGTGGGTGGGAAGGCAGCTCTGCATCACTGATGGAATGCAGTGGATATCATCACCCCACTTCAGCCTTCAATGTCCCATCTCTCCTTACAGCCAGTCTGTCAGGGCTGCTCCTTAATCACTTGGGAGGAATTCCAGTTCAGCTAAAGCAGCACACTCCCTCCCTTCTCAGAGGCTGAAGACACTTGCCTCCAGGGTCGTTTGATCCCCTGCAATCCCAGAGAAGAAGTTGACAAACTCAGGTCAGCATAAAGGTGCGCTGGTTTGCACTGTGTTTTAGGGTAAAGGTGGGAACGTGATGGAGCATGGCTCTCCCATCGCACCCCATGTCAAGCTCAAGTCCTGCCAGTGGACCTTTTCCAATGAAGTGGGAGACCTATCACGGAGCTCTGATCCCCTCTTTTACACCCCTCTCCCTGGCAAGGTTCTGTGGGCTGAAGTCTCTTTCTACTTAGCCCTTAAACACGGATGTAATAATTAAAAGTCCAATCCTGATCCCACTGAAGTTAGAGCTATGTCACTGCACTCACTGGAAGCAAAATCAGGCTCTAATGCACATTTACCCTATTTTCAGTTATCTAAACCAACGGGCGTTCCACACACATCTGAAGATAAGGTTTGAGTCAAATTGTTTGCTAACATTGCTTTCCAGCACACTGAAACTGTACACTCTCTCTGTTAATGGCTACTTTCTGCACTTCAGCCCTTTGGGGGTAAATGACAGTTTCCGGAAATCTATCAAATTATTTTGGCTGAATTTCTGTCTCAGTAGAAGTGCCACCTAACTCAAAACTCAGGCTGGGTTGGAACGCAGACTTTTGAGCCAAGAATTGGCGTTCCTCACGATACAATGCTACAAATGAGTTTGTAATGTCCAGAATTATCCATCAAATCTCATTTGTAATGTTGACAAACCTGCGAAGACTAACTTGATGAACAAAGACTGATTGTTCCATTGCTTTATTAGAAAACTGGGTGTTTGTGTTGAACTAGTCAAATAGGAAACCTACTTTAAAGGCAGCAAAAGACATACCTGAAAACATATGCAGTTTTTATATGTCTTAAAATAGAATAACATGTTTGCTGCACCTCTGTTTTCTTTTGTTTCCAGATTAACCCCATCAAGACATCTTTTTTTAGTTTAGGATGCCAGCTTCCTCCAGCGTCAGCATTTGTGCCACTTTCTTTGGTCTTTGTTTACAGACCTGAGTTGTTGTGGACTGTTTGCATAATTGATGTTTCTGTTTTTATTCTTAGATATATTGGGTGAAATATTAGCCCCACTGAAGTCAATGGCAAACCGTCCATTAATTTGAATGGTGCTAGGATTTAATCCACTATCTTTAATGTTAAATTACAGACTATTGAGTAATAGCATTTTTGGAAATAGGTAAACTTTACCAATTCCTCCCCTCTTCGCCTCTTTGATAATTTGCACCATATTTCTTCAGTGATGGAATTTACTAATATTGCTATTTTCCCCTAAGGCTGTTAAAAGCTCTGAATTCAAAGGGAAAAGAAGACATTGGCACTGTGATTAAGGCCTCAACCTGGCAAGGTGGGTTGAATGCATGGGCTCTTGACTCCAAGGCAGCCCTGTGCACTTTGCAGGAGCAGGACTTAAGTTACTATTGGACAAGGTGCCCTAACTAACGCTAACTGATGACCCCAGGTACTCAGTTTCCAACAGACAGGAGTCCACCTCAGGAGGATTCTGTCACAACATGCCATGCTGACAGTGGTCTCAGAGGAGAAGCCAAGGATTGATGGGACAAGGAGACTCAGAACTTTTTCCTGGGTGTCGGGCTGGTGAGTCTTGCCCACATGCTCAGGGTTCAGCTGATTGCCATATTTGGGGTCAGGAAGGAATTTTCCTCCAGGGTAGATCGGCAGAGGCCCTGGGTTTTTTTTGCCTTCCTCTGTAGCATGGGGCACGGGTCACTTGCTCGAGGATTCTCTGCATCTTGAAGTCTTTAAACCATGATTTGAGGACTTCAATGGCTGAGACATAGATGAGAGGATTCTTGCGGGGGGGGGAGGGTGAGATTCTGTGGCCTGCATTATGCAGGAGGTCAGACTAGATGATCATAATGGTCCCTTCTGACCTTAAAGTCTATGAGTCTATAATTACTACTTAGAGGCGATCCCTCCAAACGGGAACTGAGGTACCATGGATAGAGGTTCTCAGGCTCCCTGACTCTCAACCCAGCATCCAGTTAAATTAGGAATAAGCCAGTCCCTACTATGGAGGCACACTTTCAAAACCAAACTAGGCTTCTTCAGTTCAGCCCCAGGGGAGATGAAGGAACGAGCCAGGGTCAGCAAACACAGAAGCAGGATCCACGCACACGCCGTCTGGTGCTGACAGCAACACCGCTCTGGGCCGGCCCCCTCTGGTGAGGGCTGTACAAGGGAGGCGGGAGGGATGGTTGCCCCGGGCAGCCGGCGCGTGGTGTCTGCTAATCTCCCTCCCCCGGCCGCTGTCCACACAGTGAAAGGACCGGACAACGAACAGCCTCGTTCAGCGCCGGGATAAAACCCAGCCCGCCCCGCCCGGAGCAGGCAGCCGGGCAAAGGCACCGTCCCCAGCAGCTCTGCGCGTCTGCCGCTGCCCCGGGCACATCCCCGCCCCAGCCAGCTGCAAACACCTACCTGGGACCCGCAGCAGCTCCTGCCGCGCACTGACCGCGGGCAGCCCACGCGGCCGGAGCAGCAGCAGCACAGCCAGGGGCCGGGCGCGCGATGGTCCCCGCCGGCCGCGGCTCCTCCTCCTCCCTGTGCCGGTCCCTCCTGCGGTGCACCAGCCAGCAGGACAAGTGTGTGTGTGTGGGGGGGAGACCCAGAGCTGCAGCCTGGCTGCCGGGAGCCCCCTCCCATGCAGGGAGGCAGGGCTGGTGGGATAACGGGCCCTGCCCAGCCCCGCCCGGAAGAGGAGGAGACAAAGCCGCGGAAGAGCGGAGGCTGGATGACAGCTGCTAAGCGTGTCAGGGCTGCTGGGGCAGCATCCCACCGGGCCAAGCACTGGAGGGGAGGCGGGGGTTTCCTCTCACCCAGGTACCCAGTTTAGCAGGCTCTCTCCCCTCCCCGTGACTGCTGGAATGGGAGTCAGGTCTATGGAGGGGAAGGGGATGCATGGGAGATGCACATGTAACCCACGTGCTCACAGTACAGCACGCAGGGGGTGGTGTGTTAAGTCCAAAGAAAGGGACAGAAGCAAGGGGGAAAGTCAGTGTGAATGCATGAGAATGAAACAACTGCACGGGTGTTGTGCTTCCCGGCAAAGGCTCTCAAAACACTTTCCAAAGCCTGGCTCACAGAACCTCCCCTCCCCTCCGGGGGCTGTGCAGATGAAGGAATATGAGACAGGAGTTCTCGAAAGCACACAGCAAATTAGGTGTAAAATAGCTGGGAATCTCAGAGCTAGATTTAAAAAAGAAAATAGGTTACCCCAGTGCTTTTAGTCACCCTCATGGAAAAATTAAGGCAGGTCACATTTTCTGTCACCACTGACTTTTGCTTAAACAAAGTTTTCCATGGAAAGTGTCTGCTTAACACAGAACATTCCGACTAGTAAATTTTGAGTCCAAACTTCCTGGTTTTCTTTTTTCATGAAAAGTCAAAATTTTCCATGGAGGAAAAATTTCTGCGTAGCCCCATATAAATATAAACAGAGCTCAGGTTTAAGTGATGAATTTTGGAACAGGCATGCTCTCATGTAAGGCTATTAGAAAACTCCAGATTTCATAATACATTTCATAGTGGTGATGGATATCTTATCTGTGAAAGATACTTCTAGCAAAGAGAAGGGACTGGGACTGGGACTTGGACTATCTGGATACAATTCCAAACTCCGCTACCAGGTTTTCATGTGACCACTCTCTCTACCTCAGTTCTCTACCTCACAGGAGTGCTTCCAGGATAAATTCATTAATACAGTATGCAGCTGGTTTCAGCTACTACAACACCAGGTGGCCTAAGGACATTGACTGAGAACTAGAAGAGTTCAATAACCTCTGGACTTGTCAACAGAAAAAACAACACACCAAACTTAACATTTTTATTTTCAGATTGGGCAACATGAGCTTCCACAATGCTGAGCTAAAACGGGAAGCGCTCTCCTCTTCTCACACAATATGCCATGACTGTTATCACAGCACAAGGACTTTGGCCTTGATAAATTCATAAGAGGTGGAAACACTATTTTGCCATATTGAATTTGCAACATTTGGATTCAGATCAGTAAAGTCTAAACACAGCCACTCTGGTCTAGGTTTTTTGCCCTAATTTTACCCAGCCCTGCTTAAGAGGTCCCTTTAATTGGAGATTGGAGGGAGATCTGTCAAAACCGCACCTCATCTGTACACAGTATACACACAAGCCAATGGGGTTGTGTTGTGTCAAATATTTCAAATATCTGCTGTGCAGAGGATCAACCATGATTACAGAAAGTACAAAACTCCTCTCCCGTCCCCTGCCCCCAACTAAGCATTACCTATTTTCCCAATTAGATCAAAGATCAAATGATATATTACCACAGTACTTCCCTCTGGCAGCCATTCCTACCTTAATGCAGGTATGACTCCCTGCATATAAAGTCCCTTCCCACCAAATTCCCAGTCAAAATACCCGTTTTTTGAGACAACGATCTTTATACACTGCTAGCCAACAGCGTACAGGGGAACTATCCGAGTCGTAATTACTTTGAGAAATCTAACCTTAACATGTAAGGGGAAAAATATCAAGTGAATTTAGTGCTTGTAAGAAATGTCACTTCAGCATCCTGAATACTGAATTCCTCTGACTTTAATTGGACCTGCACATTGCTCAGCACCTTTCAAAAATCAGGTCTCTTATCTTGGTGCATGATTAAAAGGAGATTCAGGCAATCATCACATACACATACCCACACCCTCCCATACCTTCGCCCCGCTACAGACTTGTGTCTATGCATGGCCATGCTTTCTGGAGCTGCCTTTTCAAAAATTTGCAGCAGCAATTTTTCTTTAATAGTTATAGAGGAATTATTTCTTAAGCAGCCACATTTATAGGCATTCATAGCTGTAATAGTACATGGTAGATTTCTTTTACTTAGATTGTAAGCTCTTTGGGGTAGAGAGTATCTTTTTGTTCTGTGTTTGTACAGTACCTAGCACAATGGAGTCCTAGTCCATAACTAGTGCTCCTATGCGCTCCCCCCATGCAAATCATAATAAATAATAACTCAGCTACAATGGAATGAGTGTCATTTTTGCAATGTGACTGAACTGGCTGTTTTAAGTTGTGTTTTACCATACATTCCCCTGGCCTTTCCTAATCAAGGAAGTTTTATGCTAGTAGGTTCAAGCACTAGAAAACCTAGTTTTGGCATAACACATCCATTCTTTGTGCTTGACAAAGTCTCCATGATCAGTGGCAGAATCAATTAACCCAACCTTTAGTCCTTGTACAACTAACTCACTGTGTTCACTAAATTGTACAAGCAAATTTACCGCACGGAGTTTTTTGTTGTTTTTCTTCCCAAAGAGATGAACACAAAACTCTGCCATTGCATAGTAATATGGCTGTTTTGTTGAGGGACAGCAGGGGATAGGATACAGGGAAGGTATAGAATGCGCTACCGTGGGTAGTAACACGGCCAAGCCCGTTTTTTGGAAACTAAGCCATGTCAGTAATAAACAGTTCTCGCTGCTGCCAACATCAACTAGCTCACTTGGGTTCCAGTAACACATATTTGATGTAATTAGTGGAGAAAATGTTTTACTGATGGCAAAATCATATCACGAGTCTGTATACTAACACACTACAGGACCCTTGTCTTTTAACACTGCTTCAGGTCCATTCCCATAATTTCCGCTACATGTAAAGTTTGTCCCACAGCCTTTTAAGGTATTTGGAATACATTTACTTTTCCTCTCTAATGTCTCAGGAACGATGAGCTGCTTTCTAGCAGCTCTTAGGGTTGTACAACATGTTATTAATGATGGTGAAAAGGAAAAGGGAATAGATTTAAATCTTTGGAAAATGAGAGGTGGGTTCTAGCATTTGATTTGCAAGAATTAATATGCCATTGCAAGAAACAAGAGCCCACTACCCCCAGAAACAGTTTGGTCAGCATTTCATGTAGTTCAGGCTTAGGTCTGCACATTCCCACTGACTCTGCTTTGGGCTGCTGTTGCACAGTTCAGGTCCAGTTCAGCAGGCTCAAATGAAGCCTTTTCCCATTTCCTCCATTGCCCAAGGCTACTAGGAAATCCAAACAAGAATGTTTCACTTCCAAATGAGACACATGCCAAGAGCAAGTGGCATCTCTTTCCATTGAGACTTGCTTATTACATTGGGACTCACATTTTGTTCTACATACAATATTGTTGGCACACCTTAAACGTCCAACTGCTGTTCTTCATGTAGCTGAGCTTCCACAAAAACAAAGTTGAATGAAGTGTGCTTTATTGCTAGTGACACGACTGTGTAAAGCATGCAAAATAAAATCAGACAAAGTAATTTAGAAAAAGATATCGTATGTCTGTGCAAATACACTGACTTTTATTTGAAGGTTAATCATTTTAGTCATTAAAATGGTGCAAACTATATTAGAGAAATGTGATAATCTCTTCATTTGCCTTTCGTACTCTATGAATCTCCATTGAAAACGTCAGCTGAAAGTTTCGTAAAATCACAAGCTCCAGCCTCCATCAATGATAAGCTCGTTGCCAGTCACGTAGGCAGACTGAAATCATAAGAGGAAGAGTAACTATCATTTATTACTAATAAACAGAGGAAAAGGCTAACCATTATTGAAGTTAATTTAACAAAAACATTTCCTCTATCTACAAACAGTCCTTTAATCTCCACAAATACAACAGTGGCTCTGAAAATTTCAAAGGATTAAGAACTGTAAAAACTAAAACCTTTTAGCTGCCATAGTGGGCGGTTGCAAAGTAACAAATCATTATCACACGGCTTTAGGAATTCTGACTCTTACAGATGGTAGGCACAAATGTGTCATGGAGCTGGAGGGACCACATGAATGCTCAGAAGGTGGAGTTAAGACTACAGTCATATCATTTGGCCCTGAGCAATCATTAATTCTCATAGGCTAAGCAGGGTCTGACCTGGTTAGTAAGTTAGAGGAGAGATCTACAAGAAAAACCCAGATGGTGGAGGAAGTGATGTTATTGATTGAGTAGGGGACGCTCTTTCCTCTGAATCAATACCAAACCATATTGAGTTCAGATCTCATACTGAAGTCCTGACCACATATGGGCAAAGATCCTATTAATAAGCAGCTCTACCAACATCATCAGACTGATAGGATTAGTCTCTGTGTGGCCAAGATGAACCTTGAGAAAGTGACGATTGATGGAAATATTGGGACCCAAACACTTTCCTCAATCGATTCTGTGGGACTCAAAAAGATTGTCCTGACTACTGGGCAATTTCCAATGCATCTAGTGTGCTGTTAAACTAGTGTTTCTGCTATTTGTGGCCAGGTTTGGGTCCACTATGTGCCCTATGCCCTTACTATATCCTCTGGATGTAGCCTCTCTAGACGGGAGGGTTTGTAGTTCAGATATTTGTAGCAGAATGGTATGTTCCTGCATCTTCATTTTACGTCATCACTTGCTGGTGATTTTGATTGTTTTGAGGATGACTATGGCCCCAAAGCTATAATTATTATTTATCTTTCCCTGAGAGAGCTAACTGTCTCACCCAAACACTTTGTTGTTGCATACTGTATTCAGGTTACAGATCCACGGACCCTACTGTACTGAAGGTGGTGTCACTTGTGGTGGAAGCAAAGCAACTTTGTGGGGGCAATGGGAAAGGACTCCATGAAGCAAAGCAACTTTGTGGGGGCAATGGGAAAGGACTCCATGAAGCAAAGCAACTTTGTGGGGGCAATGGGAAAGGACTCCATACCTCCCAGCCCCCATAAAACTGCTGTGCACAGCCAGTTTGTTCAGAATGCATGCAATGTCCAGAATATGGTCCTCAATAAATGACGACTTACCCTTCACTTTCACTGCCCGGAGGTAGTTCACTGTTTGTATCTTGGGCTAGACTCAAAGTAGGTCAGTCCTCTATTACTGCAGTAATCTGTCTCCAAGACTGCGTAAGTGCCTGCAAAATAGCTTCCCTCTACTGAGAAGCCACAAGATGGGGTGGGATTCTGTGGCTCACAACAGATTTTGCTGTACAGTATTTACCTCATCAGAGGCCAGATACACAAAGAGGTGGGCCACTTCTTCAGCAGTAGCCATCCTACCAGTCTTCTGTCTAGCCAGAAAGTCTTTCAGGGCCTAGAGATACCAGAACATTCCATGCATCACCGTTACACACTCAAATATGTAGCCATGATGACTTTGTACTACATTAAAAAGCTATGTGGTCAGATGGCCACAAGCTCATAACATGATTACTGTGCAGATAGAACATATGATGCCCAAAGAAAACACTGGCCGGGTGACTTCGGGTACATCTTCACAGGGATAAAAAAATCATGGCTAGCCTGAGTCAGCTGACAGAGGTTCACAGGGCGTGGGCTCCAGAGCTGAAAAACTGCTGTGCAGACATTTAGGCTTGGGCTAGAGCCTCAACTCTAAGGGTAGGTCTATACTTACGCGTCCCGTTGGAGGCGCGCGATCGATGTTCTGGGTTCGATTTATCGCGTCTTGTCAAGACGCGATAAATCGAACCAGGAAGTGCTCCGTCGTCGACGCTGGTAATCCAGCTCGACGAACGGAGTAGGCGGAGTCGACGGGGGAGCCTGCGCGCCGCGTGTGGATCCCGGGTAAGTGCTTTTTCATTCGAACTAAGGTACTTCGACTTCAGCTACGTTATTCACGTAGCTGAAGTTGCGTACCTTAGTTCGACAGGGGGGGGTAGTGTAGACCTAGCCTAAGACACTGCGAGCCCGTCGTCCGACCTGGGCCAGCCCCGGCCATGCTGTGGGTCTTTTATCCCTGTGCAGACAATATCAGTAGTGGTCTAAGCTTCAGAGTTGCAACACACCTCAGTACCCTGGAACCAGAGGTTTAAATTCCAGTAAGGTCGACTCAGCCATTTCTCCTTCTGCAGCAGGCAGAATTCTGTGCAGAGGTCTTGCAGATGAGAACTAAGAACTCAGCTGAGTGTTTGCCAAAATTTTCCTCCTCTTCACTGTTGTGTAGTTTACTGCACATCAGTTTGTTGCTGCCATATGCCGAAGAAGTGGCTGTATTGTACTGGTGCTGTAGACATAGTATATGATTGTAAAATATTTGGGAAGGCCGCAAGATGAAATGCACTGTGGTTTTCTTTAGCATAGTGTGATGGAAGGACCTCTGATGCCCACTCTGGGCACCCGGTGACCAAGCAGCCAAAACACAATCACTGCTGTTGCTAGTCTTGAACGCTGAGATTTAGGCAGCAATGCTGTTCAGCTTTTCCCAAATTCTTTAACATACTTTATATTTGTGCATGCACACAGCTAAGTAGCCTGCTTACCTGTTCTGGGTTAGTCCTGGCTTGGATTCTCTCCCGTAGAGATGGAGTGTCAACAGTTCCTAAACAATGTTCAAAATTTAAAACAAATACTCCACCGCACCGAACATGAGCAGTCATGACAAAGGACTTCATCACCATTAATCCTATTATTTATACACTGCCATAGCTGTATATGACTTCATAACAAGATTGGGATAACGTTTTCAAAAGGGTCTAAAACAGGGGTAGGCAACCTATGGCATGGGTGCCAAAAGCGGCACGCAAGCTGATTTTCAGTGGCACTCACACTACCTGGGTCCTGGCCACTGGTCTGGGGGGCACTGCATTTTAATTTAATTTTAAGTGAAACTTCTTAAACATTTTAAAAATCTTATTTACTTTACATGCAACAATAGTTTAGTTATATATTAAAGACTTAGAAAAAGAGACCTTCTAAAAACATTAAAATGTATTACTGATACGCGAAACCTTAAATTAGAGTGAATAAATGAAGACTCGGCACACCACTTCTGAAAGGTTGCCGACCCCTGGTCTAAAAGATTTAGGACTCGAAATCCCACTGACTTTCAATGACAGACAGACTCTTGAGTGGCTGAGAGTCATTTATGAAAATGGAACTTACTAGCCTAAGTCATAAAAGTGCCTTTGAAAAAAATGTTACCCACAGCTAACAAAAAAAATAAGCAACATCCGTTCCCCAGTGTGTTTACAGTCTAAGCATATGAATGGAAATAGCAAAATGTTAAAACTGCCTCACTATTCCAGATAGTGATAACGAGAATCTTTATACTGATAGTAATGTACGCAAGAGGACACTAGATGATTTATTACCATCAAGTATTTTTATGGCAGCCACTTCCTTAAGCAATTTTACTGCGCTGATCATCACCAGGGATAGGTGACGCAGCTTTGTTGGATGCCACTGAACGTTCACAGATTAGAATACAAATCAATAGTTCAAAAATAGATTGTGGCATTCTCTTGGCTTAGAGAGATACTATAGTCGTACAACGTGGACTTCTAGTTACCTATCCCAGTGTATCCTCCTATTCCATTGCAGTGACTAGGCACCTATGTGGAGAAAGATCAGCACGAGAGATGGGGTTTCATTTTGAACTGAGAGGGAATAGAGGTTACCACTATCTTGAGATTAACTTTTAATTGCAAAGAGTTTCGGAAATGGTCCTTGATTTGTGTTGTATTTTATTTCCCCCCAATGTTGTTGTGAGTGGGAAGGAATGGAATTAAGTGGGAAATCAGTGTTGTGATGAAGTAGCCAGGCAATACTTGAGAACTCTCTGAGAACACCTTCAACCTTTATATTCTAGGCATGTGCTTCATCTCTAGTTAGAGATGATCTTTGGCTTGCACAAGAGGTTGCATAGATAGAAATTCTTAGTTCTGCCAGGTTACAAAAACCTCCCTATTAAGATCTTCTGCAGTAGCAGGACTAGCTTTATTTCTTGGCATTAGCAAAGAAATTAGTTTTTGCTCGGCTTCTCATGTAACGCTGACAGACCCCGGTTGTTGGCGGGCAGGATCTAACCTGGGGCCTCTGGAGCTTAGTGCATGAGCCTCTAGTACATGAGCTAAAAGCCAGCTGGCTGTTAGCTAAGGCTGTAGAGCAGACTCTCTCTCTAAGTGGTCTCGGTGCCACTAGATGAGACAGAACACCGCACCCAAGAGGTGTGTGGGTTACACTCACACTTACATAATTCAGGTGTTCTTTGATGTGGGTTTGTTGCTCAGCTTTAATGGGTGTCCCACACAGGCATAGAGAGGAAAACATTCCACAGAATTACCAGTGCTTCATTTGGCCAATTAAAAATAATTTTATGGGGGAAGCAGTCCTCTAAGATTGCCTCATTCCTCCTTTCTGTTGCCCCTCTCCCCCAAAGTACCACTCTCCTCCCATTATGCAGACCTAGGCCCTCTGTCAAGAAGGAAGGAGGAAGCCCCTTCTTGAATCTGTGTTGGTTTCTTCAGTTGGCTATAGAAGCACTTTAGACCAATGTAAGATGCTCCTTCCATACCAGGGACTGAACATGCTGCCTCTCCCAGGCTCCTAGGCCCTAGTAAGTGTGTTATCTGTCTGTTAATTGTTGAAAGGTGATGCTGGTGGGATTTGAAGAACCATGTACAGTTCATGGTGTGCAAAGAGTTCTGCAGGATTTCTGATTTCTCACCCAGAGTTTCACCCAAAGTCCTATATGAACAAACCCCCAAAGCTCAACAGGAAACTCAGATGAAACCGCAAAGTTTATACTTGTTTTCAAGTTGAAAAGACATTGAGTTTTGCATGGCTGCAGTGGAAACCCCAAACTGGCCTAAGGTCACTCAGAACAGTACCAGTGTTTTACAAATGGTTTGTGAACCTGTGGGGACTGACTTACACAGGCCCTGAGCATCTACAACTCCAAGTGAAGTGAGAGGGAACTGCTGCTGCTCATCACCTATGAAAATCAGGCCTTTTGTCGGATTTTGCCAGAGTTTGGGGTTTAATGAAACCCCACCGCAAATTACTATTAAAATATATATTCACAGCTCTAGTTGTGATGCTTAAAAATAAAAAGCAGATTAGAGTTTGTAGGTGTGCACGGACACACTTGTGATATGTGTCCTTGTGGTTGCCGCTGCCATACAAACTTCACTACGCTCTCACCAGGCATGCAAGCCCCACCTCGCTGGCTTTTACATCACCCACATCTAGTCACATCCAATTTTGTCTTACGATAGCAAGACATCAGGAATGAGGCAATCCTACTTTCAGCATTTCTAATCAGCTACTGAAAGCACCTCTTCCTCCTTCATCCCCACAACCTGCTTCTCTAAGTGGCAACTTTCATGTCCACATACTAACTGCTATAATACACCATCAAGATACTCTGGGCATATGTAGGTGTGCTTTTATAGGCCATAGAGATTGGAATGCTATAAAAATAGCAATTCTTAATTTTACATTTCAGGAAATGCCAGAAGAAAGTCTTAAATGTGGTTTCTCCCTTGACTGCTGATGTCTTCAGCAGCTGTTTGCAGGTGGTTGGGCTGTTTTCAAGTTTCATTTTCTATCAACAACCTCAAACTAAATCTGGAGCATTAAATAGGCCAGGTGGTGTGTAGCTTTGAGCCAACGCTAAAGACAAACCTGTGTTTTTTCAGTGTCAGCTACAAGTTTAGAAAATGCTGCAAGGACTGACTTACCCGGACATATGCAGTTGCATCTGATGCCTTGTTCAATGAAGTCAGCAGCTACGGACTTGGTTAGACCAATAATTGCTGCCTTTGAAGTGCTATAGACACATCGGTTTACAACTCCTGAAAGAAGAGGTTAGTGTCAGGGTAACGTGAAAATAAAAACCACACTAAAACCCAAAGAAAATGGTCACATTCCCATATGGATATGCTTTTGGGCTCTTGAATTTTCTGGACAGAATCTCCTTGAGCAGAGGATGAATACCAAGCTGGCTAGAGTGCTGACTGCAAGACAAAGGAATCTGCAGGAGTAGAGTGCCGTTCAAGAACCAGGATACAGCAATGTACTAACCAACAGCACAGAATGAAAATATCTGAGGAAGTAGCCTAGGAAGTTTATTTTAAAAAATACATAAAGGTTTATAAAGGAAAGGGAACGATCTGCCCCCCACAGACAGAGCTCTTGTTAGGTAGCCCTTATGCAGTTGGAAGCAGTGAAAAAGCCCTTATGCAGGTACTAAGGAAGCAGTGAAAAACAAGCAAAATTATATATGTGGAATGGTACCACTAAATAAGGCAATAAATTGCATCAGTCAAGGTTGCTTGGGTAACCTTCATCCCCCCTCCCCCAATCTTGTGCATATTCATTATGTACGGTCTTTAATTACATGACCATATACTGTTTTTTCCACAGTACCCCTACCTCATTCACGGCACAGTGGATAGTGCTCACTGGGTGGGCAGCTATTCACAGTTCCTTTCATCCTGATCATTCAGACCTGTGGCCCCATGCCTTAATTACTGCGTACCATGCAGACCTGCCCTGCACACAGAATTATTAAATTAACTCATGGGCTTTTCTCTGGTGCTCTCATTGTAGCAACTTAGCTCTTTACGAAGATTAATCAATATTTCTTTGCATAAAACCCCAGTAAGGTGGTATCATCACCTCCACTTTACATATGAGGAACCAAGGCACAGAGATTAAAGCCAAACTGTCTGACGTGTCACTTACACTTTGGGTGCCCAATTGGAGATGCCCTAGGGCCTGGTTTTTCAGAGTACTTGGCATTTTATAGCACATCCTATGTTCAGAGCAGAGCTCCCCCTGACCTCAGTTGCAGTTGCGAGTGCTCAGCACTTCTGCCAATCAGGTGTCAAGTTGAATACCCATAAAATGAGCAACTCACAGTGGCTACCTGTGCCCAGCATCATATAGAAATTATGTGGTGGAGACGGGGTAGAATCCAGTTCTCCAGGGCAGCACTCAGCTTCCCAAACCACAGAAGAATCCTTTTGCTTCCTGCAGTCCTCTCCCTCATTCACTACAACCTTCAACTTCTGCAACAGATGAGGCAGGGGCCCTACAGACAACAGCCTCCTTTGCTGCACAGCCCTGTTTCATCCCCAGAGCACTGTCCATCCTGTTCACTGAATGAGGTGGGAGTCCTGTGAGAAAAACTGCATGTGATCATGTCATTAAAGACTGCATTATAATGCTTATGCATAAACGGGCCAAAAGAAGGTTTCACTCATGTATTCAGTCCCATCCCTCCTCAAATAGGCACTTTCAAATTTGGACTGACAAAATATTATTCTACAGGTTCAGAATGTCAACCTTGGACACGACCTGGGAATATTGCAGGCAAAACAATCCTCTAGGAAGTCTATTACAGTACCTTTAATGCTGGATGCCACAGAAGACATGTTGATAATGTTTCCCGATTTCTGTGCAAGCATCTGCAAAACAACCCACAACCACCATCAAGCCATTCAAACAAAAGCTATTCTGCCCTATGGGGACTTATTCTGACACCCTTCCTCACATTAAGTGGTATTTTATTCCACAAGTAATTTCTCAGATTTGCAGGCCAAAATACTATCCCAAAGGGCAGTGTTTGGCTCCTGCTTCACAGCTTTGAATTAGTAACCCAATCAGATCAGTCTTAAGTATCTCAAAATGTAACATCTCATTTTCATCAATAGTAATATCCACTTTTTACTATGTACTCATGTAGCACCTACCTTCAAACAATGAATTAAACCTCAGAACCCTCCTTTGAGATAGGTATGTATTTTAGAGATGGAGAAACAAAGGATCAGTGACTGCAAAAGTCATATACAAAATCTGTGCCAGAGCAGAGCTAGAAACAGAATCCACTTTTCCCCATTCACAATTAACACTAGAGCATCCTTCCACTCCTGAGCTTCATCTCACTAGAGAATTCTTGGTTATTACACTGCAGTGACCTCTCTGCCAATCAGAGTGGGGGAATGCTGTACAGTTACGAACACAACTGTACCCTTTTCACAACTAAAATGGCTCAGGGCAATTAGTAGCCACAACATAGGGATCTGTATAATGGATGGGTCTTTCTCCTATGGAATAGCTTTGATAAAAGCTGGGATCTAATTGGATGAAGAGGCTTTCAAGTGAGGCAGTTATCGCCTAAGAAAATTACGCACCTGGGACAATAAAAGCTTCTCTAGTAGCAAGATTCACCAGGCTAGGGGCCCATTCAAAACTTGAGGTAAAAGAATAAAAACTAAAGTTCAATATATTGCATTTCAATACATCTAACGAGGTTTGAAATTAGAGGAAGGATGGCCTTATAGTAAAGCATTGGACTGGGACTCGGGAGAGCTGTGTCCAATTCCTGGCTCAGCCACAGACTTACTGTGGGTTCTTGAGCAAGTCATTTAAATCTCTCTGTGCCTCTTCCCCCCCTCTATCAAATGGGGATAATTATAAATCCTTTCTCCCACCCTTTGTCTATTTAGCCCATGAACTCTATGGAATAAGGAATGTCTCTTATTACTTGTAAGTTCAATGCCTAGAAAAATGGAGACCCAATCTTGCTTAGGGCCTGTAGATGCTACTGTAATAAGTTATATCTTCATTATCATTGATGAATATTTGAAACAAAACATACTCTTTACTCTTTCTGATCCGTGAAGGAGGAGGAGAAACACATTTTGAAAGTTCGATCTAGGTTCTGCACCACCCTTTCAGACGATTTGAGGGCAGAAGGGGATAGGAGGGGATTCTGTTTCTCCCCCACTCTCTCAACAAGGCCGAGGCTACTTCCAGGAGCGCCACTATCTTCTCTGATGAGGATGGAAGCTGTTGAACTCTGTGGAACTGATGCCAGCTCCACTCCCCACTTTCAAGGAACAGGGCTTTGTGTGTCTTAAAAAATGGGGGATGAGGATGGGGACATGGAAAACACTCCCGCTGCTTGCTTGGCTTCCCAGATTTACCTCCCACCCAATTGTCTGGAAAGGTGAATTTTCTGGGACCTTTCCTGTTCCAGTTTGCATGATGGGGAAGAAAAAGGCAGGAGAGCCTTAGAAACTGATCACTGCTGGTACTATAAATCCACATACACACAGCAGGACATGTGCTTCTCGGCACAAACACCTCCCCTCCCCTACAAACATGTTCAAGCATTCACCTACACTTTGTACCCCAGCATATTCGAGGAGTGGGTACATTCACTAACGAATGCACCTTGTAGCGAGCTATTGCTTGTGTAATTCTACAGAATTCTAATCACTGCCCTCCGATTCACTGCTGCCTTCATAACTCCCCTGGCCAGGTGCCCAACAAGGACATGGCTACCACAGCTTCTCAATCCATCCACCTACCCACTGTCTTCTCAATTCCCCTCTCTCTCCACTCCAACCCTTCTTGTTCTTGGGGAAGTTTTAGCCCCACCCCAGTGACTATTCCACTCAGCTATATCGGTTATTTTTTGGGGTAAATTGGTGTGTGCACCCAGGGGGTGGGCAGGGGAGGGAAAGGGGGAACCTAGAGAGAATAAGGGGATTTCTTCCCCAATGCCGCTTCAGAGCACCAGACACAGGTGGTGTTTGCCAGTTAGAGCGAGTCTCTCCCAAAGTCAAGTATTATGCAACCATTTTAAAAACAATTATTTTGGGGAAGGGTGCCCAACTTGAGATGCCTTAAAGGCACCTGATTTTCACCCAGCCTCTGACCATTATGCCCTTTTAGGCATCCCTCATTGGGTACCCCAAAAACTGAAGCACCTCAAATCAAGTAGGCCACTTTAATTAGCACAATACTCGCTGGAACCAAGGGTTTGAGGCAAGCAGGGATTCGGATTGTATCATAACCACCGCAGGGTGCATCCTGTTCACTTTGGTGACAGCCATCCTTGAGCTATTTTCGCCTTCCAGTATGTTCCCTGTAAACATCTCAGCCTGTGAGTTTGGCCCAGAATGTGGTGGTAATGTCACAAACAGGAAGTATCCTCAAGCTATGGTATAATCATACAGGTGAGTTGTTTATCTAAAGGGAGGCGTACTCCCCTATTGAAGTAGTGTGTTGTCGATAGTATTGAGCAGCTCTGCAAGATAGCTTCCTGGTGTGGGTATGAAGTATGGGAGAGAAGTCACACAATTACATCTGAATCTTTACAAATATTTTTGTAGAGACGGTATAGCCTTATTGTCTGCATGCATGTTGCAGAGTATTGCTTTCCCCATGCGCTCTCTTACTGTGCCGCACTTGAAAATGATTCTAAACACAAATTGTACAGTGTAAAAAACCCCTGAATTAACCCTCTCCATACACTAGTCTGAAAGGTTAGATTCTAAACCAGGACTGAATTAAAGCAGTCCCAGGCACAATATAATATGAGGGCCCTCCGTGGCCACATTCCCACATTTTCACCCATCACCACGCTCGGATAGTGCCTATGACTTAACCCTGCCCAGCTTGAAATACACCGCGATGTCTTTTACACTAAGGAGCATTGTAGACAGAGCCTTACCTTTGGAAGGAACGTCTTGATCATTAGATACATGCTGCGAACGTTGAGGTTCATTGTGAAGTTCCAGTCTGTCTCCTCACACTCCAGAATGGTTCCGTGATGGACAAAACTGGATTAAGCGCACAAAAAGCAATGGATTATTTCCTGTGCATTTTCTGTATAATTTATATTTTTTCTCCTGCTCCTCTGGAATAACTACCCCTCCACTCAAGCAAGGTTGGACAAGCCTCTTCAGAGGTTATAATGCAACATGCAGCTTGCACAAGTTTCCTGTAATTAGTATATGTATTCAAAACAGTCACAATAAGCCACCATATGCATATGTAACCCACACATCTCCTGGGTGTGGTGTTCTGTCCCATCTAATGGCACCGAGACCACTTAGCGAGAGAGAGATTGAGTCTAACAGCCAGTTGGCTTTAGCTTATGCGGTAGAGGCTCATGCACCAAGCTCCAGACGTCCCAGGTTTGATCCCGTCCGCCAACGACTGGGGTCTGTCGGCGTTACACATAGATAAAGATTCGATAATAGGCAGAACTAGTCATATAAAAAGGGTGTCAATGAAATTATCCGTCAAAAATTGACATTTGAAAATGTCAGTGAGTGATAGTACTGTATAAAGATATTTTTTATTTAGATTTATCTTTTCCAAGTTAAAAAACAATGTATGATGTGAGCTCTCCAGTTCTGGAGAAGATAATGACTATCACCAACATATCCAATGAGGTGATGATGAAGGGTGCCTGAAAGAAAGCCCTGGAAGCTGAAAGCCTCTCTCTGCAGAACAGGAAGAGTACAGACAGCATTACACTTTTCCCCCACTGGTCTGCCACTAGTGGTGAGAATGTAATTCAGTCTGCAGAGCCATTGAGTCTGTAGCTTGTCTACTTAGCTCGCCCTCAAAGAGGCCAGTTGTGATGGAGGATTTTGTTATGCAGACACAAGGAAAACCTTTGTGAAAAGGAGAGGATACACATACAATCAAACACAATACCTTTGGGAAATAAACACTGGAAGGAGAAGGGAGTTTAAAACAATAGGCTCTAGTTACCCTGCAACATTACAGAGGACATCAATCCTTTCAATCTCCTTGGCCAGATTTTCTATTTGTTCTTTGCTGGTGACATCCAGCAACCGTGTTTGAATGCCTATAAAAACAAAATGGTTTTATTTTGCTTTGGTTTGTTAAAAATTAATAGCCTGATTTTCAGAGGTGCTGCGCGCCTGCAGTTCCCACCGATGTCAGTGGGAGTTCACAGGTGCTGAGCAGTTCTGAATATCAGACCATAACAGGGTACCCTTGGGTAATATGGCCTTTTACCCCCACCAGCCCAAAGCTCCACTCTTTTGTTAAATTGTCCCAATACTGAATTGCTAGAATAATAAGAGCACAGAGTGCTATTCAAGAGCCAAGAGGGGAGTCGGAAAAAGACCACTGATGTTATTGTAAGAGAAGAACAACCACACGAGCAGGTGAGCTGGTGTCTTCTCAAAAGTGGAGCTAATTCCAATACACTCCCATTTCACAGAAACTCAGCCCACCAAAGCACTCATCACCATACTGAATTACAACCATTACACAACCACAACAAACTCTCATTGGCCAATTGCAGCCACAGCTCAGGTCACTGTTACCTAGTAATCATTATGGGTGTCACATAGACTACAGATCATAGCACAGGAAATATGTTATTTGGAACCAAGAGGACTATGAGCCAGGCTTGAACAACTCATTAATGAGGAATAAATGACTTGTGTAAGTCATTAGTCATCTTGTTACCTGGACGGGGTGAGTCATAACTATGCTAAATGGGATAGGGAGAAGTACATGTGTCTGATTGTCAAAGCCCGCAGGACATGCACGTAGTGTGGGAATATTGGCTCGTTTTAAAATGTATGCAATGTGACGTCGATGTCTTCGGAATTAACCCATCAATATTTATAAACAAAAAATGTTTATTTTGGAAAAAAATATGAATCCACCTTCCGAGCTGTTTAAAGAGCTTGTGGCCCTTTCCTGTGTGATTTACATTTACCTCTCTCAGACGCACAGGCAAACACATTTGATTCCAAAATGGAGATTGCTGTGACTCCCTTCTAAACACTTTACAGTAGAGCCAGCCCCACTGTAACATAGTTACCTTAAGGTAGAAAGCATAGAATGCCATCTGCTGGCAGAAATGCAAACAGCAAAAAAAAAAAGAAATCCTAAATTCACAACTGATCTCCAGAAAGGCATGCTACAGCCTACACACTATTCCAGTGCCCTCATGCAAACAACTCCCATTAAATCACCCTGATTCATTTCCTGTGCTGAAAATATATTATTTTGTGGTTTGATCATCCACACCTATTTACACAGAGTTTAATAGCTACTGTGATGCTAGCCTGGTTGAGTGGAAAAATGCTGATGGAAGATAATAAATCATTCTCCACTGGAAAAACCTGCATGTCTTGAAGCCAAACTGGCAAATTCATGTACATGTTCTAAACCACCTCTGGTAATTTCTCTAGGAAATATGTTATCAAGCAAGCTAACTTCTCCCTGGTAGGCTGACTAACAGTGGAGTCGTCTCTTCTGTATTAAGTTGAAAGTCTGACATATTCTAATTCCAGCCCTCAAAAGGAAGAGTTGGGATTTAACAAATCATGTGTCTGAAGTTCCTTTCCCCAAGACTTAGAGGAGTAGGGACTGTGTAAAACCTTAATTCCACTTCTTGGTGTTCCTGCCAGCGCACCTGGCCTGATGTGCCTGCTCAGTTTGAGAATTCATGAAATTCTTAGAGGATGAATTGGAAATTCCCCAGAATGCCATGAGTCACCCAGAGGCTGTTCGCAGTGAGTCTGGCTAAGAGATTGTTATTCAGCCTTCTCAGTGTCAGGAATGTATCAGTGATCAATTTTATTCACTACGTTAATTTGGAAGTATTTTCATTCTGTTACATTGTGTATACAGGATAGATTTCACCCATAGTTGATCTCCCACTTGGTAAGGCAACTCCCATCCTTTCATGTGCTGTGTATTTATACCTGCTACTGTATTTTCCACTCCATGCATCTGATGAAGTGGGTTCTAGCCCACGAACGCTTATGCCCAAATAAATTTGTTAGTCTCTAAGGTGCCACAAGGACTCCTCGTTTTTCCAGTTTTTATGTTAGACATAAAAATAAACTTGTGTTATGATTTCCCTGCCTTGTGTCTAATTAAGGAACAATGATGTGAGTTTGTGACCATGAGTAGTTGAGTCGTGAGAATTTATACAAATAGAATAGGGGGTGATTTAGTGACAGCGTAATTCACATTTAAAAGATATACCAATTCACACTAGTGAACAACTACGTTGCCATTAGTTGGTCAAACTGAAATGCAGAACACTAAATCTGATTCTTATGTAGCTAATGAAGTGAGTTCTATTGCTCAAATTTCATGATTTTAGCACTAATATCCCAAAGCTCAAGTCCCATGACTGAAACAAGAGGTAGTTAGATTTGTCAGTCAGCCCAATGGCCAGGACAAGTCAGTGAAATGGATGCTATTGTAAGGAGTGGCAGCAGTTAACAGCTTCACTAGTGCCCAGTAAAATCAGATGGATGGCGTTACTTCACGTACCTAGTATATCCTTTTCAAAATGCTGAAGTTTCAGTGGAAAACTTGCACTCAAACACCAAGCCTCCACATTCTGCCACAGCAGGGAAAGGACCAGATGCCAACACGAAGGAGTAACTTACATTATTCCAGTTTCTACTGCCTTTAGCATTCTGTATTGTCCTCAGATGAAATTTCTACAAGCAGCTTACAAAATACAAAAGAGTTGGACTTAAGTCGGTTGTAAAGCATTTACCTGAATACCCCTCCAGTTCTTGCAGCTTGGACTCACTGATGTCTGTAGCAATGACCTTTGCTCCTTCTTTTGCAAAAGCCTGAACAACACAAGCAAAAAGAAGCATTAACATTTGGATATTTTAGGTTTTACCAGTAATAAAGGCTGCCTTCTCTTCTCACTTCCTTCTTGGATTGAAAAAGGAGCTGGCTCAAGGCAGCAAGTCTCTTGCTTTTCTTTTTGTGCATAAAGAAATTTCGTAGATCTATACCTGGCTACATAGCCAAACACCCTGGTTTCAGCTGAGCGTATACAGGAGAGAGGGGAACAGAACTTACGATGTTTATCCCCCAAACCAGGAATCGGTAATTAAAGCAGCGAGTCCTGTTACTTGACCCAGTTGAAGGAACAGATATACACAAGAGTGTAATTGATACAGTGTCTCTAGTAAGGGCAGCACCTGTACAGTACTAGACAGTAGGTTACACACGTGTAGGGGCTGATCCGAAGGTGCTGAAAATCAATGGAGCACTAAAGACTTCAGTGGAGCTATGCCAATTTGCAACAGCTGGGGATCTGGCCCATAGTTTATTATAGAAAATGAGTGCTTCTGTATAGTGCTTCACATCCAAATCATTGAAGAGGGCACTACCTAAAGAAACAACTTATTAATGGTTCTGTTCGCTACATTCAACAGAATCAGGTAGCTATTCCTGGGAGATCCCCTTAATATAAGAGAACCCTTATAATCACCTTTGTCTATTGAGAGAAAACTACTTGCTCTGCTCCTCAGAGTGCGTTGTTGACAAGCAACTGCTACACAACAGATTCATCTGCCGATCACAGAAGCAAAAAGCTCTCAGAGACACACTAGCCCCAGTAAGTGGCAGTAATGCAGTTTCTGAGAGTACCTATTTATAACTGTGGTGCATCTTTAGAAGGTCAGGCATGCCACTCCCATCTGTAGCTTATTGCATATTTACAAAGCAAATTCATTAGGAAAAGGAATCTGTTTTGCAAATGAGCTATTCCCAGTGAAAGGGAGTTTTAATGCAAGTGACAGGATTAGCAGACCCCTGGCAAAGCCTGTGAAAATCAAGGTTTGTGACAACTAGGTATCTTTCATTGCACGTCTCAGCTTTGCTATAATTCACCACAGGCAAAGTCATCTGTGGAGAGTAGGGCTGGTCAAAAGTAGAGAAAAACAGCAGAAATTTCAGAAAAAAAAATCCATAAATGTTTTTCATTCTCCTTTTCAGAATGGTTTGGACTTTTTGTTTTCTCAGTTCTCTACTGGATTTTTATTAAATGAAATTTTCCAGTTTTGGAAAAAATCCCAATGTGACCAAGCTGATCAATCAAAACTACCAATAGAGCAACAGACTAAATCTTTCCATTTAAAGTTTGCCAAAAAAATTCAAAAGCTTTAGATGGTCTCAGAAAAAAAAAAAAATCTTAAAAAAAATCCAAGGCCAAACGTTAAGGAAAAAGAAGGTCAGACAGAAGTTTTTGATCTTGCTCCTGTGAACAGCTTGGCATCTGCACATTCCCTTCATCTCCCATAGATCAATGAATGACATTCGGAACCAACTGGGATTGAGTTACATGAATTAACAAGGTACACGAGGGGCCACCACATTCCACCTGGCTCTGTTGCCACAAGGATCCTTGAGACAAACTACTCATTGTCTGACCTTCATTCTGATACAACAGGAAACCTTGGGACATCACCTTCCCAAAACAAAGCAGCTGAGATATTTGAGGAAGGTCACTGATGGCCTAGCCATCTTCCCGAGAAGCAGCAGCTGAAGCTCTCTTCAAAGCAGGAAGCAACTCATGGCTAGATGCCAACACCAGTATGCCCAGCCAACCCAGCTGTGAAGATCTACGGGGAAGGCTATTTATAGAGCAGCAGGGAATTTTGACAATGTGACTCTTGAATGAATTTTTCCAGAATGGAAGCAAGGCTCTCGTGGTGTAGCAGGAACATTTTTTTCATGTGCTTTTCATGGAAAAGTTGAAGGACTTAGCTTTTGATTTAATTTCCAATTTTATATTAAAAGAGAGTTCAGTACAGGTATCGTTGGACTAATCAAAACAGCAAAGCTAGCAAGGAACTAAGAGGGGGAAAAAGAAGAATGAAGCTTTCCAGACTTACTATAGCAGCTGCTTGTCCAATCCCTTGTGCGGCTGCAGACAGCAATATTACCTTCCCATCAAGCCGACCCATGCTGCCCCCTGCAGGTATTTAAACATGTTCTGTTCTGTGACATCTCTCAAAAGGAAAAGGAGTTAACACCAGCTCCAGAGAATTGAAGACAGATGCATTCTATAACTGAACAGGTGACTCAGAGCATCTATCACTAGAGAGAACTGGAGAGTGCCTTGTTCTTCCCACAAGATAAGAAAAGTTTTCAGTATGCCTATTTCATACATTGGATTATAACATGAGAACTTTTAAAGCAAATGCTTTAAAACAGGACTTGCCTGATCCCTGTAGGCAGATCGGAGTCTCCAGTGCCCTTTAGCAGAGTGACATCATCAGCAAAATGCCAGATGGACTACCACACTGAGCAGCTGAACACTGTACAACAAATATAGGCATCACGACCTTGGATGTGCAATCAGTCTGAGCTGTAGACTAGTTCTCAAGAGACCAAGGATCTGAGATCAGAGTTGAAAACTGAGGGAGAATTATCATGCCAGGCCTCCTGGTTATCTCAGCCATGGCTTTATTTTAGAGGTGTCCCTTCAATAAAGGGAAGCTACAATATGTCACAGGCAATTTGTCATTACTTAATAACATCAGCAGAACAAATGCAGGGTGAGATTTTCAAAGATGCCTAAGAGATTTGGATGGCCCGTGTCCATTAGAATTTAATAGGAATTTGGCATCCAAATCCCCTTGGTGGGTTTGAAAGTCTCAACCTTAAAGTTGATATGAATAATATATATACTTTTGAGAAGTGAAATGAAGTGAGTCTGCACTAGGGTGACCAGATGTCCCAATTTTATAGGGACAGTCCTGATTTTTGGGTCTTTTTCTTATATAGGCTCCTATTACCCCCAACCCCCATCCCGGTTTTTCACATTTGCTATCTGGTCACCCTAGTCTGCACACCTGGACTTCAGATTAATTTGATACTATCCTGAAATGCAGAGTTTTCAGCACTTCTGTAGGAAGTTGTAGGATATTTTAATTGAAATAAATCTATCAGAGGTTAAAGTGAATTGTAATGCTTATTACAAGTAGTAAGTGCACTTATGACCAGCCAGCGTGGGTAGGGTGTGTGTGTAAGCTCCCCGATGTCCTGGGACTATTTGCAGTTCTGGGAAGACTTCCTAGTTATATATACCAAGTTGGTGGCTTTCATAAATTCCAAGTTTCCAGGGCCAGAAGGGACCATTGTGATCATGTAGCCTGACCTCCTGCATAACACAGGCCATAGAATAATTCCTAGCTCATAGGCTGAGTGAAGCGAGTCTACCTACAGAAGTGTAATGTGATAGCTTTTGAAAACCACAACTGATCAATTTGAAAATTGCAGGAAATGTTCTAGGTGTCAATGGGCAGAACACTATTAATTTTGGTGAGCATCCAAAAACCAGAAAAGTCCGATTTTACAGATAGCTTTGCCTACAGCACCAAATGGGCTCTCTAGTGCCCTCTGTACTGCCTATACAGATCACAGACAGCAGCTTTCTAGAAGGTCACAGGCTTCCTTGCTTACATAAAATAGAGCTGTACACCGAGCCAGCCCCCTGGGCAGTGCTGGGCAGGGCTGGTGGAAGGAAGTTTCGCGCCCTAGGAGAAACTTCCTTGCACCAGCCCTGCGCCCGCCCCCCCAGGCAATGCCGCCCCCCCCCAGCCAGCTCCCCCCCGCCCGCGGGCGCTCAGTCTCTCCCCCCCCACGGGCGCTCAGCCCCCCCCGCACCACCACCCGCGGGCCCTCAGCCCCTGCCCCAACCACCCACGGGCCGCGGGAGCTGAGAGGGGAGCCGGGGGCAGGGGGGCAGCTCGCCGCGGGTGCCCCCCGGCTCCCCGCTCAGGCGCCGAACAGGGGGGCAGGCAGGCAGCTCGCCACGGGTGCCCCGCGGCTCCCCACTCAGGCTGGCAGGGGCGCCCCCTCCTACCCTGCCGCCGAAGCCGCCCCAGCTTGCCTGCGGGAGGTCCGCCGGTCTGTCTGCAGAAGGCCCCTTCTGCCGAAGCCGCGGGACCAGCGGACCTCCGGCGGCAGGGTATTAGCGGCAGTGCTGCTAAGAATACCCTCTGCTGAAGCTGGGAACTCCGGCAGGCAAGCGGAAGCAGGTTCGGTAGAGGGTATTCTTAGCAGCACTTCCGCCGTGCCGCCGAAGCCGCTTGCCTGCGGGAGGTCTGCTGGTCCCGCGGCTTTGGCGTAAGGGGGGGAGGGATAGCTCAGTGGTTTGAGCATTGGCCTGCTAAACCCAGGGTTGTGAGTTCAATCCTTGAGGGGGCCATTTAGGGATCTGGGGCAAAAATTGGGAATTGGTCCTGCTTTGAGCAGGGGGTTGGACTAGATGACCTCCTAAAGTCCCTTCCAACCCTGATATTCTATGATTTTATGATTCTAAGGGGCCTTCTGCAGACAGACCTGCGGACCTCCCGTAGGTAAGCTTCGGCGGTGGGGGAGGAGGAGGCGCCCTTGCCAGCAGGCTTTTGGACCCCTGCCAGCAGTGCGCCCCGTTATGGCCCTGCCGCGGCGAGCTGCCCCCCAAATCGTGGCACCCTAGGCGACCGCCTAGGGTCACCTAGTGGGCGCGCTGGTCATGGTGCTGGGGTCCTAAAAAGAGAAGTCCCAGAACTCAGAGGTGCTGTCCATGCACACCGCAAGGCAGGGGCAAAATCTCCTCCCATTTCAGTGTTGCCAGTTCAGGGATTTTGTCATTCAGTCCAGCAACGTTTTAGGTCTGCTTGAGATATTTCAAATTTTTCCTCAACAAGTCGCTAAACTGTGACCTTTAATCAAATCTGGTGACATTTGCTACATCTAGTGACAAAATTCCTACGCTGGCAACACTGGACAGAAAACTGACCTGAGGTGGTGAGAGCTATGAGGGGAAGGGGAGGATGCCAAGGGGGACTGAGGGTTAAGCAAGGGGAGGGCAGAGGATATATTGCAGGTTAGCAGTAGGGGACAGGGAAGGGGTATATTTGGGCTGAGAGCTGGGGACAGAAAAGGGGAGATATTGGGGTTTGGGGCATGAGGATATTGGGACTGAGGGCAGGCTGATATTGGTTGTCAGGGGAAAATAAGTGGCTTTGTAATTGATGGGGAGAGTGTGATCAGGGAGTCATAATCAGCAAGAAGAGCCTGGCCCAGGCCTGTGTGCTCTGTGTGGGGAGACTGGAGGGTCCCTACTTGCAGGGAGCTAAGTAGCTCTGGGCTGTTCCCGACTGCTGGCCCCAGAGAGCCCGGTTGTGGGATGCTTCTCCAGGATGTGCAGTATAGCCCCTGCCCTTCCCCCAATCTGGGCTTCCTGTAGCTGGAGGTGCAGATGCTGTTGTGAAGGAGGGGTGGTGGCTGAGCCAGGTCCCGACTCTGGAGGGTCCTCTTTGGCCCTGGCTCCCTGCTCTGGAAGGAGAGATGGCTGCTGGGTAACCAAGCTGCCATTACTCCTTCTGGAATGGGCCCGGAGGCAGCATGAGGAGATGGTGCCTCTGCCACCCAGTATGGACCATCATTTCTCCTTCCAGAGCAGGGAGCCAAGGTCTGGCCCTGGCTCTATGTTCCAGAAGGAGAGATGGTGGCTCAGGAATCAGAAGTATTGGAACCCTGTCCCAGCTCCTCCAAAAATGAACCCGAATGTGGTTCTGGAGTGAAATGCTGCCTCTGGCTCCCTCCCACTCCGGCCAGGCCCCACCTTACTCCCCAATTGCACTCCCAGTCCCATTTGCACTAAAAATAAGTTGGATACTGCAGAGCTCGGCCGACATGAGCCGTGAAGTGTGCAGCCCTACCAATAATGTGGTAGCTTGGCAGACTATATGCTCATTAGGAACTAAACTGATAGTATCCGGTAATGTTGCTTTTGGCCAGATTTTACACCAAGTCTCCAGCTATCAAGGCTGAATGCACTACGATAACTGCCCATTTCCCACCCCTAGGGAAACGAGAGCATGTAAGTATATAAACGTACACATCAGTTTCTCAATCTCCTAGTCACAGCTTTCCTGACTTATTCCAGGTGAAACTAACCGGATGAAACATACGAGGCTGAATAAAGTAGGGTGACCAGATCGCAAGAGTGAAATATCAGGACACATTGGCCAAGCGGAGGGGGGAGGGGGAGAGACAACAGGCACAGGTGCACAACCCCAACCGGAGCCACGAGAGGGGGCACACAGCCCTAGGAAGCTGCAAGAGGGGTTGTACGGCCTGCCCTGGGTAGGCTCAGCATGTGCAGAGGCAGGTGCCTCCTTTCCGTGGCTCTGCCATGAGCAAGGTGGACCGGTCTGCACACGCTCTGCTGGGGAGGAGGATTCAGCCTCTGACACTTACCTGCCGGCCACTTCCTGGGAGAAGGTGAGCAGCAGGAAGGGCGGGGCTGGCCGGGGCAAAGGGGCATGCATGGCATGGCCAGAAGCACACTGGTTCGGCTGACCCTGTGCCACCCAGCATGCCCCTTCCTGTTGGGGGTGGGCCCATGCTGTGGGACACAGCTCCCCTACCCAGTGCACCCTGGATCCACTATGCCTTGCTCCCCCTGAACCCACTATGCCGAGCCCCCCCCGCACAACAAATGCAGTGTTGTGCACACCACCATTGCTACCCAGCACCACCCCCCCCCACAGCCCCCCCACAGCTGCCCAGCACCCCACACAGAACCCCCCCACACTCACTAGTTTCCCAATACACACAGATTTCCCCTCCCAGTGCCCTTCCCCACAGCCCCACCACCACAACTACACACTGCCCCACACAGACCCCCACTGCCCAGTGCCCTGACACACACAGATCTCCCCCACTGCCCAGCACCCCCCAACAGGCCCCCACTGCCTGGAACCCCAAAACACACAAACCTCCCACACTGCCCAGCGCCCTCCACACACCTCCCAGACACTCACCATCACACCCTGCCCCCTTCCCTGGCCACACTCACCGGCTCTGCTGGGAGGTCTCTGGCTCCTGGGGTCAGAGCTGGGAGCGGAGTCTCCAGACTCTCCACGTGCTGCGCCCGCCACAAGCACGAGCTCCGAGGCTCCCATTGGCCGGGAAAAGCGCCAATGGGAGCTGCCGCGGAGCGGGGCTTGGGGGTAGCAGCAGCACGCAGAGACACCGCCCCCCCAAAGAGCCAGAGGGACCTGGGGGCGAGGTGGGGAGTCCCGGCCGGCGGGGCTTACCTGGGGCGGCTCCGGGCCCGGGAAGCATCCGCAGGAGGTCTCCGCGGCTGCCACGTGCAGCGCCTGCAGGGGCGGGGGGGCTTGCAGGTGCCAGCCGCCGGGAGCGGGCAGATAGCCCCCCCCCCCCAACCCACAGCCGCCCGGCAGGCACAGAGGCAGCAGGCAGCCCTGGCCAGGAGGTCTCCACATGCTGGGGGGGGGGCGGCTATCTGCCTGCTCCCGGCGGCCAGCGCCTGCAAGCCCCCCCGCCCCTGCAGGCGCAGCACGCGGCAGCCGCGGAGACCTCCGGCCGGCGCTGCCTGCTGCCTCTGTGCCTGCCGGCTGCCCTGCAGGCTCCTGCCGGGGGCTGCGGACGTCCCGATATCGGGACAAAGGGCGTCCCGACGTGTGGTCACCCTAGAATAAAGCCACCCACCTCAGGATCTCCACAGCCAGCTTTCAGGGGTTACTAGACCCTTGTACCGGAGGCAAGTACAGGGTTTCAGAGTGAATGCTGGGTGCTGTAGTTCTGCTCGTGAATTGCTGTTCAAGACAAGACCGTTCCCCGTTGAAAAGTTGAGATGCTGCCATCTAGTGAGGCTTGGGATATAAACACAAATAAGAAAGAAAAACTTGTAGCACCTTAGAGACTAACAAATTTATTTCAGCATAAGCTTTCGTGGGTTAATACCCACTTCATCGGATGCATGGAATGAACACACTGCAGACAGACATTTATACAGTCAGAGAAACATGATGGTCCAGGTGTATAGACCAATCTTAAGAGGCTAATTAGTTGAGAGGAAACATGACAGCAGGGGAAGAAAAAGCTTTTGAAGTGATAAACAAGATGGTCACACAGGTGTGAATGAGGATCGTTAACTTAAGGGAAATAGATTCAATTAACATAATGGCCGAGCCATTCCAAATCTCGATTTAATCCGGAGGCAATGCAATCTAGTTTGCATATCAATTCAAGTTCAATAGTTTCTCTTTGAAGTCTGCTTTTGGAGTTAATCTGTCGCAACACTGCTATCCTCAAATCTGTCACTGAGTGATCAGGGAGGTTGAAGTGTTCACCTACTGTTTTTGAATGTTATGATTCCTGATGTCAGATTTATGTCCATTTATTCTTTTGCGTAGAGACTGTCCGGTTTGGCCAATGTACATGGCAGAGGGGCATTGCTGGCACATGATGGCATATATCACATTGGTAGATGTGCAGGTGAATGAGCCCCTGATGGCGTGGCGGATGTGATTAGGCCCTGTGATGGTATCACTTGAATCGATATGTTGACAGAGTTGGCATCGGGCTTTGTTGCAAGGATAGGTTCCTGGGTTGGTGTTTTTGTTGTATGGTGTGTGGTTGCTGGTGAGTATTTGCTTCAGGTTGGGGGGCTGTCTGTAAGCAAGGATTGGTCTGTCCCCCAAGATCTGTGAGAGTGAGGGATCATCTTTTAGGATAGGTTGTAGATCTTTGATGATGCGCTGGAGAGGTTTTAGTTGGGGGCTAAAGGTGACGGCTAGTGGTGGTCTGTTATTTTCTTTTTTGGGCCTGTCTTGTAGTAAGTGACTCCTGGGTACTCTTTTGGCCCTGTCGATCTGTTTTTTCACTTCAGCAGGTGGGTATTGTAGTTTTAAGAATGCTTGATAGAGATCTTGTAGGTGTTTGTCTCTGTCTGAGGGATTGGAGCAAATGCGGTTGTATCTTAGAGCTTGGCTGTAAACAATGGATCGTGTGGTGTGTCCAGGATGGAAGCTGGAAGCATGTAGGTAAGTATAGCGGTCAGTAGGTTTCCGGTATAGGGTGGTGTTAATGTGACCATCACTTATTAGCACAGTGGTGTCTAGGAAATGGACCGCTTGTGTGGACTGGTCTAGGCTGAGGTTGATGGTGGGATGGAAATTGTTGAAATCATGGTGGAATTCCTCAAGGGCTTCTTTTCCATGGGTCCAAATGATGAAGATATCATCAATGTAGCGCAAGTAGAGTAGGGGTGTTAGGCGACGAGAGCTGAGGAAGCGTTGTTCTAAGTCAGCCATAAAAATGCTGGCATACTGTGGGGCCATACGGGTACCCATAGCAGTGCCACTGACTTGAAGGTAAATATTGTCCCCAAATGTGAAATAGTTGTGGGTGAGGACAAAATCACAAAGTTCGGCTACCAGGTTAGCCGTGGTAGTATCGGGGATACTGTTCCTGACAGCTTGTAGTCCATCATTGTGTGGAATGTTGGTGTAGAGGGCTTCTACATCCATAGTGGCCAGGATGGTGTTGTCTGGAAGATCACCGATGGATTGTAGTTTCCTCAGGAAGTCAGTGGTGTCGCGAAGATAGCTGGGAGTGCTGGTAGCATAGGGCCTGAGGAGAGAGTCTACATAGCCAGACAATCCTGCTGTTAGGGTGCCAATGCCTGAGATGATGGGGCGTCCAGGATTACCAGGTTTATGGATCTTGGGTAGCAGATAGAATGTGCCTGGTCGGGGTTCTAGGCACGTGTCTGTACAAATTTGTTCTTGTGCTTTTCCAGGGAGTTTCTGGAGCAGATGGTGCAGTTTCTTTTGGTACTCCTCAGTGGGGTCAGAGGATAAAGGCCTGTAAAATGTGGAGTTACAGAGCTGCCTGACAGCTTCTTGTTCATATTCCAACTTATTCATGATGACGACAGCTCCTCCTTTGTCAGCCTTTTTGATTATGATGTTAGGGTTGTCCCTGAGGCTGTTGATGGCATTGTGTTCTGCACGGCTGAGGTTATGGGGCAAGTGATTTTGCTTTTCTACAATTTCAGCTCGAGCACGGCGACGGAAGCAGTCTATGTAGAAGTCCAATTTGTTATTTCGACCTTCAGGAGGAGTCCACGCAGAATCCTTCTTTTTGTAGTTTTGGTAGGAAGGATTCTGTGGCTTAGTATGTTGTATAGAGGTCTGTTGGAAAAATTCTTTGAGTCGGAGACGTCGAAAGTAGGATTCTAGGTCACCGCAGAACTGTATCATGTTCGCGGGTCTGGAGGGACAAAAGGAGAGGCCCCGAGAAAGGACAGATTCTTCTGCTGGGCTGAGAGTATAGCTGGAAAGATTAACAATATTGTTGGGTGGGGTAAGGGAACTGCTGTTGTGGTTCCTTGTAGCATGCAGCAGTTTAGATAGCTTAGTGTCCTTTTTCTTTTGTAAAGAAGCAAAGCTTGTGTTGTAAATGGCTTGTCTAGTTTTTGTAAAGTCAGTCCATGAAGAAGTTTGTGTGGAAGGTTGGTTTTCCATAAGAAAAACCAACTCTGTTTCTCTGACTGTATAAATGTCTGTCTGCAGTGTGTTTCATTCCATGCATCCGATGAAGTGGGTATTAACCTACGAAAGCTTATGCTGAAATAAATTTGTTAGTCTCTAAGGTGCTACAAGTTTTTCTTTCTTATTTTCGTTTTGCTGACACAGACTAACACGGCTACTACACTTAAACCTATTGATATAAACACAGTTATTGTAGTGTGAAAGACATAAGGTACAATGAACCCCCTTAACAACCAGCAGCTATGGCAACCAGAGGCCACTAGGGGGAAGTAGATGCCTCACCTACGCAAGACCTTGCATTTTTACAGTCACACTTGCCCTTCGCTTACACAAGAAGAGCTATCCTAGCAGAAAAAGCCCCCCCCCTCCCGCCCCGCAAGGTTATGGGCATACACGCCCTTTGAATGGCTCCAAATTGACTACTCGGAAATGCCTAAGTGCCAAGGCTACCAGTATCTTCTTGTGATTGTGTGCCAAGTGACCGGCTGGACCGAAGCATTTCCAACCAGACGAACAACTGCCTTGGAAGAAGGAAAGACTTTACTAAACCAAGTCATTCCTAGGTTTGGGCCTCCTAGGTCTATTGACTCTGATCAAGGAACACACTTCACTGCCCAAGTTATTCAATACATTACTAAGGCCCTAGGTATTTCCTGGCTTCTACACACCCCTTGGAGACCACCTTCATCTGGACAAGTGGAAAGAATGAACCAAACCTTAAAACTTAAACTCTCCAAACTGTGTGCACAGACTGGGTTAAAGTGGCTTCAGGCCCTGCCTCTGGCCCTCTTGGCAGTCCGCACTCCCCCTAGGGGCAGACTCTGTCTCTCACCTTTTGAACTTTTATTTGGCAGGCCATACACTGGATTTGCTGAGCCAGGACCTGTGACTGATTTGGCTACTTGGGGTGACGAGGAACTGACCAGATATGTTATTTCCCTCCAAACCACTCTCATGTCTCTCCACAGTTTGCAGCTCAATTTCAGTCCCTACCCGCTGATGTGCCTGCTCACCGGATCAAGCCAGGGGATTGGGTCTATGTAAAAGAGTGGAAACATGAGCCTCTCCAACCCCGGTGGGTGGGCCCTTTCCAAGTCCTTCTTACCTCCCACACTGCCATTCAAGTGAGGGAACGAGACACGTGGATTCACCACACCCGAGTCAAGCGAGCCTCTAGGCCGGGGCCAGAAGCAGATGACTCCGGACTTCGAGGGAGCCCCACCAGCTCTTCCCACCGCGACCCGGAAGAGCCAGAAGCAGAGGATACTTGGAAAGCTGAACCTCTGGAAGGACTGAAACTCTTGTTCAGACGGACTAAATCCTGAGACTTTATAATTATGAATTTGCAGCCAGTGATACAGTGGCTACTTCTTTTGACTTTGCCCTTTCTATATGCCAACCCCCATCCAGCGACCAGGTCCCTGCAACGACTGGCCACATTGGGACATTTATCTGATTGTTGGCTGTGTCACCATACCCGTTCTGAGGAAGGAATAGGGCTATGGGCTACACCTGCAAACCTCTCTGAAGTACTGTCCATACAGGTAGTACGGAAAACTGAATGGGTGTGGGTTGGGAAATACCAGTACGATAACTATGGGAAGATGTCTGAGATTTGGCATCATTCCTGGGCGGCAAAGGGGGTCCCTCTCTTTGATATCCTTGGGATTGGATTTAAATCGCCCCTTTGTTTTGAGAATGATCAAGGAACCGGGAGGGAAGTGGGTTATCTCCCCCCTGAGGCCTGTACCCAAACCCTTCAGTTTGATATTAGAAATGGGACCCTTTACCCCTTGAAAATTCCAAAAAAACCTCAGAACTCACCTTGCCTTCTACAAAGGGCTTTAATTGTAAAACCAACAGGCGTGCGTTATCAGGGGCAATGGCTTCCGTCATTCCGCCCATTAGGCCCCATAAATGAAACACATGCATACTATATGGATGTTTACTCTGGCATTCTGTTGCCCCACTCATCTCTTGAAAGGATTTCTGGTTGCCCAAAACACCTGGGAACACTTACAGGTTTCATATTTACCTTATTTGCTGTTACCTACTGTGGGGGCATCCTGAACAATACCCATGCCCTAGGACACTTAAATGTGTCCCATTGGAGGCGTCAGGACCGAATACTGGGTAACTCTAAGCACCGGGATATCAGGGTGGGCTGGCACCATCGAGTTGCAGGAAGTACCCTTACCCTTTACGTAGAGACCCCCAGCTTGTATTTCATCTGTGGCCACAGTGCCTACAAAGCCCTCCCGCCAGGTTGGCGGGGTCGATGTGGTGTGGCCCGAGTAATACCAGATGTCCAAATAAATAAAACGTTAGACTCAAGTCAGATCCTTAACCTGGGAAGCTATTCTCATAGGCTCTTCACCCCCCCCCCCCCCATAAGGACTCGAACAAAGCGTGCGGAGAATCCCCTCGTGGTCAGGCAAACGGGGTTTCATTCCTTTGTTCGAGCGCTCATTCCTGGGTTGGGAGTAGCAGAGCTAGAAAAGGCGGTTGTAAATATTTCTGCTGAATTAGAGAAAATAGCTAATGCCTCCATAGATGTTTTTCAAAAGTTGCAAGGAGAAATTGATGAAATAGAGGTGACATTGCAAAATAGACGTGTGTTAGATGCCATGAATGCTGAATTTGGGGGGGCTTGTGCTCGCATTGGGGAAAAATGTTTTTATGTTAATCACTCTGGCTTAATTGAGAAGGATTTACAAGCTATTAAGAATGCTGCTGTTGTTTTTCACGCTGTATCCCTCGATCATACCTTTAGTTTTGAGGATCTCCTCCCAGACCTTGGGTCATGGTTTACAGGACTTTTCCGAACAATTGTTAAGTGGATTATTTTCCTTCTTTTCTTTCTATGTGTTATTTGGGTAATGTTACAATGTGCAAGATGTCTGTGTACTGCTGTCACCAAAAGCTCTGTTACCCGAGGGAAAACCCAGTATCTATCCCTTCAGCTTGATCGTAAACTGCGGAACGGGCCTGAAAATTTGGGCTTTGTCAGGCCCGAGGGGGGACTGTGAAAGACATAAGGTACAATGAACCCCCTTAACCAGCAGCTATGGCAACCAGAGGCCACTAGGGGGAAGTAGATGCCTCGCCTACGCAAGACCTTGCATTTTTACAGTCGCCCTTCGCTTACACAAGAGCTATCCTAGCAGAAAAAACACTATCTTATACCAGTTTTTACTGACCAGATAGACATCCGAGGTCTGGCAACCACCAATCAAATGTTAACACGACCAAGGCTTTGTCTAAGCGTGTATAAAAGACCTGTAATTTCTATGTGAATTAGAGTTCTGTACCAAGGTTCAGACTCTCCTTTTTTCTGCAGAATAAAGTAACCCTCTTTCCTTATCCCTGTCTGGCTGTTATTGGCTCTCAGCTAGGCGGACCCGATATTTCGGTAACAGTAGCTCAAGAGAAGAAGTGAAGATTGTCAGCTTTAGCTGGCAATTACTCTAAACAAAAAAACAACACACACTAAAACCCAACCAACCAAAACCAAACAGTGAAGGAGTACGCTTTTCCCCAGTAATTTGTATTGACTATATCAGTCATCAGAATCCCAAAGAGAAAAGAATACACACTGCATATGTAATACAATGTTGCGGCTAGAGCAACAGAACGAGATGCAGAGGATGCTGCATGGATTCCAGGAGAGCCAGCAAACAGAATGACGAGCCCGGGTGGGATGGCAGGAGGCACTACAGCGGGTGTTTCAGGAGTTCGTGAAGGAACAGATCCAGGTACAGCAGCAGTTGATACAGAACGTGACAAGTGCTGCCTCTGGGAAAGTGTGTGCGCGTGCGCTCTGTGGAATGGGCTCTGGGGGTGATCCTGACATGTTCCTATTGATTTTCAAAAGAGTTCCCACTGGTGCAGGCTGGGTTAAAGCATTATGGGCTCTACGATTAGCTCCCTTCCTGGTGGCAGAAGCCCAAGCTGCTTCATTGAGCGAGAAGCAGGCCAAGAACTACAATGTGTTAAAGGCTGCCTTACTGGACCATGTAGACTTGGCAACTGAAAGATACCAGCAGAAATTTAGGACAGTCAGGTGGACTTACGGGGTTAGGCTGAGAGAGTTTGTGCAGAAGTGGAATGACTGGGCCAACTGATGGCTAAGGCTGAGAGAACAAAATGTGGAAGCGGTCCTGGAAGCTGTGATATTAGAGCAGTTTATGCAAAGTCTCCTGGATACCACCAAGGCCTGGGCAAGGACACACCAACCAGACACAATGGAGGCAGTGATAAAACTGGCAGAGGGATATGTTGAAGTGGATTTTCTAAGGAAAGTGGCTGGTCTGACAAGTGGAGGAAGAGGGGAAAAAAAGAGGAGATCCTCAAGTGGGAAGATCCTTGAGCGTGAGGCAGAAGAGGAAGGCCACTTCGGCTGGCAGGGATACAACCTAGTATCAGCATGGGGGGAAAGGCCACAGTAAGCAGGGTTGCCCGTATATGGAATGTGGACTGAGGGAATATTGTGGTTGAACTGGGGTGATGGGAAGCACTAAGGGAGAAAAACAATTCCTGGAAGGGTGAACTGAAGACCAGAGATGGGGGGTTATTGATTCAGCTGCCAGTTTTTTTCAGGGGGGGTGGGGGGAATGCAGAGCCTCTGGAGTTTGAAAAACCATACCCCATAGCAGCTTATGAGGGGTTCTCTCCTCCTTGGGAATCATGCTCCTGGTTCAACCCTCACACATGGGTGCTCATACTGGCATTTTCTAAGTTAATACTTCAGTCTGCAACCTCAATAATGGCCTTTTAATGTAGCTTTATATGTGTAATTTCCTAGGTTTTTAAAAAAAAAGCAAATTAAAAAAATAAATACATTTCCAGCATGTGAGCCGTGATTCATCCACAGGACTGGAACCTGCTATGGGAGCTAATGGAGTAACTGAGAACAGTAGTAAGTTGCCATTCTCTACGTGGACCAGCACTAGAGGGGATGAGACACTTTACCAGAGGGTTTTACAGCCATTTATGGAAGCAGAGGAACAGCAAGACTCAAGCATGTGGGTTCCATTTCAGACTCTGGAGGGGTGTGTACAGATTCTTTTGCCCGTCCTCCTCTTCCCTGCCCTGGCTCCTCATCCCAGTCTCATTCTCCTCACTTAGCCAGTCCCAGTTTCCAGTCCCAGACTCCTTGCATTGTCTTCCCCCCCTTCATCTCACTCCATTGTTTCCAACCTTACTCCCCAGCTCCTTGCCCCTAGCGTCCTTGCCAGCCAATCCAAATCTCATCCCCCGCAATCCCTGACAGTTTCCTTGCCCGACTATTCCCAGCTCATCAGCCAAGCTGTTTCTTTCCTCCCTGCTCACATGATCCCCTCAACTCACCCCAACACTCACATCCCCACTAAGTCCTGGATCTCTTTTTGGGTCCATGTCCAATTTCAGTTTACCCCCCAGCCTAACTCCATGTCCCCACTCTTTGCACATCCAGTCCCAGTTCTCTTCCTCCCGCCTGCACTCTGGCTCCTCATCAGATGTTTCCCCTATTTCCTGGCCCTCTAATCCCCAGTCAACTTGCCCAGCTGGTCCCAACCACCCACTCCCTATCTTAGTCTCTTCCTCTCCAGGCTCCTTGTCACACTTTATTCACCCTGCCCATGCAGGTTCCACTCTTGTCCCCTCTGGTGTTTCCCCCAGTGAAATGGGCTGTGGATACACCAAGCTATTATCTGTGGGGAAACTCCTTCAAACTGGTGACCATGCCCTGGTACGTTGTCTGAACACCATGAAAGACACCAACCCTAGGCTCATGAGATGGTATCTCTTGCTACAGCCCTATAGCTTTGAAATCCTTCACTGGGCTGGGAAAGACATTAAGGCAGCCAATTTCTTTTTGGGGAGGGAGAGGGAGGATTTGTCTGATAAAGCCCCACAGCAGAACCTGAGGAGGAGGAGGAGGGTGTGTGATAGGGTATCTGAACCCCTTACTTGCTGCTAGGTGAGACCCCCCCATCACTCAGCTGTGACCAGTAGGCAGGAGCCTCCTGCCACGTCCCTCAGTGACACAACAACAAGAAATGGCAAGGGCTAGCTTTGTTGCCTAGTACAATGACCAATTCTAGTTCGATTGTTACATGCATAGAAACAATCTTTATTGACAAAAGTTAAAATTACTCAGACAAGAATCAACTGACTTTGTCCACTAGCAAGGACAATAACAATAACGGGCACCTTTACTGGGTTGTACAGTCAGGTGCTTTATCTTTTTCTGATGCTCCAAACCAGTGCTTAAAGCGATCTTCTGTACATGCTGTTCCTTCAGGTCGCGTGTCTATAGAAGAGAGAAAATAGAGACTTGTAACTTTCCCAGTTTAGCACATGCTGGAGTACAATTGCTTTATCTTGTCTAGACTTTTAGCAGGTGTTCAAAAGATTGAGCTAGACTACATGACCCAACCACTACTTTTAAATCCTAGCCTAAAGAAGAAGCTTCTTTGATCTTAGCAGTTGGGCTGGAACATGGAATTCTGTGGAGACCTCAGACGATTTGCTGGCAGAAGCAGCAGCAATAAGTTAGATCACACTCACTGAGCAGTGGTGACAATGTCAAAACTTGCCCCAGAGACCTAGTGCTTCACCACACTGCTGGGGAGTATTGATGGTTTTTCAAACAGCTAATAGTGGCTGCAATGGTGCTGTTAAGATGTAATGCAGGCCACCAGTAAAGGCTTTCCCCACAAAAGGTGGCTGGGTGGAGAAGAGCAGAGAAGCCATTATTTGCAGGCCAAGGGTTGTGGAGACAGGCAGGAAAGAGGAGGAGCAGAGCAAAGGAAGGTAGGAGAAATGGGAAAGGAGACATTGCCCAGGCTGCCATTTTTGCAGCTGGAGGTGGAGAGACTAGTGGCTTGGGTGCAAAACTTGCTCTTGAAACTAAAGGTTAGGCCTTGGAGACAGAAATTTGCGTAAATGCTGCCTCTAGAGTCACGTGGGTGAAACTAGCTCATAGCTCTCTGCATTGGTGAGGGGCCAGTGCTGGAGAATTCACTCGGGCTGGCCAGAAGACAAGAATGCCATTTTGTGCAAAGTTTTGAGGTTTTGGCATCTGGTTTTGTTCTAGACTAGGATGAAATACAGACCTTTTGAAAAACTTCTGGCAAAAACCGAGAGCAACCTACCCCAGAGTATCCAATATTCCAGTTGTTAGGGAACTACCTATGATATGGAAAATTGAGGTTCTTCTATTTCAACAAACTAGCACTTTACAACAAATAACTGTTTAATCCAAAAAAATCCCAACCACGTCTAGAATTCACCCCTTCCAAACCTTTCTGAACTAGAACTACATAAATGAAATAATGTAAATAAAAAATACAAAAAACCCTCAGAACCCAATATATCCACTGTACAATTGCACACTATTTCATTTGTCCATCCTTACTATTAATCACCAAGTTCAGTTTATACTGCAATAAAAGCTAGCCCAATCTTTCGAATACTCACCCAGTTTAGGTATTCAAGTCCCCAAGTACATATGAATTAACTGTAGTGTGTACCTACATTAGACCTTTCATAGGGTCTAGCCAACCCTTTAACGTTCTACTGAATAGGTGTTCCTAACAGAAACAGCATTGCATTACGCACCCGTAAGTGTGCCTAAGCTTGAATTATCGAAGAAATTTGGACAAGTCAGTGGCAGTGTGTTTGGCGAATCCAGAGGCAGAATTTCTCGTGAAGAAACTTCCTTGGAGGGAGAAGGCATTTGCTCTTTAACTGAACAAGGTGCGGTCTTCCTTGGAGACCTCTGTATCTTCTCCCGAGTGGTGTCTCTACAGGATTGTGCTCTCATTTTCAGTGCTCTCTCTTTCCATTTGGTTAGTTCTTCTTTCAGCTGAAGCTCATTGCTTAAAAGGAGAAAATGATAAGAGTGTAAACTACTGGAAGCATGATAATGCAAGTTCCCCCACACTGCCATATCAATGTGTCTTGATCCTGACTTCAAGGGACAATCTCTAGAATCAAAGCGGTTAAGTCTCCATTAAACTTTCTGCTGCAAAACTGTTAGACAACCAATTACTGCCAACTCATACGAGCCAGTTTATATTAAAAAGGGAAGCCAGCTCCTTTCTTAAGGTGTAAGGAAGAGACTGAATGATAAAATGTCACCACTGGTGGTATCCGGATTCAAACCGCCAATGTGTGAAAGGCACAAGTCCCCAGCCACAAAGAGAAGAAAGTTCATCAAAACAAATGGATCTTTCAAAATTTCTCATTTCTAGGATTCTTCGCAGAAATATGAACTCTTACTGCATTTGATTATAAATCAAACAGCAAGTATAGTAATGTATGCAGTTAAATCAGACACTAGATTCTAGACTCTGATGATCAGCTTTTTAAACTTACCTTACTAGAAGGTCATTGTTTTTCTTCAGCTGCAGGTTCTCTCTCTGTAATTTAGCTTGTTCAGATTTTAAAATGAGCATGAGTGTGCTCTGCACAATTCCACTGCCACCACCACAAGTCAGGGGTATATGGGATTCCTGAGGAACATCTTTTCCTGATATTACTGGGAAAAAAATTATTTGAATATATATTAGAAGCTATTATTTGCTATATCTTGGCGAATTCAAAAATCAAGTAAAGTTGACCTTCATAAAGTAAATAAAGAAGTGTTCTAGGACTAGAAAATTATATTTAAATTCTCCTTTGGGATTAAGTGTTCACTGTACAGGTTACAAATACGGTTACAACAGCTTCAACCTTTCTATACAGGAATTCACAGACTGCCAGTTACCTAGTATAAAATTCAGATGGTTCTCTAGTAAATCAGATGACCTAATGCATTTAACTGACAAATCCAAAATACGGTAATATTATATCAGTTACAATTAGAAGAGAGAACCATAATTCCTAGCTCATAGAATTACTCAGCAGTAGATCTTAAAGCACTTTACAAAAAGAGGAAAGAATTGTTATTCCCCTTTTACAGGTGGGGAAGTTGAGGCCTAGAGAGAGGAAGGGATTTGTGAAGTAACCCAGTGAATAGAGCCAGAAACAGAACCCAGGTCTTTCAAGTCACAGCCCAGTGCTCTATCTACTAGGCCACACTGTCTCACATCTTGATATAGTGAGGATTCCCTTTTGCCTCCAGTTTTGCAAAAGCTATACAAGTGCCACGAACTGTGTACCACTCTGTCCAGGAGTGTTTGATGAAAGTGTGGGGCCAATTACAGAAATAGCCAGACATATCCTTCAGCTATGACAAGCAAAAAAAAATAAATAAAAAATTAAAGATCTGCACTTTCATAACTCGTCACTGCTGCAGTCACACACGGAAGAATTCTAAGTGCACAGTGAATTCTTACTGTGATTTCCAGAGTTAACGAGTGGGGTGTGAAGAGCTCTCTCACTACACCTCACCTACCATATGTCCCAAAGAAAGTCCTGTCCCTCCTTTAACCAACTGTGGACCAAAGACTGACATTTTCCTGTCTAGTGCTCTATGTACAACCCACAGCCTTAATTCTATGTTTTGTTTATATCGATATTGTGAAAAAAATCCCTTGTATGTATTTTATATTTACCAGTAACATCTTGTTCTTGCTGTGCTCTTCTCAGTTCTTCTTTTAATTTTCTTAACTGTTCCTCTTTGTGTTCTGCAAGAGCTTTTGTGGTAGCAATTCTGCATAAGGAAAAAAGAGGAAGCCACTATTTTAGCAATTTGCCATTATGTAATTCTGCAACATTTTGCCGTTTTAATTTGTCTGTTTTTCTCCAAAATGAGAAATCAAACAGCAACAGGATCTAAATATACTGATAAAATAGCAAAACAGAGCTAAGAAACTAGAACTCTTCACCAAGGAAACACAAAAATATTTAATTTACATAGCTCCCCACTCCTTATTACAAAATGGCTCTAAAGACACTCAGAGCTCTCTTCAGAACCATGCTTGAGCACTAAATATCCAATAAGGTTTGTATTTTCAGTGCAGTTTCTACCTATTCCTGGGAGATATCTGAAGTGTCTAGGTACGATGTTTGAAACAACCTGTATAAAAAACTACTTTTAAACATCAGATCTTATGCTTTCCAAAAAAAAAAGAACTGGGAAGTTACAGGATGCATACTACAGTAAAAAAATGAAACTTACTCCTGTTCAAAAATTCTGGATTGTTTCATTCTTTCCATGTCAGCTTTCACCAACTGAGTTTTGAGATGATCAATTTCTTCTTTATATAACGTGGCACCTTTATCTAATTTCGCCTAATATGTTGGGTGGGAGAAAAGAGGAGATTTAGTGATAAGAAAGTTAGATCTGTTCAAGTGAATTAGGGAAATTTAAATACCATCTTGCAGAGGCAATACTCTTATTCTAATGATATAACTTTACTCCTGAGGGCATTCAGTGCCAAAAAATTAAAATTCTGCGCACAATATTAATTCTGCAAAATTTTATTTGTCAAATAAATGTGGAGGCTCCAGCACGGCATTGGGGAGCACAGGCCACTGGCTGCACAGAGGTGGGAGATCACTGTGCAGCTCCCCGGGGACACGGACTCAGTGGTGAGGCTGCACCCAACCCTGACACAGTGCAAGGACCGGGCCTGCCCCAGAAACACCCAGACCCTGCCCCTCCATGCCAGGTGCATCAGATACGGGCAGGCAGGCTCAGCAAAACAGGACCCAAGTGTGGAGGGGCTTACTGTAGGGGGGATCCAGGTATGGGTTGAGTGGGTTCTGTGTGGGGGGCAATCTGGGTGCAGGTGGCTCAGTAGGGGATCTGGTGCGGAGAGGATCTGGATGCACAGGGGCTTGTTGGGGGTTCTGAGTGCAATGGTAATGGGACTCTTCAGGGGGGTCCAGGTGAAGGTGGTTAGGGCTCAGCGGAGGGGGCGGCGGGGGGGGGGAATAGAGCTCAGCCGGGGGGTCTGAGTGAGGATGGCTTGTCGGGGTGGTCCAGGTGCAGGGAGAGTGGGGCTCCTCAGGAGAGGTTCTGAGTGTGTGTGGGGGGGTGAGGGTAGGAGCCACCAGCGGGGTCTTCCCCAGTTCCGCCTCCTGCCCCACAGTGATTTACCTCTCTGCCAGCTACCCTGGACACCTGAAACATACTGCTGAGAAGGGTTGCATGACTGCTCTTGTGCCTTCCAATTGCTTCCCATCAGAAAGTCATTTTTCTGTGGGGAAGCAAATAAATCTATGGGGGACATAAATTCTGCGCATGAGCAGTGGCGCAGAATTCCCCATGGAGTATAACTTGGATTCCAAGCTTGGTCACTCGCTGCTGCACTGAGAATGTCTGAAGATACAGGCTAAACCACAGGGAAAGAATGCATCACTTCAATACCATATAGTGCAACAGATTGGCTTCCACATGTTTGCCTTCAAGAACCTTCTCAGATTGCCTCCCAGCTCTCAAGTGGAAAATAGGGGTGACATTTTGCTTAAACAACTGAAGTTTTACAATGAAACATACCTTGAAAGTCTGTTTCTCTGTTAACGCATTTCTAAGACACTGCTCTGTCTCATTCAATTTAGTCTGAAGTTGCCTAAGTTCACTTGCAGCGGCTTTCGTTTTAATCGTTTGTAACATGGCTATTTTCTCTTCCTTCTCCTTGACATTTTTTCCTGCTTCATTTACTGCATTTTCCAGCTTTTGGATTGTTGTTTTCATAATCTTGAGAAAAATATACAGTTATTAGAAGTTAGCCTAGTGATTACAATTACATTTGGCAGGCTTGTCAGCTGTATTAGAGGCCAAGGAAATAAAATGCTGTCTCATTCTGTTGGTTGAAAAATGTAAGAAGGCTTGTGCTGCCTGCCTGCGGCAACTACTGCAGTCTCCAGGGCAGTCAGCATGACACTTTTCCAGACATTCCATCATGCTCAAAACTTTAGAAAACAAGTGCACCTGACAACTCATTATAAGCTATCAGCTACCCAATTGTCCCAACTCATTTAAAATTCTTGCAGATGTACCAGATATCTTCATTTCTTCACTATAGTCAAGAACCTAGTCATTTCTACTAAAAGTTAATGACATGGGTGATGCATCCGTTCATAATCTAGTTTCCCAGTTCAGTCCTGATCCAATAGGACCTTTCTGAATTATTCTTTGAAATAAAGGACATTTAATTATTTAATTTTGGTTTTGAATTCTGTGCTAATCCCTAGTCTAACACACATAAGGATTGTATGACCACATGTAGCCTTACAGCCATCGCACTGTTAGGCACAATATTTTAAATATATTTAAACTCATTTAAAATGTTCTCAGTTAGTTCATATTCATATACACTATTTTAAATCTAACCTGTAGCCACAGCGTCAACTCTTCACATTCTAAATAAGACCACTTTAATTTATTTTTGGATAATGGAAAAGCGACAAAAAAGTGAAGTGTAGTCTAGGCCAGTGGTGTGTATAGCACAGTTTTATATTAATTTTTTTAAAACTCAGTTTAAAGTACCCTGTGAAATTTCTTTGCTTTGTTTACAGATGGTTTTGCATTTCTGCTGATTTAAATTGATTAACATAGATTATATACCTTTATATCTTGTTCTGTGGCTTTTAATTGGTTACAAAGTCTAGAGTTTTCTTCTTCTAGTGCAAGATTAGCAACACCACAAGGTGCCAGTTGTTCCTTAATTGTCTTCAGTTGCTCAAATAACTCCTCAGTTTTCCCTTTTCTTTGTTTCAGTTCAATTTCCGAGTCCTTGCAATAGTTGGTAGTTCTGGTATCCATCTCTGATGAAATTTGAAGGAGTGTCTGCAAAATTAAATAGGGCCATGCATGTAATTGTAAAACTATTAGCTTTTAGAACCCAGCCACAAATAAAATACTGTAAAGATATATGCTAAGAAACCAACCCAAATATTTAACTTGTCAGAGTACATACATCCACTTGTATGGAAATGGCAAAATAATTATGCAGGAAACTGACTCTTTAAAAAGCAGTTAAATGTATTCATTTAGAATATATTAATTTCTAATATACGCTGGGAGCCAGTCCTGAAGATCTTCCTGAGGTACAAATTGGACTTCCAGATTTGGATGATTCAAGAACCTTAAAAAGTTGGGGTGGCGGGGAAGAAGAGAGAGAACGGCTTCATAAGAGAACCCAGAACTTCTTGTCCTTAAACTTTTACTCCCACTAACATAATTTGAGTTTTTTAGGGTAGGAAAGGTATGGAAAAAAGAGAAAAAACTGAGCAAAGTTTTACCAGATTATTGTATCAAGTCTTGAAGTAGTGTTGGAGAAACAAGAAAAATAGTATCCTAGGTGAAGAGTTTGAAGAACCAGAAGTGACTGGCTCAAGACCTAAAGCTGTGCAAACAAAGACACACGCATGCACACTGAAGTCAATAGGCGACTTTTCCCTGGATTTCCAATGGGCTTTGGGTCCGCCCCTAAAATGAGCCAAGATTTTGTCTCTCCCTAATCACATGACCTGTAAACTATACTTATTCCTGTAAAATGCCTATAAATAGATTGCACACTTCATATGAATTATTACATGTAGCTAAACTGTCTTAAATCTCTGGAGATTTTAAGTCTCAGCCATATTAAATCATGACATTTAATACAGAGTACATATTTCTAAATGAAACGGTCATCGTTTTAGTTTAAGTTTGATTTTGCTGGAATAGCTTTGTGTACACATTCATTTTCATTGGGCTCCTATATAGAGTAGTGTTACACTGGACCACAACTTATAGAACATCTTTTCATGCAGCATTAAAAACTCATTGTTCAAGTTTAAAACACAAAGTTGCTTACAGTTTCAGATAGAAGTCATCACGGTCTGACAAAAGTCTTCAGCAGGCTAGCGCCAACAGAGAATTGGTAGTATCGCTGCCATAAGCCCCATTTAGGAGCGATAATGCATAGCTATGGAAACATCTCTGGTACATAGAGGAGCCTGGGCTTACGGAATAACAGGTGCTCTGAGCATGGACTGTTAGACTTTATTTTTTTAAAATACCCTTCCCGACCCCAACTACAGAGTAAAAAGCACAAACTGTGAGAAGAAAGTTCATGGGAGGCAGGGGAGAAAACAATTTTCTGAATGAAAAATCTTTAGGGCTCCATCTGGCCTGAAGGTCAATATGGACCAAGAACTTGCAGAGGGCACCATGCTTAGATGTGTGAGAAAAACCGAAAGGAAGAAACAAAAACCCTGTAAAACTTCCAAGTAGAGCTTCACTTTACAGCTTAGTACAATATGAAGATACTACTGGAAATTAGATGCTTTGCTTATACAATATACAAATACTTGTTAACACATGAATCCTCCCAGAAAAAAAAAATCTGGTGGGATTATAGATTTCAGAGCTGTGTTAAAAGACAAGTTGAATGATGTAGTTATAGCAGGAACTTTTACCTTGACTTTAGGTTTCCAGAATTTAATCACTTGTAAAAGCCTCTCATTGTCTTGCTTTATTCCTTCTTTAAGTTTTTCTACATCACAAGGATTTCCTGAACATGTTTCCAAAAACTGCATTGCTTCTTTTCTAGTACTCTCTTCCTGTTGTAACTCAGCCTCTATGCTGAGAAGCTCAGTTTCTATTTCTGACATGTCTCTGAGAATGTGCTGCATTAAAAAAAAAAAAAAAAAAGACAAAGAAAACAAGCGATTTACCAATTTGATTGCACTACATTAGTTTTCATCGACTGAATGGCTCTAATAACTTTACTTGCAATAGTGTTATAGTAATTTTTTACAAAATTGTTAGTAAACACTGTATTTGCGGTCTTACACTATAATGTTGTAAATTGAATATATCTTAGCTTCTAGTTACCCTATATTTGAAGTATAGGTTCAAAGTTTATTTTCATTCGACCCTCTTTGTTAATAGCCTAAAAAAATTCTTAACTTAATGGCACAGTTGTGCCGTTCAATGGTGTGTGTGTGTGTGTGTGTGTGTGTGTGTGTGTGTATCTATATCTATCTATTTAAAATAATCAAGCAAGAGATTTTTACAAATGGAGTTGTAGGTGCTTTACAAGACCAATATATAGATCCCCCGGCTGAATATCTTGCATATAAGCAGCTCACTCAGTGTGTCACTTCATAAATAAATTGAAAATTTAATTCTGATCAGATCAGAAAATTAAGATAAAACAGATGAATAATATTTAAAAGTGAAAGTTAATGTCAATTTTCCTATAGCTTACTAAAGCATGAGTCACCTGCAAAAAAAAAAGCAACCCCAGTGAAGTAGCACATCCATATTGTGATATTTCCCAAAATATAAATACTGATGTCTATTTCAGTCAAATCAATATACTGAGCGCTACCTCGATGTGGAGGTCCAACTTCTGCTGCAATTCATGGATGTTTAACTCTTGGGAAACTCTTTCATCCTGTTTCAAACAAGTTTTCTTGAGACACCGAATCTGAGACAGTAGCTCATCCTGTTTTCTCTTCTCATCAAGCAATTCCATTTCATGGTTGTTTATGGTAGTATAGTGTTCTGCCTTCTTCTGGAAAACACGGCTGAACAGAAACTGTTGAATACCAAAAGGTCAGCATTAAGGATACCTTGTACGTAGATAAGATTCTAGACAGCTGTGTAGCACTTCATGCAGATGCAAAAAATTTAAAAGCAATGTATAGTAGTAAGAGGCCTAGTAAAAAACCCTCATCTCAATTATTTCCACATTATGTTTGTAAATAATATATTTTTCATAGCTCAAGAAAAGCTCAAAGGTTTCAGGGCATTTGGCCTAGACTGACTGAGATACTAAACTAGTGGCGGGAACATATACTACATAGCTTGCAATCGAACAAAGAGCAGAATTTGGACCCAGGCAAATTAAAATACCTTGATTTCAGAGGAGTTACTCTAGATTCACACCAATGTAATCAAGTGAAAATCTGATGTATTCATTTTATGACTTCTAGTATGGCCATAATCTGCCATATTTTTTAAAAGTTTGTTCTTTTTTAAATGGCTGAAACTATTACATACACACAAAAGTGCCCCCAAAGTAAATAAATGAAGGAAGACTATAAAAGGAAAAAAGGACCAACAATTATTATGAACTTAAACATACGACTCCCAAAATGCAAATGCTGATGTGAAGTTATGAGATCAGACTCTATGGAACATGTGTTTAATTTCTTAGCTAACAAACATTTACAAAAAGTGACAGCTGTATGTTGTCAGGCCTAGTCAATATTTTGTTTTCTTTGAACTACTGTCACCAGTAACAGAAAATTGCCTGGAATCACTACTATAAAGACCCAGAAGAGAATTAACATGTTAAACTACATTTATTGTACCTATTTACATGATAGAACCTGATCTACTCATATGACAGACTGCCTCTCCTTCCCCCCATTCCTCTTCATTTTAAGTGATTAAGAATGAATGCAGTCAATCACTCAACTGCAAGATGGGTGAGGGTTGCAAGTATCCAGAAACTTTAAAGCTACCCAATAAAGGTCTCAAATCAACACCTGCCATGGGACAAGGCTATGCTACAAAAGCAACCTGTATTTTGAAGAGGTTTACGTAATGATCCACAATTCTACTTCTGGAGCATCTAGCATACAAATCAAGTTTTCTTTGACCAGTTACAACTTTTTAAAGAAATGTTAAGGGTATTAGACTATTCAAAGTAGCTGCACTATATTCATAGTTTAAGGCCAATTCTATGGTCCTTAATGGCCCCATTATATAGGGCGTAAGCAGCAATTACATATCACTTTATATATGTTCTGCAATAACTGCATACAGCAGGACAGGTTCAGGAATACGAAAATAAGAAAGAAAAACTTGTAGCACCTTAGAGACTAACAAATTTATTTCAGCATAAGCTTTCGTGGGTTAGTACCCACTTCATCGGATGCAACCTGGATTCATTCCAGGTTCAGGAATGAAGCTCAACCCCACCACTGCATATTAGTTAGGGATTTCTTCACAACCATAGTGCTCCATGAGCACTTGCGTTAGTATTCTGGATATAATGTAAAAGCAGAGCTACATGAAGACCCTCCACACAACCACTGTTTGAAATGTGTACCTTAAGTTTGTTCAACAAGCTCTGGAGATGATTGCTTATTGTCTCATTTTCAGTTTGCAGCCTTTTGACTTGTTTAGCCTGTTCAGGTGAAAGGTGTGTCAGCATCCCAGCTATTAGTACTTTCTGACTGCTGAGTTCACTTTTCAGATTTAGAGACACTGTAGTGAGACACTCATACTTCTTCTCCATCATTAGGAATTTCTCCAGAAGCTCCTGGGATAAGGAGAAATGGAATCAGCCACAATAAAGAATAAAGCATCCTTGAAGAATATTTTGCAAAGTGATCAATGATTGGATAAAGCTTTAACAGCCCATCAGACTCCAGGTGTTCTCTAGGGAATGTATTGGTTTTAGAATGTTAAAGAGAAATAACTCTTGAGTAAGATTCCAATCACTACTCACCCAGAAGGAAATGGGACACAAATTAGGTCAGACAGTACAAAGGCAGAGTTTGGTAACTCTCCAAAAGAGTCCAGAGCCAGAGCCCAAGACTCAATTATATGCTTTCAACTGAGCTCAAGTTGTTTCCATGACTTAGGGCTGGTCTACACTAGCCCCGAAGTAAGATACGCAACTTCAGCTACGTGAATAACGTAGCTGAAGTCGAAGTATCTTATTTCGAACTTCAAAGTACTTACCCCTGGTCCACACGGCGGCGCGCAGGCTCCCCTGTCGACTCCGCCTGCTCCGTTTGCAGAGCAGGATTACTGGCGTCGACGGGGGAGCACTTCCTGGTTCGATTTATCGCGTCTAGACAAGACGCGATAAATCGAACCCAGAAGATCGGACTTCTCTGATGCGGCGGGTAAGTATAGACGTACCCTTAGACTCAAAGATCTTCATACCTCTGCTCGCCCCCTCCCCCATCCCTTATGCTGAACTATCAAATATGTTCAATGTATTTTTCAGGACACAGTGAACATTTCAAGAAAGTGCACTGAATCAAAGTTTGCTAACTGGTATTGTCTCCTTCCTTGTCTTTGGTTACTATAAGTTATATTTAAACAAGATGCTAGATTCCCCAATACTTCAATTCCCCAGAGAAAACACAGGAATTTCCATATCAGACCATTATCCTGTGTCTAACCTGGCTAGTGCCAGACACTCCAGAGGTGTGTGCAAGAAACCATAAAGCAGGCAGTTATGAAATAATTGGCCCATAGGGAAGTTTCTTCCTAATCCTTTTTGGTTAGATGTTGGCTTATGTCATAAAGCATGAAGGATATTTTCCTTTCAAATCTTTAAACAAAAATCTTTGCTACTATAACAATGGATGTTTGCACTAACCATATGAACATCCAACCCTTTGACTACTAATGAACTCCTGGCCCCAATGACATTTTGTGGAAATGAATTGCACAGGCTAATTATGTGTAGTGTTAATTTTATTTAAAAAGGGATTGTATACCAATACTTGATATCCACTGTTGTAATTGTAGAAAAATTACCAACATTCTAGAAGGGGTACAAAAAAAGTCTTCAGGACATGGATGCTAGGAAGAAGCTTCTCTTTTTGGTCAGGTTAATCAATAACTACCTACCGCAAGCTTTCTTAGCCTTTCCTCAAAACAGCTGGAGACTGTCAGTCAGGGTCCTGGACTATTGGTCTAACCCAGTATGGCAATTCCTATTTTCCTCATCAGTTATAAATCGACTGTATTTCAGTTTCATTGAACGTTCTCTTGTTCTTGTATTATGAAAAAGGATGAATAGAAGTACCCAAGTTTACTTTATTTATATAATTTGTTATTCTCTCTCTTTGGACCATCTTATTCATCACAGTCTTTCATTCTCATGCTCTTCATATGAAACCTTTTCCATTCTTCATTCTCATCACCTGTTTAGGCTCTTGTTTCTATTGTATCTTTCTGAGAGATGGGGTGACCAAAAATGAACATGAAGTATTCCAATCAATCAGAGTTTGTACCACTGATTTATGTGATGTGTTCTAAAATTTTCAGTATATATATCATTCTGTTCCTTACAGAACCTAAAATGATGTTAAATGTGCAGCAACAGCCAAAAAAGGAGAGTTCCTCATTGAGCGGTCTACAATTTTCCCCATGTGTAAATTAACTGACATCTGAGGAAAAATATCATGAGTGCACGAGTAGTTCAAATTATTCCTTCCAATGTGCACCATCTTGCATGTATACATTCAAGTTTTTGAATGTTAACTATGTCAAATACATGTTTTACAGAAGCCAGTTCTATGGTAGTTTGAGGAACCGTATGAGTGATACTGCTGAAACCAAACCATCTGACACACGGTTGGCCAGTAGGTGGGATTGTTGAGCTGCATTAAGAACGGTACTGGAAGGAACAGCAATCAGCAACATGACAGCATCTTCACTAGAACTCAATTGTTTCAAGCAAGGTAAGGTACCAATAGCATGTGGGTGTTTGAAACCTGGTGTAAATTGGAGAAGCCTTTTAGGCCTCTCTAATGTAGTTAAGATTAACCCTGCACACAGAATCAGGGAAGTACAAAGGTAAGCTGTAAGCCACGCATCTTTGCACCCCTGATCTATGCAGATCAGCAACGCCCAAGAATCTGTCCAAGGTTTTGTACAAATGCTCCTCTCACTAGCAAGGTTTTACAGAGATTAGAAGATTATTCTGTTTTGAAAGGAGAAAGGTTGTACTTAACCAAGCCTATAATTTTCAAATAAAGCTAGGAGTTTTACAAAACAAAGTCAGAATGTTTGTATATCAACTTTTCAGTAAAAACAATAATGAAACAGTTTTGTTCCCATAATTAAGATCAGACATTTTAACTGAAAAGTTCAATTCAAGAGGGTCTCTCAGATTAACTGCAGACAAGCTGTTACCACAGTGACCCCAAATGATTTGTGAGCTTTTAACCACATCATTTTAGGACACATGTACCCCACCCCCTCAATATTTTTATAAGGCTAAAAACCCTGCTAAAAAGGAAATTTAAAATCACTTGGGATAAACTGGTTACTGACCTTTCTGTAATGGTTCAAAATGTGTTGCCTATGTCCACTCCAACATAGCTGTGTGCGCACCCCGAGCACAGTTGCCACATTTTTTTCCCTTAGTGGTACCCGTTGGCTCCAGCACCTTCTGGTGCCATGCACACATAGTGCTGGTATAAAAGGCCCTGCCAACCTGCTCCCCTTCAATTTCTTTTTACTGATCGCCTCTGATAAGAGGGGACGGAGGGTCATTTTGGATTGGACATATGTAACATCTCGAACAATCAGTTACAGAAAGGTTATTAACAGGTGTTTTTTTCAAGAACTTGCACATATCCATTCCAATGTAGGTGACTCCCAAGCAATTGTACAGGAGGTGAGTTTGGAGTTCAAGGACAGGCTGACTGCAAGACTGCGCGGCCAGAGCCAGCTTCTTCTCTAGCCTGCTGGGTGATGGCATAATGTGTTCTGTCCAGGTGGAAAGCTAATGCTCGTCTGATGTCCAGGGTCCGCAATGCTGCCTCCTGTTGGTTGCTGTGAGGCCTTGGAAAGAAGCAAGGACGGTGAACAGGCTGATTAAGATGGAAAGAGGATGGTACTTTGGAATGTGAGCATGGTGTAACTTGTTTTTATGAAAAACTGTGTACGGGGGTGTGTGTGTGTAATGCCATAAAGGCTCCAATTTCACTGACCTGTCAGGCAGAGGTGATAGCAACAAGAAGTGCTATTTTCATATATAAGCGAACACAGGAACATGTTGCCATTGGTTCAAATGGAGGTCTAATAAGAGAATGTAGGACGAGGCTGGGGTTGGTGCCCTGTGGCAGGGGAACCACCAATGGTTCCAAAACGGCCATTATGTAGGTGCTGCTCCCCATGACCCGGTGGCCAAATGTTTGGAGCCACCCCTGTACTTGGGGCTGCAGTCCCATAGGAATGGCCTAGGAACCAGCGCGGGCAGCTGTGGTGACAGGGGGGAATAAGATCCCACTTCCGAGTCCGATGAAGAGGACGAACTGCGGTGTAGAGCACTGTTCCCTCTAAGCTGTGCGCGTGCACATAGATCCTAAACCCCATGCACACGGCGAAACACTGCGCACACATACATTTACACAGAAGCACAACAATTTGCATAGAAGACATTTTTTGTGCACACGGCCTGTCAAAAATTAGAGGGGACATTGGTGTAGAGACCAAGGCAGTGCCATTCCCTTTAGTGCCAGCAATCAACATTGAGGGGAAGATCTTGATGAGGCTGCCAACAGGGGTTTTCCTCTAGATGGCGGCTGCAGTACTGGGTGAAATCCTGGCGACAACTATTTGCCACTCAGTGTCACCAGCGGTGCCGAATCCTGACAGTCTGGGGATGCTGGTACCAGTAGGGAAAGCAGGTCCCTTGGCTGCTGCAAATGCCTGTGGAGTCAAAGGTACCACAAACTGGCCAGAATGCTGTCCGTCTGGAGGAGGTGGCTCCTGTGCTGGTGTCAGTGGGACTTGTAGTGGCACTGAAGGCATCTGATGTTGCAGTGCCATGGAGGAAGAGTGGCCAGATGTGGGTCTGGCTCTCTCCTGGTCCCCCTGTCTGCTCACCTTTGGCACCAGCAATCGGCTCTTTCTCTTGGCATTTACGGTGTTTCTTCTTAGGCACCGGAGAAGATCAGTGCAGAGATTCCTGACCCATGCCAAGTCAGAGCATAGCTCTGAGGAAGGTCTTAAAGTTGGCCCCATGAGGAGGACCTTCAATTTTGCTTCTTGGTCCTTTTTGGTGCGGAGCTTGAAGTTCCTGCAGATTTGGCAATAGTCTTTCCTCTGAGATTCCCCCAAGCACTTGAGACAACTCGAGTGCGGGTCACTAAAAAGGCACAGACTTACCACAGGAAGCGCAGAACTTGAAACCCAGTGAGCAATGCATGTCCCGGCACTGGGATGTGGATGACCCCCCTAAGCATGGGGGTGTCCAAAACTAACTACGATAACTATTTACACTAAAGAAATAGAAGAGTCATTAGGAGAAAATTTCCCGAGTAATTAGGAGTTCCAGCAACCATCACGGGCGGTAAGAAGGAACTGATGGGAGCAGGTTGGCAGGGCCCTTTATATCGGCGCTATGAGCGTGCGGCACCAGACGGCACTGGCGCTGACCTGACAGATATCACTAGGGGAAATAATTCCAGAAACTGTGCTCGGGGCATGCACAAATTTACATTGGAATAGACATGTGCAAAGACTCAAAGAATTATACATTATATTTAAGGACACAATTTAGTCAGATTCAGTAACTTTACTGGACCTCTGTGACTTCTGGCTTCAGCTGTCAGTGGCTGCAGCCAGGGCCATGTACCCCTTTTCTGCCCCCCGATCCCTACTCTCTGGTTATTTTTAGTAAAGTCAAACAGGTCATGGGCTCCCGTGAATTTCTGTTTATTGTCCACGACCTGTCTGACTTTCACTAAAAATAAAAAGTGACAACATCTTAACCTTAATTATGTTGTAGACAAAGATACTGCTCTAGAATTGTACCAGGGAATGAATAGTTCTACAGTTTTACACATCAGTTACCTATGTAGCTGATCGTTACCTTTACTTCCAAGGTTTTTGCTTTCATGCTATCTTCATGTCTCAGTTCTGTGTCATCTGATTGGTTTGCTTGAACTGCCACATCATTCAGATTCTTCTGTTTCAATTCATCTAGAGCACATTCAAGTTTTGCATTTGTTTCAGTGCACTGAAAAATACATGCACAAGTATTATTTAGTAAAACTCTAATTTTACAGTAATATGACTTCTATTCATATCTAATAGTATTTGGGACACAAACCATGTCAATATTTTTTTGCAGTTCAGTCTTGAGCAGGTCTCTCTCAGACTTTACACCTTCAAGTATTTGTTGGAGCTCATCTTTTTCTTGATTAATTGATGAAATCTGATCTTGAAGTTGGAGATGGTGATTAGTACTTTCAGCCACTAACTGGTGTCTTTCATGCAAAACACTGTTTAATGCCTCAGTTAACTGGTTGACCTAGAGAAAAAGTGAAACATTACTAGGAATTGGTCCAATTATGCATACTTTCAATATTAGAGTATTCACTCAATTTTGTCAAATACCGCATACAAAGACTCATCCAACACTACCTTTTAAGTTGCTCCTTCCAGGTAGGATTTAAAGATAATTAGAAACAAAAGACATTTCAGAATTAAACCTTCTCCTTCTCATAGTGATATAATTACTTTAGCTTGAATTCTTATATCAATTTTGTGGGCTAGCATTTCCCCTGTGGAGACCTAGACTTAAATCCTGACTTGGGTCGCCAGTGAAGAGGAGGTTAAAAAACAAACAAACAAAACAACCAATCTTCAGTGTCGTTGATCTTCATCTACTGCAAACTCAGAACAAATAATGAAAGGAAATAAGAAAGGAGAAGGAGGGATAGGTGATGGTATAGGCCAATAAAACCAACGATAAAAATCTATCTACACCAGATATTCCATTGAATGAAGCCACTACAAATTTAAAACTATTCTGTGACAGCACTAGTTGAATAGCTTGAATGTTATAGGTCAAAATGGAAGCGAAGAGGCAAAAAAGTGTATGGAGAAGCTATACTAGTGTTGCTTTGACGATTCCTGGCTCTTTAGTCCTCCCATAGAGTACCTGTGTGATGGCATATGATTGAAATGAGACCATGTATATCATTGATGCTACCACTGCTGGACAACTGTAACAAATCTTGTACAAAGTGTGTCATATAAGGTGTTAATGGAAAAGTTATGACTTGCTAAATATTATCCTGTTTAAATCCAGTTATCACTATCTGAAGTTATGAATACTGGCTGTGTACCTGTATCACAACTGTCTTTTTTCCTGGGGTAACACCCACAAGATAGTTTATATCCAGTCTAGACAGCATATTGTGAATGGACTATTAAAGTTTCATGGCCCATCAAAGACACTTTGCTCTCAATGGGCCATAGAAGAAACTCATTCTGCCCAGATGGCTCTTCCTGCGGATGGCCTCAGCCTCCAAGGGGCCAATGGCTACCCCTTGAGTCTCATCAAGCTTTGCAAGGACATGTGATATACTCATGTGACTCTGATAGGTTTCAGTGCAGTAGCCGTGTTAGTCTGTGTCAGCAAAACGAAAATAAGAAAGAAAAACTTGTAGCACCTTAGAGACTAACAAATTTATTTCAGCATAAGCTTTCGTGGGTTAGTACCCACTTCATCGGATAAATTTGTTAGTCTCTAAGGTGCTACAAGTTTTTCTTTCTTATTTTCGTTCATGTGACTCTGGACTCCACCTTGTGCCAGTAACTTTCCAGAATGGGCTGTAAGCTTTGTTTGAAACAAAGTTTCCAGGCACATGGCAAAGGGTATAGAAGACCCCCGGAATAACTCCATTTTGCCTCTTTCCTGCCCTGATTCTCTGAACTGTGGATTTACAACATTGGACTGAGGACCTTCCAATCTTTTGGAAGTTGCCAGAGCAACTTTACAAGTCAGCAGTCTAACATCACTGTCACAAATCTGATGCAAGGATATTGCCATTATTGAACGTATATGATCTATTAATCATTTTAACTCTTCTTTTAACAACAAACCTTTAGATTTTAGTTACTAAAGGATTGGCAGCAGCATGATTATTGGGCAAGATCTGAGTTACATACTGACCTGGCCAAGTGGTTCATCTTTTGAGATTGGAAGGACCCTATATTAGATGAAATTGACTTTCAGTAACCACTCATCATAAAGTCCAGTGGTTACGGTGGTGAGACAAGGGCTGGGATGCCTAAGGAGACTGCCTTTCTGACTTCTTCTTAACCAGTGTGATGAGAAAGAAGTTTACTTTTGTTACTGGCTTAGAATAAACTTTTGATGAAATAACCACCAGTTTGGGGTGAGTTTGCCCTATTTCTCAGTGGTTTGTCCTGAAACTGGCACTCTCAGCTGTGATCCACTGAGTCAACATGATTAATAGATTTTTGAAATGCCTGCTGCAGGAAAAACAAACAAACAAACAAAAATCAAATCACATTTTCCTCACAGTGACTTCTAAAATTTGAATGGGTAAAAATATAGAAATATACAAAAATGTATTGACCTGCAATTAACATTGGTATAGTTTTGCCCTCACAAGGAAGTATAGTAACTTCTCACTTAAAGTCATCCCGGTTAACGTTGTTTCATTGTTATATTGATGATCAATTAGAGAACATGCTCGTTTAAAGTTGCGCAATGCTCCCTCATAATGTTGTTTGGCAGCCGCCTGCTTTGTCCACTGCTTGCAGAAAGAGCAGCCCGTTGGAGCTAGCTGCTGGGGGCTTGGAACCAGGGTGGACCGGCAGCCCCCGCTATCAGCTCCCTGCGCCCTTAAGTTCCCTGTGCGGCAGCTGCCCAGCAGGCTATCAATTGCCAGCAGTTCAGCTGACCCTCTCCCCACTGCTGTGTGCTGCTCCTGCCCTCTGCCTTGGAGCTGCTCACGGGAGCCCACAGGGAGAGGGGTGCTATTGTCAGGGTAAAGGAGTGGGAGGGGGACACCCTATCTCCACAGAGCAGAGAAGGGACACGACAGAGCCCAGGACAGAGGGAGCTTGCTGGCAGCAGCCGCCGTCTCAACTTGCTGATCTACTTAAAAAGGCAATGTACTTAGAGTGGGGTCAGAGTACTTAAAGGGGCAATGAGCATCTCTCTCTTACACACATGGTATGTCTCTCTGCCATGCTCTCTCCCCTTCATCAATTCGTGCTGCCTTGTAGAGTGTGAAGCTACATTAACAACAATGTGTTAACCCCTGAGGGTTCAGCTAAGTGCTAGTTCATCATTTAGCAGTAAGGAATTCCCTGGGAAATATCCCACCCTCTGACTTCACCATCTCAACTAAGCTTCACAATCATCATTGTTGTGTACAGTATTAAATTGTTTGTTTAAAAAAGTTACTGTGTATATAAAATATAGTCTTTTGTCTGGCAAAAATTTTTCCCTTGGAACCTAACCCCCCACTATTTACATTAATTCTTATGGGGGAATTGGATTCACTTAACATTGTTTCACTTAAAGTAGCATATGTTCAGGAACATAACTACAACGTTAACCGAGGAGTTACTGTATACTTGTGCTTTGGATTAGAACAGTTTTTACCTGCAAGCATCCTTATTTCTAGTAATGTCTCCCCTACTCCTCCCTGATAGCTTGTCCTCTCCTCACCTACCGAGTGCAGCTCAAATATTTGAAAGTTGACACTGGGGACACTACATGTCCTACCAGCCTGACAACCTGATTCCAAAGCTGTATAAGATTCTTAAACCAGAGGAAAACAATTGGAAATTTCAGTCCGTTCCTAGTATGAGGTCAGTCTCAAAATGCGATTCCCCATCCCCCAACCTATCAACACCACCCAGAGAAAAAAGGAATTAGCTTAACTTGAAATCTTTACTGAGACAGTTAACTGGCATTGGGCAGGACAGACTGGTAGAGACATTTTACAAGAAGTTAGCAAGTAAGAATTTTTCCACTCATATTAACTCCACTAGTCTTCCAGCATGGGGTGTAGTGATTGGTGTGGGGGAAGGGAGGGGAAGGAGGTGTAAAGAAGACCTGGGAAGTGATCCCTCAAGAGCCATGAGGGATTTACTTGAGGCCCACCTGATTAGAGAACCCCTCTCACAAAAGAGAGGCACCTGCAGATGTTTGAAGGTTGTCCTTGTAGCACCTGACAGCCACACTGTGGCCTCGCATCATTTCCACTAAGTCTGAATTACATGTTCTTTGTACAGTAGCCTTTGCTGCCCATTGTTCCCTGATGCTTTGGATGCTCATGCTATACAACAGCCAATCTGCCAATCAAAGCTTACCAATGTCATTACCTTTTGCACTGTAGCTGATAAATACTGATTTCTTGTACTGCTTGGTATGACCGAGTTAAATATAATGGTGTGAAGAGTATATAAAGTGTGTCAGACTTTTGGGGAGATTTTGGACCAAGAAAGAAAGGTAGGTGATTTGCAGTGAAGTGCTGGAATATGGGACTCTAAGCAGTCTGGCAACTTTGAGGGTCTGCAGTGACTCTCTGCAGGCATGCCTCAGAGTTTGAACAGCGCTCAAAACTTTGCTTTCCTAGGCTGGCCTGCCATTTTAGAGTGGAAGAAGAATCCAGTTTTGATTTAATTTAATCTTCAACTAACAAAATGCCAATGGAAAACGGCTGTAAGTAATATTTTGACAATGTAAAGAATTATACAAATGCTAAATGTTCTACAAACAAGACTGACTTGTATTCCAGGGATATGGTGAGAAGTACTAATCGCCATTTTACAGATGGGTAATGTATGGCAGTGGGACAAGGCAAGTTGCCCAAGGCCCTACAACAAGTCAGTACCACCCTGAAGTTCCTGATTTGAGTCACATATTAATCCTATTGATCACGTGTTCTCTCCAAGTGGTCTTTAAAATATGTCTTTATTTTTATCAAAATAAAGACATTTATAATGCAGTATTATAATTAATCCTCTGAGACATTGCAAATAAGTATCTACATAATGGGTCATTAATATAGCACTACTGACTTAAAATAGACTTCATTAGGTGGACTGGACACCTCAGAAGACTAAACAGGATTCCAGCATGCCTGCTATTATTGACAGAAATCAAGGTGATGTCATTAATGATCTGAAGTTATTACCGAACACCTATCGAGTGGTCTGACCCTAATTCGGGACAAACAGTAGCCACACAATTTGTATTAATAGATTAAGGCCAAAAAGACCATTGCGATAATTTAGTCTGACCTCCTGTTTAGCACAGCCCGTAACAAAACTTCCAAAATAAGTCAAAGTATATATTTTAGAAAACTACCCAATCCTGATTTAAAATTTGGCAGTGAGAGAGAATCCACCATGACCCTGGGTAAGTTGTTCCAATGATAAATAAATCTCACTGTCAAAAAAGTTATGCATTATTTCCAATCTGAATTGGTCTACCTTGAGCTTCCAGCCATTAGATCATGTCACACCTTTCGCTGCTAGACTGAAGAGGCCATTATTAAATATTTTTCCATATGTAGACTAATTGAGTCACCCTTTAATCTCCTCTTTGTTAAGCTAAATAGATGGGCTCCTTGAGTCTATAACTATTCTAATTGGCCATCTCAGCAGAAGGCCCGCAATTAATGTTTGCCCACGAAAACTAAAATAGCCTCATTTTAAAAGATGGTCTCTCCACAACAGCGATGTGAAACTTCTACCTGGCCAGTATGTGTTTTGTAGATGAAAGAGGCTTTAGCTCCTAGTGCTATGCATCTGCCACTTATAAACACTAATAAACTCACTTAATGAAAAGAGATGAAGGGAATATAAAACACACTGGATGTTTTAAAATCAATTTCACTTCTGTATATTGCCCCAGTCTGTAACTTAAGTGACTACCTGAAAATACAGCCTCAAACAAAGTATTTCTCAAAGATTATAAGCATATTTCAACACATCTTACCATATCAGTGTATAAACTTCAAGTTTATGTCTCATTGTAATGGACGCTCCACATTCCCACATACCTTAAGCCTACCACACATTTAAGTTACCACCAATCTTTTCACTCAGACATTGAGCCCTAGCTAAAGATGAAAGCATCTCTAACTATTGTGTTCTTAAAAGCACAATTACTATTAACACAGGTATTGGTGTCAGATGCCTCTAGGCCTATCAGGAGGGCTACAAGAATCAAACACTACATATTTACAAATATTTTTACACTTTACTCAACACTTGCTGTACCTTCTCAATGCTTTCATGAAGGTCCACCTCGAGTTTGTTCTTCTCTGCTCTAACAGTCTCCAGCATGTGCTGGAGTTTCTCTCTTTCCGCTGTTAATGAGGAACTCTGTTCCTCTAGTTGCTGAATACGTTCATTCTCACCCTCTGTCTTTTCTCTGAGTTCATTCAGCAATTGATTCCTTTCACCAGAGACTAGGTTTAATTCTTCATTCAATATCTTTATCTATAAAAACATCAACAAAGAATACATACTCTTTGTATGAAAGTTTGTAAAAACCAAAAAAAGTTACAATATCCCCCAAATTTACCACTCTAATAAGCTACAGGAAATGGCACTGGGAACAAATTCAGGCATGCATTCAGTCATAACATCTAACAATAGGTAGAGTGAACAGGAGTTTTATCTCTAGTAAATTATAGGAAGTAACTTATTGGATAAGTGTTCTTTATCCTGGAAAGGGAAGCTAGGCAGCAGTCCTTGCTTTCTTAGTATCATACTTGCCTTCTCTTTTAGTTGTGTTGTTTCTTCTGTTAGTTTCTCTTCAGTCTTCAACAACTCCTTTTCTCTCTCTACCATCAAGTTCTTCTGGGTATCAACCTTCTTTTTCAGCTCCTCATGTAGACTTTCTATTTCTGCCTGAATTTTTACAGACTGAAACACAAGAATTACATGATGATATTTAAGAGACTTCCTGGTAGTCTATCAATATGGAACTACAAACAAACTATTTTGCTCATTTTAGGGGTTCTGAAAGAGAAGAGTCAGCGTACTCATTAAGTCTGCTGTTTGGAAACCCTGAAAATTCAGTTTATTCTCAGCTGACACTTCCCACCTTAAATTCCTCTAGGAATTCCAAAAGGACATTGACTCATCTTACAAATACAATCCTAGCCAATTTTGCAAGGCAAGTGAGGACAGGGATAGTGACTGGAAAAGAGTACGCCTAGATTAGGAAGAATGACAGATAAGAGGCTACTTATCCGATTATGGTCATGTCTATGTTTTTGTTCATACACACATCTGAGAGCAGTTAAAGTGATCTAAAAGGATTTGTACTTGAGCTTTTGTAAATTAGTCCTCCAGGCATGCTCCCCATACTGTGAGATTTGCTTCGATAGTAAGTTGGAAGGGAATGGAGTGAGAATTGGACTGGCTGTCAGCATGTTAGTTGTTTATACCTGCCTACAAAGAAACATTTGTGACATACCTAGTTTTGCATTGCATCCGGCAAGTGAGCGCATGTTCTCAAAAGAACATTCTGGAGACACACGCGGATGAGTCCCATTCCTAGGACACTGATGCACAGCACCAGCAATCCCAATCGCTAGAGACAATTGGCTATGGATGTCCACTACCAGGAAATAACGGATGTAGTGGACTATTGGAGCTTTTTGGTCAAAATTTTACTATCATGTTAAAGATTTACAGAATCATGTCTGTTTTCACCCTGGGTGAATTGCATAGATGAGAAGCATTACCTGTTGGTCATGAATAAGGAGAGAAGCTGTGCAGCTGCAGAAGTGTTCATAACCATCATTTCAACACAAACCTTAGCGTATGTCTATGTCTCACTATAATGGATTTTCCACAATTTTACATACCTTAAGGCTACCACACATTTAAGTTTCCACCAGTCCTTTCACTTAGGTATTGAGCTCTAGATAAAGATGAAAGCATCTCTAACTACTGTATTCTTAAAAGCACACTTAGCATTAACGTAAGTATTGGTGTCAGGTGCCTCTAGGCCTATTGGGAGAGCTGCAAGAATGAAACACAACACCACTTTAAAATGTTTTTACACTTTACACGATACTTGCTGTACCTTCTCTTTGCTTTCATGAAGGTCCACCTCAAGTTTGTTCTTCTCTGCTCCAACAGTCTCCAGCATGTGCTGGAGTTTGTCTCTTTCCGCTGTTAATGAAGAACTCTGTTCCTCCAGTTGCTGAATACGTTCATTCTTGCCCTCTGTCTTTTCTCTCAGTTCACTCAGCAATCGATTCCTTTCACCAGAGACTAAGTTTAATTCTTCATTCAACTTTTCTATCTATTAAAAACATACAAAGAATACATATTGTCATTTTGTTTGGTTTACAAAAAACTTTCATATAAATAGTACCCCCCAAATTTTACCATTCTGGTAAAAAAGTTACAGGAAACAGCATGGTGAACAGATGTAAGCACTCAGTTAAAGTCTAAGAATAACATTTTACCTCTCTTTATAAACACATAACTCAGTTGCTACTGCAGATTACCTTTTGAAATGTAACTAAGATTGATAGCCCAACAAAAACATTTTTCTGTGATTTAATGTCTTTGCCATATTCTGAAGGAGACACAAGGTTGGTGAGGTAATCTTTTATTGGACTGACTTCCTTTGGAGAGAGAAAAAGACAAGTTTTTGAGCTTATACAGAGCTATTCTTCAGGTTCAGAAGTCAGTCCAATAAAAGATATTACCTTGTTGGGAGAGACTTGGACTTGACATGACCCCCCGCCCCGTCTCTTGTATGCTCAGCCACTATAAACTAGAAATAAAAATCTATAGTCAGGAAAATTTGGCCTTGGCTTAGGCACTTAAAACAAAATGCCAGCTGCAGAATTACTAGATAAATACTGTAAAAAAAATTTTTTTTTTTTTAAATTAAAAAAATATCTTGAGTCTCAGCAAGTTTTTTTACTGGCGTCTATGAGAGTTTCTTGGCAGAAGTTGTTTTTGAGGATAAGTAAAAATTATGAGGTTTTGCTGTTGCTAGGGAAATAGCCCATTAGGGGTTATTTTGAGAAATTAGAGAGAATATTTGAAAGAGCAGGGAATCACGATCTACTGCTGATTAAGCATTCCTACCCTGAGTGTGCGTCCCACCAACAAGTCATAAAAATAAGCAGACTGAGATTTTTTTAACAAACTTTGAAAAATGCAAAAATGAGTAGGCAGGTCCTAGGCATGTGAACCTCTGTGTAGTCATATTATGTAAAACGATTGGCTAGTATTTTTGAATAGCTACGTTTCGAGTAAAATAATTGGTTAAGGTACAGATAAAAGAAACTCTCATGTTAACTATAGACACGCCCCGGGTTACGCAAGACCCAATTTACGCAAATTCGCACTTACGGAAAAAGTTCCATAAGCCAGAACTAGGATTTTCGAGTTGCGGAAATTTTTGCGTAACGTACGGGTATACGTTTCCGACTTACGGAAAATTCGAGTTACGCAAGGCTTTCCGGAACTGAACGATTGTGTAAGTCGGGGGGCATCTGTACAAGAATCAGAAGAAAAGCTCGTTGGAATTTAACTCTGGGAGACCGCTCAAGAACAAGCTGCTAGAAGTCTGATACAGTCTGCAGAAGCCGGAGCACCAGACAATTCAATCCTGACTGGCCATCAGGAAAACTCCGTCTGCTTTATGGAGTGGGGATCATTGGAATGCTTGGCATGTGTATTCTGTTGATTAATTGCTAATAAAAATAGATTAAGGGTATTACTGTGTGAAGGCTCTTTCACTGGGAAAAGGTCTCACTAACCCATAGAGGGCCACTGGACCTGGGGAAAGGGGAGGGGCCCTAAATTGTTCAGGTAACCACCTCACCCACCTTTTCTCTCTAATAACCATGTTGGTTCCAGGATATAATACCACTGCATATTCTGAAGGAATGAAGTTTCAGAATCGAAAGGAAAGAGCAAAAAGAGTCAGATACCCAAGTTCAGCTGTCTTGTACTGAACTGATCTCTTTTGGAGTGTTTCTCTCCTGTCCATTGTCCTAACCACAGCTGGCCTCTGATGACCTAACCAGAAGATATCACCCTTGCTGCAGGATACAGACTCCACATAGGAAGCTGCCAAGTAGGTTTACTTCACTACTGACAGTCACTTTTCACTCACAGCACCATGACATTTTTACCTTTAAAAAGAATGAGTGCTAAGTACTTCCTATCTCGTTCTACAAGGTCCTTTGGAAAAAAAAAATCCCTTTTGAAGGAATGGATGCATCTTTTGTGAGCGTGACCACTGATGCACCTGCATCTGATTGCCTGCACTATAATTACAGTTTTGTTATGCTTTTGTTCAATCTTAGTCTTATCTTTGAGGATGTCAGAATAGAAACTACTAGATGACACAGGATGGGAGTCCTTAAACACCAGGAAGATATTTTCCCTGGGATAAGGGCCATTCTTTTGTCTGGTTTAATGTTAAACACTACTTTTTGTCCTCTCTCTGGAACTTCTTGTAAGCAACAGATTTATTTATATTTTTATATATGGCTAAGAAGCATAAGAATGAAAGTTTTTGTTTTTGTGTATCTTAACCAAGTTCCCATAGTTCAGGTCATCCATGGGTGACATCTCAATCATTTTCATGACAGACTGACAGCAAGCTCAAGATTTGGATCTTCCTATACGAGCAAGCAGGAAGAGGAGCCAAGGTATCAGGATGAAGACAGCTGTGAGGCAGATATTCAGGATTGTGAAGTATCCAGCCAGTTCCCATTGTCCTGAAAACATGCTAAGGACTTTTGAACCTCACCGATAAGAAGTTCTTCATACTAGCAAAGATAACCAAAAAGCTACTTGTCCAGTACGTTGTGTAAGTGTTCTTTATCCTGGAAAGGAAAGGTAGGCAGTAGTCCTTGCTGTCTTGCTAAGTACTTGCCTTCTCTTTAAGTTGTGTTGTTTCTTCTGTTAGTTTTTCTTCTGTCTTCAACAACTCCTTTTCTCTCTCTACTATCAAATTCTTCTGGGCATCAACCTGCTCTTTCTGACATTTCAGCTCCTCCTGTAGATTTTCCATTTCTGCCTGAATTTTCACAGACTGAAACACAAGACAAGACATTACATGATGATACTTAATAAGAGACTTCGCTGTATTCTATCAAATTGGAACTATAAAAAAGGTGTAAGCACAACTGTTCAAGGCTTCTAAAAGAGAACATACCTATTAAGTCTGCTATTTGAAAGCCATGGAAATTCAGTTTAACCTTTATCGATACCTCCCACCTCTAAGGATTCCAAAAGGACACGGTGGCTCTCTTTCTGGAAAGGTAATCTTTGCCAACTTCAAAAGGCAAATAAGCATATGGATGTGCAATTAAGTCAGACTAGTAAATTTGGGTCTTAGGAGGTTGCCTTTCAGATGGTTTTCTGAATATAATCAGAAGAGATCGCTGAGTCCATGCGCAGGTGACCACAGCAAGAATTTTCTCAAGCTCAATGTTCTAAAGCTGTGTAAGTAGCAAAGAGTCCCACACGGTACACTTCATGGAACAGGTATCTATGTGCTTACAATTACTGTTCTATTAAGATCAACATCTGAATGGAAGAATAATTTGATTACTTGGGTCTGTACATTTGCACCTGTAGTGTGTACAAAACTCTCTCAGCTCTTTAAAGCTTGAAGCCATTAAGATCCATCAGGCGTTCTTCTCTGCTACCCTACTGAAATACCCGGGATACTCCAATTCCTCAAGTAGTCAGGGTACTAGCTTTCCTGTTATCATCAGTGATTCCAGTTCAGTCTTTGGTAAGTTTACTTAAAACCTATATTCCTGACCAGAGTTTACTGAACTTCTAGAAAATAGCTTGTTATTTTGCTTCCATTAACTTCAGAATCTGATTTTCATCACTTGCAAGGTGAAGCCTTTCACTAATACCTGTTTCCAGACAAGGTAGGATTGATGAAGCCAGGTACAATACAATCACAGATAAAATAGAGCATCAACTTCAGTATCTGCTGCGTACATATGCTGTGCTTTGAGAGACCATGGCATTGTTTTACTTCTAACATCAGAGGGGGGAAAAACGTGTTGCCAATTGGTTTCCTTCCTGGGACTAACCTCTCCCCTAATCCAACTCAACCTGGACTGAATTATCCAGGAGCTTAAAGATTGTTACCATTAAACATGGATTGTTCTACGTAGTTGTATTCAAAGTTAAATGCAGAATCACTGTTGCTATATGTTGTTATAGAAACTAATTGTGAACTTCTAAGGTTTTAGGAATATTTGTTTAACAGGTCAAAGAGCATGCCTAAACACTGGTGCCAGAGTCAAATCTAGATTGCCCTCTGGTGACCGCAAAACACATCCTGTGGTAATTGGGGGAGCGATCCTGGCCAAGAGTCAGTTTCAGGAATTCAACTGAAAGCAGTTTAAACCACTCTGAACATTTGCAAGTAAATTTAAGCCCCAAAAAGAGGTTTGATACGTACCCTCTCTTTTTTTTCCTCTATGTCCACCTTTAACTGGTCTCTTTCTGCGCTAACACATGCTAGAATTTGCTGAAACTCATCTCTCTGAGTAACTGAAGAGATCTCCTGCAGCTGCAGACATATACGTTCATTCATGGTTTGTTCAATGCGTTCTTTTTCCGCTAGTAGTTTGTCATGTTCACAAGAGACAAGAGTCAGGTTTTCAGATAGCTGAATGACCTAAAAGGAAAACAAGAATTGGAATGATCAAGGGTATAGCACGCAAAAAAGTGTCATTAAATTCTGAGATTACTTTAATATACCGATTCTGTTATGAAAAATCCATGTTTGGTGCACACTTCAGAGGAATGATCTACTGATAAGTTCACTGGTTTGTTAGCAATAGTGTTTTCTATACCATATTAAATGAGACATTTCCTTTATTATTAAACTTTGACAGTAAAATAAAGCAACGTTTGACAGACTTCATCACAGCCCAATACAAGTTTTCAATAGGATTTTTTTGAGTAATTTATGGGTGAAAAATCAACAGTCCAATTTCATGGCCACATAAAAGTGGTTTATAATTAGGCTTAGAAAATTCAATTTTTATTGTTGATATTGACAGAAGTTTATTTTAAGCATGTTTTCAGTTTTTACTGATTTAAATTTTCATAGTTTCAGGAAATTGTGGGGTATGTGTCAGACAATAATGCGGAGGATCAGACAGTTATTTAATGATAGATGTTGAGATTCAAAAAGCTAAATCTTTATAACTATTAAAAACAAGTTGCCAACATCACGTCAATACATACAAAGTAAATAATCTTAAATCAAAGTAAAGGTCTCAAGTAGCATTCGTCTTACTTTGCTTAGCTGTAAATGTTGATTATTGAAGTTTTTTTGTTGGTTTGTGTGTGAAATAGATGTTTACTGACATTTACCGATAAATATCTAATCCATCCAAGCCTATTAATAGTTTTTCACACTACTGTCAGGCTTGATGCTAGTGAATATTCAGATTTCATTTTACCAAATTAGATGTATGCATCAGAATTTAAAAAGCTCTTAGACACCTGAGATTGTCTGTGATAGCCTTAGAGTTTGAGGCTCAAAAAGGACTTTTTAAAGTAGTTTAAAGAATGTTTACTAATATGTAGGCAAATGATCTAGAACTACATCATAAGATTTCCTCCAGATAGTTTAAGAAAAAAAATAAAAATAAATCTAAGCCGTGTCATACATATTAAGGGTGAAATCCGGGCCCTTAGTGAAATCCATGGGAGTTTTAACGTTGACTCACATGGAGCCACAATTTCATGGAGCCACAATTTCACCCCAAAATTGTTAATTACATTTACTACAATTCCTACTCAATTTGTAGCTGTGAGGTTAGTTATATTAGGTTTTCACTGCCCTTTACATTTTTCAGAAGTGTTTTGTTTTGTTGGACAGCACCTAAAGTACCATGTTGGGCAAAGACATATTTTAGTGAAGTTATAAACTGATATTAGGATTCCACAGATCATAAATTTGCTAAATACAAGTCTGCAGAGAACACAGAAGGCAGTGCTAAACAAATTTTTAATATAAGTTACATCTTACCTTCTGCTTCAGATCATTAATTGTTTTCCCTAGTGTTTCTTGAATTTGAGAGAGCTGAGTTTCCTTCTCTGAAATATTTCCTTTCAACTCCTTGATAGTTTCCTGAAGCTGTTTGAGAGAGCTATAAGCATTTCTCAGTTCTTCCTGCATCTCTGCATTCTTTAAGCATAGGACATGAAAAAAAAGATTTATTGTAAGTGTCTTTAAAAAAAAACAACCAAAAAACCCCCCAAACCTTACTATCCCAATGTTCATAAAGATACTTTAAATTCTTTTAATAGAGTTTTAAAATTGGACTACATTTCTTATTATTGTAATTGGTTCCTGGACAGCCTAAGTTGGTCCCTCTCACTTTGGAGAGTCTCTTGTGTTTTCAGATCATCTCTTTTCTGTGCTACAGTTTTTGTTTCCTGACAATTTTTGTTTCTATCTTTCTTCAAGCCAAGTATTTGTCCCTGTTGAGTAGACGTTTGTTGCAGCTGTTGGATTTGTTTGATTTTTTTTTTTTTTAAATTAAAAAAGGAAAAGTCAAAGTAATTCTTTAACAACTTATTTGGAGAGGTTAAAGATTACAATTTTTGTATATTGGATGGACTATTTAACTTTCATGTATGACACTTAATGTGACAATGCCAGAGTCAACATTTTGAATCGCTTAAAGATATTAAATCTTTATTGCCATTTATTTTTCTTAATGGAGTCAAAACATTTATTCATAAACCAGGTAAGTTTTTCTATTATGACAAGTGTTTCATAAAGGAAGAATCTAAAATTACAATTTTTAAAAACAGGTTGGCTGGTTGTGTATTTCTGGCAATGTTGTATCCACATTTACATCTCCCAGAGATGGATATGATATAGATGGCATCTCATTCACATCCACTTATACTTTACCGTAGAGAAGACGAGTGATAAGAATGGATTTATTGATGAAACAGTTTAATTTTCTAAGGTCTCGAACAGGGCAAAAAAACTCAGTCTTTTGGGATACAAAGGAGTACCCAGAATACAATCTTTCCTCTGTGAGCTGGTTGGGGACTCCTCTGTTGCTTTCAATTTCAGAGACCCAACTTTGTGAAGCAATATGTTCTTATGAGTTGGGTCACAAAAGGGACAGAGGAGGTGGGTTGGGAAAGTGGAAGGAAGTGAATTGGATAACATACCCTCCATTACTGTGCTGAGCACCCACCTGTCTGACAATCTTTTCAAGAACTTTCAAAGAGGAATAGGGGCTTCCCAAAGGGAGAAAAGAGATGTGGTTGGGGTACTGTCCTCAACTGAGCAGTCAAAATTATTGCTTCAGAGTCAAAAAATGTGAGAACTGCCTGCTGAAGATGATGCTGACTGGTGACATCGAGGAGGCCTAGACCGTCTCTTGGCAGTGTCCTGTGACCTCTGCTGAAAGGAAGATCTGAAGTAAGGTTGAGGTCCAAACCGTTTCCTCTTTGTTGCTGGGGTGCAGACCCCCAATGGATGAAGTCACTGGGGAGCTTTAAGGTGCGCATGGTGTCATCTGTTTTCTGAGATAAGACCCTTCAAAGGGAAAATCTTCAGCTGTATTTTGCCAAAAGTGCTTTGAAATTGTAGCTCAAGCACTGAAGCCTACGAAGGTGGGTGTACTTCAGAAGCATCCAACAAAATTAATGAACAAGGTGGCTGGAATGTCAGAGAGGTGATCAGAGCTGGCAGTGCCAGCATAAAGAACTGAACTGTTCCTACAAATGTTGAGGGCACTAATGGTGCTGCCAGTGCCAAAGGCATTACAGTTGCCATTGCGGGTGCAACAGTGGAGAGTCCAGTAAGGTAAGGCACAGAAGATTCATGGCATTCAGTAAGGCCGATGGAGTCAAAGGCACTGAGATAAGAAGGTGTTCAGCTGACATTGCCAGCTGTGTTGACCACCTCTCAATCAGGGGTGCTGAAGAGGGACCTCGTAAAAGGTGAAGACACCAGTCTCAACAGCCCCCTGAAGGAGGCAAAGTGTATGGTATTGCCCCAGGTGGACCTGGTGAGTGCCTATGCCTATGAGAAGGTTTTGATACTGCACCAAAGGACTTGCTGGAAGCCTTCTTATGAAGTGAAGGCTGGGATTTCGATTGCCTGTCAAAGTTGGAAGGATGCTTGGAACACTTTGAGAAGGTCACCGAAGAGGACAAAAAGCAGCACTTGTCTCCAGATTTGTGCTTTGAATCTGGAACAGCTGCAGGGGCACTCTTGAGTTAGTCTTCTCATGATCAGGGAGAAGGGGGATGAGTTGCCCACTTCATAAGAGGAACTTTGAGGTGGAAATCCCTCTTTCAGTTCTGGTAGGGAAGGAGGTACAAATAAGGCCCATCTCCCTCACATGCCACTCACCCTGTCAAATTAAGCAGCTTCTGTACCTATCTACCTGTGATAAAGGCCATACACATAGGCATGCTGCTTAAAGACTGGGGATTTTTTCCATACCAAAACCAGCAGACTACCTAAACTAACTTTGCTAACTTATACTACTGAACTAACTATACACAAAAAACAAGTTTAATTGAAAGCTGGTGAACCAAGCCAATAGTTACTGGGAGCGCCAACTTTCATCATGAGCAGTAAGAAAAAACAGAGAGAGGTGGCAGACATGTCCCTTTTATGCCCTTGCCTCAGCACATGAGCAGAGCAGGGCCACATTCGTTGCCTAATGGAACTGCTGGCAAAAATCTGACTTGATGGAATTGGGCACATGCACACTTATACTGGAATGTATATGTGCACAATTACTTGGAGAACAGTTAAGAGATTAAATAATATCAAATATTAGCTAAATTTGGAAAATAGTTATTAGGAAATCAGACTTCTCAATAGTTACCGGGGAAGTGCATTCCTCACAGTGTTTCTTTTCCACTTGCAGACTTTCCAACTTTTGCTGCAATACAGTCTTTTCTTGGGTAAGAGACAAGATTTCTTCTTGTAGCAAAGGAAGTTGATCACTTTCTTCCTGGTGTTTAATATTAACTTTTTCTTCAAGGAGTTGGTCTCTTTGTAAAGTGACTTGTTTTAGCTCTTCAGTCAGCTGCAATATCTAAAAAGACAGGTTATCCAACAGGATAGCATTCACTCAAGGACTTAGAGAAAAAATTAAACATGAATGACATTTATTCACTCTGCTATTTAATACCAACGCAGGAATTTGACCCCAATGAATGATATACTACTACTACATCATCTTGTTTGAAGACCTGGTGATTTGAAGAATATGGGAAGAGCCAGAGGAGCAAATGGTAGAGGTACAGCTTCTAGAGGGAGCTCCCTTCTTGATCCCAGTTACTGACTAGAAGGTTTCACGGACAATGGTTAAGCTGAGGAGATTGTGCAAGATAGGCATTGGCGGCCTATTTTCACAAATCTAAAATTTTAAGCCAAGATGTGAATTGACAGTGTTATTTTCAAATTTGATTTGACATCTTACCTTGAGCTCTAGCTCACCAACAGTTTCACCTAGAGTATCTTGAACATTTAGAATCTCAGATCTTTTCTCTGAAATATCTTTCTCCAACTCCTCAATAGTCTTCTGGTACTGCTTGAGAGAGCTCTGCGCATTTCTCAGTTCTTCCTGTGCCAGGATGTTCTTTCGTACAGAAGGAGAATTATACATGTCAAAATGAACTCATGTCACATCAGTAACTATTCTGTGGGAAGAGGTTTTATTACAGGTTCCTTTTCCATCTTATCCTCCACCATTCCTTACTTTCAATACTATTTCTAGGCGTTTTTATAGCGTTCCCCACTGCTGCACAATTATTCATTTTGATTAACATCAGTTTCTTACCATTGCAACTGTCTCCTGTATATCCTCCTTGAGTTGGTCTATCTCACTTTGAAGAGTTTCTTGTTTTTGCTTCAGGTCTTCTCTTTCCTGGATTAGAATTCTGACCTCTTCTTGACTTTCCTGGAGCTTCTGAGCAATTGCCAGTTTCTCCATCCTCTCGGTCTCCATTCTAGATTCATTAGTTTTTGATTTCTCTTTCAGTTGCTCCATTTCACTCAACCTCTGCTGAGCTTGACTGAGCTCTTCTTTCACATCAAGAAGTTGTTCCTGTTCAGCAGTCTTTTCTTGCAATTCTTGGATCTTGCTGGAGAGCTTTAGTTTGTAAGAAAGTCCAAGCATATTAAAGGTTATAATGGAGAGTCAAATACTGGTGTTCAAACATTCTTCCTCAACCCTGTATGTATTTGCCTTTTAATAGAAAGCATAGCTTTCATTAACTGACAGTTGCACCCTAGTTCCTGGATTACATTCTTGCTCAATCTAAATAAAAAAAAGTGCATGACATCATGCATCAGTTTCAGAGCCAAGAGTCCAAGATTTAGAGCATGATGTATGGACACATTAGTCTGAGCTTTCGTTTGGCTATCGTTATGCCACTGACCATTCTTTTGGCAAAATTCCCCCTCTTTCTACAATTGCATACTTTTAGCAGTATACTATGATTATGGATTTTAGCCATAGAGGGCACTAAAGCATGTACTAATTCTCAAGTTTGAGACCTTACTTTTTGTTGCTGTTTTTTTAAACTTAACCCCACCCCCACCCCAATTGTGTAGCAGTTAGAGGCCCGATTCTGTGAGGAGCTAAGCTGGCTCCACACTTATCAACTTTAGTGGGAGGCAGGGGAGAGGCAGGGCGGATGGGGGACAACTGCTCAGCATATTTCAAGATGGCCTTATTTCAACTCCCTTCTCTAACCTCTTATATAGTTTAAATATTTTTAAGAGACATGTCTGTCTCAGAAATTTAGGTTGATATTTTTAATTAGGGAATCCTCTATAAATATTCCGTTAAAGAGGTATGCATGTAACAGATTTTATAAGTACAATAGCCTATTGTATTCTCTAATTTGGAGGACCTTTTGGTAGTCACTGTGCTATTAAAGTTTGAAGACTTTTTGGGGTGGGTGTTTGTGATCAGAATTCTACAGAGAAATGTCCCTTGGATATTTTTAAGTGCATATTTTGGTATGTAATTTTAGTAAGTATTTGAAGATAAAGAAGTCCTTAGAAAAGCCATGTAAAAATAAAGTCCTTGAGCTATATTTAAGGGCAGGTTAGGCAATTGAAACCTGCACAGAGACTTTGCTTTAACTTCAAATCTATCCAAGACAGTGGAATCCTGTCCAGGGCCATGAATGGTATATCTAAATTAAGGGTACTAAGCCAAAGCTCCAAATCCCACCTCAACCCTGACCTGGAGTGGTCACCTCTAAGTCAGATTGGGCAGTCCAATGGTTTTATGGATTACTTACAAGTCACTAAAATGTGTTTTAGAACTTGGAAAAAACTGGATGACTTCACATTTAAGTTTTGAAATATAAATATTTAATAAATTTTAAAAAAACCCACCAAAAGTAATCAATTTGGTTGATTTACCTTTGTTCTAATCAAGGTTTGGACAATTTTTGACAGTATGACTGGATATCCAGTAACCTTCCACCAACATACCAAGCCTCTAAAATTCAGTATAAAATAGTAAGAGAACATCTGAAAAAAGTAAGCCTTGTCTTTAGCTTAAGAGCCTCCCTAGAAAGTTTCATATACTCGTCACCAATGCATATCCTAAGGCAGTCAGCACATCCTTAATATTTTTAATACATATGCAGATCACTTAAGCAGCAGCATGCATGTACAGATGACGTGTTACTTTTTAAAGATCTTAAGAGAAAAATACATGTATGGAGTGTCACACACTTCATAGCTTCCATAAGATGAGATCATTGCACCCCACAGAGTTTCCTTGCATTCTTCAATTCCACCCCACAAGCCTGTGTGCTGCCTTCTATCCCCCTCCATTTCAGGAATTCCTTGCAACTCCCTCACATTTCCTCCTTCCAGGGGTTTTGTTGCCCCCACCCCCCATTCTCCATTCTCCCCGTACCTAGGGTCCCCCCGATGCCAGCACATCTGTGCACACTTATTTCCACTTCTCCCCATTCCTCACATTGGGCTCTATATATGTCCCCTCCTTCCCCAAAGCTCCCCTTCTGAAGGGGGGTCTGTGTGCCCCATACCTGGGTCCTCCATTCTCCCTTCGTGTCATGGACTATATGCCTGCCCCCATTTCCTCTCCCCTTTTTGCTATCTGGGAGATTACACACAGACAGATACTGTTGAATTAGTGTACGGCCTTCATAATCTCAGCATATTATTAGAGCAAGAGGTTTTGAATTTTTACCTGTTTCTGTAGCATCTCAACTTTATCGGGTAGAGATTTGAATTCTGATGATGTATCTACTTCCTTTCGTAAAACCGTGTTCTCTTCTAACACTTTATCCAATTCATTTTTTAAATCGACTATCTTTCTTTCCAATTCCACAAGAGACAACAAATCTAGAGTTTGAAAGATTTACATTAATAAAAAGCCCCAAAGAAGGGTGAAGAAGAGATTCACTTTGATTGCTTAATAGGCAGAAGATGCACGCATTGGTTGAGAGCACATTACCAGATTTTAAACAGATTTACTTTTTGGACTGATTAAAATGAGACTTGTTGACAATGAAGGAGGAGGTCAGGCTGCCAATTAGTTATTTTATCACTAGTTGTTTGGATCAATCCCAGATTATTGTAAAACAGCTTCTCCCAAATATAAAAAAAAACGTTAACTTCACTGTGTATTGCAGAACGTAAAACAAAAATCCCATCACATGAAGCGTGTGGGAAAAGCTGAACATAGGAATGTTTTAAGCAGCTGATGTGTATCATCAAACACAGTGATCCCAAGCTGGTGAACAATGAATCTTCTAAATGCTTGAATGAAGTAAAGCTCAATAGCTCTTGCTCTATACCTTTCCCTCCCCTCTCAAAACCCCCCAAACTATTAACGTACACTTTTATAGGTTATTATGTCAAAACACCATGAAGTGGGGAGATCTACAAAAAGTCATTCAGAACATTCATTTTTTGTAACAGTACCTTTTGGAACTTTACCCTCCAAGAGCGCGGTTAGCTTTGTGTTTTCTTGAAAGGCAGATTGTAGCTCTCTCTGTAAGTCAACTTGCATTTTTTTGTAGCTCACTTTTCCTGCTTCTAATTGACTTTGATACAGTTGAACATCCTTTTCCATTTGCTTGTAACCATTTAAGAGCTCATTCTGTATGAAAAAAGAGTAAGATTATTCTAGTCACAGAAGTACTGCGACAAATTAAACTAAGCATTTAATATAAGCAAATGTAATGTAAGCAAAGCTCCTTTCGCCATTGCAATCTCTCAAAATTGTCCCAGTATTATCTTTAACTTCTCCCCACATATCTAGCTAGTCATTAAAGTCTTGTTGATTCTTCATCGACTCAACAAGTATCAGGTCTTTCTTTATGTACTAAACTACTAATGCTTGCCTTCCACCAGGATTACTGTAGCCTCCTCTCCAGTTTGATACTTGTATTAGTCCCCTCAACTTTGTCTGATCATTCTGAGCAAATTGATCTTTCAGGCCCAGACCACCTCACTCCCCTTTAAAGTCACTCCATTTGTTTATCCTGCCTCGTACAGTATCTTGTCCTTATCCTCATTTTCAAATCTCACACCTCTGACTTCACCTTCTTATATTCCTCCCCTTTGCTCCACCAACACCACCAGCCTCAATGCCCCCCTTGCTTCCATCTCCCATTCCTGTTCTTTTGCTTTCTTTCATGCTGCTCCCAAGCATGGAACACTCATCCAGCCACAGTGTGCCAGGCCTCCACCCTCCTTAGTCAAATCCTTCCTGAAATCCTACTATCCAGGAGCCCCATGATTATAAAAAACAAATACAAGGGAGATTAAGTAGCAACTTCCCCTGAGTCTTGTTTTTCCAGATTTGTTCCTTGACTAGTCTCTCAAAACAGGGTTTTTTATACGCCAGAAGCCTATCACTTATGCTGAAATAAGAAGTTACTTGCCATTTTCTCTTTTAGCTCTAGATTTTCACTCCTGAGAAATGCAGATTCTTTCTTGGCATCCAGGGCTACAGTTTCAGTATCAACGAGAGACTTACTCATTAGCTGAATTTCATCAAGTAGTTTATCAGAATCTCCCTGTAAGAATGAGACAGATATTAAATACAAATAATCAGAAACTATGATAAAGCAACTATGATCTTGTTAGGATTTCCACGTAGCCAAATAACTATCATACTGGTTTTAAGAGTCCTAAAGAGCTTGTTGAGTTTAAGTGCCATGGTAGTGGGAAATTTTTCCTGAGAAAAATAGAACACATAGCAGTTTATCCAGTAATCTTCCTTAAATACATTTACATACATATATGCGGTATGAATTGTATTTGCCCAGCAAAAATTCAGATGTGTTGACTAGTAATAAGTAGTCAGCATAATAATCAGCTCTTGTATAGTAGTTTTTCTAAGCTTTTGTCTTTTCTTCCCTCCGGAAAGAGTTCAGCCTGACTCTCCTATTATAACCAAATTAGCTCTAAAAATCAGAGGAGAACTCAAGTTTACCATTGAAAAAGACACATCTTTCTTCCCCATGCCTGCCTTCTGTAGTTCTTCCACATGTTTCTGCAAATCCTTTACTTGATTTTCTTTTTCTTTAAGCTGTTCCAATTTTGATTTTAGGTCAGTCTGAAAAAAAGAAAGAAAGGATTAGAGGAAAAGCAGCATAAGCAGGTGAACATTTTAAGTATATACTTTGGTTTTACAGGTAACTTCACTAACAAAAAGCAATTAACACTTACACATAAGTGAAACTGATCAGAGCCCAATTATTGTATTTATTAAAAGTTAGAAGGTTAAAATCTGATATATACAAAGGTATGTATTTCATTCTATACAGTCATTCAGTTTTGTTACATGCAAGACCATCAGCCAAGCTCACCTCCAGTTCTTCATTGTACACTTCAGCATTTTTAACTATATTCTGTAAGTTGGTAATTTCATGTATTAGTTGTATCTGTGGAGCAATTGAAGCAAATTGCAGAGGATATTAGAAAGCACCCATCCATTAATTTTAGTTGCCGTCACCATGAAAATAAGCAAGATCTACCTTAAATTTTCCCCAGGGTTTGGCAAGACAATATGTTGTTGTTTACTATAGTTAAGAAACAAGTCATTATATCCGCTTTAAGGCAGAAAGAAAAGTTGCATAAAGTCACAGCTCTTTACTTAAGCTTCCCAATAGTTTAACAAGGATTTCAGCATACCTCAACCTGCCATAGCCCAAACACAGGATGCAGTGTGATGCAAAATAAGAAATTCATGCAGGAAAAAACTTAAAAAGTGAAATTCAATCCTTAAGATTCATTTTTTTTTATTTTTTATTTTTTTACACAATCAGTTGCTATTAGACTCATAGGCTTTAAGGTTGGACTAGATGACCTCCTGAGGTCCCTTCCAACCCTGAGATTCTATGAAGGTCAGAAGGGACCATTATAATCATCTAGTCTGACCTCCTGCACAATGCAGGCCACAGAATCTCACCCACCCACCACTGCAATAATCCTCTCACCTATGTCTTAGCTACTGAAGTCCTCAAATCATGTTTTTTAAAGATTTCAAGATGCAGAGAATCCTCCAGCAAGTGACCCGTACCCCATGCTGCAGAGGAAGGTGAAAAACCTCCAGGGCCTCTGCCAATCTACCCTGGAGGAAAATTCCTTCCCGACCCCAAAAAACAGCAGCTCAATCTTCACTCCCTCCTCCCAACCACAAATTGTTCACCTCAATAAATCAAGAAATAAAATCCTCAGAGCCTGTTTTACAACTGTCAGAAGATGCGTTTATTAGCAGTCAACTGTAGTCAGCTGGCAAGAATCAAGCAAGATTTATTTTTGACCTTTAGCATAAGTGATTTTTTTTTCATACTTGCCGTGAATTGGACGCCAGCTCCTTCTAGATTACATAATTTCCCAGTACATAGACGTATGTGTCTTAGGTTTCTTTACTGACATAGTATCATCCAGCAAAAGCAAGCATTTCAATGTCCCACAGATATTACTACTGAGTCAGTGACATTTAATTCACAAAACAAAGACTTGAATAGTTACAAGTCAGACCTATACAAGTAGTGCATTTAGAAAGGCACTAAAGCAAGAACTTCTGCTCAAGATGTTTGAGTTAAATATTTAACTTTATTAAATCAACGTTTAGAAAGCAGTTTACTAACTTTAATGACAGCAGCACTCTTGATAAAATCCAAAATAATGTGAAGTTCAGATTAGTAAATTCAATTTTTACTGTGCATATTATCCAAGTTACAAACAGCTTATTTAGCTGAAATTCAGTTAAGGAGTGCAACCCTGAACTTGCCTGCATATTGAGGTCAGAAAATTGAAGCAAATTTGTCTCCATGACCTGGCGTCCAAATTCCACAATCCCTCAACTAGTCTAGACATACTTTGTAATTTTATGTTCATAGAATCATAGAATATCAGGGCTGGAAGGGACCTTAGGAGGTCATCTAGTCCAACCCCCTGCTCAAAGCAGGACCAATCCCCAATTTTTGCCCCAGATCCCTAAATGGCCCCCCTCAAGAATTGAACTCACAACCCTGGGTTTAGCAGGCCAGTGCTCAAATCACTGAGCTATCCCTCCCCCACTTCATGATCCTTGGTAGTCAATATTACTTGCTAAAAACATGCCTGTCATTTGGAATAAGGTCTTGTATTACACACTGCTGAAAACAGTCTTCACCTCACTTTTCAGCGACGTCTTAGCAGGCTGTAACTTTGATTTTAACATCTTACCTCATGGTCTTTTTGGGTTTGTTTTTCCAGTTCCTCAAATTCATCTGTTTCTATCTTTTCCCTCAGTTTTTCCTTCAATTCACTTATTTCCAGTTTCAGCTGTTCACTTTCTAATACTAGGTTGTCAAAGTTAGCTTGCAGGGCATTCACCTCATTTCTAGCAATATCCTAAAAAAAGGAGGAGCGATGTGTTATAAGAGAGTTTACTTGCATCTTAAGCTAAATTTCTGTTAGGACACTGAGCTGACCTACCTTTTCTAGAGCTAGTGTTTCACAGAGTTGGACAGAATCTGCAAAGTCTTTTTGACTCTAGAAAAAGAAATGCTTTCTGTTAGCTGTTTTACAAGATCGAGTGACTTAATTTAAAAAAAAAAAAAAAAGAAGAGTACTGTATGAGTAGCCAGAGCTTAAATAAATAAAATAAACCCTCAAATTAAGATGTATTTATTTTTAACAACCACACTATGAAGGCTGCTAAGATGATGACAACAACATTGGTTAGTATAATGTTTAGAGATATAGGAAGCATAATTGATCTTGTACAAGAGGTCAGCCTGGCCAGATCAGATTGCAGACTGAAAAAATTATAAAAACAAATTCCCTCAGTTGTGTGTGATCTTGTATTAAATTATCAATCTTGAAAGTTACCCAGTTCATATTAGCTCCAGAATTCCATTCGTTTTCTGAGATTGCATCAGGGGTAGACAGACACGGATAATCATATTCAGAATACTCTGAAAACATAGCTTAAAAAAAAAATTAAAAAAAATAATAAAAAAAATAGATAGGTGCATTTAAAACAAACCAAAACCAAAACACAGCAACTTGTCCATGATGGTAAAATTTGCTTTCTCACAAAAAGGATTCCATCAGTCCATAACTAAATACTGGGTAGCCATATCGGCAAATACTGTTAACCGGACAGAAATTTTTGCTCCTATGTGATCCTTCTATAAATGGCCTGGAACTATGACACATAGTTCAGTCTTCAATACCCAACATCCCGTAAGCCAGGCCTGCACAACTCGTAAAGCGGCGAGGGCCATATTACTCCAAAGAAAACAGCTGAGGGCCGAAACCCCCTGGAAATACGCCCCCCCCAGCGCTGCCCGCCCCACGGAAACAACTCCTCCTTCCCCAGCGCTGGGGTGTGGAAGCCTGTAGAGGGGGAAAGAAACAGCGCGCATAGGGTGACCAGATCACAGCAGTAAAATAGGACCCACCCCCTCCACACTCGACCCTACCATCACACCCCTCTTCACCCCCGCCAGGGGGTCGCTATAATACTGCACACAACAGTCAATCAATGTAGTTGTAGATAAATCTCTGCATTATGCATTTTTGTATAACTTTTATGACTTTGTATTGAACCTTGGTAATATGTTATAGTGGGCCCCTAAGGTAAAAGAAAAATGTCTTTTTGCTATAAGTAGAATAAGATCTCCCACCCCACTTTGTATTCAATAGCCCTGTTGAATGAATGAGGTGTGAATGAGGAAGGCGTAGAAGGCAGGCACCTCCAGACAGCTGCAACCCTTGGACAGGGGATGGGAACCAGACCAAGGACAATCAAACTTGTCAAGTGGGCTGACTAGAGAAGAGCAGACATACTGACAGCCTCGGGGGTTAGAAGCAAGCACCTTCCTTTGGGAACACCCTCTTTTCAGCATTGGGACAACCCCCAACCCAGAGACAAGCAGCAAAAAGGACCAATGGACACAGTCCCAGATTTTGGCCCACACAGTGAGCCCACCTACTCACTCCCCGCGGGCCACATGTTGTGCAGGCCTGCCGTAAGCTAACATATTTACATAAGGAGAGGAAAATCCAATGGATTCTCTGTTATGAAGTGATAAGAATTACAGTTAAGGAAAAATATTGCCTTTAGAGGACATCCAAGGGGGAAAATAATTATATAATTTTTAAATGGCATGCTCATCCTAAAAGGGGGTTTGGGGAGGAGTGGGGAAGCAGGAGGGAACAATTTCCAATGAACAACAACTCTGTCCAAGTATTCCTGTATACCTCTTATCCCCAGCTCAGACCTTCTGGAAGAAAGGGGTGAACCTCTGCCCTTCTAATGAGGCTTGTAGGTTTTTGACCACTGTGGTTCTGATGATTTTGACAATGGATTCACCTATTCTTGCTGACAGGTTGAGATTTTTTTTTTTTTAAAAAGAACTCAGTAATTTTGATAGGGACACTTCGTTGTAAAGAATGATTCGTCAGTACCTGAAATATATAGCTAATCTTAAAATGGACCGTTTTTCAGTGCATTTTCTTGGGGAGATACCATGGGTCTAGGCTTTTATCCTTTTTCTGAAATAGATGGCAAATGAAAATCTGAGACAGGGCTAAGGAATTTCCTTGAGCCAAGTATGTGAACATCACTGGTTACTTTTACCTTTTATTTTCCCCACTGGACTGCTGTTTTTACCCCTTGGTCAGGAAACCTAGAAACAAGTCTTCTAGTTCGCTATTATTCATGTGCAGTATCTCTATTTTAACTCATTTGCACTGTATCATCCAGTACAGCTGCTATGCTAAGAGTACATTATTTTACTCCAAGGTCCATTTATATTGGAGAGATCTCTCCCCATCTCAAGGTCTTCATTTGGATAATCAGTGAGTGACTTCTAAATCAAGTTTCCTTGTTAGTATCTTCTCCCCAAACATGTACTCACAATCCTCCATCTCTGGAAGCTTCTCAGCCAATGTTTTCATTTTTTTGGCATCAGTTGGCTTTAGCTTTTCAAAATTTGCAAAATAGCTGATGTCCCCTTGAATTATTTTCCCAGGGGCCCAAGTAACTCTTCTTTTTCTTTTGGCCTTAAAAAGGGGAGAGTACACAAATGAAGTCATGTTAGAACAATAACAGTCAAGTGAAGCATTAATAATAAAGGTAACTTTCCTTCACTTTACACCTCGTTGTTCCCATAACGGTATAAGCAGAAAACCAGAGGGGGGTGATTTTGGTGGTATTGCAGTTTTTCCAAAATTGAGGTTCAGCTGAACAGTTTGTTTTCCACAAAACTACTTCTGATTTAAGTTTTGCACCAGCTATCAAAGAACTTTACAGACAGACAATGGATTGAACCTCACAACAACCCTGTTACTTAAAAAATTATCCTCATTTCAGACTAAGTAATTTAGGAAGAGATTGTGTAATTCACCTATATTTGGATAAATTCTTATGACAAAGGCCGCCAAGCCAAGACTAGAACTCAACGCTCCTGAATCCCAGTCCTATGCTTTACTCACTAGACCACCTTGTGCATCTTATTATAACTAGTTTACTGCAAGGTCAGCTAAATAGCCTGACACTGTACTGAAGTGTCAACCAAAAGTCTAAAAAGATTAGTCATTTCCTAAGCTTTACAGAAAAGGACCACTTTTCATTATTTCACAGATCTAAGGAAAAATGCACAAAACACCTTCTCCAGTTATAGGTCAAGATTTTCCAGGTGTCCTGTGGGACCCTGAATAGTTACTCAGTCTTACTTTAACATCTTTCTGGGATGTAAACGAGGAGGAAGTGACAAGCATTTCAGTTAGATTGAGTATCCTATTTTCTTGTATTTTCTGAAGAGAGGATTTTTCTTCTAACAGCTGGGCTAGTTGGTCTTTCTCCATCGCATGGAGATGAGTCTTTGAAGAAACCTACCATTAAAAAAAAAGTGTCAGCTTTGTTGTTTCCTTCAAGTAACAACTATTTTATATAGATACATAACATTAGCATGTAAGCCCCGCATCCCTTTTAAAAACTCTAACTTGGAGCAGCTTTCCATATACTTTGTCAGTTTTCTTTTAAAAATTCAATATTTATGAGAGTTGAACAGAGAAACCCAGTGTTTCCTAGCAAAGAAGAGACGGTTACTCACCTTGTGCAGTAACTGAGGTTCTTTGAGATGTGTCCCCCTGTGGGTGCTCCACTTCAGGTGTCAGTGCGTCCCAGCACCGATCAGAGATTTATGGTAGCAGTGTCTGTGCAGGTCATGCGTGCGCAGTAGGTGTCTCGTGGTGCTGTTGGTGCCACGTCCAGTGCACGCATGACCCCAGTTCCTTCTCTACCACAGAGTCCCAACCGCGAACTCCAAAGTAGAGGGTAGGAAGGCAAGTAGTGGAGCACCCACAGGGACACACATCTTGAAGAACCTTAGTTACTGCCCAAGGTGAGTAACCTTCTCTTCTTCTTCAAATGCTGTCCCTGTGCTGCACTTTAGTTAACTGTAGAGCAGTGCCCATCAGAAGGCAGGAGGGACTTCGGGTTCGTTTGAGTAGAGTACGGTTAGGCCCACTATGACATCAGCCTTGGCGTCATGAGTAATTGCATAGTGCTCAGTAAATGTGTAGACGGAGGCCCAAGTGGCCACCTTACACGTCTCTAGTATTGGAACATTATGTAGGAACACTATCGAGGTTGAAATGGATAGTAGAATGTGGTTTGATGTGCGCAGGAGGGTTTGTGTTCCAAATACAATAGAAATTTGGAGGCACGTGGAGATCCATTTAGACAATCCGAGTGGATATTGTGTCTCCTTTCGAGTGCTCGGTAGTAGTGTTTAACTTGTTCTGAGCAGCCTTGTTCGTCATGATGGAATCATGTAGGAGCCACACTTATAGGTGGAGTATCTCTGGATTTGGGTGGAGAGTGCGACCGTTGTGCTGAGACAGCAGTTCCGGACAACGAGTGAGAGCTCGAGGGGCACATATCGCCATGTGCATCAGGTAAGGGTACCATGCTTGTCTGGGCCACATCAGGACTATGAGGATAACCTTGGCCCTGTCTGTTCGTATCTTGTGTATCACACGTGATATCAGTGGAATTGGTGGAAATGCATACATTAGTTGTGCATCCCATTTGATGAGAAAGGTGTCCCCCAGTGATCAGGGTCCCAGTCCTACTCTTGAGCAGAACATGGCGCATTTGTGGTTCGTTGGGGATGCAAACAAGTGGATGAGAAGAGCGCCCCACCAGCAGAAAATGGATCTCAAAACTCCCCCATTCATCCTCTTGGGAGAAGTACACGCTGAGCATGTCTGCCGTCACATTCTGACAGCCGGGCAGGTAGGAGGCTGAAATGTTTATGTTGTGTTGTATGAATCAGTTCCATTGCTTCGGTGCATAGAATCACAGAATATCAGGGTTAGAAGAGACCTTAGAAGATCATCTAGTCCAACCCCCTGCTCAAAGCAGGACCAATCTCCAATTTTTGCCCCAGATCCCTAAATGGCCCCCTCAAGGATTGAACTTACAACCCTGGGTTTAGCAGGCCAATGCTCAAACCACTGAGCTATCCCTCCCCCACCCATGCAGTTGACACTGCATAGCGAGTGTCAACAAGCGCCTCCTTGGCAGTTGATGTAAAACATGCATGCAACGTTGTCTGTCATAATGCGAATGGATTCGTTCTTTATATGAGGTAGGAAATGCCTGCAGGCATTGCAGACTGCACGTAGCTCTTAGATTGATGTGTAACTGAGTCTCTGCAGGAGACCATTTGCCTTGAACCTTCTGTTGATGCATATGGGCGCCCCATCCTATCAGCAAGGAATTTGTGGTGATCAGAATTGGTGGAGGTTCCTGTTGGAACAGGAGGCCCATACAAACATTTTCTGGTCTTGTCCACCAGTGTAGAGAGTCAAGGACACTGGGTGGTACTGTAAATTGTTTGTGCAGGTTGTGCTTGCTGGGTATGTATATAGTTCTTAACCAGCCCTGTAAGCAGCGCATACATAGTCTTGTATGTCGCACCACTAACGTTGTAGCTGCCATGTGTCCCATCAGTTGCAGGACAGTATGAGCAGGTATTTGAGGTCTGACTCATACTTCTGAGATAATGTTTGTCAGAGTTGTGAATCTGGTCAGGGGCAGGGATGCCTTGACTTCTATGGTGTCGAGATTTGCTCCAATGAAGTCCAGTTGTTGGACTGGGATTAGAGTGGATTTTTGTTCATTTATCTGTAGCCCCAGATCCCTGAATAGTGTGATAGTGGTTTGGACTGCGTCCATTGTTTCTTGTTGATTCGGTCCTTTGAGAAGGCAATCGTCCAGGTAAGGGAAGATCATTATTCCCTGTGTAAATATGCCGCAACTACCAGTAGGGTTTTGGAGAAAACTCTTGGAGCAGTAGATAAGCCGAATGGTAGTACTCTACTGGAAGTGTTCATTTCCTACTGTGAATTGCAGGTATTTTCTGTGATGAATGGTGATATAGAAATAAGCTTCGTTGAGGCTGAGGGCTGAAAATCAGTGCCCCTGTTGCAGAGCTGTAAGTATCGTGCCTAGTGTGACCATTCTGAACTTTTGGGAGCATATGAACTTGTTGAGCTTCCTGAGGTTCAAGATAAGTCTCCCTCCTTGATTCTTCTTCTGGGTCAAGAAATAATGGGAGTAAAATCCCTTCCCCTTGTATTATGAAGGCACTCGTTCCAGGGCTCCTTGTTGCAGAAGATGATCAACTTCTTGTTGTAACAGGTGCTTGTGAGAAGGGTCCCTGAAGAGGGATGGGGATAGGCTAGGTGGTTGGGATGGTATATCCTGAATGGATTATTTCTAAAACCCATTTGCCTGATGTTATTGAGGGCCAGATTTGATAGAATGGGCAAAGGCGATAACCAAAACACGGGAAAGGATTGGACATAGGCGCTGCCTGGTGAGGGAGGTCGTTCAAACCCCTCGACCAAATCTTCAGAATTGTGGTGCTCTCCGACGCTGTGAGCATTGCAGTTATTATCGTAAGGCCGTTGTTGCTGTAGATTGTTGGAGGAGTCTCTGGGTCTGATAAGGTTGGTACCTTCTTCTTTTTGCAGGTGGGGTATAAATTCCCAGAGAGTGTGCAGAGTGGCCCAAGTGTCCTTCACTGAGTGGAGCACCTCATCGGTTTTATTCAAAAACAACTTTTCGCGATCAAAAGGTAGGTCTTCTACTTTTGTTTGTAGTTCTTTAGGAATGCCCGAGGCCTGCAACCAGGATGCCTGGCACACCACTAAGGCTGTGGCTCTGGCTGCCGTGTCTGCGATGTCTAGGGACGCTTGGAGGGCTGTTCTGGTTATGAGTTAGATGGCCCTCATTTACAATGGCTTGAAATTGTGACTGTTTCTTCTCTGTGAATAAGTTACATTTCCCATAGTTCTAATCGTATTTTGCCAACAAGGTGGAATAGTTGGCGACTCTAAATTGTAACGTGCCTGTAGAATAAACTTTGCGCCCGAACAGGTCGAGCCTATCGTGTCAATCTAAACAGGGTTTGCTTGCTGCATTGGTTAGTGGCATCGACTACCAAGAATTTGGGAGGCAGATGGACAAAGAGGAAGTCTGCACCTTTTCTGGGGACATACTTTTTATCCAACCTTCTGCACGTTGGTGGAATTGAGGCCAGCGTCTGCCAGACTGTCTTCGCTGATTCCAAGATGGTATCATTGATGGGGAGAGTGATCTCGGAGGCAGATGACGGTTGTAATATTTGTACCAGCTTGTGCTGGTTCATCCGCACTTCCCCCAAAAGGGATGTCCTGGCTTTGGGCAACCCATTTAAACAGTTCCTGGAACTGTTTGAAATCATCTACCGAAGTAGGCAGCAGTGGCATAACTGCCTCACCTGGGGAGGAGGAAGAATTGTGTGCAGGAGACATAGTCTCCTGGTCTGTGCCCGTTTCCATTTAACCCCCAACTTCCTGAGCCTCCGCGGGCTGTGAGGTGGGAGATGCTGGGTTGGACCGTAGTTTGCCTCTATGAGCCATGGGTGGCCTGGAGCGTGGACCCTGGCAAGTTGTCCAGGGTTCCCAATGTGCCCATTGCATGGGGAAGGTCATTGGCAGGTACATCCACGGCGGCGTGCACCATAGTTGAGCCATCTGGTTGTAATGGTATCTCAGCCCCATATGACTCCAAGGTGGTTGGCATTCTTTCGGTGAGGAATGGTGCAATGAGAGAGTGCCTTGTTTCTGCACCTCATCATCGTCTTCACTAGACAAGTGCCATTGCCCGAGAGCTGCTGGGATCACCTCCATAGCCCCTGGGGAGCTGCGGTACTGAGTTTTGCGGAGTGCAGTGCCGACCATATCATCAAGTCTCTCTGGTGCAGCAGAGACTGTCAGTGCTGCAGGGCCCGCTCTCATCCATGCCAGTGTCGATGCCAACCGATGCTGCATCTGTTCGGTTAGTGCGGTTGTTGCTGATTTGGTTTTCTTCACCGGAGCTGCCAGTGCTGATGGTGCCGTGGGCCTGAGGAGACACTTGGTGCAGAGCCCCTTCTGGGTGAACTCGGTGCCATGGAGGAGGCATGTCTTTGTCTGTGCCTTAACTCTGTCTCCTTCGCTCGGGCCTCAGCGGTGTCGGAGGTACCCAGAGCATCATAGGTGCTCACCTGAGCATATGTTGGCAATAGGGGTAGTGACCTGGCAGGAAATCACCATTGTTTTTGCAGTGCTCTCTGCAGAGACGTCTGAGCCTTCTTCCTCAGTCTTTTGCAGGGTACGTCTCCATTTTCTGTTGGAGGAGTGCCAGGAGAGGCAGTCTGCGTGTCCGATTCAGGTTAGAGGGATTTCTCCATCAAAATCATTTTTAGCCTGAGATCCCAGTCACGTCGGGCTCTGGCTTTCAAATTGCTGCACTGGGTGCATTTTGGGGGGATATGCACCTCACCCAGACATTGTACACATGAGTACCCGTCCAAAATGGGCATTGTTCCGCGGCAGGAACTGCAGCGCTTGAAGCTTGGGGAGCCAGGCATCTTAATGGTTAACTGTCCCCAGCGGAGAGGGTAACTAAAAAATTTTTTTAAAAAAAAAAAATAAAATTAAACGTTAAGTTTAGCTATTTAAACTAGAGTTGTCGATTAATCGCCGTTAACTCATGCGATTAACTCAGAAAAATTAATCACCATTAATTGCAGTTTTAATCACACTGTTAAACATTACCAATTGAAATTTATTAAATATTTTTGATGTTTTTCTACATTTTCATATATATTGTATTCTGTGTTGTAACTGAAATCAGTATATATTATTTTTTATTACAAATATTTACACTTAAAACAAAAGTATGTAAAACTTCAGAGCCGACAAGTTCACTCAGTCCTACTTCTTGTTCAGCTAATCATTAAGACACAAAAGTTTGTTTACATTTACAGGAGATAATGCTGTCCTCTTCTTATTCACAATGTCACCAGAAAAAGTGAGAACAGGCATTTGCATGGCACTTCTGTAGCTGGCATTGCAAGATATGCTATTTGCAAGATAACATTCGTATGCCCCTTCATACTTTAGCACATCTGGCACACAAATATCATGCAGCGTTGGCTACAAGAGTTCCATGAGAACACCCGATCTCACTTTCAGGTGACATTGTAAACAAGAAGCGGGCAGCATTATCTCCTGCGAATGTAAACAAACGTGTTTGTCTGCGCGATTGACTGAACAAGAAGTAGGACTGAGTGGACTTGCAGGCTCTAAAATTTTACATTGTTTTATTTTTGAGTGCAGTTTTTTGTACATAATTCTACATTTGTAAGTTCAACTTTCGTGATAAAGAGATTGCACTACAGTACTTGTATTAGGTGAATTGAAAATACAATTTCTTTTGTTTTTTTACAATGCAAATACTTGTAATCCAAAATAAAGTGAGCATTGTACACTTTATATTTCATGTTGTAATTGAAATCAATATATTTGAAAATGTAGAAAACATCCAAAAATATTTAAATAAATGGTATTCTATTATTAAACAGTGCGATTAATTTTTTTAATCGTGCGGTTAATCGCGATTAAAGTGGAGCACCCACAGGGACAGCACTCAAAGAAGAAACACAAATTTCCCCAAATGCTAGACATATGACATTCAATACAAGAATTTAAGCTAGATGTTTCTTAAAGACATACCCATGATTAAAAAGGCCGATATCCAGAGAGACGTTTCAGATCACTCCAGCTCCATAAGAATAAGCGTGTACAGTTTCAAGTGGCATTTCAGGAGAATTCTTCTCTGAGAACTAGTGTCATGGCACTACCATGACTGCTCTAAATACCACAGCCATGCAGAAAAATAGGACCGTTTCCTCAAACTTTAGAATAAAAAGTAATTGACCATCTCAGCAGAGAGCGGGCAAGACTTTTGTACGCTTTTGCAGGTCTATGGGTAGGGATTTAAAATGTGGGTCTCTTAAAACAGAGGACATAGATAGATTTAGGTAGGAAGTTTCCTACATGACCACAGACTTCTGTTTTCCCCTAAAAATTCTGCATAGATTTTATTGGCTTTGAGGCATAGCATGTTATTATTCCATATATAGTTTTAATGCTTTGATTTACATTTTGGATCTTAAAGTAACTAATGATTCTTTAAGATAGCTATGCAAAAAGTAGTGTCTTTATTTTAAAAAGGAAGTACCAGGGTGAAGCTAAATATTGTGCTCGTTCTCAGTCTCTCAAGGCGTATTCAGGATCTGAGAGCAAACTTCCATTCTATATGGCTTTTCAGGGTAGAAGACTGGAACAAGGCCTTCTGATAAGATCTGAATCCTTAAGAGTGACACTATCAACTTGAAATATAGTCATTATAAACAGTTTCAGGTACTACAACTATATCTGAGTTTTCCTATAAAAGACAGTCCTCATGTCTTATATTATGTGTACAAAACAGAATGGGAATTGACTGATTGACTGTATAGCAGAAACACTGTAAGAGTAAAGCCGGTTGAAGAAAGTTTGCTGTAGCCTCAATTTGTCAAGGGAATGTCTATTCTGCGTTCTCGTATCAGGAAATCCATCAGCCAGAGATTATGGGGTTGCATTAGCAGATTTGCTGTGTATGAGAAGTGATGATATTGTTTAGAAATTTTCCTGTGTTTTTAGTGTATGTCATGTATAGTCAGGAGACATGGAACCAAGTGCACCGGAGAAGTGGGGGTGGCGGCGGCAGCATGAATGTCTGAAAATTTTCGATCGCCGTTACAGTAATCTTGGGAGTTTTTATAATAGTAGGTTATGAAATTCTAGGTTAGTGATTCTTCAAGTGCAAAAGGAAGGTAATTCTTTGATTGCCTCTAGAAATGTGGTAGCTAAATGAGAAAAAACAAACTAGAAGTGGGATCTGCATGCCTATATCCCAACACCTATGAGCACATAAGATCTTGTTAGGTTAACTGCCCTGAATCTGTGAAGTTTCACATATGGATCTATGGAAGTAATGACATACCCATAGCCACCATGATCTGTGTTGTTATACCATGTTAACCTCACACACTTCAGCTTGTTCTGTGTGAAGTGAGATATGGTCCAAAGTACTTTAAATGCAAGTGCAGTTTATCTTCAAGTGAAGTTGCCTTTTATTTGGCAGTTCTTTGGCCTTTCTATATTAAATGCTATATGATTAGCTTAATGTGTTGTGACATACTTCTTCCAGCTGCCTTTTCAAGTCCACTATTTCCTTGCGATATCTTTTCAGGAGGGCATCATCATCCAGGACTTCGTTGACTTTTGGAGTATTCCTCATTCTTTTGGCTGTACTGCCAAACTGAAAGAATGACCATACAAGACAGTGAAGCTTCCCATTAGCAGAAGTTATAGAATAAGTAAATAAATCTTTATAGTTTTCTATCAGAGTGAAGAGTCATAACAGGATGACTAGAAGGCAAAATGAATATTTACTATTTGAGAAGCAAGCGCCATGTAGTTAAGGCTGCAATTCAACATTACACCTTATTATTTTCACTTACTCCTAACTTGTTCTTTTATGGGGGGGGGGGGGGGGAGGGGGAGAAGGGGGGAGAAAGAGGTGTGGAGGGGAAATGTGTGTGTAGAAAGGAAGGAACAGGGCTGAAAGCTTCCATTGCTTGGTATCAGCCCAAAGATGAAACAACGAGGTTATCCAGCCAAATTTGATTTTGGTGAGCACAAGGAAATACAACAAACCCAACCCTACAGATGAGTAAAAATGACTAGTCCCATTAACTTCACTGGGACAACTCATTCAAGTAAGGACGTAGGTTCAGACCTAAAGCACTTTTCCAATTAAAAATAAATTTAAAAAAAAAGAAAAAAAGCCAACACATTTTGCACTTAGCTCAGAGTGCCTGACCTTAAGTTTGAACTTCACATATTATGAATCCTAAAGCAGTTGTTCGTTAAATTCAGCTCTCTTTGATTAACTTTTGTACATGCGCAGCAAGAAGTTCACATTTGGTTTAATTCTGGTTTTCCTATCTCACTACAGAACTACGTAGTTATTTTCTGCTACTCTGTAGTCCCAACCTCCAAATGTGCCTTAATTTTGGAAAAAGTCAGATTGCATGGGGGAGGGAAAAAAAAAAAAGCCTAAATTTAAACCCCCCCAAAATCAGAAGTGAAAATTATTCCAGTAGCAATGTTAAAAGGGACACCAATAATTTGAAGCTGCCAGCATTTCTCTCTTTTTTACATTGTTGACTAGATTTCATATATTGGGCCTGGTCCCTTATCTGTTTGTGGCTTTACATCACATGACTTTTCTAGGAATGGGATCTGTCACCATATGACAGGTCTACACAAACAGGGGCAGAGGGGGAAATTACTTTACAGGCAACCTTAACTCTGGCATTTCCTAACTCTTGAGTGTTTGGCTTTGCAATCTTAATGTTTGGTAGCATAATGTGTGATTATACACACAAAATTATGACTGCATGCCAGTAACAATGAAGTCTCTGAAAAGGGGAATTTAGGAGAAAGTGGAAACTGTACAGATTATACAAATGGAGGAAACAAGGAGAAATGGAAAAATCTGCCTGTCAGAAGCAGCAAATTCCATACAAACACATGTCAGAAGGTGCCTGGGTAAAGGCTCAAAGTATCAAACAGTGCACTTCAATGGCTCTCAAGTCCACAGGTGGCCTCAAGAAAGATCAAGTAATCAATTTTGTTAATGTATGGAAGCTGAGAAACTTGTGTTTCTGACCTAGTTAGCTACAACATATTAAATGAACGGAAAAAATAAAGGAACGGAATAATTTTACCTGAAGGGTGCTAAGAGTTTCATCAAATGAAACTGGCGTAATTGTGCAAATGATAACTGTCTTAGCATTTCCTCCCAAGGAGTTCTGGAGAATTCGTGTCAACTTGCTGTCTCTATAATTTATGAAACTGTTGTGGCAGGGAAGAGAAAACACCAAACAAACCATGAAGCAAAGATTAGTGTTCTTGTACTGGTGAATATAATGATATTAGTTGCAAAAAGTAACAGATTGACCTAACAACATCTGGAATGAAGTAGCCGTTCTCTTCATGTTATATGTGTCTGATGTAAGGAAATAAGGACAAATCTATATTAAGAATGCGAATGGATTTCAAGGCTTGCTAACTAGTCAACTCTGTAGAGAGTTACAACTACTCATTTCTAGAAGAGATGCTACAAATGCTTACCCAGATGGGTCGTCACAGAGTTTCTTGATTACTTGACCCAAGATGAACAGACTCCTGTTTATGTTACATCCTTCTTTGAGTCGAAGACCTAGATATTACATAGAAACACTTCGCTTTTTTTCCACAAAAGTCCACTTTTATGCTACATAATAGTCAGAGTAAATGTTCAGAGAAGCTTAAGAAGTCTTAGGTACCTAGGAATTGACATACCAGATCAGACTAGCTGTCCATTTAGTTCAGTATTCTGTCTGACAGCAGCCAGTACTAGCTGTTTTAGGAGTATATAAAAAAAACAAAAACACACCCCACAAAAACACCCCGCCCCATAAAACAACAAAAATACCCACAACAAGCAACCAACTAACCTACCACACCCCACCCAGCTTCCTGATTGGACAATTAAGGAATGAGCTTCTCATAGGAGGAAACATTTCTTTGTGACCCTAGTCAGTGGTTGGCTGATGCCCTTAGGGTTTGTATCCATGCTAAAATTTGAATCCCGCCTAATCAAACTGTGAATACTCTCATTAGGCATAATCTTAGTGAGCTTTTGGTTGTAGTGATATAACTAACCTGTGGGGTTTATGTTATGGAAAAACTAAACAACCCCAATCTATTTGCTCTTCAGCCCTTCATATAAGAGTTCCTTCATGCCTCTAATAATTTGTTATGTACCGCTGAATCCTTTAATTTCTCTAACATTCAACTGGCCAGCTAAGATTGCACCCAATATTCCAGGGAAATGTGTACTATGTTAGTTATTGCACTGTAACAATTATAATAGTCTTTATACCATTCTTAAGCTTTATAAAGATTTTAGTTTAACTGCAACTTCATAGTGAGCAGAGTTTTACACTGAATTGTCTACAACGTGCTTGGCTTCTTTTTCCTGAATGGTTCTATTTAAAACTTAGAACCCAGCACTTGGTAGACAGATAATTTCTTCTGTGGTATACCTCCCGATTGTTAGAATGTTAGCCAGCATTTAAATACTAGGTAGATGGGCACTATAGCAAACTCCATTACAGATTTAGTAGTAGTTACCTACTCAGGGGCGGTGAGTTATATGGGCCCGTGGTGCCTGGGCTCCACCAATGTTCAGGGCCTGGTCTCTCCCCCGGCCCCACCTGCCGCCTCCCCCAGAGCGTCCCCTGGCACCACCTGCTACCCTCCGAGCATCCCCTGGCCCCACCTGCTACCCCTGCATGCCACCGCCACAGCATCCCTGCCTGCCCTGGGCAACAGGTGACTGCCCCTTGCAGCTCTGCGCTGCACTCTCTTGCCGGCTGCTGCCGGCTACAAGGGAGCGGCACCAAGGGCAGGCTGAGGCGGCTGCTGCGCCTACGGAGGGAGGAAGCACATTGCAGCCACACACACACACACACACACACACACACACACACAAACACCCCTCCCCGCAGCAGGCAACTCCGAGCCCGGGGGGCGAGACGGGGGAAGCACTTATCCTGGCTGGACCTCCTGAGCAGCAGCCTGGGAGGGTCATAACCCAGTACCCAAACCCCCTCCCACACTCCTTCCTGCACCCCAACCCTCTGTCCCAGCCCAGAGCCCACATCCAGCAGCCAAACTCCTTCCCAGAGCCCACACCTACTTTCTCCCAGAGCCTGCACCCAAACCCCCTCCTGTACCCAAACTCCCTCCCAGAGCCTTAGGGGGGTGGGGGTGTGTTGGAGGAGCGGGGGGACATGACGACGATACCTGGACCCATTCTGGGGACCACCACAAATTATACAAACCTGCCGCCCCTGTACCTACCTTCTGATCCTGTTTGTCTAGCTCTTTCACTGCCTGCCAGATCTACCAAGTTCTGCAAATTCATTAAAGATTTAATGAGGCACAGTTTGCAGATAAGTCAGTTTTAAATGCTCTCAAAGCTAAATCTATGCTAAGAATTTCAATTCAAGTTCAGTTAAGCCTTTGACATTCCTATAGTAATATACCAACTACACAGTGAGGCCACTATTTTTGTAAGTTGCATGGGGAAAATGGCTTTAAAATATCAATGTAGACCCCATTACCAATATTGCGATCAATGTTAGTGAACTTGCATTGCAACTTTTAAAGTATGTACTCTTCAATATACATATAAATTCCCATTAAACACAAGTTTGTCTCACAAGCAGTCATCTCCTCTTCACCCTGAATAACAGAACTGCATAAACCATCTGTCAGGTCTTCCGTTTCCATTAATACATAAGTATTACCTTCATTCTCCTCTGAATTGAGCCTACATCAACTGGTCATCACCCCCCACCCAATCTAAGAGGTCAGTGGAAGAAGTCAAGTACCAAAATACCAATGTTTGCTCATAATCCCTTATACGTGTATGTGGTGCAACTGGTAGGTAACAGGGATGAGCTTGCAGCATCATTTGGTGGTGACTTGGTTGATACCTAGCAACCAGCCATCATCACCTTTATAGGCCTCCACTTTCAGGAGAGAGTTAAAAAACTGAGGATATACTTCACTGAACTCCACCAAGAGTACAAACCAGCCACAATAATCATCACATATCAAAGGCTGCTGACAGACCCAGTGCTTTGAAGGAAAGAGGCTATCACCTGAAGATAACCCACTATTGATCAGACTAGTCTGATCAAGATGCAAATAGTCAAAGTCGTCTGATACTGGAGAAATGAAAGATGACTAGTGACTACCCTCCCTGTTAACCAGTTCACCAGAAAGTAGAGAGCAGGCAGTAGTTTATCAAGATGTTAGAGAGGTTTTAAATAGGAATTGCACACAGAATCTAGTTCTGAGTCCCAAATACAGACCAATAGACCAAATATACATTCCCTCCTTTGGATCCCTGCCATACTGCTAATATCAATACATCAAACAAAGGGGAAAAGGGATCACAGCCAGCAGCTATTGAATCGGTCAGCAAGAGTGGCTGCAAGCCACCATTATATTCCTCTAGTCCTGAGCCACCTGGCTCCTGAAAGCTGCTCTATCTTACAACAGCTGACAGAGGTTGTTATGAAGAATTGGCAACTGTGGTGTTCAACCAGATTTCCCCTACGTCATATCCCTTTCTGTCCCAGCAGCCAGAAGGGGTTATGTAGGAGTTCTAAGCCCCTTAGGGGATTTCCCCCCCGGCTAGGAAAATCCCAAGTAGTGGGTAAACTACCTTCAGGAATACTTTGCATCACAGCCTCTGTCTGCACAATATCTAGGAGACTTGTAAGACTATAAAACAATATATATGTAAAACAGTACAATATTTCTCCTTCACCCAAGTTTTTCCATTCAGAGCATTTCATTCTCAATATGATAGGAGAGAATCTCAGATTTTAAGATTTCATTTTAGTGGTGTCCAATATTTTAGCTGTTTTAAAATTGTAAGTTTCCACATTAATGCCTACCTAGTACCTGACAACCTTTTTCAAACATAACTTACCAGATGAGATACCATTACTGCTCCATCACAGTTCGTGTTGGCAGGGTCATTTTCCCTACTTTCTATAATCTAAAAGAAGAAAGCCTCATAAGATTATTGCACATCTTTTCAGTTATTACGTAACAAAAAACCACCCGATTATACAGACACCTACCATTCTGAAAATGGTGTGAGAACGGCTGCTGTGTTCATTCATTTTTGTTTCTCCATAGTGTCGATTTTCTGTCAAAATAAAGTCATAGTGTGTTATCCAAACCCATATGATCCAGACAATATTAAGATTGCAAGCAAAAGTAGTCTAACTGAGAAACTAAAATAATAGCTTTTATGAGATTGTAGTTTTAGCCAGGTATTAAATTTAGAAGAGTGGTCATGTGTTTTAAAGTTGCATCAACAATGGAGAGGCTAATCATCCTACTTTCTCCTTTTCTGAGCCATTCCATGACTTGCTCTGGATTAACAACCACCTCTTCGATCAGATCTTCCACGTAGATGTTTCTCTGCAAGAGAAACAGAATTAAAGACAAATTTCACCCAACTCTAAAATAAATGAGAAATAGATGTGCGTACTGTATTATGCGCTGGTTTCAGTTCAATTTATTAATAAAAGCCACACAGCAGTCTGAAGGAAGACAAATTTGTCTTCCAAACACACAGGAAATAAAGTCAGAACACTGCCAATGCAAATTTTTATGCCTACATATCTCAACTGTAACTTTAAGGAGACAATGTCAAACATTTGAGATTCAAAACTAGGACGTATTTTAAAATTTAGATGATTTGGCAGGGAAAGGTCCTCTGGCTTTTAGATCTTTCAAGGGAATTCGTACTTTTCAGGGGTTTAAGAAATAAAAATTTCAAAGGCACTATTCATGGAGGATCTACATTTTGTGCCCCATTTAGAAGACACCCCCCCCACCCCAAAAGCTCCCACACTGCTCAAGATTATATATTTTGTTTAAGAGACTAAATAAATTCCAATGCTTAGGGAAGAGAAAACAACAAGACTGATTACAGTAGTTCTAGGCACAACATGAAGCTTGCTTGCTTCTAACTTGCACTCTTCAAAAGGGATTTTGTATATGCATACTCATGGGATGTGCCAGAAAGTGCAGCTCAGATGGAAGAACCTTCTAGCAGTGCCAGTTACTGTAATCACATACCCATCCTACTTTTCCCTCAGCCATCCAAGCGCAAATATCAAAGGGGGCATAGCACTATATGCCATCTCAGTTCCTTCCACCACCTCTTCAAAATCATGAGCTCAAAAGAACCCGAGGAAAAGGAGGTGAGTGAGGCATGTGAATAGGCAGAGGCTATCTTGGACTCTGCTATAAGTAAGTAATTTTCATTTCTTCTTTCAGAGTCTTCTGCATATTCAGCACTCATGGGTCAGATTGGCAAGCAATACCTCATCAGCTGAGGGTAGAACTCAGGGTCCTACTTGAATAAGGGTTGAAATACTGCCCTATCAAATGGGGCATTTGTTCTGGACCCTAGGTTCTAAAGCATTGTGTTTTGTAAGTATATACACAGAGCTCAAAGGGGCAGTCCTACAGGTTTCCGTGAATGGAACATGTTTAAAGCATGCAAGGGAGAGATATTGCTGTAGTAGAATATGATTTAATCATAGCAAGGACCAAAATGACATCTAGTTTATACCTTTCTTGTATACATTGTCTGCCTATCACTTCACAACCATTACCTTAGGTGGATTAAACAATCATAAAGGTGATCCTAAAAAAGATGGGGGACCTGTGAAATTCCTTAGCCCTGTTTAGATAGTACACTAGAGCCCTCTTAGGACTTCCCTATAAGGAGACTGTGTGTGGCCAGCAGATGCATAAATTGACAGTGCTCTAGCCTGCTGCCCACTAATTAGCCATAAAGACCCTGCTCTGTACACAAGTTCTGTAGTGTGCATTGACATACTGCCGTTACAGCAGGGTAAAAGCACACTCTAGGATTTTTAGACAGTGGACAGGAGCAAGGTCATCATGGCCAGTTAGTGTGTAGCAGGCTAGAGTGCTGTTGATTTATGCACCAGCTCGCCACACAGTCTCTGTATAAGCAAATCCTAGTGTTGAGAGCATGTAACTTTCATTCACCCTTATTAATATGTGATCGAGGGAAGATAACTGGCAAATTTATAGTTTGGTTAACATGGAAAAACACAAAAACAAAAACCCACAACCCTAAAACAATACTACTTTGGTTAAGACTCCAGGGTTAGGGTGAAAAACTCCACCTTTTGTCTTTGTGAAAGAGTGAACGAAAATCCGCCATTAGGGCATGTGACTCAATCACGCCTCTGGTTGATGTTATGGCAATTAAGAAAGCAGTTTTAATTAGGGCTTTCAAGCAATTAAAAAAATGAATCACGATTAATCGTGCTGTTAAGCAATAATAGAATACCATTTCTTTAAATATTTGTGGATATTTTCTACATTTTCAAATATATTGATTTCAATTACAACACAGAATTGAAAGTATACAGTACTCACTTCATATTTATTTTTATTACAAAAATTTGTACTGCAAAAACAAAAGAAATAGTATTTCAATTTACCTAATACAAGTACTCTAATTCAATTTCTGACAGGAAAATTAAACTTAGTTGTAGAATTATATACAAAAAAATAACTGCACTCAAAAATAAAACAATATAAAAACTTGAGCTTACAAGTCCATTCAGTCCTACTTCTTGTTCAGCCAATCGCTCAGACAAACAAATTTGTTTACATTTGCAGGAGATAATGCTGCCTGCTTCTTGTTCACAATGCTATCTGAAAGTGAGAACAGCTGTTCACAGGGCACTGTTGTAGCCTGCGTTGTAAGATATTTACGTGCCATTGTGCTAAAAATTCATATAACCCTTCATGCTTCGACCACCATTCCAGAGGACATGCTTCCATGCTGATGATGGGTTCTACTAAATAACAATCCAAAGCAGTGTGGACCAACACAGTAATTTTCATCATCTGAGTCAGATGCCACCAGCAGAAGGTGGATTTTCTTTTTTGGGGGTTCGGGTTCTGTAGTTTCCACATCAGAGTTGCTCTTTTAAGACTTCTGAAAGCATGTTTCATATTTCGTCCCTCTCAGTTTGTGGAAGGGACTTCAGATTCTTAAACCTTGGGTCGTGTGCTGTTGCTATCTTTAGAAATCTCACACGGGTAGCTTTGCATTCTGTCAAATCTGCAGTGAAAGTATTCTTACAACAAACATGTGCTAGGTCATCATCCGAGACTGCTGTAACATGAAATATATGGCAGAACGTGGGTAAAACACAGAGCAGGAGACATTGAACTCTTTGGTGGCAGCGGCAGCGGGGAGGGGGCGGGGGGGGGGGGGGGAGAACTGTGTCACAAATGTAATTAATGTGTTATTTTATTAACGAGCATTTGTGTATGGAAGCATGTCCTTGGGAATGGTGTCTGAAACATGAAGGGGCATATGAATGTTTAGCATATCTGGCACATAAAAACCTTGCGACTTCAGCTACAAAAGTGCCATGCAAATGTCTATACAATGTGACATTGTAAATAAGATCTGGGCAGCATTATCTCCTCTAAATATAAACAAACTTCTTTGTCTTAGCGACTGGCCGAACAAGAAATAGGACTGAGTGGACCTGTAGGCTCTAAAGTTTTACATGGTTGAGTGCAGTTATGTAACAAAAAAACCACAACTACATTTGTAAGTTGCACTTTCACGACAAAGAGATTGGACTACAGTACTTATATGAGGTGAATTGAAAAATACTATTTCTGTTGTTCATCATTTTTACAGTGAAAATATTTGAATTAAATATAAAGTGAGCAGTATGCACTTTGTATTCCATGTTGTAATTGATGTCAATATATTTGAAAATGTAGAAAAACATCCACAAATACTCAAATTTCAATTGTTATTCTATTGTTTAACAGTGTGATTAAACCTGCGATTCATTGTGATTTTTAAAAAATTAATCAATCACGTGCGTTAATGGAGTTAAAAAACTGAGTTAAAATGAGAGAGCTCATCCAATCTTCCACTTCTTGGGAGTAGAAAAGGGTAATTTGCAGGAGCTTTCCTCTTTAGCTAGGAAGGATCATGGTTCCTGTATGTGACCTGACTGCAAATCTACACAGCGAACTTCCACTATCACAGTAATGATGCTGGAAACAAACAACCAAACCAACCTGTAGCCACACCCGGACCCCCCTCCCCGCACTGATCTCCAACCAGCTGCACCTGGACCCTCACCCTATCAAGCCCCACTCCTCCCAGCACCCGGACCCCCGCACTGAGTTCCCTTCCCCACCTGAGACCCAACCACTTTCACCTGGATCCCCTGCAGAGTCTCACTGCCCCTTCACCCAGAATTATCCTTTGTGCGTCGAGATCTCCCACTGAGCCGCCCGCACCCAGATTGCCCCCCAACCTCTCATCCCACACCTGGATCCCCCCCCACATTAAGCCCCTCCACGTTTGGATTGTGCTGGGATGAGCCTGCCTACCCAAACCTGGTGCAGAGGGACAGGGCCCCAGGGAGTTTCTGAGGCAGGACCAGCCCTCATACTGTGTCAGGAACAGGTGCATCCTCACTGCCGCGTCTCTGTACAGCGGGAGTGAGGGCCTTCAGGTGCTCTCCAACCTCAATGCAACCAGTGGCCTATGCTCCCCATTGCCACGCTGGAGCCACATTTATTTATTGACAAATAAAATTTGCAGAAATTTAAAATAGTTTACGCAGAATTTAATTTTTTGGTGCAGAATTCCCTCAAGAGTATTCAAAACCAGGTCTTTTCACCTTTGGCTCGGCCATTAAACTGGAAGCCAGAATGAAGACTAACTTCTCAAGTATCTCATAAAAGGCACTAAGGCCTTGGCTACACTCACGAGTTACAGCGCAATAAAACTGCCTGCAGCGCTGTAACTCACTAACTGGCTACACTCGCAAGGCACGTGCAGCACTGCATCTCCTCAGGTACAGCGCTGCATGTACTCCACCTCCCCGAGAGGAATAACATTTGTTGCGCTGCTGCTGGTGCGCTGCGGCTACAGTGTGGTCACCCAATGCGCTGTTATTGGCCTCCAGAAGTATTCGGAAGTATCCCACAACGCCTGTTCTAGCCACTCTGGTCATCAATTAGTACTCTACTGCCCTGGCCTCAGGTGACCACTCCGACCCTTTAAACTCCTTTGGAATTTTAAATATCCCCTTCCTGTTTGCTCAGCCAGGCGTGGAGTGCTCTCAGCGCATCTTTCCAGGTAACCATGCCTCCACGTGCCAGACGAGCCCCAGTATGGAGCAATGGCGAGCTGCTGGACCTCATCGCTGTTTGGGGGGGAGGAAGCTGTCCAGTCCCAGCTGCGATCCAGCCGGAGGAATTTCGATACTTTCGACCAGATATCAAGGGCCATGATTGAAAGGGGCCATGACCGGGATGCAATGCAGTGCAGGATAAAAGTAAAGGACCTGCGGAGTGTGTACCGCAAAGCCCGCGAGGCAAACAACCGCTCTGGTGCTCCCCCCAAAACCTGCCGATTCTACAAAGAGCTGGATGCAATACTTGGGGGTGACCCCACTACTGTTCCGAGCACCACCGTGGACACGGGAGAGCGGGAGGAGCAGGAGGAGGGAGAGGAGGGGGTTGAAGAAAACAGAAGCGAGGGTGCTGTGGCTGGGGGAGACACCCCTGACTCCCTGGGTGCATGCAGCCAGGAACTCTTCTCGAGCCAGGAGGAAGGGAGCCAGTCGCAGCAGCTGGTACGCGCTGGGAGAGAAAGAGAAGAACAGGTTCGCGGTAAGCAGCTTTTATTTTCGGGAAGGAGTTTTTTCGGTGTGGGGTCCTTGGGCGAGGAGGGTTTGGGCTGCATGCATGCCTAGATGCGGAAGAGCGCATTGATGTGGTCTATCACATCGGAGAAATCGGCCACTGTAATCTCTTCGAAAGTCTCAGCCAGGACGTGGGCAATGTGCTTGCACAGGTTCATTGGCAGAGCTGCCGTGGTCCTTGTCCCATTCAGGGTAACGTGTCCGCGCCACTGTGCCGCGAGGGGCGGGGGGGGGACCATTGCTGCACACAGGCAAGCTGCATATGGGACAGGGCGGAAGCCGCATTGCAGTAGAAGACCCTCCCTTGCTTCCCCGGACACCCTCAGCAGCGAGATATCTTCCAGGACGAACTCCTGTGGAAAATGTGGGGATAGTGTTCAGTGTAGGTTCCCCCTGCAGCTGTTGGCTCTCCCCAAGGCACAGAAACCCGTCGGACAGTACATCCGTGAAACAATCAGTCCCCCTTTACCCTGTGTTTACTCACCATTTTGGGGCTCCCGGGGGTTCTGTGCGCTCTGTTTGGGACGGGAAAATTGTGCTGTTTTGGAGACTGTGTGCGCCCTCCTTAAGTGTGGGGGAATCATTGCTCTGTCTGGCATAAAACAATGATGCCTCTGTTAAATGTTGCATTTTGCCTTCCAGATGCAACCTTGAGATCTCCGCCATCCTTCTTATCACCGGCTGAGAGACTCCAAAGGCTCAGGAAGAGGCCCAGAAGAACGAAAGAAGACATGCTGCAGGAAGTTATGAAACAGTCTCTTAAAGAGAATCAAAAGGCTCGGGAGTGGAGGGAGAGTGAAAGCAGGCTCCGCCAGGAAAACGCAGCGCACCGGCGGCAAAGCATGCAGCTCCGGCACAAAAGCACAAAGGAACTGATTAGCATCATGGCGCGCCAAGCGGACTCTATCCAGGCGCTCGTCGCCATGCAGGCGGAGCAGTACCGCACCTGCCCCCCCCCCCCCCTGCAGCCAATGTCCCAAAACACTTGTGCCCCCATGTCACCACCTGCCCACTTCACCCAACATACAGGTTCTTATCGCCCACACCAGATGCCCCCAACACCTGTAGCTTCACCAGACAGCCCTGGAAACTATGACCCTTACCCACTGCACTCAACTCCCATCCTGAATTATAGACATCCTGAGGTCCAGCACTCACTGCACAGCACTCCAGACAGGAAGCCCGAGTATGAAAGCAGGACATACCATACCCTGTGATTGAACCCTTCCCCACACCACCCACCACCCCCTTGCCCTTTCTGTCTCACAAGCAGTTGTGTTTCTTTTTAATACATGTATTTTCTCTGTAATAAACGGATTCTTTAGATGTGCAAACAGTCTTTATTATTGCATAAGGAAAAAAGATACCTTAGCCCAGGAAAGAAACAGGCAATGCAAGTGAGCTGAGCAAACACAAATCAGCTTAGCAAAGACAGATAACTGATAACATTGGAACCACTTCACTTCAGGGTCGTGCAGGGCAGCACACGTTACTGGTGGTTATCAGCCTCAAATTTCTCCCTCAAGGCATCCCTAATCCTTGCAGCCCCACGCTGGGCCCCTGTAATAGCCCTGCTCTCTGGCTGTGCAAATTCAGCCTCCAGGTGTTGAACCTTTGAGGTCCATGCCTGAGTGAACATTTCACCCTTCCCTTCACAAATATTATGGAGGGTACAGCACGCGGATATAACCGCGGGGATGCTGTGTTCAGCCAAGTCCAGCTTCCCATATAGAGATCGCCGGCGGCCCTTCAAACGGCCAAAAGCACACTCCACGGTCATTCTGCACCGGCTCAGCCTGTAATTGAACCATTCCTTGCTGGTGTCAAGGCTCCCTGTGTAGGGTTTCATGAGCCATGGCATTAAAGGGTACGCGGGGTCTCCAAGGATCACAGTGGGCATTTCAATTTCCCAGACTGCATCTTCCGGAACAGGGCAGTGTTCCGAAAGATGCGTGCATCATGCACCTTTCCGGGCCAGCCTGCGTTGATGTCAATGAAACGCCCACGGTTCTCCAGGCGCTTGTGGATCACCATGGAGAAATACCCCTTCCGATTAATGTACTCAGATGCTAGGTGGGGTGGTGCCAGATTAGGAATATGCGTCCCATCTATAGCCCCTCCGCAGTTAGGGAAACCCATTTGTTCAAAGCCAGCCACAATGTCCTGCACGTTACCCGGAGTCACGGTTCTTCAGAGCAGGATGCGATTAATGGCCTTGCAAACTTGCATCAGCACGATCCCAACGGTCGACTTTCCCACTCCAAACTGGTTCGCTACTGATCGATAGCAGTCCGGAGTTGCGAGCTTCCAGATTGCAATAGCCACCCGCTTCTCCACCGTCAGGGCAGCTCTCAATCTCGTGTCCTTGCGCCGCAGGGCGGGGGCGAGCTCCTCACACAGTCCCATGAAAGTAGCTTTTCTCATTCGAAAGTTCTGCACCCACTGCTCGTCATCCCAGACTTGCATGACAATGTGATCCCACTACTCTGTGCTGGTTTCCCGAGCCCAAAAGCGGCGTTCCACGGTGCATAGCATGTCCGTGAATGCCACAAGCAAGTTAGTGTCGTACGCGTTTTGCGTGACAATTTCATCATCATCGTCGGACTCCTCGCTGTCACTGTGGATCTTAAGGAACAGCTCGACTGCCAAACGATGTGCTGGCGAGACTCGTCAGTATTTTGCTCAACAGGTCGGGATCCATTTTCCCGCTGACCGAAACGGAGCACAGATCGCGCTACAAAGAAACCGTAGAAAAATGGCGCAAATTGTGGCCGGAAACACAGGGATTGCTGGGATGCGAAGCGATGCATCACGGGGCGTTGGGACAGGACCCAGAATGCACCATACCCCACGCCCCCTTCCCACAACGCCAGAATTGGAAGAGGTGTTCTGTGGGATACCTGTCCATAATGCACCTCTCCCAAAACCGCTGCAAGTGCCGCAAATGTAGCCACGTCAGTGCTAGTTACTGCGCTGGTGGCTGCCAGTGTGGACAGGCAGCAGCGCTTTCCCTACTCATCTGTACGAACACGGGTTTAACTAACAGCGCTGTACATCTGCAAGTGTAGCCAAGGCCTAAGATTATTTAGAGGGTTCCAGATCCAGAGAGGTTCACATGTATCTGCTGCTGCAGTTTGAAGGAACTGAGGCAGCAGATGATGTCACACCTCCCTTAACACTCACCCATAAAATGTTCAGAAAGGCTGAGGGGTGGAGTAGAAGTGGCCTGTGAGCTCTCCAACAGGCATTGCTAGAAGGTTCCACTATCCGAGTTGCACTGACCAGTGTAACCCAAATGAGAATATCCACAGGAACCTCAAAGAACCATCCCTCTGCTAGGGCACCTAAATCCAGCCCTGCAGCATCCTTCTAATCTAATCTTGCTCAGTCAAGATTACATGACTACACAATCTGGCAAACATTCAGCCATGGACTCCATTTAGATCAACATCTCGTGATTTGAATCCATGCCCTCAGAGGTGGTTTGTTGCATCAATTTGTAAACAAGTTCAACAGTAACACCAAATAAAGTGTCTTATGTCACCTTGATTTACTTACATTAACATCCTCTCGAATTCCTAGAGGTTTGTTTTTCCTGCTGTCACAGAGTAAGTCTGTTATGGTTTCATTGTATATTTCCATATAGGAAACTCTCAGCAGAAACTCCCTACCTGGAATCTAAAGATTAAAAACAAGCATTATCAGATCAGAAGTTGGGGGGGGGGGGGGGGGGGGGGGGAGGAGAGGAGGGGAAGGGGTGAAGTGCTTTAATGAAAGGATGCTCAGCTTTTTCCATCGTCTTGGACTACATCTTTACATAGCTTGTTTCATTGACTTTTCCTTTCCTCTTTGGTACATAGTCCAATAATTACTTGCAAGGAAAAGTAGTTACGTAACACTACACAAATTTCTCTCTCTTTAATGCAATGTGTATTTCACCCCTTTTTGAAAAAAGATCTGGTACTCTATTTTTGCCCTTCATTATCTGTAATAAGGGAATAATGATACTAACCTTCTTTGTAAAGTGCTGAGATCTACTGATGAAAAACACTACTTAAGAGCTGGGTATTAGTTATCCCCTCTGCACAGGTTTCCCTGCTGCTAGACTACCTTCGCCTGCTCTTTCTTCTAAATCTAATCCCCTGTTGAGTGGCTTTCCTCATCTACTTCCCTGTTATTTGGGTCCCTTCTCTCCAGCCATCTGGCCCTCTTCTTCCTCTGTTTCACTGAATGCACTTCCCAGCAGCCATCTTCCCTCTTCTACCCCTCACCTCAGACATTCATCTCCAGCTGATGGTTGGTTAACAGCTTAAGTCCCACTGGTGCCTCTGGTACCCATAACCAGTTTTATCTTTTCCAGGCCCTAAGGCTCTTTGCAATGAGTGAGGAAGTAACATCCTGTACCATGCATTCTACTAGCTTTTGAGACAGCAAGCAAGCATGTTTTGTGAACTAGTTTAGTTTATATCATCCCCTGACTTCTCGTAACATGGGTGCTCTTATGCTGTCAAATTCATAGACTAAACCATTATTTAATAATGCCCTGTCCCACAATCCATAAATGGCACTAGGAATCTCTTGCATCACACTGAGGCACAATCCATAAAGCTTGTTGTGCCCAGGCCTCCCTGACTTCAATGGGGCTCCACGCAGATGCAGTTGTTGGCCTGCAGGCTATAGGTCTGGATATACCATGCCTAAGAAGCAAACAGTACTGCTTCTTGAGTACAAGGCAGGCTGCCAGTGTTGCACATCTGAGTTAGAGATAACCTTGGCCATCCCCCATTAGCTTCCGAGGGCATGAAACACACATTGCACCTTTAAGCGGTGTGGTAAGTTTTTCTTCTTGGCATGCTTTTCCAATGCACACCCACCCCAAGCTATTCTAGCTGCTGCTGCTGCACTGCACAGGAAGTACACCTCCAGCTTTCACTATTTAGTCATTGCACCTCCTCACAAACCTTCTCTCCAACACACTTGTGGCCTCTGTTCTGCAAGTCAGACCAGAGGACACTAATGGTCCCTTCTGGCCTTCAAATCTATGAGTCTCTGAACCTCTTATGCAAAGCTCTGTAATTTGTGATTCCGCTAAGTATTTCTTCCACTGTTAGTTTTTCATCTTTTAGAAAAAAGATCTTTAAAGAGGTGAGTTTAGAGTGTACTAATCCAATGCACGAGACCCAGTCTTCATAACAACCAGATACTGAATTTGATATGTTATTTAAAGTTTTAATCAAGGTTCAGTGGGAAACAGATATTGAAATAGAGCTAGCTGGCTCAGGGATCTGCATAGATCGCATCCCTGCTACTAATGCCAGGGGATGGCTTTCCCAAATTTCATGCAAGAATATGTATCACAGCAAAGTACTGCAACACATGCTACCACTTATAACTTGTTTCCGAAGTTCCTTGTTACCAAGTCCCCTCCCCAATATTTTTGTATAGGATCCAAGTGACAACAATTTAGCTGTATTACTTACTTCACAAATAATTTTGAAGACATCCTGAATTGCTTTAGGTATAATGCCCATAGACTTGTCACTCCCCATCATTGTATATGTTTTTCCTGACGCAGTCTGCCCATAGGCAAAAATAGTGCCTAAAAAGAGGAACAAATGTTAACTAACCACTACCCAACACATTCTACAAATAAGGTAAGTGTAAAAACAAATACGAAGCTTACCATTATATCCTTGGACAGCAGACTTTATAATTGGAACAGCTACACCTTCATATACTTGTTGGGTGCTGTCATTCGAATGAAAGACGCAATCTTAAAAAGAAATTTTTTTTAAAAAAAAGCTGCACAATGAGTTGAGAAAAAATGAACTTCCCTCATACTCAATTTTGGCAGCTTTTCATCCAATAGGACTGAGACCTTGATGCCCCCAAACCAACTCTTTTGCAGGATGATGCCAATATTTTTATGCAAGATTAACTGATTGCCTAAAACCAAACTGAAGCAAAACAGAATACAACAATGTAATAGGTAAAGTGTGGGAAACTTGGATATAGAGTTGAAAAGATGCTATAGACAGTTAACCTAGTAATTATCATGGTTATACTATTTATCTACTGTGATCTGAAGCAAGGAAGGAAGTCATTTAAGTCAGACTTGAAGATCTGATCCAGCTCTTGGTTATGCCAGACTTCCTTGGGCAAATCTTAGGGCACAGCTACACTACCCCCTGAATGACATTCGCTAAGCTGACAGAAGCACTCTTTTCAGCATAGCTGCATCTACAGGAACAGCTATGTCAGTTCTAAGGGGTGTGATTTCCCCCACATACACATTGCTAGCAGACAGAGATATGCTGGCAAGACTCTATAGCATACACCAGGCATTACTCTAGCCCATGCCACAGCTCTCCATCACTAACATGGCAATTATGCTTCCCAACACAGGGGTTGTATTATTTTCATAGAACAGAGCACCGTAAAAAAAAGTCACATCACAATAAACAGTAAACACAACACATGAGAGTCACTGGCCAGCAATCTTCCTCTATGGCAGGCCTGCACAACTCGTAAAGCGGCGAGGGCCATATTACTCCAAAGAAAACAGCTGAGGGCCGAAACCCCCCGGCCCCACGGAAACATCTCCCCCCCAGTGCCACCCACCCCGCGGAAACAACCCCTCTTTCCCCAGCACTGGGGTGTGAAAGCCTTGCTCACTTGTCGCCCTGCCACTGCCCGGCCACTCGGCGCGTCATCCCCCACCCCGCCCGGCTCACCTACTCACCCCCCACCGCCAGCTCACCTGCCTGCCCACTGCTGGCCTCTAACCTTCTGCCACTGCCCCCACCCCCTGCCGCTGGCTCACCCTCACTCCCCAGCTGACTCACTGGCCTCTTCACCAGCCTGCCCATCCGCCGGCCGGCCAGTTGGCCGTTGGCTTGCCCCACCCCACTGCTTGCCTACTCACCCCCCTGCGGGCCGCACAGTGCGATTTGAGATCTTAAAGCAACCTTGAGAAGCACGCTATACTACATCCTGTCCAGTCAGTCACAGGGGTGTTGAGGATAAAATTAAATTAACAATTGTGATGAGGGCCATATAAGCACCTAAATAGATAGATGTTCCTTAAAGGTCTTACCGTAATTAAAAGTTCTTGCACCATCCACTTGTAAAATAGTGGAATTTTCACTTTTCCAGTGAAGCTGCACTTTATCTCCAGATGCAGCATTTTCTCTAAAAAGGAACAAGAGATGGTTTTATTAATCTTACTAGAGATTAGAACAGAAATAATGTTCACTTCTACCTACTTCATCCAATCAAGAACACACAAGTTCCACATTTGACTCATTGTGCATTTATGACCCTGTTTTCCAGCACACAAGCTTATAACATGAGGGCAGGGGGCTGGACTCGATGACCTCTCGAGGTCCCTTCCAGCCCTAGAATCTATGAACATGAATAAGTTGCTGCAATTCAGACTCTTCTTTCAATAAATGAAACAAAAGACCAAACTCAGAGGTGAGGCAAAGTGAAGTTTATCCAATATCTACTAGCCAAAAATCAATCCACTAGCCAAAAATAGTTCTAACCATTTGTAATTTAAGGAATAAGACAGGCCATGCTCTGTAATTCACCATGTCAACTTTCTATTTCATACCTTTGTTAGAAGTTTTATTATGCCTGCCATACTTTGGGTCTCATCTTCTCTTCTTTATTCCACTTTGCCCTCTTTTCATATGCTTTGCAGTCAGTGTCTGCTTCCTCTTTTTCTCCTCTCCCTACAGATCCTTTATGGCACATTGCTTTCTTTGCATCTTTACCTAGGTTATGTCTCTCCCACTTTTTCTCCAAGCATCCTACTTGGTCTCCAAATCCTGCCTTATCTCATCAATTGCTGCCCCCAACACATCAGAGGCACCAAATCTTTTCACATCTCCTGTGTACAGAAGGCTTGAAGAGTATACCAGACGCTGAGCGAGCTAAACTAAAGCGAGGGCCCCCACCCCCCTTATCTGGGGCAATGCCCGCGTGAGGGGCCAAGCCAGCAGGGAAGCCGCTGGGAAAGGTCTGGCTCGTAGCAGCTCAGCTAGCAAGACTTCGCCCCCTCTAGTTGCAAAAGCTCCCCTGCAAAACAGGAGCCAGAGGTGAGCAAAGTGGCGGCGGCCTGACTCTGCCGAGAGCCCCCAATAGACCCGCGCTGCAACGCCCCCCCTTCGGTTATGGGCGTGGGGCCCGGGCCTCACCGGCTCCCTGCGGAGCGCAGCTTCCCCGCGCACCCCGCCGCTGCGGGCGAGCGGAGGCAGTTCTGGGCGGGGCCGCGGACCCCTTCCCGGGGGAATCAAGGGGCGCCGGGCAGCTGCTGAGCGGGACCCCGGGGCGCGGCCGAGCCCGGGGGGGAGGGGAAGGGGGGGGAGGGCTCCGGTTCCCCGCACTCACCTGGCGACGAGCGGCCGCACCCGCACACAGACCGTCACGGCTCCCTCCTCCGCCATCGCCCCGCTGGCCTACACCGTGCCCCAAACGCGTCCTCCAGCCACCTCCTGCCTCGCCAACTGCCGCCAGGGTTTGAATGCCTCTCGGGCTACTTTCCTATTGGTCCTTCCCTCACAGGCACTTCCGGACTCCGGACTGTACCACTGTCAACGGCGCTCGCGGGGGGAGGCGGCTGGAACAAGCCCCATTTAGACAGTCCCTTTGTGGGGTTTAAAGGGCAGGAAAGTTCCATGGGGATCAAACAGCTACGATCTTGCAGTCCGGAAACGGCTCTGGCTCGAGAAACTCCAGCTCTCAACGTGCCAAGCTGCAACCTTTCTCCCCACTCCTCCCACAGCCGGGATTTACTGTGTGTGGGGTTTTTTTAAGTCAACGAGATGCTTTGCTTGCAATGGCAAGTGATTCATTTTAACCATGGTCTAAATTGTGGCTTGAGCTCACGAGGTAGCATAGAGTCAGCCATGGGCACAAGGCGCTCCCTTACATTCCTCCACCAGTTATTTGCAGCAGAGCCACTATATCCTCTCCTGAGTATGGGGAGAGGAGGAGCAGAGGTTCCGCACCGTCCCCCCAGTTGCCAGTGAGGTAGTTGCACCAGCACATCATGTGATGTACATTGGATCAGGTATAGACCCTGGAGCACTGGGGAGCTCAGGAGGGAGATTGTGACTCTGGAACCATAATCTCACTCCTGGGTGGTTCCAGAGGCAGCACAATAGTGCACTGCCCCTTACTCTGGGCAGATGACAAACTGACCATATATTAAACACAAAGAAAATAATGGAACTTTCAAATAACAGAAAACAAAACTGAGAATGCTGCATGCATGTTGGGTATGGTTGTGTATTTGTGATGGAATATTGTTCCGGTTTCAGAGTTTTTAAATGTTCTACTGCTTTTGTTTCTCTCTCTCTTTCTCCTTTGTATTTCTATTATAGTTTATTATGCTGACATACGTCTTCATGCTGGCCTGGCTAGGGGTCACGGCTTTCACCTCTCTGCCTGTTTACATGTACTTCAATCTGTGGACCATTTGCCGAAATACCACCTTAGTGGAAGAGGCTAATCTCTGCTTGGACCTTCGTCAGTTTGGTAGGTGAATGATGGATGTTCAATATGAATTGAGACTTCAAACCCAGTTAACAAAGCAGCCTTTTAGAAATATTTGTTGGGAATGTTGCCTGCAAACCCTTGATGCTTCCAAAATTTTTGTCTTAACACCTTACAGGCAGGTACAGAAGATGTATTTAAATTGTGTGACGGGGCAAGGCCAAAGGGCTATAGGAACCGGGATTTACTGTTGCATGCTGGGCATTGTAGTCTGTGACACTGCATAGGGTTCTGCTCCTGGAATGTGGTTTATGATCACATTTCTCTGCATTTCACTGCTAGCTCAAGTTAGTGAAGTAATAGTCTTTGCCTTGACTTTGTTGTAGCTTTATTCTTTGTCTCATGGACCCCACAAACCTGCTGCATCCCCATCTGCACAGGCACCCGCACAGGTTAGCCTGAGAGGTTATGGAAGATCTGACCCTACATCATTCATAGGGCCCTACCAAATTCATGGCCATGAAAAACGCATCACAGACCACGAAATGTGGTCTCCCCGGGTGAAATTTGGTCTTTTGTGTGTTTTTAGCCTATACGATACAGATTTTGCGGGGGAGACCAGCGCTTCTCAAATTGGGGGTCCTGACCCAAAAGGGAGTTGTGGGTGGTGGTGTTCCACAAGGTTATTTTGAGGGGGGTTGCAGTATTGCCATCCTTACTTCTGAGCTGCCCTCACAACTGGGTGGCTGGAGAGTGGTGGCTGTTGGCCAGGCGCCCAGCTCTGGAGGCAGCACCCCGCCAGCAGCGGCACAGAAGTAAGGGTGGCAATACCATACCATGCCATGCTTACTTTGCACTGGTGCTGGCGGTGGCTCTGCCTTCAAAGCTGGGCACCCGGTTAGCAGCAGCCGCTCTCCAGCTGCCCAGCTCTGAATGCAGAGCCACTGTCAGCAGCAGCGCAGAAGGGTAGCAGTACCGCAATCCCCCCTACAAGAACCTTGCAACCACCCTACAAATTCTTTATGGGTCAGGATCCCTACAATTACAACACTATGACATTTCAGATTTAAATAGCTGAAATGATGAAATTTACGATTTTAAAAACCCTATGGCCGTGAAATTGACCAAAATGGACCACAAATTTGGTACGGCCCTAATAATTTATGTTGATGTAAATTTTGCCATTGATTGCACTAGGAGCAGAATTGAGCCGTAAATTCTTTTGCAATAATTTTGTGATAGACAGTAAGCCTTTAGTAATTAACTGTCCAGTTATTATGATGTCACAGATTTAATCAACAGAGCTCAGGTATTTTTACTACCTCCAGTATTAGATGATACCGGTATACAAACACCAGAGTACTTTTACTGCCATTGGCTTACAGGTCCTCATGCAGGACAGGCCTATAAGTGTATCCTTTCAATAGCATATGTATAATACAGATGTAGATGGTCTGGTAGTGAATTACAGATGTAGATGTACAGATGTAGATGATCTGGTAGTGAATTACAGGTCCTAATTTTTCCAATGTAGGTGCAGCCCTAAAACTGCTTCTTTTGAACTTTTGAAAATTCAGGTTGACAGTGTTCCCTTTGACAGAGGAATAAGCTGCAAGAAAATGCCAGTACATCTCACACAGCAGAAATTTTTCAGAATATTGTCCTTAATGAAAATGTGGTGTGAAAGAACAGAAAACATGATACAACAACAAAATTGTCTCTGAATAGTGTTTTCCAGAGTTTGACATGAGACCTTAATCAGCTTTTATGACCCATTTTTCATAAAGAAACATGTTAATAAAAATGGGATGTATGCAACTTATTAGAGATTTTCTGAAACTGTTGTAAGTATATGCATAGATCAAGGTAAATAGCTATTACAAATGTGGATCAAGCACTGGGTTGCTGAACACACCATCAGTGGATGCTCAGCACCTTGAAATAGTTGGCTCCAAGAGTCCAATCCTGCCCCCGACTAAAGTCAGTGACAAAATTTCCATAGCAGCCACCAACTGAAAAGAAAAACAAAGAGTTCTTTCTCTCAGCTGCTGGCTCTCAACAGCCCATCCATCCCACATTTCTGGGAATACAAAGTAAATGTAAAGTTTTTACAAAGTCAGTATTTCACAACCTTTTTTTTATTTTCAGCATTCTAGGAACAAGAGCAGAACTCCTCTTTGTGAGCCCTGCACCTGGTGTAGTGATTGACACCCAATCTGCAGGGATCAGTTCTGTTCAATATCTTCATCAGTGATTTAGATAATGGTATAGAGAGTACACTTATAAAGTTTGTGGATGATACCAAGCTGGCAGAGGTTGCAAGTGCTTTGGAGGATAGGATTAATATTCAAAATGATCTGGGCAAACTGGAGAAATGGTCTGAAGTAAATAGGATGAAATTCAATAAGGACAAATGCAAAGTACTCCACTTAGGAAGGAACAATCAGTTGCACACAGACAAAATGGGAAATGACTGCCTAGGAAGGAGTACTGCGGAAAGGGTTCTGGGGGTCATAGTAGACCATAAGCTAAACATGAGTCAACGGTGTAACACTGTTGCAAAAAAACCAAACGTCATTCTGGGATGTATTAGCAGGAGTGTTGTAAGTAAGACACAAGAAGTAATTCTTCCGCTCTACTCCGCACTGATTAGGCCTCAACTGGAGTATTGTGTCCAGTTCTGGGCGCCACATTTCAGGAAAGATGTGGACAAATTGGAGAGAATCCAGAGAAGAGTGACAAAAATGATTAAAGGTCTAGAAAACATGACCTATGAGGGAAGATTGAAAAAATTGGGTTTGTTTACGTAAAAGGAGGGAGAAATTTTTTTTTTCTTAACCTCTGAGGATAGGACAAGAAGCAATAGGCTTAAATTGCAGCAAGGGCGGTTTAGGTTGGAAATTATGAAAAACTTCCTATCTGGAATAAATTGCGTAGGGAGATTGTGGAATCTCCATCATTGGAGATTTTTAAGAGCAGGTTGGACAAACAAGGGTCAGAAATGGTCTAGATAGTATTTAGTCCTGCCATGAGTGCAGGAGACTTGACTAGATGACCTCCCGAGGTCCCTTCCAGTCCTATGATTCTATGATAGTGAGTGAAAACATTACCAAAATCAGAATAGTCGTGTTTTACACTCACTTGGCACTGGTGTAAATGATTATATAAAATGCAGGGCAACAGTGAATCAGGTCCTGAGTTTCTGCTGCTGTCTTCTGGCTAATTGGGCCAGATCCCCAGATGGTGTAAATTGGTATACTCCTTTTGACTTCAACAGCGCTATGCTGATATACACCAGCTGATGATCTGGCCCTCTATTTTTCGTTCCTCATACTTACGTCAGATTCATTTTGACTGATTCACACATATACTTTTTTTCCGCATATGACTTTTAAAGGAATATTTAGAACGTTTCTCAATATACGTCACTCAACACATTTTTTACAGGGACAGATCTATGATTTTTTCATTGGGAGTGATGGGGATGCAAGAAGCTCACAATGACATTTCTAAACTTCTCAAAAAAGTGGAGACTTTGCTATATTATTCTAGGCAACTATATGGTTTCCCCTCCAAATCCACCCCCATTTTATATTCTTAATAGTTGCTATTTATAGAATGTCATTGGTGTACATGGTACTTTCCATACATGTAATATCACAAGATACCTGTCCCAAATGGCTTACAAACTAACTTAGATAAAAGTACAAGAGAAGAACTAGATGGAGCACCAAAACCAGTATGATTGCTTTTTGAGTTTGCACCTGTCTTATTAGTTCCAACTTTGTCGGTTTTTTCCTTTCTTTACTTTGATATTATAATTTATATTGGTATTTAAGTGCAGGCTATGTCAACGCCTATAAGGAAAGGCATGAGAGCAGGGTGGATGGTAGTGAGGGAAAGCTAACTTGGAGACACATGAAGGAGACTGAGTTTGCTTACTGTACTAGAGAAGGAGTACTTTAATTCTGACCTGGAGGCACCTTGCCTTCCTGTAAGGGCAGTTCCATCCCCATGCCCATTCAGTCCATAGTCCCTCTGATGGGACTGTTACCAGGAATGGCAGGGTGGTAGAATATGAGGATGAGAATTGTCTATTAGGAAGTGGATTGAAAATACCAATCTAGGTAAGGTGCAGGCTTTCTAACAGAAAATGGCAAAGGTTTCCACTACCATTTTAAACAAAGGATTATTAACAAGGGCAGCAATTTAATCCCATTGAATCCTCAACAATATGCTCTGCCCGAGAGTCCATGCTGCCAGCCTTAATATCATTAGTGAAGACATTTTTCTAATGTCAACGTATTTATTCAAAATAAGGACAAACAAAGGCATCTATTTTAAATAAACATTTATTTTTAGATTGGCTCGGTTATTATACTAAATATATTAAAACTATTTATTATTTTTTAGAAAAACTTTTATACAAATCTGATTCTTGTAGCATTTTAATCATCCTCATCTTCATCTTCTTCTTCCTCTATCTCATCCATTTCCTCAGCTGCAGCCAAAGCTTCTTCCTGTGCAGCCTTGAGTGCCTGCTCCTCTTCCACAGTAGGGTCATTCATTTCAGTGATTTCTGGCCCACTGGGATACTCTGTCTGCACTGGTGGGGGCATCGAGGGTGAGTAGTTCTCTGGACTGTATTTGTGACCCCAGCCCAGATAGATATTATCAAATTTCCTGAGGGAAAAAAGAAAGAGATCACACAACTTCCTGGCAAAAAAAACCTGAGGGCTCTGCCTATTCTTAGGCTTCCCAACTTCACTGAACAAAAACCAATATGGGACATATTTTCTATAGCTATCATATTCAATAATGGCATCGACAGTTAACTGATGTAAATAATGATGAATGTATTATGTGGCTACTAAAGATCCCATTGCACTTTTTTGCAAGAATAGGAGTCTTAAGCCTGAAGTCTTGGCCAAATACTAGTTGGATAATTACATTCTATAAATCTGAATTCCACTACAGTTCCAGTGAAGATGGTATTCTTCACTTCTTGCCCTAAATTATTGTTGTTATTGCTGTGCACTGTTAAATGGCCTCCATGATCAACTCCTGAGGTGGCTACATTTTAGTAGTGGGTGAAGTCAGTGGATTAAAAATCACCAAAACATTTCAACGGAATGAATTAAATAGGTTTCTTTTAACCAGTCTAGCTATATAAATAAGAGCTACCTACTTGCCGATAGCATAGGAGTACGCTCCAGGCCACAGGTTGGACTGAAGGACTGCAATGGCATATTGAGGAACCAGGTTTGTGGATAACTGAGATGTCCAAGGAGGGATGTTCTGAATTTCTGCCAAAAAAACCAACCACACACACTTACGTGAATTACCTGACTCATGAACATCTATGAACTATTTGGTAGTTAGGTACAGGACAGGATTTCGTCTCTATACAGTTGTTCTCAAAACCCAAGCAATTGATGTATCCTAAAAATGGATTTTAAAATGGATGTTAAAGGAGTTGATGGACAACAGGCAAAAGCTTTAAATATTGTGGGAGCCTTGTAATCTAAAGTCTGGTGTGGAGTCACTGGTTGATAGTCACAGAGTTATTAATTGAAGGGTGTAGTAAGAAGAACAGGAGAAAAGAAGGTTACACACACAGCTCCTGAAATGCAGGGGTACTTAATTCAATACCAGTTCCCCAGGCAAAGAACAGTGTGGACCACATACTGATAAATTTGGGAGACCCAGACCCCAATAATACAAAGATATGACCTTAATCTAAGAATGGAGTGGTTGTACCATTGTCCATGACTTGTGGTATTGTGCTCTAGGATCTAAACTTTTATGTACTTTTTTTTCTAGCATAAGATAATGAATAGAATATTAGAATACTGAAAGAACTGGCACATGAGATTTCTATTCTGGAAGGGAAGGTCTTTTAAAATATCTATGTATTTGGGGGTAGTAACAGCTAACTATGTACCTATATTTAAGAAAGGGGAAAAAAAGTGATCCATGAAATTACAGACCTGTTAGTCTAACCTCAATAGTAAGCAAGGTTTCAGTACAAATTTGTGAATGAAAGAATAATTAAATTCACAGATGTATTTGATAAAGGGGATGTAGTGCAACATGGGTGTGACACTCTATACCCCAAGGCAGTGCCCTGTAAACCCCATATTCATCATTTGTATATAACTGTGATATGGCATATAAAGCAGGCCATCTGAGGTATCACGGGAAAGGTTATGATCTGCCAAAAGTCATTGTTCTATCTAAATATATATATCATTAGTGCATATGAAGTTGTGAGATTGTGTTGTATGGTTGTCACTAAAACATGCTGTAAGTTGGGAAGCATCCAGATACTAGCTCCCCAAAGACAATAACCAGGGGGATAACCAATGCCCGGGTGGGTGTCGAACAACCATCAACAGCCATTGTCCAGCAAGGGAGCTACAATTCAAAGACTCAACTGCTTAAGGCCATACCAGGGGAATTGCTCAAACTTGTCTGGTGACTCAGCAATGCCCACCAGACATGCCTGGACTTGTTTCTCCAAGCACATGGACTAAGGCCTTGGCTACACTTGCAGATGTACACTGCTGTGAGTTAAACCCGTCTTCGTACAGCTAAGTAGGGAAAGCGCTGCAGCCTGTCCACACTGGCAGCTGCCAGCGCACTAACGTGGCTACATTTGAGGCATTTGCAGCTGTATTGGGAGCGGTGCATTATGGGCGTTCAAGTGGCTGCAACGTGCTTTTCAAATGGGGGGGGGTAAGGGGGAGTGTGACAGGGAGCGTGTTGGGAGAGAGAGTGGATTTTTGGGGTATCCACAGAGTGTCAGCTCATTATCTCCTAAGTTTACACACCTCCACATCCCCCGCCTCACTCTCAATCACTGAAAGCAAGCAGCAGGGGCTTTGTTTGTTTTTAAAGAGCAGATAAAAGAGAACTCGGGGAAACGGAGCCCCCCCGTCTCTCTCCAAGCCAACTTTGCTGCCGGCATTCCTAACGGAGCCCCCCCCCCCCCCCTGCAAACAGTAGCTGTGTTTGCTTTTTTTTGTAAAGCAGCCACAGAACGGAGCTCTGAACTCCAACTCAGAAGTGCCGTTTCAAAACAAAGGGAGCTTCCAGAGGTCAGTTACTACGAATTCCCCGGCTACATTGAAGCAGCAGCGTACCAGCCACTACGCAACAGTTGCTATTCCTCTCGGAGAGGAGAAGTACCAGCAGCGCTGTTGCGCTGCACGTGCCTTGCAAGTGTAGCCAGTTAGTGAGTTACAGCGCTGCAGGCAGTTTTATTGCGCTGTAACTCGTGAGTGTAGCCAAGGCCTTAAGGGTATAAAACAGAACCCAGGGGCCCCATGCTTGGCCTTTTCTCCTTCCCTGACCTATGCTGCAAACAACAAGAATGCTCAGAAGACTGATGACTCAAACAGAGGAGATTGGCCCAGGTTTCAAGGGTAAAATCTGTGTACTATGTACTATAATATAAAGTGGGGTGAGAAAAACTGCTTAATATAGATGTTGCCCAGTCTAATAGGGTTGAAAGTTTAGACTGAGTGCTTATATTTTATTTTATTTTAGTAACTAACTCTGACTTTTTGCCAATCACTTAAAATCTATCTTTTGTAATCAGTAAACTTGTTTTACTGTTTATCTTTACCAGTGAGTTTGCCTGAAGTGTTTGGTAAATCTGCTCAGGTTTACAAAGGCTGGTGTATATCCTGTGACGGTGTACCCCATGTGATGGTGTACTCCATAAGGCTTTATGGGGAGATGCTTATAAATGTATATATGCTATAACTGGAATATGTTTTATGCTACTGTAGCATAAAACGTATTCCAGTTATATCATATATACATTTATAAGCATCTCCCCATAAAGGGTACACCGTCACATATGCATTTTCCATTGATGAAGTGGTGAACCAATTAATAAACTTGCATTACTCAAGAAAGGGCCTTGAGCAGTGCAAGATGGTATATTCCTGAGGTACAAGGCTGGGAGTTGGGGGGATTTGGCTGGTGCCTTTCTCTGTGTGATTCATGCGTGGCTCTGGGAGCGTTCATGCAATTTAGCTGGGTGTGGAGCTCCACATGTTGTTGTGCTGAGTGATAACAGCTCCTGGAGGGGTTTGCTGCTTGTCACTAGCAAAGCATTGTGAGAGACAGCCCAGGCTAGAGAGCTAAGCGGGTACAACGGTCCTATAGTCCCAGGCTGCACCCCGGGGATCCTGTCACAATGGTTTTACCAAAGGTAGATCATTCCAGACCATCTTGATTTCCTTCTTTGAGAAAACAACTCATTTTTTTAGATAAGGGAAGTGCAGTAGATCTAATATACTTCAGTAAAACATTTGACACAGTACCATATGGGAAATTATTGGTTAAATTAGGGAAGAGGGGGATCAGTAAAACATTGTAAGTTAGATAAGGAATTGGCTAAAGGGAAGAAGAAACGGCTTGTGATGCAAAGTGAATTATCGGATTGGAGGGAAGTTACTAGCAGAGTTCCTCAAGGATTGGTCTTTGGACCAATCTTATTCAATATTTTTATTAATGTTCTTGGCACAAAAAGTAGCAGTGTGCTAATGAAATCTGCTCATGATACAGAGTTGGGAAGCATTGTCAATACAGAGGAGGAACAGAATATTATACAGGAAGATCTGGATGACCTTGAAGATTAGTGTAACGGAAATGGGATGAAATTCAATAATATAAGGTGTAAGTTCATGCACTTATGGTCTAATAGTAAGGATTTCTGCTACAAGCTGGGAGTTCAGAGGAGGAGAGAAACCTGGGTGTGTGGGCCATTCACAGGATGACTATGAGTTAATGCGCCTATGAGAAACACAAATGCGATCCTAGAATATATTAGGCGAGGTATTTCCAGTAGAGATAGAAAAGTATTAATGGAATTGTACAAGGCATTGGTAAGACCTCACGTGGAAAACTATTTACAGTTCTGATGACCCTTGTTCAAGAAAGCGGAATGTAAACTGGAACAGGTGCAGAGAAGAGCTACTAGAATGATCACGGGAATTGAGGGCCTATTTTATGAGACTGGAAGAGCTTGGCTTTTTAAGTCCAGCAAAACGAAGGCTGAGAGGGGATAATGATTGCGCTCTGCAAATAAATTAGGGGGGTAAATACCAGGAAGGGTGAAGATCTATTTAAGCTAAGGACAATGCTGACACAAGAACAAATGGATATAAACTGGCCATAGACAAATTCAGACAGGAAATTATAAGATTTCTAGCCATCAGAGGCTAGATTCTGGAACAACCTCCAAATAGGAGTTGTGGGGGCCATAGGTGCTGACTTCCCCTCTTTCCCCTGGGTGCTCGTCCCCCCTTTGCCCCCGCCGCCACTCCACTCCTTCCATGAGGCCTTCCATGAGGCCCCACCCCTGCCCTGCATATTCCCACCCTGCCCCACCCACATTCCAACCCCTTCCAACCCCTTCTCCAAAGTCCCCAACTCTGCCCCCTCCCTGCCACTATTCTAGCTCCTTCAACAAATCCCCTCCCCGGCCCCGCCTCTTCCCCGCCTCCTCCCCTGAGCGCCACGTTCCTGCTCCTTCCCCTCCCTCCCGGAGCGTGCTCACGCTGCCAAACAGCTGTTTGGCGGTGACTGGGCGGGAAGTGCTGGGAGGTAGGTGCAGAAGCTTGGACATGGCAAGCTCAGGGTAGGAGAAGGAGGAGGTGGGGCAGGAGTGAGGGGAGCTTGGCTGCCGGTGGGTGCAGAGCATCCCCTAATTTTTCCCCGTGGGTGCTCCAGCCCTGAAGCACCCACAGAGTCAGTGCCTATGGTGGAGGCAAACAATTTAATTAGTTTTAAGAGTGAGGCATTTGCATGGCTCTTTAGCTGTCATTGCAAGGTATTTACATGCCAGATATGCTAAACATTTATATGCCCCTTCATGCTTTGGCCACCATTCCAGAGGACGCGCTTCCATGCCCATGACGCTCATTAAAAAAATAATGCGTTAACTGACTGAACTCCTTGGGGGAGAATTGTATGTACCCTGCACTGTTTTACCTACACTCTGCCATATATTTCATGTTATAGCAGTCTCGGATGATAACCCAGCCCATGTTGTTCATTTCTTAAAATGAACACTTTTACTGCAGATTTCTCAAAATTCAAAGAAGGTACCAATGTGAGATTTCTAAAGATAGCTACAGCACTCAACGCAAGTTTTAAGAATCTGAAGTGCCTTCCAAAATCTGAGAGGGACGAGGTGTGGAGCATGCTTTCAGAAGTCTTAAAAGAGCAACATGTCAATGCGGAAATTACAGAACCTGAACCATCAAAAAAGAAAATCAACCTTTTGCTGGTGGCATACAACTCAGATAATAAAAATGAACATGCGTCGGTCTGCATTGCTTTGGATTGTTATTGAGTAGAACCCATCATCAGCATGGACGCATGTCCTCTAGAATGGTGACTGAAGCATGAAGGGACATATGAATCTTTAGCGCACCTGGCACGTAAATGTCTTCTGACACCACCTACAAGACTGCCATGCAAAACCTCACTTTCAGGTGATATTGTAAACATGAAGCGGGCAGCATTATCTCCAGCAAATGTAAACAAACTCATTTGTCTGAGTGATTGGCTGAACAAGAAGTAGAACTGAATGGACTTGCAGGCTCTAAAATTTTACATTGTTTTATGTTTGAATGCAGGTTTTTTTACATAATTCTACATTAATAAGTTCAACTTTCATGATAAAGAGATTGCACTGCAGTACTTGCATTAGGTGAATTGAAAAATACTATTTCTTTTGTTTTTTTACAGTGAAAATACTTGTAATCAAAAATAAATATAATAGGAGCACTGTACACTTTGTATTCTGTGTTGTAATAGAAATAAATATATTTGAAAATGTAGGAAATATCCAAAAATATTTAAATAAATGGTATTCTATTATTGTTTAACAGTGCGATTAATCACAATAAATTTTTTTAATCGCTCGACAGCCCTAGTCAAAAGGGATTCTCCCTGCCCAGTGTATTTTGGGAGGGTTTTTTTATTTCCTTTCTCTGAAGTATCAGGGATGGCCACAGCAGGAGATGTGAAATTAGGGTGGCACTGAGCATTCTGTCTCTCAGGTGCTGGGCTGGCTGGTTCTTGCTCACATGCTCAGGATCCAGCTGATTGCCATATGTGGGGTCAGAAACAAATTTTCTACCAGATCAGATTATGTGTGATCTTGGGAGTTTTTTGGCAGCATGTGTGTGTGGGTCACTTGCCAGGATTATCTGGATATATCTCACTTAATCATTTTCCTGCCATTGGTCCCTCCTGGTCTCTGCCTGTGACACATAATAGTCTAGTCTCCTGTAGGTTATACTATGTTGGTCGCATTTCAGATGTTGCGTTTAGTATGTGAGTCCTGGCTGGGGTTGGTGCCCTGTGATATAAAGGAGGGAAGACTAGTGATCCCTTCTGGCCTTAAACTCTATGACTCTAGTGGAGTTGTTAACTCTGAAACCTAAAGGTGACAGTTTAAATTTCAACATTGTTAACTATTTCCCTGTTGATCTTGTTAGCAGAAACATACAGCTAATGTGATTATCTCACAATCCCAAGCTACCTCCCATGCTGCCTTAGGGACCCAAAACTCTAAAATGTTTGTTAGACAGCTGCTAAAAACTCCAGATGGATGTTCACTGTAACAAAAGATCAAGGATTCAAAGACGTCTGAGTGGCCTGTACCTGCATCTTCCGAGAGTGGAGTCAGAAGAGGGGGTCCCACTTCTGGCTGTGGTTCATCTGGCTCTTCTGCTTTTTCCTCTTCCTCACCTTCTTCTTCTTCTTCCTCTGACTTCTGAGAGGGGTTAATCCAGGAACAGCGGCCCTACAACCAATGTACCAAGGATTATAAAGCAGGTGCAGCAATCTTTGAAATACTGTGATGTGAGTTAAAACATTCAGTTCAGAAGCACTAAGGTGCCTAAACACCATGGTGATGGGTGGCATATCAAAAGAAAAATAGATAAATAGATGACATACAATTATACTTGGCAGAGTCCTCCAGGCATCCCTTGTTCAATTAGCTGCTTCAGAATTCATTCCCTTATACCTCAGTCATCAGATTTCAATCTGCTGTAGAGTTCTCAATTTTTTAAAAAGGTTCACTTAGTGTTCATGAAAGATTCTGGACTTAAACCAAAAGACTAAAATCCTATATTCATTCATAGCTAGATGGTGTTGGTAGGCAGAGCCGAGCAAGGGCGTTACTACCCTAGGGGCTTCTTTAGGAGGCACCGGGCCTCAAAGACACACCTCTGAGGCACAATTCGCACCCTGCTTCCCCCTTCCTCCAGTGAAGGGGTAATAATTTGCTTCTGGCCTATACCAGCAGCAAATTATAACACCCCCTGGCCCAGCTGTGCTGTATTACCATTCCCTCCCTGCATAGGGGCATGAAGTAAGCAGGCACATAGCACCCAGTTACTCTTGCATTTCTGGACCTAAGGTCCAGGTAGGCTGCACAAGTGTGTAGGGAGAAGTCTTACTTCTCCATCCTCCCCTGTGCAGGCATGTAGTCCAAATTACAATCCAGGCCTCACAGAGCAGAGACAGCATAGGCAGCAATGATTTCTGTATTTCCATACTGTTTTGCCGAAGTGCCTCAGTCCTGACCACTTTCTATGGATGAGAGGATGGTTCTGACCTGGGTCCATTCAATCTTTGGCCTTGTTGCTGATCCTGCCAACTGTGATGGTACTATTCCACTGTGAATACAAGTGGCAGAATTGATTATTAAAGTGGAACTTGATTAATAAAGAACTCAAGGAGGGTAATATAATTAATGCTAATCAATTTAGGATTATGAAAAATAGATCCTGTCAAACTAACTTGGTATGTTTTTTGAAAAGATTAAAAGTTTAGTTAATAAAGGTAATAGTGTTGATGTAATACATTTATGTAAGGAGTTTGGCTCGGTACCACATGACATTTTGATTTAAAAAGTTGTATGATACAAAATGAATATGGCACACATTAAATGGATTAAAAGTTGGCTTACTGACAGGTCACAAAATGTAACTGTAAACAGGGAATCATCATCAAGTAGGGGCCTGCAGGGATTGGTTCTTGAGCCTACACTATTTAACATTTTTATCAGTGACCTGGAAGAAAATATAAAATCATCATGGATAAAGTTTGCATGTGACACAAAAATTGGGAGAATGGCAAATAATGAAGAGGAAAGGTCACAGATAAGAGCAATCCAGATTGCTTGGTGAGCTGGGAGCAAGCAAACAACATGCATTTTAATATGACTAAATGTAAATGTATACATCTAGGAAAAAGGAATATATACGTACAGGATGGGAGAAACTATCCTTGGAAGCAGTGACTCTGAAAAAGATTTGGGGCATGGTGGATAATCAGAAGAATAAAAGCTCCCAGTGTGACACTGTCACTAAAAGGGCTAATGTAAACCTTGGATGCATAAACAGAGGAATCTCAAGCAAAAGTAAAGAGGTTGTTTTACCTCTGTATTTGACACTGGTGTGATCGCTGCTGAAATACTTTGTCTAGTTCTGGTGTCCACAGTTCAAGAATGATGTTGATAAATTGGAGAGCGTTCATAGAAGAACCACAAGAATGATTAAGGATTAGAAAACATGCCTTATAATGGTAGACTTAAGGAGCTCAATTTAGCTGAACAAAGAGAAAGTTAAGGGGTGACTTGATCAGTCTATAAGTACTACATGGGCAACAAATATTTGATAATGGGTTCTTCAATATAGCAAAGGTATCACACAATGCAGTGGCTGAAAGTTGAAGCTAGACTACTTCAGACTGGAAATAAGATGTAAATTGTTATCAGTGAAGATAATTATCCATTGGAAAAATTTACCAAATGTCACGGTGGATTCTCTATCATGGGGAAATTTTTTAAAATCAAGATTGGATGTTTTTCTAAAAAGGTATGCTCTAAGAATTACTTTGGGAAGTTCTATGATCTGTGTTATACAGGGCATCTGACTAACAAGTAACCTATGCAAAATGATGGACAGATTCATATAATCCAAGGCCAGAAGGGATTGTTCTGATCATCTAGTGACTAGTCACATCAGAACTAGACACTAGATGATCAGAACAATCCCTACTGGCCTTGGATTATATGAACCTGTCCATCATTTTGCATAGGTTATTGTTATGTCTGGCCAACACCTGGAAGGAACAACTCAAAATATTCTTAAGATTTTAAATATTTATTGATTTTCTATTTAAAGCCATAATTCTGTTGCCAAGAAATAAAAAAACAAATATTCACCAATACTCAATGTATGACTCTACAATATTATTGTTGTGCTGCTAGAGGGCAGTCAGTCACTCAGCAAAGAAAGATCAAGTTAATAAATACTCTTCCCAGACTTGTGTTGACATCATTAATGCTGCTAACTTTTAACAGGGAAATAAATGCCCTGTCTCACACAGCTTTTCCTTCAGAAGAAACAAAGGGACCACATTATCAGAGTTAAGTGTTATTTTCAAGCTTCTGTGATGGCATTACTTACAGTGTAAACAACAAAAATTCAACTGGAGAAAATATTGGACAGTGTTCCCTTTATGTACAGTTATGAACAGCCTACTTTGGTATTAGCACTGTAGCTAGTAAAGCATACCTAGTCACTGCCAAGTCAGGAAAGAAACTGTCTCTGGCCTTTGGAGAAACAGAAACCAGAAAGAATCAAAGTCCACCAATGCGCAACCCCATATAATTACAGGAAATTGATTATTGATTATTGTAATTGGTATCCAAGATCAATACTGATTACATAGAACATTACCTGCATTAGAATATTCTGTACATGGTGCACCCAGTTGGAAAGGGAATCCACAAGTTCCATCACACTAATGGTCTCAAAGTCAGGATTTTCTTCATATGAGTCTCTTCCTGCTCCCCCCTCCTCCTCTTCATCTCCTTCCTCCTCTCCAAACTGGTAGAACCCCAGTGGGCTGATCTGGGTCCCTGCTGAGATCCGGGCGATCTGCACACGCAGGTAATTGGCCTCATTCCCCGGGAAAGGTGGATAGCTCACAATGGGAGCATCCAGCCTTCCAGTGAAGAACTTCTTGATTTTCCTGGCAGCCACAATTTGCGTTGGTGTCACTGGAGGTAACTTCACCCAGGGTTTGCCTGGCTCATTACAGACAAAATAGATAAACTTATTGGTGCCAGTCCGGTTTTCTTCTTTTGGGACCACTGGTGGGGGCTTATAGGTGGACTTTGGTGGCTCATCTTCTTTCTCCTCATCTTCTTCTTCATCTTTTTCTTCACTCCCCTCTTTTCCCCCCTCCTCAATCACTTCTTCCTCCTCTGTCTCCTCCTCCTCTTCCCCTTCCCGGTACTCCACTTCAGCCACAATATAGTTCATCTCCAGGCCCAAGATCTTGCCCCAGAAACGACATGTCTGGATTGGCTGCGTGCTGACGAGCTGCTTGAGGGCAAGGAATATATGGTAGTTTTCATCCATGCTCAAGCCGACTCCAGCTTGTTCAAAATAGAAGGCTGTCTCCATCACATTGGGTAGAGGGCTATCTGTCTAGGGAAGAAATTGCTGGAGTTAAAGCTGAGGTGTAAATAAAAGATATTTTTAAAGGGGTAAGTATATTACCCACTAAAAATAATATTTAGCATTTATATAGTGTCTTTCATTCTTTCAAAGTGCTTTATAAACATTAATTAACTAAGCCTCACAACATCTCCTGAGGAAGGGAATAATATACCATTTTACAGAAGGAGAAATCGAGGCAGAGAGCTTAAACAATATGCAGCTTTCAGGTAGCAGTCTGGAAAAGAATCCAGGATTCCAAAATCCAGGTGCTCTTAACTACTTCAAATCATTCAGGGTCAGACTAGTTACAGGTGAACAGTATGAGCAATCTATACAAGGGATCTCAGTGCTGGCACTCATATACTAGAACATCAATGCCACTAAACGGTTGGGAGGCCACCGATGACCAGGGACAGCGAGACTGCATTTCCTTATGTGCAAGACAGGTGCATTTTGCAAGAACAGAATATTCTTTTTACATACTCAGCTAATTTGGTTGGATTTCAAAAGCCTGAACGAACCAGAGAAATTCCATATATAGCCAGCAATCCCTCCCAAATATTAATGTCACTCTTTTGGATACCTGGATATAGAGGTATTCTAAGCATGCATTATTTAAGATTGACTATATTACATGTGGGATTTTCAAAATCATTCAGCATTGGAGTACTTCTGCTCACACTGAAATCAGTGGTAAACCTTCCATTGGCTTCAATGGAAACACAATTAGGCAACAACAAGCCTTTCTGAAAAGTCTCCCTATATCTTGACATCTTTACCCCTTTACCATTTGGAGATTCATTCCCAGCCACTTACATCAGACAGAGGAGCAAAAAAAGTAAGACTGGAAGTTGTATATTATAGGGTGGATAGTTTGGTGGAGTGACTATTAGTTTATGTGGAATTTCTCTGACACCCTCAAGCTCTTAAGTATCAACCAATTAGGTTGAGGATATGAAAAATGCAATTTCTTCTTCCAAAACATTGCTTTGTCTCACAAGGACATGTTACCACTTTGTTCTTGGCTATCACTGACCTGAAGATGACTGGTACAGCATGGACAAGATGGCTTAATGTCTATCTTTAATGTTCAGTTGCAATGATTTACTTGTACATATAATATTGACTTGATATGAAGGTCGACTCCAAACAACTGATATTTGCCTTCTCCACCTAGTGGTTTTACCTTTCACCACCTAGTGGCTCTACCTTTCACCACAGAGCTCTCTTTAAACCATTTGGGAACTTAATATTCAGCATATTAGAAGGAAGGGGACACAAAAAGTACCTTGCTGCTTTTATATGAAAAATACCTTTTCAGTTCTATACTTCAGTTCTTTAGGCCAAATGTCACCATAACTTTTTTCTAGCTGGGACACTGACCAAAACTGCAACTGGAATAAAAGGGAGTAAAAATTCTCCATCCTTTGTCCCACAGTAGTGGCTGAACACAATGCCGTTAACCCTGTTCCCCATGCATTCTCATATGAATTTAATTTTAGGTAAAATAAATTAGTCAGTCTAGATTACGTAAGGAAAAGAGAATGCTGTAACTCTTCTTTTTCATCCCTCATTTCTAGCGGGAAAAGAGGTGGGAGCCCCACTGAAGGGATCATTTAAGATTGCGAGGGGCAAAGCAGTGAAGATTAGAATATACTGTAGGGAAAAATCCTAACTTGCCAGGGGATGGGCAAGATAACCTCATGCCTTTTCCATCTTTAATCTTTGTTTCTACAACACTCACTATTTCCTCTTCTGGCTCTTGATCTCCTCCCTCGCCTGTACCCTTGAGAAACAGAGCCTTATATTTCTCTGCCAGCTCAAATGTTGGAAGCATTTCATGCTCATCACGGAGGGTGTCCATTTTTTTCTGGAACTGAGCCCATTTCACATCCTTACTGATATTCTCAATGATGTCTACTGCATTTATAGGGCGTTCATCCAAAATCTTGGTCAGCATGTGAGCAAGATGATCGTATCTGTCAAATCAAAAGAGAATGAAAACTCCAAGGAAGAATATTACTGCCCTACTATATCAAATTCTCAGCATAGTTGGTTTCTCATGTCAAAGATAAAGGCATATGTTCTGGGATAACTCCTAAACACCAGAGCCATTACTACAGTAATTAGCTCTAATACTGAAAATGTCAGCTGAGTGTTATGGAAATTAAGCCTGACATATATACCTGGTAATATTCATAAGGAATAGCTTGTTTGTCATATGTCTAATAACATGTTCATCTTCCATTTATAGCTTTTCCCACCATTACTCCACTTACAGTTTGAAGCTGGATTTAAAACTCTTAGGCCTTGGCTACACTTGCAGATGTACAGCGCTGTTAGTTAAACCCGTGTTCGTACAGCTGAGTAGGGAAAGCGCTGCAGCCTGTCCACACTGGCAGCCGCCAGCGCAGTAACTACCACTGACGTGGCTACATTTGCAGCACTTGCAGCTGTATTGGGAGCGGTGCATTATGGGCATTCAGGTAGCTGCAACGTGCTTTTCAAATGGGGGGGGTGAGGGGGACTTTGACAGGGAGTGTTTTGAGAGAGAGAGAGAGAGGGGGTTTTTGAAATCTCCACAGAGTGTCAGCTCATTATTTCCACACCTCCACATCCCCTGCCTCTCTCTCAATCACTGAAAGCAAACAGCAGGGGCTTTGTTTGTTTTTAAAGAGCAGATAAAAGAGAGGAAACGGAGCCTTCCCCCTCCCCCCCCCTCCAAGGCTTTGCTGCTGGCATTCCTAACGGAGCCCTCCCCTCTTTCCCCACCCTGCCTGCAAACAATAGCTGTGGTTGTAAAGCTGTGTTTGTAGTAACTCCAGACGGAGCTCTGAACTCCAACCCGGAAGTGCCGTTTCAAAACAAAGCAGCTTCCGGAGATCAGTAACTGCGTTGTTCCTGGGCTACACTGAAAGACCAGCGTTCCACCCACTTCGCAACAGTTGCTATTTCTCTCGGGGAGGTGGAGTACATGCAGCGCTGTATCTGAGGAGATACAGCGTTGCACGTGCCTTGCAAGTGTAGCCAGTTAATGAGTTACAGCGCTGCCGGCAGTTTTATTACGCTGTAACTTGTAAGTGTAGCCAAGGCCTTAATCAGGTCTATCTCCCTTTAATTCCTCTAAATTCCTTTTGGTAGATCTGATCCTGAGTGCTGCTGAGAACCTATAACTACTACAAAAGGATTAACCCTTATGTCCTTGATTCTCCCCACATGCTTCCCCTTCCCTCCTATACCTCCTTTCCTCTTTGTCCTCTCCACTCACACTATCTTCTCCTCTTCTCATACCTCCTTCCCCTGCCCATGTTATTCCCCTCTTTTCACACTCACAAGTTCAGGCCAGATTTTGTGCTGCTCTTCATTAGGTAGGCCTTTGCATTCTGGATTGCCAGTGCTCTAGGTTCAGGATCAGGTATTTCATCCTCATATGGGCTGTAGCCTGGCTGATAGAGGCCATAGCCTGGTTCGTGTGGTTGATAAGGGCCATGTCCAGGTACAAAAGGCTGATAGGGACCAAGCATAGGTTCTTGTTGCTGATAAAGGCTTCCTCTTGATTCCTGTAGCTGATAGGGTTCTTGTCCTGGTGCATATGACTGATAGATGCTTCGTCTCGGCTCTTGTGATAAGGGCTGATAAGGCCCTTGTCCCACTTGAGGGGCTTCATAGGCATATTGTCCTGGTTGGTGAGGCTGATAGGGAGCTTGATCTGGTGGTGTGGCATCCTGGCCTGGCTGCTGAGGTTGATAAGGGGCTTGTCCAGGTTCATAAGGAGATTGTCCTGTTTGGGAGGGTTGGTAGGGGCCCTGACCAGGCTGGGTGGGCTGGTACGGCGCCTGGGCAGGTGGGGTCCCCTGGCCGGGTGGGGGCTCCTGGCCGGGCTGGGTGGGCTGGTACGGCGCCTGGGCAGGTGGGGTCTCCTGGCCGGGTGGGGGCTCCTGGTCGGGCTGGTCGGGGCCCTGGCCCGGTGGGGGGCCCTGGTCTAGCTGCTCGGAACTCTGCCCTGAGGCGGGGGACGCCTGAGCCTCGGGCGGGGGGTCTCCGGAGGGATCCGCCATGGCGCTGGCAGCCGGTTGGGGCTATCGGTCCCGTTGAGCCCCGCCGCCGCCGCCTGGACTCCCGCCTTCCCCTGTCGCCCAGCAACAGCTTCCAGCCCCAGCGAGGAGGCGCGGGCGGGGCGTTGCCAAGGTAAACGCGACTCAGTTGCCAGGCTGACTTGATTGGCCGCACGTGCAGCACGTGGCTCTACAAGGCACGAGAGCGGGGCGTGGCCGGGCTCCAGAGCGAGCCTGGGAGGCTGGCTGTCAGAGCGCGTGCGGTGACGGGGCGGGGAATCCCAGCGCTAAATCAAGTCCCTGGTGGTGCTCGCGTCTCCCTCCCACGCTTCTGTGCGGGTTTCATCCACGCTGGGCTCGCTGGGGGTGTGGTCTTGTGTTATATTTTGTTTTTCAAGATATACTGAGCGTCTTTGGGGAGGGGTGGCCTTGATAATACAAGGCAACAATGAGGGGCGGGCTAGCCCGCCCTGAAAAGTTTACAGCCTAATAATGCGTTTGTAGGGACATGCACACATACAATCTGAGTTTGTGGCACTGGCCAAGCAGCACTTTGATCACTCCACTTCTCTGCTCTTGTGCTGTACCCCCTTCCACTTGATCCCTGTCAAGTTGCCTAGCACAGTGTTTCCTACAGTGTGGGTTGTGCCCTCCTGAGGGTTACAAAGGACTAGCCTCTGGACATGAACTGACCTCTCAATTTGTCCACAGAGCCTCAGATTTCATTTAAAAAATAAAAAGGCCTGGGCTACGTGACAAAGTTGCACAATTTTTACTTAAATTGAGTTTTAAACTGGTGCAAATGCCTGTTTAGATATTTGGGAAGTGGCTTATTTAGGTTTATCTTAAATTGATCCCTAATTGGATTTAAGATAAAGGGGGGGGGACGGGACACTTGTTTAAACCAAAATAAGAGTGTCCAAAGGGGATCTGCACCAGTGTAAGTAAACTGATTTAAAAGCACACCTTAGAATCATAGAATATCAGGTTTGGAAGGGACCTCAGGAGGTCATCTAGTCCAACCCCCTGCTCAAAGCCTTAAACTAGTACAAGATTCTCACGTAAAAAGCCCTGAATCTCTAGCAGAGACTTGAACTGCACTGTTCATTTTAATAGTGCTAATGAAGATACCAATATGATACATTAAATGTCAACTATTTCACGGTTCAATGTATGTACAGGAAGACAGGAAGAATCATATTTTGAAGCTCTACACCAGCATTTCTCAAAGGGATGACAGGGAGGGTGTTTCAAGCAAACACTCCCAGATTGTTAAAGAGGCAGACCAGGGCTACATTACAAACTTTTGCAGGCATAGCTTTGTTGGTCAGGGGCGTGTAGATGTAGTTATACTGGCAAAACTGCATGTTTGCTGGGGGTAGCTTATTTTGCTGGTGGGGGTGGGAGGGAAATAAGTTATACAAGCAAAAGCACAGTTTTGCCAGTATTACTGTGTCCACACTAGGAGCACTTTGCCAGTATACTATATATAAACAGGTGTCTTTTTCCTTTGCCTTTCATTGTCCACTACTACCCTCATAACCCACTGAGGTAAAAATTCCCACTACACATACCAGATACAGAGGTTATCATCTGTAGGAGGAGAGCCTTGCTTGGGAGGGCCTTGTAAGATTTGGCAGAGCAGAGCTCTCCTCCTACACACCTTATATGCCAACTCAATTTAAAATTTGGATGTTCGCTTAAAATAAATCCCCGGGAAATTTGTAATACGAAAAAGAGAGATCTGCCTCCCCACTAAAGCCCACCATTTTTTTTCAGTTGAGTCCAGCTAATACCCAAAAAGGAACATGACACTTTCCTTTTTAAAAGCATACACCTTTTTTAAAAGTTTGAGTGTTGCAATGTTTGGAAATAAATAGTTAAGGGATCCAGCTAGTTTCTCACTATCAAGTAATCTTCCGTCACTTGTTCTTACCCCATCCATCCAAAGTCAACACGGCCTGCAAAACATTTGGAAACATATATTCAAAAGTAAACTCTTTGGGGGCAGGGACCATCTTTGTACAGTGTCTAGCATAATGAGGCCCTCATCTGGGATGGAGGCTCTGGGCACTACTGGAATTAAAATGATGATAATAAATAACAATATTTACTGATTAGTAGATTATAAAATGTTATGTTTTATTAAGGGGATCTACTCCAATAATTTAGCCCTGAAGGGACTGTGATTTATCTGATGTAATACTTGTTACTGATCCAGGACAGCACATTAGTAGGGCCCTTCATTTTTAGTTTTTATTTTATTTAATTTTCCGCAGGAATTGATCGGTGTTTATTTCTACAACAAAAATGGGTGAAAATCGGTGGAAAAACTATTAATATTTTTTCTGGGTAAATATTGGGGTTTATTTTGGTGGATGGAAGGATGGGGAAAAAGTATTCAGTAGATTAATGCTTTGATGAATGGAATTCAGTGTGGTTTGCTGCAAAACTAAAACAGAACTCAAAACACAACGCCATCTCTGAGTTTAATTAAACAATATATTGATAATCACCAAATAAAACTTTTCATTTGAATAAACAGTTTACTGTTTAGACTTAGAACTGATCTGGTTTTGTTCAATTAATGATCTGGAGGATGGCGTGGACTGCACCCTCAGCAAGTTTGCAGATGACACTAAACTGGGAGGAGCGGTAGATACGCTGGAGGGTAGGGATAGGATACAGAGGGACCTAGGCAAATTAGAGATTGGGCCAAAAGAAATCTGATGAGGTTCAACAGGACAAGTGCAGAGTCCTGCACTTAGGACAGAAGAATCCCATGCACTGCTACAGACTAGGGACCAAGTAGCTAGGCAGCAGTTCTGCAGAAAAGGACCTAGGGGCTACAGGGACGAGAAGCTGGATATGAGTCAACAGTGTGCCCTTGTTGCCAAGAAGGCTAACAGCATTTTGGGCTGTATAAGTAGGAGCACTGCCAGCAGATCGAGGGACGTGATCATTCCCCTCTATTGGGCATTGGTGAGGCCTCATCTGGAGTACTGTGTCCAGTTTTGGGCCCCACACTACAAGAAGGATGTGGAAAAATTGGAGGAAGTCCAGCAGAGGGCAACAAAAATGATTAGGGGGCTGGAGCACATGACTTATGAGGAGAGGCTGAGGGAACTGGGATTGTTTAGTCTGAAGAAGAGAAGAATGAGGGGGGATTTGATAGGTGCTTTCAACTACGTGAAAGGGGGTTCCAAAGCAGATGGATCTAGACTGTTCTCAGTGGTAGCAGATGACAGAACAAGGAGTAATGCTCTCAAGTTGCAATTGTTTAGGTTGGATATTAAGAAAAACTTTTTCACTAGGAGGATGGTGAAGCACTGGAATGGGTTACCTAGGGAGGTGGTGGAATCTCCTTCCTTAGAGGTTTTTAAGGTAAGGTTTGACAAAGCCCTGGCTGGGATGATTGAGTTGGGGTTTGGTCCTGCTTTGAGCAGGGGGTTGGACTAGATGACCTCCTGAGGTCCCTTCCAACCCTGAGATTCTATGATTCTATGAACTATTAGCCTATAAATATTTACATTGAATAATTGGGCCACACCATTTGCAGCACAAACAATCAACTTCATCCTTTTCTCCTGTTTTTTTTTAAACTTTCAAATACTTCTTTGTTTTCCGAAACATATTCTGATACAGATTTTTATTTTCTTCCCATTTTAGTGTGTCAGATCTTTAAAGCATTATCTGCTAACAGCTTGAAATGTGTATGTGATGGGTGTGAGATTCATCAGTACATTCAGATGTGCACGCACGTCAGAGTTTGTGTGCATGCCTGTTTGTTGTGTGTATCTTGTAGACTAACACATATAGCCTTATTTTAACAGGCAGCTTTGCATATACACGCAGACTAATATATTATCATGATACATATATCTCATGCAATGTATTGTATTTTCCTAATAAAACAAGTACTTTTAAAATATATTTGAATGAGACAAACTTAGGGTGAAAATTGGAAAAAAATGAATAATACTTTTTATAAAACCCAGTTTTTTTCTGTAAGAATAGGTTTAAATTGAAAATAAAAGGACTTAGACATTAGTGATGTAGGAATTCAACATTTTGCAGGAAAAGAAGGTGATTTTTTCTGGCAAGGTGATTTTATTTATTCATTTATTTATTGCTTTTTACAAAAATAGCGGTATGAAGGTTTTGAGAGATTTGGTACATTAGAAGTAGTTCAGCTGGATATGGATCAATGGGCAGAATACAGATGAAATGTTCAAAGTTTCATGATAAATACATAAGTACAAGTACAATTTTTCATATTGGAATCACTGCTACTTATCTGCCAAATTCTGTTCTCAGTCACACTGATTCTCTCCACGTTTACACTGGTGTAACTGAAACTGGAGTAAGATATACTAGGGCAAGTTACTTTTTACTCCAGTGGAGAGTGTCTATAGTAGGAATTTATAGTAGAGCAAAGAAACCTATCGTAGCCAAGGCCTGTAGTCTAGAAATGCTACTGTAACTCTAAAACTGTGTGCCCAATTTTTAAACATGGACAAGTAGTAAGACACATTAATTGTCCCTTTTCATGCTGAAATGGGTACTTAGTTGGGCAAGAAGGGGAATTTATGATTGTAGGAGCTGTTATGAGCATCTAGATGTGCCTTGGCTACGATAGGTTTCTTTGCTCTACTATAAATCCCTACTATAGACACTCTCCACTGGGGTAAAAAGTAACTTGCCCTAGTATATCTTACTCCAGTTTCAGTTACACCAGTGTAAACGTGGAGAGAATCAGTGTGACTGAGAACAGAATTTGGCAGATAAGTAGCAGTGATTCCAATATGAAAAATTGTTTTGATGTTCTTTTTGGTTGTCCATGGTTGAAAATTGGGCTATTTATTATTTGTGTATATTGGTCCACAGTAATATCTGCCAGGTATAGGCATTTCACATATTTTTCACTTTCGGATGTGTGAAAATGTTAATATATCTGATAGTATGAAAACTCTGTGCTACATAGCTAACTGGAATGCCTATCTCTGTTTAGCTGCCCAAGGAACAGAGTTCTCACTTATTTGTTTGGTTTTCTGGTGAGATCTTCAAGCACTATATATCACCTTTCAATCATGATCCATAATGCCAGTGATCGTGTTAAAACATGTCTTGAACATTTATGATACAAATATATGTTAGCTCTCTGATGAAGACATCACAAGAATAAATCATCAACTGCTCGACTTTGATTTAATAAGGAATGTGTGACATTAATTTCCCCTCATTGTTCTCAGCAGGTAGAGCAGAAAATGCAGTTTAATCTTCCAAGCAGATTCAATCATCCTTCACTGGTGATTTATCATACTCTTGCTATCAGACACCAACTGAGTGTGTTCTTTTTGGAGGAGGAAAAAATTGTTTTCTGAGAATCAGCTGGCTGTAAAAACTGTATATGATCCTGAATTAAAAACCGATCTATATTATACCAGATTGGGGGTGTACCAATGCAAATGACTTGTTTATATGAGTCCAACATGCTGTTATTATTATGCCTCAGTGTGAGCAATTGCATCTTAGTTTTAGACTTTCCCTGCAGAGGGGCAAAAGACAAATGCTGTCAAAATAGAGAGGGAGAGCCTGTTTAGTTCTGCAAATCTAATAATCAAAATCATTTTTATTATAGGAAAATATTAAGTGAAATATGCTTTTGAAGCCCTCTAGTGTGTTGTGTGATATAGTGCTAACTGCACGCAGAGTTCGTGTCACAGAAATAATTTCTTCTGTACCAAGTAAATGTCACTATAATGCAAAAATGAGCTAGTTCCTGATTACACAATCTGAGTTAGAGTCAGTTATGATAATGGTCTAAAAGGGTCTAGACAAGATATACATCTTTCTTTTTAGCCATGCTCTTCTCCCCTCCTACAACTATAAAATATGAAAAATTTATTTAAAGATGGTAAGATACATATGACTTAAGTGATTACATATGTTGTGGACTGTTTAGTTTTTGATCCTGTACCATGGAAGTCAATAAGGGCTTTGTTTAGACTTCCATAGGTGCAGGATCAGAGTCTTACCGATTATGAGCCCATTTCAACAAAGAACTTAACATGTTTTTAAATCCCACTAAAGTCAATGGGACATAATCATGTGCTTGACTTTAAGCATGTATTGAAATGATTTAGTGAATAGGGACCATGGGACATAGCATATAATGAAAGTACTGTACATTAATTATAGCCTTTCAGTCTTATATATATATTATTAATACTAAAGTAGTATCCAGAAATCCCAAGTAGACAGAGGCCATTGTTCTAGGAACCGTAAAACATATGGAAGAAATGATCCTTGCTCCAGTGATCTTATGATCCAAGGCCCTGACCATGCGAACATTTAAGCATGTGCATAACTTTATTCATGTGAGTAGTCTTATTGATGTTAATAGGACAACTTATCTGAGTAAAGTTACGTTTGCCTAATTTTTTGGAGGATTTGAGCCACAGTAAGTGGGTGTAACAAGCAAGTGGAGGGGGTGAGGGAAAACAACCCCATCTCCTTAGCGGCTAAGGGTGACATAGGCAAAAAAGTACCATGGGCAACTGCAGTTTTGGAATATCCCTAGAACAAGCTTTGGCGATAACTCTTTAAAGTGGTTCACTAGGGATTTTAGTTGATCCATTACTTTTACCATCTGTGAAAGTCACATGTCACTCAGGAGAGAAGAACAGTAGTACATATATGAATGTCCTAGTACAGAGGTGGGCAAACTATGGCCCATTGGACTGTCCTGTGTGGCCCTTGAGCTCCCAGCTGGAGAGGCTAGCCCCCAGCCCCTCCTCTGCTGTCCCGCCTCCCCCGCAGTCTCAGATCGATGTGTCACCAGCGCTCTGGGTGGCGGGGCTGCGAGCTCCTGCCGGGCAACGCGGTGGTGGGGATGGCTCCGGTCGGGCAGCGTGGCTGCCAGACATGTTGCTCTGAGCGGCATGGTAAGGGAGCGGGGAGCAGGGGGGGTTGGATAAGGGGTGAAGGGTCCCGGGGGGTAGTCAGGGGACAGGGAGCAGGGTGCAGTTGGATGGGGTGGAGGTTCTAGGGGTACGGGGAACAGGGGGTGTTGGATAGGTGTGGGAGTCCCGGGGGGCATGTCAGGGGGGCAGGGGTGTGGATTGGGGTCGGGGCAGTCAGGGGATGGAGCAGGGGGAGTTGGATAGGGCAGGGGGTCCTGGGAGGGGGCGGTCAAGAGACAAGGAGCAGAGGGTTGGATGGGTGGGAGGTTCTGAGGGGGCCAGGCTATTTGGGGAGGCACATCCTTCCCTACCCAGCCCTCCATACAGTTTTGGAATCCCGATGTGGCCCTCAGGCCAGAAGGTTTGCTCACCCCTGCCCAAGTAAGTCTACTACATTCAATAAATGAAAAAATAAACCACATCACAGAATTTTAAAATCAGGAATTAAACTTTTCTACCATCCATGGATGAATGAATGAAACTTTTATCGAGTGTAGTTTGTTTTATGAATGTTCTTCAAAAAATACTCAGAAATCATTCTCACGTTAGGCATTGTAAAGTGCTATAAACATTTTAAAATTATAGGGAGAGAATTACTCATTGAGTGAACGGAGGCATTGTGACTGAAACAAAGATAATGTATTTCCATATCCTTTATTAGCCAAAGCTGTTGTTAAAAGAATTTTAAACATTTAATGCTGGCTTCATGTTCACATTATCCCTACCGATTATACTATATCAGAAAAAAAAAATTCTGCTGTGATGAATGTAAAATCTTTCATGGTCCATTTCATTCAAATCAATTTTGAAGAAATATTTTCTTGAATTCTATTTTCTTCAGAGTTGTTTTTTTTAAACTGAGTTTCACCTTACAGAGTTTTAGTATTGATGCTGAACCTGTATCTCATTCACATATGGTGAATAGCAAAGAAAAAAGCATTGCATAGTGTAATGTGCAGTCATTACTTTGCAAAAGACATATTTGCAGGATTATACAGTAATGGCAAAGGCTACTGTGATACTTTTGATTTGTTGCAGGCTACCTAGATTTTCACTTGATACCCATGTTTTTTAAATGATGGAAAAACTTGATTTTTTGTTTTATAATTCATTTTCACTTATAACAAATTATGAAATTGAGTTACCTGTATCCATTTTGTTACTTTCGGTGAAGGAGCTGTTCAAGGAGGGGCAATTGTTTTAACTTTTTCAATCATGTTCAAGAAGGCAAGAGAAAGCTAGTGTCATTTAATACATTTTCATTATTATCAAAAATTTTCCACACTTCTGATTTTTTAATTATGTAGGTCACTTAGACAGAGTGGCTTCATTTGCTGGTACAGATGAGTAAAGGAACCTCTACAGTTGTTACTGCAGGGCCTGGCTCTGTTGAACACTGTTCAGCAATATTACATGTCAGTTAGTGGATCAGTAAATAAAATCTTTGTTATTATTTCCCATCCCAGGGCAGCCACCTTTCTAAAAAACATCTGCTGGCTACACCCACCCACTAGGTTGAGATCTATACATTATTTTGATGATTTCTGCATTAGTAGATTGTAACTATCTTTGTAAAGTCTTTGGCACTAGACCCAAACTGATCTCTCACTGAAATCTGATTTATTACTATTTTCCAGTTTACAGCGGTGGATGATATGAAATGTTACAGGCTGGAGCCAGAAGTCCACAGGGTCTTCCTACTGTTTTATCACTGAGTTTTGAACAAGTCTGCATTGACAGGGGCATGAACTAGACACTTTAATAGATTTGTCCCATTTCAAAGTTCTACGACTTGTTCCCTATTTAGTCAGTTACTGTGTAAATGATGGACTCCAATCTCATGCTAGCTTCATTAGGACTACTCACACAACTGAGCACTACTCCATGTGAGCAAGGGTTGTAAAATCTATGGATGGAAATGGTTTTAAATATTATTCAGGCAGCACATATTCAAAGCCAACTTCTGCTCTTGGTTATACTGGAGTAAAACTGGTGTCATTCCACTCAAGTCAGGATCACTCTGGGTTTACACTACTGTAAATGAGATCAGAATTTGACCCAAAGTTTCTCGATTAATTGTGAAATGCTTGCAAATGTGCATGTCAGTCATGAAAATGACAATGTACCATAGCTGCATTTCTGTTGGTGGGATATTCACAGTTCCATCACCCTTCCCCTCCAGAGCTGTACCTCAGTGTTGTTTTTTGAATGTTTTAGAATCTTTGTCCCATCACAGTTTTGAATGCAGATGACATGAAAATTTGTGACTAAAAATATCCCAGTGAGTAACCTCATCTTAATATGTTCAAGCGTGTGGAAATTTTACATAATACATGTAACTGATCTTATTGAAATACATTGAATAATCCAGGAGAGAGAGTGAGCAGTAAAGAGAGAAGTCTTCATGATGTTTAGTACTGCTGATCAGTACATGTTAATCCAATTAAGATGTGTACCCCACAGCCTCCATTTCAATTTTCCCGTTTCCCTTTCTTTTAAGGCCAGTTGATGCAAGCCAGTTTAAGTCAACCGAATGTGCTCCACATTGAGCTCTTCTTAAAGACTTGGTATCCAGCTGCTCAAAATCAGCAGTCAGGCCGGCAGAAACTTTCCCCGCCTTTGCTTCACAGATACACAGGACACAGCAGGCAGCTGTAACTATTGGGATTTTTTTTCACTGAAGTCCAAACTCATGAGCGGACAGAGCCAGTGACCTTTCAAATGACCAAAGGCACATTCCACGGTCATTCTGCATCTGCTGAGCCTGTAGTTGAAGTGCTCCTTGGTGCTGTCAAGGTCCCTGGTGTATGGCTTCATGAGCCATGTGAGTAAGGGGTAGGCTGGGTCTCCCAGGATCATTATTGGCGTTTCAGCAACCCCAATAGTAATCCGCCAGTCTGGAAAGAAAGTCCCCTGCAGCTTTCTGAACAGTCCTGTGTTCTTAAAGATGCACGTGTCATACACCTTTCCATACCTGCCCACATTGATGTCAGTAAAGCATCCCCGGTGATCCACCAAGGCTTGTATTACCATAAAAAGTAGCCCTTTCTGTTGATATACTCTGTGGAAAGGCGGTCTGGTGCCATAAAAGGGATATATGTGCCATTTCTCGCTGCACCACAGTTAGGGAATCCCATTGCTGCAAAACCATCCAATATCGCCTGCACATTGCCCAGAGTCACAGTCCTTTGTAGCAGGTTGTGACTAATGGTCCTGCACACTTATATCACAACAGCCCCCATGGTGGATTTCCCAACTCCAAATTGATTCCTGACTGATTGGTAGCAATCTGGTGTTGCAAGTTTCCATGGAGCAATCACCACCCGCTTCTCTACTGTTAGTGTGGCTCTCATTTTGGTCTCGCCGAACTGAAGGGCTGGAGCAAGCTATGCACGCAGATCCAAGAACGTGGCCTTGTGTATTTGAAAGTTCAGCACCCAGCCCACTGCTCGTCATCCCAAACCTGCATGACAGTGCAATCCCACCAGTCAGTACTAATTTCTCAGGCCCAGGACTGCAGCTGCTCCGTGAATGTTGCCAACAACTTTGAATTATTTCTATGTACTACAGCAACCTAGCCTCCAAGGACCTGGCATGTTCCCCACAGCTCCTCTGGCAACTCTGAAAATACTACAGGATCAGGTGCCCTATGCTCTCAACGCTCATCACAACAGTGCAGAGCTGTGTAGGAGCCATGCTTCTGATACAGATGGCAGAAAGTGAGGAGGGACGTGTGGGTTCACAGGAATTTTGAGAAGAGGCGCAAAACATTATGGGATGCTGATGAAATTATGGGATGGATAACTTTGCATTATGGGACACTGAAATCACGCTCCCAGTCACCCCTGCATTACTCATTTTGGCCCCATAAGGCATTGCAAAACCTTCCCAGAACACCCTGCACTAGATAGTGGCATAGCTACCCACGGTACACTGCTCTCTGCATCGATGCAAGCACTGCTAGTGAGGATGCACACTGCCCACACAAGGAGCATAGTATGGACATGCAAACACAATTTAATTACTGCAGTGGCTGTATGCTGATGGGACTTATGTAGACTTTCTTTTAACTGTAGACTTGCCCTTAGTCTTACTTATCTGTACTCCATATCACAGAATGATAACAAATGTTTCTATTGTAAACCTCTATAATTGTGTAACTCGGCAAACAGGAAAGAAGCATTAATTAGTGCAGTGTTTCCCAAACTTGGGACGCTGCTTGTTCAGGGAAAGCCCCTGGTGCGCCCAGCTGGTTTGTTTACCTGCTGCATCCGCCGGTTCGGCCAATCACGGCTCCCACTGGCTGCGGTTCGCTATGCCCGGCCAATGGGGGCTGCGGGAAGCGGCGCGGGCCGAGGGATGTACTGGCCGCTGCTTCCCACAGCCCCCATTGGCCGGGCACAGCGAACAGTGGCCAGTGGGAGCCGCGATCGGTCGAACTCGCGGACGCGGCAGGTAAACAAACCGGCCGGGCGTGCCCGAGGCTTTCCCTGAACAAGCGGCGTCCCAAGTTTGGGAAACACTGAATTGTTAGTGTAAACTGCTGGGCCTCCAGACAAGAGGGTCCACTGAAACCAAGGGAGCCATTGTGTAACACCAAAGGACAAAAACTTGGTTTATTGCCCTCGCCACTTACATGAAGAGGAGTCAGGCACCAACATTGTTCTATCAGTTTTCACTCTGGAGGAAGGGAATAAAAATGCTTGACCGGGAGAAACTTTATTCCTCTGCTGCTTGAACTCTGAGGGGTGAGGATTTCTAAGCATAAGGGAGGAGTCCCCAGCTATTTAAGTCCCCTAAGGGACTTATAAAGCGTGCATATTATAGCAGCTACTGTCATCGTTTAGAACCTAAGACTGTACCTCATTTGTCTGTGAATATTTACCTGCTTTAACCTTGTAAATAACCCAATTTCTTTTTCCTAGTTAATAAACCTTTAGTTAGTTTGCTACAGGATTGGCTACAAGTGTTGTCTTTGGTTTGAGATCTGAATACAGTTGACCTAGGCTAAGTGATTGGTCCTTTAGGAATGGGAGTAACCTGAATATTGTCATGATCTTTGGTGTAAAGTGACCATCTCTCACAAAATCCAGTTTGCCTGGGTGGCAAGATAGACTGGAATGCCAAGGGGATTATCTGTGACTCTGTAAGACTGTTATAGTGTTTTAGGAGTTCACACTCTTTACTGGGTTGGTGAAATCTAATTATAGAACATACAACCAATTTGTGGTTTTTGCCCTGCTTCTTGACAGCCTGCCCCGAGGTTGGCACTCTCAGTGGTCAGCCATTCCAGAAAGCGTGGATCTGGGTTTAAATGCATAAGGGTGTATCTACACTGGATCTGGAGGTATAATTTCCAGCTTGGGTAGACATACAAGCCCAAGCTCTGATTGAGCTAATGCACTAGAAATAGAATTGCGGGCTAGAAGGATGGACTAGCTGCTCAGGGTATGTATCTAGGGTTCAAATGGGGTGGCTGGTCTGCCTAGCTGCTCATGCTGCCATAGCTACACTTCTATTTTTAGTACATTAGCTTGATCAGAGCTAGCATGGGTATGTCTACATGAGCTGGAAATTACACATCCATCTCCACTGTGGACATATCTTAAGTCACTTTTAAAAATGGAACTCAGGCTCCTATGTTATTTATGTGCCTTAAAAAATTTTACTCTTTACATTTTGGATAATGTAAAACTAAGGTCTTGACAATCGGTTCTCGTGATAGAATCCATGACACACATTGTAAGAGTGGGGGTGTTAACCCTAAAGTCTTGGGCAGCTACTATGTTAATTATATTCTGCACAGCTATATTATTCTGTAGTTTCAACCGAAAAAAAAGTCTTACTTTAAACTGTTGTGTCGTGGTGTTGTGCTCTGTTAAAACAGTTGCTGTGTTTCACTCCAGAGGAGGCTGTATTTTAGAGCTGGGCAAAATAATCCCTTTATAGTACATGTCTGTGTACACAGATATTGATCTATCTGTTGGTAAAGCACTTTGGGATGAAAGCTGCTTTAGAAATGCAGGTTCTCTTTTTATTTACCACTTTCTAACCTTCCAAAATCAGTGTGAATGCTGTATACAGAAACCTAGTTTTTAACTTTCTTCTCCCCGTCCAGAAACAGGTAAGATTTGTTTCTTCTGGCCTTCATTAAGGGTCACCTAATCAGGGCTGGCGCTTCCACTAGGCGACCCTAGACGGTCGCCTAGGGTGGCAGGATTTGGGGGGCGGCATTTTGGCGGCGACTCATTTTGTGGTGGCGATTCGGCGGCAAGAAGAGTGGCCGCCGAAACACCGCCAAGAATGCAGCTTCACAGGAGCTGCCGCTGAAGCGCCGCCGATTACGGCGGAGGAGCGCTGCCGCCTAGGGTGGCAAAAACCCTGGTGCCGCTACTGCACCCAATGAAAACTTTAACAGGCACATATAAGTTCCATGCCCAATTATGTGCACGGCTGTGACTTTTACTAGTAACATCTTTTCAAAAATGTTGCCTGGTGCATCAAAATGTGTTTCATTGTCATTTTGAGGGAATGATTTTTCCTGTGACTCAAATTCTTCTCTGATTATATAATGCTTATTAATGTTTTCCTTTCACATGTCCAAGTCAGTGGCCATATATACAGAAACAAATATTGCTCTGTGAATATTAGATGTACATCATATAAAGAGAAGATACTGGAGCAAGAGCAGTTTAAAACATGGCATGATTTCTTTTTTGTTAATCACAGCTAATCAGAAAGGTATTAACAACTCATCAGCGTCACTGTTCCAGTATTTCTTCTTCTTTTCAAATGGATTGACGTTCTCCTCTACTTTAAGTTACATGAACTTAACTCAAGTGACTGAAGCAAATAGTAGTCCTCCAGTGGCCTTAGGAGGAGAGATTGCTGCTAGCAGTCAAAAACTCATTCCTATGAAGCAGTGCTATTAGAAAGCTGGGAGGAGCTCTCCCTTTTGTAGGGGGCTGAGAGGAAGCACAGCTGTTGCCGAGAAGAGATTAATAATCACATTTTAGAGATCTAACACTGGCTTTTGTTCTTATTGAAGTCAATGGAAGTTTTGCCACAGATTTCAGTGGTAGTAATATCACGCTCTTTACCATTTCCCTAGTGTTCCCCCCATATATCAGGTTAGGCAGCAAAGTAAATGTAGCACTGTATTAAAGTGGAGTGCCAGCTCTGCTATAGTTAAGGTGAGCATCACTTTCTGTTTAAATGTATATAAAAACTTTAATTTGCATCCAGCTGCATCATAATAGAGAAGAGTCATTGCATGTGTTGGAGAAACATTCAGGATAAATAAATATAGATGTGTTGTCAAAGAGACTTGGTATAGACTGGCAAATCTTCAGGGCCAATTTCATTTTAATTGGTAAAAATATTGCATCATTTTTGTATTTAAGAACAATGTAGGCAAAACCTAAATTGTGTGCAAAGGTCTGGTTCAAATTATATGTCAAAACAATGTATTGCGATACTGTGGTTGACATTTTGGTCACACAAAATGAAGGACATTACATTCATTATTCCTATAGCAACCAGAACTTGTTATTGAGTATACAGCATTTGTATTACTGCAGGTAGTGATTTGCTTTCTGCCATTATGTGCATAATGTGTTTAACTTATAATTGCTGTGGACAGCATGACTTAGAGTTTTCTAATTTTTGCATGTATGAAATACTATAATTTTCCACTAACAAGTTTTTCTATATAATTTTCTTGCCTTTTGCTGCTGGTGGTGTTTTGCTGTTGCTTTTAAGAAAAACATGAAAAAGGAAGGTTATGGCATAATTTGATTCTGCTATTGTACATAATTCAAAACAACACACATGCAATTCAAATTTCATAGAGTCTGGGGCTGTCCCATGTCATCATAAAAATCTCATCCACCCATTACTTTGAATAGCATTGGAAAGTGTATTGTCTGCTAGTCCTTCTGCTAGATCACAGCAGTTTCAAATTTTGCATGCTGTGGAGTAAACAGTACCTTCTCTAGTGTACAGATCTACAGTGTGAGAATTTGAAGTGCATGTGTGGTCTAATGACTGAACATCCAAATAAATATGTTAAGGAAATGTGTATGACATAAGGAGGCTCAGGGGTTATCAAGGATTGATGGCTGGAGGTGTTTGTATGAAACAGACTACTTATGTATAGCTTTGCCCAATTGAACCACTTTACTTTGTATGTCAGTGTGTGATGCTCTAGATATTCAGGACATAAGTATATACAGAGCAGTGCATTTCCACACATTGTTAATTTAAAAGAAATGGCTGCTGGATTCCGGGCTCTTCCTCATTAAAAACTCCCTACGTCCCAATTAAAAGTGGTGCTAGAGAACCAGGGCATGAAATTCCTTCTCCCCGAATTAAGTGGTGTTATCTTTTAATCTCTTAATGTACGTTTATTGTCTTTCTGTATATCTAAAATTACAGATTAATGTAAAAAAGTGTTTCTGCTCTTGGTTGTTTGCTTCTGTTCTCTTCCGATAAACTTAGATTAATACAAGCTGGTTTTTTTTTTAAATTATTGTTATGAAGTGGAAGGAAACATTTCAGCTTCTAAAATTAAAGAATGAGAAAGATGAGTCTTTTGAGAGTAGTTCTGAAACGGACTGAACAGATTCTTTATAATAGAGATCAGGCAATTGTCTCAAAGCCACTATATATACATATTGAGCAAATTCAACTCTTTGAAAATATTATACATATCAACTTTCGTTATCCCTCAAGATATCTTTATTGTTTGAAGACTTATCTTTGTAGACAAAATGGGACTGAGTCTCCACTCCCACACACCTTGTGTAGTCAGTTACACCGGTGTAAAACTGGGGTGCAATGCTACCATTTGAGACGGTAGCTTTTTACATCCACTTTTCAGTGCGGTAAGTATCTATGTAAGGAGTGAAGAATCAAACCCAACATATTTATGATTTAAAATTACAAGAAGAGATCCTACTGGGCAGGCACAAGATGCTATCTGATGAGTGTTTATAAACTGTTATTCCAAAATGAAATTCCTTCAGACATGTAGATTGTATTTGTTCTCACTGAGGACTATTGAAATTATTAGGAGTTTTGGCACTAATTCGTCAATGTACATAAGACCATGCCCATTTTAAGCAAGTGAATAGTCTCTTTGACTTCACTGGGACTACTCACATGTTTAAATTAGGTCCATAATGACTCCAGGCTTTTATGCATGGAGGGCTTGAAAGATTAGGTCCAAAACCATGTCAAGTATGAATTTTTCTTTAAAGTACCATTTTTGCATTATGGCTCGTCTAAAATCCATTGTAGTCAATGTGAGTCTCTGTTGACTTCAGTGGGCTTTGGATGAAGCACTTGCTGAGCACAAAGAGTTGTGAAACATTTCTGAACAGCTGAAATGTATTGCTTCTCATGCTTAGATATCTTCAAAATAGCCACATTTTCTTCTTGCTTTCCATGCGCATTCACCTTCATGCCAGCATCATACATGTGAATTTTCACCTCAAACATTACTTTTTTCCAGAAACAAAAAGCATTTATGTACAGGAATTTAGAGTTAAAATAGTGTACAATGATTTTTGTACAGAAACACAAGATACTGATGGTGACGTGTCCTTAACTGTGTAAGCTACTGTCAAAGTAATTAGATCAAAATGGCAAATCCAGGCACATATATAATTTCCATCACATTATAATATGAAGGAGATTGTCATCATTGTTTTGTAGTAGTTGCCTTGTTTATTTGTGAGAATTTGAAGTGCCTTTGAGTGTAGTACATTTATATTCTGTCTAGAGTCAGCTACAGAATGTATAATTTAATTGCACTATATTTATGAGATAATCACTGAAGGACATAATGGGAATAGCAGCCATTTTATGAATCTCATGGTGTGTGTGAGAAACAACAAACAAAAGAGAAATCTAGCTTTATCTCTATTGGTTTATGAAGCATTTGGGGGTTCAAACATTTTCTGAGGGGATTTTCAAAGACAAAAGGCAGGCATCCAACTCCCGCTGAAATTAAAAAGGGAATCCTACAAAAAGTGGAAACATGAACAAATTGCTAAGAATCTGCACAAAAGGATAGCACAAACACGTAGGGACAAAATCAGAAAAGCTAAGGCACAAAATGAGTTACATATAGCAAGGGACCTAAAAGGCAATACGAAGAGGTTCTTTAAATACCTTAGGAGCAAGAGAAAGATGAAGGAAAGTGTAGGTGGTCTACTTAGCAGGGAGGGAGAGCTAATAACTGATGACATCAAGAAAGCTGAGGTATTCAATGCTTATTTTGCTCCAGTCTTCACTAGAAAGGTAGATATTGACCAGATAATTAAACACAATCAGTATTGTGGGGGAAGAAATGCAAGCCAAAATAGGGAAAGAACAGGTTAAAGAATATTTAGATAAGTTAGTTATATTCATGTCAGTAAGACCTAATGAAATACCTCCTAGGGTACTTAGGAAGTTACCTGAAGGAATCTTAGAACCATTAGTTACTATCTTTGAGAACAGCTGGAGGATGCGTGAGGTCCCAGAGCAGGTGTGGGCAAGCTATTTGGCCCGAGGGCCACATCTGGGTATGGAAATTGTACGGTGGTCCATGAATGCTCATGAAATTGGGTGTTGGGGTGCAGGAGAGAGTGAGGGCTCCACCTGAGGGTGCAGGCTCTGGGGTAGGTCCAGAAATGACGAGTTCAGGGTATGGGAGGGGGCTCCAGGCTGGAGCAGGAGGTTGGGTTTAAGGAGTGGGTGGGTGAGGGCTCTGGCTGGGGGTACAGGTTCTGGGGTGGGGCTGGAGACGAGGGGTTTGGGGTACAGGAGGATGCTCTGGGCTGGGACCAAGGGTGGGAGGTTCTGAGGGTGGGAGGGGGATCAGTGCTGGGGCAGGGAGTTGAGGCGTGGGAAGGGGTCAGGGATGCAGGCTCCAGGCAGCGCTTACCTCAAGCGGCTCCCAGAAGCAGTGGCATGTCCTCCCTCTGACTCCTACATGGAGGCACAGCCAGGCAGCTCTGCGCACTGTCCCGTCCACAGGCACTGCCCCTGCAGCTCCCAACCTGCTTCCTGACCCATGCCCTTCCCTGGCTGGGGGCCTCCCTCCCCTTCTCTACCTTTCTCCACAGAAGGCAGCAACTCTGCCCCAAACATCAGCATTCCTATTCCCTCTCCTCAGACCCCTCTCCCCAGTAAGTTGGACCCTTGACATCCTTGTATACTCTGTCTCTGTGGAGACTCTCTCCTCCAGTCACCATCACCAGGCCCATCTCACTGGCCTGAAGCCACCCCCATTGCCCTGCCACTATCCTGAAAACACAGCGGAGTGCCCAGAACATGAGGAGACAGCCACAACCAGGCTTTGACTCTCCACTCCACAAGCAAAATGAAGAAGGAGGAGGTACTGAACAGGGTTGGGTTTCTGGTTTTAACTCCTCCTTCACTGATAACTTTGCCCTGTATCTATTTGTACAAAACTTTTAAAACATGTGCACCATTAACATTGTTCTGCTTTCTGAGCTTTCTTTCACCATTATTCTTAGCATTATTTTAACTTTATGAGAATTATTTTATAGTTGCTGTTAAAGCCTTGTTTTACTGTTTTATCTGAGCCCTTATTTAATCATTTTTAGCTCGCCTTATTTTAACATTTTATCTCTAAGTGGAGGATCTATGCCATTTTATCCAACTGCATCAACTGCAGCATTTTAGCTCTAAGAGAACAACTTTTACCTTTTTAATTTGGGAGCACTATGTTTTTTACTCAGACTATGTGACCATTTGGCATTTTAATGCAGAGCTTTTTGTAACCTTATTTGTTTGAATTCTCTTTTACATTGTTGTATGAATTATGTTTATTGTTGTGATCCTTCCTTGTTGATTTTTATGTACCTTTTGTAATTCTGTAACACACGCATACACACACACTAAAAACAAAAAACAAAATTGCATTGCATTCAAGAGAAGCATATTGTGGCACACACCTTGGAGTTTGTCTCTCTTTTTTGCCAAGATTTGTTTTCAATGTACAGGTACCTGGTGATGGTCTAGACCACCTCTTGCAGGAGTTGCTCCCAGATTCTCCTCCCTTTGTCGACAAAGGACAACGGCCTCTGTGAACATGCCCATTGTGGATGCCTGTGTCACCCCTCCTCTGCAGCCACAGCCTGCGGATGCTCCTCCTCTTCCTTCTCCACTTCCTCCTCCTGCCCCCCCTTCTGTGTGTAGTCCCTAAGGAAAAGGATTCCCATTGGAATAGCAATATTATGCTAAATGCAGCACACTGAGAATCTTACACACCTTTCTGGGGCTCTACTGTAGTGTACCACCAGCAGCGAGACAGACACCTGGCACCATAATCTTTAAGATTCCAAAGGTTCTCTCCATCACTGATTGAGTGGCGGCATATACACAGTTGCAGTGCTCTTCTGTCTGGGTTGAGGGGTACTTGATGGGGGTGAGGAACCATGGCTGGCGGGGATATCCTTTGTCCCCTATGAGGACATGCACAACAGTGGTTAGAAACCTATCTCCATGGTAGGCGTGGCCATGGTTTGGTTTTGAGTGGGGAGTGGTGACTTGAGTGGGAAATGCCTTGCACAGAAGTGATGGGTGAAAGTATAGCGTGTGGACTCCTGGTTGAAGAGGACTACATTAACTCTACTGATGTTTATATACCTTACTTCAGTGAAGCTGGGGCTGCTAAGAAGAAGTCTGAATTAGGCTTAAAAAGATCTTCCCCTTTCCCCTCCTACTTCCTTCTTCTGTAATTTGAACCAAGCCCTTCTATTCTAGGAATAAAATCCTGGGAGAAAAAGTTTGTGAATTCTTTACTCAGTGCTATTTTTTTAGGATCTGTTTCTAAATATGGTCTAAGTGAATCAAATCTAAATATGTAAGTGACATTTAAGAAATCAGACTGGGTTTTCAGAGTGCTGTGACATCACAAGTGACCTTACTCTTCTGAAATGTGGCTCTCACTGACAGAAAGTTCAGACAAATGATCACTTTAAACATAGGCTTACATTTCAAATATATTGCACAGCTCACAGATACCAAGAAATGCTTCTTATGTGACATCACAGAACACATGAGGACAGAATTGGCCTTAGGCTATTTTTTTTTCTTTTTTGCCTTTAATGACATCTGCACATTATTTTCTCTGTGTGGTAGTCTAAAGGTTACATTTCTTGATATCTATGAACTGTAAAGTATATTTTAAACAAACTTTTGTTCCAAATGAACATCTGAGTCTCCAGTTGGCAAGAATTATATTCCTGAAAAAAATAGCTTTTCAGCATGGTAGCCACATGAAACTCTAGTCAGATCACAAACCAATTTCTGTCCTGGTTTATGATGTAATAAAAATAAAACGCCAGAACTTTACTGTTTAAACACTGAACATTGTGTTCTAATGTTAACAATAAAATTCTTCTGCTAGTTGAACCTGAATCAAATCAGAATTGGAACTGAAGTTGCTACCTTGCTTGTGTCACAGAAATAGTACCACTTTGAGCAACAGGATCACTACTTGAGAGATCTACATTTAATCCAAACCCATTATTTAGATACTATTGGTGGGTTTTATATAGGGGATAAAAGCTTCATTTCATGGAAAATTCATAATGCTGCCCTTCTCCAAATGGAGGCAATCTTCTTTTTAATTATAAGGCCAGATTCTCAGCTAGTATAAATCAGCATAGCACCATGAAAATTAATGGAGTTATACAAATTTATGCCATCTGAGAAACTGGCTCATTATCTTATACTTCACAATACTCACTCTCTGAGAGCAGTGAGGCTTTATCCTATATTCTTTGTCTTCCTCACTCCTTTTTGCCTTTTCTTGTGATTTCAAACTGGGGAAACAAGAACATTCTGAGATGAGCAGAAACGGTTCCAAAAATGTCAACAGCTGTTGGGCCATTTGCTAACTTGACAGTCTGATTAACACTTGAGGAAAGTCAAGCCATTTTTGCTGTTGATGTGTTAGAAAAGAGGAAACTGCAAGCACATCACATTGTATGAATAGTCCACCTGAGATGCAGAGCAGAGTCACCACTGAATGGAGTCTCTTCCTTCTCCTAGCCTTAGTCCCACCTATATGGGGTCACTCTTCAAATCTTCTCCATTCCAATTTGTCTTGAAGCAGTTCCTTTGTAGCCCAGAGGGCCAGCTTCTCTCTTTTAAATTCACTTCTTTGTATTATATTCTGCTTTATTATAGTCAGCAGTAATGCAAGGAACCTACAGGCTTGTATCTTGTAAGATATTGGCTTTAGCAGTTAGCAAGAGGTTTGAGGCCTACGAACTTTGGCCTAGATAAATTTAGGTAACCCATAAGTTTTGGGGAACTGAAATTAGAGTGTAAGAGGGAATTTTGTCCATAATGATATCAGCCAACCACAGAAACATGAACTAACCAGTTTCTGGAAGGTTCTGGATGAAACATCCGACTGCAAGAGTGCCATGGCAACGGACTGACATATAGGATAATGGGGTGAAATCATAAATATGCTAACCTATAGAAGAAGGACACCTTGCTAGAATTATAACACTAAATTGAAGGGAAGATTGGGGTAATTTCCATTGCTTTTGATGGATCTAGGAATACTGCTCAATCTTTCCAGAAAGAGATGATTTATAAAGGAGGTTCCTTAAACAAAAATTAGAGAAGCATATTTTTTAATCAAGAGTCTTTTTTTTAAAGATGGTCTTAAGGGAGGATAGTCCCAGACACCTCTACAAGGTCTTATTTACTACCTTCTTCCTTACTTTTCAAGGTGCATAAGCAGTACACTAAACTATCAATACATAATACTCTATATTTTAGAGGAATATATAAACTTTTCCATAAATGCCCTTACCTGAGTTCATTTGCCTAGTAATGTTGCCTTCTTCCTCTGTTACAGCTACAAGAAAGCAATTTTATAAAAATGGGGAAAACAAATGAGTATTATGCTCTTCTTGATACAGGAGAGAAGGAATCTCCCCCTACAGCAGAGGAGAAGCCTCATACCCCTAAGGATGGGAAATCTGCTGCCACCACTGCGAATAGGAAATGTAGGGTAGTGGTGGTCGGAGACTCTCTGCTGAGGGGGACGGAGGTGCCCATCTGTCACCCTGACATTTCATCTCGGGAGGTATGCTGCCTGCCGGGGGCCCGTATCCGAGACGTTACGGAGGCATTGTCAAGGATTATCCAGCCCTCTGACTACTACCCCATGCTACTCATCCATGTGGGCACAAATTATACTGCGAGGTGTGACACTGAGGAGATCAAGAGTGACTACAGGGCTCTGGGTGTACGGGTGAAGGAGTTTGGAGCGCAGGTGGTATTCTCTTCGATCCTTCCTGTCAAAGGTAGGGGCGCGGGCAGAGACAGGTGCATCGTGGAGGTGAATGCTTGGCTGCGGAGATGGTGTCGCCAGGAGGGCTTTGGCTTCCTCGACCACGGGATGCTAATCCAGGAAGAACTGCTAGGCAGAGATGGCGTTCACCTTTCGAGGAGGGGAAAGACCCTATTTGGATACAGACTGGCTAACCTAGTGAGGAGGGCTTTAAACTAGGTTCGACGGGGACAGGTGAGCAAAGCCCACAGGTAAGTGGAGAACATGGGGACCTGGGAGACGGGTCAGAAATAGGAGGGAGCATGGGCTCAAATGACAAAGAGATAGGAAGGTCAGGGCAAAACTGGGAGGCAAGATCAAATCAGTATCTTAGATGCCTGTATACAAATGCGAGAAGTATGGGTAATAAGCAGGAAGAACTGGAAGTGCTAATAAATAAATTCAACTATGACATTGTTGGCATCACTGAAACTTGGTGGGATAATACACATGATTGGAATGTTGGTATGGATGGGTACAGCTTGCTCAGGAAGGACAGACAGGGGAAAAAGGGAGGAGGTGTTGCCTTATATATTAAAAATGTACACACTTGGACTGAGGTGGAGATGGACATAGGGGGCGGAAGTGTTGAGAGTCTCTGGGTTAGGCTAAAAGGGGTAAAAAACAAGGGTGATGTCATGCTAGGAGTCTACTACAGGCCACCTAACCAGGTGGAAGAGGTGAATGAGGCTTTTTTTAAACAACTAACAAAATCATCCAAAGCCCAAGATTTGGTGGTGATGGGGGACTTCAACTATCCAGATATATGTTGGGAAAATAACACAGCGGGGCACAGACTATCCAATAAGTTCTTGGACTGAATTGCAGACAACTTTTTATTTCAGAAAGTTGAGAAAGCTACTAGAGGGGAAGCTGTTCTAGATTTGATTTTAACAAATAGGGAGGAACTCGTTGAGAACTTGAAAGTAGAAGGCAGCTTGGGTGAAAGTGATCATGAAATCATAGAGTTCACAATTCTAAGGAAGGGTAGAAGGGAGTACAGCAAAATAGAGACAATGGATTTCAGAAAAGCCGATTTTGGTAAGCTCAGAGAGCTGATAGGTAAGGTCCCATGAGAATCAAGACTGAGGGGAAAAACAACTGAGGAGAGCTGGCAGTATTTGAAAGGGACACTATTAAGGGCCCAAAAGCAAACTATTCCACTGGGTAGGAAAGATAGAAAATGTGGCAAAAAACCACCTTGGCTTAACCACGAGATCTTGCAAGATCTAAAAAATAAAAAGGAGTCATAAAAAATGGAAACTAGGACAAATTACAAAGGATGAATATAGGCAAACAACACAGGCATGCAGGGGCAAGATTAGAAAGGCAAAGGCACAAAATGAGCTCAAACTAGCTGCAGGAATAAAGGGAAACAAGAAAACTTTTTATCAATACATTAGAAGCGAGAGGAAGACCAAGGACAGGGTAGGCCCACTACTCAGTGAGGAGGGAGAAACAGTAACAGGAAACTTGGAAATGGCAGAGATGCTTAATGACTTCTTTGTTTTGGTCTTCACCGAGAAGTCTGAAGGAATGCCTAACATAGTGAATGCTAATGGGAAGGGGGAAGGTTTAGAAGATAAAATAAAAAAAGAACAAGTTAAAAATCACTTAGATAAGTTAGATGCCTGCAAGTCACCAGTACCTGATGAAATCCATCCTAGAATACTCAAGGAGCTAATAGAGGAGGTATCTGAGCCTCTAGCGATTATCTTTGGTAAATAATGGGAGACAGGAGAGATTCCAGAAGACTGGAAAAGGGCAAATATAGTGCCCATCTATAAAAAGGGAAATAAAAACAACCCAGGAAACTACAGACCAGTTAGTTTAACTTCTGTGCCAGGGAAAATAATGGAGCAAGTAATTAAGGAAATCTGCAAACACTTGGAAGGTGGTAAGGTGATAGGGAATAACCAGCATGGATTTGTAAAGAACAAATCATGTCAAACCAATCTGATAGGTTTCTTTGATAGGATAACGAGTCTTGTGGATAAGGGAGAAGCGGTGGATGTGGTATACCTAGACTTTAGTAAAGCATTTGATACGGTGTCGCATGATATTCTTATTAATAAACTAGGGAAATACAACTTAGATGGGGCTACTATAAGGTGGGTGCACAACTGGCTGGATAACCGTACTCAGAGAGTAGTTATTAATGGTTCCCAATCCTGCTGGAAAGGTATAATGAGTGGGGTTCCGCAAGGGTCTGTTTTGGGACCGGCTCTGTTCAATATCTTCATCAACGACTTGGATATTGGCATAGAAAGTACGCTTATTAAGTTTGCAGATGATACCAAACTGGGAGGGATTGCAACTGCTTTGGAGGATAGGGTCATAATTCAAAATGATCTGGACAAATTGGAGAAATGGTCAGAGGTAAACAGGATGAAGTTTAATAAGGACAAATGCAAAGTGCTCCACTTAGGTAGGAACAATCAGTTTCACACATACAGAATGGGAGGAGACTGTCTAGGAAGGAGTACGGCAGAAAGGGATCTAGGGGTTATAGTGGACCACAAGCTAAATATGAGTCAACAGTGTGATGCTGTTGCAAAAAAAGCAAACTTGATTCTGGGCTGCATTAACTTGTTGTGAGCAAGACACGAGAAGTCATTCTTCCGCTCTACTCTGCGCTGGTTAGGCCTCAACTGGAGTATTGTGTCCAGTTCTGGGCACCGCATTTCAAGAAAGATGTGGAGAAATTGGAGAGGGTCCAGAGAAGAGCAACAAGAATGATTAAGGGTCTAGAGAACATAACCTATGAAGGAAGGCTGAAGGAATTGGGTTTGTTTAGTTTGGAAAAGAGAAGACAGAGGGGACATGATAGCAGTCTTCAGGTATCTAAAAGGATGTCATAAGGAGGAGGGAGAAAACTTGTTCATCTTAGCCTCTAAGGACAGAACAAGAAGCAACGGGTTTAAACTGCAGCAAGGGAGGTTTAGGTTGGACATTAGGAAAAAGTTCCTAACTGTCAGGGTGGTTAAACACTGGAATAAACTGCCCAGGGAGGTTGTGGAATCTCCAGCTCTGGAGATATTTAAGAGTAGGTTAGATAAATGTCTATCAGGGATGGTCTAGACAGTATTTGGTCCTGCCATGAGGGCAGGGGGCTGGACTCGATGACCTCTTGAGGTCCCTTCCAGCTCTAGAATCTATGAATCAATGAATCTATTCCATGTTCCTCATGCCTCTTTTCCATGCCTGGATACCTGAGGTTTATCACAGGCTAAAATGAGATTTTTGTGTAAGCCCCCAAACAAAATTGGCAGCATACCACAGAGAATTATGTATTTTCAAAAAATACCAGTCTTAGTTATGGTCTGTGTTGCAGCCAATTAAGAAATGGCTAGAAAGTGGATTTTTCAGTGGCCAGGCTTCACAGGAGAAATGGTCAAAAAGTTATCCTTAATGCTTAATCCTTGGGGTTTTTTTAAATCTAGCAATAGCCTGAGTTTCCAGATGTATTTTCTTTCTTTTTGTTTTTAATAAAATGTATCTTTAAGAACAGGATTGAATTTTTGTATCCTAAGAGGTTTGTGCACATGTTGTTTATTTAGCTGGTGGCAACAGCTGATTTCCTTTGTTTTTCTTCTCAGCTCTTCCCTAGAGGGGCAGTGAAAGGGTTTGAGGGTACCCCACAGGAAGGCATTCCCAAGTGCACCTTCCTCGGCTCTCAAAGGGGTTTTGCACTTGGGTGGTGGCAGCATCTACCAATCCAACGTCAGAGAAAAGCTGTAACCTTGGAAGTTTAATACAAGCCTGGAGTGGCCATTATTATTTTTTAGAGTCCTTATAGGCTCCCACCTTCTGCACTCAAAGTGCCAGAGTGGGGAATCAGCCTTGACAAGGCACCTTAAAATGGAATTAGTTTCCTAAAAGTTAGGCATCTAACCTGATTCACAAAGGAACTTCAGCACTGCAATGCTCAATCTATAAATACCTAATGTATAAGTACCCAGAAAAATATCTGGAATTCACAAAGCCTGAATTAGGTATTCAAGCTCCCCATACAATACATGGAAAAAGACAAGCACTCAAGAATAGGATCAACAAAAGTCACCATATTGTGTGGAAAGCCACCTAAGTTAGGCAACAGCAGATGCTGATCATAGATTCCAAGGCCAGAAGGGACCATTATGACCATTTAGTCTGACCTCCCGTACAACACAGGCCATAGAATTTCCCTAATATAATTCCTAGAGCATTATTTTTAGAAAAATCACACACTTTTGATTTAAAAATTGTCATGATCCTTGGTAAATTGTATCTAGCTTTGACTTTCAGCCATTGAATTGTTATACCTTTCTCTGCTAGATGGAAGAGCCAATTATTAAAATCTTTGTTCCCCCATGTAGATATTTATAGACTTAAGTCATGCCTTTACCTGCTCCTTGTTAAACTAAATAGATTGAACTCTGAGTCTATCACTATAAGACATGTTTTCTAATCCTTTATTCATTCTCCAGGCTCTTCTCTGAACCCTCTTCAATTTATCAACGGCCTTCTTGAATAGTGGACACCAGAACTAGACCTAGTATTGCAGCAGTGACTGCAGTTCCAAATACAAAGATAAAATAACCTGTCTGCTCCTACTTGAGTTTCCCCTGTTTATGTATCTGGGAGAGCATTTTGTTCTTTTGGCCACAGCATTACATTAGGAGCTCTTGTGCAGCTGATTATCTACCATAACCCCCAAAATCTTTTTCAGTCGCCGTTTCCCAGGACAGAGTCCCCCATCCGGTAAGTATGGCTCACATTCTTTGTCCCTAGATGTATACATTTAGCTGTATTTTAAAAAAAACACCTGGTTTGCTTGTGCCAGTTTACCAAGCGATCCAGATCAATCTGAATCCTTGACCTGTCCTCTTCATTATTTACCACTCTCCCAATTTTTATCATCTACAAAGCTTATCGGTGATGATTTTAAGTTTTCTTCTAGGTCATTGATAAAAATGTTGAATAAGCATAGGGCTCAAGAACTGATCCTCGCAGGGCTCCACTGGAAACAGACCCACTCAGTTACGATTCCATTTATAATTACATATGATCTATCAGTTAGACAGTTTTTAATCCATGTAATGTGTGTCATGTTATTTTTAATATAGTTCTAGGGTTTTTTAAAATCAAAATGTCATGCAGTACCAAGTCAAACGTCTTACGGAAATCTTAGTCTATCACATCAACACTATTAACTTTACCAACCAAACTTGTAATCTCATAAAGAAAAAGATATTCATTTAGTTTGACAGTTATTTTCCTAAACACATGTTTTTTCCATTAATTACATTACCCTCCTTTAATTCACTATCAATCAAGTCCTGTATCAGCTTGCCCATTATCTTGCCTGGGACAGAGGTCAGGATATCAGGCTTGTAACTACCCAGATCATCCTGTTTACCCTTTTAAAAAATTGGCACAACATTGGCTTTCTTCCAGTCTTCTGGAACTTCCCCAGTGCTCCAAGACATTGAACATTAACATTAATGGTCCAGCGACGACCTCATCCATTTCTTTTAAAACTCTTGGATGCAAGTTATTTGGACAGGATAATTTAAGGGGTTTGTCCGAAGTCCCACCTCTTTTGGGACTTAAGATATGACTACACTGCAATAAAACACCCATGGCACCAAGTCTCAGAGCCTGGGTCAATAGATGTGGGCTTATGGGGCTTGGGCTGCAGGGCTAAAAACAGCCATGTACACATTCAGATTCAGCCTGGAGCCTGGGCTTTGTGGCCTATCCCCACTGTGATGTTTCAGACCCCAGGCTACAGCCTGAGCCCAAATGTCTACAATGCAATTTTTAGCCTGCAGCCTGAGCCCTACAAGCCCAAGTCAGCTGACCCAAGCCAGCGGTGGCCATATAACAGGTCTTTTATAGTCCCAGCAGATATAGTCTTTGGCTCTGAAATCCCAACTGGAGGGAGGTGCCGAGTTCTGCTTGGGATCCACAACCATAAATTCTCTCCTGGGGTTAGTTCCCCAAGCTGTTCCTTGCAAGAAATGCCAGAGGGGGAGGTAGATCGGGGGGACTGGACACTGGTACTCGGGGGGAGGGATAGCTCAGTGGTTTGAGCATTGGCCTACTAAACCCAGGGTTGTGAGTTCAATCCTTGAGGGGGCCATTTAGGGATCTGGGGCAAAAATTGGGGATTGGTCCTGCTTTGAGCAGGGGGTTGGACTAGATGACCTTCTAAGGTCCCTTCCAACCCTGATATTCTATGATTCTATGACTCCTACCTCCCAAGGGGGTGCCCTAATCATCAGACTAGACAGTCATCTCTCTCACTCTCCTTTCTCCCCATCTGACAAAGCAGGGAAAAGAACACAAGTCTCCCACATCCTAGATAAGTGCTCTAACCACTGGCCTAAAAATTATGGGGATGTATGGCGGCAGCACCACCACCAGCACCTCTTGTCCTCCTCCTCTCCTGCCAGGATTGTATATGCATCCTGCTATGGTAGGTTTGTGCCTACTGCATCAGGCCCCATAGGCAAGATAGGTGGAGGAACACCTATCTCCACCTGATTTGAGGATCCTGTTGGGGCAAAGGTATGAGATAGGTCTCCAGGCTCCTGTCTGAGGCAGCAGTGTGTACACCAAAAGGCAAAAACTCTGGTGCTTAAGGGGCCTTTACAGTGACAGCTTAGATGCCAAGGGATTTTAGGTGCTGTGACAAAGTTCCTCCTCTACCTTGGTGAGTCCTGCGCTTATTGGTGGATTTTGATCGCCTCAGAGATCTTCCCCTCTGGTAGAACCCACATTCAAATTCCTCCTGTGTCTGATCAGGAGTTGGGAGGTTTGGGGGGAACCCGGGCCTGCCCTCTACTCCAGGTTCCAGCCCAGGGCCCTGTGGATTGCAGTTGTCTATAGGGTTTCCTGTAACAGCTGCGTGACAGCTACAACTCCCTGGGCTACTTCCCCACAGCCTCCGCCCAACACCTTTTTTATGCTTACTGCAGGACCTTCCTCCTGATGGTCTGCTGATGCATGTACTCCTCAGTCCTTCAACTCTTCTCACTCTCAACTCCTTGTGTGCCTCTTGCTCCCAGCTCCTCGCACGCAACACCACAAACTGAAGGGAGCTCCTTTTTAAACCCAGGTGCCCTGATTAGCCTGCCTGTCTTAAATGATTCTATCAGGTTCTTCTTAATTGGCTCCAGGTGTCCTAATTAGCCTGCCTGCATTAAATTGGTTCCAGAAAGTTTCTGCTTGTTCTAGTACAGCCCCTGCTCTAGTCACTCAGGCAACAGAAACCTGCTTCTCCAGTGGCCAGTATCTCTACTCCCCATTCTCTTGAGGTCGTCCTGCTGGCTGGTTGCTCCCCTGGCAGCTGCTGCTGTAGGGGGGACCCTGCTGGTGTGACCCCCAATGGGGGAGTGTGAGGCCCCACTGTTTCCATCATTTTGGGGGCCTCCCCCGGCTAGGTTGCTGTTGCCTTGCTGCTGCAGAGTCTGCTATTGCTGCTGGAGCTGAGGAAGGAGTGGAGGAAGCCTTGTTCTGTGGAGGGGGATTATAACATCTTTGCTTGTGCAGTGGTAGGTGCCTTTGTTGTGGGGAATTGGGGGAGTGGCGTGGAGCCCTCCCCCTGGCCTGTCTGCCCCCCCCTCCTACCACCACCGATGCCCCCTTCGCTTTTTCACCTTTCTACCTGTCTCTTGGCTCTGTTCTCCACTCCCCAGCCCAGCAGTTTGCTCTGTCCTTCTTTCCACTCCAGGACAGTAGCTGCAGCGAGCAGGCATTTGTTTGTCAGGCGCCCGTGAGTGCGCGTTTCCCTTCCCCTCCCTTGGTTTTATCCTCCCTCCCTTGCTGCATTTGGCTGGTGGGCTTCCCTTTCCCCCTGCTTCGCCCCCTGGCCTGTCCTTGCAGCTGTCTGCCCCCTTTCCCTTTGCTGCCTGTCCTGCCCGTTCCCTTTCTGCCCACCCTGTTTGCTCTGTTTTGCCCTGCCCTGTTTTTTTTGGTCCTTGGTTAGTTTGTTTGTCCTGCCCTCCTGATCAGACCGTCCCCTTCGTTCTGACTCTTTGCTTTTTGCCCCCCCTCCTGGTTAGCCCTCATTGCCAGCGTGCCCACGTCCCTTTCTCCGCGCCTGGAACCCCCCCCCCCCCTGTTCTGTTATTTCCCTCACCGATGTGCACTCCATTATGATGTTTTAGTTTTCCTTTCCCTTCCTTAGTGCAGCCGGGGGAGCCGGCGTCCTTTTCATCTTGTGCTAGGAGTTGTGTCCTTTGTTTTTCCTTTGTCTCCTTTTGTTGGCGCCCTCCTGCCCTGCTTTCAGCCTAGCGGGTGCGGTGTGGTAGCCGTTCCCCCACACCTCCCCTCCCTTCCCCCCCTTCCTTCCCTCCCCTCATTCCCTTCCACCTGCCCTAGAGGCTGTCCCCATCGCCCTTCTCCTGTGGTGGGTGGTTCAGGGGGTGGGATTTCCTTGGCCGCTCCTGCGGCTCCCTTTCAGTCTCCCCCCGCCCGCCCTTCCACGTGATGGCTGTCCCGACTGCCACTGCTGGGCTACCTGTCCGTCCTGCCCTTGAGGCACCAGCGGCGGTGGGCACGGATAGGGACCTCAGGGACTCCTCAAACTCCGTTGCTGCTGCTGCGACCTCTGCCGCCTCCGTGTCCGAGACTGCTCCCCTGGCCGGTGGGAAGGGCCGGGGGACGAAAAAGGGCAAGGGCCCCGCCCGGAGGGCGATACCCCCCGGGGCGGTGGCTCCTTTTCCCGCTGCGGCCCTGTTAACGGCCGCAGCCCCCTTTTCTCCCTTACCTGTTGTTCCCTCCACCAGCTCTGGGGGTGCTGCTTCCTCGGCCCCCAGGGCGTACGCCCAGGTGGCTGCGACCCCTCCGCTCGCCGCCTCGCAATCTGCTCCAGCCACTTCCCGGAATACCATTCCCGGTGGCCGGGGCCCCTTTCCCACCCTCACCAGGGAGCATGGGGTGCGTTGCCTCCTGGTGCCTGCCTCGCCCCACGTCGAAACCTACGTGCGGGCGTTGGCACGGGTGGTGGGGCCCACGGCCGTGGCGGCGGCCTCTAAGATGTTTGGGAAGGCGGTGTTCTTCCTGGTGTCAGAGGCCGCTGCCCAGGAGGCGGTGGAGAGGGGCTTGGCGGTGGGGGGCGTTCACGTCCCCCTTGAGCCATTGGAGGACCTGGGCGTACGGGTGGTTTTTTCCTCTGTCCCTCCCTTCCTCCCCAATGCCGCCCTTTTGCCGTTCCTCTCCACCTTGGGGAGGCCCGTGTCCGTCCTCAGCCCCCTTTCGTTGGGCTGTAAGGACCCTGCCCTCCGCCACGTTTTGTCGTTCCGCCGGCAGGTGCAGGTTCAAGTGCCGCCGGCGGCACGTGGCGGGGAGGCGTTGGAGGGGTCCTTTCTGGTGCCCCATCGAGGGGCCCAGTACCGGGTTTTTTATTCTTCGGGGGAGGCCCGGTGCTTTCTCTGCCGGGCGGCGGGGCACGTCCGGAGGGACTGCCCCCTGGCCCGGCTTGGAGGGGCACCTGGGACCCCCGCTACCCGGAAGGGCGTCGGCTCTTCCAACGCCGGCGGCCCTGATCGCCCGGACCCTGGGGTCACCCCTCCTCCATTTGTGACCGCTGTCATCTCCGCTCGGGTCTCGGGGGTGGCCCCCCCGACGTGCCCAGATGAGCGTGCGGGCCCCACCACTGAGGTGGATAGTAGACTGGAGCCCACGGAGGAGAGGGTGGCAGGGCCGGTAATAGGACTGGAACGGGGCCTGCCCCAGGGGGAGAATGTCCCTTTTCCTGTTCTCCCGCCCTTGTCTTCCCTTACCCTCCCATTATCGCCCTCGCTCCCGGACCCTGACCCGGCTAGCCAGCCCCCTTCTATGGGGAGCTGGGAGTTAGTACGGGGGAGACGCCGTAAGCGGGGAGCACGGGCCCAGCACCCCCCCCTAGTTGACGAGGGGGAGGGGACCCCCTGTAAAACCAAGAAAGGGGTCACTGGCGCCGGGCTTTCCGTTGACCCCCTTGCTGGGGTTTGTCACTTAGAGTCGGCCGAGGTCGCTGCAGCTGAGGAGGCGGGTAGCACCGCCTCCCTTATGGAGTCTCTTCCTGAGGGGGTAACGGACGGTGCCCACGTTGTCCCGCTGCCATCTGTACCCCTTGTGGGTGCCGCGGCGGCTATTGCCCCCGCTGCCGTCGAGGGGGATCCCGTGGAGGTGGGTGGGGAGTTTACTTCCATCTTTGATGAGATCGAGGCCCTAGGTTTGACTCCAACCACCGAGCGGGTGGATGTTCCCCCGCTAGGGGGCCTCGGTCAGGGCGCTTGTGATCTGTCGCCCCCCCACCCGCCTTTTCCCTCGCCTCAGGCGGATGTCCCTGTTTTGGCCATTGCACCGCCCCAGGACCTGACCATCTGCCCGGCAGCAAATGGTGACCTGGCTGGTGCCGCTGTGCCCAGTGAGGCGACGGCTGAAGCCAAGCGGCCGGGCTCTGAGCCTGTGGGTGTTGTGTTTTCTGTAGCAGGGTTGCGGCCCTCCCTCCCCCCGAGTGCTGTTATTGTAGGTGCCTCATTCAGTGGGGCACCTAGGCCTGGTGTGGTGGAGGCGTCCCACTCCCTTGCTGTCCCTCAGCCCATAACGCTGGGTCAAGGGGCACTGAGACCCAGTGGTCCTGTCACTCGGGCCCCTGATTTTGTCCCTGTTCCCTGCCCTGATCCTGTTCCCGTCCCAGATCTGTGTCCTGACCCCATCCCCAACCCCACCCCCGTCCTTGACCCCGTCCCTACCCTCTATTCCTTTCCTTCTCCTGTCATTGCAGCTCCTGGGGTTGCCTCATTTTCTTTTTATGAAGGCCCCCGGGAAGCGGTTTTTGTCTTTCCTTCTCCTGGCCCATCCGGGGCTGCAGTGCTCCCTCTGCCACGTTCCCTAGGGCCACATGTTGTGTCAGGTGGCGCGGCGCCAGAGGGACGGGCGTTGCGGCGGGGCTCTGATCCCTGCGTACCTGTCTCGATGGGCCACGAGGCCAGCAGGGGGGCCCAATTGGGGGACGCCCAGGGGTCTGTGACCCCGGTCCCTGCCGCGCAGAGGAGCGAGATGCACTCTTTCTTGGAAGACACTCGTGGCTCCACGAACAGAGTGCGTCTTGCTCTTCAGCGCTGGGGTGATTTTCATCTGGTTCTCCAGACCGTGAGGGCCGTGTTGGGGGAGGGCAAAGGGACCGGGAAGCACGGCGCAGTGGCTTACCAGCGGGCCCGCAGCTTCCGTGATGCCCTGCTGTCTTTCGGGGTCGGTCACGGTTTGCTGCGGGGTCCAATGGGAACCACTAGCGCCCCTGACCGCGAGGATCATCCCCAGCCTTCCTCATGTCGCCGACCATCTTTGCAACTTTAAACACTCGGGGCTGTAAGCTGGGTCTCCACAGGTGCCGGGTGCTCTCCTTCCTTCGGGACGGGGGGGGGGGTACTCGGTTATCTTCCTGCAGGAGATCCACACGGACCCAGCCGCCGAAGCGAGCTGGCGGCTGGAGTGGGGGGACAGGGTCTACTTTAGCCACCTTTCAGCCCGTCAGGGCGGGGTGGCGACCCTGTTCTCCCCACACCTACAGCCCGAAGTGCTGGGGATCACCGAGGTCGTGCCGGGTCGCCTGCTGCATCTCCGGGTTAGGGTGGAGGGGCAGACGATACATCTTGCAAATGTCTATGCCCCGGCATCTGGCCCGGAGAAAGCACGAGTCTTTCAGCAGGCGTCCGCCTTCCTCGGTACTCTGGATCCTCGCGAGTGCCTGGTCCTGGGCGGAGATTTCAACTGCACCCTCGAGGAGCGGGACCGCACGGGGATCGAGTCGAGCCCGGCCGCCGCAGACGCCCTCAGGGAGATCGTAGTCCATCACTCCCTGGTGGACGTCTGGCGCGACCACCACCCGGACGATGACTCTACGTTTACTTTTGTCCGGGTGGAGGAACAACGGTCGAGCCACTCCCGGTTGGATCGAATTTATTTTTCTCGGCGTCATCTTTCGCAGGCCCACTCCTCCAGCGTTCGACCGGCCCCGTTTTCGGACCACCATTTGGTGGCCGTGACGGCCTCTCTTTCTTCGGAGAGGCCGGGGCCGGCCTATTGGCACTTCAATAACGGCCTGCTGGAGGATGCGGGGTTTGTTGTATCCTTCCGGGAGTTTTGGCTGACCTGGCGGGAACAGAGGCGTGCCTTTCCCTCAGCGCAGCGGTGGTGGGATGTTGGGAAGGTGTGTGCCCGGCTCTTCTGCCGTAGCCACACCCGGGGTGCCAGCCGGCGGAGGGATGTGGTGATAGAGCAGCTGGAGCGGGAAGTGTTGGAGCTGGAGAGGCGTCTGGCTGCCAGCCCCGGAGATCCACCCCTCTGTGGAGCGCACCGGGAGAAGCGGGAGGAGCTCCGGGCCCTTGACGATCTTCGGGCCCGGGGTGCCTTCGTACGATCCCGCATCCGTCTCCTGCGGGAGATGGATCGTGGCTCCCACTTCTTCTATGCCCTGGAGAAGAAGAGGGGGGCAAAAAAGCACATCCTCTGCCTTCTGGCGGAGGACGGCGCCCCCCTCACAGATCCGGCGGAGATGCGCGAGAGAGCCCGGGCCTTCTACGCTGGCCTTTTCTCCCCGGATCCTACTGATGCCGATGCTTGCGGGGTGCTTTGGGACGGGCTCCCAACGGTCAGCACGGGCGACCGGGACCGGCTAGAGCTGCCTCTCACTCTGGCCGAGTTCTCGGAAGCCCTCCGTCTCATGCCCACTAATAAATCTCCGGGCATGGACGGGCTGACCGTGGAGTTCTACCGCGTGTTCTGGGATGTCCTCGGCCCGGACCTTGCCACCGTCTGGGCCGAGTCTCTGGAGAGCGGGGTCCTCCCTCTGTCGTGCAGGCGAGCGGTGCTCGCCTTATTGCCGAAGAAGGGGGACCTCCGCGACCTCCGGAACTGGCGTCCCGTCTCGCTCCTCAGCACGGACTATAAGGTCGTGGCGAAGGCCATCTCGCTGCGGCTGCGGTCCGTGCTGGCGGACGTGATCCATCCAGACCAGACCTACACCGTCCCGGGCCGTACCATCTTTGACAATCTTTATCTGGTCCGGGACCTCTTGGAGCTTGGGTGTAGGGATGGTCTGTCGTTCGCCCTCCTGCCCTTGGACCAGGAGAAGGCGTTCGACCGGATGGACCACGGGTATCTCCTGGGCACTCTGCGGGCATTCGGCTTTGGGCCCCGGTTTGTGGAGTTTCTCCAGGTGCTGTACGCTTCCGCGGAGTGTTTGGTCAAGCTCAACTGGACCCTGACCGCACCTGTCAGCTTCGGGCGAGGGGTGCATCAAGGCTGCCCGCTGTCGGGTCAGCTGTACTCTCTGGCCATTGAGCCCTTCCTTCGTCTCCTTCGTATGAGGTTGACGGGGTTGGTGCTCCATGAGCCGGAGGTGCGGTTGGTCCTGGCAGCGTACGCCGACGACATGCTCCTCGTGGTCCAGGACCCGGATGATCTGGTGCGGGTGGAGGCCTGTCAAGCTGTGTACTCGGCGGCCTGCTCCGCCCGGATCAACTGGGTCAAGAGCTCTGGCCTGGTGGTTGGGGCTGGGTGGCAGGCGAGCTCCCTCCCACCCGCGCTCCAGGCCATTCGGTGGAGCGCGGGTCCGCTGCTCTATCTGGGCGTTTATTTTTCCGCCACGCATCCGTCTCCGCCGGAGAACTGGCACGGTTTGGAGGGCAGGGTGACTGGGCGGTTGCGGGGCTGGACGGGACTGCTCCGGTGTCTCTCCCTTCGGGGTAGAGCACTGGTGCTCAACCAGCTGGTCCTGTCCATGCTATGGCACCGACTCAACACCCTGTGCCCGCCCCCGGATTTCCTGGCCAATCTCCAGAGGTTGATTCTGGGATTTTTTTGGCCAGGACTGCACTGGGTCTCTGCAGGGGTTCTCCATCTTCCCCTGGAGGAGGGCGGACAGGGCCTGACGTGCATGCGCACGCAGGTCCACGTCTTCCGCCTCCAGGCCCTGCAGAGACTCCTTTATAGTGCAGGTGGCTCGGCGTGGAGCACGTTGGCGCACGCCTTCCTCCGCCGCCTGCGAGGGCTCCGATACGACCGGCAGCTCTTTTTCCTCCGTCCGAGGGGTCTTCCGCGAGACCTCTCTGAGCTGCCGGTCTTCTACCAGGACCTCCTCCATGCCTGGAAGCTGGTTTCAGCAACCAGGTCCTTTGTGGCCACCGAGGGGGTAGATCTCCTCGCGGAGCCCCTGCTACACAATCCCCATCTTCGTGTGCAGGTGGCGGAGTCCCCCTTGGTGTGCCGGAGGTTGGTCCTGGCGGGAGTCACTAAGATCGGAGACCTCCTGGACTACAACCTGGGGGGTTGGGTGGACCCCCAGGCGCTTGGTCGGCGCATGGGGCTCTCCACCCTTATAACCCCCAGGCGCGTACTCCAGGAGGTGGAGGCAGCTCTGTCTCCCGCGGCTCGGTCTTTCCTCGAGCGGGTCCTGCGAGAGGGTGCGCCCCGCCCGTCCCTCACTCCAGGCCCTCCGGAACTTTCCATCGGCCCCCTGCCCCGTGAGCCTTCCCGGCCTCCCCCTCCTCACACATCGAGCCGGCTGCGAACAATGCAGCCGGTTCGTTTCCAAACCGCGCCAAGGGACCATCTTTACGCGCTCATGCTGCACACGCTCCATTTCCCCACCCTCATATCCCGCCCAGACACCAAGTGGCGGGACCTGTTACCAACAGTGGAGGGTGGGGGACCCCGGTGGGCCAGTTTGTATTCTACCTTAGTCCCGCGGCCCGCCGGGGATATCAGCTGGCGGCTCCTGCACGGAGCAGTGAGCACGGGCGTGTACCTGGCGCGGTTTACCCCGGTCCCTGAAGCCTGTCCCTTCTGTGGCGAGAGGGAGACCCTGGCGCACGCGTATCTTCAGTGCGCCAGGCTGCAGCCTCTCTTTCGGCTCCTCCAGAACCTCTTATTGAGGTTCTGGCTGCACTTTTCCCCTCACCTGTTTATTCACGCACACCCAATTCGAGGCCCCACAAAGTCGCGGGACCACCTCGTCAACCTCCTCCTAGCTATGGCCAAGGTGGCCATTCGGAACACCAGGGAGGAGAGGTTGGCAGAGGGAGGGGCCTGCGACTGTGGGGCTGTTTTTCGTTGTTTTATCCGCTCACGCATCCAGGCAGAGTTCCTCTGGGCAGCGTCCGCTGGCTCCCTCGATGCTTTCGAAGAGCAGTGGGCACTGTCCGGGGTTCTCTGCTCGGTGTCCCCTTCTGGTTCCTTAGTTTTAGCCCTTTGACCCTCACGCCCGTTCCTGTTCTTTTATTTGTTGCCCCCCGGATTTATTTGGGATCTAGGTTTTGTGGATCCCTCCCCTTAGGCTGAGGGGTGGGATCCTTTAGCAGTGGGCGGGCTTCGCCCGCCCACTTCCCGGATACCAATAGGATCAGACTTCTGTACCCCACTTGTCTGGGTCTGTCACAGTGCTTACAGAGTTAGGTGACAGCCCAGTAAGGGTTTCGAGAATCTCAGAGGCAGCTAAAGTGGAGAGTTAGGCAGCTGAGTCTTTTCATGGATCTGGGCCCCCCGTTTTAAAATGTTGGCCTTGAACACCCTCAGTTTCACCATCTGTAAAATGGGGATATTTATAGGTAGTTTTTAAAAGCAGCTTAAGTTCCTTGAGTACAACTTCTTACATAAATGCAAAGTATTATTATTGTCTCACTATCTTTGAGGATTAATGCTGGTAAGAGATTTTGGAGACAGAAGTGCTAAGAACTAAGTATTACACGATTATTACATTAGAATTAAACCAATTTATTCCTTGCGCTTTTTGAACTCAAGTCTGAGACATAAAAACCTAACAATCCTTGTAAACAAGATGTCATTAATATACAGTCCACTCTGATAATTGTTAACCACAAAGTATTACTACAGGAAATTGAATATCCTCTCCCCTGAATTACTAGATAAAAACTAAATACTTACAGAAAATCAACCACCCTCTCTCTTATTTGCTCCATTGATTTTAATGCAAGATGGAATGGACCCTAAAAACATTTAAAGCAATATGTCAGTATCTAATCATTAGGGTGACATTCTAGGGTGACCAGACAGCAAATGTGAAAAATCAAGACGGGGGTGGGGGATAATAGGAGCCTATATAAGAAAAAGACCCAAAAATTAGGACTGTCCCTATAAAATCTGGACATCTGGTCACCCTTCATCCCACCTGCATAAGCCCCAAGTATTCAAGATCCATGATCATTCTCTCATAGGCTGGTACAGAAACAATTTTTGTGATGTGCTCTCATGATTTTGATTAGGTTTGAACCTAGGTTTTGTTAATGTCCTTAGCAGGATATTGAGAGTCTATTTAGCAGAGGAATCAGTGAGTAGAATGGAATGTCCTTTAAAACCACCACCACAAACTCTGCCAACCAGAAAGCAGCAGTTTTGGGATAAAGTTCACCAGAGGGCTATCTTCTCACAAAACCACAATAAAATGCAGGTTTGGGGCAAATTTTTCTTTTCCCTTCAACTAATGAAGAATAAACCTGGGGGATGAATACATATTTTAAATCAATCTCTGCGACCTCACTTCTAGCTGTTTACTGAAAAGATTCTCCCAGCCAACTTGTCTGCAATCATATAAGCTGCTTTATGTGCTGTGAAATTTAGTTCACCTGAGACTCTTGTTTGTTCCCCAAACTTATTTTATTAAAATAGAGTTGTAGTTCTAACAATAAAACAAAAAAGGAAAGGAAATGCAAACTCTTAGCCCCGTTCAGAGTCTGAAATCATGAATATGTTGCAGATGAAGGTCAGGTCAAGTACTGAAGTAAAAAAAAAAATGCTGTCACATGATGCCCTGCTGGGACTAGAAACACAATATTTGCTAATATTTTGAATTGCTTTCTTCTTTACAATGTCAGGTGTTATTGGACCTGAAATGCTAGAACCTAAAAGTTAAGTGGTGTCAAAATGGTTATTGTAGATGGGGCAAAAATAACCATGCCTCACTGAACAATGTAATTTAGTATTGATGAAAATAATCTATTTATACATTTGCTATACTAGTCAAACATTAAAATCTAAGTTTAATAAAGTTATGGGTATATGCCACTGAAAAATGAAATGAAGGCATTAGCTTTCTGATCATAATCTACCTGCTATTCAGCTCAGAGGCACAGACAGACCGTAAAACAGCTCTCTGAACTCTCATCTCAAGCAGCTCAGACCAATCTTTCAGCCTCACAACTATTTACTCTCCACCTGCTTCTTTTCACCCCATTCACAGACAACCTATTTTATGTATCCCAAGTTAATGGCCAATTAATAGCTCCATCCTCTTGTATTTATCTGTTCAACAATCAATCCCAATTAAAACTAACAGCAGGGTTCTCCATCTCTTTCATTACACTTTTAATAGGTCCATTTAAGATAAATTCAGAAATAGCCTGGCTTGTCCCCATTAACTTTAAGTACTGGGGCAATGTCCTGTATCTGAATCTCTCTCCTTCTGTGCGGGAGAATACAGTAACACATCAGACTAATACTTCTTAATGGCAAGTTATTCTTATTGCCTTCTTAGCTGCTACCAGGTGGTACCTAATAATAGTTTTTAAGTTTCATACCATTTCTGGTTGATCAAAGATTGGCATCAATAGACCTATTTCACCTTCCTTTGTTAAGATGGCCTATAATTTCTTCTGTGTTTATAACCACGAAATAAGTTAAACAAGGAGTGGGTGAAACACAGAAACTTAAAACAGGTGGTTAATGGAAACATCACAGACTCGATTCGCCCACCTCAAGGTATTTGTTGTTTTAAAACTACTGACAGTGCAGCTTTCCTTTAATGTACTGGCAGGGGTTCTGGAACAATTTTTGTAGTGGGGGATGCTGAGAGCCATTGAACCAAACTGTAAACCCTGTATATAATGGAAACTACTTCAAACCAGGAGGAGCGGCAACACCCCTCTCCCAGCGTTCTTAGTTCCAGTACCTATGTGCACTGGGTAAGTTCCTAGCAACAATGGTAACAAGACAATAGTTACACAAGAGAATGTTTGTTTTGTTATAGAATCTATAGCAGACTAATTCTGTTTTTTATGTGCTGTCTTAAGACCAATTTTTCAGCCAGCCTCAATTTAGCTACTAAACGTGCAGAGGAGTTGAGTGGCTATACACAAATAGGCACCTGAATATGCATCTTGGCTAACTGTGTGTTTGACTAACATGGGAGCCCCATTCACTTGCTAGTAGGAAAAGGAGTTTCATTTCAGCAGTAATCCTCAGACTGGTCGGACAAATCCGATTAAAAATTTTAAGTGTGCAGTGCTTAAGTGTAGTCATGGTCCTTTCAGCTTGGCCATTCTGAAAGCAAAAGATAAAACTAAATAAATGTATGTCAAGCTCTGACACTTTACCTACCTACCAGCGTATAAAAAATATTCTAACATTACCATACTCCTGTGTACAGTATACTTGCTAGCTGACTGGATGTATCATGAATGGTTGACATTATAAAATCTGTCAGCCTCATTAACAGACAATTATACAATTACATTCCTGGAAAGAGCAGATAAGATTGTCTTGTCAATTAAGCAGACTGGCTATACGCCTTGGATAAATATTAGTCAACTCATCTACAGTTTGGTAAGAGGTAGAGGGATAGTTGAGGACAGAAAGCTCACAGTAATGGGTTGTTGTAATTAAAGAATTCAGTTGTACTCTGACTGGTAAAGTCAATGGGCTAGCTGCTAGATTGTACCCTTTGCCCAAAGCCTTGTGTAGGCAGTGCAGAACCACACCACTCCCAGAAGACCACCAGGAAGGAATGTGCCACAGGAGACACAGTATCGCTCTGCAGTGTTCAATGTACACAATGAGGGATATGTATCTTCTGCATCATCTGTGATGTTGTATGATTGGAGGTGACCATTTATATAGTTGATCTTACCACTGTTATACAATTACCATAAATCTTGTACAAACTGTATCATGTAAGGTATCAATGGAAAAATTACAATTGAGCATGATTCTCCTGATTAAATCCATGCATCATCTTTGTATCTGAAGTTATGAATATTGGCTATGTACTTGTATCTTAAACCTGTGTTGTATTTCTGGGTGATGCCCACCAGATGGATTTACATCAGGGCTATCTATACAGCTATGTATTGATGACCCATCAGACACAGTTTTGTAATGGGCCATTGAAGAAACGTATCGCACCGAGTAGGTCTTTCTGAGGATGCCTCAAACTGCAAGGAGCCAATCAATGGCCACCCCCTGTGATTCAGCAGAAAGTAAGGACATATGATATGCTCATGTGACACTGTCCTCAAGCTTGGGCCAGTAACTTCCCACAAACAGCGCAGCAGTGGGCTTTGTTTGGGATAGTAACATGGCAGAGGATATAAAAAACCCAGAGATAGCTTCATTTTGCCTCTTTCCTTCTCTAAACATAGATAGGTGGGTTTGCGATGACCGGGAGAACTGCATGGTGACTTGCCTGCCTGGTGTGAAGGTTGTGGATCTCTCAAGACATCTAGATAGACTTATGTATAGTGCTGGGGAGGAGTCACCAGTGGTCGTTGTACATGTAGGTATCAATGACATAGGGAAGGATAGGAGAGGTAGGGTGACCAGATGTCCCGATTTTATAGGGACAGTCCCGATTTTGAGGTCTTTTTCTTATATAGGTTCCTATTACCCCCAACCCCCTGTTCTGATTTTTCACACTTGCTGTCTGGTCACCCTAGGAGAGAGGTCCTGGAGGCCAAATTTAGGCTGCTAGGTAAGAGATTGAAGTCCAGGACCTCCATGGTAGCATTCTCTGAGATGCTCCCAGTTCCACGTACTGGGCCAGTTAGACAGGCAGAACTGCAGAGTCTCAATGTGTGTATGAGATGATGGTGTAGGGAGGAGGGGTTTAGATTTATCAGGAACTGGGGAAACTTTTGAGAAAGGGGGAGCCTATACAGGAAGAATGGTTTCCACCTAAACCAAAATGGAACCAGATTGCTGGCACTTAACATTAAAAAGGTCACAGAGCAGTTTTTAAACTAAGGGTTGGGGGAAGGCTGACAGGTGCAAAGGAGCACATGGTTTGGACATCCCTTAGGTGGGGATCTATTAATAGAGAATCTCTATGTCCTAGTGAGGACGAGAGGATGGAAAATGATAAAATACAGGCAGGGTCTGATCAGAGACAATCAAATAAAAAAGAGTCCCATTCAATTACATCGTGTAATGTCAGACAGCTAAAAGGAGACAAGTTTTTAAAGTGCTTATATACCAATGCTAGAAGTCTAAATAATAAGATGGGTGAACTAGAGTGCCTCATATTAAATGGGGATATTGATGTAACAGGCATCACAGAGACTTGGTGGAATGAGGATAATCAATGGGATACAGTAATACCAGCGTACAAAATATATGGGAAGGACAGAACAGGTCATGCTGGTGGGAGTGGCACTATATGTGAAATAAAGTGTAGAATCAAATGAAGTAAAAATCATAAATGAATCAAACTGTACCAAAGAATCTCTATGGATAGAAATTCCATGCTCTAAGAAGAAGAATATAGCGGTAGGGATATATTACTGACCACATGACCAGGATGATGATAGTGACTGTGAAATGCTCAGGGAGATTAGAGAGGCTGTTAAAATAAACTCAATAATAATAATAGGGGATTTCAATTATCCCCATATTGACTGGGTACATATCACTTCAGGATGGGATACAGAGATAAAGTTTCTTGACACCTTAAATGACTGCTTCTTGGAGCAGCTGGTCCTGGAACCCACCAGAGAAGAGGCAATTCCTTGATT